>JARWLC010000006.1:98521546-99920296 GCA_033318265.1 Phyllotis vaccarum
CAGAACTACAAAGGTAATTTTATATATATATATATTTATATATATTTATTTATATATAAATTTATATATATTTATTTATATATATTTATATTTTATATATATTTATATATATAGTTAAACCTATACATTTTTTTCTAGGTTTTTCAAATACTGCACAAGCTTTAGAAACTGTCATTCTTGGGACTGGAGAGATGGATAAGCCATTAAAAGCACATATTACCCCTTTTTTGGTTCCCAGCACCCAAAAGAAGTGGATCACAGCTACATTTAATTCCATTCCCCATGGATCCAACACCCTCTTCTGACCTCTCTAGGTACCTACACTTATGGGCACAAATCTGCACACAGACGCACATGCATACACATTATTAAGACAAAATAAATCTCATAAAAGAGATCTATCATTCTTAGTAGGAATTATGCTTCCTCCATTGAAGCTCCATCAAGTGGATGATAAAGATATCACTGTGGCTACCCAGCAGCACACAGACATTGCTGGCTATCTACTGTTTTCCCAGCAAATTCTCAAAGGAATTGTTGGATGTGCTTGTTTTTCTGGAGAATTGAGACTTTAAAAATGACACAACATTGGCTGGTAGACTCAAAGAATCCACTGGGTGTCTGCTGCTGGCCTATTTCTGAGCTGTGTTTTTAACACTAGAATTTCTATCAAAGAAAAGCAAATGCATGCTATGTTCCTATGAGGAGCCCGTCATCACGGCTGCTTAAAACCAGAAGTCAGACTTTCCCAAGGATGCATGTGAGCCCATACAGATATTTAATACAGACACTCCAGTAGTTCTTATTTAGCTGAGCTATGTGACTAAAGATACAATCGGAGTTGTTAATCCACAGAGCAAGAGAGTTTATCTGTAATTGATCTGCTCTGAAACAGTCTATTTCAAGGGATACCTACTATTGGAAAAGTGGTTATTGGTTTGCAAAGGAAAGATCTATGAAAACAGTAACCTCAGAGGCTCTTCTTCATTCTGTCCATGCTCTCATTGAAACGTGGTAGGATCAGAGTTTCCAAATCAGTGACTGCCAAAATAGCTTATCTTATCTGATATCATTGGAGTAATAATTTAAGTTTTATGGAATTTTATGCATAAAACCCATTTGTGAAACTCTGACTTTTCCCTGTACCGTGGTTTGATTTGATGTTTCCAGTGTCCATCATCTTTACATTCAGTCTTAAAGTGAGCACACATATTTGTCATTTGATCTGGTGTGTTTGGTTAGATTTTGTCATCTTAACATAAACACAGGCATATCTGGGAAGAGAGAAAATTCTTACATCAGATTAGCTTGGAGGAGAGGCTGTACTGTGGGGTATTTTATTGACTAATGATTTAAGATCAGCACATTGTGGGTGGAGTTACTCCTTTGCAGGTAGCCCTGAGTTGTACAAAAAGCGAGCTTAACAAGCCATGGAAAACAAGCCAGTAAGAATGTTTCTTCATGGCCCCTACATCAGTCCCTGCCTCCCGGTTGCTACCCTGACTCCCATCATGATAGACTAGAATTGCAAGCTAAAAATAAAGACTTTCTCCTCCTTCAAGGTACATTTGGTCATGGTGTATTGTCACAGCAACAGAAAGCAAAGCCAGACATGAAAATAAGGAAGGAACTATAATAGCCATGCATTTTTCTCTGCAGAGATTAAATAACACTTTGTTAAGTGCTTGTAGATTCCAGCACTATATTTCCATGGATTTAAGCAACTCAGAACCTATTTTTTTGTTACTGATATTAGTCAGAACTGGATGGATCATACATCAGCTTCTGGAATAGATGATCCCCTCCCCCTTCCCAAATGACCGGCCCAAACTAGAGAGCACAAGAAATTAGCTGGATGCAGCACTTGCAACTCAGATAAAACCCCATTCCCAGCCCTGCTTATAGTCTTTTAAAGTTTTCTGTATTGGTTTCCCCTTCATCTCTCCTAGAGAAAAGAAATATGTTTTTAAAGGAACATACCCATTAATATTGTATGGTTTTTAGAGCATTTGCACATATGGGTTATTAACTAGAAAGAGTTAGGAGCTTTGAAATTAACTGAGTTATTCGGGAAAGGAGCTAATGGAAATAATTCAGCTCAGCTAGCCACAGTGGACATTTGACTTTAAAGCCACACCCCTTTGTATTGATTTCTACATTTCTGTCTCCAGTGTAATTTGTTCAAAAAGGCAAGGAAAGTCACCATTGCTATTACATTGCATATGCATTGATCTCATCTAGTAAAAAAAACTCTTCATCCTCACCTACTACTTCATGGGTAATTTGAAACATATCCAAAGTGGCTCACTGTCTGTAGTAGTTAGCCTTCATTATCAATATGACACAGCCTACAGTTGTCTAAAAAGGGAGTCTCAATTGAGGGATTGCTAAGATCAGATTGGACTGTGAATGTGGGTATGTGCATGTGTGTGTGGGGGGAGGGGGAGATGCTGTTAATAATGTAGGAGGGCCAAGCCCACTGTAGGCAGCACCAGCCCTAGACAGATAGCTTGCATTCTTATACTGTCCAGGGCAGTATAAGTGTGAGACTGTGAGGAAGCCATATTTTTTGGTTCAAACTCCTTCTATGACTTCTCTCTATGATTGACTGTGACCTAGAAGTATAAGCCCAATAAACCCTTGTAGTTGGATTGTGTTCTGTTCCATTGTAAATAATTGTCTGGCCTATTAGTTTAATAAAAACACTTATTGGTTGAAGACAGACAGGAAGTGTGGGCAGGGCTAACAAACTAAAAATAATAACTCTGGGAACAGGAAGAGCAGAGCAGAAATGCCAGAGAAGCCAGCAGATGCAGAGGACAACTATGCTGCTCTAAGAAAAGGTACCGAGCTACATGGCTGAACAAGATAAGAATCATAGATTAGTTTAAGAGTAAAGAGTTAGCAAGTTATATACCTGGGCCCCAGGTCAATCAGCATAAAATTAATGTAAATGTCTGTGTGTTTCTGTGGGACTGCTGGTCTGTGGGTCTGGACCACAGGCTGGACAGGACAGAAACTACTACTATAACCCTTTTCCTTCCCTGACCTACTTTTGGTTTGAATATTTTATCACAACAACAGAAAGAAAGCCCAGGCTGTCTCCTCTTGTCATCCAGGTGAATGTGTAAGCCTTCCTTCATTAGAAAAATATGGTACCACTCTAGGTACATCTCAGAAGGACTCCACAGTCATCGAAGAGCAAGGACAAAGCAATTACATGTAAAAGTCACAGTAAAGGGATGCAAATTGAAACATTAAAAACAATTCTTAGCAAGGAAAGCAGGGATTCACCTCCTGTATCCTTCATCAGTATCTCAGATTATGTTTTCTCCATTGTATGTTTTATTTTATGAGATGCTAATTATGATGAAAGGTGCAGAAGTAAAGGAATGATGTACACTTTTGACCCACTTCTGCATGAAACTCTAAGTTGGGCATCAGAGGGATGTCTAGCAATGCAGACCTGATTCCTGACCTAAATGAGTGGAGAAATTAGACTGTAGATAGGTAAGTGGAAACCATAGAAGAATTAAACAATGTCTTTGAATTGTTAGAATATAATCTTAGGGAAATTTGGTGTTTAACATTTCACCTCACAAATGTTAAGATTCTGTCTTGATCATTCAGGTCAGCTTACAAATCAGTGAATTTTTCTCTAATTTGTATTTGTAAAAACTTTAATGGAAATAAGTTGCCACTGAATTAGCTGTGTATTGTAAATTTCATGGTAGTATTTTCAAAATAAAAAAAAAATGCATTTAAAATAGATAACCTACCTGGATCAGCCACAGTAGCTAATCAGTTTCCTTTGAAACTTTGCTGTGCGATTTGCTTGCGTTCTGATACACCCAAGACTGTTAATAAAATTTGCTTTGAATCAGAGGGTTGAGCTAGCTACTAGCTCAAATTGACCATAGAGGTTTTGGAGGACTGAGGGCATAAGATAGACAGGAAACAGTAGAGTGGGGCTTAGAGAAGGTCTCAGCCCTTGTTGAAAGCAAAAGAGGAGGTCACTGGTCATTTCTCCACAGCTTCTCTATTATTTGGGTTCTTACACTGATATCTGAATCCTGAGTCTATATTGGTAAAGGATTATTTGATAAATATTTCAGACCCTCTACTGCCACGGCTCCCCCTGTCTCCACCTCTTCAGTGCTGGGATTAAAAGAAAGTGCCACCATGCATACTTTTTGCCTGAGTGCCAAGGACCTACCTAAGTCAGATGTTGTGTTTTGATTTGTTTTGAGGGGGGTTGGTCTTGTATGAGGTTTCTTTTCACATAACAGTGTAAGCCTATCAATTGGTTCTCTTATCTCCCTTTCATCCTTAGAATCTTTAGAGTCATCATAATAATTTTTTTATTTGCATTTTGGGAGCTCTTAATTTTTAAAAATATTTGAGGCTATTGTTTTAGATTATATACTGAGGAAATTTTGTGAATGAGTAATTCTAATATCTATAAACGTGGTCTTGCTCTCTAAATCACAGAGCACTTATGGAATATATTACTCAGATATATCTACTACGATGTATTTGGTATCGTGCATCCATTTCTCAATAAGATGCCTATGTCAAGCATGTTATAATGGTGAAAGATAATGGTCTTCTGCCTTATCTTTATTCTCTTATTTTTATGGCCTAATCATGATTCTTATGAAACATAAAAGGAACCCAAATTTGGTTGGTTCTAAAAGGAAACAACACAATAAGCAAACTCATCTGTGGAGCTTCAGAGCAGAATGTGAGGTGCACCTGAACAGATTTGTCTTATGAGGGATTCATGGATGGGTCTTTCTTCTTGTTCTCTCATGCATTACTTGTGATAGCCCTTCCTTGGTTCCACTCATCCATGACTCTTTTGGAGCATGATTATGCCTCTAGATTTGTCACCTCAGCTTGTCCAAACAAAATGCCATAGACAGGGTCTCTTCAACAAATGGTATTTATTTATCTCCATTCTGGAAGCTGGGAAGTTAAATCAAATGCTAGAAAATTACACTTTTTCTCTTGAGATGCAGATGGCTGCCATCTTGCTGGGAGCTCACATGATGTCTTTATGCCATCTGGTATATCTTCCTATAAGGACACCAATCCCATCAGACTAGAGTTCATCCTCATAACTGACTCCAGGTTTAATTTCTTGTACAGATGCTCATTTCAAAATACCATCCCATTAGAAGTTAAGTTTTCAACATAGGAGCACAGGATCCCAAGCATTCAGTTCACTTCAACTCTTCAAAGAGAGATGCACTAAACCTCTTTGTTTGAATGACCCAAGGCAACTTTTATCTCTGAGTTGGTGCATAAGACAAATACAATGCTTTTGTTTCTTCCTAGCAATTTAAATTATGTGGTTAATATTCCAGTTTTTAATCTATAAAGACAGGGGATATCCAAAGTTGGATTAGAACTAATTTGCAAGTGATAAGCACGCCTGCTAAAAGAGTTAAAAAGAAAAGAAAAAAGGTATAAATATTGTATTTAAACTCAGAGAATAGAACGTACCATGATTGTGTGACACCCCTCTGTGCAGCAGGGAGCATCCCAGGTGGTCTCATATCTACCATCCTGCAGAATTCTCCAGGGCATGATGAAGATGCCATACTGTGCCAACACTTTTCCTAAAACGTATCATCAAAGTTTCCACGTGAGAAGCTTAAAAATTAATTTGTTACCATAATTTGTCATATAACTAATCTGGGTGATTAGAGAAATATTTGAAAATATAAGAACAAAAGCCAATGAGCCAAAGACAAGCCACTCCCTATTGTTACTGTTGAAGATCTATTTCTCTTTGCCTCTGCTCTCCTCTCCCCTTCCCTCCCTCTCCTTCCCTCCGTCTCTTTTCCTCCCTCTCTTTTCCTCTGTCCTTAAATATCTACATACACTCATATATGAATATTTGTGTCAACATGTACAATTAACAATGCACTAATGCTTGAAATATTCACTATAGCCTATTTGTGCTTGTTAATGTATCATGAATAATTTTCTAAATTTGCATCATGACTTTACATTGATGATTGTAGGACATTTAAACCTGACTTAACCTCTAGTTTAAGCAGACTGCATAATGAACAGAATTTGTGAATGTTTGCTCACTTGAACCATTCTACCCTTTAAAATAAATACTTAGAGGTCAGCATGTAGAAGTTGAAAATATGTTCAACAAATATAAAGTCCCCTCCAAGCAAATACAAGTTTCTAGCTTTTTAGTAATAATTGCAAACTTGCCTTTTTTCACATGGTCACTAAAGCATTATTATGTGAAATTTACATTTTACTTGTCAATCAAAAAAAAAGGTCACTTAACATGGATTTTCTTTAGTAAGGGTTAATAATTCATTGTGCTTATTAACAATGCGTAGTTTTTGTTTTCTAGAATATCTTTCCATTCTTTTAGTGATATTTTTATTGGAACAAACATACATAAAAGCTGAAGAGATAGAGAGAGATATTTTGTGAATACATTTTAGTTAGTATTTATCTGTGGAGTTCTTTTTAAGTTGAATACATGCATACATACATACATACATACGTGTGTGTGTGTGTATTTATTTAAGTCAGGGTTTCTCTGTGTAGATTTGGATACTGTCCTGAAACTCACTCTGTGGACCAGGCTGGCCTCTAATTCATAAAGATCCACCTGGCCCCTATTCCCAAGTGCTGAGATTAAAGGCATGTGCCACCATGACCTCTCAAGATTTATTTCTTTATTACATGTACAGTATTCTGTCTGCACGTTCGCCTGGCACAAGATCTCATTCTAGGTGTTTGTGAGCCACCATGTGGTTGCTGGGAATTGAGTTCAGGACCTCTGGAAGAGGAGCCAGTGCTCTTAACCTATGAGCCAACTCTGGTGATAAGAGCCCCATTCTCTGACTAATTTTATTTTCATTATTTTGAGAGTTGGAATGTGCCATTAACTATGGATAATAACAGTAAAGAAACCCTGTTTTCAAAAGGAAACTTCTAAATGAATTATGTGACACCAAGTCATGGGAAAGCTATTGGCTCGTCCACATTCTTTGCCTGACTATATTATTTGCCAACTTTATAGAGGATTCTGTTATTTTTTTAACCTCCTTTGGGAAAGTAATTATTTTCCCTATTATCACAGCATCTAGTCTCTCTATTTGTGTCTGATATATTAGAACTGCATACTTAGGACATTCTAGAATATTCTCAGAAAAGAGTGTTTTGTTATTTGAAGACATAAAATAGCATCAAAGCTGGAAAAGGCTTTCCTCGTATTACTTAGAAGGCAATTAAAGAAGATAATTGCTATATAGATATGTCATAAACTACATGTTTAAAAATCATGGACATCCTAATGAATGCCTCCTGCCCCTCTCCCATCATATTGATTTAAAGCCCAATATTTTATAAACTACAGAGACAGATGTGTTGGCCCAAGTGTTTGAGGGTGTGTTTCTGACAGCTTTGGCACTAAACTGTATTCTTGCAGTAACTACTTTTCTCCCTAACTGTAGGGATGACTAGAATTTAAAAAGCATGACTTGTTGACTTTACAAAAGTGACATTTTTAATTTATCCTCCTATTAATGAAAACTTGATTACAAAAACTAACTTTTTGTTAAAAGTTTGATTGACACACACACTCAATTTTGCAAGGTTACTTGCCCTTTGTAGAATTGATTTATTTATGTGTGTATCTGTTTTCGTATTACTATAGCGATTGTATCAACATCATGGTAAAGAGTAAAATAATAATGTTCAAGTAAATTTAAATGCTACCCCAAAAATATACTAACAAATATGCTTTTTTCATAATGTTTTACTTCTTCATATTGTACCCTAAAGTAATAAAACTAAAGTAGATGTAATAGCATTAATGACTTAGCTCATATCTTCAGAGCTTTTCCACCTAGCCAGACAGTGGATGCACAGACAGACAGCTGGCAGAAGCTGCTGTAACAGGAATGCAGAGAGCCTAGAGTTGCAGCCTGCAATGCTGAAGTGGGGGAGGAGGGGTTAGCTCAGAGGAATCATTCCTCTGAATTAGTATCTGTTACTCTTTCTAATTTCATTCTGTATAGGATGCCATGTTCTTGGCTTTTTAATGTCGCTTTTATAGAAATAAGTGTATCAGCCTTTTAGTGGATGGGAGGCAGTCAGGTGGAGCTGCAGAAGCTTTTTCATGAGAAGACAAGATGGTTTGGAAGCAAGCACCATTTCAGTCCTGTATCCCAATGACATCTGTTACAACACATTATTAACCATAAAACCCCACATGGTGCTTGAAATGATACAAGGAAAGAAAAATGCTACAAAATGCGAATCTTGCAGCTTTTGTCTCAAATGCTGTATCAAACCAGCTGATGTTGTGTTTGTGGGCGAAGAAAATAAATATATTGAAATGTGACAGTCTGCCTAACGGCATAATTGGATAGTCTTCTTCAATGGCCATTCGGAGTTATAATTGTCAGATACGCTGATCTGTTTTCACTATGAAAATGGTCCTAGCTTGGGCTGCCTCCTGTAGTAAAGGATGTAGTACCAAGAGATCCATCAACTCAAATGCGCACAGCAAGAAAGTTCAATGTCACTGCCAATTGAAGTTCCAATCACCACAGGACTCGGCTTCCTGGAGCTTTTCTTCCTCTTCTCCTTTGCTGCCTTCAGCAGATTCATTGCTCAGCAGCTGTGGACATACGAAATCGACACAAACTTAATGGAAACTGCCCATGGGTTATCAGATTTTTCTTCACCTTTTGATGTTCCTCATACTTGATTTACATGGAATTTTATTTGCATGGAAACTGGAGTCTAATGTAGAATTAGATCTGGGACAAAAGGACAAACCTCGCAGAAACTTAACAGGATAGTCCATCTATAAGAGACTTGGACTTATAACAAAGAAAGAGTATGCAGATTAAATCTTCCAAGAATTAGTGGTTTGAAATAAAATACTTTTGAACCATTGATGGTTGAGTGTGAGTTCTTAACTGTTGGCTATATGCCAGTCATCTATTTCATTACATTTAAGGAAGTCAAGAGCTGGCTAGGTTAGATTCAAGGTCTGTAATCATCATTATTATAATTATTACTATATATTTAGTTTAGGTGCATAAGTATTTTGTTTGCATGTATGTATATGCATCATGTGTATGCCTAGTGCCTATAGAGGTTCAAGAAAAGGGTGTCAGATCCTCAGGACATGGGACACTGAAGTTATGGTTGGTTGGAAGTTATGTTGTAGGTGTTGGGAATCAAACCTGGGTCCTCTGAAAGAGGGACAAATTCTCTAAACTGATGGCCCATCTCCCTAGCCCAGCACACAATTTTTTTCATGAGTACTATGTATGTGTGACTCAAGACCCAAGAAAGCAATTATGAATTCTTTATTGTTTTTCCTTTCTGGGTACAGCTCTTTTCTTCTAAGTAACTGTTTGAAAATATTTTTTAAAAAATAACGTAAGGAGTACTAAATTAATTACTGGCCTGTAATTCACAAATGGTTCTTACTGGCCCTGGGTAGTGATTCTTACCCATTTATTTATTTATTTATCCATTTCTGTGTAAAATGTAAAGAAATGATACTGGAAAATGAAAGTGAATTACCAATGAGGGAAGTACAGAGCAATCCTTAGCTTAACATTTTATATATGTGAAGATAAATTAACATATATGTGTGTTAATGTCAATATATATTATTCCAACCAATTTTTATATAATCTACATGAATAATTTATTCTTTTTAAGTCTGTAATTTAATGATATTTTAGTAAAGTTTCTGTTGTGAGATATCACCATAATTTCATTTTACATTTTTATTGTCCCCAAAGACCTGTCATGCCAGTTTATAGATACTGTCTATTCCCACCCCAAGCCTTAAACAGAAGCTACTTCACTTTCTTTCTAGCAGATCCACCTTTCCTAGCTAATTCTCTAGGGACATTTGCTTTCTTTCCCTGCTCCCATGCAAAATCCCTAGAGTAGGGTAATAACTTCTGGGACCTTACTGGATGTTTTCATTAGGGAAAGCTTCATACACACAGGGATTGCTGTGTGGAAAATATTAGTGCACAACAAAGAGCCCTCCAAATAGTTTATCTATCTATCTATCTATCTATCTATCTATCTATCTATCTATCTATCTATCTATCTACCTACCTACCTACCTACCTATCTCTCTAATCTATCCATCTATCATCACATCCATTCGTCTATATCTCCTCATTTTGCTTTCTTTTTTTGTAAAATGATTTATTTTTATGTATATGTGTGTATCTATTTGAGTATCTGTCTCTCTCTCTCTCTCTCTCTCTCTCTCTCTCTCTCTCTCTCTCTGTGTGTGTGTGTGTGTGTGTGTGTGTGTGTGTGTGTGTGTTTGTGACAGAGACTGGAAGAGGATGGAGTTAGAACCATCTGAAGGAGGTGAAAGGAACTGAACTTGCAAGCATTCTAAACCATTAAGACATATCAAAAGCCTCTTGTTTTTCTTTTCTGGTATCTTGAGACAGAATGTAGAACAAATGACCTTCCAACTCAGTTTTTCTATTTCTGTTTTGAAGATTTTGGTATCCCAGGAATGTGCCAACATTCCAGGCTCTCAGACCTTTGTAGAGAAATAGTGTCATTCAAGCTAGACATATGATTTGAGGAATGCTGGGGTTATTCTTTGCTCTACAACTTTTAGATGAATAACACATAAAAATAAATTAACCATAATTTTCCTTATATATAAAGATATGGTTGTAATATGATGGGAGATAGTGATGGCACCTGTGCATGGCCATTTGATATATTCAACAGACATTTTTCTTATGATTCTAAAACTTCCTCTTTCTCATGAAGGGAAATTTTCCCTAAAATTAAAAAAGTTTCATACTACGATTAAAAAAAGTGTACTCTCCTACAGTGTTATTATCATATAGCTCCTGCCCTGTTATCTGAAGGATGGCTGTGTGTATCCTCTACACCATGTCCGTTATTCTGAGAAGGCTCCGACTTCGCTCACAACACTCACATATTGACTTCTCGTGATGATTTGTGAAGATACTGCTAAGAAGCATCCCCAACAACTTTCTTGGAGATACAAAGTTAAATTCACTGTGTTTAAAAAAACCCATCTAGCAATGCCTATTTCTTCCTGAATATTTTCCTCTGAACTGTAAAATAGGAATCTCAAAGGCAGAAAAGATTTTTTTTGGATAGAGATTCAGTAAAACATCAATTAGAGCTGGAAATAACTAGATGACTATTGAGCTAGACCCTTAAGAATGAATGGAATTTCGATAGTCAGGAAATGGCCAAGATGGAGCATTTCAGAAGAAGTAAATTTTAACTCCATCTATTCATTCATGTTTTCATTCACAATATATGTGAGTACATGCCTGTATAAATCTATGATGACTAGGATTATTCTGATGTAACAGAGGATAATACATTTTAGTGGTCTATAAAAGGAATAGTGTTAATTATCAATATTCATATGCACTTCTCTCATTTGTTTTTATCCCCATTATTTTCCTTCCCTTCTTCTATGTCCTATTATTCGTGCAGGATCCTGTCACAGAGCAGACTTTGTCTGGGACTCATAGGGTTCCCCAAAGGGATGGAAGGTGATGATGGATTCAGGAACTACACTATGTCAACTTTTTAAGACTTAGGAACCATTTCTTCCCAACTGTGCATTTGTCCAGAGCAAGGTTTCTTTATAATCATGTATGTATGTATGTATGACCATATATATATTATGAGCATATATATTTATAGACAAATATAAATGCCCAGAGATAACTGTGGTAAAAATGGTCAGTGGAAATGATAAGCAAATAATATAACACATTCTAGTCTTATATCTTACACAATGATACTGAGAAAAATTCTCTACTTTCAGGGAAAATATACTTCATTGGGAATAAATGTGAACTGATGGGAATGAAAGCATATCTTCAGGTCTTAAAAACTGGTGAGGAATATGGTCATAATTTTTTTTTTATCACAGCAACAGAAAAATCAAACTTGAACATACACATTACTCACACATACATACATTATACAGATACAAAAATTAGTTTTCAAATGATTGATTTTTTAGAATGTAATAGACATACTTTTTTCTGAGTAAACAGGTCATGTAAAATGAAAAACAATTTTTGTGCTAAATTAGCTTATGTCAATCATTTAGTCAAATTCTAATACAGATGTTATTATAGTGTGTTTTGTAGATGTCGTTGATATCACAATCAATATATTTTAAGGTTATGGTATGGCTGTGGGCCTTCCAATCAGTTAAAAGTTTTTAAGGGCAAAACTAAGATGTGGCACTAAGGTGATGGCTCAGTGGCCAAGAGTTCTTGCTGCTTTTGCAAAGAATCCAGTTCCGGGTCCAGGACTCAATTCAGCTAGCTTACAACCATCTGTAGCTCTGGTTTCAGGGGAGCCAACAGCCTCTTCTTACTCTGCCGGCACCACCAACACGAGTGATACACAGTCATAGACTCAGACAAGGCCTGTTCATACATAGAGTAAAAATAAATAAATCTTTTTATAAGACCCAATAGGGAAAAGACAATGTGACTCAGTGGTGTTTGTTATGTTCTGGTCTTGCCCATAACCATGTGATGTCGTTTCTTAGGACGCATTTCTAAAGGTGTATGGATCATAGTATGTTCTTTCAAAAAGAACATACTGCTCCTCTGAAAAACCCAGATTCACAACAGGATGTCCTTATCCAGCTTTGTTTATAGAGAAAAGAGATAACGGAATGTAGAATGAAAAGAATTTGCTGAGCACTCAGAGGTCAGGGTAAGAGGGACGAGGAAAGGATGAACTGGGCATCTTTTATTTTGTAAAGAAAAATAATTCTACTAATGTTATTTATTTATACTTCCTCAATGTCTTGTTTGTATTATTACAAGATGATAGTACATAGATAATGACTCTAATTTGTTTGCTCCTCACTATGGTATTCATATGTGAAAATATAAGTTACAAATATTACTTCTCTTCATAACTATCTTATTTCTTGGAATGCCGAAATAGCTGGTTCAGTACACTGCTGAATGAGAATTGATAGTTTAAAACTATTAGCCCCTATGGTTTTAAAAAAGAAAGAAAGAAAGAAAGAAAGAAGGAAGGAAGGAAGGAAGGAAGGAAGGAAGGAAGGAAGGAAGGAAGAAAGAAAGAAAGAAAGAAAGAAAGAAAGAAAGAAAAAGAAAGAGAGAAAGAAAGAAAGAAGGAAAGAAAGAAAGAAGGAAGGAAAAGAAGAAAAGAAAAGAAATAGGCACAGTGGCATAGTGACACTCCCCTGTAAGCCTAGCATTGTTGAGGCAGAGCAAGGAGGCGACCCAGACCTCACAGGCCAGCTTCACCTGCTGAATCAGTGAGTTCTAGGATCAATGAGAAACCGGGCCCTAAAAAATAACCCGGAGAACAGTTGGGAAGACACTTGACTTCTGGTCTCTACATGCGTGTGCACACATGTGTGCATCCATGTAAGCAGGTAAACCACAAATGAACAAATTTACTCTATATATTAGAGCTATTGTCCAGAACCAAGATTCAGAGAAGTGGTCATCCAATAGTATAATATTCTTATGTTTTAATGCATCACCAGAATTTAAACTACACCAGAATTTCTCATATGAGTGAGAAAATATTAACATTCCTCAAGGTGTTTGCTCACTAACACAAGGGTCAGATCCCACCCGGCACATTTGGACTTAGGGTTAAGAAGGGCTATATGTACACCCTATATGCTAATCGGTGTCATTTTTCCTCCCTATTATTGTACAAACTCTAGTTAGCATATATTGAAAACCTGGAGCCAGGTATTGGGGGAAAGCTGGAATATCAGAGAGAGGAAGCAGACCACAGTCAGTTCTCACCAGCCAACTTCTCAGGCCGAACAGGGTAAGTGCTATCTTCACGGGTCCTCAGCCTGGCTGGTCGCTTCTACAGAATGCTCAATTTCTGACTCCTCCTGCCTTGTATATCTTCCATATCCAGCTCTTTTACTTCCTGGTTCAACTCTGTATCATAATCACACCGTAATAGGATTTAAGGTGTGACTACCACTGCTTAGTTGTTAGGCCTTGAACTCACAGAAATACAGAAAGTTCTCTGCCTCCTGACCTCCATGGCTTAACTGGGTGATTCTGTTCTCTGATATTCCAGGCTGATGCTATTAAATATACAATATATCCACTGTCCATATCTCTGACTCCCAGATTCTCTTGCAGTTTTCCAGATCCTTGTTTGTAACTAGGTCAGATATTTCAGTGCAATTATTATCATTTAGTAGTTAAGAATGCATTTGCAATGTTAGAGGAAGTTATAAAATTGAGAAATCTAATTCTTTCCATATCCCTCTGAGATAATTTGTAACATCCTGTGAAGAAAGAAATTGAAAGAATCCTGTAGTCTGACCAGGCCAAAAATAATGTATGTCTAAGAAGATAGGAATGCTAATTGGCCATATATATATATAAATGTGTACATTTATTTTTTATATATATTGACTTATTACATTGTATCCTATAAACATGCACAACTTAAAAAATGTGTTGGTTACATTCTTCCATAAATTGTTATGTATATCAACAGGAAATGTCTTTATAAAGGATTATAAGAGAGCCAAAAATAAGTATCAATAACAATAAAGTAAATACATGTCACCACAATGCTAAGCATTTGTCTCAGAGAAAATCCTACTGTAAATTAATCTCCACTGCACATTGTTCTTCCTTAAATACTTCCCATATTCTTACCATTTCATGTGGAGTTGGAGCTGAACTTCTCATGATAATATGTAGCCCCTCTCCCCCTCATCATTTTGTGCTCTGCTTCCACAGAACCATACTATTTTGAATTTTTAACAAAAAAACGTCTATACTTTACTCTCCCCATAACTAAAACCCAGATCTCTGTCCCCAGAGCCTCCCTTGTCCTGCTAACAGTAACAGCATCCTTTCAGATGCTCTGACTAAAATGTGTGGCTTCTGTCTTTTCCCATATTCGTTGCATATCTACCTACTAATTTGATTGAACTGTCTTCCAGATAAACACAGAATTTAACTATTATCACCTGTGCTACTTGAAGAACTATATCATGAGGGTAAAAATAAAGAAATAAGAAAATGAACACATATTGACCTCTTCAACTCGAAGCACCACTGAACCAGCTAAATGTAAAAGGATTTTGTCATGATATGATCAAGACTCTGAGCTTTTAAAACTCTTCTCAATAATCAATAGTTTCAGCCATCATCTCTAAATTTAGATAAACATCTCTTGAGGGGCCCTGCCAGATATCCTTCCAATTTTACATTGTCTTGGTTTACTGAACATAGAGACGCCTGTCTATCATATCCACACCGTCATTAAAGCAGTAGCCAATAAGCTTGACACTCTGACCTTGAATTGTAATTATAAATCTCTATAGTTTAGTGCTTTGGTCTTTGATACTTTGTAACAGCCTCTACCTCCCTTAAATGATGGCTCTGTTCTTAGTATTTAGTTCTTATCTCTAATTTCTTTAAGGTCCCATTTGATCAACATTTATTGTTATTAGTGATTAGCATTGTGATTGTTGGTGTTGCTGTTATTATTGAAGGGCACATTAGATTCAAGGAGGCTATCTCAGCACCACATCACCTGATGCCCACCAAATGTAGCTGGAGTTACACACATGTCAGTCGATCTTAATTTTAGACTGAGCCATTATCAATCATTAAAGGGGGGGGGTTAACTAGATAATTTTAATAGTATCCACTCATTTAAAATTTAGTGGGTCCAGAAAGTTCTCAACACTTTTGATTACATGATTTACATTAATTTTGTGAAGATGCCAGTTTTTTTTTTCCTAATGAGCAGCAGTTTGCAGAACCTTGAACTTCAGTTAAATATGGCTGCCCTTGCTACAGAGTGGGAGTAGAGGCCACACCTGCCTGGTTTTTGAGGGGCCATTGGTTATTCACTTAGATTTAAGACTGTCTGAACCTTGGTGACAAGATATACTTTGGTAGATCTTAGTGTTGGCTTGATGAGAGACATTTTCAAGTATGTTAAAAGACCATATAGGGTTAATATCCTCAAGCTTCAGAAACAGGGTCCACATATTGAGTAGCCAAAGTACAGATTTTTCTCTTGCTTCTGGAAACCAGAAGTCCTAGGTCAAAGGCAGGCAGGGCTGATTTCTCCTGAGGCTTCTCCTGTCTTGCCAATGCCTCTTTTTCTCTGTGTCCTTACTTGACCTTTCCTCTATGCAAGTGCAGAGGGCTGGGCTCTGTTCCTTTTCTTAGGGGTCCCTATCCTAGCAAATCAAAGTCTGGCTGCTGCAACTCTATTTAACTTCAATTAATGTCTTTAAAGGTCCTGTTTCCAAATATAGTAATAGTGGGGTTAATTATTTAAACATTTATGGAGGCAGGTCCAAATTCGCTCTCTATCACCCACTATAGTCTTTCATTTGACTTTTATAAGTGAAAAAATTACTTATTTCAGTCTTAAATGTCTAAATAACAGATAATGTGTATTCAAAATTACACTCTGAATATTACTAAATTTAACAGCTACAAAGCTAAACTGTGCATGAATTTATTATTCATTAAGACAAATTACTTACCTACTCACTGCTTGGTGATTTTTGCATATTTGCTGGCTAATGTGCCAACTTAACATTTTCAGGGCATAAATGGAAATATACCTCATAATGTATAAACTTCAACTATTTGACTTTAATTGATGGCACACCTTTTAAGTGAATTTATACTTTGTGTTGTTCCTATGTGTTAACAACAGCAAAAAAAAAAAAATCTTCTTCTAAATGCCAGTTTACTACAAATCATTTATTAAATGTTGTATCCTTGGTTTAAATCTAAGTGGGTAACTAAACATTAAAGCAAAGGAGAAAATCTATATTGGTCTAATTTGAATTATATGTTCTTCTCAGCAAGTAGAATTGCTATTGACTGCCTAAAGCACCATTGTCTCAGTCATGAATAATCATAAAACATTACAATTGGCACAAGAATGGGAAAGAATCTCATCAAAAAGTTACAAGAAAGAAAGTCAAACACAAAATAGGCCCAACCGCACCCTCCCTCCTCTGCCTAAAAGAACAGAGCTGTGCAGAGCACAATGGCTTCATCACCTGAGGAAATGTGCTCTATAACAATCATGAGAAGCCTCATTTATTACGGACAGCATTTGACTCATTTCACTCTAAAGAATCTTGCCTATTTACTAAATGTGACAAAGAAAAAGAGGAGGAAGGAGGAGGAAGGAGGAGGAAGAGGAGGAGGAAGAGGAGGAGGAAGAGGAGGAGGAGGAAGAGGAGGAGACTCTTAGCACCAAGCTGTCTTCTCGCATTAACTGAGTTCTGAATTCAAATCTAAGAATTATGATTTCTTTAACTAAGTATTTTTCTGGAAATTCTACAAGTTGAGGGTCCCAAAACTCACAAGCTGAACTTTATGGAGATGAGTAGGATTGCCAGTCAAGTTCCTGCAGGGGTGTGGGGAGGGGGAAGGGCACCTAGAACCACTATGTAGAGAGTGCTGAATTAATTATTCAGAACATTGTCCTTGGTATCTATGGCATTTAGAGTCTTCCCAGGAGACAGTATAGTAACAGAAAGAATGAGTCCTAATACCTGGTGATGTGCTGACCAACCTATAGGTTTTCTCAAAGTTACAATGTTGGTTTTGAAAATACAAAGGATGATAAAGACATTAACATGTACATGTAGAGTAGAGTAGTATGTAAACTCAAGGCAAGGTGCCTTAGCCTCAGGAGGACTGTTAGCATTCGGGATGGATGCTTCCTAATGACATCTCTGACCTTTATCCACTATATGACAGTAAAGTCATCCCGGGGTTGTGACGGTTAAGAACAATTTCTAGGCACTGGCAAATGTCCCATTGAAGCAAGAAACTACCTTTCTCCTCAAACTCCCATTGTCTAATTTTCTCAGTTAGAGAAATACAGCATTTGAAGGGACAGGAAAAAAAAAAAAAAAGCAAACTAAAATAAGTCCGCAGGCTTCAGAACAATATGCTCTCCCTATGCAGCAGTGTGGAAGACATGGGAGTGGTATCTCAGTGTGGAGGGATGCATTCCCGTGGATTCTCCAATGCTTCTCTTCTGACTGTCCCTGGGAGACAACCTGAAAATGTCCATGATCAATGTTAATTAGGACTCCCATTGACCAAACTAACAGCAATCAAATAAACCATTTAAAAAGCAAAGAGGTTGTGGACAGGGCTGGCATAGCATCTGAGTTACCTTGTGGCTAAGGCTCACTATAATTATAGAGGGATGGTTAATTCCCAGGTAGACTATGTATTTCCCATCTCTATATGTCAGAGCCACTTTTGAATCCCGGCAGAACCTTATTCATTTTACATTTTAATAATTTGCTGAAATATGCTTCCCTGATCATGCCAAGTGCTTTTATGAATGGTATTTTAAGATTATTTTCATGTCTACATCCAGCCTACAGAGAAGAGAAATCATTAGATAAATATTTTTCAGATAAATAAGTAACAGATATTATACTATAGTTAATATATTATGAATTAGCTCTGTATATCAGACATTGCTCTAGAACCCAGGAATATATGAAGAAATTAATGTTGATTTTCTCCATTAAGAAGATTCTTGATATCAATCTCAGGGTTGCGCACCCATGTGTGGATACATCCACACCCATGCAAACACACATACACACACCCACACACCATACCACACATATCACACTCACATACACCCCATATATACTATCATACATACACCACACATACACATATACACACACCCACACACCATACCACACATACCACACTCACATACACACCATATATGCTATCATACATACACCACACACACACCATACCACACATACCACACTCACATACACCCCATATATACTATCATACATACACCACACATACACACATACACACACCCACACACCATACCACACAGACCACACTCACATACACCATATATACTATCAGACATACACCACACACACACACACACACACACACACACACACACACATTTCCTTAACATCTAATTTTAGTAAATTATCAGTGAAGATGTACATAACAGAATTGCTTCTCTGGTCTAAGATGTAGAAAGTTAACCTTACAGATATGATTATATCGTCTATGGGATTAAATCACTGAATATAATTGTGCTGCCCTGCCAGGAACAAATCCTGTGTAATAATAGAGAAACAAAGATGATTTTCCAGGTTGAGAAAGCTGCCAGCAAGCCGTGTTTTTGTATTGGTTGGTGCATTTCTAAACTTTATTTTCTCTTTCCTTCTGTGTGTATGTTTAAAATGTTGATGCCAACATATTTTCAGCTTGTGTGATGTTGGAAATGTGCACCATCCACAATATACTCCTTAGATTTGACTCTGTTCTCTATAGTGGTTTCAGAAGAAAGGAGGAAGGAAGATGAGTGATATATTATTCTTTATATTTATGAAATATAAATAAACAGAAAAGTTTCCCTACTAGAAACAAAAACGATGGAGTTTTCCAGAGTTATGATTCTGTAGCCAGAAAATTGTGGAACTGTGGTTCACATTTTTCTCCTTTGTATTTTGACATCTTTGTGGAGATGACTACACTTTATAAACCACAATTTGGATTTTAATTTCAGAGATACTATGTAATAGAAAGTACAGTAGAGAAAAACCTATTGACTCAGATAATTCTCAACTGATAGAATTTTCAAGTTTAAAGACGTCCTAGAGGTGATTTATACCGTCTCTGAAGTGAGGCTCTTTTTAGTAAAATACAAGATTGTTAGCACCTGACTACGCCCATTCTGGACCCTGATATTCAAAAGGCTCCCTTGGGGGGGGGGGTGTCACTGAGCAGGGCCCTGTGTGAGGGTAGTCCTTCAAAGTTGGAAAGCAAACAAGTGGACCGTGTTCTTTGTTCTAATCACTCTAAGACTGGCTTGCCATTTGCTTGGAAATCACGCAACAGTGCCAACAGATAAGAATATGCATCCTGCCAACCCCCTGCCACAACAGTGCATGTAAGGTACAACTCTTTACTTTCCCCTGTGACCAAACGCTAGAGTAAGCAACTTAAAAAAGAACTAATTTAGCTCCTGGGCTCAGTGTTCTCAGTCATCATGGCAGAGAGGGCATGCTGGAAAACAAAAAAAAAACAAAAAAACAAACAAACAAACAAAAACAGCTCACAGTGTGGTTTCCAGCAAGCAAAGAAGAGGGACACAAATAGGGGTCAATTCAGGAAGGATATGATCGGCAAGGATGCAGTCTTAGTAAGCTACTTCCTCCAGGCAGGCCCCGCCTCTTCCTTTGCACCTCCTTCCAGCAAACGTCATCATATTAGAGATCTACAGAATGCATGTGTTCAGATCAGACCCCTCAGAATCTCATTATGTCCAAAGCCCAGCATCTGTGAAGCAAGGCTGGCATGCGCAAGTTTGCAGGACGACTTATATTTAAGACACAGTACGCAGAGAGCTGGGCCTTTTCCCACCTTACTTGTAAAATTTTTTTAATCTGATTGGATTCACTCGTGAAGAAGTAAAAACTGTGACTCTGTCATTATGTTGTTTCCTGTCCCTCTAAGGACACGATATCTATCCATTTGGAGCAGCAGCGCCTTCGTGGCTGGAATTCTTCTGGTGCTGGTGATATTCTCAGGCAGGATGACTGCTAGGTATAAATTAATTTATCTTCTACCCATGGTCTATCTATCCCCATATTAATCTGGGATAGTTTCTCCTTCCTTGGTTGAAATTTAGAAACCCACAGGCTTTACTATTATACTTCGTGGGTGAGCCTCCAATTTATTTTACCACCTGTTATCAGAATGCAAGAGTCTGAAATGTAGGCATGTAGATAAAAGGTTCCTGCCTTTAAAAAAAACAAAAAACAAAAAAAACCAAAACAACAACAACAAAAAAAAACCCTAAGTTTTATACCTACCATAGAATCTAGGCTTCCTATTGCAGCCTCTGGCTTGTAATTCCCTCAGGATTTCATCTTAGAATAAAGTCTCTACTGTCTATGCAGTAACACTTCAAGTTCCTTTAATTTGTAACTGTCACTTAATTAGAAGAATGCTTTTGACTAAGATATGCAGAACGTTAACATATTGACATGATTTCACACTGAGGAAGAAACAACTAATACCGGATTTGTTCCCTCAAAGATTTGATTCAGGAGAGAACAGTGAGGACTGGAGAGGATTGTTCTCAATTTGCTTCTGTAAATAGTTTGTGACAATTCATTTATCTGTGCAACTGAATTGAGTGATTTGGGACTAAAATTAGAACCAACATGGCATGTGCTTCACAGTTCCCGAGGCGGCTTCTCACCCCTTCCAAAGTACTTTTGAAGGTACAGTTATTCAAGGAAGAACATTATTCAAGAAAGCAGGCAAACAATACTAAGTTTGCATTGGCAGCAAAAATTGTGGAGAAAACTCTAATAACCACAGTACGAAGAGAGAGGAACAGAAGAATCTGAGATAGTCTCATTCTAAAAGTTTGCTGCTTAGCGTGGCATACTAACCTTTTGAGAATTTGGGGTGGATCTTCCTGTACCTCAGACAGTTCCCTGGACCGGTGTTGGGAATCTGAACAGGTGCCACCTTGTCATGCAGTTTGCATGCTGTCTATGCTCTTATTCCATTCACAAGTCTTTGTTAAACCATTTGGGGATCTTGGGTAGAAATGGCCTACGACATCTAGACCCAGGAACATTTAGAAGTAATGACTCAGAATATGAAGAGACACCTTAAAAGCCATTTGGCTTTTCATATTCTCAGCTTTTCTAGATTTTTCTATATATAGTCCATTCCATCCTATATGTATTTTAAGTCTATTCCCATCTACTTTTCACCTCTTTGAATTATTAAATCACAAACATATGAAATATGTCTTTCTAAGAAATACTTCCCCTTACAACCCCCCCCATACATCTGACTTCTATCCTTACTGCATAGCTATAATGAAGTTTGAAGCACGAAGTGAAACTTAAGATGAACACCAACCTTGTCAATAGTTCCTTAAAGGCTGAAATCTGAAACATATAGGATTTTATTCCCTTTCAACTGGACAATGAAGAGGAAAAGCAAAGATAAACTACATATCTTATCCTCTATCCAATGCCAAATGGAGATATTACCTGACATTTTAGAAACAAGAAAGGTAAAGACACAATACGAAAGAATTAGAACATGATTGAGGGAGGCGCTTCTGCAAATTATTACTGAAATTCTGAAAATCTGGTAAGTTTCTTTGTATCCAGCTATGAAAGAAAAATTGTGAGTTCCATGATTTAGCTAGGGTGTCGATAATAATAGACCATTTGGGGAGGGTATGGAGATTCATGGAGAGGAGTGGGGATCATTACTAACTCAGACCAGTGTCAGGAGCAGTAAAGAACAGAGCTGATGTTGTGGAAAATTGAGACATTAATATGGACTATAATTTTGAGTTTTCCCAGAATGCAGAATAGAGTGATAAATATTAAAAAGTTGTGGAAACAGAAGATAAATGCAAAATTTAGAGAAAAAGCTGAAATGAATCTGAGACAAGACAGAGCATAGGCAAATCAATTATACACTTTAAGTAACAAGAACTTTCTTGGTTTAAAGACCTATGTCTCTCAGATTTGTTCAATGGGTAAAAATAGGTTTCTGTGAAGACATGTGAGGACAGTATGCAGATATAAAGACAAATGTCCCCAAAGCAAGCCACATGGTGGAAAGCAAAGGCTATGTCTAAGGAAGCACACATGGTAGGCTACAATTAGCACTTCTATATACTAGACACAGTGGATATTTGGAAGAGGAGAAAAAAATGTACCAAAGATTTTTGTACTAAACCAAGTCCTCCTTTATAAAGGAAGACAACCAAAGGACCATTAGATATGCCCATATTAATGCTCTGCACTGTGCTGAGATCTTGGACATTTGGGACCTCTGTTTCCTTTTCCTCAGGATCTTCTGCTGACTCTACTGTAGGCACTAAGTTATTGAGAATTCCACGTACCTATCTACAAGCACGGCCTTAATTTTTATATATCTGTGCTAAATTTCATTTTAGATACACAAATTTTTACTTTTGATAGAGTACTGCATTTCAAATAAATAGCATTTGAGTTTTGCATGACTGTGTAGAAATCACAAGGAAATGGGAAGATTTTTAAAAATGTAAAAGGCAAAAGTCTATTAATCAAATAGGTTCTGGATGTGTATACAAGACTTTAATAGCTACATTTAAGATCGGGAAAATATTTGAAGTGCTGAGCTCACAGTACCAAAGCATTGTGGGTAGATAAGACTTAGTTTTGGCAGCAGTGGGGTTAAAGAGGAGCACAGGAAGGTTTGTTAATGGAATCTTTACATGGACTGTGTAGGAACGGAAAGCACATTAATAATAAAAGCCATGCTTTAAAAACTGACCTTGTAGTTGAAAGATATGCACTTGTATCATTACCAATTAATGTGTTAGGTAACATGGCTTGTACTTGGAAAGCAGCAAGGAGGGGTATCTAAGTGATGTTCACACATCTTAATTAGTGGCATTAATAACTGTTTTACCATCTCCCCTGAAAGCAACAACACTGTACCAGAAGCATCTCGTTATGAGTCAAAGCGGCAAGTGAGATTTGAAGCGAAGTTCTTAAAAATAGTTTTAAGTTGTGGAACCTACATGACTGGAATGTTCTGAGGGGGAAGTAATTGTCCACAGAGTCAAACATGAAGTCAGTGAGTAAGATCAGGTGAGTAGAACAAGGACAGCACGCACACCAGATTCTTCCCTTTGGGTCTTTTCTATGGTTGGCCATTGATTTGGTAATCTTAACACAACAAAATATTTCATCTATGAATTCAGTGATATCAGATAAGGAATGGACAATGAAGCAGGCTTTCTTTTTCTTTCTTTTATTTATTTATTTTTTGGTAAGGATAAAAGAGACCTCACTGAAGAGTAAATAGCTGAAAATTTTTGGTGTACCTGCTTATGGGGGACATGTGCCCAGTAGTCTAATTTGGAATCCACCTTGTAATGGGTACATTTTAACTCTTTAACGTTCAGAAATTATAATTTATATAATCTACACTTAAAATAAGTGTTATCATTTTATTTTCTCCGACTCTGTAAGTAGTGTTGGGAGAGGTAATTTGCAAATTAAAATACAGAACAAAATTAAAAAGAAAAAGTTGATGTATGTCTGTCTACTGTTTCTATATAAATGGTGTAAGAATGAATATATATTCATAAAGAAATATTTAACTTACATATTAATTTTTTTGACATTTCTTCTACCATTAAGGATTTTTTATTTTATTTTTGCATTTGTTTATTCATTTTATTTGAGAGCATGTGTGTGTGTGTGTGTGTGTGTGTGTGTGTGTGTGTGTGTCTGTGCCCGCACACATGCATGCGCACACACGCGCACGCACGCATGTGCCTACATGCCCATATGGAGTTAAGAGGACACTCCTTCCATGTGATTCTTAGTGATCAAAACACAGGTCATAAGGCATGGCTACAAGTGCCTTTATGATCTGACCATTTCACTGGCCCTTTATAAATTTAAAAAGCATAATTAATATGAGCTAGTTTATTTTATAAATGAGTAATATCTGCATCCATTTTTACTGTTTTAAGATACCATAGACTTTGGTGTCTTATAACAGTTACAATTCTAGAGGCTCCAAATTTCAAGATCAGGTAGCCAACAGATGGGATAGCTGGTGAAGGCTGGGTCCTTGAATTGATCTTACTGTGTTTCCATGTGGCAGAAAAGCCAGGGAACTTTCTGGGGTCCTTTTTAGAAGGATGCTCAATTCTATTTATGGGAACTCTGTTTCACGACCTAACCACCTCCCCAAATTCCATCTTTCTAATTCCCACTATCAGCACATTGGTGATTAGGTTTCAATGTATAAATTTTGAAAGGATGAAAACATTCCAACCATGGCATACGACTATTTATTTAACCCTTAACTACATGTTGGACATTCAGTCCTGAGCTAAATATGTTTGTATATTATAATAATTCTTAAAATCATCTTTACTAAAGTGTACATTGACTTTTTAAACTCTACATACTGCCGAATGGACCTAAAGAAGGTAAGTCTACAAATACTGTTCCCAGTGTTATAGAAAGGAGTCCAATTTTAGAAACTCTTCTGATGTAGGATGTCTTTCTGTATTCTATGAATATGATTTATTATTGGTTAATAAGAAATTGTTTTGGCCTATGTCAAGGCAACTTAGAGGCAGGCAGGAAATCTAAGCATAGTTAAAGGAGGAAGACGGAGTCAAGGAGATGCTACAGGGGGCTGCTCAGAAAGAAGATGTAATGGAACACAGTAAAGCCACAGAGCCAAGTGGCAATACAGTAGATTAAGAAATGGGTTGAGTTATAAGACCTAGATGGTAATGAGTCTGAGCCATAGGCCAAACAGTTTGTAATTAATATAATGATCATTTGAGGCTAAATAGTGTGGGACAGCAGGTCTGGACCTTGGGGCTAGGCTACGCTGAACAGGCTAGAGACTTCTGACTACACTCATCTGCTGCTATCCCTCTAATCAGATTTATCGTTACTATCAAAAATGAAGAAGCCACATTCATTAATCTTTTGTACTCTCTCTGATAATATTTATCTGTATATACTTTTAGATAGAAGTATTTTAATATTAACTGTTTCTGGGTGCCTATTAGGCCCAACCGCATCAAAAAGTAGATTAAGGAGACTTAAGATAATAATGGGAAAAGACTTAGATTTCATTCTACACTAGAGAATAAAATTAAATGTCATTAAAGATATTTCATAAATAGCTAGCCACAAGTAGAATGTGAGGAGATTCAGTAAATTCTGAACTTGTAGGCTGAAGGACAGCAATTCAGTCCGAAATAAACACAGAGGCTTTTTTTAATTTTAAATGATCAGCTGGTAGCTCAGGCTTACTACTAACCAGCTTTTACACTTAATTTAATCAATAATTCTTATCTATGTTTAGCCACATGGATGTGTACTTTTTTAAAATAAGGCATTCTCATCCTGCTTCCTCTGTATCTGACTGGTGACTTCTGACAATGTCTTCCTCTTTCCAGGATTCTCTTAGTTTGGTCACTGTAGTAAGAGTTTCTAGCTCAGACGAACCCCCAAATCCAGACCAGCAGTCCCAAAGAATCACACAAAGCCTTACATTCATTGCATGTTCTTTGGCCTATATCTCAGGCTTATGGTTGGCTAGCTCTTGCATCTTAACCCATTTCTATTAATCTGTGCCTTGCATGTGGTTCATGGCTTACCTGTACTTTTACACCTTCCTCTCTTGGTGGCAGCTCACAGAGTTTGTCCCTGACTCTGCCCTCCTTCCCCTTTATCTATGCTTGGATTTCCTGCCTGCCTATAAGCTGGCTTGCCATAGGCCAAGACAGTTTATTATCCAGTGGTAATTCACAATGTATAGAAAGCCACCCCCTCTGTACTTCTTGTGTGGCTACTGGCTAATCAGTATTTTATTAAAACCAATTCCAAGTGACAAATCTCTATAGCGTACAAGAGCATTATCCCACATCACTTAACCTTATGCAATGTTTTACTGTTTGGCCACTGCAAGTGCATTTAAACTTAAAATGTTTTTGTTGGGTTGGAGTGATAGTAGTACAGATGGAGAAAGCACTTGCTGCTCTTACTGAGAACTTGGGTTTTGTTCCCAACACCAACCTTGAGCAGCCTACTATAGCTCTATATCCAAAGGTTCATTACCCTCTTGTGGACAGTCTGGGCACCAGGCAGTTGTTAGCCTATACTGTGGATGCTAGGAATGAAACCTGGGTCTTTTGTGAGAGCAACATGTATTATCAATCACCAAGTTGTCTCTCCAGCTGCATTTATGGTAATATTTCAAGTGTTCGAAGTATGATACAAAAAAAAACCCTGCGATTTTTACTCTTTCTACTACAAGAGGGTGATTTTATTGCTGAAATTGAATGCAATACTATAAAGCTGTTTGATGTTTCTGATCCCAAGACTAGATCAGTTAGTTAACAAAAATGGAAATAATCTGCGTAAGTTATATTCACATAAGGTCTTCACATAAATGTTGACTTTTAGCATAGTTATTCAAGCAAAGACCTATGTCTAGTCCATCTTGTAAACATTCTTTGAAAACATGACATGACCTTGGGCTTAGAAATCAAGTCCACTGAAACAAAATATGGAGAGGAGTTGGAAGATGTTTTGGGGGGTAGTCTAAGGCTTGTCCATAGTTTCACAGAGTTAGTGTTTTGTTTTGTTTTTCTAAAACCTTTTGGAGGTAACAGAAGAGATACTAGCAAGGCTTCTTTTTCTATTCATTTTAATTTGTCTCTTATTTCCATGCTTTCCTTCCTAAAAAACAGCGTGGTTACTCAGCATTCTCTTCTCAGCCAGAGGCCACCTCTTGCCAGAAATCTGGTTCTGAGGTTACATAGCTTAGCAGGTGGCTTTGTTTCTCTGTCTTTTTCTTCCATGTACAGTATTTTCTTTTTAAGTAGCCTACCACACATTGCCTAGGAAAAAAAAATCTACACTGCTTTTTTTTGTGGCAGAGATCAGTCAGTTGGGAATGCCATTCTGTTTAATCACTGACCAAAAGAAACACACACATTTTCGTTTTATTCCAGTTCAAATAACTGATCTGCAAAGAAAATTCTAATTTGGCTAAGTCTCTCAGATCTGCTAAACAGAGCAAGAAATTTTCAGGACAAATGCCATACATGTGACCATGAATAGAAAGCAGTCTGCCTGTATCCCACACAGAAACACTTTCAGAATACTTGACTATATACAAACATCTAGAAATGTGGACGGAACCAATAAAGTCTGCTTAACTTGTCTGTTTAATCACATTTACACATCAGAAGGTCTGACTTGAGGAAGTGTGTGCAAATGTGCATATGCACATAACCCATTTCCACTTCTATTCTGCAAGGAAACAATCAACCAAGCCATAGAAAGTGCCAGACTCCACACCGAGAGCTGCACTTGTTAACAAGGCCCCTAGGGGGCTCGTGTGCAGAGTCAGGAAAGCTGCAGGGCATTCCATCTGTATGTCTACTGGGAGATTAAAACAGAGCACTATCTTAATTTAAATAGAATGTTTACGTTATCAGTTATAGCTCAGATCACCAGTACCTTCATTTGAACATTTAAAAGCACTTTCCATTTGTCCTAGAACACATTCATAGCCAGATCTAGTGATACAGACCAGAATCCCAGCTACTTAAAAAACTGAGTGAGGCAAATCAACTTTTCAAGTTTAGTGGCAGCCTTTGGCAACTTAGTGTGACCCTATCTAAGAGTTCTCTTTAAAAAATATAAGGAAGGAGGGCTAGAGATGTACTTAGTAATACAGGGCTCGCCTCACATATGCAAAAACCTAACTTTAATCCCTAATACTATATTTTTTATGTCTTTTTTAGTATAACAACTGAGTATGTTGCTTTTAAAATATTTATTTATTTGACTTAACAACATGTAGCCTTCAGCTAGAAGTTTATGTCTACAAAGGCTGCAGGGAACCTAAATCTGCCTTAATTTTTTCTTCATGATTAAATCTATTCAACCAGATGAGCTCCATGATTAACTAGGATTATTTCAACAGGGTTTCATGGTAACATGTTCTAGGGGCTAGAGAGATCACTCAGTGATTAAAAGCACTGGCCCCTCTTCCAGAGGATCTAGATTCCATTACCAACACCTGGCTGGTACCTCACAACCATCTGTAACTTCAGTTCCAGTGGTTCTGATGTCCTCTTCTGGCTCTGTGGGTGCCATATATGCATATAGTATACAGATATACATATAGGAAAAATATCTGTACATATGAAATAAGAATAAAACTTTAAACAGATAATGTGCCTTACAAAGAGTACCCTGTTGTCACAAAGATCAAGTCATTGAGAGACTATTCAGTAATACAAAAAGTTATTTGAGACAAGGGATGGAAAAACCTTGAGGTACCTAAAAGTCTGTCTTATAACTGGGAACATGTGGCTGTTACTGGATGTATTTTACATAAATGTTAGCCGAGTACCTCATCTTTTACTAAGACAGACTTATATAATAAGTCTTAGTAAGTGTTTAAAAATTGACTTTTCACCATGGTTCTGTAAACACATGACATTTACATATGAAAGTCTATACAAAATATAGGTCTAACCATCTATGACATGTCCATACTGTATGTGTGTGTGCACATGTGTGGGAACACACAAACCAAGCATAGCATGAAAAGAAGCAGTGTGGAGGCCAGATGCCTGCAGAATCCAGCCTGACATTAATTTCAACTAGACAGCAAAGGTTTCAGGTGACTCCTGCTCTCCTTGAATTTCGATGGCTTCCTTCCCCCTCCCCCCTTGTAATTCATAGGGACTTATCAGGCTTCGCAGTGTGACTCCAGCTTGCCTCTTTGTTCCCATTGTTTTTCCGCAATCTTGCTGGCTAAATAATGTAGCAGGGCTAATAAATTCAAATAAAACTTCTGATTGGTTTGGCAGCAGTTTAACAATCCAGGATAATTTACTGATCTCTGAGACTTCGTGTGAGTCCATAATGTTTAGACTAGAAATAATAAAATGCACTCAATTGATTAAGCTGTTTGTAGATGCCTGAGAATTAACATATTGTATAATTGCAGATATTTTATAATTACCAAGTAGGGCTGATAAAAGGGTTCCGTGCTAGTGACTGCTGGACGGATAACCTTGATGAAGGGAGAATGCCAATGAAAAGTGAACTCCCTGTGGGCTGCATACAGAGTGAGCTGGGACCCACAGCCTGCCTTCTGTTGCTAGCTGTTCTTAATGTTGCCAGGATCCCCAAAAGGTTTGCTCTGGAAGAGTGGGTCCAGGAAACCTCACTGCTGTGTGGCTTTGTCTCACACAGGGGAGAAAGGATATGATCTTGGCCACCCCAAAGTGTAGATTTTCTCGATTGCCTACTAAAAGCTGAAATCTGTTGATCAAAATCTGTAGAAGCAAAGGGTGGCTCTAGTGCTTCCGAGTGAGGTCATTTTTGCTTTCATTCATTTTAAAACGATTCCTCAGAATTTCCTCATTTGTTTGTAGACTTTAGTTACTAATATGTCTGCTTTCTAAGACTCTCCATTACAATGTGAACTAAAAATGATCAGAAATGTCCTTGTCTTGTTCCCAGTCTCTAAGGGAAGTCAGCCAGCCTCACCATTAGACATGATATTATTACAGGTGTGCTGGCTTTTGTGTACAAGTGTTATCAGATGGAGTTTTAAGTGTGTATGTGTGTGTGTGTTGAGAGAGAGAGAGCAAACTTGGGGGCTTTGGGAGGTGAGTATGTGCCTTACAGTTCAGGTGCCTGAAGGGAGCACCAGTCGCCTGGAGCTGGGGTCACAAAGAGTTTTGGGGAATGGGAACTGAACTCTGGCCCTCCACAAGAATTCCTAGAATGTGAGCTTAAGAGCTCACCTCTCCAGTCCTGCTTTGTCTGATTTTAGTAGCAAGCTATTTCAAGCTTCCTAGGATGGATTGAGTACTTCCATTCTGTGTTTAGAGGAACTTAGATTAAAACTGACCTTGATTTTTAATATTTTGAAGGATTCACCACACTTGTGGAAGGATTTAAATGACAAGGAATTTTTTTCTTGTTATTTGTTATTAATTGTCCTGGGTTAAAGTTAAGTTAAAGATTGTACAACCTTAATCACACTGGCTTCCCCTTCACTGCATCTTCCAAGAGCCATTGCCCCCTGGTAACTCCTAGCGATGTCATTCCTTCGTTCAGTAGCTGGTTCCTTGCTGGGGGGAACAAAAACCCTTTCCATTCCTAGGCAGCTTTGTGCACCTTGTTCTCTGTAACTTCTCGGTCTCTTTGTTTTGAAGCTGCTGTTCAGGAAGCCTGTGGCTAGAGGATAGGCGAATGAGACATTTGAGGTGTGTAAGGAATTTCCCATTCCTAGATGAGCTTCAGTGAATGGAGTTTAGGAATAGGAAAACAACCTAGATTTACACCCTAACTTAGCTCTGCATGCAAAAGATGAGGAACTAATATAATCATATTGTGGATTCTAATCCAGATTAAAGCATAACTCTATTAATGGAAATTTTTAGCAGGAAAACAGATGCTGCTAGGAGATAAATGCTAAGGACATTGGCAGAAGGGGATGCCTCCTGAGTTTCAAATGTCTGAATATTTAGACAGACTCTGCATACTAAATCTTAACTTCCAATGCATACGAGACATGACAAACTTATTGTAGTGAAATATGCAAGCTGGAATTGGGGATGGAGCGACCTGCATTTATTTCAGAATACACGTTTGCTAGGCAGAGGAGACGGAGCACATGTGTTCATCCATTCTGAACTCATTAACAAAGCAGAAACATTAGCAAAATATGTCTTTTGCTGGTTTCTGGAATGGAAGAGGGAACAATTAAGCTGTAAGGCACTCCAGGGTGGGTATTATGACCTAATAATGACATGCCCTGGTAGTTTTGACTGAGTGCCATTAACTGCCAAGGCATATCATTGCTTGTCTGTAATACGCACCCTGGAGTGTCTTGTGGGGAAGATATAAATGTTAATTCCTAAAGAAACTCATTCAGCAAAGGAAGACACCATTGCTCTGAGAAGGAGAATGTGTCAAAATCTCCATGAGTTCAGTTTGGTGAGGTAGACTGGGTTGAATTACTTCAGCATTTCCCTAAAAGGCAGCTCAGTAAAATTAGGAAAAAATGGGGATGCAGATGTGTGTACAGGCTTTACCAATTTCCAGGTTCTTTCCTGGTGTTTTTGTTGCTCAAAAAGCTGAGCTTTCACCATCCCTTCTTTTCAACGAAGGCTGATAATTCAGCCAACTTGCACTACAGTGCATTTAGAAAACAAAATTATATAAAAATGCTTTAAAGGTCTTTATCAACAACTCTGAGATGCTTAGCAAACAGCAGGATTCAGGTAAGAGGTAAATAACCTTTATATAAATGGTTGATACAAATGATTTGTTCTGTGTGTGTGTGTGTGTGTGTGTGTGTGTGTGTGTGTGTGTGTGTGTGTGTGTATACGCACGTGCACATGCTTGTGGGGTATATATACATATATATGGTGGATTCTTATCTATCTAAATGTTTGTACATGTGGAGACTGGAGGTTGACTCCAGGATCATCTTAAATATAGCCCCCCCTTACACACACACACATACCACACACACATACACACACACACACACACACACACACACACACACACACACACACAATTCCTTGAGACAGGATCTCTCAATCAATCCAGCTCAGAACTCAAAAGTATGCCTAGTCTCCCCAATTTGCTTGCTCTGAGAGAATCTTCCAGTCTCCTTTCAAGGATGGAGTCACAGGTAAGCATCCTTTCACCCAACATTCTCAGGATTCTGAGGATCTATCTGAAGTGATCCGCAAGCTTCTACGGTCAGCACTTTATCTACTGAGTAGTCTCTACAACACCCTTGAGAGATTTTGAAAACATAAATTATCAAGTAGATGAAGGTTTTATTTTTAAGGGAAAGTTTGGTGTGAATAAAAGTTAGGAATGTGAATTCTTCAGTCAAGATAGTCTTTGCACCAGGGGCTTATTTATTTTGAGGTTTCTTTCTTTCTTCCTTCCTTCCTTCCTCCCTTTCTTTCTTTCTTTCTTTCTTTTCTTTCTTTCCTTCTTTCTTTCTCTTTTTCTTTTTCTTTTTCTTTCTTCCTTTCACTGAATTTAAGCCTCCCTTCTTGGTATTACATAATAAACAGTTCAAGACCACACAACCATTTCAAGAATAGGGATGTGATCCAATGATACAAGATTGCCATTTCCTTTGGATACAGCATGCTATTAGAGAACAAAGGTGTATACATCTATTTCGACTCTGTGTCCCAGTTTTGTTTTACCTGTTATGGTAGTTTCAATGAGAATGCCCCCCCCCCTCCATGGGCTTTTCTATTTGAATACTTGGTCCATAGGTGATGGCTCTGTTTGGAGAGGCTTAGAAGGTACAGCTTTGTTGGAGGAAGTATGTCACTACGGGCAGGCTTTGAGAGTTGAAAGCCTCACCTACTTCTGGTTTGCTTTTTCTGTTTCATACTTGTGCTTGAAGATATGAGCTCTCAGCTTCCTATTCCTGCCTCCATGCCGGCCACTTGCTGCCCTGCCTCCCTGCCATGATGGATGGACTCTTATCTCTCTGTAACCATCAGCCAGAAGAGTCTCTTTCCTAAGTCACTTCTTTTCATGGTGTTTTAATATAACAACAAAAAAGTAGAGGAATTTATGCAAGTTTTTGTTGTCACTCTGAAAGCATTGTCTTATTGTGATGATGCATCACCCTCTCATTTGTAGAAGATGTTAATGAGCATCTAATCATGTGGAAAGAGATTGCAGAGCAATTTTTCTGTTCTTTGAAGGCCTTCTCATTTCCTTCCCTGAGTGGACTGTGCACACAGCATGAAAGAAAAATAACTATGTATCTGTATATCAGTAGATACATATGTAGGTACATACATGCATACATATTTTGGGATAGATTCTCACTATGCAGCTCAAGCTAGTCTGAAATTCATTACATAGCCTTGCCTTGAATTTGCCTCTGCAGTTGAGTGCTGGGATTACAGGCATGTGCCACCATGCCCAGGTAATAGTGATCTGTATTGTACTATCAATGTCACCAATTACAGCCCAGTGAGAACTTCTGACATTTATGTAGAAAAAAAACAAAGTATTGGATCTCTAATGCACAAGTGTAGGAAACCGAATACATGGGCTGGTCACTGTTTACAGTTAGGAGTCCTGGTAACCCACACGACAAGATGAGAATCTTCACTGGTTAACATAGAGCTACTTTGCCAATTTAAAAAGTGTGTCAGAGCAATCCTTGTTTTCTTTTTTCCTCCAGGGGTCACCTAACTTCCCCTATCTATGATCTAAGCCTCATTCCTATCCATATGTGTTCTTCAGATTCTTGGCCTGAGGAAATAGTGTAGAGCCATGGCATTGAATCCATGCAAAAGAAAATGAAACACTAAGAATAAGCAAACCCAAGCTCAACAGCAACGCATCCATGAAGGGTTTTTCCTTGTGTTCACCTGTGCCAACTGTATTCAGAGAAACCAGGATAGTGTTTCCACAGGGCTTAATGGCGACACACAATGCTTAGCCAGACAGCAGCTGAGTCTGAAAGGTTGGTGGGAAGGATGAGGAGCATGCTTCCCATGAAGAATTATCTGTACATAGAAGTGGAAAAGAGGCTTCCATCCTTTCTGTGCTGTCTTGGTACTTTTGTCTCACTGGGACGAACAAGATGCAAAAGGAATTAGTCATTGTATTTGACTGAGGCAGGGGAGTACCCAGGATGAAAGAGGAACAGCAGGGAAGAATGATGAGATAAAATTAATGTGTTTCTTCCTGACACTGATTTTCTCTATGAAAGCATATGTGCCTCGATGTGGCTCGGGAAACCATGAATAGAAAATGGCCCAGCTCTTGCTTTCTAGGGCTTTGTAGTAAATTGGAGATAAAAATCAGCATCAAAAAAAAAAAAAATGACTTCAAAGTAACATTTGGTTAAGGGAACAGGTGGAAGAAGATGGAAATTGACTGGGGCTTTGATGCTCCTTGTAAAAAAGGAAAGAAGGATGGGACTAAAGTTATAGATGAAGAATGACCAGGATGTTTTCGTAGGAAAGCCAGAGGGATGGCTGAAACACGGCTGCCCTTTAAGGTCAGAAAGCAAGACATGACACAATGGACTTGCACAAAGGAAGAAGCAGTAGGAGAAGGCACGCCTGGAGAAGCTGAAAATGCCAGATGGACACATAAGACATTGTGACAGCAACTCAGGAGGTCACCACCAGGTCAGTGTGATAGGGAAGGCTGGACATATTCAACAAGGTAGTTTGTGTGCTGAGTGGCCTGAGCCAGAGGATCTCAGACCAGTGTGCTGGGTGTGTGTGCAAGGGGGAGGGGTGGGGCCTTCAGGAAGAAGTAGCCTGACTCAGTGAGAATCCTGCTCATCAATTTGGCCAGGAGTCACCCAACCTATTAAAGACCATCTTATTAAAGTAAAAAAAGTACAAAACTTATAAAAAGAAAAAAAAAATCAAAACTCTGCCTGTTCTTCTCCACTCTTAAAACTGGTTTTGAGGCCACCAGGCTTGAGTTACCATATCCCCTCAAGTTCTTAGGCCTTCCTCTGTGGAATGAGAATTATACCATCAGCTGCCCTGCTTCCCAAGCTTTATAACCCAAATGGAAACACTCCACTGATTCTCTGTTCTCCAGGTTACACACAGCCTGTGTGGGGCTTCTTGGCTTCCACAATTGCAAGAGCCAACTCCCATGATGCATTTCTTTCTTGAAATTTAGCAACCTATCATCTGTCTATGGATCAATCTGTCTCTATTTTCTATATCTTTTGCTTCTCTGGAGAACCCTAACCAATGCTGGTGAGTGATGACACTAAAATTATTCCGTAATGGAAAACAAAACAGAAATTCAATTGCTAAGTCTATGACGAACTTTACAAAGATGGGTTTGAAAGCCTAATCTTTATTTGTATTTTTCTCTGCTCCTAGGTAAGGTCATGCATGATCAATGGGTGGCAGACAGGCTGAGTGAAGCCAGGAGATGGAATGACGTATCGGTCGAACACTTTTGCTTAATGATGAAAATATATCTAAGATTTAATGACTTGTTTTTCTAGGCCATATAAAAATGTCTGTATCAAAGCATCCCTTTATTCAAATAATCACATTAAAGTATCAGGCTTCCAGCATCCAGCCCATGCAGGAGTTCTGTCATTAAAGCTGATGGGGAGGCTTATGGCCAACATAACAGCAATGATGACTTAATCCTGAATCTCAGAGAGTTGATTGTGTTCATTTAAATCCCTCCTGTGTAGGAGAAAAAATGTATATATATAGGCCCATGGATAGAAGAGAAGCTGAGGCTCCGGGGGTCCAAATCAAAGCCTTTGCTTTTGAGCCCACAGTGAATTCCATAGACACACAGCTGAGTAGGGTCTGGGAGAGAAGCATAGAGGATAGGCCTTGGGTCAGTGTAATAAAACTGTTCCCAAAGAAAGCTCAAACAGTAACAAGATAGCATAATAGGTGGAAGCTTGAAAGAACACATTAGTGTGTCTGTAAATGCAACTTTTAGTGTTTTAGGTCGTTTTAAAAACCTTTTACAAACAAAGCTATAGATTTTTCTTTCCCTATTTTTCTTTTCTAAAGTCTTATTAAGCTAAAAATTAAGAGGTAATAGTGATAAAAACTAATACTCCCAGTTATAAAAGCTCATATATATTAGTCAAGAATATTAAAGTCTTGAATAGCAAATACATGTTTATCAACAGCGCAAATGCACACTACATACTATGTATGCACCTCAAACTATACTGAGGTCCACAGAGCAGAAAACTAGATTGGCATGGTCAATGGCTCTTTGAAATTTATGCACTTAGTAAAAATGCAATTTACATAAAATATAGTGCTGAAAAATAACAAAATTATATTCACTTAAATATGAAAATTAATATGATACTGGAGCATGGCTTTATTTTGTTTTAGGCCAGTCAGTCTGAAGATAAGAAAAAGAATATACTTGTTATAAATGGCAACAAAATTTCCACCATATTGTTTAAAAGGTAGTTTGTCAATATACTTGCCCAAACTATGAAAATGTTTATACTTTTATCTGAGTAATTTTACTTCTGGACAGTTAACCAAAGATAATAAAAATAAAAACTAATATCCCTGGGACTACTAATTGCAACACTGTTTATAACAGCTAAAAAATAGAGTAACAATGGCCACTCACAGAAAAAGTATTTACATGAATTATGGCACATATGGTGGGTGTAAAGTTATACAATGATTAAAAGTGAAAACTATCTCACCTCCTCAATGGTATTCATAAACATTTTCATCACCTTACACAGGAAATCCATACCCATGGAGGAGTCAGTCTCACTCTCCCTCAGGCCTCTAGCCACCACTAATGTTATTTTTGTCCTTATGAAATACTCAAAGTAGATAAAATCATATGAATAGAATTATATAAAATATGCCTTTGTATGTACAGCCTTTCTTACTTGTTATATTTGGGACATTGTTCATGCTATAGCATGCATCAGTTTCCATTCCTTTTAATAGTCAAATAACATTTATTTTATGGATATATCACATTGATTTTTTTTGTATTAAAAATAAGCTGTTTTCTGTAACTGCAAGTTTTATGTCTCATCTTTGCTTCTCAGTCTGGACAAAGCTCTCTTACCCACAGTCTTGCAGCTACTAATAAAATAATTATTTAGAGGCTTGTGTCAATTACAAACTGTTAAGCCCATGGCTCAGGCTTATTGCCAACTAGATCTTAGAACTTATCCCCTTTTTATTAATCTTCTGTATTGCCACATGCTCCATGTTCCCGTGTCTCATTACATCTTGCTTTCTGGGTAGCAGCTCACAGCATCTCCCTTTTACTCTGCCTTTCTTTGTCTTTATCTCAGCTCAGATTTCCTACCTGCCTCTACGATGACTCACCCCAGGCCAAAACAGCTTCATTTTTAGCAAATGGCAATAAAGCATAGTTACATTGTACAGAAAGACATCCCACGTCAATTTTCTAATAAAAAGTATTAGGATTATATAGCAAATGGGCTGATAAAAATATAGGAGTGTATAAAACAGACTGTTTTATGAAAAAGCACATGCAAATGGCTTATACAAAAGTTAAAGTAGTTGTGTTAGGAAAATATGATTACATGGTTTGACCTCTTCTATGAAGATCAAGAGAAAGTCAGTATCAAAAAGAATGGGACAAGGCAGAAAGAAGAATTATAGATATGGGGACATTTATTGTTTGGCTCAGTCATGGGATATGAGAAAGAAAATAGAATAAAATAGTTTGCAATACTAAATAGATTCGAATTTTGCAGACCCATTCTATTATGGGGAGATATTTTGACATCCCTGCAGGAGCAATGAATCAGCAGCATGATTTTATAAACATGAAAGCTGTGATCCAGGAACATGTATTTGAGCCACACTGAAGGATGAATTGAAAAAGCAGACTGGGGCTAGAGAGAGTGCTGAGATTGAGAACAGTTGGAGCATTTGCAGAGGACCAGATTTAATTCTGTCACCCACGTAAGAGCTCACAATCTTCTGTGGCTCAACTTCTAGGGACTCTGGTGGCCTTCTCTTGTGCCACGTATGTACATGTCTCACAGACATACATGTAGACATATACATAATATAATTAATAAAATACATAATATAATGAATTAATTCTTAAAATGTTCAAAGGCAAAGGAAACAGGAGCCTGAAGGATTAGATAAAAGTGCACAGCTCTCATTTAGATGGTTGTAATGAGGAGGTAGAAATGGTAGGTCAATGACCAGGGTGAGCCTGAGATGGAATTTGATAAAACAGGTCTTGACTAAATGTGGGCTTTGGAATCTGAACAGTAGGAACATTGAGGGAACACAGAGACTGGATCAAACACAACCCTGTGCTATAAATATGGTTGGTATTTTTCAAAGATCCTCTGTGATTGATGGATGGGTCTGCCAGTGCCATTGGGATGTAGTGGAAACTTTGAGGAGTTTTGTGAAAAAAATGTTTTAAAAGCAAAATGTTATGCCTCTTTCAGTCTTCCTCTTTTTGCCCCCCCCATTTAATATGTACCCCTATGCTCCTGACATCTGCTCCCACCATTACGTACGCACGTCATGAAGTTCTGTGTGCAGTCACAGAATGACACTGTTTCTGAGAGCTGCAGTTTAGACTTCCAGCAACTAAACCAAGTAAGTATACCTTTCCTCATATAAAGTTGGCTTCTTTAAATATTCCATGCATGCACACAAAGCTGACTAACACAGAGTCACATGATTTTAGAATATATAGTTTGAGTATATTTTAGGCTCCCATTGGATTGTCAAAATTCATGGTCAAAGGTGACCTGAGTTTAAAAAAAAAAAAAATGGAATCCAGAAATCCAGAGTACAAACTGTCCCTGGATCACACATCAGACCCTTTCAAATTATGGGGTACCTCTCATCAGAAATACAAGGTGAAATAGGCTCTGCCAGGTCTCCTATTATCTCTTGGATAGGATTTACAGAAACTTTACTTCCCTCAGACCTGTTTACTCTGACTATATGAGAAAGGGGCTGTATATACAATCACACATTAAAGCATGGTCCTTGTTCTCATTTTAACAGGAAGGAAGGAAATGAGACCAGAAGATCATTAGTTCCAATAAGGTTTCCTGGCTCCAAGTTCTTTCTCTACCATACCACCAAACACACTTAAAACTTCTCTCTCTGGAATGTGAAATAAACAAAAGAACTTGGGAAATATTTCCTTTTATTTTTTTCTTTTTGTATTAACAAACACTACCTCACAGTTCCTCATAAAATGTTAATTTCTCTTCCATCCTGACATCCTGCTTTTCAGTTTAAATGATTAGCTTGAAACATAAGACTTTTCAACAATGAAAATACTTTTCTTCAATATACCTTCAATATTTTATTTCTTATAAATATTCAATGGAATATTTCCATTTGTGGTGTGTGTTTGCTAATTTACTGGAAGTTGATTCTATTCCCCGGAAATGTCACTTGGGTGGCCCTGCTGGGCTAAAATGAAAAGTCTTATTACTGATTTTTGAAACCTTAGTTCTGCATAGATTCAACAGCTGTTTACTTTCTTGTGAATATTTGAGAATAACAGCTGTTTCAGAGATATTCAGAGGTGTCTCCTTCTTCGAAAATTGGTTCTTTTCTTAAGGTATGATTAATATGTATAAAAGGTAAAGAATTTAATTCTGGTGAAATAATAGCCTACACTTTGTATTTCATTGGTAGCTTCATGGAGCCATCTTTGATAAGATACAATTATCACAAGTTGGTGATTACAAACCCTACATAAGCATTTACTACTTCATTTGACTACATAAGGACCTCACCAGAGGAGTTTTGCTAAAAACTTGTTTGAGATCAATAATGTCTTTATTCACTTCAGCTGTGGTGACCCTCAAATAGGATCTAGAAAAAACATTATTAGTGTTAAAACAAAAACAAAACAAAAAACCCACCAAGAACAAAAACAGCCTTTCCTTGCTATGGAATAATGTTCTTATGCACTGTATAGATTTATCACTCATTGGTTTAATAAAACACTGATTGGTCAGTGGCTATGCAGGAAGTAGAGGCAGGGTGACCAGAGTAGGAGGATTATGGGAAGAGAAAAGGCAAAGCAGCAGCCACCAGCCAGACACAGAGGAAGCAAAATGAGAATACTGGACTGAACAAAGGCATCAAACCAATTGGCTGAACATAGATAAGAAGTAAGAGTTAAAATATCAAAGTTGGCAAGTAATAAGCCTGAGCCATAGGCTGAACAACTTGAAATTAATATTAAGTATCCAAGTCAATTATTTGGCAATCAAGCCTTTTTTATTTCACAATTGAGTATCACAATCCTAGATATGGAGAAGACTTTCCTCACCTTCTAGGAGCTGGAATAGAAGAGCTGGTAAGGAGGGGGGCTTAGAGGTACAACACATACTGTGTTTGCTGAAAGCTCTGCCTTGGTTATGGGTGTGGGGAGAACAATGTCACAAATACGTGCTCTATAGGGGCTTCCTAAATATGGCTAACACAATGCTCTCTCAACTTCTATATACTCGCTCATCCATGATAGAACTCCCTGGGGAAATTTGAACTTTAAAATTCTTTATTTTAATGAGTAGGAAAATAGTCTGTTTCCTTTTGTTATTTAGATCAAAATTTATAAGGAAAATCTTATCAGCTCATAAAATATATATTGTATCATGAGACAATTATTCCTAATTAGTACTTTCTCATGAAAGACTGAAGATGATAATTCCTAATCCATATATTAGAATTATATGTGGGATGGTCAGAAATTCTTGGGGTATACCCCAAAATAGGTTGTGTTGCAAATATTCTAGATAATTCTTTGGGGAATACAGGATCAGGAGCCCCTAGGCACATAGATTTTACTTTCTGATTTTTCAATTAGCATAGAGAGATTTCTTAGTGTTACTGTGTCATGTGTACTAGTCACATTTACTCCCTACTTTATACATTCAGGAAACTAGAATGTGGTAGGTGGATGGGGAGGAAGCTATGTCCTTATTCTGCTTAGGTGATTCATGGCTGTTATTTACCCCTGTGTAATCTGTGGTCACAATCGAATACTTCTGCCTTCACAGTGTAGCCGTGCCCTATTCTCTCTCACAGTTGCTGTAGCAACAGTTAATCACCACATCGTTTTCAGGAATGCCACTGTGACATAAGAGATAGGGTTCTGCTGTAGGTATGCAGATGCTCAGTCTGGGTGAATGAGAATGTCCTCAGCTTCTTCCATTTTCTCAAACTCTGTGCTCTGTGCAGTTTCCCTCTGCCTGGCTCCTTTTATTAAGGAAATAAGACTGCTTTCTGTGAGATAAACACAGCCTGGATGGAATCCTAGATATTCATCTTAGAGAGCAGGATAAACCACTAAGCTGAAACTCAATTCAAATACCATCAAATTTCCACTGCCTGGCATGTTCCTACTGTGGGAACAGATGCACACAGGATTTTATGTGATCATTGTTAATGATGATAGTGCCTTTATCATTCTGAAAACCACCTTTCAGTATTTTTCTTCAAAACACTCTTTCTAGGTGACCGTTTTGCCAGCCTCCACTGTAGGTGCCATGTGCCTGGCATTCAGAAATGGTAGGGAGGCAGCACAAACCAAGTTCAAATAAGATGAAATGGCCAGCCCATAGAAGACAGAGCAGATGAACTGTATGGGTTAGGGAAGCCTTCTCTGGAGAAGTATCTGCGGGCAACTGGATTATTGCCCCAGAGTTAAACTCAGAGTATCATGGCTGGCAATCCTCACTGTCATAACAGCCTACAAACTGACAGATATCTTTAGAGGGTCATAGTAGATGGATTTATGCTCTCTCTTTAGGGTCAAACATCTTACAAGCCCAATAGAATTTGTTTCCACCAAACAACCGGTACAAGTATGTATTATTAGCCATACTTAATAGATGAGGACATTGAGACTCAGCCTTGCTGAGGTGCTGAGGCTCCATTTAAGTTCCAGGCTATGTAAAGAGCTAACTCAAGCTCTTCATCAGTGCCTTGGGCATGGCAGAGCACTTATCTTGCATCTTCTGGAATTGTATTACAGATTTCTTTGTGGGATAAACACATGATGAATTACAATATTTGAGAGCTGCTGAAGCATTCCTTACCTAGCTTTAAAATAAGCTCTCAGGAAGTGTATTCCATCTCGCTTTTGTAGCAGGCTCCCAGACACCGAGTTCAAGTGGGTCTGGCTCATTACCAACAACACTCCATCATGACTGGACACTCAGGTTTCCTGTGGCCAGCATAGAGAAATAAGGTTATAATGGACTCTCTTAAGAGAATGTTGGAAATTTGTCCTCTTGTAGCTCTCATATGTCACAGAGTTCAGCATCTTTACTTGAAATCAAAACACTAGATAAGGATTAATGGCGTTTGTGATGGCTGGGGCGGTATGCTTGCCACCTCACTGAGGTATATTAGAAAGTGTGGGTCAGCTGGTCTTTTTGCTTTTCTCATTTTTTTAAAAAATAACTTGTTTACCTTTACTTCATTTGCTTTGGCATTTTGCGTGCATGTATGTCTATGTGAGGGCGCCAGATCCTGGAGCTAGAGTCAGTTGTGAGCTGCCACGTGCGTGACGGGGAATTGAACCTAAGCCCTCTAGAAGAAGAGTCAGTGCTGATAACTACGACTCCATTTCTCCAGCCCCTGGACAAGCTGTTCTCGTTCTTATTGGTATATTTCTCTCAGAGACGGTCTGTAAATATCCTCTACATGTGGCTGTCTGTCTGTCCTTTAGTTACTCTTTGCCATCTCTCTACATGACTGTCTGTCTTTCCTTCTATGGCTTTTTCTCTGCTTGGTTTTTTTTTTTTTTCCTATGTGTTTCTCTCTCCAGAAGACTCTGAATGCCAAGACCTTATCTTTTTCCTCTTGTCATTGTACACTTGTAATATTTGTGTATGTGCGTGTCTATGGGTATATGTGTATAGGTTTGCATACATGCAATTGCATGTGGAGGACAGAAGACAATCTAGACCTGAGAACTTTGGCTAGTTAGGCTAACTGGTCAACAATCTTCAGGGATCTTCCTATCTTGGCCTCCCATCTGACCATAGATGAGATTATAAACATGCACCATCATGCCTGGCCTCTTTACATGGGCCCTGGAAGTCCAAACTCAGTTCCTCAACACTTTGCCAGCTGAGGCATCTCCTTAGGCTCTTGTAATCTACCCAAATCTTGACACTTCTCTATTAATGGAACTTCTTGTCTAAGTTATGTTTTATACCTTAAGATGCTGTTCTTTTCCATAAAGACTGAATTCTCCCAGTCCATAAATTCTAAGTTGTCTTTTTATGTTGGATTTTAAATTCATAACCATGTGAAATTATTTAGAAAATTCTGGACATTAAACTCTCCCAAGGCAGGGAGCATGTCACAGTAAGCTACGGTGTTAAATCCTGACATACTCAAGAAACACTAAGAGTAGGAATAGGTGCTTATAGCTTCATAAGCAAGACTTAAATGTAAAAGAATATCATGTTTCTGTATTAGCTAATTTTCTTGCTGACGGGACAAAACACCTCATGAGAAACAGTTTAAGGGAAAAAAAGACCTTATTGTCTGATTATTTCAAGAGACACAGTCCAGCATGTCAAGAAAGACTTGGTAGCAGAAATGGAAGTCCAGTGAGGAAGGTGTGGAAGCAGGAACTGAAGTCCACCTGGCCACATTGCACCCTCAATCATGAACTAGAGAATAAGGAGTGTTGTTTCTCAGCTTTCTTTCTCCTCTTCTCTTAGCCCATATAATGGGGCCAAGGAATACAATGCAATTTTTATCACCTCAGTGAACCTAATATAGACAATTCCTCATACACATGCCCAGAGTGTTGTCTCCTGAGTGATTGTAGATCTTGCCAATATTAACTGTTATATCCAGGGTAACAGAATACTTCTGGAAAGTACAAAAGAGTTTAAAAGTGTTTTTGAGGGGAAAAATGAAGTATCATTGACAGAAACACATTGTCTTTAGTCAAATTACTTTTAAAAGGCTGTCATTTGTTGTAGATTTGTTCCTGTTGGCTAAGTAGTCTTTGAGTAGCAAACTGTTTAATGCAGCCTCTTTAAAAACATTTATCTAACTTATGCAAATTAGGCAAGAAAGGGGCTTTCTTTTGAATGTGATTTTTAAGTCTGATAAGTTTCAAAATATACAACAAAATAGAAGAAACAGGCTACCAGAGCATCAAATGTCTTACATACCAAATTTAACAGAAACTTTCTTTGCTTTAAAGTGGTTTTGCTTTAAAAAAATTGTTTTATTTTGAAAATACAGATTTTATTGTTTTTAATTATGGGTGTCTCTGTGTATGTCTGTGAGGTCAGGGCTCATGCAGGCTAACAAAGGGCATAGGAGCCCCTAGAGCTGGAGGCTGAGGCAACTGTGAACTGAGCCTGTGGATATAGGAAGCTAAACTTGATTAAGTCCTTTGCAAAAGTAGTACTTTTTTTTTTTTTTTTTTTTTTAAGTTATAGGGCCTTTTCTTCCAGCCTCAAAGTAAGTATTTTATGTAGCTAAAGCTTCTGCAAGGCCTCTGGCACTATTCTCAGAGGTTTACCGAGTTTTGAAGGTGGAAAGTATGTTTTTAAAAGTGTATTTGGTACTTTGCTTTCTGAATAGGCTACAAGCCTACCATTCTACAACAGAAGTGTCACAGTTAATGTTTCCTTCCTAGCTCACTTTTTAAATTGTGTATCTCTTTACAGATAGTGTATTTGCTCACTTTCTATTATCATCTTCACAAATTAAAAAAAAAAAAAGCTGTGGTAGAAGCTTCTATTGTTTGCTTATGGCTGCATCTATGCTTTTTAAGGCAGAGCTGCATGATCCAAAATACATGCACATTTAACTTTATAGGAGTCATCTCTGTTTGATATATATTCTTCCTGTGGGCTTCTAAAACTGGTGCTTTCCATTTAATATACTCTAAATACCGTGATGAATTTTTTTTTAATTGACCAACTTGATTTAACAATCATCATGATGACTCTAAAATGCTGTTATCACAGTATTTTTCTCCTTTTAATGCCATCATGAAGGTATTTTAATCTATACTGCCTTTCAGTCCCCCAAGGTGATCACTATTACTAACGCTATGATTTTATTCACTAGATATTTGTTTGTATTTGACATATGGAACACCAGCTTTCTATAGAGATAGGGGCGATAGAGATGGCTCAGTGGTTAAGAACACATACAACTATTGAGAAGAACCCAGTCTGAGCCTAGACCAGACATGGGACAGCTCACTGCGGCTACTTCTGCCCTGGAGGATCTAACCAGTGCCCTCTCCTGGCCTCCACAGGCAGTACATTTTGTGTACATTTCTACTCAGCACACATATGCCCATAATTTAAAAATAAAACAAAAGCTCTTGAAAATAATGATTTTCATAATTTTATATATTATTCAAATGTTCATAAATCTCAAATTCCCTTGTTATAGTAGATAAAATGTTTTATAATATTTATATTTTATTAAGTTTCTGTGTTATCATAAGCAAAAGAAAAAATCAGCCTATTAAAAATTAAAGATTTTAATGCAGTATAAAGATATTACATGGTGCAATTTTTATACAATTTGGTTTTTGTTTTTGCAAATCAATAATGTTTACTTCTTTCAAATTTTATATTTTGATATTTTAAACATATTTCATTCATAGATATTTGCAAATTGAAAAGGTAAATATTGGTATTTTAAAGCTATTTTCTAAAGATTTATTTTTGTTTCTTGTATATAGGTGTTTTTCCTGTACGTATGTCTGTGTATCATATGCATGCTTAGTGTCTATGGACACCAGAAAGAAAGACTCAGATCTTTTGGAACTGGAGTTACAGATGCTATAGGTATGCAACATTTAAATAATTTCTCAACTAAAGTAATATAGTTTTTAAATAAGAAGTATTAGTTGTAGACCTTTTTTTGAGAGTCCAGTAGAATCCTGTTGTCAATCCATTTGGGTGTAATTTTATTTTTATTTACTTATTAGGTTTTTCAAAACAGAGTTTCTCTGTGCAATAGCTCTGGTTGTCCTGGAGCTGGCTCTAAAGACCAGGCTGGCCTTGAGCTCAGAAAGTTTCATATGCCTCTGCCTTCTAAGTGCTGGGATTAAAGTCATTCACTACCACTGCCCAGCTGGGAGGCTCTTTGATTTGCTGAAAATGAGAATTTTTATGAAGGGAGACTTAGGCTGTGAATGACTATGTGCAGAAAGACAAACCAAAGATTTCTAAGTTTTTTGGCTTGAATAACAGTGAAAATATCAGAAGTATAGAATTTGTGCAGACCGCCTACACCTGGACTTGGAGGGACTATTAAAAGACTGGCTTCCTTATCTAATACTACATCATGGTGGCTTAAAAAAATGAAACCAAAACCAAATATGAACTCAACATTCGAGTTCATAAATTCAGCAAAAAATGTGTTTACCATTCTGGAATCTAGAAATGAATCCGTGCAGAAACATCCCAACATTGGTGTTGTGGGATATTTTGATCACACTCTGAGACACCCAAGACTGACAATAAAGTTTATCTTGAATCAAAGAGTAGAGCTACCTACTATCTGAACAGAATCAGCCGTAGGGTTTTTAGAGGAGCCAGGACATACAGAGAGGCACAGAAAATAGTAGGAGGGGTTAAAACCATTTGTAGTTGGTTTGCATTAAGGAAGGAGAGAGAGAGAGGAGACATCATTAGTCGCTTCTCTGAATCAGGTTTTGACCCTATATCTGACTCCTGAGTTTTTAATTAATAATATAATTAATTAGATAATCATTACACATTACTAATATACCCATGCAACAGTTTAATTAATTATAATCTACACATGTAACAGTTAAAATCTCACTTGGTCATCTTCTTTCTTCAGTTTATTTTCCCCAAGTGTTTTCAGAACAAACTTTTTAGTGAAGCCTTTCTCTATCACCCACGTAGGGTTTTATTTCTAACAAATGTAATTAACTAGTTGTAGAGGCTTGATGTGTTGTGTGATGGTATTATTTAGCTCAATGGGAAATAATCCCATTCCTGATTAGTGATGCCCAGTGGAGCCCCCAGAGGGAGAAGTGTCAGGAAATGCACTAACCATGCTCAACGGCGGCATCCTATTCTCTTCAGCCAGCTCTTGTTCCTGATCGCTTTTATTAATGCATTACACTTTAAAAGTATGGCCTAAAAATCATCTTGTACTCACAGAATTCCCAAGTGAAAGGCAACACAGATACAATACAAAACACCTGGGAAGGACAGTATCACTACTTCATTGCCTAATGGACTCTGAGGACCCAGGCCTCTTACACAATAGTGTGTTTTATATGTTGCCTTTTTCTTTGTGAAGATAAAAAGGAATCATAGCAAGCAAAATAAAAAAAACAAAAGCCAAAACCAAAAACATATAAACATTGCATTGCACAAACACTGTCCAATCTGTCAGGTCATTTTTTTTTTGATCATTGATAGTAAAAGTTTTAATACAAGGGTCTTAACTGTGACCCCAAATTACTCTTCCATTTGTGTTGAGCCTCCTGGGCTTGGCCTGATTGAAGGAGAAATGCTGTCACAATTAAAGGCGGTCCAGCTTCCTTTCACAGGCAAGGAGGCTGGTATTGACTGAAGACAACTCCGGGCTGAGGCCCTGAGATAAAAGAGCTGTGGCAGCGGGTAGGTGCACAAGGACATGGGCGTGCATGTGTGAAATGAAAGGCCATCTGAGATTTCTCTAGAAAACTACCACAGAAACTAAAATTGGCTTTCTATTGTTGTCTATATATGTCAGATGTAGCTGAGGAGAAAGTGTTAGAAACTGGACTTCCTGTCTCAGCTTTCACAATTCTGACGAATTCTGTAGTCGCTTCTAAATAAAAATGTTATTCAGTACTTTCAAAACATACTCACACCCAATGTCTCTTATTCCTTTAAGTAGTTTATCTTATGTGTCCAAATATGATGGGAAAAAAATAAAGGCCCTCAAAGTAGAAGACCAGATGCAATGACCTTTGGCAGCAAGGCTCTATACTCCCGAGGTATAGGGTGGAGAACCCCACTTCTATACTCAGCCTATGCTACAAAAAAAAAAAAAAGAAAAGAAAAGAAAAGAAAAAAAAACACACTAAAACACAGTGCTTCATATCTCAACTATAGTTCTTCCTCTAGTTTTTAAGTAACTGTAACATCTAAAACCAAATACAACTTCTAATGTAAACTGTCTTACTCATTTTTATTTAAAAAAAATTTTAATACTTGATCTATAAGTCCTGCAGACACAATATTTTTCTATTTGGAATTGGAAGAACTAAATAAGGCCCCTTTCCAGCCAGGTTACTTAGAAAATGTCTGCTTTTCTGCACTTTATTGTGATCTACAAAATTTCCTGGAGGAGGTGGGAGAGAGGACTCAGTGATTAGGTGCTCTGCTCGTGTAGAGGACACAAGTTTGAATTGTCACATTCATACAGGCTATGCACAACCAGCTGTAACTCCAACTCCGGGGGGTCTGATGCTCCAGGCCTTGTTCATTTGCATTCACATGCACATCCCTACAAACTGACACACGTACACACACACATAAATTTGTTTTAAAAAAATTAAAGATCCAATAAGCATTAAGGAGATCCTACTTATTTCAAAATGTATTTGACCTTTTGTTATTTCCACAAACTTAAGAATTTTAAATTCCGATTAAGACCCCCACACCAAATAAAATGTAGCCGAAAGCCACTTTTATAAAGCCAGAGAAACTGGAGTTATCGTGAGAGATCTTTCATCTTCTACTCTGTGAGCAGTATGTGTTTCTATGCTGGTAACACATTGCCAAGAGTTGCTAAACTGAATTGTGTACATAAAATAATAATTTAGGGTTTAAACATGTAAAAAATAAATTAGGAATGCTCAACACAATATACACAGGTTGAACATGCTTGACTCAAAACTTTGAAATGTTACCATATTTGGAAGAGTCACATACCATAAGCAGAAAGCTTCACACCCGGCCTCGTGTGAAAGGTTACTGTCAGAAGAGAGATACACTAAAAATGTGTGAAATTACCTTCAGGTAATGTGAAAAAAAATGTGCATTTGAAATATTTTAAACATAGTAAATTCCATATTTAGATTTGTGCTCCATTCCCCACTATATCTCAGTGAGTACAGGAAAATGTTCCAAAATTTAAAAACTGAAATTAACAGTAATTTTTTTGTCCTAAGCTTTTGAAATAAGGGACACTCATGCATTATATTTGTTTATAAACACATGTATTAAAATCATAATTTAAGCCATTGTGCATTTATAAACACAAGAATAAAATATAAAATTATTTTTAAAAATGTATGAGCAATTTCAGCCTACCACTGATAACATGAATCTTACTAATGATGATATGGAGATACTGTGTCTCTGACACCATTAGATGGGCTTGCTTTACTGTGTGGGAGGTAATGTGCTTAGGACCACTTGCTTCTCTGTGTGGGTGACATTGTGTTTGTTATCACCACTGTTCCATAACTGTACCTGAATGGTTGGGAGATTCATCAGTTTCTGAAGACCACATCGATGAGTGGTGGTATTCTTTGCATGTGAAAATTGTATGTTATTTCTTACCCTTAGCTGGTTAAGCTTATAAGGTTTGGAATGTATCATGTTACTGGATTCAGGACCTCATAGGAGAGGCCTTACAGGAACTCACAAAAGCTGTGACAGTATGACCATCTGACAGTCTTTCACAGCTCATCTGTGGACTTTCTCATGGTGGCATTGGTCATATCCAATGGGAGCAGACCTGCGATAGGTTAGACATAACTGTGGAACTCAAAACTAGCCAATAAGAGTATGCCACAGTGTGTGGGCACACAGGCATTCTCACTACTGTATTAGGTGGTGGATCGAAAGATCTACCCAAAGTGGATCTTTATTACTTCTGTTAGCATCTATTGCAACATACTGTTCTCAATATTTACATAATGGACTTCTCAAAATCAAAGATTAACGTGTGTGGCAAAAGCCTGGTGGTAACACCAGAGCTGAACACAGCACTGATTATTTGAGATCAAATGAATATGCCCTTCAAGAATGCCTCAGACCTTGAGATGAACTTCAAGTTTTCTCCCTTCCTCTGCCCCTGGCTTCTTTCTAGGACCAGTCCTTCCTATCACAACCTTACTTCCTCATACATCTGTGCCTTTACCCATCCTTCTGATTTTCTGGTTAGTTCCAGAAACTCACAAGTTCTAGGACATTCCACTGACCCCTAGTCCTGCAGACCCTCAATGTTGGCAGAGTCTCATCTACCCAGATTAATTTCCCAAGAAAAGCTACACTCCTTCAGATGCATCAACAAATTCTAACAAAGCAAATTTATACTTACAAAGAATAAAAGCGTCTTGGGAGATGTCAGGAAAGTGTCACACAAGCATGAGATCATGAGATCAGATCCCCAGCATCCATGTAAAAATCAAGGCCTACATCTGTAATCTCGGTGTTAGGGAGGTGTTGGAGGCCTAACTGAGTTGGATAACTGCAGGGTCAGTGAAAGGCCTTGTGTCAGCAAATGAATAAACAAATAAGTAAATAGACGGAGAGCAATTGAAGAAAACATAACATTAGACTCTAGCCTCCATATATCTATGTAAACATGCATACATACACACACACACACATACACACACAGAGAGAGAGAGAGAGAGAGAGAGAGAGAGAGAGAGAGAGAGAGAGAGAGAGAGAGAGAGAGAAGAGAAGAGACACATGAAAAATAGAGAAGCCTAGAATACTAGAGGCTGAGGGGGAGGTTGCTACAAATTTAAGGTCAGTCTGGCATACATAGCAAGATACTGTCTGAAAAAAATAACAAGAGAGAAGATAAAGAAGAAGTAAGAGGGGAGGAGAAAGGCAGGGAAGGAGGGGCAGTAGGGGGAAGGGAAGGAAGGAAAGAGCGAAGGGAGGGAGCGAAGAAAAGGAAGGAAGGATGGACTGGCAGCAGAAATCACAAATGTGGTTCCCTGTTGCTAGACTTGTGACCTCCAGACCCCACCTCAGTGCTACTAATAAATGGAGGGTGTTCAATGGGGTCAAGGGAAAGGTTGACTTAACTAAAGACAAGGTGGGAAATGGGGTGCATACAGTCATTGCCATTCAGCATTTTAAAAGTGGAATAGACAAGAACCACAAAGGCTATGGAATTCATCCACAGTACCGCCATTTCACACCCCTAGGAGTGTAGCTTGCTCCATGTTTATTAAAGCCATGCCTGTTGCCTCTAAAAAAACTGAAAATAGAACAAAATGAGAACTTTAAAAATAGTCACAATTTAGCCATAAATTTCATTTAGTGAAAATAGTTTTTGATTTTAAGTAGGACAAAGGGGATCTTTTTTGAGGACATTATTTCCCATGAGGACATATTGTCTCTACCTCTAGTAGCATCTCTATCTTTACGGAGACTTGGCTCCAATGACAGACTTACCTCAGAATAAATTAAGTCCTAAAATTTTCTTCCATTTTGACATTGAAATAATATTACAGAAGATGTTAATAGCCAACATGAATGCGCTAATTTACATCATTTAATAACAGAGTTTTAAAACTTCCAGCTTAACCAAAGCTTTTTGGAATGCAGTATTATGGCTGAGGTTATTGCTTATAGTTTTCTATCCTCATCCATCAATTCATGCTTCTAGAGATAATTCAATGAAACTGACAGTTCCATTGGGAGTGTGTTGCATAAATAAATGTTTGAAATGGGATGTGGGAAAGGAGCTTCAGAATAGAGAAGTTGAGTGAGTTACTCAAAGCCATAGTGCTAGTTACATAACTTAAGGATTCAGACCTAGTAAGGGAGGATCCACAGCCCATGTTCTTAGTCACGCTGAATCTGGACTGCCTCTGTATGTATGAGTTCAATGTATCACTTGTTACATTTTTCATCTCTTATCTGTCTTCTTGCATACCACTAAGAGCATTTCAGAATCTTTTTATTAAGTCACACTCATATATTTCACCTACCATTTCATTTGCTGTATGTCCCCACCCAGTCCCCATTGTTTATATCTTATGTGTATAAAGTAATGCACATTTTTATGCTTTGATGCTTTAATGTGAATCATCAAAGTCACAGAATTAAGGAAAGGATTGCTAAGCACTGTGGATGTTACACATGTTCATTGCTCATGTTAATGACAAGTCTTAGACAGCCTTGCTAATTTTGAATCCATATGTAATGATATGAGAACTCATAGGTAGATGGGCAGGAATCTATGTATGTGGAGACAAGAGCAGGTGCTAGGTTGATGGCTGGATATCAAAGAATTCTGAAACTCAGTAGAAACCATTCTAATCCCATGAACTAATATTTTTTTAATGATTCTGAATTAAATGTCTTATGCTAAGAAAATGATACTATCCTACACTCTTTTCCTACTTAAAGCAAGGAAAGAAAACCCAAATCATTATTGACTAATAATTTCTAGACTTAAAAGAGCACATAATAAATCATCCCCAAATCAATTTAAAGACATCTACAAAAGAACAGGTCACTGACATTGTTACAAATAGGTCTGGACTGATATAATCTTCTAGGACAGAATGACAGGGCTGCTGGATTGAAGAGAAAAAGTGGAGACAATCTCTCTTGAGCTCATTGAGGAATAGGCCCTAGTTCACATGCATCCCCATTAATAATCCCGTCACGCTAGCCTTTATCTGCACTCTCTTTGCTACATTGCAAACAAGCATCTTTTGGTTCCTGTAGCTCTTCTGAAAGGTTCATTCCCAAGTTCATGAATCCTGATAATAAGTCCTAAGAATCTCCCACATGCGACCAGGCTGCAGGCTCTACAGGAAGTAGAGAAGGTCCTACCCTACTTCACTTTGGACAGGGACAGTACTGCCAAGCTTCAGGAGAGAAGTCACTAAGTTTTGTTTTACCTTTAGAAGAGTTTCTGTGGTCATGGTGTCTTTTCACAGCAATAGAAACTTTAAATAAGGCAATCTTATACTATAGATAAAAGATGAATGTCCAGAAAAGTTTAAGTAACTTTCCCAAATTAGTCTGAAAGCCAGACTTCATCTAGCCTCCCAAGAGTGCTGTTCAAAACAGTATAATTGCCTGATATCAAAGATGTTTCTAGCAATAGGAAAACTATGTTTTATGTTTTGTTCTTTCTAGTGCTTTAAAATGTTTGTTTATTATATTATTTTTTCATGTCTGGCTCTTATTTTAAAGAAAATTGCTACTAAAATTTCTCAAAATGTGATTGAGTTATATGCAAAAATATTTCTATCATTTTCTTCATTATATCCAGTTTGCATATCAGCCCTGACATGGGCCAACATACCTCAGAATATAGGAAGCTTTTCATATTTGCTCAGGTCCTCCAAACATTCTGTGTGCTAAAATTCTGTTTATTTCTGTGTGCTATTACACTTTTCTTTGCTACTGATGTGTTTATCAGGCAGAGATATGATATTATATATAGCCATCAATGCTTATCAAAGCACATATAGAAAGAAGATCCTTAGATTTTAAAATAACCTCACCCATTTATCACAGTTACATATTCTTTTTCTTCACAAGTTGAACCTCAAGTGTGGCATTAATATACAAACAAATATGTGAACACTTGAATCTATCTTTACTCTGTAAACATTTACATTTATAACTTTCATTCAAGGAGGCACAATTGGAACTCTTGCAAGTACTTCCCTGGCTTTAGCAACTAAAAACTTGTGGAGTCAGTGGTAGCATCCACCAGTCGTCCAGGAAACTGAGGCCATACTGAGCTACACAGTCAGACCCTTCCTCCATGTTAAAGATGGAGCAATAAGAACATACTGATTTCTTAGAAAAAAGTTTTACCTTACCTTGAATTTGCTCTTAAGAATAGAGCTTACATATAGTTTCTTAAATGGTTAATTCTGTCCATTTTGTTTCTAGTTTGCAGAGGGAAAAGAGTTGATAATTCTCAGAGTACAATTATCTTGTGTTTATACCTTTTAATTAATCAATTTATCTGTTGCCTTCTTGATTATGAATAGATATGCTTTGGGCAGGTACTATACCTCAGACAAACATATTCACTGTTCTTTTTTATGCTCAAATTATTTCATTATGGGCCACTGGGAGGCCCAGGTGTTTTCATCACAATGCTCATTACTAGCTAACAAAGCTCCTTCTCTGAAAATAGTATATAGTATTACTGCTGTTTACCTGGTCAGACCCCAGTCAATCAGCCTTTCCTCCAAGGGGTTCTGAATATGAGCCCTTGGAGCATTAAATACACTGGGGTTATCATTTGTTCCAGGCCCCATCAATTGGCACAGCTAGGGGAAAAGTAAATTTGAAAGAAAATAACTTATTAATATTTTTATTTCTAATCAAAATATTGCTAAAATTTAACTTCTTTTGCTGTTATAATTTTTTGTGCTGGAAACTTTGATCTCTAATCATACTAACATAATTTATGTTATGCTAGGACATATGGGTAGATTAAAATGACATTACTATTAGTCACTCACAAATCTGCTTTTGTAACATTTTGAAGTTTTCTTGCATCTTTGTAGAACCTAAAAAGCATAACTGCATTTTTGTAACTTGGTACAATTATTCTGTGCTGTTCTGACCTTCACTTAGTGTAAATTTATCCTAATTTATTTCAGTCTCTTATCAGTTTTGGATACTATCTTTTTTTTTCTTTTGGATTAAGTTTTTAATTAACTAAGTAATATAATATCTTCAGGCCAAGCAAGAGAAACAGAGAATGGATTCACATTCCCAAGGCCTTTTAAAAATGGACAAAATATACAAAGTAATGCTATTAAAGATATTTGGTATTATGATATTGATCCCAGAGAGACAGATAACAAGAGAATCTGGAACATGATTGACCAAATCTGATGTCCAAGGAAGAAAACATAGGCAGTATATGATGGAGTCTATGAGGTAATGAATAAGAGCTATGAACCGAGGAAGATCACCATGGCTTGAGGCTTCAGTGAAAAGTATGTAAGGAGAGAGGACTGCACAAAAGGGCTCCAGATACCTGTAGATCCTCCTCCAAGTGTTATCAAAGAGCTTATCTACATGAGAGTCTAAAGTATGAGGGAATAAGCACTACACAAGGTCTAGAGAATACTTCTTAGGTGTTAAAAGCAACAGCAATGTGTGCACAGAGACATGTTTCTCAGCCACCCACAGAGCTCCACAACTCACAGAACAGTCTCATTCACAGAGAGCTCTTTCCTTGACTTTTAGCTGGGCATAATTAGTTGTAAACTACTGATAGCCATATCATAATCTTAAAAGTAAGACCCAAGGATGGAAAACTATTACCAAGTAACTTCACTACATTCCATAGTAAAACTCAAGACTATTGGTGAAGATAAAATCTATGAAGCACCCAGAAAAGCAAAAAGTCAATATCTGGTATCAGATAAAAGCTATAAAGCACTCAAAGGAAGGGAAAGTAAAAATCTTTGAGAGAAAAAAAATGCCATTAGAACTGATATAAAAATGATAAGCATGTTAAAGTTAGCAGCCAAGGACATTTAAGAAGGTATTTTATTTGTGTTGTACTTCAGGCTGAAGAAATTAATGGAAGATATGAAAGATATATTAAAAAAAGAACCAGACTGAGTGTCTAAGGCTAACAATGACAGGGTTTAACATCTAAAATACACTGAGGGAGATAAATGCCAAGTTTGAATTTGTAAGAAGAGGAGGTTTGTAATCATGTGGACACAGCATAGAAGCTAAATAAAATGACACAAGCAGAAAAAAAAAGACATAAAAATAGACAAAAAGATCCTCAGCAAATCCTGAAATAGCTTCCCAAAGAAAAAGATACATACAATTCAAAGTTCTCCAAGGTGGAGGGTAGAAACAGTGAGTGCAGACATAAGAAATAAATGAATACATTCTTAATATGATAAAAAGTATGAGTCTATAGATCCTGGAAGCAGAATAAATGACAAACACAGGAATCACCAGGAAAACTTTATCAAAATATGTTATCACCACTGCACAAAACCAAGGATGAAGGGGTAAAAGGGGAAAAAAGACATACTGTAGGTTATGGATCTAAAGCAGAAGAGCACATTGCTCATCTGAAACATGGCTTTAGAAGAGCAGGATAGAGGTGACCCTACCAAACCTGAATTTTATATCCAGCTAAAGTATACTCCAAAAGCCCAAGAGAAATTAAGTTGTTTTTTAATTAATTGAACTTTAAGTTTTTTTTAAATCATGCTACAAAAAATTTAGGAGGTATATCAACTTGCATTCTGCCTCTGGACCATATTTAGCCAAGGAGAGTTATGAATGGAACCCAACACAAAAATCATACACTTATTTTGACCATTATCATAATTTTTCAATTTTTTTTTTGTAATTTCATTATGTACTTCTCAAGCTTGAACTGTGTAGATGGCCTTCCCTTGTTGCAACTCTGAGAGACTGGGTGTTAATACATCAAACAGAAGAGAAATGAGGCTGGGTACAAATATATATTCACAGGAAAAAACAAGGAACACTGGAAATGGTAACAATGGTTATAAAATTACATATACATATAGTGTTATATATATAGTAAATTATAGAAATCATACATCTTATCTCTTTTAAAGGTACTTTACTGTTTACTAGAAATATTAATAATACAATATAGGGTTCCTAAGAAATATGAAAGTAAAGTATATGGTTAAAATAGTATAAAGGTAGCAAGATAAGATGTGTGTATCAAATCTAGTAAAAGTGTAACATAAAGAATATATAAATAGTTCTTTTTAAAAAATTCATTTTATTTTACATGTGTGTGTGTTTGCTTATATGCATGTATATGCACCACATGCATGGAGTGCCTGTAGAGGCCAGAAGAGGGCATCAGATCTCCTTGAAGTGGAGTCAAGACAGTTTGTGAGCCACTATGTGGTTGCTGGGAACAGAACCTGAGTCCTCTGACAGTGCTCTGCACTTCTGAGTCATCTCCTGCCCCTTTTAAAAGTTCCTGAACCCCAATTAAAGTCTAGACAAAGAACCTAAATAGACACTTCACCAAAGAGAAAATATGTATCAAATAAGCATATGAAAATATGAACCTCTTTAGTCGCCTGGGAAATGCAAAGGAGAGCCCAAATGAGATCCCGTATAAAAGCTTATTCTGGTCATTGAAACCTAAGCCAATTGGCTCTCCTGGTCTCAAAAGGATGAAATGAAAGGTCTCATACATAGCTCATACAGGTAAAACAACAAGATTAATTACAAAACATTTTTCACTTTTTGAAAATGTTGAGCATAGTCCTATTGTATGACCCAGAGAGTCTACTCCTTTATATTTATAGCAAAATAAATAAATAAATAAATAAATAAATAAATAAATAAATAAATAAATTTTAAAAAATGAAGAAATGTGTGTGAGCAATGCTCATACACCAATTAGCTTGACTGTCCTGTTTGTAACTGTCAATATCTAGAAGAGGAGATGATGAGGAAATGGAAGTACCAGTCAGTGAATATGAACAGTATAGTATAGCTAGACAGTAAAATACTACTCTGCAATAAAAAGATACAAGCTATTAATACATGCAAAGATATGCATGAATCTCAAATAGTTATGCTGAGTGAAAGCAGCCCAATACAAATGCATATGGTAAGATTACATTGGTATGCAAAGAAAATGCAAAGTAACAAAGGACTGAAAGCAAACTAGGAAACTGGGTTCCTAGAGGAAGGAAGGTCAGAGGCAGGGGCAGGATCTGAAGGGAGCAGTAGAAAAGGGTGTGCTATGGATATTGGGTTGGTTATCTTTTATTTATAGAGGTGGTGCCAGGGGTGGGTGTGTTTCTTAGTAACACCTTGTCTAATCATGCCTTTAAATACATATGGTTTTTCTCATGCTCACTAAATTTTAGCAAGCAATTATAGAATTAAATTATACACCCAAAGAATTAAGTAATTTTTTTTGATGAGTCTCAGTTCTATATAAGCTTCTTATATTTCATGCTATAATTTTTTCTCACTTAGCTACTCAAGTTGGCCTTGAACTTGTAGTTCAGGATGGCATGAATTGTGATTGTCCTATCTCATTCCCTCAGAGAGTTGCTATCACAGTTCTATGCCAGCAGGCCTAGTGGGCACTCATTTGTAGTACTATAAACAGAGGCAGAATTTTTCTGTCCTGGCTGCCCAGTGTCAAATAAACACATAAAAGCTTATACCAATTACAAAATGTCTGCCCAATAGCTCAGGCTTATTTTGACTGACAATTTCTATTTCTAAAAGAATAAAGTTAGAAAATGATGTATAGGCAGATATGTAAATAGGCAGGCAGACAGACAGACAGACAGACGGCTCTTAACTAGCTCGTACTTTTAAATTAACCCATTTCTACTAATCTGTGTATGGCTATTTGGCCTATGGCTTTACTTAGCCACTGGCATCTTGCTTGTTGGCAGCTTGCTGCTTGCTCACACCTTTCTCATCCTTCTTCATCCCAGTCCTCAGTTTGATTATCCTGCCTAACTATGCCTTGCTATAGGCCAAACAGCTTTATTATTAACCAATGAGTACGATGCAAATTCACAGCCTACAAAATCATCCCACAGCATAGTACTATATTGTATGCCCTACTCTAATACTACTTGGCACAATTTTAAGGAGATACATGTGTTTCGCTGTCTTAGCCCCAAATACCATCTTCTGTGTGTGCATCAACTTGGCTTCCCTTTTACTTCTTCTCATAGCAGACCATTCCTAAAGGTAATGCCATCAGCATGTAGAGATTTTCACTATTTGATCCTACATTCATCTGGAATTCTTGTGTGTCAGTTCTTGCTGAGGGGCACTTGAGCTAGTTTCTTCCTTTCACATGTATAAACAGTGTATCCTTGAGACTGACAATGAGAAGTAGTTATGGTGGTAGAAAAAGATGTTCTTTCCAAAATGTTGAGGTTCTCAAAGTTGGTATTTAGTGGTGTGTATGTATGTGCACAATGTGTATACATATTTTTGTATGACAATTTTTATTTCTAAAAGAATAAAGTTAGAAGATGATGGATAGGCAGGTATATAAGTAGGTAGGTAGGTAGATAGATGATAGATAGATAGATAGATAGATAGATAGATAGATAGATAGATAGATAGATAGATAGATAGATAGATAGAGATAATAAGAGAGATAGATAGTTGACAGATAGCAGATAGGTGATACATCTTCCTTTGTCTCATGCCAAATTCTTACTTAGGATGGTTATATTTTTTTACTTAAGCATTCTGCTCAGGTGGAGCCAGGGAGAACTCCTTGTAAAATGGAAATTTAACTTGTGTGCAGTGCATTTTAATCAGTTTTCTTTTAAATACCCGTGAAGTGGCTGGGTAGAAGAGCTAAACGCATGAAGACTGCAGATACTAATGAGATGCTCTTTCTACTATATGTTAAGAATTTTACTTAAGGGAAGAAAACATTTTAAATCCATTACTTGCCTTGAAAGAAACCTGGCCCCATTTAATAGGGGAGGCCAATAGCAAAGTGATCTGTTCCTAGGAAGAGGACACAAAGTGACTCTAATCTATTGTTTCCACAATGACCATCATATTGGAACTACTCTTTGTGCAAGAATAATGTAAATAAAAATATTTCCTAGTAGTTTTTGCAACCTGGGAGCTTACCTTCTTCTTATGATTTATGTGATGTGCTTGTGGTATGCAGCTAATAACAGCCTGTAACATAAAACCTATGAGGCCATGAGTCAGGAAACCTAGGCTCCAGCTACACTCCCCCTCACCCCCCGCCGTCCCCATAATTCTATAAGCTCTATTGGCAGGGCATTTTTATTATTTTAAGATTATAAAATTAGAGAAAAAACAATGTCTCTGTCGCTATTTTCTCCTGAAATATTGATTACAGTTTACCCACTGAGATCAACCTGAATTTCAAAAGCTAAAACTTTTAGGCTTCATTGCAACTCTGATGAGAAGGTATTTTGTTGTTCTGTTCTTCCTTGGTGTTAGCCAATTTTTTTTTCCTTATGAGCCATTTCTCCTGAAGTCTTTATGAAGCTGTGATGCCATTTTGTCTCCCTCTGCACCTCCTTTCCAGTGAGCTAATGCCCTGGACATTAATCCCAATGCTCTGTGCATGCCTAATAGCTCTCTTCCCAATAAGCAAAGAAGAGCTGACAGTCATGAAGATTAAAGCGTGAGTCTAGTCTGCCTCCTGTATGTAAACCTTGAACCCAGAATGAGTGTCTCATCACCTCAAAGAGTGGTCCTCCTGCATAAAAGCTAGTGAGCATCCAGTGATTTCCCTGCACCCAAACCCACTCATATGGAATCATTAGATTCAAAATGGTAGCCCCCTAGAAGTATAAAGCCTAAAGGAACTCACTATGTATCATACAAACCATGCTGAATTTGATGAAAGTGTTAGAAGATACCTAGCTCAGAATTTTCTTAACCCTTCTTTTCTATTTTTTGATTGCTCAGTGCAGACAAGCAAACACAAACCTCTGTCATAGCCCTGGTCCTCCAGCCCTAGGGTTACTCTAAGTTTCTGTGATCTGCCTGGCTTCAGGAATTTATGCTGACTGTGGTGTCACAAGGTATTGAAGAAACTAAAGACACGGGTACCGGAAATTTAGCACTGGGCAGACAAACCTCTTTGATGGAGATGCTCCAGCAATAGCCCACAGACTTGGTGTGTTTATTTTATGAATCCAAAATTTATTGTATACAGCTGAATGAGAAAGGGGGGTTTAAGATAATCTCTGTATGAGGTCTCTGTGATGGAACAGTTTTTGGTTTCTGTCATCCAAGAGGCGAAAGCTATGACTGATCTGAACACAACACATTGTTTTTAGATAATGGTCAATCGTTCATAGCGTCCACACTTGGACCAAAGGAAGTCTTTGCCATTCTTCTGAATCTGACCTGGGGAAGGCTTTGCATTCCAGGGAGTCTGAGGCTCTGAGGTCCTTCATATGTTTATGGTCATATGAATAATGCACATCCATTCAGTATTTCATCTGCTCCCCATATCAAGTCTCCTGCAGACAGGGAACAGGAGATGTAAAGAGAGAAAGAGCAAAGAACAGTGTAGTCACTGGAGAGGTGTTTATCTGAGGTGGGATAGGAAACATTGTTTTGGTTCTACTATAGCCTGGCTGAATTGTGCAGCACTGCTTTGTCTGTCAAAGACATTGTGGTTACTGAAGTGATTTTCAGGTAATCTGTTGTCATTCGAACCTTTAGTGTGTATCTAGGAATGGGGCTTAGTATTTCCACAGTTGTCAGTCAGATGGAGGAATCCAAGTGAGGATTCTGTGACTGTATTCAGTCAATTATGGATTTGATCAGAATCCCTTGATAGACTCGGACTTAAGTATCTCTGGGGGTTTGGCAAGCTTTTATCTTTGAACCTAAAAGGGTGGGGTGTAGACCAGAGACCACTGTAAATTCAACAAGGTCACTGTACCTGAAAGACAATTGTACAGTTGGGTCACTTTGGAAATACCTGTATCTGAACAGAACCCCAAAATACAAGAGATCAGCCTGCTAGTTATAGAGCCTTTGTTCATAGTTGCTGCCTTGAGTACTTTTGAACACTCTCCTTTCTTAGCTTTGTGTGTTTCAGTATTGATATGGAAACTTTTGTATTGTTGAAAGGGCCAAGGCATTGTTCCTATCAAAGTAATAAGACAATGCTCTTTACTAACTCCCTGACAATGCCCTTTATCCTAAGCAAACATGCATTATTCTATCTCAGCCTAATTAATAACATATTTAATAGGTATCTCACTTTATGCTAGATTCCAGAACTCTTTTCAAAAGCAGCAAGCTTAAGAAATTTTACTAATTTAATTGAGAGCAGTCTTAAATTAATTGTATAATTAATCTTGTCAAATTAAGTAACATTTCATATACTACCTTATTAAAGAAACTTGAATATTTTAAATTGCCATGCTATTAGGCATTAATAAAGAAGTTTTTCATTGGCATTGTTCTGCTTTATAACACAAAGAAGGTAATTGCAATATAAATTGCAATATAAAAGCTAATTTCTATAGTACATTAATAATTAGATACACGTTATTTCCCATTATTTCTTTTTTTAATTCAATGGATGATCTTTTTTTAAAGAAAGATTATTCCCAAATAATAGGGTCTATTGTGTGATGATTGATTTCAAGACTGGACTCTGGAACATTTTAGGAGTGGTCTAATTAAAAATAAGATGATGGCTCTACATGACATCAGTATCACCTACAGAAAAGCTTTTGGGAAGTTGGCTACTCTGATGTTTGTGAATAGGAAGCTCATCTATTGTGTGTGTGTGTGTGTGTGTGTGTGTGTGTGTGTGTGTGTATGTGTTATGCCTATATATGTTTTTGTGTGTGTATACATGGGTATGCTGGAGTACACAGCCATGTATGCATAAGCATGGAGAGAGTAGACATTGATGCTGGACATTTCCTCAAGCCTGAAAGAATCTCCTTTCTCCCCTTCCCTACAGGTAGAATTACAGGTGCATCCTTTTATGCTTGGATTTTTATATAGGTGCTGGGAATTTAAATTTAGGTCTTCATAATTTTATGGTAAGAACATTACTGATTGAACCATCTCCTAAGCCTAGCCCCTGCAAATAAAGATCTATATTTTGATAAGTCCATCGGGATTATAAAGCAGTGTCCTCACATGTGAAATAGGTGGCTTTTCTCTGTAGATGGGTAGAGTGGCTGAAAGATGGTGTACAGTAGTAAGGGTTATAAGGTGGTGAGGTCTCTCTAAGATAGACAGGCAGAGGGAAATGTATAACACCTTATTAATATTTTATAGGAAGATGAACTAACTTTCAAATCAAGTCATAATTTCTCAAATTCCATGAGCACATATACTTTCATAAATATTTGTTCAGAATTTTAAGCTTCTGGCTATATTCCTGTGTTAAAATTCAGAGAGCTCCACTCCAGCCTCATGCCCCAGGCGAATGCAATCCAGAAATCAACTTCTGCTCATTTCCAAAGAAACTAGGATTAGCCTTTATTTCTGATACTTAGATGTTAGCATTTGTGACAAACAGCTGAGGGTCCATCTCAAATGTCTGTGTTCCAGCTCACAACTCTTAGTAGGCATTCAGAAATACTTGGGCAAAGCAAATAAGCAAATGGCTAGATAAATAAATGGAATCAAAAAATAAATAATCAAAAAGTTTTGCTATTGACAATAGTTACAATTAGCTGGTAAAAAATATTTTTCTAGTTTTACTTATCATTGCTGTTTTCTAAAAATAGCCAATTAATGACTTTTTCTCCTATAGAATTATTAAACATCATCTGTCAATCTTTTTTGAAAAACAAGTCCAATTTTGAAAAAAACAATTCCAGTAGATAAAGTATAAATGTTTTTAATGAAATAAAACTAACCTGTGATATGCAAAATTCATTTAATGGGCTAACCTCCTTGGAATCTTTTTAAGGTCACAATGGTTTGTTACACAACACTTTTAAAAGACTTATTTTTATTTCACGTGTATGATTAATTTACTTGGATGTATGTCTATGTACCATGTGTGTGCAATGCCCACAGAGGCCAGAAGGAAGCATTTGATCCCCTGGAATTGGAGTTCTAGATGATTGTGAGCTACCATGTGGGTACTGGATGGGTGCTGGAAACCAAATTTTGATCCTTTGAAATAACAGCAGCCAATGTTTTTCAGCATCGAGCCATTTCTCCCACCCCCCTGTCATATGATTTTGACCAGGTTAGTTCAGCTCACAAAGATGGCTTGTGTTGTCTCCTTCAGAAGAAATGGCTAAATTTCACTTTCAACTTTCTGGTTGTGACTTCTGGTTGCTTTTCCTTGATATATGGGAGAAGACTTCTGACCAACTCTGGAACCCAGCACTGTGACCTGTGCTGCTTCCTCTGCACTATCTCAGCAAATAGAGAAATGAAGAGAAACACTCCCTTCAGCCTGGGTTCCTGAGGGAATAAGTGTATCAGGGAACAGCCCCAGTAAAGCTTGAGGGGCAATGAGCACAGCCATGTATGTAGTAAGAGCTCAGAATACACATGTGAACCCTTAAGATACTGTAACCAGAACAAGTAAATTGTCTCCACCAGGAAAAGGGCTTGCCTTCAACATGGTGAAAAAGATAACTCCATCAGGTTTCCCTCTGGCTTGTTCACATGTATTGCTGTATGTTCATCCACTCCTCCCTTCTGTATAATAAATCAATGTTTAAAAAAAATTAAATACTGACAAGCGCTGCCAGTACTGACTGAATCAGGAGCCTTCATCTAGATGGAAGCAGATGCAGAGATCCACAGCCAGGAAGCAGATCGATCTCAGGGAGTCCAGTTGCAGACAGGGGAGAAGAATTATATCAGCAAGGGGGCGGGTGTCAAGGTAATGATGGAAATCTACAGAGACAACTGAACCGGGCTCATGGGAACTCGTGTGGTGATATATTGTGTATCAGTTTTTTCTGGAAATGAGAGGACAGAGGCAGCCACAGAGTTAGCCATAGAGGTCAGGGCATGGTTGACTTTTCAATTCTTTCATTGGGAGGCAGAGGCCGAGAACAACCTGGAACTGTATGAGTTCAAGACCCAAAAGAGCCAGGTGGTGGTGGCAAACACCTTTAATTCCTTGAGTTACAATGCTTCTGTTCCCAGTACTTGGGAAATACACAGCTTTAATCCCAGAACTAGGAAGTTTGAACCAGGAAGTGATATGGCTGGGCAAAGAAAAGTATATAAGGCAGAATTCACTCTTTTCCCTTTTGGGAACTTTTCCCTTTTGAGGACTCAGAGGCATTCAGTATGAGGATTCCTGGAGAAAGGATTATCCCCTTTCAGCCTGAAGAGAAGTGGCTGTGGCTTGTTCTTCTGTCTCTCTGATCTTTCAGTTTTCCCCAATATCTGGCTCTGGGTTTTTATTATACAACCAGTTAGAATTTGTGCAATACTCATGACAGATATCTGTGCAGTCTATATGGAACCAGACTCAGGCATCTGCATAAGGAGATATTGTATAGCTTGAGGAGTCCCTGGCAGTGGGATCAGGATATATCCCTGGTGCATGAGCTTGAATTTTTGGTGCCCATTACCTATGATGGGATGCATTGATTAGCCTTGATGCAGGAGAGGGGTTTTGGTCCTGCCTCAGCTGAATGAAGTAGGCTTTGCTGATTCCCCATTGGAGGCCTTACCCTTTAAGAAGAAAGGAGGTGGGGTAGGACAGGTGGGGGAGAAAACTGGAGGGCCACTGATAAAGAAGATGAGAGGGAGATCTGTGGTTGGTACATAAAATAAAAAAATAATTTCTCAAATTAAAAAATTAAAGACCAAAATATATGGTCAGTAGATAACCAGACACAGCAGCTGTCTGTGAGGTGATCAAATTGTTGAAATATATGACGATGAGACAAGAAGAAGCCACAGAATTAGGAAGAAAGATGGTTCCTATCTTACAGAATGAGGAGGGTGTAGGGGTAAGGTCATTTTGGAATGCTGGAGAATACTTTCTATTTGACTCATAATTTTAATCTATTCTCAGTCATTTTTATAAATTCTCTTGGTATTTTTCTAGTTTTAAAGTGAAAAGTTTAGGAGGAGAACGTGAGGACCAGAACCAGGGCAGCTCATGCAGTCCTTAATCACAGCGGAGATGTTCTATGGAAGGGTGATAGAGCGCAGTGGAGTTTTGTTCTATTGGAGGGTAATTTAAGCAGTGCTTTACTGTTCTAAAATGTTATTCTTATTTACTACAGAAACGTCAGCAATGCAGAAAATCACAGAAGATAAAAGAAGAAGAAGTTTCCAGCTCATTTCATCAGAGTAAGAAAGTCAGTGGTATCATCTGATGGGTATCCATTTGTCTTCTCTCTCATTTCAAGGAAATTATAACTATGCTATTCAAATGTAGGATGAGAAGTAATTTCTTAAATTATAAGGCACAGAAGATCTTCTTTCCACCATTGATTTTCTCCTCTAAGCAAGCACACCTCTGAGATCACCTCATTAACACCACCTGCTATTCTCTTGCCCACACACAAACACTTCTATATTACCTATAGAGAACAATGCATACACCCATGTATAGATTCACATGAAATTGTTTTTTAGCAAGAATGAGTTTTCAGACCTACTCTCCAGTCAGCACAAATCTCTATGGCACTACACCAAATACTATCTCATTTGCTTTAATGACTGCACACTATAATAAATATTATATATTATAATAAATATTATTATAAATAAAAGTGTGGCTCTGAGTTATTTATTTTGTATAAAGATATGTCTTTTTTATTAAGCTATCTGGATATGGCTGTTAATACCACCCATGGGTTTGGAGTTACTTTCTAGACTTTCTGTCAATTGTGAGCTATTTAAAAATGCACAATCCTGCATAAAAGTTTTGAGGGTATCGTGAGACCCCATTACCCCAGACTCTGATCCACAGAGAGCTGGGGAAGGACAACATTGCACATAGGTTTTTACTAATTTTAAAGTGAGCAGGTCAAGAATTTTAGTGTCTGCTGGTCTACCTTGGCAAGGCCCAGAGCACCCTTTTTGCCATGGTCAGCAAAGCTCCTGCAGAGGAGCCTTGCCTGAGAGCTGCTCCTGGGTAGCCATCAGATGCCCACATGATGTGTGAAGACCTTTGCTTGAAATTTGACTCTCATTCTGTCAGATTTACAGCTCACTGGCACTGGCCTCCTGTCAGCAGGAAACACCAAAAATGCCATGAATCCCAGTTAAGTCCATAGAATAAGGACCACGATTCAACAGCGTTTGTTCTTCAGTCCTCTGGGTCCCCGGGTCTTGAGTTTTCAGAAAGGATTTTTGAGTATCCTATGGATCCCTTAGACTATAGGATAATGCCTGTCATTTTAAAATCTGTGTTCTTATACAGTGTAGCTTTTACCTTAATTTCCATTGTATTTTATAAAATTAAATAATAGTAAAACATATTCTGGATGTGGAGACCTGAGTATTTTTTAATGCTGTTACAGGTGCAAATAACCACAATATGGAAACAAAACTGGTACATGACTTCAAATTCCCCACGGTGTCTCTTTGTCATCTTGGATAATCACATTTTTTTTTTTTGATGTTCCCAAACATGGCAAGTGATGCCTTCTTTATCTCTGGAGTTTATCTTACTAAATGATGTGAATTCAAGATGTTCCCTGTGTCAGCAGTCTTTTTCATTTGTGTGTGTATGTGTGAGTGTGTGTGTGTGCAGGTGCATATGCATGTGTATTTGTGTGCATCTGGAGGTCAGGAGTTGACATCAGTATCTTCTTATCAGTTATCTACATTGTTATTGTTTTTGCTGATGTTTGAGATAAGATCTCTCATTGAACTCAGGGATCACAGTTTTGACAAACCAGAGAGCTTTCTGTCTCCACTCCCCAAGCGCTGGGGTTATTGACATCCATCATAATGCCTGGATTTTTATGTGGATGGATTCTAGGGATCTGAACTCAAATTCTCATGCATGCTAAGCAAACACTTTACCTACTGTCCCATCTCCTCTGTCCTTATACTTGTTTGTGGTGATGTGCCATAGTGTATATATTCATCCATTGAACAATTTTGTTCCTTGATTTTTAGGCTGTTATGAATGGGGCTGCTGTAAATATTATTTTCTCTGTTTAGTGTAAATAACCCAGAATGGATTGCTGAGTAAGCACAAATTTAATTTTATGAGAAATTTCCCTATTGTACTTGTGTGGGCATCTATTTTATAGCCCGCCCTAGCAATGCCCCAGATTTCCATTTTTAAGTTAAGCCCTTGTTATACGAGTATATTGAATTTTACAATGTTTGCTGTAGCTGTATTAGATTAAAATATTTTGACAATTTTTTATTTGGGTTATTTCTTATTCAGTTTGCTTCTTTGTTCACATGTGTTTGTTTACAGTACCAAGGACAGAACTCAGAGTCTCACCCAGCTAGGCAAGTGCTGATTAAAATCTCTAACCCTCTTTTTTATTTACTTGTATTTCTCTTTTTAAAAAAATATGTATTTTTATTCTCTCTCTCTCTCTCTCTCTCTGTGTGTGTGTGTGTGTGTGTGTGTGTGTGTGTGTGTGTGTGTGTGTGTGTGTGTGTGTGTGTGTGTGTGTTTTATGTACTTGAGTGCAGGTGCCTGAGGAGGTCAGAGTGGAATCAGGTACCCAAGAGCTGGAGTTAGTTGTGAGTTGCCTTATGTGGGTGCTGGCAATTGTAACTTGGATTCCCTATAAAAGCAGTGTCCACTTTTAACCCCTGAGGCGTCTTTGAAAACTCTATGGTGTAATTTTCTTATTTTGAGATGAAAACCTCACTAAATTGCCCAATATTATCTTGAACATAAGCATCCTGCTTTAGCCTCTCAAATAAATAAAATTTCAGGCTTGAACCATTAGCCCCAATTTTTAATCAGTTTTGAAGATCTTTAAAAATATATTTTCAATGCAAGGACCTTATTGGATGTGTGATTTAGAAATATCTTCTTCCAGTGTACAGGTTGTTGAAATTTTCTCTCGTCCCAGCAAAAGCATTAAGTTTCAATGGCATGCAATATTTTAATTTTATTGTGATTTGTGAGGTTTTTGTTTCTGCCTCTAGATCACAAATAGTTTGTTTTATTCTACACATTTTGCAGTATTGATTATATGTTTGACTAGTACACATTAGTTCTCTATATTCAACTCATACACATTAGTTCTTGTGGTATGACTATAAATGAAGATTTACTGTTTCGTATACAAGTTTTGATGTCTAACTTTCCAATTTAATTTATTAAAATATTGCTATTTTCTACTAATAACCTTTGTACACTTTTCAAAATTTAATTGCCACCCTGGAGTGTCTCTTCATCCAGACTATTCTTTCATTGGTTGATCTATACATCTATGCCTTCACCAGTATGCCATTGTGCTATACAAAGTTGTATCACAGTTGTAAAGGATAATTTCCTCTTTCCAAATTTATCTGTTTTCAATATTATTTTAGCCATTCTAGTGTCTTTTATTCACTTGCAAATTTTACAATCAACTTTTCCACACCCTGTCCCCCCCACACCCTTCCACCCCCATCCCCCACCCAACCATCCCCCCCACCTCACCCCTCATACACCCCCGCATCTCCCACACACTCATACACACTTATTTTAGTAAAGGGACAAGAGTAATGACTCAGTCAATAAAGTACTTGGTCCTGCATCCAAATCTCCAGCACCAAAATATGGGTTCACGCAGCTCACAGCCACAATTCCAGTGCATGGGGATGTTGTTAGGGAAGGGAAGATTCCAAAATCCCAAGATATTGATGGCCAGCTGATACAACTCAATTGTCAAGCACCAGGTTGTATGAGAAATATCATCTCCAAAACTGAGTGCTAGATAAAGGCGCCAGATGTTGGATCTCTGGCCTGGAATTCTTTTCTTTCGTAATGCGTTTGTTATCAGAGTAACACTATTTTCATTCAATGTATTATTAAATAGCCCCTCCTCCTATTTTTGCCTAAATGATGTGGATTTTATTTATTTGTTAAATATTTGATAAACTTAGCCACATGTATCTGGGAATTTGTTACTTAATGTGTTTAAGTTATGAATTAAATTTACTTAGTGGGTATAAGATGGTGAGGGCATTTCCTTAACCTAGATGAGTTTTAGAAGCTAGTGGCTTTTGAAGAGATTTATCTGTTTAACTTAAATGTATTATGGTCAATGAATTGATGTGTTCAGATTTGCTATTATTCTCATTATCACCTTAGTGACCGCAGAGTATAGAGGTATCCATTCTTATATTTCTGATCTAAGCAACTTTTGTCCTCTGCCCCTCGTAATTCATGAGTATTGCTGGAATTTTCCTGTCTTGCAGATCTTTCTCAATATTCTGTCTTCACTGATTCCCCTGTTGGGTTTGTGTTTTTATTTCATTAGCATTTCTCTGGTGCTAGCATACAAAATTTGATGCAACTGTTTCAGCTCAATGCATTCCCGAGTTTCCTACTTTTTACCTGATCTATGAATTAGTTTTCAAAGGTTTTGTTGGGTTGCAAAGGCTTGGAGATGTTCCTTGTTACCCTGTTATTGATTCCAGTCTACCTCCATAGATTAGCCAGTCTATTTTACAATTTAATTTTACCTGCTAAGGTGTCTCTTCAACTCCCACCCCCTCCCCTCTCATAGATGAGATTCAGCCTTGTGGCTGTTCAAAGTACACTTGATAAAAATCTATATTCTTCTACTACAGAGCACATATTCTATAAAGTTCAGTTAGACCCATTGGTTGAGAATGTCATCTATTCATTGTGTATTCTTGTTGATTTTTCTATCTTCTACTTCTGCAAATAAATATGAGTAGAATTATATCTATATTATAATTATTACTATCAATTTATCCTTTAAATTCTGACTGTTTCGCTTTTCATGTTCCATCGTTTGTTGTCAGTTATTTGCCATGCCAATGGAAGAGTGTTACAGATTTGTTAAATTATTTTTATTATATAATTCTATCTGTCAAATTTTGCTCGGAAATCTACTTTGTCTGAAATTAATTTCTGTATGGGGTATTGTTTCATATCCATTGACAATATATCTACCTATGCTTCTATGTTTCCAATGAGTTTATTATAGGTAACATGTAGTTGGGTAATTCTTTCTATCCATTTTTATCTGTATTTTAGTGTTCTTAGACTACTTCATATAATTTCAATAATTGTCCATGTAGATTTAATTCTATTATTTTAACATTGTTGTGTCTTATATTCAGCAATTTTGTAGTTTAGCTCGGGTATTCTGACTCAGGCTCCTCCTGATAGAAGATTACCTGATTCAGCTGAGGTCAAAAGATCTGGTCAGAGGTATGTCTGAGGTGGTCCTCAGTTCCTGGCAGGGAGTTAGAGACAGGCCTCAGTTTCTCATCATGAGAAGTAGAACATTGGTTGCTTTACCATGTAGCTTGTCTAGCCAGTGTCTATGTCTCTGTTTCTCCGTGTATGTGTGTATTATCTTCCTGTCTCTGCTTCTCAATCTCCCTCCTGTGTGTATGTGTGTGTGTATGTGTGCGTTTATGTCATCTTTGGATATCTTTCTCTTTGAAGATTATTGAGGCTTTTTATGTACCTTTGAAGCTACATATTGAATCTAGGTCCCCAGTACTGTGGTTTTTCGGGCTGACCTGACTCTTCCCAGTCCACATCACACAGACACAAGCATATTTATGGCTAGATTATAGTTTATGTGTATTGCTGTTATACTAATGCTGCTTTGAACAAGCACCTAGCTTTAAATGCCTGCATTTATGTAAGGTCTCTTAGCAGGTGATAAGTTCATCATATTTTCTTTATGTTACAAACCAATGGAAAAATACAGTGAAGATACTCCACCAAATTGTGGTCTATTTTAACAATCCCTTTGAAATATTCTCAGGACTTGATGCTCAAGAAAAACAGCCTCCTAACTTGGTCCCCTTCTAATAACCCCTAGAGGACAACCTGGGATACAGCTTCCTTTTTGTAGAAACTATCAGTAAGGCTCACAAGGCCAGAGTCAGGAAGTGCCAGTTTCCTGATGTGGTGTTCTGATGAGGTATGCTCTCGGTAGCAGCTGCTTAGCCACAGAGCACTTCCATGAAAGGAAAGTGTGTTTGTCTAGCTCTCTGGAGACATTAAGTTGGGGTCTAATAAAGGTATAGTGGGACCTGGAAACTGGCCTGATTCTTCACAACACTGACTGAGTTTGGTCTATTCTTTAGACACTGTAAATACGGGGGGCCTAGAAGAGGCAGTTGTGGCCCCCTCTCACCCCCTCTTTTATCTGCACTCAGTGAATTATAAGCATTTCTTCAGAATTTCCTACTAGCCTTGTAAGGATAAGAGCGATAGCCCAGGGGCAGCATCACTATAGCAAGACGTTTACTCTGTTTTGTTCTTACAAACGTGGCCACGGGCTTCATCATCGTTTCCTTTTTATATCTTCCCTTCCTCACCAAGTCACTTATCTATCTGCAGTTCTGATGACCATTTACTATTCTGTTAACTTTAAAAGTTTAGAGTTGAAGGAAAGAGTGGAGAGGAAAAAAAGTTGTGACTTATAAGGAGCCTTTTCACAGAAAGAATGCATTTTGAATTAACTCAAGTTATCTGAGCTGGGCAGTGTCACACAACGTTATCATGACGCTCACCGTTACAGTTAACACCATGTAGCCTGTACTCACCTGAGCTTCAAATAAGCATCAAGCACCTGTCTATTTGTCCATCCCTTCAGATGATTTTTGAGGACTCTTGAACAGATATTATACTAATTTTCTTTCTGTTTCTAATGATTTCCTATGGTGAGAAATGCCATCCATGAGAGACTCAATGCTTAAGTTTATCGGACCTTGTGATGGCTATCTTTTCAACTACGGTATATAATTATGTGTTTCCAGAACCTAAAAAGAACTCATACTTTAAGAATCATAACCCCATTCCTAAATTTTCTTAAAATAGGTTAGGTAGTTTTGAATACCTTTTAATATTCTATAAAATTAAAAAGTGGCAACACAGTAAAATTATAACTTGAGGATTTTCCCCTCAACTAATATAAAATATGTGGCAGATTAGAGTTTACAAAATTCCCAATCAAAGTAGAAGCTTCCACGTGGTGGTGAGGCCACTTGGTTCATGTGTGAAAAGCAGGCATGTCCACCATGCATCCAACTGTTAGCAAAGTGACCCAGATTAGTAGGTTTTCAGTAACCTGCTCTCTAGAGTGTTTTTAAAATAAAATATTGTGCTCACAAAGCCAGTGTATTTGTCTCATGAAGGACTGTCACTAGGAAACTTGTCATGGCATATAGAGGTTGTTTCCCTTTGTGTTTTTAAAATATATATAGGTGTTTTGCCTACACTATGTTTATGTATCATATGCATGCGCTGCCCATGTGGGCCAGAAGATGGTGTCAGACAGATTCCCTAGAACTGGAGTAAAAGTTGTGAGCTGTCATGTGGGTTCTGAAAACCAAACTTGGCTCCTCTGGAAAAGCAGCCATTGTTCTAAACCTCTGAGCCACTGATCCAGTCCTGGAATCTAGTATTGTGTCCCATGACAGCATTTCCTGGAGTCTTTTGTTGGCCTCATTATTAATGTTTGCTTCTTTGTCCCTCAGTTGGAGAGAAAGATGCCTGTGGGGATCAGAGGTTTTCTGTAAATAAGAAAAGCCAATGACGATGGCTGTACGTATCAGACACATTTCTTAAACATGGACAGCTTTCTTAGGGCCAAAGCGTTGAAGTTCTCTGAAGAGTTCTCATTCTTACCTCAAGCTCGGCATGTCACTGGGAATTAGGAGAGTGCTATCTGCTGTCATGAAGTATCACAGTACAAGCACAGCTCAAAGTTGATCAAAGAGCAAAGTCACACTTGCATAGAGATGGATGCAGGATGGGCATCAGCGTGACGAAGCACATGCTTCATCTCTGCATCCACACAGACAAAGAGGGATGTCATGTGGGATGCTTTCCTGGAAAGCGAACAGCAGTTTTGGAGTACTTGAGTTTGTGTCCCTGGTGAAAATCCAGTAGCTCACAATGTTTGTATTTGCTCTAAACAGACTTCTAGAAGGAAGGGAAGATTTCTTTTACAGGCTTTTCTTCCTCCAGCAAATCACCTCTGAATTCTCCTGGGACATGAAAGAGAAACCACTGTACCACTTTTCTTTGCATAAAACCCATATCAAATAATATGAAATAAGTTTCTGAGCTCAGACTCTCTGGAAGGTTCATTAAAAGCCATAAAAAAATCAAATTAGCACTTCTGAGATCCATATCCTTGTGGGAGGGGCTTTTATAGGTTCAGATGTGAACTAAAAACTGAACTGGAGTGAATAGGAAGTTATGTTCCATAAATATTTGGGGCCAACTTACCTGATGGTTCTGAGCACCCCCAACCATACAGTTAATATGAATGAGATCACAGTGAGAATAAAAAGTATGAGTCTTTCCCATCACTGGGTTGGGTTTTCTTTGTCAGCTTTGGGTGAAGGATGAGGATGCCTGAGAAATCTAAGGACTGCAGAATTATAGTCCACAAGTTTCTCCCAGGGAGATGTGGTATGTGGCAGCTAAGCAGGGAGTCAACTTACACGATTAGTTAAAACTCAACGATACAGGAAGACATGCAGATGCATGATACATACAAATGTTAACAGAAGAAAGAGACAGTAGCAAGATATATGGTAATTCTTTGGACTTTTTCCTTTTTTTCTTTTTCTATCTCCACAGATTTGATTAGTAATAATAAATCATATATCAAGAGAAATTTATGGTTCCTCACACAGCACCTAATTTTTGACACTCTTAATTCTCTGCGCTCAGGTATTATTATAGCAATTTTACAGATGAGGTGAGACAGAGCAATGTAAGAGAGTTACGATGATAAAATTGTAGAGTGGAAAGGAGCTTGAAGATCATCATTTAGTTTGTAAAAGATTTGCACTCGCTCCCTCCCTCCCTCCCTCTCCTCCCTCCTTCCCTTCCTCCCCCTTTTCTTTCTCACTGGCCAAGAAAAATATTTTTCCAGTCAGAATTTTCATAAAACAGATCAAAGAGTCATTTTTATACTTTCAGTTCACATGAATAGGATTTTTTTCTTTAAATGAAAAAATTGTAACAGTGAGACTCCCTTGACAAATCTAATATTTGAAATTGACTAGGAATGTCAATAGGTATATACATTTGTATATACATATTTATAATACAAAATCATGCTTCACTTCCTTTATTTATAAATGAACTAAATCTTCTGTTTCCTGTTTATCTGTGTAATTTTTAGTTATACAGGGTGAGAGATGATTGCCATTTGCATTAATTAGTTAGAATTTGTAGGTGGTAACCTATTTTGTTCCTTAAATAGACTGTCTTGTGATTTCAGAGTATCCTTAAATGAAAATAATTCCAAATCTAAAATAGACATAAGTGAACAACTTTTCCTCACTAAGGACTTCAAGTCTTACTTTAGGCCTTAAAAACTCCAGTGAATACGCACTGAACATGCAATTTAATGATGGTGCATAATTTGATGCCCTAACCTAGACAGCTATCCCACCACAGACACAGCAGGACACCCTGAGTTATAAAATAAGCAGAAATGATGAAGCAGAATCCAGATGGTGGTGGCCCACACCTTTAATCCCAGCACTTGGGAAGTAGAGGCAGATAGATCTCTGTAAATACCATCAGTGGCTGTGACTCTAAACTGTCTAGGAACTGAGGGTGCCAGGAAAGGGCCTTGGTGGTGCGTCGCTCCATATCTGCTTTTCACAAGTAGATCATTTCCATCCTTCTTTTTTCTTACCTCATAAACTCAAGAATAGGTGAGGAGACAAAAACCTTTAAGAAATAATACAAAATTTTGAGGGAAAAAAAAATAATGGTTCACTGAGGATTAGTGAATTCCATTCAGAATCACAGCAGCCCACTGTCCCAGGCCATGAGAAAGTCACATACTGGGAGCATCAGGTCAGAGGGATTGCCTTTATCCTCATATGTTGAACTCTGTTTCTCAGAGACCCCTCCTCAAGCACACAGCTGACCACAAACATTGCCTGGACTTTGCAGTAGCATCAATTTATGCTCTAAAAAGATTTTTGATCTTTCTAGAGCCCAAAATGAGAACTGACAGTCCTGTGGGAGTTTTTGCAGTGGGAGAAACGGAATTGTCCCAGAATAAACCCATAGAAATTGGCATTTCACGCCTACATGACCAAAACCCAGCTTATAAGTCCAGAGCACAGCTCTGCCCATGTGAGGCACCTCCTTCAGCTACCCTCTTGGTGCTCATTTCCCAATCTGAATGCCAATCACGATCATCATAGACTAAGGAATAGGATCCAGCATGGAAAGAGCCTGAACGGAACAAATCCCACGAAGATTCAACAAAACAGCCATCCAGGGAGATGAGCACTCCAAATACACATGATACTAGAACAGAAAGAATGAACATTCTGGCCCATTTTATGAGAAGCAAGCTACTCATGGTTTCAATAAATACTCAGAGAAAAATCTTACTCATCACTTTAGATACATCTAATAAAGATTCCATTATATGACAAGTACAGTAAAATAAAGCTAAGTACCTGTTGATGACAGAACCAGAGGAATCCATAGGAAGAAGGGAAATGGAGGGGGAGAAATCGACCTTAAGAGCTGGTCAGGAAGTGGCGGAAAAAGCAGTAGTCTACACTGAATTTTTGAGGATAAAAATTAATCAAATCTTGAAGAGATTTCAAACAAAAAATGCTAATGTCAACTATCAGAGGAAAAGGCGGGCAACAGGAAGGAGATATTTTTTTCTCTAAAGCAAGAAGTCAGCAATCAAGGTTTAAATCAAGGAGAGTATGAACCAGCTAATTTAGCAACATGGATGTAGGGGCCAAGACCTGAAAAGGGCAGGGCAAAGACCTCATTGTCTGTCTGTCTCCCTGTGGATTTATTTTCCTCCTTTTAAAAACAGGCATAATCGAGGTGTTGGTGGCCCACACCTTTAATTCCAGCACTTGGGAAGTAGAGGCAAACAGATCTCATTAAGTTTGAGGCCAGCCTCATCTACAAAGTTCTAGGACAGCCACACCTACACAAATACACAGAGAAACCTTGTCTTGAAAAGACCCCAAAAAGAAAGGAAGAAAAAGAAAGCAAACAACAAAGAAGAAACAGGCTGTGACCAGTGTGACATTTTAAACATATACAGAAGCGAGTAAGTAAAGTTCAGATAAAGGGGCTGCTAAAAGTACTCTACTTCATGAACCACCCAATTTTTAAGGACTGTAAAACAAAATACATAAAGCAACAATGTTTGCATAGAAATAGAGTGAGAGAAAATCATGAAACTTAGAAGTTCAAATCTCTGCAATCCAACTTTATCTAACTTGCCAGGTTTTGGGTTTCTTCAGCTGCTTTTATGGGTATGGAGAAGATTCTAATGTGTTCTCACTGTAACATGAAGACTTCACTGTAAAGACAAATGCTTGATTCCCCTTGGAAGTAGTTTGTATGTGAGCTTGATCAACAGTCCTCCATTGCTTTAAATCAAGGCTGTGCCATCTAAAAATACTCTAGCGATTGTCACTATCAGGTTTAAGACTAGGTTTGTGAATAAGTCTTTGGCTATTATCACCAACGACTTTCAGTTACTTTGTAGGAAATCAGGACTTATAGAGAAGCAGATAAAAAGATTCCTAAACCTTGAAGATCTTGGTTACTATGGTAAAGACCTGTACCACAGATGAATGGAGGCATTGAGCATTTGATAGGAGTAGGGGATTAAAATGGAAAGAATAAGAGACTCAAAACATGTAGTAGTAGTAGTATGGGGAGCCAAGAGGTCTGCAGAAGATTTCTCGTGTGTAGTCAATGACTTACAGCATCTGAATTAAAGTTTTTCTGTAAATTCACATCTTAACACTAAATAATCAAGTTCAACATTTCAAAGCCAACAAGTATACCCATCTCAGCCTGTGTGTCATTATGTCAGATACATCCTTCTCCAGGGGCAAAATATTGCCCCCCAATTGTCCTCTGAAGTATTATCCATCATTATGAGTTTTCTGAACTTGCAGTAAATTGTGTCCCTTCTCAATCACAAATTGAACCTTTCTAGGAGACAGAGGACAGATGACATTAGTGAGTTATAATGTTACAAGAAAATGCACTGCAACATTCTGTTGCAATGACAACTCCTTGGTAAGGGATATAAAATAATAAGAGTGATGTGGAGTAACATGAGGGATGTAAAGTGAATTGATGGCTTATTAAAATCTGCTCTTAGTAGGCCAAGAAGTACCACAGGTTCCTCCCGTAGTCCACATCTCTGAATGTGAACATAAAGAGGGGCATGGGACCCATGAGAGGACTCAGTAGAAAAGACTGTTTGCCAAGCACACTTGAGAACCCGAGTTCAGAGCCCAGAACTCAATTAAATAGCCTGTTTTAGCCAAATATATGTCTATAATACCAGCACTCTAGAGGTACAGAAAGGAGGATGGCAGGAGCCTACCTAGCTCCAGGGTCAGCAAGACACCCTGAGTTATAAAATAAGCAGAAATGATGAAGAAGAAAACCGAGCATCCTATTTGGACCCCCATGTCCATGCACAGCTGTATAAAGACACACAGAACAAATATCACACACATACACACACGCGCGCGCGCGCGCGCACACACACACACACACACACACACACACACACACACACACACCATATGTAGATAGCAAAAAGAAAAAAATATGTTCTTTCAAAGAAGTCAGGTGTATTGTCCAAATGAGTATCTTTATCAAAACTTCTGGACCCAGGACAGGCCCTGTTTTCCACCCTCCTGGCTCTTTCCTGCCTTGCAGCTAAGTACATCACAGAATTCAGCCGCATGCCCTCTCCCTCCCACATGTACTTATCTTGGAGAGGCTGAGAAAGAAACAGTTGACTGGGCTGAAGAAGACAATCTGCTGTCCATAACTTTGAGAAAGACTCAATAAACAAGATTTTATGGCATGCTTTGACCTTCAGATATGTTTTAAACCCAAGATTAATATTTTATTATAGTACATACAGCTGGCAATTTTGACCTTTTAAAGCCTCTCCATTTTTAACAAATTAATGAACCATTTATTTCCTATTTCTCTTGTTCCTACAGGGGCAAGCCAGAAGGCATGGACCTCAACTTTTTCACAAGAATGACTCTTCTCTCAGAGAACTCTGTTCCAGAAGTGTCACTTGGAGGAATGTCTCCGCGGGCCACAGGACTTATCTTCGACACACTGCTTTCTAACTGTACCTCTGTAGACACTCTGTAATTCTGTCTGTTCTGTATTTCTGACTATGCTTTGGAAATAGAGAAGCAGTAGCGATCTATTAACATTGTCCAAGTATCCAAACACTTGTTCATTGATAGGCACAATTAGTAATGTGGTGGTAAAATTCAGAGGCCAGGTAAGCGATGGAAAACAGTTCTGGTATCACTAGATAGTAATGGGAATTGATGAGCTTAAGGTATTGAAAGTGATAAATCACACCAGCTGGGTTCTTTTTCAAGAAGTTATTTTTGATGCCCAGTGGTATAATATTCCAAAGTGAACACTGGCCCTATTGTGTACTCAATTCATTGTGCCACTGCATTCTAAGGTTGTCTAGAGATACAGCTAGCAAAGCCCCTGGAGGTTAAGGTCAAATGCAAAGACAGTCCCATCCATTGCTTAAATATTACCTTCATGGCTAACTAGTACCATGTACTTCTAACTGGGTCAGAAGATACTCGGTAACACACAACAAGTATCTGTCACTAGCACCCCATTTCATTAAGTCTAGGAAATCACTAAGCATAAAAGGTGGTAAGTTGTGAAGAAAAGGGAACTGTCTTCACCTTGCTAAACTGTCATATTTGTAAACATCTCTAAAACAAACACCTCCCTAGGTCATCAGTTGTCTTTTCCAAAAGCAAAAGCTAACACAAATATGTAGCAATGGGTGGCAAGTTCCTGGAGATTAAGGACTCCCAATGAAATGTTTTAGTGATAGCTCAAGCAGATCACATTAGATTTCTCTGCTATGACAAACCCCATTTCAGATTCAAAATGCCTAGTGATTACACGCTACTATTTGCATGGTGCCCCTTTTAGCTTTTAGGTCACTCTTATTTTGTCAATCAGTCCTAGAGTGTTATTTATTTATCTATCAGTTAATAACCGTGCAGCAGAGAATAATTTCCTGGGCCTAGCATGGTAATTTGTACCATAATTTCACCCCTGCTGCTGTAAACTTGAATTTAGCCACAGCTATAATTGCTAATATTAAGATTTCTAGGTCAGTCCTCAGCCCCTATGGTTCCTGCCTCTCATTTCATAGCCTTCTATTTTCTGCCATTGTGGCATGGCTCATCAAACGCATAAGCAAAGTGCGCACCAACAGCTCCTTTCAAGATGCCATACATACCTGACAAAGCGGATATCTTCAGGTACTTAGGTGAATTTGAGTTTTGTACATCAGCCCTATAGATCCCAGGGTGAAATTCTGGCAAACGTCAAAGAGAATGATCTAGAATCAGAGCAAGGAGACTTTCTAGAAAACTTGTTGCTAAGTACATCCAAGTCATAAAAGAAAAGGTACAAGAATTGGGAAGACTAAACACGTCACCAATACACGGATATTATGACAGGCTTTCTCTACAGTATCTTATTTTCTTCGAAGGGTATTTTTTTGAAAAGAGATATCGTTTCTCACATGTTTTAGCTACTTTACTTATGGGTGGGATCAAATGCCCCACAGAAAGCAATTTAAGGAATTCGGGATTTATTTTGGCTTTTAGTTTCTGAGCAGCCTTCCAAGAAATCTGGAAAGACATGGCAGCAGGAAGCTGGCCAACCACAGTGCATCCATACATAGGAAGTAACCAGGGAATAACAGGAGGAAGAGTAGGGCCTAAGAAGAGGCCCACCATCTATGGCCATGTCCTTCAGTGAGGCTCCTCGTAAAGATCCCAGAACCTTAAGCAGAGCCACCAGCTAGGGAACAAGTGCTTAAACACAGGAGCCTATGTGTGGCATTACACATTCAAACCACACCTTGCTCCCATTCTTGTATAGCAAGTAGACTTTGAATTGTATTAATTTACAGAGGACATGGATAGGGGTTGGGCAATAGACTGAGACCTTCTTAAGTTCACTGTAATTAATACTTGGAGCTAAGAATTGTGGTATATGCTAGTAAATTAATTTCTGTCAACATCAGAGGCACAACTGCTAAAATGTCAATCAATGCTTGATACTTTAATCTATAGGAATCAATTTTCAAATATTATTAACATTGGAACACTGCACTCCATTGCTCTCAAATTCTTCATTATTCTCACTGACAGGTTTTGCCCGCTTACTTCTGTACTATGGGTGTTTTTCCTCCCTTGGGACAATCTGTGAAGTCCCTTTCTACTCTTTTGTATGTTTTTAACTTGTTAGAATGAGCTTATTACAGGCCATTGATCTTGTCCAAAGAGACTGGAGTCACATCTGCAAAATTGAAAATAAGGGATATTTCCATCTCAGGATTCACAACTGTGCCTTTTATTAATGCATTTACTGTAGGCATTCACAGACTAGAGTGAATCAACTCTCTTGCATCTTTGGAAGCCAAGCACAGAGTCAGACAACAAGCCTCCTCTAGTGTAGCCTTTCTTGTAGGTTACACATATTGTAGTGTAAGTGGCAGTACTCGTGAATTTGAATTTGAAACCCACTTTTCACACTTCCCAGGCAGGACTTCCAATAAACCACTCACATTCTCTGATATCTCTGTTTCCTCATCTGAAATACGGAAGAAATAGCACCGGTCTGTCAAATATACCATGAATACATTGTTAATGTTAAAATATTCACGGTCCTGAATCGCACATGTAGTCAGCTCACATCCAATAAAATGGTAGTATTCTTTTCCATAGATAAGGACTTTCTCATAAATTACAAAGCTTTATACAAATGCAAGACATCCTCATTAATATTATGCCATTTCAAGATTCATATTTTTACAAAGCTGTATTAGAAATTGGAAAGAAATTTAGGCATTGTTTTATAGCACCTGCCATGATATAAGCACACAATTAGAGTAATTTCTCTGCCCATGTTCCAAACTTATTGTCACAGCCCAGATACAGCACACTAAATAAAGGGTACTTCTACCTCAAAGCAATTCTTCTGCTTTGTCTTTCTTTTCTAAGATAAATATAATCATTTTGAAATCTCATAAACATAGTAGAAATCAGTAGATCCCAGCTTTCCTTTGCTCAGACAGAAACAAGGAGCCCCTGTACACATCTGGAATTCAAAGGAAGGAGTTGTAAAGTTCTTATCCACCTCATGAGGCACTCAGCCCCGTTTGTGCATTAGCAACGTGGATGCTCATCTTTCTCCATCCCTACAGAAATTAAAGAAATATCTACATTTTCAAGGTCAAGGTAGAGTGTTCTTGGCCACTCTTGGTCCCATCAATACCCTTAAAGTCATAAATACAAGATTTCCTCCATTTTAATTCTTTGTTGATTCACTCCGAATTAACTATGTATACATAAACAGTGTAATTACCTATCTAAGTAGATGTTCAGACTTCATTTCTTTATCTTATGTTCTTTTTATCTGATCATCATAAGATACATGCTTCAAGCCAGGCATTTCTTATTTCTCTTACCAATTTGCTCAACGACATTTTGTTACTGGCAAAAGTATTTAGTCAGCAGATAACAAATGAAGCTCAGTGTTCCCTTTCCACATAACTCCTTTGGAACTTCAGCCATATAATTTGGAATACAGAGATGTGTGTATGTGTGTGTGTGTGTGTGTGTGTGTGTGTGTGTGTGTGTGTGTGTGTGTGTGCACGCGTGCACGTGTGTGTAGATACATATATATATACATACATATATATTTATATGTATATGGAGAGAGAGGACTGAAGGTTTAAATGTTGATAACTTAGAAATTTAGACCAATCCTTTCCACAAAATATGAATTAGTAATTTATAACTATTGTAAAAGAATATATATGCACGTAAGCACTTCTAATATCATATTCTTTCAAGTAGAACTAAAAAGAAAACAATGTCAAGCTGTACCTTTCATGTAAGTTGTGTGCTGCAGGGTTTACCTGCACTCCTAATGTATACTGTCTTACTGATTACTATTATGAAACTGAAGCTTACTTCCAAAGGTAAGTCAGAAGTACATTAAAGGAAATAATCCTAAAAATCATTTATTTGGACATACTGAAATTATTGTCACCTCATAATATTTATTAAGTATGTCTCTTGATCTGCTAAGTCTATGACACTGTGTTGAATACTATTCAAAGAGACTTATGAAATCAGCACAGTTTCCCATAGAGAGCATCTTCATAAATCTTGCATATTTTTCAATAGGAAACATGAACCAGGAAAATCTTCTGAAGATATGTAAAGCTGTTGGGCATGATAATCAACTAATTAATACATTGTGGCATATGTACCATGCACATTTCAAAGTATAAAACATGATTTAATAAATATTTGTATTGTCTTTGACAAGTCAGTTATTATTTTTATTTTTCATTAATAAGCATATTAGCTATGAAGCATCATGTTACCCCAAGTGCCCATGGTCCTATCACTTCACAAAGGAATATAACACAACCACACCCTCTTTTGCTTCCTTCTCAGAATTAACTACTGACATAAATGTTAGTGTGTTGTTATTACCTTGCTTTAAAGATTTACCATCTATCTATCTATCCTATCTATCATCTATCTATATATGTATCTATCATTTATATATAATATACATTTATTTAGCAACCCCTACTAATAAATATTTTACATGGTTTTAAATTTAATAAAATTACTGTATGGATTCTCAGATTCTTTCTGGTCAACATGTTTTCAAAATCTGAGGACAATGCCTATAGATCACTTATTTTCTATTCTGCTCATGCACAGCACTTAAAGAAAACCATATAAAAGATCACAACCAAGGCAATTTATAAAAGAAAATGTTTGATTTGAGGCTCATGGTTCCAGAAGGTTAGGCTATGACCATCATGCTGGGAAGCATAGCAGCAGGTATATTGAAGATACTAGAGCAGTAGCTGAGAGCTTAAGAGTTATCACAAGAACAAGGCAGAAAGAAAGATATAACTAGGACAACTTGAGCTTTTGCAAACTCAAACCCACTGACACACCTCCTCCAACAAGGCCACACCTCCCAATCCTTCCCAAACAGTTCTATCAACTGCAGACTAAGAATTCAAATATATTAGCAAATGGGAAAAAAATTCTTATTCAAACAGCTACAGCCATTTTTCTACTAAAAGTTGTTCATGGACATTTTCTTATAGTATTCTCCTATAAACCATATCAGATTTGGAGGGGGGGCATAAAGATGGAGGAAGTTTTTCTTTTTCTTTTCTTTCTTCCTTTTTTCTTGAGGGGGGGCATTCTGAAATAGGATCTCCGACAGCCTAGGCTGATCTTAAATTTACTAAGTAATCAAACTGCCTTAAACTTCTCCTCTTCCTGCTTCTACTGCCCCAATACTGATACTACAAGCAAGTGTCACCTTGTTTGGCTGTTCACATAGACTTTTCACAAGAGTCTTTATCTATGGATGGATCTGCTAAATCAAAAGGTATTTTATTTTATATTCTGCAAAATCCAGATTATGAGATAGGCTTGGGGACATGAGTTTATTTATGACCTTATTCTAGAAAGCTCAGTGAGAGAGCAGGAAAGTAAGGTGAGATAAGAAAGTAATGGTACTACACAGTGTATCAATGAGTTATTACTAGACACAATTGTCATGGGAATCTTCAAAATCTCAGAATTATTCCTTTAAGGAACAAGCTGGGCTACTGATCTATTACTCCCTAAAACTCAATATTCAGGGATTCTCTGAGAGAAATTATCAAAGTAAATAACTCCCCCAGCTTACAAGACAGAGACTGACAAGTCCTGGCAGATACTAACAAAACTATGCACATATACAGTGACTAGGTACCCTCGTGATGCCTAGGACAAGGGTAATGGTAGAACACTGATGGTATCTCTTGCAGAGCTATGTATGTATAATGGATCACCTGAAACATCATAGGATATAACCAAGGCTACTGGCTACCATGGTTACCACCCACAACCTGACTTTGTTGCTGTAGCCAACACATACTTATGACATCATCATCAAACATGGAGAAATAGAGCTGCTACTCAACTAGAAGATTCATCCATACTGAATAGGATTTATAGTGTTGGGAAGGTTCTATACACACTGCCAAAGGTAATCATCAATCACATCCAGCTACAAACCCAGTGAGCTACAATGGGAACCTAGCCACAATATCACTGGCTCAGTAGCGACACAAATGTTATAGGAATAAGCAACTATTTTTGCTGAGCTATAAGATGCAATCATGGATGTGATTAAAAAAAAAAACATTATATGGACCCTGTATTTGACACCGTAAATGAGAATAAGAACCCAAGACTACATATATCATACCTAGGGGGCCCTAGGGGGAAACCACTATTACTTTGCTAAATAAGCATAGTGATAAAATCATTCCTAATGAAATATTGCCATACCCATAAATCAGAACCTCCCTCGGTACTCAGCAAGGAAGATTTTTATTTTCAGCAGATGGGAATTAACACAGAGACCCACAATTGTATTAAGTTCCATGAGTGAGAGACTCTGGACACTCATGGGATGTTTTGATCAAACCCCTCCACTTAGGGGTCAGAGACCTGTAGAAGAGGAAGTGGAAAGAGCAAGAGGTAGTAGTAACTCTAAGAAAATATTTTTCAGATACTACAGGGTTGATACACAAATGAACTCACAGAGATGGTGGAAGCATGTGTAAGATTTGCATGCTTAAGCTAGACAAAATATAAGAACAGAAAATCGAAGGTAGGTATGAAGTCCCACCCTTAACCAAGACCAATTTGTAATTGACAGATGCTGGGAAAAGTAAAATCAGTTTTCTTCAGTGGAGTGACTCTGGGTATAGCAACCACACCCCAGGGCAGACCTCATGCTTGGGTGTAGTTGGCCAATTCAAAATGGAAAAATGGACTCCACATTTGTGTGTGTGGTGTGTGTGTGTGTGTGTGTGTGTGTGTGTGTGTGTGTGTGTGTGTGTGTGTGTGTGTGTAGGGGGTGCATGTCATTGTTGTTTTGATTTGGGGGATTTAAGAGAAAGAAATAGCATAACCTTAGTGGATAGGGTGATTGGCAAAGATCTGGGAATAATTGAGGGAAAGAATAAAATCAAAATACATTGTGGGAAATATTTTTAAGACAGTGGGGAATTGCTTTCTAAAGTAGTTGGATCCTTTTAAACATCCCTGGACAGAAAATAGAGGGACACAGGACCGGCATGCCCACTGCCAGTCTTCTTCTGCTAAACCAGGCATTACACACTATTTTAAAACACACTTTTCTGTGTGTCTTGATCTAGGATGAATTACATTAATAGGTTTTCCAATGTAAAGCTATTGCTATTCTCTTATGGGAAACGTGACTAGCTAATGATATTCTGCTTTTCTGGAAAATAAGTTTACAGTCTGCAATTAGCCGATGCCCTTGAACTCACTAAGTTCTATATTTGCTAAGGAGACAGAGCATCTTTACATAAACCTCTCAGACATTTGCATTTCTGCCCATATCTATCTATTTTAAATCATTATTTTATGTGTTTTCATAATTTTATAAATAATATAATTTGAATACTAGATATGACCATAAAAGTGCAAAGAAGTTCTTAATTTTACCAAAATCTAATTTGTCAAACATTTATGGATCCTAATTTTATATTTTATGTAAGAAATCTCTATCTACCTCAGGATTATAAAATGTTTCTATATTAAACTTTTCTATTTTAAACTTTTTTTCCCCTTTGCAAATATAGATATTAAATTTTTCTGGTACCTCATTATGCATATTATGAAGAAGCCAGCTTGAGCTATTTTCTGACGAATAACCAGGCTTCCCAGCACCATTCATGTATGGGCTGACCCACCTTTTCCCACCCACGTGCAAGGCCTGTCTTGGACTATATTGAGCTTCCAGAAGAGTTTAGTCTCCTTGTTTTAATTACAAGGACTTACATCACTTTGTTTCCTCTCCTTTTCCTTCTTAAAAGAACTTTGGCTGCAACTGGTCATTTTGTTCTTCTCTATACATTTTAGAATCTGCTTTCAAAGCATACAAAACACACTGAAAATTAATCTGCAATTAGACTGAGTATCCATCTTTAGAGGGAGTTAAGTTTTATTATATTTGAGCATTGACTGTTGCATTAGTCAGGGTTTCCATTGCTACAATGAACACTATGACCAAGAAATAAGTTAGGGAGGAAAGAGTTTATTAGACTTACATTTCAGCACTGCTGTTTATCACAGAAGGCAGCCAGGGCAGGAATACATGCAGGACAGGAACCTGGAGGCAGAGCTGACGCAGAGACCTTGGAGGGGAGCTGCTTACTGGCTTGCTCCTCAAGGCTTGCTCAGCCTGTTTTCTTGTAGAACCCAAATCTAGCAGCCCAGGGATGGCATCACCTGCCATGGGTTGAACCCTCTCCCTTTGATCATTAATTGAGAAAATGCCTCACAGCTGGATCTCATGGAGACATTTCCTCAGCTGAGGCTCCTTCCTTTGATGACTTCAGCTTGGGTCAAGGTGACACACAAAGCCAGCCAGTCCAAGGGACCCTTGTCAACTTGACACACAAACCCATCACTACTAAGCCACAATTCGTCCTTTCTTTCTTATCCCCACAATCTCACATCAAAATCTTAATTCTAAAAGTCCTAAAGTCTTTATAATTTAAACACATTAAAATTTCAGTCTCTTTAAAATATCTAATCTCAATTAAAATTTCAAGTCTTTTATCTGTGGGCTCCTTTAAACGTCAAAATGAAATACCTTCTTCATGAGGGAAGAGCCAGGGCACTGCCACAATATGAACCAAGCAAAACTAAACTCCAACAGTATAAATAACTCAATGTATATAACCTCCAACAGTATAAATAGCTCAATGTATATAACCTCCAACAGTATAAATAACTCAGTGAGAAGTAATTCAAATATCCGAGATTTACTTACCACCTCCTGGACTCCTGCAAAGGTCTTGGGTCACTTCTCTGGCACTGCCCTCTGCAGCACACACAGCATTTAGGTTCCAGCCGACTCCACTTCACTGCTGCTGCTCATGGTGGTCATCCAATGGAACTAGCATTTCCAAAATCCTGGGGTCTTTTGCTCTAAGTGGGCTGCACTTTCACTAATAACCTCTCCTAGGCTCTGCTCCCTTCATGGTGCTAAGTCTCAACTTCTTTGCATGACCCCTTCAGTTCTGGGTCTTCAGCGGCCACTGAGGCTGCACCTTCACCAATGGCCTAAGTACTAAGTCTCAGCTGCTTCCTATGACCCCTGTATGCCTTCAAAACCAGTACCGCCTAGGTACTGGTTATACATGCCAGCTTGAGGTACAACCTTGGCCGCCTCTGGAACACAGCTTCTTGGTGGTCTCGGGAAACACTTTCCAGAAGATTTTCCCCCAGTTATGCTGGTCTCTTCTTAATTACTACTGCTAATTTCTCAGCTCCAGCAGACCAGCATCAGTTGTCCCAGCAAGACAAAGTTTCACTTTAGTAGTTCTGGTATCTTGTTAATTACAGCTGATTTTTCAGCCTCAGGTAATTAGAACCACAGGAATCTTAATTCAAAATAACAAATGGCCCAGATAGAGTCTTTAAACATTCTAAAACTTCACAAGGCAGGCCTCCATTGTCTGTATTACCCTCAACATTCTTATCTTCCAAGTTTCTGAAGAATATCCCCTTGAGCTCTTAACACTTAATGTCTTTTCTAACCCCAAGTTCCAACATTCTCCCATAAAACTCTCCAAAACATGGTCAGGTCTGTCATGGCAGTGCCCCACTATGTTGGTTCCAATCTTAGTTCAGGTTTCTAGTGCTGCTATGAAACTCCATGACCAAAAAGCAAGTTGAGGAAGAAAGGGTTCATTTGGCTTACATTTCCACAGTAGTGTTACCACTGGAGGATGTCAGGACAGGAAGGAAGGCAAACAAGACAGGTACTGACACAGAACCATGGAGGGGTGCTGCTTTCTGGCTTGCTCAGCCTATTTTCTTACAGGACCCAGGATCACCAACCCAGGGATGACACCACCCACCACAGGCTGAGCCCTCCCCATTGATCACTCATTGAGAAAATGCCTTACAGCTGGATCTCATGGAGGCCTTTCCTCACCTGAGGCGCCTTCCTCTCTGATGAATCCTGCTTGTATCAAGTTGACTCACAAAACCAGTCAGTACAGCTGTGGTAATGTACTAACTTCTCTTAAGTCAGTGTTTACCAACCTTCCTAACACCGTGACCCTTGCATACAGTTCCTCATGTTGTGGTAAACCGCCAATCATACAATTATATTATTGCTACTTCATAATGATAATTATGCTATGGTTATGAATCATAAGGTAAATTAATCATATACAAGGTATCTGATATGTAACTCCTGTGAGAGGTTGCCAGACACACATTGAGAACTGCTGCTCCAGGTTGCCTATGCCAGTGCTTCCTTTTCCAATTTCTAGGTAGTTTTCCTACGAGTGAGTGTTAAACTTTAAAGATGTCCCTGTATCTAATCTGATAATCACATGGGTTCCCATTCATTCATCCACAGGATCGACTGTTTTAATAAGTCTTTCAATGACCATGATTGTTTATCAGAAATAATACTTCATCATGATATTCTACTTTTCTCTTCAATAAGTTTACATCCAGAAATTAAACAGCCAATATTTACAAAGTTACATTCCAGTGTGGATGGACAGAGAAACTGGTACAGACAAATAGCTAGAGGTATATGCAATATTAGATATTAGCATTCAGGAAAAGACATACATATAAAACCACTTCCAGTTTCTGAGAAATAGCTGCCAATTAACTGAGATTACAAAAACATTACTCTCAAATCTATCTGAATATGACATCATAGGGGAAAAAAACATCGCATGTAACATGACTGATCCCAAAGGCTAATAGGATTTGACTTCCCCCTCTCCCCTCCTTCTCTTCCCCTCCTCCCGCCCCCCTCTCTCCTGCCTCCCTTTCTTCTGAGAGCAGGTTGACACACTGTCTCTTTCTATAGTCTAAACTGAGAAACTCCCTGAGAAGAATACAATCTCATGTTCTCTGCCTCAGTGTCCTACGTGGATGTATTACAGATGTAACCATCAACCTGTCCCACACTAGGACAAGATTCAAGGAGAGCTACGGAGCTATGAAACCGCATCATGGGTAAAGGATCCAGGAGTAGGGAGCAGGCATGTGGCGTACCCTGTGATGGAGGGAAATACTGAATTAGAATTCTTTGAGCTTCTCTGGCTTTCTGCTTCTTAAAGGTCCTCTTTGGGCATCTTTTTCTTTATACTTTACAGTGTCTGTATAAGTAGCACTAAAGGGAATTTGTTGCATTAATTTCATGAAATCACTACAAAATAAAAAAACCTAGAGGATAGTTATGCGCTCTTTTTTTTAAGTACTCAGGAACAGGGCATCAGGATCCATCAATATTTATAAACAAGTTTATCCTCCTGGCACTGGCTATGAAATAAGTATCCCTTGGGCTGTTCTGGCTGTGGCAGATAAACCTGGTATATCTTACTGCGCAGTAGCCCAAGATTCTGGAACTGCATACAGAGCGAAAAGGGGGGCATGAGTTCGCAGTAGAATGGAGGCTGCTCAGACACATAGCATTCATAGTAACAGAACCAAGAGCGTTTCCAGCCACAGATGCACTACACGTGTGAGACAAGTGAGGCAGGGGTGTGATGCATGTATTGCACCAGGGAAGGATGCAAGAATGATGTGGGACTGAAACCAACTCCTGTTACAGTAAGAGAGTGAATGGTATAATGCCTTTGGGGAGGTCCCATGCCTCTGGGAGCTAAGATGTCACTGAGGACCCATGGGGCCATCTGTGAAGGGATGCATAGCTTACTCTGTAAGATGTCAGTTTATCCTGAAGTGTCCTGAAAATTCTACAAGTGTCTACTCTGGAAGGAAGGACCAAGACAAAGACTGACCGACTGTTTTCCAGCGAAACAGGACTGACAGAATGTGATGAGAACCCGGAAAAAGATTTGTTATGGAAACAGGCTTTGATGGCTATGGAGGCCAAGAGTCCCCACATGTTCACTGCAGGCCAAAGAACTAGGGTGTATCCATGAACAGAGTGATTCTGTCCCTGTCCAAAGACCCAGAAGCCCAGAAAGCTGACAGTATAACTCCCAATTAAGACCAAAGACCTGTAAACTGAGGTGTCCCAGAGTCCAGTGGAGTTCTCATTTCTAATGGCAAAAGTTATATGACAGTGTTATGGAGTAGATCTGGGGCTTCTACCCAAAACCTCTACATTGGGGTTTTGGACAGGCCCCCAAACACACACACTTCACCCACATATAAATGACACTCCACCAGATATCTGGGCATCTCTTAACCCTGTCAGGTTGACACATAATAACTATAACATCAACCTACAGCCCATGAGCTGAGTGTCAAAGGCCTCTCGCAGAGACACTGTCATATCAATAATCATGGATGCTTTTAGCAGCCTGGCATTAGAAGAAACACTATGGTCAGAGCTATTTGGGAGTCCTTGGAGGTTTGCAGCAGGAAGGGCTAGAAAGTCAATGCATGCCAAACAAAGTGAGGAAGAGAAAGGAGGGAAATGGAACAAGCAAACAGATCTAGATGTGGTCTGCAAGGCAGCTCTGCTTGAAGTCTGCTCAACCCCTGACATCACTTATTGGCCAGTGAACTACATCATTGCATCAGTACTTCCCAAAAGATCCCATCTTTACTCATTAGGAGCAGCGGGGCTCAGGTATATTCCTGAACTCCTTTCCTTGGTATTCTAACTTAAATGATCCAAGTTCAAAGAGAGTGTCCCTCAAAGCAGTTTACATCCATAGCTTAGCAGGGCCCTTCGCTGAGAAAATTACAGTTTAAAAGTCTAACTACAAATGAAAACTCATGTTTATCATAGTTGCTGGAGGAAGGAAGACCAGGCATACAATGGTGGGGGAGGGGGGTCTTTGAAAAACATGCATGATGAGCTGGGACTTTAGAAAAGAATGCAAAGGTCATTTTGTGTAACAAACCAATCACTTCCCACTTTGCCTCCCCCTGAGCCTGGATCTCCTAATGGCAGATGATGTTGAAGAGAAATTAGGGACGGCAACTTCTGTGTGGGATCAGTGCCATTTGCAATGTTCTCTGTTCTGCATTCATGTCTCCTGAGTGAACAGTCTTTTCTGACCCATGACACAACCACCGTCATCTGGTGCCTGCCTTAATAATTAGAAGTTCTGAGTTGATCTGGATAGAGTGACTTACTTCGTTCAGCCACCCTGTAACAACACATAGCAAATATTTTCCAGCTCCACTCCCTCCACTCCCTAGTGTTGGGGATTGGGAAGAACTACCTCAGAATAGAGAAGGAGAGAAGAAAGCTTGGGGCAACGGCTGTAACCAGAACTGTTTAAACTGATTTACAGAGGACACTTAATGAGAGCAGAAATTGAAATGGCACTGCACTGAATTCAGAGTAGTGGATCTTTATTAAGCAGCCAGGAGGAGTACACGATACTTTCAAGAATAAAGAAAGGATATAAACCTGCCCTTAAGGAGCTTAAAATCTGATTAATTTATCCATGCTAATGACATAGTAAGAAAGCCTAGGTATGTAAAGAAACTTAACCAGGTATTCCTCAGAAAAGGATGACCTGCACACCTACATTTATTAAAGGAAAAATGTTAAGTTAATGTACTATTTCATTATCAGATCATGATTAGAGTCATCTATGGCCATTGTAGGGAGGGGGGAGAGAGAAAGAAACATACAGAGAGAGAGAGAGAGAGAGAGAGAGAGAGAGAGAGAGAGAGAGGGAGAGGGAGAGAGACAGAGACAGAGACACATTGCGAGAAATGAATAAACATTACTAGATACAGCCATGGTTATATTTGTGGTGCACATGCTATGACAGCTTTTTCTAGTGGTCTAGATGTGTCTGTGTACAACTTCCCTGAGAGCACTGAATCATTCACTGCCTTTTCTCTGCATACATTAGATTTTTCAGAAGATAGGTAATATGGTAGTTTGAAAGAAAATGGCCCCCAGTGACACTATTGGAAGGTGTGCCTTTGCTGGATTAGGTGTGGCCTTGTTGGAGGAAGTGTGTCACTGAGGAGGCAGGATTTGAAGTCTCATATATGATCAAATATACCCAGTGAGACAAACCATTTCCTGTTTTCTGTGAGTCCAGCTGTAAGAACTCTTAGCAACTTCTCTAGCACCATATCTACCTGCATGCTGCCTTGCTTCCTGCCATGACAATACTAGATGAAACCTCTAAACTGTAAGCCACCAAAATTCAATGTTTCCTAATAAGAGTTGCTATGTTCGTGGTGTCTCTTCACAGTAAGACAGGTAATGTAATGTATATATGTAATGTTTTAACAGTTAACTCACATTTCATTATAAAGTACCATATCAAAACCAGCGATGTAGTTAGTGGGTAAAAGCAGTTGCCACTCACACCTGACGATCCAAATTCGATCCCTAGAATGTACTCAACGCTATGTGAGGTAGCATGCATATGTTGTTTCATTATTCCTACAGAGAATTGGAAGGCAGAAGCTTCTGGACAACTTGGCTTAGAGTTTGCATCTTGGGAGAAAGAGAGATGACGTTGTGACTTGCACAGCTTTGGTACTGACCATTCCAACTGGAGCGCCAGGGAAGAAGACCACAGACACATACACAGAGAACTGGGATCAGGTGGGCCGTGCACTCTAACGACAACCGAGAACAGCAGCAGAGACACTCATCGTTTACTTTATATATCTGGATGGAAGACATAGGTTTACTGTATACAGTTGAACAAAGAGAAAGCTGTAATCTAATCTCAGTAGGGGGTCTCTGTGGGGGAGCAGTTCCAGGTTGTAAACATGCCAGAAGAGGAAGCTATGGTTGACATTTTTTTGTACACATTATCCATAGAGATTCACATGGACCAGAAGAAGGTTTTTCCTCTTTCTAACCCTGAGCTGGAGAAGGTTTCTCATTTCCATAGGTCTGAAGCATTAGTGTCCTTCACATGGCTATATTTCCTTGTCAACAACATATGTTTACTGACATCATAAGTTCCTTACACAGTCATTGTCAGCTTTATCTGTTCCTTATACATTTGCTCTAGAATACTTCTCTTGATGCTATAGAGATTTGTCACTTAAATTGGTTTTTAAAAAATGCTGATCGACCAGTAGCCAGGCAGGAAATGTAGGTGAGGCCATCACACTAAGAATGCTAGGAATAGGAAGGGCAGAATCAGGAGTTCTTAGTCAAATGCAGAGAAAGCAGGATGAGAGGCTGCAATGTGAAAGGCACCAAATCACGTGGCTAAACCTAGATAAAAACTGTGGATTAATTCGTGTGTACAAGCTAGTTAGGAATAAGCTGAGCTATCAGCCAAACATTTGTGGTATTAAACCTTCAAGTCAATTATTTGGGAAGTAGCTTCTGGGTATTTGGGAGTTGCTGGTGGGACAGAAATGTCTGTCAACACACATTTCTCCAGAATGTCATCCATTCCTTACACATTCACTCTGCTCTCCACAGGACCCTATCTCCATGAGGGGAAAGGGGAGAACCATCTCCTGAAAGATGTCATGTGAGTCCCAATGCACATATGGCATGCAGGCACTTGTGAATGCATGTGTGCACATACATACACATGTATAGAAATAATAAAATGAAATTTAAATAATACCCTATCATCTTTTATCTATCCAATTACCTGGAAATTAAACTTTAGAGTTGCCTCAGAACTTTGTGGGTATAAACAATATTCCAGAATTCTTAAAACTAAATCTATGTGCAACAATTCTTTTCCTAAAATGCATTTCTCTGTGTGAAATTACCCCTTCAAGGTGGGCAGTGGTGGTGCACGACTTCAGTCCTTAGGAGTCAGCTCTGTGAGTTTGAAGCCAACCTGGTCTACATAGGGAGTTCCAGGACAGCCAGGGATATATAGAGAAACTTTGTCTTGAAAATCAAAATTAAAAAAAAAAAAAAAATCCCAAAACAACAACAAAAAACAGCAAAAAGACAAAAAACAAAACAAAAGAAACCCATTAGATAAATCGCGCCACTCTGAATTTCCAGAAGGTTATCTTAAAGTAGAGTAAAAATGATAGACTTCCCACTATTTACAATAATGTAGTTATTTTTTTCAGCATCTAGCCATCTAGCTGATGACATACCAGGCTTTATTGTTTTAACTGAATATTGCACAAGTTCTATTTAGTGTTATAATAAAACCTGAAGCCAGATATTGGGGGAAAGGCTGTAATATCAGAGAGACAGGAAACAAACTACAGAGAATTCTTACCCAGTCAACTCCTCCTCAGGCCGAATAGGGCAGGTCCTATCTCCAGGAGTCCTCAGACTGGGCAGGCAGGCAAAAAGAACTTCTGCCTTCTCCTCCTTATCCTTCTCTGCTGAGCTATCTCATTCCTGGGTCAACTTTCTGAGCCCTAGGATTACAGCTGTAGGTCACCACTCCCTGACCTTCAGGGCTTGGCTCTGTGAGTGGCTCTATCCTCTGATATTCCAAATTATTTTTATTAAATATACAATATATCACCACACCTAAATTTCTTTGATTTCAAATTGTGAAAGCCTTTGAAAACAATTGTCAAAAGCTTTTCTTAATGAAATACCTATTTTATATAGATTATTAATATTTTACATTAAAAAAATTCTCTGAACATTTACTCATTTCTGTAATTTGTCCACAGACTGAGACACATCAATGACAAAACAGTTGTGAATTCCTGCTTTGGGGCTAGGGAGATGGCTCAGTGAGTAGGAGTGCAAGAATGAGGTACACAATTACCTATAACCCCACTGCAACCAGGCAGACAGGGAGATCACCATAACTCACTGTGCAGCTGGGATAGCAAACAATAAACTTTACATTCCATGAAAGGATGCTGTCGCTAAATAAAAACAAACAAAACCACCATCCTCTAGCTTCCATAGGTACACACAAAGGAGAGTGACTCCAGGCACAAGTGTGTTTATGCACACCGAAATTTATATCAAATATATACTCACATCACATACACACACACATACAAACACATACGCACACACAAACACACACACATAACACACACATACAAACACACACACACAAACACACACAAAACACACACACACCGTACGGGATAGTCCTGGTTCCCTGATGGAGCCTGTGTTCTAGTTTGGGGCTATAGTCTGTACTTTAGACTTTTAATTCAATTTTATTTTTTCTGATTTGTTTTCAGAAACAGATGTCTATGTGCCCAACTCAGAAATATGTGGCATCAGAGTGTGACAGTCCCCATGCTTAAGCTTGACTTGTCCTGGAAGGTCTTGTGATAGGTTACCTTTATCACATACATGACAAACCACAAGAGATCTGGAGAGAGACTTGTCTAGGCTCATAGTAGGTCTGTAATGCAAAGGGACCCTGATGGGAAGGCAGAATCAAATCAAACAAAAGTGAAATGACTTCTCTTTTTCAGTACTTCTACTTAACTTTCATTTCTGTGTTACTCAAAGATTAGCCAACGTTTGACAGATCTTTTTGTACACCAAGTGTTGTATACGTACAGTCCTTCAGATACCTCAACAGAGACTTTCCAAATATTATCTCTTAAATGAACAGGCAAACCATGGCTTAGAGGACTTGAACACAATGACAAGGGACCATTTTTAAAGACCTTTCACATTTAGAAATCAAAGAAGCACTTGGCTTTGGTAAAGTAGGCACTATCCCTATCAAAGAAACACGGACTAAGGCGAAGTGTGAATGAGGTACATACACATTTGAAAACAGATGTTTTTTAACGTCCCTGAACATCCATTTTTCAGAGTATAATGTGATGACAGAACATATTATAACACAACCACCTAAACGGATGTTAATCCCACTTAGTTGTTATATTCATTGAGAATCATCTGAATCATTTTAGAATTCTGTGCCACAGAAAATGACAAATCCAGTAGCTTCATTCAGCAAGAGCAGACCTAGATTTTACTTCAAGATATCCAGCTTGTGTAGGCCTGCCAACCATTTAGCAAAATGCTCATTAAGTTGAGCCAAAACTGAATGTGATGTCATGCCATGCTTGTGTGAAGTAACTGCATGGAAAACACCTAAGCCGTGTTCTTGGAGCATCATCATCATTCTCAATCTTTTGTTTCAGGATTCAAGTTAATTCACTTCAGATTCAAGTCAAGTCACTGCTCACAGCTTCCATGCCCAGGCTTTGAGATAATACAGAGCACACCTATTATAGAATTTCTTAGCTAGGACCCAGTGGAGACTATCTTTCCTCTATGTATTGACAGGTGATTCATAATTCCACAGGTAATATGAAAAGGGTTAATTATATATATATATATATATATATATATATATATATATATATAGAGAGAGAGAGAGAGAGAGAGAGAGAGAGAGAGAGAGAGAGAGAGAGAGAGAGAATCTGATGTTAACATAGCAAAGAAATTCTCAGGAATTTCTTATTTTTTTTTTAGTTAAGCATTTATGAATTAGCTTCCAGGTAGACAATTTTGTGAACATAGAGACCTCTCTATACATATCATCGTCTAATCCACACTAAGGAACAGATCTGTGAGTTGTCTCCAAGAAGACTTAGATGCCTCTAGATAGACTAGGCCTATAAGCTATGAATTACTCAAGATGTATATATTCCAATATACATTGGACCCATTTAAAAAAAAAAAGCCACAGAATGGAGAAATCCTTCCAATTACTATGGAGTTAAGAGGTGGGAAGCTGGTTCCTGCTCTGGAAAGAAGTGTTCCTTATCTGGCATGGAAATGGGTATTATATAAATACAACTGCAGAGCATTCAAATGTCAGCTAGTGAAAAAAAAAAAAACCCCAAAGGTCTCAGACAAGGAGACCTAAAGAGAGAAGAAATAGTCACTTTTCTGCCCCAGATAAAGACAATTATAGTTGGGGTTAAAGTGAGACTATGGGAATCTTGGAATCCTACAAACTGGATTTTCTAAATGCAATGCCAACCACCGCACAGTTAGCATGGGTTTGAGGCTATGCTTGCTTGGAAGGAGGCTTTTTGGAGGCTGAGGAAGAAGAATTTGCAGCTTCATTCTGAGTAGTTTGGGTTCTGGTGTAAATTCTACGTAATGACCTTACTGGTGTTATTCCAACTGTTTACAGTTCAGCTCTCTTATTTGTAAATATCTCATGGAATATAGAAACTATGCACAAAGGTTATATATAAACTCAGTGGTGTTACACATCTGAAACCCCAAGGAGGCTTTAGAGGTCAGGGTCAGCCTCAGCTACGTAGAAATATTGTAACTTTTTTATTTTTTAATGACAAGTCGGGGAGAGGAATGACATTGTATGTGGAAAACAATATTTGGCATTAATTGCTGGGGGAAGGAAGCAGTGTTGTTAGAGGAGAGTCTGTTTAGTTAGTGTCTCTGTATGTACACCCACCCGTTAGGTGGATGGTGAGAAACTCTGAGACTTTGTATTTTACAGGAATCACACATATTCTGATATATCTGTTTTATCACTTTTCTTGGAGTGTCCAGTCTTTTAGATAAAAAAATCTTTCTTTAAGAAAATATTTTTTGGGGGATAAGTGAGGTAAGAAAGTTATTAGAAATTTTATAGAATATAAATATGTATATAGAATATACATATGTATATTATTCATTTTTAATATAAAATTATTTATTGACAATTGTTCACCATTATTTACAATAAAGTAAATATACAGTCAGATGACATTCTGATACTACAAAGTTACTTTTCTGGCTCATTGAACCAGAACCCAAATACAGAGACAATTGATCCTATCAGTAAGAAATGAGTCAGGGTAAAGAAAAAGCATGCAAATCATTAATTTATATCACCAAATTTTGTTCATTTATGTCAGCGGGCCTTAAACTGTCAACATCATCTCTAACCATGATTCCATTTTCATAGTAAACAGATATTCTTAAAACTGAAACAGACATTGTTAGGAAGATCAGCCTCCTCAGAAAACTTAGATGCTGCTAATTCCTAACAAAGGTACTTTGAACGGCCTCTTATTTTCCATAATTGATAGCTTTGCTCTTTAGTGTGGATTTTAGCCCGAGTCCAAAGGTCAGAACTGGAAGAGTATGAAACGTGTAAATCATAAGGCAGAAGTCCTTTCCCCATTACTTATTTATCAAACGCCTAATACAGGATGGCAGCCTTGTGTGCTGTCTGTCTCTCTTCTTCTGCAGTGCAAATAATCACCCCATGTCCTACCTTGTTAACCTTTTCTGTTTATTTCTACTTCCCCGTGACGCCTTATTATACTCACCAGTTAATCACAAATATATGAGGAGATTTCCTTTTCATCTAGCAGTCTTCACTGCTCTGTGGCTCTGATGGGAGAGAGTCCAACAACACTCACGGAGGGGCAAACGAAGATGCCAGCAGTTGGCTGTGCTTCTAAGGTAGGGAATGTGAGAGCAAATTAACTATCTAAAAATAAACACTCAAATTAAGACTAATATAATGGAGCTTGGACTTTTCTCATCACGAGCTCATTTATACTTAATGACACAGACTGACCATAGCATAGGTGAGTCTCATAATCTTTCCTGAAGTGTTTTAAAAATGGCTGATCCCCACTTCCTTGAAGGATGGGTAAATGGGTATTAATACAAGAAAGAGATAACCCTTTCTGTGCAGGTCTATGTGAATTTATTTTCAGTGTTGGTCAGAGAAAGGTGAAGCAGCCAGGACTGAACAGGTCCCCATTGTGATTCAGTCCTGCCCTTTTTAATCTCACAGAATTCTAGTAGCCAGATTAAAGCTAGAAAGCACCAGAAAAATGACAGCAGAATCTTCTTTCCCTAAACCTGGAAGACAGCCTTTTTTAGTGACACATTTTATAGAAACTTCTTTTTCATTAGAAGCTTTGACTGGTTCCTCTTAGTGTTCACAGAAAGCTTCTTGAGTTGTGGCCACACTCATGTGTCACTCTCTCAAATCATATGGTTTGTTATTTATCAAGATTCCCTAAAGGCACAGCATGTTAGAATGAGTGGATATCTATCTGTCTATCTGTCTGTCTATCTATCTATCATTTATCTGTCTATCTATCTGTATATCTATCATCTATCTGTCTGTCTGTCTGTCATCTGTGGGATTTGCTAATGTATTAGATTGGTCTGGGGGAGGGTCAACAATGGCTGTCTCACAATTGAGAAGCTGAGACCTTGGGAGTAGTTCAGTCCATGAGGCTGGCTGTCTCAGAGGTCCAATCTAGCACTGGAGGGCTGAACACTTTCTGGAGAGATGCTGGCCTTCTGTCTGCATTGGAAACCTGAAGAATCCAGTTCTAATACCAATGAAGGATGCCATGACAACAGGAGGTAGAGTTGCCGTAGAGAGTAAGGGCAAGCTGGCAAGAATGTGCATGTTATATAAATCTTTAAAACAAACCAAACAGAAAAGCACATCAAGAGAATATACAATTCTAAAATTCAAGATAGCTAATATTAGCATTACTCCTGTCTTTTAAGTAGACACACTTATACATATAATTGGAGGGAGCCAGCAAAGTTATGGACACATCTCTGTCAAGTACCCCAATGTCTCAGACCTATGGCAATGGCAAAACCTTCCTTGGGAAAGGTTCAGCAGGATGGCAAAGTCTTACTTGGGTCTGAGAATGAATACTGACGTGTACACAGAAAATGTCTACCACAGTTTCCTCCTGGATGTTTACAACCTGAAGACTGCTCCCCTGCAGAGACTGCCCCTACTGAGATTAGCTAACCCTGCTTCCTTGATCAACCATGTAGAACATGGCTCAGCCTCCTTGTTTACCTATTTTTAAGTGTGGTCTCACCCCTTCCTCAGCTATATACAATAACCTCAATTCTAAATAATGAACATGCCAAGCTCCAGGGAGCTGGACCTCTCCATCTAAGACCTCAGACCACCTCATCCCAGCATGTTACGTTCATGTGTCTGTTCTTTTTCATTTCTTTGCCACACCAGTCAATACTTGAAGCCATGTATAACATAACATATGTTTAAACTGAACCCAATGATGTTACATACTACCTGTTGTTTTTATACACTTAATTCATGTGATATCATATAACACCAACTGCTTTTATAAACTGGATTCATGTGATTTTAATTGTCTCTGCTTAATAACCTCTGACCCCTCTAACGTTATTATGAAAACTTTTCCAGATCCTGGAATAATTTCCTACCACCAAGAAAACAGCATATTTTTTAGAATACTAAATCTTTCTATAAATGTGAACATTTCCCATAGAGCCATAAATGACTTTATATCTGATTCAACCCTAAATTTTTCCTTTACACTTTTGAAAATGAATTAATCTGCTACACACACACACACACACACACACACACACACACACACACACACACACACACACGGCTTTTGGTTTTCCTTCTCCTTATTCTTAATATTACATTAAAAATCTCTATTTTTCTAATTGTGTTTAGAAAATTAAGTAAACCCCCTGTCTCTGAGTCCTTTCTGATGCTGCAGAGGGTTGTGGAGTATGGTCCAACCCATGGAACAACTTGGCTGGGTCATTGTCTCAGTTTCCGTGGTATCTCCTGTCATCATTGTTATTAAAGCCTACAATACAATTGGAGCTTTAAAGAGAGGTAGCTGTTCAATTCAGAAGTCATAAAAGGTCCATCTGTTTCACATCTGTCTGCTTCAAAAGAATTGAACACTGAAAAGTATCATTTCTTTCCAGCTCTTTTCCTTTCTTTCTCGCTTGTACATGTTGCCACAGAGACTTCGCTGCTAAAATCACAGCAAACAGGCTTTTCCATACTCTGTACTTTTTCAGTGTTGATAGAAAAGCTAAGTGGAAGTCTGTCGCTGCTTGGCGACACCGAAGCCACCTCTGAACTCATTGCTCCAGCAGGACCACAGCTGCTGTTCACCCACTTTTGAATTGGCTCAATCCCCTGCCTATTTGGAAGGTGTCACGGACTTGCCTCATTTGTCTGTGGTAACAAGGTTTTTCTTTCTATTTTCGTTATTTTTCTTTGCTTGAGAAAGACAAAGTGAAGGTGATGGAAAAGAAAAAAGGAGAAAATAGTAACTTGAAATCATTCTGGGATCCAGCCATACTCAGCAGTGGCCCTGACTTTGACCAGGTGGCTTTGGCACTGTGAATGCATGTGAATTTCCTGCTTCCTAAGTTGTGGAGCTCCTGAGAGAAGAATTTTCTCTTAAGCATGTGGACAAACCCAGCACCCATCTCCCTTCACCTCAGTGACACAATCTGACTTAATCATTCTACTCACTAAAATTTTCTTATATTATTTCATGAAAAGAGCACATATGTCATCATTTGATTCTGCTTTGCACAAAGAAAATTTGAACCCAAATCACTAAAAGCAAAGATGCACTCAGTCCATTGACTCAGCATGAGACCTCTGTTTTTGAAGCAGAGATTAAATCTGTCACAGATTTACATAGTCTATCATAAGTTGAACTGTGACAAGAATAAATATACCAGATGCATGATAGAGCTCATCCCCACTTCAAGTTATGACCTAAAGCTATGGAAGCATATTCTGTGCATGCTAATTCTCAAAGTAGAATTAAGAAATGGGGCGTTATTTTATTCACCCTGCTTCTCAATGTTGATAGCCACATTTTTTCTTTAATGCATGTCTGTGACCGTGGCAGATCAAACAGTTATCAGGTGGTTTTCTAACTTTCAACACCCAGATCTTAGCTAGGGTGCGCTGCCCTTGGGTTACACATGAGATGGATGGGATGTTTCATAATTAGTAGAAAGTCTGTGTATTTCTTAAGTACTATGAAAGTTTCCTGAGAAATTCACCTATAATCTCCATGTTAGAGAATTAGTTCTATTTGAGTATTTCTGACTGCACACATGTGGTATTGCAATTACTTCTCCATCCAGGTAAGTTTTTCTCTTCCTATTTATAAATGTTGGAGACTCCACAGCTTTCCTTCCAAAAATCCTCTTTTCTATCTGCACCTGTTTATACCCTAATGGTCTTATTCAGTATGTATCTTTAAACACTAGCCATATGTTGGAGCTGGAGAGAGAACACAGTGGTTAGAAGTATCAGCTTCCAGATGATCAGAGTGAAGTTTTCAGTATCTATTTCAGGCAGCTCACAATTGCTTAGAACACTACCCCACAAGACCTGGTATTTCTGGCCTACTTGGGCACCTGCACACACATGCACATGCATGCATACACACACACACACACACACACACACACACACACACACACACACACACCAGACATTTTCACATTTAATTAAAATGAATATAAATATATCATTTAAAATGCATTCTATAAGTTAATATGTCAGTTCTGTATGATGCCATAACAAATTCCCACAATTATTTTGACTTAAAGCTACAGAAAGCTATTTATCACAGCTCAAAGTCTATATCATTGGGCCTAATAACAGAACATGGATATTCATTAAGACTAGTATACAGAGCCCTTTAGTGTCTTCTAGAATGTTAATGTTATGAAAGAATCATCATTAGACACAGTTGATTTACAGAAACCAGTGGGCCTTTGGGTGTCTAATTTCAAATTCATATTTTCTGAGTTCTTTCTTTATGTAGTACTCAACCCCAAACCTCTTTCTCTCAAAACCTGCTGATCAAATCTTCATTTTTTAAAATATAAGGAACCCATTTGAAGATAACAGACTCAAATACATAAGTTGTAATGCCATGCACAAAATTCACAGATTGTGCCTGTGTTAAAATGACTAAGAATGTTGTCATAATTTTTGTCAATTTATCACAAAACTAGATATACACCTATAAAGAGAGAATTGTAAATGAAGAATTGTCTTCACCACATTGGCCCGTGGGCATGTCTGTCAGACATCTTCTTGATTGGTAGTTGATGGAGGCAGGTCCAGATCATTGTGGGCCAGGCTGTTCCAGAGCAGGCAGTCCTGGGCTGTACAGGAAAACTATTTGAACAAGCCTGGAGACACGTACCAGTAAGTAGTACTCCTTTACAGACTCAGCTTCAGTTCCTGCCTCTAGATTTTTGCCTTGGTTTCTCTTGACTATGGACTGTAATCTGTAAGGTAAGAACAAACTCTTTCCTTTTTCATCTGTTCCTGGTTGGTGTTTATTATGGCAACAGAAAGGAAACGGAAACATCCATTGGTGCTAGAAGTGTGGTGTGAACCCATGTGGACACAAATCCAATGAATCTAGAGAAACTGGAACACCCATTGGTACCAGAAAGGGGATATGAACCCATGTGGATTTAAGTCCATTGGCTATGGAGAAAACCCACTAGAATAAATATAGGAACCGTGATGGATGAGCTTTAAAATGATTTCTAGATGTTCTGAGCAGAGCCCTTCTGTGACTGTATGGGCCACAGGCCCATGAAAGTCATTCCTGCATAGCATGATGTTGAAAGAATGTTCCTTCCATATTGACTTTCTGATGACACTTTCAAAAACATATTTAAAAATAATTATATACTCACAGACCTTGAAAAATATAAAGAGGTTTCCCTGTAAACTTCACCTTCTATTTATTTTTAATAAGATTTTTCTAAAAAAAAATAATCACAAGTTAGGAGGATAATTATTCTCGCTGTTGAGTTCTGGCATGTGACAAAAGGTGAGTCAATTCTACTCTCCATAACACGTAAGACCTGGGAGGCTGCCCTTGACTGATGTGTTGTGATGCCCTTTCTTTGCATTTCTAGAATATTCTGACCTCACATTATTAAAGCATATGTTGAAAAACAACACCTGTTCATGCTTGCTTCTCTCTATTCACTGAGACATTAGTGTGAGAGGCAAGGTAATATCTACTTTGTTTTCAAATATTCCAAAGACCCTGGTGAGTCTCAGGAATAAGGAGACATTCAATAACTATGTGCACATAGAATCTTTAGAGATGTCTGGCTTGTATTGTTGCTATAACAAAATACCTAACAAAATCAATTTCAGGCAGGAAAGATTTATTGTAGCCAAAGTCTGAGAGTATAGTTCATCCCTGGGGGATGGGGTGAGGTCATGGCATCAGGGCTTTGTGGCAGGTGGGCCCATCCCATTCTCAGCTAGAGAACTGAGAATGATGGATACATGTGTTCAGCTCTCTTTATCCTTTGCACTCAGACCCAACCCATGGAATGCTGCTGCCCATGTTTATGATATGTCTCCCTACATCTGTTCAGCTAATCTAGATAATATCCCATCATCAGGTCAAAGGCTTGTTTCCATGGTGATTCTCAATCTCATGAAGTTGACAATTATGATTGACCCCAACACAAGTCAACAAGAAAGGGAGATGACTGAACATCTATGAGGTGATAGAAATTATCCAGTTTATCAATAATTTTGCTTAACTGCAGCCCAGATTTGGAGGCATTCTTTATACTGCATAGTCTGTAAGGTTAAATCAAATTTACGTTAGCAGTTTTTTTTTTTTTTCACAAATGAAAAGTAGGGCATAACTGGAATCTGGATGAAGTGGAGAACATTATTTTGCAAAAATGTTCTTTTTTCTTCTTTTTAGAAGTCTTTAGTTAGGAGGTGGTGAGATGGGGTAGTAAGGTAAAGGTATAAGCCTGATGACTCTGTTTCAACTCCCAGAAAATGAATTCTTATGATCTTCACATGCACAGTCCCCTCACACAAAATAAATCAAGGGAATACAAAAGTAGCCTGAAGTAAGGATTCTTGGTACAGATGGGAGGAGGTGGTTTTAAAAAGTCTATAATTCTTTTAGTGGCTTAAAATTATTAAAATCCAATGAAAAACCTGTTTTGAGGATTGTAAACCAATGTAATAGCTGGAAAGGGAAAATGATTGTTTGCTATGTACTAGGCTAACTGCCCTTTCTTATAAAAAAAAAAATCAGAACATCTATTTTTATGTATTCTCAAGGTGAATTTATAATCCTTATCTACTTATCATCCCAAGTAGACCAGTCATCTCACTTTGAACAAGGCCCAGGAGATCAATAGCAGACTCAGCTCCGACCCAAATGAAGGATGAAGAACCATTCAAAGCGAAAAAAAATCACAATTGTGGTTGCTAGAGGGCGTTGCCAGGGCCTTTTGTCTCTAGGTCGGAACAGTTTTGGATAATCATGTAACTATCCTTATGACTCCGAGCAAGGCAAATCTGGCTTTCAAAAATTGATTGTTGCTTTGAGTTTTTTAGAACTATTCATTTGGAAAACCCAGAACAAGACCCTGTAGTTAGAAACTTAAGTGATTCAGACAATTGGATAAATACACACACAAAGAACAGGACCCACTGGGAACTAAAATGGCTACATTTTGTAACACTATAATTTATAACTTGCATAGCTACAAAAGGGACATGAGATTCTAAATTATCCCCCTTTTTCCTTTTTTTAAACCACAGTATATAAGTCATGTCTTCACAGAGAAGCCAGCAAAAATACTAATGTTATTTCTCCCTTTGTAAGGAAGGTCTCTCAAAGATTGCCTGTGACCTGCTGCCCCTCGCACTGATTCGGGTATTGTGAGGCGCTTGGTTAAGGACTCTTGCCACTCCCATCCACTCACGGTCCTTCATTTCTGACTGTATGATCAGCGTGATGTTTTTGTGGGAACCAAGCCACCCTATTGCTGCTTGCTGAGTCCCGGAACTGTGGGCTCTTGCAGCCTCCCAGTTAATGACAGCTATACTGAGCTTCCCAGACTGCCCGAAAGTGTCCTTGAAGGATTCTGTTGGCTGCTGTTTTCTAGCCCTTGAGCTGGTGTGGGTGGACTTTCCAAATGCCTGTCTTCTTATTTGCTGATTGCTAGGCATGTGCTTGCCTCATGCTGTCCTTCCCTCTGCAGAATTTTGGGTTGGTGAGTAAACATATTCGGGGTTCACACAGGGCCAGATTTCAGTAGGAGATCTGGAAATCTGTTGAAACACAAAACAAAAGTTTCCTTCAGAAACAAGGTAATAAATACCAGTTTAACTCCTCACATCAGCCTTTCAAAGGCCAGGTTGTAACCGTCTGGTAGGAATGAAGATATTTGGAAGAAACATCTATGCCCCTTTGGTTATCAGACTAGTAAAGCAATAGTTCCGTTACCCCAAAAAAGAGTGTGTGGGGGATTCTCTAGGAGTCTTTTGCTGGGAAAAGAAGAGATTTGGAGCCTGGTACCAGTCAGAAGGAGAGCTTGACCCTGGGAAAGCGATTTCTCACTATTTTAACAACTTGTCAGATTATCTTGAGAGACTGACACAGGGACAATGATGGGCCGGCCATTAATGGCTGCCATCCACCACATCCAGGACTGCTCAACTATACATCCTTTGGCCATCCATTTAAAAGCAACCTGCCCCAACAGGAACTGGGGAGGCAGGGACTGATGTTCTTCTCCAGGATCTGACCACATTGAATAAAACTCCTTTTCCTTTTTATCAGTTATATCTTTAATTGGCTTTTTAGGGATGAGTGTCCAAGCCTAGGTTGTTAGGGTTGATAGAGCCTACTCTCTGGTCCTAAGAACTCCAATAATAAAGCAGTAAAACTGAAATATTACAGAGTGTGGAATGAAAAAAGGATTAGAGATCGTACCATAGGCAGGTGTATCTGCCACCAGCTAGGTTCTTATCCCTTTGTTATAACTAATCTGTATTGAATGGGCATTTGATATCAGGAGTAGTTAAGCAATAAGTCTACACTGGCTCTTGCTTTCTACCAAAAACTCCTTTGTAAGTGAAGGAAAAAAAAATAAAACTTGGGCATAGAGAAATTCAAGAATGCATCCCAAATCACACAGCTAAGAAATGGTGTCACTAGATTTTGATTCAGGTTATGTGGCTCTGAAGCCCATGCTTATGGTGTGTGCTCTGCTCCCTGGAAGGGGTTTTAGTGACATGTTTATAAAAATGGTTGATGTTAGGATAAAGCCAGGGAAAATCTGGCACACATTCACAGTAAAATAAGTCAATGATGTTTATCTAGAAAATGTATACTGTTTAGCAGGGGTGTCAGACAAAGTCTTAGTTAGCTGTTCTTCTATCAAGAAACCCTGTTTATCAATATTTCCTGCACTTAGAATCCAGCTTTCTGTGTGGCTTTTTTCTTATGTTATCTTGTTCATGTATTAGAATAAGTTATATACATTGAAACTTTCAAATATTCTGAACTTGATAAATTTCTTATATGTAACTCAACCCACATTAACTAAAAATAAAACTTAATGGAATCAGCAGATTTCTCAGCATGATAATAATAAATCATTTTGAATGACTTTCTTAAATGTTTAAACTTTGAGGCTGTGTTACAAATGGGAGATGTTATGAGTTAATAAATAATTCTGCTTTTAACTAAATGTTTAGAAAGCCATAAAGTTAGTTAAAGTTTCAATATTAGCACATAGCAACAGCATTGGCTGCTTACATAGCAGTGCCAACTCTCACATCTTCTAATGGCAGCTTTATTGAGAAGCCGTGCTGTCATTATAGGATCCCTGACAGAATTCAAAACCCAAGACTAGGATTTCAACAACTATTTTTCAATGTGGAAATTGATTTCATAAAGTATCCTACCAGAAAGCTATCTGGAAATTCAATAGATTGTCAAAACTAAAATTCTCTCACAGAGAACAATTTCTGCTTCTCTATCTTGCTGCAAGTCATGAAAAACTCAATCAGAAGTCAGCATGTCCATGTATTTGGATCATGAGAAGAGTATGATGCTAAATGATTGCAAAAGTACTCTCCGTGATAATGGACTAATAATGGTACAAACACATTCCCTTGTTGCTTTTAGTTTAGGGAATCTTAAAAGGCTTTCTCACATCCAAAGCATCCTTGAAACTTCAAGAAGAGCTAAGTAACAATGTGCTCGCATAACTTCATCATCCAAAAGAGACCTCTCCGCATAATGTAAAATATATGCCTTCCTCACAATCTAATACAACAGAGAGATTTGCAATAAGGCGATTACCACTGCGATTCGATTCATTAATTCCCAGTAACAGTAGTTAATCAGTTCATTAAGCAAGAATTGTGCAGAAGAGCTCAGCCAGGGGAAAGTTTTAAGGACCACTAACTTCTGTGTGTGTGTGTGGAGGGAAAGAGAAACAGGTTTAATGTCTGAGGAGTCTCTAAGTATGGCTGTTTATCAAGTAGGATGAAAGTTTTTGTTATTACACAGCATGAGCTATATATGTGTGCCTTTACTACTAAAAGATGAAGTGACTACTGGAAAGATAAAAAAAAAAAAACGATCATTCTGTTCAGCTTGCTTTTCTGTTTTGTCATGGGTGTATAGGAAGACATTCTGGTTTTGATACTTGTACTTCAGCCATACTAATTTCTGTTGTTCCTATAACATAGAACTCAATTATGTGTGTAGATATTTAAAATTTCAAGAATTAAGTTTAAATATGATTTGAGTTTTTCCTAAGCAAATCTTTATTTTGAAATAGGCTAACTAAATGCTAATGAGTGGTAAGTAAATGAAAATTCTTTTAACAATGACAAAAGCTTAGGACTTCATTCTGAGTTTACAAAAGAAGTATGATTTACTTTACCTCCACAGAACCTGGAAGGCTGTTACTGTTAGCCTAAACTTACCCACAAATTAAGTGATTTGACAGAGCTGTGTTGAGCTCTTTCTACCAAGGCATCTTGGTTCTCCCTGTAGCTGGTAGCATTCCTGTCAGATTAACTTCTTATGGTTAAAATAAAAATTAATGCCACTTGATAAGGACAACAGGAGAGACTCATTCACAGTAGCTTCTCATGGCAGAAGGGCCAGACTCCAAACACAATAAGAAGTTAGAATTTATATCCAAGGAGTGGGTTTGGGGTCAGCAAAAGGGAATGTACTAAGAAGCATGAAAATTGTCATCCTGATTTAGCAGGATCTTTGCAGATGCTGAGCAAGGGTAAACTATCCTAGGGGTGAGAAAGGATTCCTGCTAAACTGACTCTGCAGAACTCTTGATAAACCTGGAATAAGTGAGCCAAAGGCACAGTTCTATTTGAAGCCTTGTCAGGAAGAGGACTCAGAGGAACCTAGCAGGAGTGGTCCTTCCTCTGAAGCAAGCTAATCAGAAGCTAGCAGTGTCCCCATGGAATGTGCCCAGCCCTCCAGAATTAAGGAGAAGGAGACTCTTAGCATGAAGAGGAAAGAGATCTTATTAGTGTTTAGAAAGAAGTAATATACAGTCAAAATTCAAGGAAGGCTTTTGTGAAAGCTGCCTACTTTTGGAAAAACCACTACGTCCAAAGCTTTTCAATACACTATTAGTCATCTTCCCAGGTCAAGCAAAATAGATAATGGAGTTGGGCTGGATGACTTAGAGTCAGTCAACGTGGATGAAATTAGTCCAGTAAAACTCTGATACCTGCATCTCCCCCCATCCAGGGAGCAATGTCTTGAGAAGCATGGCAAGCATGCGAAGTGCTTTCCTTCTGAAATGAGAGAATTCTGTCTTAATTTCTCTCAAGTGTATATACATTGAGTGTAAATTCCTTGATCCAACTGGCTGCTTTGGTCTGTTAAGTGGCCTGAGGACAGACATTTAAAATAAGCTCTGGTTTGCATGCAAAATACAATATTGATGGATTTCAAATAAACTCACCCTATTACATAAGCCATTCATTTAACTTCGGCTTCTCATGTGCCGACTGCTCTGATCACTATTCATTCCCATTAGCGGATACTGAGGTCTGTTATATATTCTGCTTTATGTCAACCAGTTTATATCAGTGAAAACTGTCTCAGAAATTGAGATAAGCAAATCAATCTATTAATTGGTAGTGATGGATACTATTCTAATATCTGTTTTGAACAGACAGCACCACGTTTACTGAATATGTTTAAATTATACTTTATAAAAGAATCACAGAGCCCATCTTTTACATGGATAAAATGAAACAGGATTAATATGATTAGAAAGATTAGCCTACCAATATTGGTAAGCACTGTGTTACTGTATTTCTATGTTGGAAGTCAAGAGATGTATAATTCTGGCCTCATATACAACTTACCTACAATCATAAATTCTTACCAAGGTTCAAGCCCTGCATTGCAACATTTCTAAAGAGGAAAAAAGTTAAAGCCAAATTTTCCCAAGAGGCTTCTACCTGATTTATGTTTATATTTTTATTTTCCACTTTCAAGGCATTTCTTTACATTGTGTTATATTTCTTCAATCTTATAAACATTTTGATACCTCTGATTATTGACAAAAGAGTCTATTTGCTTTTAATTCTGTCTTAGAAGGACAGCTAATAAAGAAACTGATTTTTCTTTCCATTCTGTTCCGGGAAGGTCACAGGCCACAGCATCCCCTAATTTGGTATGTGAATCTTGTAGAATCACTGAGCATATGAGTGCATGTGGCTCTAAAGACAGTCAAATGCATGTCATAGACCTACACATTCTTTTTCACTAGCAATCTGGTAATTGAATCAAAAAAATGTAAACATTAGGGCTGGAGGGATTGTTCAGTGGTAAAGAGCATTGGATGTTCTTCTAGAAGAGCTAGGTTCAACTCTCAGCAACCACAGGACAGTTCAGAACCATTAGTAAGTCCAGTTCCAGAGGATTTGGTGCCCTTTTGTGGTCTTTGTAGGCATCAGGCACACATATGGTATGCAGATAAACATACAAGCAAAATATTTATACACATAAAATAATAAAACTATTTTTCTAAATGAAATATTGTATTTTTCCATTCTGGGCCAAGGAAAGAAGTCTGCTTTATGAGTCCAAAGGACCTAGGTAGTGAGATGGTTTGCTTTACTTGAGAATTCACTGTGTCTTACTCATGAGTCAGCAGGGAAAAGGAGGATAAAGACCTGGAATGAAAGAGGTCTCAGTTATTTTCTTTGGGGTTGAGAGTGTGGTTCGGTACAATGATTATCTCGCTTCCATACAGCCTTGATGGGAAAGTCTATTCCAGCAGGAATATTAAAAGTTCAAGATCAATCTCAGCTACATGTTGAGGACAGTCTGGGAACATGGACTCTACCTAAAAATAAATAGATAAATAACTCTTGAAAGCCAATCACATGCCCAAATGAAATTAAAGTTTGCAATCAAATCCTTGCTCTGGCATACTCAGGAAAGGGTTCTTGTTTCCAAGACACACTCACTCATCCGACATCATGGGATCTATCTGTTTTGACCATATCTGATACAGGTATTACAGCTTGAAATATTCAAATTCTACAAGAAAAGCTTGCAGGCCTATTTTATTTGAAATGACAAAGATCACAATATAATGTTGTATTATTCAAAATGTCTGCACCAATGGTCTATAAAAAGGTCTTAGTGGCAAAAACCTGAGTGTGAATACCAACAAGAAAAGTCTAAAGAGTTCAGCCTTTAGCAGAGAGATTCAGAAAAAATGCCAGTCTGGAGAAAAATTTTCAAAAACAATACATTCAGAAATCATCATGTTAAGCAAAATAAGACAGATGCAGAAAGACATTATATTTTGGGACATAATTGGTGTTTCTAGTGCTGTGATGAAATACTAGGATTGAAAACAAGCTACGGGGGGAGGGGGGCTATTTGGCTTATATTTCTACATCACCGTTCATTGTCAAAGAATGTCAGTGTAATATTAGGTTTCTGGCCTGACATAACCCCACAGTCCAGAACTGCCCATTGCTCCTTAGCTACCCAAAAATGACGCTTATATTAATTATATGCTGCTTGGCCTATGGCTCAGGCATATTGCTAGCTAACTCTCTCATATTAATTCAACCCATTTTCATTAATCTGTCTGCCACATGGCTTGTGACTTATCTATTTCTATACATCTTGCTTCTTGGGCAGCTGGATTGAGTATCTGTCTAACACTGCCCTCCTCTCTCTTTATATATGCTTGGGTTTCCAGCCTACTTCAAAGATGCCCTGCCATAGGCTCAAACAGTCCCTTTATTAATGAATGATATTCATAGCATCACATCACTTCCCTATGTGTGTTTAATTTTTTTAAAAAAGGTTTAAATTTCAACATAGCAATATTACATATAACAAAACAGCTATCAAGCAAGAATTACAGTTACAATATCTAGTCTATTTGTTCTTAACAAAATTAAAGAAAATATTCTATCATCTACCCTATTCTTGTGAGTCTAAAGTTTCATATCTAATTACCATTTATAATAACTAAGAAAAACTATACTTATAACTAATCCTCAACTACATCAAAGACCACAGAAGGATATAATATTACCAGACTAAACAGGAAATACAAGCAACTTCCAAAATCTAGAAATGACAGAGATGACACCTAGCTGCCTGGACAGTCACCCAAAGTTCCTTTGCAACATTGGGGTATCCATCTTTAGTCTACAGGCCCAGAGTCTCTGACATACCTTTCAGTGAAGCAGGAAAATTAAAAGACTGTTCTGCCCATTCTGGCATAGTTCATCAGTCACTTCTCCCTGTGTCCTGAAGGATGCCTGGCAGTTTTCTCTGCAAAGCAGGAACCTGAAGGGCCATCTCAGTTTGTTCTGCTGATGTTCAGAGGTCACTTTTCTATGGAACCTGCAGGTCCAGTTTATACAGCATACTGTCAGACAGTTGAAGAAAGAACAGTTTCTCGTCCAATGGCTAACTTTTGCCACAAAGAAAGTCAATTCAATATGGAGTTTCTTCGATGCCCATCATTCTCTTAAAGTAAATTCATGTTGCTGAAAGAAGACCTGCCTCACTGTCTAGAAAAATCTAATTTCTGAAAACATTTTAAATGCCATATTCTATAGGTCTTTGAAGTATTTGATTACCTATGTAATTGAAATATATCTTTGTATACATAAAAGAATCCTAAATAACATGACTATAAGTTTGATTATCATAGATGACTATTAATGTACATTTTTAATTACACATTACAATTTTAAAGGAATTGCATAAATATAATATCTTAAGCTGGAGCAGAAATATACATACAGTACAATAAAATTGACCTTAAATTTGTATCAATAAATCAAAATGCATACCAACATAAAATATTTTGAGAGTAACAGCTTTTTTTAAAGTAAATTCAATAATCTTATCTATCTTTTAAAATCATTTCTATATTATATCCTCCACTTTTTTTTTTTAGAAAGAGATTGACTATGACCATTAACCATTTATAATGAAAACAAACATTTATGAACATTATTTTGGAAATTTGGGCATACCTTTCCATTACTACTTCCTGCCTATTGAGGAGCCCTGGAAATCTTATGAGGGTCCTGAGGCTGGTCATCATAGTTAGCAGCCCTGAAGCTGATACGGCCATCTCTTTCCATCAGAGATTTTTTTCAGGGGGTCTTGGTTGATGAAACCATATTTGCCTGGAAGCAATCCACAGGTTCTCATCTTCTGTGGAAACAAAAGCAGAACTCTTCCAAAGCAATAAATTCTTAGACACAAATTTGAAAATCAAAATACCTTTAAAATATACATTCTTGTTTAACTTAGCAGCCTTTACAATGCATTGTATTTTTTAGTTAGCTTTTTAATAGTTAAAAAATTAAAAGAAAACACAATAATAACCAAAATCCAGGTTTTGTGTCTATTTTCCATCTTTACATGGCTTATTAAATTTTTATTACTCTATTTCTCTTTTTAAAGACTTTCTCTATTCTCTTTCTTTTCTCTCTGAAGCCTATGTACCTTCTACACACATTGTAACCCATTTACCTTTTTCATCTGAATCTGTTTTGTTGTGAACCCTTAATCATCTTCCAAACAGAAGAGCTTTTACAATATTCACACTCTCTTAAAGAGCCACATAATTTTTGCAGATAAAGCTGAATCAGTAAGTTCTCTTAAAGGGACCGTGTCTCTGTTCACCGCCAGCAAACAGAGCAGACCTAAGAAATGTTGCTACTAAGAAACCATCTTTGACTGTTATCTTTTTGTTCAAAATAAACAGAAACCTTAAATCAATCACATGCTACCGAGTTTTCTGTGAGACTCCAGGAACCAGCCTAGTTGCAGCTTATACTGCCTGCCACCAGTCCTCTGGTGCCATTTTTAGTGTTGCCCGCTTCAGATACACAATTTGGAAGCTGCTTTGGTTCCGTTTCTGTGATAAAACCGTTTTTAAACTTTCTCAGGCTTTAAGTAGATATTCGTCCCATGTTGGGTGCCATCTGTAACAATAAGGTTTCTGGCCCCAGGCGGGCAGAGATCTAGACCCACAGACCTGCACCCTCAGACCCCTTAGCTGCCAACCGCTGCTTAGGCCCCCCAAATGATTCAGACACTTATATTAACTTCATGCTGTTTGGCCTATGGCTCAGGCACATTACTAGCTTGCTCTTTCATCTTAACTCAACCTATTCTCATTAATGTGTCTGTCACATGGTCCATAGCTCACCTGTGTTTCTTACATGTTGCTCCTTTGGGTTTCTGGCTCAGTCTCTCTGACTCTGCCCTGCTCCTCCTACCTATGCTCTGATTTCTCCTCCTACTTTTTCTATGGTGCCTGTCATGGGCCAAAACAGCTCCTTTATTTAAAGACTGATATTCATAGCATAAAGAAAGACATTCCCACATCAGATTCTCATCTTCTATGGAAATAAAAACAGATCCTCTTTTCTAAAGCAACATATCCTTAGACCCAAATTTCAAAGTCAAGATACCTTTAAAATAAATATTTGTTTAATTTAGCAGCCTTTGCAATCAAGTGTCTTTCTGCAGTTAGCTCATTAACAGTTAAAAATTAAAAGAAAACATAATAATAAACATAATCCAGACTCTGTATTTTCATCTTTAGATGGCTTATTATATTTGCATTACTCTATTTCTCTTGTAAGAAATTTTGCTACCCTTTTTCTCTTCTCTCCAAGTCTTTATATTCTTTTTCATACATATTGTAACCCATTTAGAGGTTTTCTCCATCTGAACCTGTTTTATTGCATAGCCTTAACCATTTTCCAACTAGAACTTTTAAAATGCTAGGCTATAAAGTACTACTTTGACTGCTGACTGCCCCACTCAGCTTTTCAACATGGTAGAGGTACCAGAGCCATGCTTACTTTTCCAGTTCTTCAAAGCAGTACTTGAATATTGAGCTATTTACTACCCCAAGTCTGGGGAATCTTAGGGTCCACACTGTCACTAAGTAGAGCACCTCCACCCACTGCTTATGAACACCCACTGCTTATGAACTCCATTTAAGTATTTGTCAGTAGGGCCTCTTAAAAAATCCAAAGCTGAGTCAGGAGGCCTCTCTTAAAGGCACCATGCATCTGCTTGCTGCCAACAAACAGCAGTTACAGAAAATGCTTCTACCAAGAAACCATCTTTGACTCTGTTCTCTTTTTGTTCAATATAAACAGAAACCTCAAATTCATCACATTCCGCTTGTTACTTACATCAAGGCTCCTGTGAGACTTTAGGAACCATCTTTATTGCAGCTTAAGCTGCCCCCTGCCCTTCCCGTAAACCCACCATTTTGTAATTCAAGTCAGTATACCACTCAGTCTCTATACCATGGCCCCTTGAGAGACACAATTCAGAAGCTGCTTTTGCCTCCCCATCTCTGTACTCTAGAACCCTTTATGTGGGTGTTTGTGCCCATGCTGGGATGCCATTTGTGATAATAAGTTTCTGGCCTGGCCTTGTCATTTGATCTGGACCAGCAGTCCCAAACAATCACACAAAGTCTTATATTAATTACATGATGTCTGGTCTATGGCTCAGGTATAACAAATAATCACACAAAGTCTTATATTAATTACATGCTGTTTGGTCTATGGCTCAGGTACATTGCTAGCTAGCTCGTGCATCTTAATTCAACCCATTTCCACTAATCTGTCTTGGCACATGTCCCATGGCTTACTTATTTCTTGTTTACATCTTGATTTTTGGGTGGCTGGGTCACATTTCTTTTGACTATGCCCTCCTTCCCCTATCTATGCTTTGATTTCCTCACTTACTTCTAAGATGCCTGCCATAGGCCAAGACAGTTACTTTATTAACAAATGATACTCATAGCACACAGTAAGACATGCCACATCATGTCAGGATAGGAACTAAAATGAACAGCACAGGAACTGGGAGACAGGAGCTGATACAGAGGCTGCATTCTGGCTTGATTCCCGTGGCTTGCTCAGTCTGCTTTCTTATAGAACCTAAGATCATCCGCCCGGATATGGCCCTACTCACAATGGGCTGGGCCCTCCTCCATCAATTACTAATTAAGAAAATGCTCTACAGGCTTGCCTACAGCACGATCTTATGTAGGCATTCTCCCCACCACATCATTCTCTTAGATGACTCAGATTGACTAAGCTTATTTCAAGTTGACACAAAATTCTCCAGCACCAGCAACAAATGAACTGAAGGAGAGACTGGAGGAAATGAGTGGAGTTTATTAAAATACATGTGACAGGAAATTGAAAGAATCATTATTAGGGGAAGAAAGGGGACAGGAACACAGAGGACAGCAGGGGAGGGGGATGACTAAGAATAAATCCCATATAAAAATAGCATATTATAGTTAATTCTTTGTTTAAAAACTAAGTAAAATATAAAATGAAAACAATTAATGATATGGAAATTTGGCAAAAGCCAGTCAGAGGAAGAGTTTTATTTAGAAGGGGTTACAGGTTGAGATGAATGGAACAGATGATCAGTAAAAATGCTATTAAGTTTGAGGGTAGGGCTTGGTGTCCAACACTGAGAGTACTCAGAATCAGGTCCTCTATGTCAACCCCTTTGGAGTCCTTCAGGCTTTGTTGATACCTGGCTATTTATGTAAGATCATATAGTTTGGTCATTTGACTACTTAGTGTAACATCTTCTGTAGCTAAAAACAACCTAAACACAATTTTTAATTCATCATAGTTCATTGTGCTTTCACATGTAGGAAAAATTAGATTATAAGGGAAAAAAGCCAAGATCAAAGAGTTTTTAAAGTTCCAGCTTTTAGGACTCACTTTACACTGTTCCAAATCCTTAAGAGAGAATTTCACTTAATACCTAGTTATATTTATTCCCAGCCAACAGTATTTCCCAATGCACTTTGAATAATTTTCAATAAAAAGAGAAAAAAGTATTAGTGAGGACCTTGTTAAATACAAGCCATAGAAAATGCAACTAAATTTAGTTCATGCAATGAAATTACACATTGTAGTTGACACATTGGAACCTGTCTTCCATCTTTTATTCGGCCGTCAAGTATTTGACTTGACCTTCAGACTTTGAATTTTAGGGAAAAGCAATGAATGGCTTCTCTCTGATCCAAAGAAAGAGAAAATAAAAGTTAGTTCTTTCTCAGTAGGCAGACTAACAGCCCCAGTTTACAAGTGACTGGCTTTGATTTAGTGTTTTTGGCCAAGATACTATAACTCTTTGATGGGACAGCGAAACGTTAAATGTCACTCAAGTCATAAATTGGCCTATTAATTTATAACTGCAAACTCCTTGATCATAAGAACTTGGCTCACGTGTCTATTCCACCACTTTAGAAAACTCTTGTATGCAATAACTACCCAATAACATTTCTTTAATGGGAGTGTTTTTTTTTTTTTAAAAAAAAAAAAAACAAATATAAAAATGACAAATCTATAAGGAAGAAATTTGAACTTGAGTTGACAGCAAGCTATCTATGGAGAAATGGATTTATGGTGGGCATGTCACACAGGGTCAGGACATGGTGTCTCCAATCGTTTACCATGGAACACAAAGTCCTTCACAAACTCTGAGTGGAGATCAGCTTGAGAAGTAATGACCACTGTCTCCTCTCTTACTGATGTCCAGGAATTATCACCACAGTAAAAGTCCAAGGATTCCAAGAGTAATTAATTTTATTTTGTTGTGAATGTTTCCCAAATTTACATGAGGGAGGATTTGTCACAGAATTTATTTTGGGAGGCCATGAATTAAAATTTTACGCAGTAGGAACATACACAAAAAATAAGAAACTGCTTGGCTTAGGTGGGAATGGAAGAGCTTGTAGTCACATGAGGCCATTAAAGAAAACCTTTAAAACAGCAGAGGTACATGTGAGCAGAGAATTGCTAGAATTTGGGGCTGAAGAAAGGTCTGCCACAGAGCTAAAGTTATAAACAGCTACATTAAATTGTATATAATACTTTATGGCATGTGATATAGATATTATTGGTTCTAATGCATATTTATTTTCTGATTTTAGTTTTTTATTAAAAATAAATCACTAGATGTTTGCATATGAGGAAAAATATCTTTGCAGTTGTTCCACAAGAGAAACAAATGAGAGGGGTGTTTATGACTATTTTTTCATTTTCTTTTTAAAAATCATGGGTGTCCATGCGTGTACCTATGCATACACAAATTCTTCTTTCAGGATGTATTGATTTTATAAAACAATTTCTTGCAGGTATTTTTTTTTTCTTCAAACTTTCCTACTATTAAGTATGATTCTACCACTTTCTGTGCTTTCTCCCTTCCTAATTTGAACATAAGCTGGTGCACTTTTAATACCACGTACAATTTCAAACTCATATGCCTTTATTCTTTTCTGAAAAAATAAAAATACTTCTAGGTTCTACAGAAGTCAAAAAGAAAGGCTTGTAGGCAGAGCACTTCAAACGATCCTCAACTGATTCATTTTCAGCTGCTTCAGTCCCAGATTTCAATGAAGCACATAAATTGGGGCAACTTGACATTAACATCAGTCCAATAGAGATGTCAAAAGTAGAGGGTGCAATTAGGCGCTGAAAAAAAAGTATCAAGGTGAGAGGACACTGTCAAATCACAACAGATTATAAAAGCACTTGACACTCGCTACCTAATGAAGTTGATTGAACAATTCAATGGCTTTTATTTCAGGCAGAAAGAGTAAGATCAGGAAAGCACCTCCACGGGCAATGGAAGCAGAATCCTTGATAGAATGCCTTCAAAGGGAGCACTCCTCAGTCTGCTGAAATGGAATAATACTGTCACATTTTGGGGTCCATAGTGGTCCGTGTTGTGCATTAACAAGCCACAGATGCAGCAGGCAGAAAGATGGGATGTTTTCATCTAGGTATGGGAAGTAAGTTTATTCAATGCAATGTTACATTTTATTTCTGTATTCAGAGTTATGTACGGTATAAAACGTGCTTCTAAGACAGGAGAGATCCAAGCAGATACTTACTAGACTGGAAACTGACTAACATTATTTCCAAAACAGAAGAAGAGAGAAGAAGAAGAGAGAAGAAGGAGGAGGAGGAAGAGGAGGAAGAAGGAAAGAGAGAAAAGTCCCAACCCCAGGGAGCAGACAGCATTGTGAAAGTCTGTTCTTACTCAGAGGGCTTGCAGCTGCTGGTAAATGTGGAATGGAATTTTTATCCTTTGCTGCATTCTTATCAAAACTTTTAAGCATACAGAAAATTTGGAAGAATTACATAATTAACACTTATATACCCATCTTCCAGGGTCAAAAATTTGGATCATGTTTATCACGTGCAGTTTATTTATAAATACATCCAATGACTCTGTTCTTTGGAACCACTCAGAGATGGTTACATAAACAATAATAATTCATTTTAAAAAATCTTTCCTGTACATTTCTTTTGAGAAGAAAACCATGATCTTTCTATGTCAACAAGTGTACATAGTCATCCTTGATAGGAGGAAAACTCCACATAACTGTAATCCTGTGCATAGATTGACTGATCAATCTTCCATTGACGAGTTTTAAAAATACCTCTTAAAGCTAATCTTTTAAAATGAGGGTCCACTCAATGCTTGTAGTCTATATTTGATGCTATTTATTTTAAATGATAATTAAGCTCTTTAGCTTTAACATTTGATGTATGTGATATTGAAAAACATTATAAATGATATCCTAGAAATGAAAATAAAATATTTATCCTCTCTCTCTCTCTCTCTCTCTCTCTCTCTCTCTCTCTCTCTCTCTCTCTCTCTCTCACACACACACACACACACACACACACACACACACACACACACACACACACACACACACAAACAACTGGGGCCTTAATAAATTCCATAATATGGATATTAAACTTATGTTAGCTATCAAGAACAGTGCAACATCTTCAGAATCATCACATTTTGAAATAAAATTGCATAACTGAGCTAGCCAGTCATATACCATCAAAATTTCCCTATCTTTACAATGATTTAATACTAGTTCTCTCAATCTATTCTTCTCTTACCTTTCAATAATTCAAACTGAAATGTCACTTTCCAATTAAATCTCTGGCATATCCACATCTTGACTCTTATATTCAAATCATTAATTCCTTCACTAGTTCACTTAGAGAATCTTAGTTCTCTCCTGTAGTGCACTATGTCTTAATCTTTGAATTGTATTAGGGTTCTCTAAAGGCACCAAATTTACAGAATACATAATATATGTGATTTGTCAATTTCTTAGACTGGCTTACATAACATAGTCTGGGTAGTCAGATGAAGGTTATCTCACACTGTAAAGTTTGAATCCAGTAGTTACTCTGTGCACATGGTTTGATATCTCATCAGTCCCAGTCTTGTGCTGAAGTCCTGAAAGATTCTTGGAAAGTTGCTGGTCTTTAGTCTACACTGGAAACCCGAAGAACGTGGTTCTAACATCACAGAAAGAACAGAACAGCAACAGGGTATATGGAGAGGGAAAGCAAGCAGGTCAAAAGTTTCCTTCTTCAAGGCCCTTTTATCTGAGCTGCCACCAGAAGGTGCCACCCACACTTAGAGTGATTTGCCTTACTTCAAATAATTTGATCAAACACTCTGCTCACAGGAATGCCCAGGGGCTTGTGTTGATTTCAGAGTCAGCCAAGTTGACAACAAAGATTACTAGCCATCATAAGTACAGTTTTTCTATCACACTTGAGGATAATTTTCATGTCTTCTAGTATTGTTTGTAATTACCAAGAACTAGTACAGAGGAGGCCAATGGGTGGAAAAAATGAAGGAAGGAAAGGAGGGAGGGGAGGGGAAAGTAGAGGAGGGGAAGGAAGGGTTAGGGAGGAGGGAGAATAGAAATCTGTGTTTTTATTAAAATACGTCAGGTCAGGCCTCTTAAAATGTAATCACATGATTCTAAGCCCCACAAAACAAATGCTTTGTTTTCTTACTTCCTATTCTAGGACATAATTCGGGTTATGTTCTCAAGAACACACAACACACACATACACACACACACACACACACACACACACACACACACACACACACACACACAAATGTATTCATGTGGCTATGATGGGGCCTCAAGTTTCTGACATTATTTTTATAATAAATTAAGAAGGCTGTTTCTAACAGATGAGACTGTTACAATGAGGTTTCCTGGTCCCGGGTGGCCAGAGGGCTAGACCCACAGACCTTCAGTCCCAGACCCCTTAGTCACCCGCCGCTGCTCAGGCCCCCAAAAATGACTCAGACACTTATATTAACTTCATGCTGTCAAACACTTAACTATGGCTTAAGCACATTGCTATCTAGTTCTCTCATCTTAACTCAACCCATTCTCATTAATCTGTCTGCCATATGGCCCATGGCTCACCTGCGTTCCTTATATGTTGCTCCTTTGGCTTCTGGCTCCATTTGTCTGACTCCGTCCTGCTTCTACCTATGCTCTGATTTCTCCTCTTACTTTTTCTATGGTGCCTGTCATGGCCCAAAACAGCTCCTTTATTTAAAGACTGATATTCACAGCATACAGAAAGACATTCCCACATCACCTCCCCCTTTATGTCTAATCAAAAAGGAAGGTTTCAATTTTAACATAGCAAATTTACGTATAACAAAATAGCCATCAAGCAAGAATTAGTTACAATATCTAATCTATTTGTATTTAGCAAAATTAAAGAAAATACTCTATCATCTACCTAATCCTTATGAGTCTAAAGTTTCATATCCAATATATTTTAAAATAACTAAGAAAAACTATACCTATAACTATCTAATCTTCAACCACATCAAAGACAACGAAAGGATATATTTACCCAAGTAAACTGGAAGTGCAAGTTACTTCCAAAATCTAGAAATGACAGAGATGACACCTATCTGCTTGGACAGTCACCCAAAGTTCCTTTATAAAACTGGGGCATCCATCTTCAGCCTACAGGCCTTTTCATCTCAGTAAATCAGGAAATCTACTCTTTCCATTCATCAGTTGCTTCCCCTTGAGTCCTGGAGAATGTCTGAAACCTTTCTCTGCAAAGCAAGAACCTGAATGACCATTTTGGCTTGTTCTGCCAAAGTTTAGAGGTCGCCTTCCTATGGAACCTGCATGTCCAGTTTTAACAGCATACTGTCAAGCAGTCAATATAAGAACAGGTTCTTGTCCAGTGGTTAACTGATGCCATAAAGAAAGTAGACTCCATATGGAGTTTCTTTGATGCCCATTTTTCTCTTGAAGTAGATTGGTGCTGCCAGGAGCAGACCTGTCTCACTTTCCAGAGAAGTCTAAGTTATTAAAACATTTTAAATGCCATATTCTGTAGGTCTTAGAAGTATTTGAAGATTACCTATCTAATTGAAATATATCTTTGTATACCTAAAAATCTAACTAACATGCATTTAATTATACATTACAATTCTAAATCACTTACATAAACATCATATTTTAAACAAGAGTAGAAAAGACATACAACATAAGAGAATTGACTTTAAATTTGTATCAATAAACCAAAATCTATACCAATGTAAAACATTTTGAGATTAACAGCTGATTTCGTGATCTAAGTAAATTCAACAATCTGATTTTTTAAAAAAATCATTCATATACCATATCCCCCTTTTCTTCTTAGAAAGAGATTATGACCATTAACCATTTATAATGAAAACCAACATTTATGAACATTATTTTGGAAATTTGGGCATACCTTTCCATTACTACTTCCTGCTGAGTATGGGGCATTGAAAATCTCATGGGTTCTTGAGACTGGGTCATAGTCTGTAGCCCTGAAGCTGATACGGCCATCTCTTCCTATCAGAGTTTTTTTCAGAGGGTCTTGGTTGATGAAACCATATTTGCCTGGAAGCAATCCACAGGTTCTCATCTTCTGTGGAAACAAAAGCAGAACTCTTTCAAAGCAATAAATTCTTAGACACAAATTTGAAAATCAAAATACCTTTAAAATATATATTCTTGTTTAACTTAGTAGCCTTTGCAATCCATTGTCTTTCTGCAGTTAGCTCATTAACAGTTAAAAAATTAAAAGAAAACACAATAACAACCAAAATCCAGATTTGGTGTCTATTTTCCATCTTTACATGGTTTATTATATTTTTACTACTTTATTTCTCTTTTTAAAGACTTTCTCTATCCTTTTTCTTTTCTCTCTGAAGCCTATGTACCTTTTACACACATTGTAACCAGTTTACAGTTTTTTTTTCATCTGAATCTGTTTTGTTGTGAATCCTTAATCATCTCCCAACCAGAAGAGCTTTTACAATACACTCTCTTAAAGAGCTGCATAGTTTTTGCAGGTAAAGCTGAAGAAACAACTTTTCATGCATTTCTCCTGCATATGAGTACATAGTTTCATAGCTACTATTTGAGTACAGTAATTTTTAATAGTGCCAGCCACCACACTAGTTTTTGTTGTTAAAGGATTAGCTACTACATGTATTGAAAACATATTTCTCTAAATCCAGATACTACTTCTTGAGAAAGAAAAATTCTTATTCTCTCAAGTATACATGGAGCTCAGAGCTCTAGAACAAGCTGACTCCTCTAAATATGATTCTTTTGATTTCTATGCCTAAAAGCATTGCCTTTGCTGAGGCTTTGTAGTATCGTTTATCTAGGCTGGGTAGTAGTATCGTTTATCTTGCCTCCCATACTGACTCTCCAGTGACTTTGAGTCTCCTATAAGCAATTATTGTTACAATTATTTTCAAAGCACATACGAAATTGTCCTAGGAGGTGTAAGACCCAACTCTCTAGCCAAAGTGACAGTGTTATTGATTGTTTAATAATTAGCTTTGATTTGCTTCCATCCTTGAGCAGTTACTTTTAGACTGGGTTTAAATATTCGATTGTTCTGTAAGATCTACTTAGTGTAAACATCAGTGCCATTGGTGGAAAAGGGTATGTCCTCAGTGCATTTCACAAACTCTGTAGGGAACATATATGTGTGTTTTGTATGTATGTACATAAGTGTATGTGAGTGTGTTTATGATTGTGTGTGTACCAGAGATCAGCCTTGTCCGTCACTCCTCATGAACCATGCACCTTGATTGTTAACAGGGTCTCTCACTGCCATGGAAAATGCCCATTTGGCTAGGCTAGGTGCCTAGGTGCCTAGTGAACCCTCCAACATTCCTCTGTCTCCCCATCCCTAAAACAGCAATTACAAATGCTCACTACCACTCCTGATTTTTGACATGGGTTCCAGGGATCACGTTCAAGTCATCAGGGTTGTATTGCAAGCACTTAACTGACTGGGTTTCAAACTCCAAATTCCGGAAGTAGCAAGAAAGAACAGAGGCAAGTAGCCCTTCATGACAGCTGCATGTCATGAGAACCAGCGTGGGGAAAGTTCTGTCATAGTTATAAACATAGCCTCTGTCTCTCAAGGCTCCCGTTTTTACTGTTATTGCAAAATACTCCAAAGAGATTTCTAGAATAGGAAGTGAAAATAGATAAAACATTTGTCTTTGGAAGTTTAGAGTATTACAATTACAATGTAATGGATCTGACTTATTTGATCTAAAACAGCTCTCTGCCCCCTTCCTCCTTCTTTCTTCTCCCCTCCCCCCAACTCTTTATCTCTCTCCTCTTCTTCCATTGTCTATATTATTAATGGTACTTGGCTTTCCTCAGAGTTAGATTTTGGCAATAAAAGTGTTACATTGTATCAATATTTCTAATGCAGTTTCTATAGCTATGTTTAGTTCTTTGGATAGAAAGGATCTAGTTTCTCAGTACTGTCTGCTAAACAGCTTGACTGACCTTGTTGATTTATCACCCTGTAGATTACCAAGTTATTTGAAACTGGAATTCAGGAACATTTCTCATTTCATCATATCTTCATTCAACCCATAATTCAGAGAATGTGTCTGCCATCAATGGTGAATTTCAGAAATAACAGGATTGTGTGGTGTACCATGTGGTGGTTTGCACAAGAACGGCCCCCATAGGCTCATAGATTTGAATGCTTACTCACTAGAGAGCAAAACTGTTTGAAAAGATTGGAAGGGTTAGGAGGTAGAGCCTTGGAGTACCTGTGGCCTTGTTGGAGAGAATGTGTCATGGGGAGGTTGAGGTTTCTAAAGGTCACACATTCATGGTGCTCTCTCGCTTTGTCTCTCTTCCTGCAGATTAGGATGTAAAGCTCTCTGCTCCAGAGCCTGTCACCATATTCTCTTCCATGAGGATAATGGACTAAGGCTTTGGAACTGTAAATAAGCATCTGTTTAAATTTGTTCCTTTATAAGAATTTCTGTGGTCCTAGTGTTAGCAATAAAACAGCAACAGACACCTATCATGTGTGAATGCATACATATACAACTGGTATCCACTGTAGTCTTGTTGTGACCTTTAGTTTTGAAAGTGAAATAGTCCTGGGTTGGGAGACTTGGGTTTGTGTGGCAGACAGACTTGAGATTGAATTCTGGGTCTGCTGTCAATCAATACTGGGCCCTGGTGCAGATGGCTAGACTTGTGTCTAAGCCTCAGGTTCTTGGTGTCTGTTGTAAGGATAAAATGGGAAAATGCATATAACCACACAAAGCATAACACCTGACTAGTTAGTGCTCAGTGTGAGTGGCCTTGTGGTGTCTGTTCCTTGTTTGACATGCTGTACTATGTGTGGAAGGGTTTAAGGGGTTATAAGTCTGTTTTCTTACTGTTCAGGAGGGAAGAAACCTCTTCTGTAATAAGAGGTTCCTGGCCTGGCCTAGCTCCAAGATCCAGACTAGCAGTCCCAAATAATCACGCAAAGTCTTATATTAATTACATGCTGCTTGGCCTGTGGCTCAGACATATTGCTAGCTAGCTCTTGCATCTTAACTCAACCCATTTCCATTAATCTGTCCTGCCACAAATTATGCATTCCCCAAATATGACTTGGAGCCTACCTATAATTTCTCTACATCTTGCTTCCTGGGCAGGTGGATTGCGTCCCTCCTGACTCTGCCTTCCTTCCTCTTTATCTATGCTCACATTTCCCACTTCCTTCTAAGATGCCCTTCCATAGGCCCAAATAGTCCCTTTATTAACAAATGATATTCACAGATACAGAAAGACATTCCTCATCACTCTTTCTTGTGGGAAGAATAATGTGTGCATATATTTTGCACATGCCTTTGTAGGTCACATTGGTTGACAGCAGCTTAACTTGTATTTGGGAAACAATGGAAGCAAACTCTGAGCATTGCACAGTGACAAGTTTGTAAATTAAAAGACTTCAATTTACAAATATCACTTACCCAGAAGACCAAGGGTATTGATTCTTGGACTACAGAGAGAACCAGTGTGTCCCAAGCACTCACCCCACAAACCTCATAAGCTCACAAGAGTTTTCATTTCTTCTGGGATCCAACCAGGACAGTGGCTCACCAAACATGAGTGACCAATACACAAGACAGTCAGCTGTTGCTCTGGGTTCCAGGTCTTCACATTTTTTAAAAAGTAAGATAATAATAATAATAATAATAATAATAATAATAATAATAATAAAACCCTGTAATATTTACATTTACCAAAAGGTATCCCATGATTGTATGTGTAAAATGAATCCACCTTGGTGGTCATATTAGGATGTAGATTATTCATTTTCAGCCTTAGAGTCCTTCCACATATCTCTCCTAGTACCAGCTTACTTGGGGAGAAATGCAGATGGACCCTGGGCCTAATGCTTTACACCTGATGACATTTTCTAGATGGGCTCTGTGTGTCTCAAGGCTCCATTTCTTCTTTAATTGTGCCTTCACATTTTGCAACTAGAGCTCAGGACCTTGTATAGTGCCAACATATTTCAGGAACTTAAAACATCTGGGCACCGTGGTGCACCCTGGGAAGGCAGAGACTGGCACAGGCATGGGGTTCACCAGGCAACCAGCCTAGACTACTTAGCCAAATCGAGGACGGGGGGGGGGGGGGGGGGGGACACGGACGTGGACAACCACGCCTCAATAACAGTAGAAGACAGTGATTGAGGAGCAACAACACTTATGGTTATTTTCTGGCCTTCATATGCTTGTGTGCACCTGCGTGTGTGTGTGTGTGTGTGTGTGTGTGTGTGTGTGTGTGTGTGTGTGCACTTATCTCACTAATTCCTGTGAGAGAAATGAATGACTAAATGTAAAATCCTAAAATATTTTTCATGAATTTCTTAAATTCTGTTTATATAACATATCAATTCCTTTTGCATATGATTTCTAAGAAGCTAACAATTTAGTCAGCTGACTACATACTACTTCTATGCCATTTCACATAAAGAGGAAAATCATCTCTTCAGGTAGAGTTCAACATTTTCTGTTGCATCAAAACAATCCATAAATCCTTTTTCCTTGGCTGCCAGGAGGCTCAGAGGTATATTTAATACTCTTTTGTGGTAATCAATTCCTTGCTGAAAAACTAGATCTCTCCTTGTCTTTCTTCCTCCAGCATATTTTATATTTTTTAATTGTTCTGTTTGCTTGTTAGTTGTGCCACTTAAGGAAGGTGTTTTATGAAAGCAGGTAACATAGAAATCATCAGTAAACAATTACAGAGTAAAATAGACAGCAATTTGCTTTAGGACCAATACACTCCAGAGGCGTCATCCATTTAGCAATTAGCATCCAGCAGGTTTTAGCACCCATTTACCACCTGTTCTATCATCTCAACTTTGTACTCCAGAGCACAGCTCAGCTTTTGTGATTTCATTAAAGAATTTCATCTCTAGTGTCCCAGGGAGTTAAGTGCAGGGACCAGATGAGAAAAATAGAATTGGAACCCCCTTATATGGAGGTTATTTAATGCCTCTTAAGGATATATGAGAGATGTCACACAAAACAATTCATGGGGAATCCTGCTCAGTGTAGTTGTTTAAGTGTTTTATAGAGAAAAAAAGACACACAGATGGGGGTGATTCATCAGTTGATGAACTCAGAGGTTCTCAGTTGGTATCGCCATCACCAACAAAAAAAAACTCCAGATGTAGTGCCTGAACATATAGCACCAGCACAGACAGATAGACCTTGATGATAAACAGGTCCAGCCAATCCATAAGCATAGAGTTTACTGAGAGACAAGGTCCCAAAATATAAGTTGGACAATGACCTCTGGCCTCCACATGTACGTGCACAGGCACAGGTACACATACATACACACACAAGTTCAAATGCACAAGTGAGCACACACATACACACACTAAAGAGAGAAAGAAAGAAAAGGGGAGAAAAAGTGGTACAAATCTTACGGCCTAGAGTATTAGAAATTGATTCTCAGTTCTGGATGCCAGAAGTCTGCAATTAAGATGTTGGCACCCTGAAGAAGGATCCATTCCAGGCTTGTTCTAGTTGGTCCTAATCATTCTGGAAATCCTTGACCTTTGTTTTCTGTGTATAGCTCTCAGATCTACTCCTCTTCTGCTCCATGGCACGGTCCCCATGCTTTGTCTTCCTTTGTGTTCCTTTCTGTTCTTCAAAGGACAGCAGTCATATTGGGCTAAGGAGGTTTATCTTGTCCCATTTGACCCCATCTTCAAATGATGTGTCAATGGTTCTCTACCTCCAAATAAGGTCACATCCCAGAGTGTGGGGGTTTAAACCCCAGCAAACCTTCTATGAGAGGATCCGTGTCCATCTTGTGTCTTCACCCTTGACCATGTTGACCAGTTTTCACTCAGTGTGCTGTTCTCATTCTGTTGAACAATTTTAGCCAGTGGCATTGTTTTTAACTCAAAATATTTTTTTGGTTCAGTATATTCTGATTACGGTTATCCCCCACCTATTCCCAGATTCTCCCTACCTCCCCACCCTTCCAATACCTTGCCTTCTTTCTTTATCTCTTAAGAAAATAAACATACAAATCAAACAGAAAGAGAACAAAACAAACAAATTAACACAGAAATAAAGAGAGAGGAAGCAAAACACATCCAGGCACATAGGCACACCCAGGCACACACACAAACCTCACAAAGTCGCAGAATCAGAAGCCATACACAAACAAAAGACAAAAAAGGGTTAAAAATAATTTTAAAATACCCAAACAAAACAATATGAGACAAATATTTCAAAAATACCTCTGGGCTTGTTTGTGATGGCCATCTCCTGCTGCACATGACATCCAGGGTACCCTGCATGTTAGGTTCTCATTGGTTTTGTGTGGTGTGAAATTTGTAAAGCTCTTTTCAAGATATGGGTATCATTTCCTTGTGTAATCATCTCCAGTTCCTGTCATGAGCCTATCTGATAGATTCTTGACAGCCTTCCATGTACAGGACCCCTGAAATAAAAAGAAAACACAGAAAGTCCAAGTACACAGAGGCCATCAAATGATACTGTGACTATCTGTGCATCTGCAGTGTGTATGGATTAGAAACAGGGCTTTTACTTATCTCTCTTTCTTAATGGAATGTGTTTTAAAGTCGTCTTTGCTGATTTCCTTTTAGGGATGGTATGCTCACTAACATAATCAGCTCAATTTTCTCCATTAATCGGTACAAAGAGAATCTTGAAATGTGCTCTTTACCCCTGTCCACATCATATCTGAGAAGCATCAGAGATTTGAACCATCTCTCATTCCTCTCCTCCAAAGAAAAATACAAAAACTGACACACTATGTATTACTGTTTGGGGAACTTAGCTCATTCTAATTATGAGGACCCTGCTCAGATATGTTTTGTGGTTATTGTTAGACATACTCACAGATGTCATCATTTAACATGCCATTGGCTGCTAGCTGTGTAGTACTTTGCTCAGCAGTCACAGAGTAAACAATCACAAACGGGTACTTTTTTACATAAAATACAAGTTGATACAGAGGCGTTTATCAACTAAAGTATATGTTTGAGACCAAACAGCAGGAAAGATATTTACCTCATTAGGTGAGAATCAGAAGCTAACATAACAGGACTAAATCATTTTAGACTTTGTATTCAAAACCGGTTTTATCTCAGGTTATTTAGAAAACTGTAGCTCTCAGCATGCATACTTCTAACTATCTCCTGTTTTCCTTCTTTGTTCCTGTTGACACTACCCTCATGTCTCAGCAGAGTGTATATGTAGGGGGGTGGCTATGACTCAGTAAAGTACTTGCATCTAGATCTTGGGGACTGGGTTTCTGATCTCTAGAGCCCATATAAAATGCTGAGCTCTACAGTGTTCACTTATAACCCAAATATTTAAGGACAGAGACATGAGGATCTATCTGTAAGGCACATTGGCTAGCCAATCGCATCTTAATGATGAGTCCCAGGCCATTGAGACACTTTGTCTTATAGAGTATCTATGGCATTCCAAAGGATGAATTCCTAGAAATGATACCTGAGGTTATATGCTTACATAAGCACACATCCCTCACACCCTTCACATGACAACACACACACACACACACACACACACACACAAACATTTTTATAAAATCACTATGGCCAGAGTAATAAAAAAACAACTTCTACCCTACAGTTTATTGGTTTATAGTTCATGCAGCACTCCCAGCTCTTTGCAATACTGTCTAAGAGATACTGGCCATGGAATGTTTGGATTCTACACAGGCTTCAGGAATATAAGGTGTTAAGTAGGACATGCTCCTTTCTCTACCCTGTGACATTTTACTCTTCTTTACTTATAAATCCTCCAAAGCTCTCTAATATGGATATTGATCAGGCCCTTGGTATTTAAAACCCTCACAACAGCACTCACCTCAGAGAGATTTGTTTCAAGTGTTCTTCAGTATCAGCCTCCTTCACTGTCAGGTGCCCAAAGCTATCTGGACTGATGCCCGTTTCCTACATTACCTAATTCCATACTTGCATCTATCTTTTCATACTGTTCAGAACCTGAGTTCTCTAAAGTGCCAGTTTATGTTTTTATATTTATTTATTTATTTATTTATTTATTTTTGTAATCCCGCTTGCTGTTATCAAACTAAATGAAGGACTTTGCAAAATACTAACAACAATAAAAGATTTCTGAGCACTCAATGAGCAAACGTTATTTCTGAAGTCATATTGTGCGGCGTGACTTCTTAGGGGCCTAACTTTTGAACAGTGTCACACCACGCTTACTTTCTGCTGTGCACGTTGTCATGAGATACAGCTCCATCAAATCTAGGCTTAGATTCAAGGTGCCTATATGTTGTGAACTGCAGTGGCTCTGATGTTATGCATAAATTCTCTGCTCTTTCAGATACACAATGGTTTAATTACAGAAAACAAAGTCTTACTATGTTCCTAATATTATTTCTCAGTACACAAATGTTAGATTAGTTTGGGTTGTATTGTATTGTAATATTTCATTTATAAGATTCCTGTTTGACAGAAGCTTCATAAACATTTCATTAAGTGAATTTTATCATAAGTTTAGGATATAATATCTGAAACAGCCTTAAACTTACTTCTAGCATTTTGTGATACACATTTATGCAAAGTGACATTCTCAGCACCAACACCAATAAAATCAAAATATCTATCAACAATGAAGAAATTCTGGATCCTGCAGTATTAAATACTCAGCCAAGATACAATTATTTATGTAAGAATAAACAAACATACCCATCACAATCGCATGCAAATTTACTTTCATCTTTAAGAAATGATAAATGTGCTTAGTTACCAAAGAAATGTTTTAAAATAAATTCCTTGTGGTTTATTATCAATAAATGCTTGCTTTATATACTAATTCTATATACCTACAAACCTTATAGACAGATTCCCAAGTGAAAAGGGTCAGTGCTCTGTCACAGTGTATCCCACAATGATATCTTCATTGTATTGTCCATCTGTTAAAACTTTATGCTGGGCTATTCAGCATGCTTCATTGTTGTTTACAAGTTGGCTATTATTTTTCCAACAGATTGGGTATCTCTGCAAGGCCTTGTTTGACATTTCTTAATGAAACCTCTAAACATTATTTTCCTTGGTATACATACTATAAAGATCCATATTTGACCAATAATAATTCTATATCTAAATTCTTTAACCTTTTTGGTGCTAGCACATATGTGATGTCCTATAAGATTAAAACATTGAATTATAAATTATGAGTCTCAGTTAATATTTATAGTCAATTACATCATTCAAAATCTGCACTAACACATTAAAAATAATAATGTTTCTTTGATTCTATATTTTATATCTCTCTTAAGGAAAAACAAACACTTATGGATTTCCATAGCTCCAGAATTTGGATTTGAAATTTTTATGTGGAAGAGAGAAATAATTTTTGACATCTGCAACTTGGTATAATGGTAGGTCTTCAGAATCATTCATCCCCAGGAACCTGTTTTCCCCTGGTTGTGTGTATTGTAGGTAAATCCCCTATTTATCAGACTGTTCATGTAAGGCTGCTGGACTCTGCAAAGGCAAGCAGTAGATGCGTCCCTTTGCTGCATTTGAAGAATAGGGAGAAAAATGCTTTTAAGTGGAGTGACCTTAACTACATAAAAGTTCTTTGAGCACAAAAGGGAGAAAAATGTTAATTCCTACCAAAAGCTTCATTAAATGGGTGCTTGGTAAAAAAAAAAAAAAAAAAAAAAAAAAAAAAGTGTGTGGGGGGCTAATAAAAGTACAGTGATCCCATTAGTTTCGGGGGAATGCCATACAATGATGCCTCAGACAGAGCTGTTGGTCCTGCTTGATCAGTGAAGCACCTTGGATGCCCAGTTGAATGAGGCTTCTCTCCTGGCCTCTAACTGGAGGTTTAGCGATGATAGATCATTAGCCAATGGCTGAGTAGCTTTATGGGATTTCTGCACTGCTGCAGCCACAAAATCAAGTTTTATCTTCTGGCTATGTGGAAAGTCCATAATAAATTAAGGTTTCGTCTGCTCTTCCAGACTTAAAGGTTTCGGTCTTCAGATAATAATGTTTGAAAAACCATGAGCATTCACGTGAAGCTGGGCATTTTGAAGGAGTCTAGAAAAGACCCTTACACAATTGCCTAGATTCTTTTCTTTTCTTTTTCTTAAGTATACAAATAGAATCTCACTTGGGGGTTGGTTCATATACAGTAAGACGCAAGATGCATGATGCAGTTTTAGTGATGAATGACTGGCTACCATCAGTACTTTTTGGAAAGTTCATGCCTACATTGTCCCTCTGCACATCATTTAGACACATAGACAGAATGACCTCCAATCTTCAGAAAAGTGGTCATTCCTGTGCAGCATATGAGTATCAGAAGGCCTCAGTAAATACATTTACCAAGTAAATTTCTAAGGCATAAACCACATGTCTGCTTGCATATTTGAGAAAAAGGAAAAAACATGCTACAGGTGTTACAGCCCATTGCTGTTGCCAAGTTCCTGTCTTCCTTGCACTAACAGATAAAAGTGTTTCAGGGACAACTGGTGCTCATTCACCATAACTCAAAGTCTTTGACTACACCATGGCCCAGCCTCATACATATCTATGATTTCTGTATATCTGATGAGCAAATTTCTAGCAAACATCACTCATCTGTAGCACATGTGAGATTATCACTTAAATTTATTATAAGCACCTTTATTCATATATGATCTCATCAGGATAATCTTTTGTTTACAAATCCTAAGGCTTATAAGCCTAGTGATCAGAAATTTTACACAGCGTACTCAACATCCTGTAGTGGGCATGGTGCCTAATTTAGCAAGAAGCCTCTATAAAGGCCAGAGAAAAGTAACCATTATACAATACACACCTTTATTCTGGTTAAAAAAGAAAAGGGAAATAACCCTATTGCCCAGATACCTGCAGGGCAGAGGAAATCAAAAGAAATAAAATTAATACCATCAAACCACAGAACCCACAAATGACTGGTCACGGTAGGTATCATCAAATATTTGGAAGACTGTCATGTGAAACAGGAGTTAATTAGATTTACTCTGTTAATTCTACAGGGCAGTGCAAAGAACAATAAAGAGTTTTGGAGGGAGCCCTGTTTTGCTTCAGTCTGGGAAACACCAATATTTAGAACCCTTTGTAAACAGGATGAGCCAGAATGTTTTGCCAAGTAGGGCCTGCAAGGCCCACCTTTGCCTAGGATTATGTGGACAGAACTCCAGTATAATCGAGGGATATGATCATGTGACTTTATTAATCCCTTTGGCCTCCAATTTTAAGACACTTCTAGAACTTTCTTGATGAAAAGATAGAATCTTATCCAAACCACCTTGTTTATTTTTCAAATTCTCGGACAGTTAAGAAAGAATTTTATACTCTTATTCCAGCTGTCTTCTGTGTTGCCTGCAATAGGAAAAAAAATGAATTTTAGATGAGCGCTTCTGTAGTTTCTGCAGTATGATTACCTCGGGCAGTGTTTCAAGTGTAATTAAAATTCTGTTTGCGCTCCTTGAAATACACAGAGATATGCGTGGTAGAGTGGGATCCTCCTGATTCGTGTAGTTATCTAATTGAGCCTGGTGACAGAATTATTCTGGATCCATGACATTTAAATGAAGACTAAGTCCCCACGGTTAGGGTTATGCTCTTGAGAATGAGCCTATAATGTTCTAGAACAAGTTTGCAGTCTCTTGGAAGAAATGAAAAGCTGAGAACATGGTGGCCCAGATGCATAATGTATATAGCCTGTTCTAACAAAACAATCTGGATTTCATTTGAAAATAAACATTACAAATGTGTACTCCAAAGCCAGGTGGAAACTTGCTTCCATATCAATTGAGTAAAACAGAGCCTTGGGGGTGGGGGTGGGGTGGGGATGAACATGAGAAAATAGGAGCCTATTGTTGCCTTCCAAGAGTCAGGAAGAATAATAACTCACATTATCAGAAAGGGCAGCACAAAATTACTTGTGCAAAGAACAGTAAAGACTTCTTGCTTTCCTTTTGGCCTTCTTGCTAGCAATTTAAGATCAAGATCTTAGAAGGAATTGCGTTCCATCTTAGGCAGAACTGACAGAAACACATTTTCAATTACCAGCAGGTGACTATTGAACAACGATGTTAGTGTTTTTTAAAACAAGGTTATTTCTTGCTTTACAAAGGTGACTATTTATAAATGACTGAGCACGATATCTTTAACAAATAATGCTACTCCTTTCAAAACACACAAATGCTCTAGGTTTGGATACCAATACAGCTAATCTATGTCTTTGTTGTTTCTTAGATCCTTCTAATGGGAGAAAAAGACATGGTGCCCCAATTATTAGATAAAAATATTAAATACTTATTTATACTAAGTCCCAAAGGACCTACTAAAATAAATATGACCATTATTCACATCTATTAAATTAAAGTTCATAATGTCAGTTTACTGCTTTAGGTCATGTTTCTCAGGACATATTGAAATATCTATAAATAAATGTCTATAAGTAAAATGATGAGTAAAATTAACCTAAGTAAACAATGCAATTCTGTGAGGCAGACTCATCCTACATCCCATAATTTCATTGGTTTACATATATATATATATATATATATATACCTTTTTTTACTGTTATCCTAGAAGCATCAAATAATTCCCAGTAAAATCATTTTTGCAACTAAAATAAAAACCTCTCCTTTTTTCTCAAATTATTCTACAACAGCAGCAGCTTACCCTTGTACCTATTAGTATAAGCTCCTGTTGTTTTTTGTTGTTGTTGTTGTTTTGTTTTGTTTTTCTTTAGACTTGGTTTTCAGTGAAGTCACTTATGCCATGTCTAAGCTAAAAGCAATCAGAGGAGACTCTGATAGCCTTCATGGTCCCTCTTCAAAGGCAGACACTGGCAGCCCTCCCTTGTTTCCTTTCTCTTTCAATTTTCCAAGCAGCTCCGAGTTGTTTGATGCATTTTTAAGACATGAGTTAATGTTCACATATTTAACTTAGATTATCTCCCATCCAAGATGAAGGTTTTAAGGGTGCCAAATTATCTCACCACCTTGTCTCTGCCTTGATTCCATTAACCTTAGTATTTCAAAGCAATCTAATTTTGGATAAATTGCTTTCCTGTGTTTTGGCTGCTAGCTTCTGACAAACGTGTTTTACGTTTCACCCAAAGGCTGATTTTTCTTATTTTAACCACCGAATGCTTTACAAATTATGCTAGCAAGATGTCTTTTATTTCTCAAGTTTTCGTTACTGAGAAATTATAATTTTTCAAAGCTGAAAGCAAAAGAAACCTTAAAAATTTGACACTAAACTGAGTATCACTGAATAGCTCAGATCTTAGGGCTTTCTTATTAGGAGAATGTGATCCAGGCTACTGTCCACCTAATAATATTTAGAAAATATATTGGTAAAAATGACCAGTCTTTAGAACTTTGCTTGTTTTGGTTTTGAGAGTTTGAGTTTTTTGTTTTGTTTTGTATTTTTATTTCCCAGTGAAAGTACGAAGTTAGCTGAGTCTCCAATCCAGAATTTTCCACCTAAGCCCACCTTTCAATATTCATGTTTCAATATACATACATACTCTGCCTCATCTTTCTGACTCATACACATCACCATCACCATTTCAGGTACTCAATGAAGAAACCATCACTTACTTAAGGTCATGTTGATGAAGACCATGCTCTGTGTTGCCACTAAATGATGCATGGCTGTTTGTGGCCTGAGCTCCTGCCTGATGCCATGTTGACTCCTGAACCTATGCTACCACAGGGGACCATATTCAGTTCTATGTTCCATAGTGCCACTGTGATGGGGTGCATTGTATAAAATTCCCAAACAACCAATAAAAATACTATGTTGAGGAAAAAAGAAATATTTAATAAATAAAAAGACTTTGTGTTGTGATAGATAAAAAGGAAAGAAACAGTATGGTTTCTTACCATGACCACCCAGTTATTAAATAGATGTCACTTGTCTAAGCCGAGTTGGGCATGTGTCAAGGTGAACTGTGGGAAAAGAGTAATACTGCCATATCGCTGCTGTTCTTCAGCATTTGCACCGAGCTGGCCCTGGACCACAACGCTTATAAAATTATCTCATTTCTTCTCCACAACTACATAGGCATTCTTTTCCTCTCTACAGGCAAAAGCAGGGTCTTAAGAGTTCAATTTGCCCATGAATATAGAGCAAGTTCTCAGCTACCTTTCAAATCTAGATCAGGCTTGAAATCCCACGTTTGTATACTTTTTGCTTAATATTCTATTTCAGAATATCCTAAATGCAGTGTTTCAGATGAGGGAATTATTACTTAGAGGGACAACTTCCCGGAGACGCTGGCATTAGTGTTGAGAACTGAAGGGCTGGCCAATTAAATAGAGGACAAGGAACCTTTCAGACAAATGGAAACATTAGCTGTAGGCAAAGCAAGAAGCTGGGCTTGTTGTGAGATCTGAGGACCAATAGTTCAGTTTGACTAAAATAATGGAATTGTAAAAGAAAGATGGAACCAAAATGAAGACAATGAATAGTCACTATAATACTATGTGTGTTCATTATTAAGAATTTGAGAGCTTGGTAACAAGACACAAGAAATAATAAAAGTTTAACTTTCCATAAGCAGAGCTTAGCAAAATCTCTAGTCATCATCTGAGGCTAGTTAGGTGATTAATATTCTCTGTTTTTCCTTCTCAAGTGACAGTCATTATTATAATGAGGGCTCTCCAAAGTAATTTGTATTTCTTGGAAAGAAATTATTAAAAATTTAAATGCTTTCACGTATTCATTCTTGAACCTGTGCTGTTTTAGAATATTAACAAACACATTTAACACCTAGGAATACTGTAACAAAATGAACAATAGATTGTTTATTCACATGTTCTCATTATTCCCAATTCCCTAGAGATAATTTGTCAGTTTTTATCCTAAATACCATAGTTTATTATCTGTTAAAAAGGAGGACAGTATTTTATTCATAGCAGGACTTGGTCAATTCTTATTATAGACATGGGTTTTTTTGCATATTCAAATCTACTTAGAGATATTTGTTTTGTTATGTTCTTCCAATGACATATATTTTTTAAGTGTTAATGTAGCTATTCTCAGTATAAACTGAACATGGTTATGTTTATTTTTTTTTCATTTTCTTATTGGTGATTATTCAAAAATGCTGAGTTTAACACTTCTCCATTCTAGGAATTTAGCTGCTCTTAAAAAAGACTGCACTAAATAACATAGTTTTCTTCTTTTTTTTTAACTTCCATTTTGAAATTAGTTTTGCAAAAATACAACTTGTTTGCCATATCACTGAGTCTGAGATAGACTGTATCTGTGCCTTTTGATTAACAAGCATGCACTCAAACAAGCCCAGTCATGCATGAAGTCCTCTAATGGAATTCAAATGTAAGTATAGAAGTTTCAGAAGTGAAAAATTTGTATAATTTGTGTGGCAAATGCAGGGTTAATAAATGAGAAGCAAAAGACCCAGGAGCAGCTTCCAGAGAGGCAGAGATCAAGCACCAAGCATTTCCCTGAGCTTCTCTGAAACAGGAGATGATCAAGCAATTAATATAGTTAAAAACACAAAAGCATCCTTGGATCTTAATCTACTTTAGGAAAGCAATCCAAACCAAACATATAAAAATAGTTGACAAAGATGACTTTTCAGTGAGGGGGAAATTCTCATAAGAATCCAGAAATTGAATATAAGGAGCAAGGTCATTTGGCCCATCCTGTCTGTCAGCACTGAATTATTTCATCGTGATTAAATACAGCTCAGTTAAAAGGGTGACACTGAAAGTATCACCACTGAAAATGGTTCTTCCCATCCTGCTTTGCACCCTTTCAACCACACCCATGCAAATATTTCTCATTATAAAAGAAAAAGTATTAAAGACTGGGATCTGGATGTGAATTCCTTCCTTCAATGGCCGTAAGTTACCAAAGATGCAATATTGTGTAGTTAAAAAAAAAAAAAAGTCACACTAGCTTTACCTCAGTTTTTAGTGATAGCCAATCTAGATGGTAGGTTTTGGCAGCCTAGGAAAGGTATCTACCTTTGCTTATCCTGCCATTCCTGTTTCCCTGTAGTTTGCCTTAAAGTTTACTTAATTAATACCTGCTGAGAAAATTATTTTTAAATGTATAACTTGCATCTATATTCAACAAATTGAGTAGTCTTGCTATAGGAAGTGTGATAAATATCTTCCTCATAAATCAACTCTACTTAGAAAGAAAGTCAAATAATTGAACAAGGTTAATTAAAGTAGACCTTCAACAAACCAAAGTTGGAAAATTTGTGGATTGGATGTAGAATTCTCACCACTTCAAAGAAGTTTCCCAGGCAGTCTTGCCTTCAGAACTCTTCCTCATGGAAGAGTCTTCAGAGTCATGGATCTTCAGAGTCAAGCTTGAGGAGCTTGGTCAAGACAGCCATTGGGTAAGACTCAGCTGTGCATCTCAAAGGAAGCCCTCTTGCTCATTCATACAGCTATTTTATAATTCAGGCAACATTTGAGCACAGAGATTAACAACACCAGATGTTTGGAGGAGAATAGAATCCTGTGATGCACTTACTCCCATGGACACAGAATGTGGCTGCATGGAACTTCAGAGTTCAAGGCAACCGTAATGTAGAGAAACAAGAATATGGCTACTTGGGAAGGTTCCCTTTTCCTCCCAAGGAAATTCCCTGTAGCACCTCATAAAGCTAAGTTCCTAGGCTACTTTAGACAGACTTTGGAACACACAGTTTCTCTCATCAAAGCTACTCTAGTATGCTTTGCTACATACTCTAGTATGCTTACTCTAGTATGCTTCTAGAAGCATACTCTAGTATGCTTCATGCTACAGAATGAAGCCCTATTTTAGGAGCCGTCGAGTGATATAAGATTCTGTACTGGGCTGGAGAAAGGACGATGTGCAGAAGTGGAGCATGTTCACCATCTCTACAAGAGCATAATCCTAGAGATTTCAGAACACAAGCAGACCTTCCACTAAAACTCACAAGCCCAATTTTCCTTACTATACATGAAGCGACTTGTCCATAGAAGGCCCTTGTCTGACTTGGTTTAATGCCCTAAATTCCTAGCTTCATGTCTGTATGTGTATTTTGTGAGTGAAATCCCATGAGGCAATGGAGTTTATGTTTGTACACAGGACATAAGGGGACAAGGATCTTTTCTTCCTGTTCAGAAGTGGTAAGTGTGAGAGCACAGAAATTCAGTGAGGCATGGCTGGATAGAGTCCAAAGAAACTTAAAGTGAGTAAAGGTATGGGTACTTTATCTATGACTAAGGAAGAGGGAGAGGAGGTGTCAGTTCTGGTGGGCCAGCCTAGTATTTGAACCAGCTTGCTTCCCAAACAAAATGGCCATGGCACTCTCTAAGAACTAGGGAATCTGGTACTGTATGGTACCTCTTCATATACTGCTTTCCTATGCCAGCTACTTAGGGTGACCTGACAGGACAGAGAGACATAAGGTTCCTATGCTATCTTTTCCCTCCAGTCTGTTTTTGCAGTGGACAAACGAAGGGTAGAGAGTTCTAGAACATGTGGGGGGGGTGGAGAGAGAGAGAGAGGTGAAGTTGAAATAACCAGCTGTACCTATGGCAGAAACACCATTCTCCTGAGAAGAGTCAAGTAGGTATACACATTTGAGTGATTCTGTGTACTAGTTAACTGCTCGTACAATTGAATTAAAACTTAAAACTTGAAGCCTACAATCTGAACAATACAGCAAGGGATTGCCATGATTCTCAGTGACAGAATATTAACTGACATATGTAAGACTGGGGGTTCCATCCCACCCCAGAAGATCAATCATAATAAACTATGTTTTAAACAAGTTAACCTTTTCATTTTTTTTATTTACATCAAATAACATTAAATACAATTTAAAAACACAATAGCAGGAGTGGTGGATATACTAGTGTCTTGACTTCTTGCTGTGATAAAAAAAATACTCTGGCAAAAGGAGTGGGGACAGAGAGCTGGTTTAGTGACAATGTTTTTCCTGTGCAAGCCTGATGACTAAGGAGAGGGAGGGTTCAGAGGTCATGGAGAATAACTATCATGAGGAGGAAGCCAATGCATCAGGAGCCTGGTACCATGAGAGTGATGGATGCCAGTGTTCAGTCACTTTTTCCATTTGGTACATTCTAAGATCCCCAGGGAATGTGCTCATCTATAGTTAACAGCATCACAATAATCGAGGTAAGGCTACTCGTAGGCATTCCCAGAGGCCAATCTCCCAGGAGATTCTAGATTCTGACAAGTTGACGACACTAGCTATCATGGTAGCACACATCTTAGATTTTAGTATTCTGGAAAGAGAGACAAGATAAAATGTTTAAGGTCAGCTTATTACACAATTAGTCTGAGGGCAGGCTGTGTTAACACGAGACTGCCCAAAGTAAAAATCCTACCATGCCAAATTGAAGCATGGAATAAACAAAGTATCCATATTTTTGTACCTTTGGAAGCACTGCTCCCCTGCTCCCTGCCTTTTGAGAGGGTACCCATTTTCATTTTCATTTTTGCAGGTTTTATATCCAGCCTTGTCTAGTAAAGGTAGCAAGAAGCCATTTGCTGATTCTCCGTGGTTGATTAATGACACGACTTCTATAAAAGGCCTCAGTAGAATTAGCTCCTTACCATTCTTTCTTCCCAAGCAAAAAGCACAAGCTTCTAAGAACAGGTACTCACATTAGATGTGGCAGAATGGAACGAAAGTTCAAGGCCAGATCACTGAAATCCATTAATATTTGTAAGCCTTTCCCAGTACATAGTTTGTTGTTAATGAAATCCATCTGTATTGTTCCAAACAATTTTAGACATTGGTATTTTGCATACCAGACAGTAGCTGTTGTAGTAGTGTGTTACAAACATCTTTTAACAGTATCTACAGTGTTCACTGACACCTGATTGGTCAAATGCACCCCCTGGAAGCCCAGGACCAAAGAAGCAATGGTTGTTAGCATTTCCTGCCATACTTTGTAGTGATATAATTAATAGTCAGTCTGGAGTATCTGAGAACAGATCTACCCACAGTCAAGTCAGGAGAACCAGAGAGTGATAACTCACATCTTTAATGCCAGCATGGCAAAGACCGAGTGGTGACCTATGCCTTTAATCCCGTAACTCTGAAGACAGAGATCTGTGTTTCTGTGAGTTCAAGGCCTAACTACTCAACAGTAGTAGTTCCCACCTTTAATCCTAACTCTAGGAATATGATGCAGAGTTGAACCCAGAAGAGAAACAGCTGAAATAACTCAGTGAGAAAATAAATAAGGAGGCGTAGGCAGAGGGTGAGGTATTCTGTAAAAGGGACAGGAGCCAGGTGGAGGACTCTGGAAGACAGCTTTTACCCTGAGAAGTTTTCTGGGTGAGAATTGACTGTGGTCTGTTTCCTCTCTCTGATATTCCAGCTTTTCCCCAATATCTAGCTCTGAGTTTTCATTAAATACAAACTAGAATTTATGTTTCAGATTTAGCTGGATATTCAATTCAAGCTTTGGACACACACAAATCTCTTCCCCTATGGTCTCTGCTCAGTCCCTGAGATGGCTTGTTGGAGCAGTTCTATATCTTTTTGTTTATGTTTGCCAAATCATCGCAGCTGCTCTCTCTACTACCGGATTCTTGTGTATAAGAATAATTTCCAGTGCTCATAGCTTCTTGTTCTGATACTTCCCCAGATGTCAAATGTCTTTTAATTCTCTCTGCAATGTTTCATTCAGCATCTCCTCGAGAAGTTGGCCACAATTGATTGAGTGCCTCTACACTACAGATCAGGTTCTGGTTAATTCCCCTTTGGATGGGGAATTGATTTGTGAGGGTTCCATTCGCTCTGATAAAAACACTTTATGTTTTTAGTTTCCAGTTAACACTGGAGTCCCAGATCTTGTTTTATAGCTCTCAGAATTCTGTTCTGCCAGTGGCTAGCTGTGAGATCAATGGAGAGAGATGAGACCTCTAAGCGATGGCTTCATTCTTTCTATAACTGACACTACAAAACAGAATGACCACTTCACACCTGTGTAAAGCAGGGCCAGAAAACTTTTGGAAAATGTATGTCACTATTTTCGGCTTTGTGAGACACACAATATCCAATATGGTTTATGTAAATTAATGAATCTGATGAGAGTGGCCATGTTCTGACAATTTTTAAAATTTATTTTTGCAAAAGCAGGTGGCAGACTGGATTTGGCCTACAGCCCACAGTCTGAAGTCCTAAATAAAATGTGTATCTTAGATATTTCTTCTGAATCTTCCTTGCTCTCTTTTCTCTCCTTACAAACACATGTCCTCCCTCGAGCTCTGTGGGTCTGGATATTTCAAATATTATCCCATCTCTGATTAACATGACTTAGATCTATAGCTTTAATGACCTCTACAATGGTTTCTTGGGGTCATCCTAAACCTATCTGGTGAGTAGAATCAGCCACTTTTCTGATCAGATTTCCACTGTAAACATCATTAAGACCCATTGACTAAAGTACATCTTCCTTCATGCCAGATCCTTACAGGAGTCTCGATGTCTTTTTACTCATTCTGCATCTTGGATTGATACCCAATCCAATTGATACCCATGGCAGGTCTGTGGGTCTGGACCTCTTGCCGGACCAGGTGGAAAACCATATTGCAACAAAGCATATGCCAGGGTATGGAAAGAGAAAGCAATAGAAAGACCTAAGTGGAGAGAAGGCAGCCAAATGTTCACCCAAGAGGAAGTGGAAACAGCTATTCTTTGCCTTGGAAGACCCTGGAAGCTAAAGCAGTAGTAGCTTGAACATCTGGGTTTCTGTGAAGCTTTTCAATTGGTCCTCACCTTTGTAGGTGGGAGGAAGGAGGAGAATGGAATGCATGTTTATGAGCCTTCACCAGTTAATCTAAAACCATTCTAACCTTCTTTTAATGGTATCTTGCTTGGACTACGAGAAGGACCTTCCAGTTCTTGCTTCTTGTCTGTCATGATGCTGTTAGTCTCACTGCGATCCAGCTGGTGAGCTGGTGCACTGTCCCCTCTGTCTCTGTGACTCCTTCCCTGAAGACTCTTCCTTGATACATTCAAGTAGAATTACTAGCAGCTGGGCATACTACAGCATCATTAATTATAGCTAGTTTATTCTATTACTTTTAAAATCTATTTTCTACCATAAATTTGAAATCCTAGATGGCAAAAACTTTAGTCCGGGAGTTTTCTACCATGGGTAAAATGAAATCTAGAACAATGTGAACTCTTAATAGAAAAAGCTGGGTGATTGATGAAGGTGAGGAAGAGAAGATGAGGCAGAGAGAGCAAGGGAGGACAAGAGAAAGAAGGGAAGAGGGGCAAAACATGTTAATATTGATTAGAAAACTGGGTTAGGAATTTTTACAACTTTACCATCAGGATTACATCATCTTATTTTCTATATAATGTGCTAAAATAATTGCTTTGTAGGGGCGGTTCTTGTCTCAAGTGATCACCTAAACACATTTTCCCTGTGTACATTCCGGAGCTGTGGAAATCACAATGATGACTCTGGCCAGTGTTTTAATTGCATGGCATTCACTTCAGAGATACCATTTATTTTGTTCCCTTTAAAGTTTTGTAATGTCCCCAGGAGCAGAAGCATGTTGTTTTCCACATGTTAGCATGCTACTTCTTTATCTATCATGATGCTCGCGGTCTTTAATGTGCTCTTGTATCTCTAAGTGTCCAGTGCCACACAATGTGCTCTTGTATCTATGTGACCAGTATGGCAATGGTAGAAGCACTACATTGTTGAAGCTTGATTCTTGTTATTTCTCTGTTTGAGATCTGAAAATGTTTGGAGTTTATTATTTTAGACAGATGACAAATTACACAGCAAACATTCACATGCTTTTCTTCTTTTTCATTTCAAAATCAATTTCACCATGTAAAACTGATGTGTTTCCTAAATATTTGAACTTAGGACATGGTGGTTACTATGAGTTTGGGTTGTGTATCAAAATATTCTAACAATCTCTTTGTAAATTCTTTATTAAAAATCACTGATCTCATTTCTAATCTATTTTTAAAAACCACTAATGGGATGATTAAAATGTCGTCTTCATATTTGATATTATTGAGATGTGAGAATAATATGTAGGGTTTTATTGCAGATGATGTGTGCACATGTGTGTGCATGTGTTGTTTCAATTATTTGACCAGCTAAAGATATTTTTCTTTGATTCAAGCCATTGGTGCAAGAATTCAGTGCATACACCTTGGAATCAAACTCAGTGCTTCCTGAGTAAATGGCTATAGACCTAGGATAAATTATTGTAGGTGATGGAAGATACTTAGATGCTGGGAATGTGGAATTGGATGGCATGTGTCAAATATACAGGGCACACACTGGGACTGTTCAGTGTGCACTAGCCATTGCTGTCAGTGTGGTTGAGTCTCAGCTAGATGGGGAAACATTGATTTCTTTTTCAGCTTATCTAAAATATGATTTGAGAAACAAGAACCCTTTTTTTTCCTTTAAACTCAACAGCAAAACTCTTATGTAGAGGTCTTAGCTTATATTGTGTGTAGGGGAAGTGGCCAATGAGACATCAAAAGTCCCCATATGGTATAAGTAGATGGTAGCTAGTACTCTGACTGCATTTTGAGCTGTCTGGCCATTCCTACTGCAGCTGGATCCTGGGTGGCCTCTCTGCTGGTTTATTGTTTGGGGATTTCCTTTGGCTATCTAAACTTGTACAAGGCTTTACATTTTGACATTTAAAGATAGATCTGCAAGGCAGCAACTCACCACCTTGCTTTATAAAGCAGCTTCATCATCCTGCTTTAAGAATCTGTTATTCTGGACTAGCAAAAGTTTTAAATCAATGTATGCATGAAGGCTTTTGTAAGGAGGTCACTTCATGAAGTTGTCATAAAAACTGAGCTTGAAGATGTGTGCATGTTTAGCATCGACTAGCACATAATTTAACATTGGTTCTTGATTTTATATATAAAATAAGTGTAACTTTTCTATCAGTAACAAGAAAGTTAAAAAAAAGTTTTACATTTCCCATGATTCTAGAGTATGTGTAAATCTGGACCTAAACACTTGAAGGAGAACTAGACTAAGCCACCTGCTTTAAAACACACACACACATACAGGTAGGTGGGGCTTTTCATCGAGACCACCAGCCAACTCCCAAATAACCACACAGAAACTTAATTATAAATGCTCAGTGGATAGTTGAGGCTTGTTACTAACTTAGCTTTTTCAACTTTAATTAACCCATTTTTCTTATCTACCCTCTACCATGTGATAGAATCTTTTTTCAGTACAACATATTCATCTTGCTTCTCTCTGTGTCTCCTGGGGATTCCACCCTCTTCTATCCATAGTTCTTTTTGTCTGCAAGTTCCTTTTTCTGCCTACTTATTGGCCGGTCAGCTCTTTATTAACCAGTGAGACTAATGCATATTCACAGTGTAGAAAAAGATTGTTCCACAGTACACATACATGTAATGAACATGCATTCTACTTGAAGATTCCATTTGGGTCTTCACTAATTGAACCACAAATGATTCTATACTTGAGAACCAAGCTCTTGCCTCATGCTCCAGTCAGCACATGGAATGAAAACCTGAAAACCCAGGCAAACTTCACTGCCCATCTGGGTGTCAGTGATCATGATCATGGTGGTCATCTCAGGAAGGTAACAGTATAAAAATCAGTCCCCAGTCCTGCTTGAAAACATCCCAGAATAATCCAGACTGCTTCAAGAGATAAGATGAGATTTCCAAAAATTCCCTGCAATGTTTAACTCTTAATTAAATTTGCTTAAAAATTTCATTTTAATTTGCTAAATACAATTAAGAAATTCCAACAATACAAGAAGTAGATAAACAAAATACTGGAACCAGAGCTGGAAGAAGAAACAAAATCTTTGGCTCAGTGTAAAGTGAACCTCAGCGGCTCTGACAGAAACTTTCCTGCCTAATATATTCATTATATTTCTCTACATTTCCATTTTAATTATCATGAAGAAAAGGCAGCCACCCTTTTGCCAAGCGCAGTAATTTATACTTGCAATGGTAAGATAAGTAACACCACTCTAAATACATCATAAACAAAATATTTATTAGGAAAGCCTCATTAGCATGCATTTCATTCTGATAATAAGGTTTAGGAATTTAAATTAATATCAGTGTTATTTGAGAACATGGCTATTAACATTTAATAATGTTTAGCATTTATATAGTCCTTTGTGTTTCCAAAGTACTTTAGCCATTAATTAATTAAACCCCGAATTATCATTGTGAGCAGGTTCAGCTCATGGTTTCTTCAGTTATAAAATTATATTCATTAGGTATTTTAACTTTTCCAGCTAGAAGTTCTCATCAGGAGTAATTGTCCTGGAAGTTCTCTCTTGCAGAGTGAGGTTGTTAGTGTACAGACAGGAATCCCTCAATGGATATCTATCAGAAATTCTATTTATAACCTGTGAGGATAAGAGATGGGTAGCTGGCAGGAAGAGAGAACTCTAGTCCATCATGGAATGTCTGGGTTTCTATTCTGTTGGCTTTATTATTGGTCTGCTGACTCCATCACCACACACTGAGATGTCTGGTCAAGGTCATCCTTAAAGGTCATGCTTTAAAATAGAATCCATGCTTAATACTCAGCAAGATATGTCACACACAAAAAGTGCCCTGTGCATTGAGAGAGAGAGAGAGAGAGAGAGAGAGAGAGAGAGAGAGAGAGAGAGAGAGAGAGAGAGAGAGAAATATCAGTTTAAGCAAGCAATATCAGTTTAAACTGCCATCTTAGAACATGCTTAGATTTAATCCGACATAGTCACTAATAGCATACATAGGCCCCTCACAATAGATATTAGTGACTTGGGCTTGAGTTGTGACCTGGCCAGCCTTAAGGGGATATTGTCACCCAGTAAAGTTTTTCACTTGATGTTGGTTTACTTCTGATAGAGAATGTCAAGCACATGCTGAGCAAACCGACAGGGACTGCTAGATTGCTTCATTCTGGACTCTGAAACCTACCCAGAGCATCTTCAGGTGGGGGAAGAACCCCCTCGGTTTACACTTGGTTCTTTAATGGACATTCTTGGTCTGTTCCCTTCAGACATGGAGCACTCCGCTTTAAGAGCATCTCCAGGCTGCTTACTTGCCTCAGCTGGTGGAACAGCCAGAAGCCAATCCCTGGGGTTAATCCTCAGAGGCCAGAGCAAGGCATTCTATTGGCTTCCTCTGCTGACTAACTTTATCAAGGCTAAACTGAGAAAAAGGCTAGAAATACTCATGCCCTGATAGAAGAAAGCTTGCATTTATTATCAGCAAGGAAAAGAGAAAATTATTATCATCCATCAGCATGGCGAAGAAGACAGGAGAAGAGTCGAAGCGCAGTCACCCTGTGGTCTGCACCCTGCCTTCCTTTGCTCTCTGCTGGGTTCACAAATGCCAGCCTTTAAAACACAAGGAAATGCATTAGAGTAGTCAGGATAATGGACTCCGTCTTCAGTGGTCCAAAACCTTCTAGGTGGGAATCACTTTATACAGCAGATCAAAACAAATGCAGTAGATTTTATTTTTTTAAGTAAAATGTGCTCAGCATTATATAGTCCCATAAATTCTAAGCATGCTACAAAATTCCCATCCTGTGGGACTGAATTTCCTGGGTTGCAGTGCTATTTCATTTTCCATGAGTCTTCACTACCCTGTTGCTAATTTGAAACTATGCTTAGGATCACCAATAAATTCTTGCTTTGTTACAGAAGTAGACAGGTAGGAAGGCAGAATGGGAAAAGGGAGGAAGGAGAGAAGGAGAGAGGGAGTGAATTTACCTTAACCTTAAGACTCTATGTGTAAATGCTCCATTGATAGGCTGACATAGCAGATGTCAAAATATTTATTTCCAATTTGAGCAAGCCATCAGCCTTCAGTACTTAATGGCTCCTATTACCTATATGCATTAGAAACCCAGACTCCTCAGATCTGCTATTGAAAACTTCCACACCATCTTGCTTGACTTCCCACTTCACATCCCCTTCTATCTCTGGTGTACATGGAGCTCCAAGCTGGTATAGTGCATCTGACTGTTCTCTGAATGCACTGATTAGTCCCTGATCTCAAGGCTTTCTTCTTAGGAGAAAATGTCAGGAGGAGTAGCTCACACTTCTGGCTTTTGTCTGAGCTGTCTCCATGCACTGGAATGCTCATATAGTTTCTAGTCATCCCCAGCCCACTGTGGAATCCTGCAGTAGACGGAGCTATTTCTCATTGCCTTATTCTCTACAGCACACAGAGCTTTTCAATCACGCTCAGCACTCACATGATGCTTTTCAAAACAGAGCTGGATTTCTAAAGTAAACCATTTTCCCTTTATGCTTGCAATCGTGAAACAGCACTGAACCTCAACACAGTTAATTTAGCGGAAGCCTTGTAGCATGAAGCTTTCTCAACAGAAGCCTAGCATAAATGTGAGAATTTCTACTCAAATATAGGGTGGACACTAGTCAGAGATTCAACCAAGTGAAAGAAACCTAGCTAGCAATGCTTAAAAATAATAAAGGAAAATGGCCTTTGTTTGGGAAAATTCTTGGGCCAGAAGCTGCAAGGGAAGAGTTTGTATAAATCTATATTCAATCACAGAAGCATTACTAGCTGGGAATGGGGTGTGGGGTGGATTGCTGCCTGATTCAGAGGAACTGCAGAGCCCTTTGTAAAAACAAAGGCAAAATGAGGAATGCATGTAGTGTTTGAAAAGACTGATGGGTTTTAGTGTTGGGACGAGGAGCCCATGGAATGTCAGGGATGGTAAATTCAAAGACCAACCAACCAAAAGTCAATACATAAAACAAGCGTTGTGGTGGCATCAATGTATGTTCATGTAAGAGGAGGACCAAGCATGCCTGCATGAGGGAGGATGACTGCCTTTTTAACTTGGTAATTGCTTTACCGATACAATCCACACAAAACTTCTACGTTGTGGGAAATGAAGTTGAAAGACATCCTACCTACAAGCCAAATGAACTATTAAGTTTTGTTTTTAATTTTTAAAATACATGTGTGGGCAGGTGTGTGCATGTGAGTGTAGCAGAAGGCACATGAGGACTCTGAAAACAACTTAAAAATAAAGAAAAAAAACTAAGTTCCATAAAACTGACTTCCAGGCCCCACATTTCTTTATGCTCCTGTTTCTAAGTAATTAAGAGCTGACGAATCATCTATGGTAGAACAAAAAGAGACATAGAGGGGGAGGGAAAATTCAAAAAGTCGAGAAGGAATAGGAAGATCTGGGTGGCAACATCCCATGATGCCTCACGCTGTCTATACGGATATTTTTGGCAGTTTGTTTCTTACCATATCCTTATCTTAGACCCATTATAAAAATACAACCTTGGAGCCAGCGAAATGGGTCAGATGGTGAAGACTCCTGGCATCAAGTCCAACGACCCAAGTTTAATCCTCAGGATCCACATAAAAGTGAAAGGAGGGATGTGACTATACAAAGTCATCCTCTGAACTTACGCATGCACATACTACACACCAACACACTCGCTCACACATACATACAATAACATACATATACTCACATACAACGATAACACACAAATTAACACATAATATACAATAATACACATAAATAGTAACAATACACATACTCACACAATTAGTAACACACACACATACAGCGATGATACAGTTTTAAGTGTGAACTGTGATGTCAAGTAGCTGTTCTGAAACTGAACAGATTATTGTTAATCAGTTCACGCTCCAGGCAATTCTGAATTCAGCAACAATATGGCCCACTTAAGGTAGGATGAGGGTCTCGGGCTGATTTGTAATGCTGAAACTTTCTGATGAGCCTATTTTCCTCTATTTAAAAAGATTAATTAATAATTAATTAATTAGCATGACATAATTTATTCCATTATATACTATGCTATATGCATTCTCTCTTAGAGATACACACAGGCACAAGGCAGACACATATCCCCACCCCCTTCTGTAAGAGGTCTCTTTGGGGATTTAAACCATCTCTTTTAAGTGAAGTTAAATTCCACAAGAGGAAAAAATTACATATTATCTTGTATACAATGGATTTTCCTTCCACTTTTCTTCCTGAGCGAAAAGGAAATAATAGAAAATAAGAGCAAGGCTTGAAATTATATTAAACCTTGGCAATTTGTGAGCTGTTATGTTAGTGATGATTTTGTGTCTGGTATAAATTCTCAGCACAATGGATACAGTTCTGTTCCATGACCCGAATTAACATTAACAAGAGCTGTGCTATTAAATTCTTTACACCCCAGGAAAGTTTCTTCACTGAGTGTGTAACTCTAGGGAAAGATGCCTTCTTGGAAGTGGATGTGCAGCAAATGAGCAGAGCAAAGCTGGGCTGGAAGGAAGGTTACTGGGGCATAAACACTGGTCAGGCAATCACATTTACGGGTACTCAGCTGACAAGCTGCACTGACCCCAGATGTTCTCTTTAGACCTGCCACTGGTTTCCCTAAGTCACGTGTCATTATGTAATGTTAACGCATGGGCTGGTATTTAATAAACACGACAAAAGACAGTCACCATTACAGAAAGTACGTGGCAAAGATCTTTGATAATTTTATTCTGGAAGCTCAATCTAGAAAAGAATGTGTTAGAAAAAAAATACTATATTTAGTGAAGTTTTTTAACTAGTCAGAATTAGGGATAGGTAGGTAGAATTTTTACCTCTCTGTTTGTATTTATCTTACAGAGATGTTGGATTGCAGATTTATTACAATTTCCACCCAATTGTCATCCTTTGAAGTATGCAAGTTGATGAGCTTTGATGCATGCATTTGTTCATGGAATAACAGCCATATTCAAGACAACAGACCACTGCTTTCAGATCTCTTCACCAGACTAATTACCCCTTCCTGTCTTTCTTGGGTACCACTGGGCTGGTCTACATTCTGTCGCTAAGACTGACAATAAAATCTTCTAGAATTTTCTACAAATGGAGCCATTATACATATGTATATAAGATTTAGTCATCCAATCTGACTTACTTTTCTCTTAGCAAGATTATTTGAGATACATTTGTCAATATTTCATCTCATTTTACTGCTAAGTAATATTCTGTGCATATTTTGTTCATCAATTAACCTGCTACTGGATATTCCAATTGTTTCTAAAGGAATCTGCTGTGAATGTAAGTGTACCATGTTTAGGATGTGCGTTTTCATTTGAGGAAGGCAAATCCGAAAGAGTAGACCAGCCATGTTGTATTTTAGGGGCTGGTTTCACATTATCTACCTGTTTTCCAAAATGGCAGCACCAATGCATTCCTGTCCACAGTGCATTATAGCTCTTATTGCTCCTTAGGTCCTCAGGTATGTGCAGTTCACCTAGTCTTCCTACATCATGTGACAGACTTCCTCACACTTAGCAGTTTTAAAAAACTTATTTATCAGTTCATAGTCATGTTGGTCATAAATCCAGGCCCTGTGTGGCAGAATCATTGATCAGAGACATGCAAACTAAATTAAAGCCACCATACAGCCTGTCCATCTTTCTCAAGTTCATGTGCTGAGGCAGAATTAGATTCTTTGATGTTGTAGGATCAAGGCTCCCTTTTTTGGGGTATCCATTGGCCATGCATTTCTTTAGGCTCTAAGCTGGCATTCTTCAATATGTGCTACCATTCCATCCTCTAAGCCAGCTCAGGTGCACAGAGCTTGACTCTGACTCTCCTTAACTATACGGACTTCTTGCTCCAGTCTTTAAAGACTTATGTGATATAGTCAGAACGAGCCACACACTCTCTATATATTTAAGGTTAAATGATTCATACTCAAATCTTCAAAAGTCCTTCTTCTATAAACATATCATAATTATAGCCCCTGTCTCCCACATTTAAGAGAAGAAAATCACACCACAGCACCATTTAATGATTTAAGGATTTAGACCATGAGAGGCCTTCTTAGAATAACAAATAGGACAAAATAAATATCTTGAATGTAGCAACCTGTGATTTCAATTTACATTCCCCTGTGACTAAGCATCTTATGTGTTCATGTGCAACCTACACATATTCTATGATAATAAGATTACCATTTTAATTGATTCATTTGTCTTAATAATACCAATTTTTAAAGTTTTATTTCTGTTAAAAGTCTCTTGTCACATTCATATGAAGTTGACGTCCTAAGATCATTGATCTGATCAACAAAGATTCTATGTTTTTGTATCTAATCTTTTATTTGACCATGAATTTTGGTAGTTTTGTGCATAGATGTCTTACAAATATTTGCAAATGTATCCCTGGTGATTTCTCATTTTGATAGTATTGATTATTTAATTTCAATTGTATCTGTTGAGATTGTATAGACATTCCACTGATGCTTGCATATGGAATCTATATGAAATGCCTTTACTACAATCAATAGCTTTGGTATCCATTTTGCAGATTCCTTGAGACTTTCAGCATAGAAAATTTTATCATCTGAAAGGAAATTTTGCTTCTTCATTTTAAGTCTGGGTATCTTGCTTATTTTTTTCATTCTCTTTTTTTGCCTTGGCTCTGGCCAGCAGATTGCTACAGAAGTTAGATGAGAGAAAACACATTACTGACTAGTGCCCAGCTTTTGTGGGGAAACCTATACTCACTATAATGGATCTACAGATTTTTTCCAAAGAAACTTTATTAGATGTTTTCCTCTAGTTCTTTGTTTCTGCTAATAATCTCAAAATTTATAAAGCATCTTTTCTACATCTACCAAAATAGCCACCAGATACTCCCTTTGGCTTCTAACATGATTATATGGTTTGTGTGTGTGTGTGTGTGTGTGTGTGTGTGTGTGTATGTGTGTGTGTGTGTGTGTGTGTGTGCCTGTGTGTACCTGTGTGTGAGCTACCCTGTTAATGATATGCACTACACATTAAGTCATCCTTGTATTCCTGAATAGCTCTAAGATGTCCATAATATATTATTTGTTGTATGAGTTTTGCACTTTCAGAAGACATGAATTCAGTTCTTGGCACTCACATGGCATGCTCAAGATCACTTGTAACTCTAGCTCCAGGGTATCTGATACACTCTTCTGTCCCCCAAGGACACCACACACACACACACACACACACACACACACACACACACACACACACACACACACACACTTTACTCACCCTCCAAACACATATGATAATTAAAAATAAATCTTTAAAGAAATTAATTTCTGTGTTCATGAGGGCGTTGGACTTTGTTTTTTCTTTCTTATAACATCTGTCCTCTTCACAGATTGAGATAAAGTTAGTGCAAAATTAATTTTCTCTCTATATTTGGCAGAATTCACCAGTAAAGATGCCAGGCCTAGAGTTTTCTTCTTAAGTTTTTAAAACACAAATTCTGCCTCTAACTTATCAAAGCCGTCACCCTGCCATTAAAGAATAAGCTTTGGCAGTTCATTTCTAAAAAGAGACTTCCCAATTTTCTTTGAGTGTCTGATTGGGATGAAGTCACTCACAATATTCTTGTATTATTTTCATCAATTCTGCAAAAGAGAGAATATTTCCTTTTTTGTTTCTAATATTGGTATTTGTAGTTACTCACTTTTCTTCTTTTGTTCAGTTCGTTCTACTTAAAAGAGCTACAAACTTTGCTGAATTTCTGAATGGTTCCGTTTTTCTTCTGTTGATCTTGTCACTTGGCGATGTTTGCTGTTGCTTCTTTATTTGGTTTCTGCTTTTCTTTTTAATGATTATTTCTGATTTTATTGGCTTTAATTTGCAATTTTTTGATTTTCGGAATTGGGAGAGAAGATCCCTAATAGGCTTCTTCATTTGTGTGTGTGTGTGTGTGTGTGTGTGTGTGTGTGTGTGTGTGTATGTGTGTGTATGTGTGTGTGTGTGTGCGTGTGTGTGTGTGTGTGTGGACAGTATTTGTTGTTCTTAAAAGGTCCACAAACACAGCTTTTTGTGTAGTATTCTAATTTTTATTAAATTCAAACTGCTTTTGGTTTCTATGACTTGAGGATTACTTTGGAGTTTGTTGCTTGTTTTTAAATACTTGAAAATTTTACAGATATGTTTCTGTTTTTGTACTCTCTCTTAATTCCCAGCTAGTCCTAAGGTACACTTTTTACAATTTACATGCTACCAGGAGAGGTTTCTTTTTGTGTATATGCATGTATGGCTCAGAATAGAGTCTATCATGGTCAATATTCTAAGTTCACCTTATAATCCTATTGATGGTTGCAGGACTCCATCACCTGGATCAATTTATTTCCTAATATTGTTAATGTCTTCTAATAATCAGTTTTCTATGCACTTACCTAATCAGTTATTGAGAAGAACATATTAAAACCTTTTACTTTAGTTGTGGATTTATCAATTTTATTTATGTATTGTTACATGTTCACATATTGTATGTCCATAAGAGTTTATCCTTCATTAGGGGCAAAGATATAAACCTACAAATGCATCAACTTTTGTCACTATGAAATGATTTTCTTTATTGGTTTTGGTAATATTTTATATGACATTTATTTTTATTGATATTAATATAATCACTTAAATGTTATTTTATTAATATTTATAGAGTGTGTGGACATTGTTTATATACATTTAATCTCATGTATTTGTTTCTTTATAGTTCAAATTCTATCTTGATATGTCCTCTTTGAAATCAGAATCTGATAATGTCTACATTTGAAGTGAGATGCTTAAACATACACCTCAGATGTGAAAATTGATTCTCTTGGATGGTCATCTATCATTTTGCCGTGACCTTTTCTTTATTCTGTTCCTTATGTTTCCTTTTTTCTCTGCTGCTTTCTTTGAAGGGACTGGTTTCAGCTCTTTCTCCTGTTACATCTACTAGCTATCAAGACTGCCCAGTGGAATCTTCATCTCCACACAGTATTCACTAACTCTGCAAGTCTAATTGGGGAGTGGCATCCTTATTTTTAGCCCTTGTACTCTCCTCTGCTTCTGTGAAATACAGAGTCTCTTTATAATTTCTAAAAGTCCCCTTTCTGCTGACGCTGTTACACTTTCCGTCCCTGGTAGCTTGCTGGTCTCTTAAAGTCCTCTTGGATGATAGACATTGTGAATTTACAGTAGTAGATGCTGAATTTTAAATATATATATATATATATATTTTTGAGCTTGGTAGAAACAGATTGACCTCTGTGAGACCTTTCTTAATCTGATAGGCAGAATGGGAGCAATCTTTACCCTGGAACTAATTCTGGAGCATGGCCAAGATGCTCTCCTCCTCAGCAGTCCTACCTGGATGCCGTGAGATTTCCCACTCCAGCAGTGTGCACCTCGGTGAGGCTCTTCCGCCTTAGCCCAGGGCTCTCCCTAGCTTTACCTATCTGCTCTATAACACGAAATTAGCACTGCTGGGTAAAAAAATTTCGATGATTCTTTAGCAGGGGTTGGGACCTGCTGTCTGAGCTTTTTCTCATGGAGTCTCTGCCCTGCTGGTTCTACACACCTAGAACCTCCCAAGTTCTCAACCCTGTTTCCTCAAACACTTTAACCCAGCCAATCACAAAGCCAGTCAGTGTGGCCTGTGACACTGACTTCAGTTCTTCTTTGGAATGTTTTTGGTCCTCACTGCCTCTTGCTCGATGCCGAAAAACCATGCTTTCTAGCTTTGCTTAGGCTTTCAGCTGTGTAATGAAAGCTCAGCCCAGTTTCTCTTCATGGGTAGAAATCAGTGGTTCTCAATCTTCCTAATGTTGTGACCCTTTAATACAGTGCATCACAAATAAATAAATAAACAAATATTTTATTGCTTTTTCATAGTTGTAATTTTGCTAATGTTATGGATGTTAATGTAAATATCTGATATGCAGATTATCAGATATGTGACCCTGTAAAGGTCGAGACCCACAGATTAAGAACCATTGTCTAAGTATCTGTCTTTAATAAAAATAAATATTCAGATATAAATGAGCATAGGAATAACATCTGAGATTTTCTAACCTAGAAAAAACTCCGCTTTTAATGATATAAATATAAAATTTTGCATATACACATTCATGTAAAAATATTAAGTGACTAAATATTGAATTGTATGATTAGCTTTAACAGCTGATTTCAGTGTATAGACACAATAAATTCATTTAACTCATCCCTTATAACTGTATAGTTAGACATCCCCAATGTGTTGTTTTATTCTACAAGGTGTTTTATTAAAGCCCTGAAACTCATACCTAGAGTTGATTGCTACCTGCCCTGACATAAAGTTGATTCTAAACTTGAAATCTTTGGAGACCACCATGCTTATCCTGTGACTTCTCCTCATACACACTTTGCTGGAATTCTTAATAAGAAGAAAGGTGGAAAACAGATAATTCTGACCTAGAATTGCTAGTGTGTGGGACTTTTGTGTTCAGCTCAGTCTGAATTCTCTTTGGGAAAACTGGGGTTTTAAAGACTCAGTTGAATGGAAATATCTAGGATGAGCCTTGTGCCACTCATTTTTGGCAAAGTAACTGAAATTTTACAGCACTTGGGTAAGTTAATTCAAGTCAGCACTAAGGCAATCAGAACATTTTGATCATTGATAGAGGCCCAAGCTGCATGAATACTGCACACTACATTTGTGTGATGCCAGCTCCGACCTTCTGAGATAACTAGATTGAGTCTGTACCCCCATAGACAGTAATCCCTGAGTTTGTTCCTAATAGTTGTATTTCATGGTCTCAGCAGAGAGCCCTGGATTATAGCGTAATGAATAATGAATAACACAGGTGAAGTGTTATTGAGTTAGAGTTGAGATATGTTAATAGACAGTGAGGTGAATTTGTAATCGACTAAAGTAACCCACATTAATATATTTTACATTTGCAAAGCTTAAAAAGACAAATAGCTTCAATACCTCCTGCAGCAGAAAAAGAAAAGTAGACTAATGTTTACACAGCAATCAGGAGCCTTAATTTTCTATTGGTCTTACTAACGGTAGATTCCACGAGGTCTGGACTGCATAATTGTAAAAGGGCATTTATTTTTCAGAAGTATGATTGGAGTGTACAAGCCCAAAGAAAATGAACAAGTTGAAATTATTCTTTTTTGCCCTTGGTTCCTAGACATTTTAATTCTGAGAAATTACTAATTAGTTTTCCTCTGAGTATTTTCAACTTTAATAATAGACAGGAGGGAAGGACAAACTTCCAACAAAGAGAGGTCTAATAGAGACTTGTTGGCAGTTTAGAAGAGGGTATCAGGCCACAGGAGAAATCATATCCACAAACAAGAGGCATTGTGGAAAGAGGAGCCCAAAGAACCAGGTCATGCGATAAACTATCGCAGGAGACTGTCAGCCTTGGGGTTAAGTCCTATGGTTTTAAGATCTGGTTTGTGGGCTACTCTTGTTCATGATTTGGCCTGAAGGCAATGAAAATCTTTCAGAAAATAAAATTAGGAACAAAAGTTCATCTTCTGCCTAATGAGATTGGTCTTGCTTTGTTGTTTTTAGAAAGCATTTTTTCCCATTTTACGGCTTCTACAGGCAGCAGACCACATTCATTTCCTCTTTCCAGGTTCAGTAAAACACTGGCTGAGCAGAGTCTCTGAATCCTACACAGCACATTGACCTGGAGCCCCAGCAAAGACGTGGAGTAGGCAGGGAATACTTTTGAAAACATGACACAATTCATAATTACAAATGCGGTAAAAGGTATCGAGAGCAGCTTGCTCTCTTCTGGTTGGCTACATCATTGTTTTCTTTAGCTGATCTTAAAATGTTCAGGGTTTTGTTTTTTCAAGTAATTACTGAGTGAAAAAGTAGAACGTCAGAACAAAAGGATAAGTCATTAATAATAAATAATTCTACAATAGAAAAATAATGCGGACACTAGGGAAAGAAGGGAAACACCTGATTGGCCATCCCCAATGATGGTTCCTCTACATGAAAAATCTTAAGAAACTTTACTATGAATAATGGCCAGACATTATGAGTTCTGCTTATAGAAAGATAATCATGAGTAAGTAAAAATATTTTCCTAGTCACTAAGAAATTAGTAGCACATGAAGAGAATTAATTTTGGGACTACAAAACAAACTATTAAACTTCAATAGTAAAAATCAACATGATAGAAATCATAAACAAGACTAAGATAGAAATATTGATTATCATAACTACTTTTCCCTTAGTAAAATTTCATATTATGAAAGTGACCTAAATATTTTTTCAAAGAAAAATAGTAGCTAAGTAATAATAAGGGAAAATCAATTTTAATATAAATTTAAATGTTTTATAGTGTCCTGATCTATTTTATAATCCTCACATTTCATTTTAATGAAAATTAGTTTTTTAAATTGTAGTAAACAATAGCCATGCCCATTTACAGTGCGGTAAATCTTCCTGTGTATGTGATCAGTTTAAGAGACAAGCCAAATATTTTTAGTCTGTGCCTCATTCCCTTTGAGCTGTGTTTTTAAACTTGTCATGTGCACACATTCTGAATAATTGTAATGGAGATGATACAGTGGTAATGAGTAATTGATGAGCCATGTACATCTGTTTTATTTAGTATTTTAGTATTGATAGCTGATCTCAGATGCCAACAGGGTAGGTTCCCATCAAGTTAAAACAGTAAAGGAAAAGACGACAATAATGACTTAAACATTGCTTTCAGCAGAAAAAAAATCTTAAAATATTTTGCTTAGCATAAAATATTTTTAACTTGAGGCACTTGGTTCCCTGGTACATGTGATACATTTACCAACAGGGACTGCTCTTCCTTCTGAACTGACAGTTCATGGCTCCTGTAACTCACATTCACTGGACCCTTTGCTGACGGTTCCTCAATTCCCAAAGTCCCAACTGTTTATTTTCCTTCCCAGGAGGCCTTTGGAATATTTGATTGCTCTCTCGACTATGCCAGATATATTATCACTGAATATTTCAAGAGCTCTTCATTTCAAGTTAGCTTTGAGAAAACCAACTGTCTTCTCTAACGGCCTGTATCCGAGAATGCTGTCTTTCCAGTGAGGATGATGTCCACTACATCTCTCTTCATTCAGACACTAGAGTGAATTCTCACTGTTCCAGCATGATATATGGCCTGTAACCCTCTGATATTATAGAACATTATCTCCCAATGAAAATAGACTCACTGTCTGTTCACATTTCTTAAAACTATGATTAAATAGTTACCCTTAAGTAACCCAGCATGCTCTGAAATATATAAAATGCTGTTGTAGTTTTTCTGATAATAAGTCATTTGGAATGAGCTTAGAAACTTCATTGTGTCTGTAGTCAAGTGTTATAAATAAAAATCTGATTCATGCTCCAACATTACTCAGAAATAAAAGGTGCTCAATTTAGCATTGTGCATCTAGACCAAATTGATTGTGTTCAGCCCTAGCATTTCAACCACTAAATTATTGTTTATGTTCATCTGTTTGTATCACAGGTTCAGCTACTGCATTTTTGAGACCACTGTACCAACCCTACACACTTTCAGAGGATAATGCTGAATAAATTGTGTTACTTCTTAATGCTAATATTGCCTCTCTGCTTTCTCTTTACTAGAGAATGCCTATTATTTTGTCACAATGGGCGATGATGGGCATGGCAGGAAGTAACACAACCATATATTTGGAAGTCCACATACCTCAGATTCTGCTATCAGAAGCAAAAATGGAAGATGGACCACAAATAATATGGAAAACATTTAGAGCAAAGTATTCCAAAAGAAAATTCAAGAAAAATTGCATTCATAACTAAATAGTTTGACCGAGATGGGCTAATTGACACTGCAGAGCTATACAATGAATTAGTCAGCCTTTAGAAAGGAGAATCCAGGTCACAGTCTGCCCCATACAAAATGAAAGTTGACTAGAGCAACATTTGCACATATTATATTTAATCACAAATGTTCCACACCAATTGGTTTTATTTGTTAATTAGACTACATTAAAAAAAAAAAAATCCTGGAAAGCCACAAGTCTGTGAAAGAAAATCTAACCAAGCTTTTAAACGGAAACACACTTCATCCAACCGCCTATCTCAGAGGTGAGGGTTGATGATGTATTCCAGAAGCAGAAAGAAAAGGACAAGACATTGTGTGTCACACAAGACAAAATGAATTGAATATGCAGTTTCTGTATTGGGAGGAGCCTACCTAGCCAAGGGTATCTACCCCAGTGCTGCCCAGTAGACACTCACTAAAGGCAGCAGACTGTCCTGCTCCAAGCAACTGGACATGTAGGGAAAGCAAGAATGGTCGGAAACAGGAACCCAAAGCAATGGGCGACAATATCACCATGTGAAACAAACACAAACGCCAGAGAGCACTGAGGTAGAAAATGGCAAGTTGGGTGCATTGTCCCTTAAAAAAGCAGGTCCATAAACATGGTAGCATACCTTGGGTACAGACTCCATTGGGAGGACAAGGCTGAAAAACCTGACGCAGGCAACAGCTGTGCCAATGTGCTTTGCCCAAAGTAATGGCCCCTCCTCTAAAAGAAGATGAGAGCCCTGCTTTAAGTGGCCAAGGATAATCTCGACTCCCTAAGGTAAGTGATAGAACTGGAATAAGTAGAGTCTGGTTTGTGGAACATGAATTGAAACAATAAGATTAATAAAACTTAAAAGATGCGTACATATGAATAAAAGAATAGAACTTCTTACATAAATAAGGTAGAGGGATGAGGAGCTCAGAGAAATAAATGTATGTATAAGGAAGCTCTCTTTCAGCAGCTAACCACCCCCCAGCAGATTACCTATTCATAAAAGGAGGAAAAGAGAGAAGCATGTATTCCTGTGTCACATGAAAAATGGAAGCAAAGCTCTCTTTGCTTTTCACTACAGAGGTATGAGTCAAAACACCTAGCAAAGAAGAAAACTGTGGGACTGGGGCAACCAATGGAGACGCATCTTGTCCTTTCTCAGGACGTATTGGATGACAGCTGCAGTGTACAAGAGATCAGAACTGTCTATGTGCCAAGGGGGATCTGGCAATCTCTCATCCAAACTGACATTGTAGATCAGAAGAGACACTTAGCAATCGCATAAGAACAAAAGTGGGCATCCCTGCAAACATGAGTGGTGGGTCCTCTACCCTTTGTGCATAACATTCAGTTTGGGTCCCTGGAGAGGGCCTGGTGTTGCAGAAGGCCACAAGTGCTCAGCTCAGTCCAGCCTCCAAGTACTTCACTAATTGCCAGTTATTGTTCAACAAATCTTTGGTGCAGAAATTCAAATAATCATGCATTTAAAATAGGGAAAAGAGGGAGATTACATTAGCATTAGGTTAGTTTTATTACCCCTGGGAGCAGAGCCAGGATTGGCCGCGGCCTAAAATTCAAAAAGTGCAAACATCACAAAAACAAAATGAACAAATGAACAAACAAAAATTAAACACACTTATAACACACACACACACACACACACACACACACACACACACACGGTTCTAGGCTCCTCTATAGGTGGTGGGGTACACATATGTTGCTGACAGAGAAACAGTGCCCAGGAGGTCAAATGCAAGCCGTGGTAACAACTGGTATAGGAGTTGGAAGATGCATGACCCAGAAAACCAGGGTAGTCAGTGGGAAAGCAGACATACAATTTATTCTGGAGATTTTAGTTAAAAGCCATACAGCACAGACTTAGCTGGAAGATGAGAAAGAAACAAGAGGCAAAATAAAAACTGATGTCATTAATTCAAAGCTGAAATCTGACATGCAGATAATGCCTCTTCATAAAGTAATAACCAACCTGCAACACTGGCTCTATGTTAAAATCTGTGGGAAAGGCCAATACATAAAATAATAGTGACTGCTGGTGGTGGTTGTGGTGGTTGTTGGTGGTGGTGATGGCGTCAGCAGAGTCCCTCCAAAGTCACACAGGAGAAATTTGAGGGTCGGAATTGAACCTTAACAGAAATAGGGTTCCGTTACTGGTAGAAGACAGAACAAGACAATATATCCATATCCTTCTGGGTTGGCACCATACAGAAGTCAGTGAATTCTGTGGGAGATTTAAGAGGATGGATATGGGTGATACCAGAATACCTCATGCAACAGAAAGCAAAGAGAATGCCTGCCACACAGTGACATCATTGTTCTGAGCACGCTGGCCCATAGAAAGGAAGGTGTCACATTGTACTCAAAGTCAAAATCAGAAGGCTCTGTAGGAGGTTGGAGACATCTCTTAACTACCAGGCAAAGGAACAGCCCATTGTTCAGTAGTTTTACTCCAACATAATCCAAGAAGAGGGAGAGAGGATGTGTATTAGATGACTTCAGGGCTTAAGAAAGCATGGATCTGCTCTGGGTTGGAAACTATCATAAATTGAGTGTGTTTCTGGAATTGGGTATTTCAATAATTTTTTAATCCCCAGGAGAGGGGGAAAGGAGCGAGAGCTACGAATGATTGATAAGAAGCAACAGATGCCCATGTTAGCTCAAAAGAGGGAAACATCTTTGTGACTTGTCAGTGTCCTTCTGATCAGTGCTCAGCTGTGACAACTGAGGGCCTATTTTGCTTTGATCCACGGTAGTTCCCGAGCATGCTCATCTAGTGGCACCTGATGATGGGGCCCGGAAAGCTGTTTTAAGTCAGAATGTAATGGCTTCATAGGATCAGGCGAGCCACCAGCTGACAGCTGTCAGGGATGCTCTTTTACATTTGAGCCTCCTGAGGAGAATGCTGAGAGACGTTCAAGACAGGAGGCCATCTTTCCAGGGATTCCACTACAAAGAACAACTGTAAGAAATGAGATTCTCCTGCTTAGAGGTCTTCAAAACCTTCTAGTGAAGCCTCCTTGTTTTCTAAATGAGGATGTTAACTCTCAAGAGATGTGAGCCCGGCCATGCCCATCTTTACTGTGGCCTCACAGATTGTGTTATAAATGGTTCTCTTTCTATATATAAATCCACAAGGGGGCAGAAAGCCTTAGCCCAATATGACCTCTGCTCTGCTCCATATGGGATAAAATTATTTTACAAGGATATCTTTTAGAGATATTTCTGACAGACCAATCAATCAGTAATTGTCTTCCTGGGGAGATGGAGATTACAATGCCAATAAATACATACAAGACAGATTTGCTTAACACTGAATGGACTTTCTATATTATACTTTTTTTCAAATTTATCTGGCGCAGATTCCTTTTTTATTTTATTAATAATGGTCTTAGAGCTGAGGAGACTATTTAATAGGTAAAGTGCTTGCTATTACAAACATAAGGACCTGAGTTTGATCCCTAGGAAGCACACACAGAAAGCCAAGCATGGTGGCAGGCTTGTGATCCCCGGGGAGAGTCAGACAGACAGATCAGTGGCCTATTGGCTAGCCAGTCTATCCAAATCAGTGAGCCTGAGTGACAGCTAAACAAACAAACAAAAACCAAGGTAGACAGTGACTGAATAATGACAACCTAAGTTAATATCTGGCCTCCACATACACGTACATATATATATATATATATATATATATATACACATGTTTACATGCACACACACACACACATGTTCATGCTCACCTGCAAATAGACACAAAGGAACATGACCAACACAGAAACACACACACACACACACACACACACACACACACACACATACAAGTTAAAAGACTTTTCTTTTTTTGTCTTTACATATACATACACAAGAGAGTTTCACTATAGGCAAGTAAGGGGTCCATAAAGCAGAATATAAGCAAGATCTTACATCAATACCCAACTCCAGTTGGTGACCTGTGGTTGACTATGCTAGGCTAGATTTCCAATATGCTCACCCCATCCTCATGTTCAGTCAGCCATGGTAGAAATCTTTTCTAGAGAACAGAGGAACATTTTCCATTCAAGATAATGTGAAGTTTCACTATGTGTTATCCCAGTACCCAGGAGGCTAAGGCAGGAGAATTACTAAAAGTTTGAAGCCAGGCTTGGAACACATAGAAAGTTCCAGGGCAGCCAAGGTTAAAGTATGGGTTTCTGCCTTTTGTTTGTTTGTTTTTGTTTTTGTTTTGTTTTGTTTTAAAGTGAGAAGTTCAATGTTCTGGGAGACTGATAACTCATACTGCCTGGATGACACAGTTGTAACCATGAAACTCATATGGAGAAACTTCTACAGAAAATGCTTTCCAGATTTTATTTTATTTTTAGTTGTATATGCATCTGTGAGTTTGACTTAAGCACATGAGAGTTCAGGTGCCTGCAGAATCCAGAAGAGTGTGTCAGTGTGTAACTCCTGGAGCTGGAGTTACAAGCAGGAGCCAAAGAGTAGTCCTTCCTCTCTGGGAATCCTGTGGAACATTTATTCAGAATCCACTTAAGGGAACCTTTGGAGGGAAATTTTATGAGGAATGTTGTAAGAGTGGTCCTCTATAGGAATCTTCTAAGAAAACTCTTAATAAAGAAGCTTTCTGAGGCAAATCTTCCATGAGAGACATTCTGAGAGGATAGCTTAGTGGTGAACCTTTTTGAGGAGAATCCTCCACGAAAAGACTTCAAAGGGAACCTTTAATAAACACAGCTAGGAAGAGAAGACCAGTAGCAACGCACATGGTAGATATTTGCCAAGAATTTGCAGTTAGCAGTCTCTTCTGATAAAAGCATCTTTATTTCCTTAGGAAATGACCCCTGCCTCCTTTAATCTATGCGATTCACATAAAGCTACACTGGTTCCATGGCTCTTTGGGTGGACACTTGGTTTAGATATGGCAATTAGGACACTTTGTCCCACTAGGTACAGCAACTACCTCCAAGGTAGTCAAAATATCCCAGATTGCCAAGAAGCTCAACTCCCAAACTTTTGAATGGGATTTTTGTACTGACCACAGCACTGGTGGAATAATTATCTGGGGCTGCTAAGGGTTAATATGTGGAGGCAGCCAGTCCGGGCTTGGAGCCCATGCAAGTGAAGCAAAGCTGCACGGCAAAATAATAAACAAATACCAAGTACTTACACATCATACAACAATCATACCAAGCACAAAATATTCAGTTACACACTCTGAAAAAACATCATCTGTGTCCCTGTTAGTTTAAGCTGATTTTCTTTGTGCTTCCAGAGTGAATAAAGCAGTCCAATGAAGAAGTAAATTTGAAAGTTAAACATGGAAAATTTCAAGAGTGATAGTTTGACACAGATGTAATGAAAATGGAGTTTTCTGCAATTAGATCAAGACTTTCAAATAGCTTTTAAAGTTTACTGATAGAGGAAAGAATATGTGATGGCAAATATTAACATTTATTAAATGCCTACTTGAAGGTATTTAATAATACTTCTTAAACTATAAATTGATATACAAACATCGGCATATTTATCTTATATATAACTATTGTCTTTTGATTCTACTGATAAGAGAGAATATTTCATTCTGAGTCAAATTTTGTTAATGTATTTTTAAAGGTTTTGTGTGTGTGTGTGTGTGTGTGTGTGTGTGTGTGTGTGTGTGTGTGTGTGTGTGTGTGGCTGTGTGTCTGTTTGTGTGCATGTGTATAAATGTCTATGTGAATGCAGTGATCACAAAGTCCAGAAGATGGCACTTAATTTCCTGCATCTGGAGTTGCAGATAGCTGGAAGCCACCTGAGATGGGTATTAGGAACTGAACTTGTAGCCTCTAGAAAAGCAATGTGTGCTTTTAACCTCTGAGATATCTCTCAAGGCCCATGAGTCTAATTCTATTTGAATAACTCCATATTGTTGATATGAAAAGCTTCTCAATTTGAGACTCAAGTTATCCCTGAGTATAGGAAGAGTGGGTGGCTCACCTGTTCTTGTGCAATGTGATGATGCATTGATTCCTTAAAAGAAGAGATCCTATCTTCTCTGGATTGAGATCTGGGACTGAAATTGCAAGCTCAAGTGACGTCTGAGCTGGCCACTTTTGAAGGAATTTGTAACCAGTGATAATCCCTGCTGATCCAAGGCATCCTAAACTTCTTTGATTGTTTTGGGACCCCTGATTGGTTTGTGCCATCCACTTCTTAACTTTAGCAATCTATGTCAAAGTCTCATGTGACAAACACAGTCATTGCTATGGAAACTCCCATGTGCCGCATCCCATCTAGACTTTCAGCCTTATATTGATGTCATGTTTATGTCCATACATTAGCAAGGATATCCTAGAGATGGCAACGAAAAGATTTTCATTCTGCTCACCACAGAGCTACAGTGTTGCAATCAGGCTCCATCATGTTGTAAACAGGACAGTTCTAAAGCTAGCCAACCTGTCACAACCCAGTAAGTAGAAAGAGCAGGGTTCCCAGCCATATAGTTCACCATTCATATTACCAAAACTATTATATTTCTTGGCCAAAAGATAAAGTCAATACATGTGAATCCAACTTTCCTGAATTTTCATAGTCTTTATAAAATAATAAGGCTAGAATAAAGTCAGAGTTTTTATTTACTTTAGCTTTATTAACATTCCAATTTCTTAATTCCAGGGAAGTCCCTGATAATGGACAGACTTTCTCTCCTACACTACAGGGAATGCTGTGCATTGTGTTTTTCCATTGACCCAAAAAGGGAAACATTAATGTGAAAGAATAAATTATGTTTTCCAGGCTATAACTGCCCTTGCAAAATGGCTGTCTTCCTGCCTGAATTTTTATTGGCTTTTATTTCTGCTTTTAGCTGGGACAAATCTCAATATCACTTTGGATAGACAGATGTTAAGGTGGGCCTAGGCACATATCTGCATTTCATGAAACACAAAACAACACAAATTAATCTCAGAGCTTTCTCTGATCACATCACTACACTGCTCTTGAAAAGATGGCCTAAATGTGTGGCCTTCATTCTCTCCATGATCCAAAGTTTGTTGAAAATTATGAACTATAGCCCTGCAATGTAAACATTATTGCTTTTTCATTAATGAAAAGATGAATCCTGGAAAAGATGGGAAATTTCAGTAAAATCATGCTCTCAACAGCGGAGCAAACTCTGGATTTGATTGTATAACGTAAGTGACCAGATTGATGCGTTTATTGAGTCACACTTGTGAGTTTTCATATGAATATGGCCACGATTTAAATTAAATCCGATGAAATATAGCAGGAATATATTCACAGTAAGGATTCAGACTTAAAAGTACTTTGTGAATTAATAAATTGTAGTATTCTAGGCTTGAGAGCAATCCTGAGAGGGAGGAGGAAGCACAGGGTGTCTTATGAACTTCAAACTCCAAATGAATCATCAACCTGATAGTGGTGATGACTGAATGAATAAATGAATGTATGATTAAGGAATGTTGAGGAAGAAGCCTTGATGAAATATGAACGTGCCATATCTGACTCAAGTCACATTGTAAAGAGGCCCCTTCCCCATGTTAGAGGACATCCAAATAGCCTAAAAAAAAAAAATCTATGAATAGATGACCAACAGCATAACCAACCATGGAAATACCAATGAAGCCAATGGTGTATCATTCCACACACACTAGACTGAGAAAACTTTGAATATTCAATGACACAACTACTTCAGCATGAATGTAGAGTAGTGAGAACTCTGAGAAAGTAAACATAAGAGTTGAATGAAGACAACCATCTCAGAAGGTAACAGTACCTTCTAGGAATGATGGACAGTTTCACAATAAGATCCAGCTACTCTGTTTGCAGAAATAGACAAGACTATACATTCTAGTGATGTCTGGCACAGGAAACAATCCTTACATCCAATGACGGAAGAATGAATTAATAAGGTAATAAGTCAAGGGATGGGAACAAGATGTAGCTTTCTAAAGTGAGGAAAGACAGCCAAATAAGCTGAAGCTACAGAGAGCAGCATAACTGGAATGTAAACTATGATAGGAAACAAGAAGAGCAATTCGTATATTCTACAATATGATTTCTTCTTATGAAGTCCGAGGGCGCGCTGAACAAAGAAGGTTATTACTTAAGGGATACACTCATGTAGTAAGTCCATAAACACGAGCAGGAGAATACCAAACAGTTCAAGATACTGTTCGCTTCCAACCTACAGGGTGCTGCGATGATGCACACAAGAACCTGGTTGGCAGTCCTTCTTAAGCTGGGAGGCCTTTGAATTATTGTTTTATGTTTTATAGGCTTTGATTAAAAATTCTCTCATATACATTCAGATTTTAACAAAACTATCAAAAAGGAACTAAACCATGGCCTGCTCTAAAGCCTATTATAAAATAAGAAGACTTAGGCCAGCTAGACAGGTCAGTGGGTCAAAATATTACTAAGGAAGCATGGCAGCCCAACTTAGAGCCCAAGAACCCACAGAAAAAGAAAGTAGGTTTTCCTCTCACCTCCATACACGGCATAGTCCTACACACACACACACACACACACACACACACACATTTGAATAAATAAAATCTTTTTTTAAATAAAAGCTAGTAAGAGTTTTCATCCGCTTCAAAACAAATGGTCAGCACTCATTTGTTGTGACATTTTCTACTGGACAGAAACCTGGGCACATCAGAGAGGATTTTGTTGACTTGGAAAGGATTTCTCTGACCATTCAATTGTCATCAGGTTCTGTCTGTTGTTTCCTGATACTGTTTATTTTCTTCATGGAATTGTCTGTTCGGACTGTACCTGTCTGCCTCTCCCTGTGATAACTGGCTCTGGTTGTCTGTATGTCTGGATTAGGGGCTATCTAGGACTAGTCACCCTGTGCCTGTGTTAGAGGACAGTATTGGAGAGGTGTGAGATGTGGGACCATGGCTGGGAAGGGGAGACCAGCTCTCCATGTTGTCAGTTTTGTATAATGGGTGGCTTCATTAGATTAAAAGGGTCCAAGGAATAACAAATGTGATCTGTTCTCCCTTTTTCCTAAGAGAGCCTGTCTGTCACCATGATGATCCTTTGTGGATATTAGACATTTTTTGCCCCTTCAATGTGCAATAGATACCACCATCTCACCAGGGCCTTACCAGCCTTTGGCACTGGATTAGGACCACTGAGACTTGCAGTATCTTAGACTGAGTAGCTACTGTGTACTCTGCCTTTTCAGCATGGAGATGGTCACGGACAACTGTCCAGTCCATGTCCTGTAAGCCAATCTAATAAATCTCTTTTATACATACACATCTAAATACATATATGTGTGCAGATTATATGTTTTCTGTTTCTCTAGGGATCCTTGTCTAATATAGCCACCAATGGACTAAAAAACTCCATGTCAGCAAGACTCACGGAACAGGGATTTTTACCACATGCTCCCAGACTCCCTTTATCTATATGGGTCCATAAGAACTCTTCTATCCAGAAGACAATGAGCAGAAGTAGTGGGAATATTGTTTAACTTAATAGAAAAGGTCCATGATGTCCTCTATTGCATTATTCCCTGACAACAGTGATTCTTTGATGGTACTTTCCCAAATCGTATAGCTGTAACCAGAAGAATATCCTATGAACAAGCACCATCTAACTTCTATAATGTCCCACAGCTCTAAGTAGGAGCTCACAGTACCATATGCTATACGCTCTCACTTTTCTTCATCATCGTGAAGCATGCACCCAGGCTGGCTGAACCCAGACTTCACCGGTTCTGTTAGTCTTGACCACTTTGCTCCAAGGTTATTTCTCCGCCTTCTGGATGCAGAGATTACAGGTGGTTCCCAAACTTGCTTGACTTTCAGATGGGTTCCGGCGATCTGAGCTCTGGTCCTTAGGCATGCATATCCAGCAAGTGCTTTTTGTACAGAGCCATCCCCCAGCAAATTTTCAGTGTTATTTGTTAAAAGAAAGAGAGGATGGGAAGAATGAGTAAAGGGCAGGAGAGATGAGAAGGTGACAACAAATGTGGAAGTAAGGAAGGATGGAGGAAGAAGGGAGGGAGGGAGAGAGGGTGGGAGTGAGGGAGGGAGATAGGGAGGGAGGGAGGGAGATAGGGAGGGAGGGAGGGAGGGAGGGAGGGAGGGAGGGAGGGCCAAAGTAAGGTAAGAGAGAAAGTTGAGAGGAGAAGGGAAGAGGAATGGAAAGGTGAGAATTTACAACCACGTAAATCTAATGTTCCAGTCGATGGGTTTACCCGGCAGCTGCTTGTCCCCGTGAGTTCTGTGATGCACCTTAGACCTTAGAAGTCATTCCATCATGTGCTAGGCTGGAGACCTTGGAAAAGCCACCAGCCTCCGCAGCTGCCCCTGTCTGTGATATCACATTTGTCTTTTCTGCTTTGTAAAGATTTGGCAATTTTAAATGTGTAAAACTTGTTTCACAAACTGTAAGTTTCTAGATAAATAGGAGGCATCATTGCCGTTTATTTTCCTTTGGCTTTGCTTTGAGCTAAATTCATAAAATAAAAATGGATAAAAACTACTGAGTAGGAAAATAAAGAAATGGAAAGAAAGTGCCCACTAACAATGAGTCACAGTAAGGATATTTCCATATGGAAATGTGTGTTTGATCTAATCACTACTAGAGCAAGACTATGTTTTATATGTTTATTAAGAATAAAATGACGTTTCTATTATCTAAAATTTGACTATAATGTGAATGGAAGAATATTTTATTTCTCAGGAGATTACCTAATTCTCCCCATGTCCCAACAAGGGTATTAGATGTTGAGTAATGAGGTACAAAAACACTGGCTAGTATTAAGTCAACATAGAGCAACTGTGGAAACCCAGATAGCTGGTCCAGTGTCTGTGAGAACACCTCACAAGTCCTCAAAGGATGGGAGAAATTAGATGCTTCAGAATCCATGAGATAAGCGATGGATGTGGCTCACAGGATGAGGCACTTGCTGTATAAATTCATCAAGAGGCACTATCTCAATAAGTAAAGTAGAGAGCCCTTAGGGAAGGCATCTGACTCCACATGCATGTACAGGCATATTAAATGTGCACACACACACACACATGCAAATGTGTATATATCCATGCACACTCCACATACTCCCAAAAAACAAGAAACACATGCTAAAATTATCAAACAGCATTTTTCTAGTTTTTACAAATATTCTGGAAAAATAAGAATGGTGCCATTAAATGTGTAGGATATGCAGGTCAAGTTGTTTAGGAAACAACCCATGATTAGTTTGGGTGGAGGCTGGGGTTTGTGAAAGAGTCACTATGTATCTTGGGCTGTCTTAGAACTTCTATGTGGCCCAGGCTGGCCTCAAATCTGTAGCAATCTTTCTGCCTTAATGGTAATCTTTTAAGAATTATGTAAGCCACACTTCTGTAATTAGTCAATGAATTCAGGAATGTTCTTTTATATCTGTTTCGTGTCCAGCATGATATCCTAATAGCAGAAGGGCTGAAATACCAATGTTCTGAATGATGCATCCTAAGTTGTAAGGTTATGGGTGTTAAGATAAGTAACTCAAAGTCCTTTAGTATATTATGTCTACATATTTAAAAACTTGTTTCCTATGTATTTATTCAGAGTTCTCACTGATGAATACATTAGCCACAAATCACATAAATCAACAGAAAGCATGAGTTTACACACACTGTAAACCTCATTGTTCATGCAGCGGGGTTACTAATATGCTCACTTCCTCTCAGCCATAAGGTACAAACAGAGGGCCAGCAGGGGTTCTTTTCACAGCTCTGTCACACACAGACATGTTTTGCATTCTGTTATCAGTTGGTCTCTGCTTTGCATTTTATAGCTATCTCCAGTTCCTAACCAAACCCAGTGGTACTGAAGTTTTAACAAGATACCATCTTTTTACAATACCGTATGATAGCCTTGGATGTGGAATGGCTCCTGAAGGCCCATATGTCAAAGGCATGGTCTACAGCTTGGAACTAGGGGGAATGAAGGTGGCTGCTATAATACATGATTCCAGATAGTGGAATGAGAATGCTCTTGGAGGAGCTTCTCTCTCTCTCTCTCTCTCTCTCTCTCTCTCTCTCTCTCTCTCTCTCTCTCTCTCTCTCTCTCTCTCTCTCTCTCTCTCTCTCTTTCCTAGTTTTGAGATAAGCAGCTTTACCTACCACCACCCTGATGGACCATGCCACTCCAGATCTCGAAGCCCCAAAGCAATGTACAGCAAACATGGACTGGATCCTCCAAGATGATGAAGGAAGCAAAACCTTTTCTCTTTATAATTTGTATTGAGGTATATGTTACAGTAGTGGAAAGTGAGCGTGCCTCATTATTAATGTTAGTGGGGATTTTAAATTGACCTGACTTTGTAACCAAGAGTGATAGAAATGATAGTTTTGATATTTTGATATGGGTAACCAGCTTTTCCAGTTTCTGGATTAATCCAGCAAGAGTAAACAACTTGAAAAGGAAGAATGAAATCCCTGATTTCTATATTTAATCTACTGATCATAAAGTGGAGTATAAATTTATGTCCAAATTCAAGTCGAGAATGGAGTGCCACATGAAAAAGAGCAGTGTTTTATTTAGTGTGAGATAACACCCAGACATCCTTCCAAGATACCAGATATCCTTGCTTTCAGGGCTGATGCATCCCAGGGGCTCATCTGCATCATGTGAGCATCTCTGATACTCAGAACTCCTTGTTCACTTCTGTGTGAACCAGAGGTTTCATGCTCTTCAGTGGCTGCTCACAAAGCCCAGAATTTTTGACCTGAGAAATGACTCCAGCATTCAGCCCATTTGCATACACCAGATAGTGAGAGGTCAAAGGTGGGCTGTAGAGACCGCCGCAAATTCAGATGCATCCCTGTTCTTCTATGGGACTCTCTGTGATAATTCATCTCTAAGGTGCCCCCATACGAAAGTGCCCTCCCCAAATCCTGTTATGACTTGTTCACATCAAAAATAATTTATAGACAAATTTAGTTTCTATCTAAGAAGAATAATCCATTGAGTTACTTGAAATTTTATTGAACTCCAATTATTATAGCAATAATTTTCAGACACAATAGCTATTATTAACATGGCGGTTATATATACAGAGCTATCTTAGCAGTAATAAAAATATACTTTAAATTTTAGAGCTTAATAAATGAGCTCACTTTTTTAGTTGAGATTATGTGTCTAACCCAGTATGTGTTCCTGTAGGCTCTGTACCTTATTCCTCATGCCATCATCCTGCAGGGGTAGAGCCGTACAGTATGATGGTAATTAACGGGACAATTGAGGCAGTTTAGATAAACAACTGAAGTATCAAGGCTTCAAGTAGAATGAGATGGTTGTTTACACATCATTTGCTTTGAGATATTAATGCCAGAGTTTGAGCCCAGCCCTTCAAACACACTAGAGAATCATACTACCACTGAGCGGCATGCATTCTTCATATATTTGAAAAACCATTTATAGGCTTGTTCATACAATGTCCCCAAACCATAATGAACTGTGCACAGTGGCTAATGCCTGTAATCTAAACACCTGAGAAGCTGAGGCAGGAGGATTGATGCATATTTGAGATCACTGTGTACTTCACAGTAAGTTTCAGGTGAGCCTGAGCTACAAGGTGAAATACAGTCAAAATAAAAAAAAATGAAAACACTAACCACAAAGAATGACTTGGTGATGCGATCAATTCTTAACAACTCTAGACTTCATTTATATCATTTTAAAACTTAGATGATGCCTGTCTTGTTCTCTTTCTGGCTCGTGATAGGCACTCAGTGACTATCTGCTGAGCAGCTGAACCCTCAGTGGAAACTCATTTCATTTCCACAGCCTTGGAAATCTAAGTGAAAGGATTCCAGGAGGCCTTTCACACAGTCTAATTCATTCAAGTTAGGAAATCCAGTAAGTACACTGGGTAAGGTCTGATAACACAGCCTGGCTACTACTAAAGGAAATTGCCCTTAAGAACCCTTTATTAGGTAGGCAAGAATCTATAAACTGAAAGTGACCAGGACCAGATGTCCTCTGGATGATTTGCAGACAATCTTGGTCCATAGGATGAAATACTGGTGAGAGACTCAGTTCCCAGTACAAGGCAAAGAGCAGATAATGGGAGCTACTGTAAGCTTTGAGGTTTTCAATCACTCAAAGAAGAAAATAGCTATATACTAACTACATAGTGCTCCAGGGCATTAATGCCCTAGTACCCGGGCTGCCATCTTACACTATGTTAAGCATTATCCCAGGAAGGTGACTTTTTAAGTGACCAGTTCCTGAGCAAACAAGAGGACCTGATTTAGGACCTAGATTGTCAGTACCCACATTAAAACAACAGCAATAGCTGTGCTACATGGGCGTGTAGTCCCAGAGCTAGGGGACAGAGACAGAAGACTGGAGGATTTTGTGTCTTGACCTCTAGCCAGTCTGTGGTGACCAGTGAGACTCAGGCATGATGAGAAACCTTGTCTTAGAAGTAAATCAGGAAGCAACATAGCAAGACATGTGACATTAACATCTAGTCTCCACATGCTTACACAAAGACAAGCATATCCCACTACACACATTCCTGAGTGTAACATATATCAAAATAAAATTATTCTGATGCTATTTTGCTGCTATATATTCTAAAATTCCCTCTTTTAAAATACTAATTTTAGTACTCACTAGTTAGAACAAAGTTTATATTTCAGGCTGGGCCTGATAGCACACGTCTTTAACCCCAGTACTTGGAGGCATAAACAAGCACACCCCTGTGGGTCCCAGACAACCCTTGTCTGCATAGTGAGTCCTTGTCCCCTTCCTTGACCCATTTACAGTTAAGACCTATTTGCTTTTCCTCCCGGACTAAGAAGAAGCAGAGAATACCCAAAATGGTGTCTTTTGTAATTGTTTGTTAGGGAATATTTGCAGCCCATATAAACTAAAGGTTAATGCTGTTCACATAAATCACTGTACATATGTGTCATATAACATCAAACATCAAGCCAGTTACTTTATACTTAGAAGGTTTTTCATTTTCTATATTTCTTCAGCATATGAGGGTGGGATGGGCATTCTTATAAGTCATATTTGAACTAGGCAGTATGGCCAAGTAAAACATTAGCAAAAGCTGGTACATCTCAAGCTGTAGATAGAACTCTGACAAAGGACAGTGCATCATGGCCTTACACATCTGCACCATCTAACAGGACTCTTGTCACAAACCATCCTTAGTCCATATTTCCATTTGTTCTGTTAATAAGGGAGAAACTTCAGTAACCGGGGTCACCCCAGATTCCAGATGCCCATTTGAACAACAGTCACTATGTAGACTACTCAGGAGAACATTGAGAGGCAGTACAGAAGAGCCACACCCTTGCCAAGGCTTTGCCTTACTCAGCATCTAGAGACAAGCGTACTCATGGGATGCCAGAACTAATGAGTGTCGATGCGAACAGCAATAAGATGAGATAAAACCTCCTCCCACCACTGTGGTCTCAACACAAAGGGGCTATATTTTATTCTCCAGAACTCAAAGTTTTGTTTTAAATTCTGCACATCACAGCCATACTAAATATCCCCTTAGACAAGACACAGAGCTGCTGAGTAAGACCCCTGCAAATCTGCAGTGCTCTTTCATAAGACCAACATCCATAATTTATATCTGCATACAATTAGCCTGTTTACATTTATACATTTTCTGCTTCCTTTTATGAGAAATCTTCCACAGGAAGCTTAGAAATGCATTCAGGATAACCTTTTTAAAATAAAGACTCCAGGACCAAGCTGTTTATAAAATCCAATACCTAATAAATTCTTTATATGAATAAAAAAGGGTTTCCTTCATCACAAATGATGTGCTTGAATTTGAGCTAGCCTCAATTACCTCCCATTTTAAGAATGTATTTCAGGAAAAAAAAATTGCTTGCTCCACTTCTTTGTGGTTGTTCACACACAACTATCATTATTTTCTTTTGGCCATCATTAGAACACTGTAGGGATAATTTTAGGACCATTCTGGCCTTAGCTAAGTCAACTCCTGTGTTAACAGGACAAAGAAAGAAAAAATTAATCTATTCAGTCCCTCATCAATGTAGAATTCATACTAACACGATTCTGGATTTCCTTAATACGTTTAGCTACATTTCACTGTTGGGAATGTGTGCAGCAAGAGAACCTTACGAAGTTACATAAGTAAGGCAGTTTACATGAGATGCAGTGCTTGAGTGAGAAAGGTTCCACCAGCCAGTGCAGAGGACATAGGACTAGCAAGCACTTCCTGTCCTTATGACATAATCTCTTCTTCTCTGCCTTTTGTCATCTCCTTAAAGTGAAAGTCACCATTTGAAGCAGGAGCCTGGATTTGCTGTAGATCCTACACTTGTGTGGGATAGAGGGAGATGTCAATAGAGAAAAGCCTGCTCCAACTATGAAACTATTAGTATCAGGTGAGATCTGTGCTCACCTGAGCACTGACGTCCCACAAAAACAAGGCGAGTTCCAGGAATCGTGCACCCTAGTGATACAGGAGTGCTTACTGCAAAGAGCCACCCTTCAGCATAGGGGTAACATATGACTTGTGTGCTAGAACGAGGCCACAAACTTATTTTTAATTTACTAACAAGCAGCAAGTGAGAGTCAAAGGCAGGAGGATAATGATTTTAAGAGTCTTATCTGTAGAGTGAGCTGAAGGCCATGCTGGGCAGATTAGCAAGACCCCCCTCATCTCAAAATCTAAAGTAATCAACATGTCCAGGGTGTACTTCAGAGGCATAGCACTTGCTTAATATGTGCAAGATTCAATCCCCAGTACTGAATAAAATAAACTTGAACTTGATCTGCTTTCACACACAGATGAACTAGAGTAGACCAACATTCTCTCTTCCCTGGGTTCCTAAGCTCTCTGGCTGAGCCAGCACAAAACACCTCCTCAGCATGGACTAGACTAAGCTAAATCACCCTCACTCAGTCACCCTAATGTGGGATGTCTTTCTATATGCTGTGAATATGCTTTATTATTCGCTAGTAAAGGCTAGTAAAGGAACTATTTTGACCTATGGCAAGGCACCTTGGAAGCAGGCAGGAAATCTGAGCAAAAATAAAAGAGACTGAGGGCAGAATCAGACAGAGATCCTAGTTGCCGAAGAGGCAAGATGTAAAGAAACAGGTAAACCATGAGCCAGGTGGCAAGACATACATTAACAAAAATAGATTAAGATGCAATAAGCCTGAGCCATAGGCCGAACAGCATGTAAATAGTATATAAGCATCTGAGTCATTTAGGGAGGCTAAGCAGCTGCAGGTGGGTCCAGACCTTGGGCAGGACAGGTCACAAACTTCTTTCTATATCACTCCATTTTCCTCACTCCTCAGCACTCTCTACGTTCTGTTCCTCTCTCTAAGGCAACCTCTCTGGCCTAACTCTTGAGACTTGCAGAGCTTTCTTCATACCCCCCCCCCCCCACGGCAATATCTCCCTTTCTCTCTGACATGTTCTATAATAAATAATCTTAGTGACTTTTCTGTGGCTTGAATATGAAATGCCCCCACTGCCACATGTGTTGGAACATTTGGTCCCTAGTAACTGTTGCTGTTTTGGAAGGTTGTGGGACCTTTAGAAGATGGAGACTCACTGGAGGAAGTGGGTCCTAGGAGGTGTGGCTTGATGTTTTACAACCCTGATCCACTTCTTGTTTTCTTTCTGCTTCCTGACTGTCCACAGTGTTATGTGCTATCCTGCTTCTCTTGCGGCCATACCTTCCCTATAGTTATGGATTGTACCTCCTCATACTGTAAGTCAAACTAAGCTCTCCCTAATTGATATTTGTTTGCATCAATTAGTAAAGTAACCAAACAGCATATGAATGTCTTCTTAAAGTTCAGAGTTGGTTTTTCATTGACAAGTTCCTGCCTGAACACTAAACTGGGGAGTAGCCTAAACAAATAGACAGTTTTCAGGAGAGGAACAGAAGTGGACTATAAATGGAGTTCTGTGCTCTTCCATTATTGTTAGCAAGGTCACTTAGAGCTTCTGTACAGAAAGATGTGTATTCTTGGAACTGAGACTTGGCCCCAGATTTGAGATGTACTAATCTGAAACCTTGACTGGCTGCGATTCCTTAAAGATGAGTTCCTCTCAGTTTCCAAGCCATTTTCAGACAGGGCAGAAGATAGACAGGAACCCACGTGGAGCATGAATTTAGCCTTAACAATCTGAAAACCTGTGCTTAGCATCAGAAAACAGGATGAAATCTGAAGTTCTTTTTATTGCCTGTACCCCTTTCCCAAATGGTAGCCTGCCACTCAACAGTGTCATGGCAGTGTGGGTTGAAATGGAGGCTCTTTGGCTAATGCCCTTGACACATGGTCAGCTTATCTAATATCTCCATAGATATTAGGCTTACAGCATCATAATTATCCTCGACTACATTATTTTGAGCATAACATCCAGACACATCTTCTGTAGTCATCAGTTTTCAACAAAGGCATCCCAAACCAAGCTGAGGTCCCTGAGAATGTTGATGTAAATCTACTGCAGGTGATAACCCCCTCTAGAAGAAAAAAGTTTCTGCCAAGCATTCCCTTCATCTCAGCATTGTTTAAGAACTACATTCTACTGTCTGGTGTCCTGAAAGAAAGCTGCTAAAATCTGGTTACAATTTTATACAGTCTCCATTTAAACAAAACTTAATGTCTCTTGAAGAAGAAATATTATACAATACCTTAGTTTATCTCAATTACTAAAAAAGCTAAGAAGAGAAAAAAATCCTAATAAAAGGATCTTTGGACTAAGGAGATTAGGTAGTTCAGTCAGTAAAGTGCTTGCCCTTATAGCATAAAGATTCGGTTCTGCTTCTCAGAGCCTACAGCTAGAAACAGCCGAGCATGATTATGAAAACTTGTAATACCATCAACGGGGAGGCAGAGACAGCTGATCCTGGGACTCACTGGACAGCTGGCATAGACTCCTTGATGAGGCCAGGAAAAGACCCTGTCTCTAAAAACAATATGAGCAGCAAGTGAGGATCAACAACCAAGATTGTCCATAACCTCCATATTCATGCACGTATACATGCTTGTGTATTCATGGGCATGAACTTACCCACTCACAAACACACACATATACATGAAGCTTAGTTAGTACATATGTGTGCCTTAGGAGAACTTAATGTCATGAAAATATGCTCGTGTGAAATTAAAATGACCGGCAGGAGCCGGAGTTGGTAGTATAGTCATACTCAAGGTGTTGGGTTCAAACTCAGCCCCACAAACCAGTATCAAACAAGTCAAAACATTCAAAGAGAGAGTCACTGGAAATCTTAATGATGTAAGCGTCTATATATCATCATTAATTAACTCACTCAGTCATTGTCTAGTTAGTCATCTAAACAATTATTGTCATGGTTTCTAAAGCTGGAAGAAACTGTGATAAAATTCAGAACAGTGAGCAGGCTAGACCAAACATCTGCCCTCATAGAGTTTGTGGAGGAAACCTTCAGATTAGTTAGATATAAATCAATAATTTGATATGCGCATAGATTATAGGGTGACTTGTATGTGGCCATGCTAGGAACTATAGTTATTAACATAATGGGCAAGAAAAAACATTGTGTCAGCAGGCTTTCAGCCTGAGCTCCTGAGGTTTTTTTTCTTCCTTGCCACTAAAATTCATGAGTCTGTGAGCTCTCTTTCTTAATCTAAAAGCTAAAGCTCCTCTTCTCTTTAAGTTTTTTGGGGAAAAAAAGCTATTCCAGTTCTCAATAATAGAAAAGCAAATGGATGAGCCTGCATCAAAGAAATATAAGCACCTATCTTCCACAGTATCAGAGACAGGGTGTAATGCATGTCAGCAAGGAAAGGCCCAATTTCTTGACCTGTATTGGAAAAATTTCCTTCTGGATGTTGGAAAACTCATTTTGAGGATGCCAATTGATGTGGGAATGTCTTTCTGTATGTTGTGAATAAAGGACTGCTTTGGCCATGGTGGGCACCATAGGAGTAGGCAGGGAAACAATAGAATGGGTAGGAGAGGGGAGGGCAGAGTCAGAAGAGAAGCGATCTAGACGTCCAGGAAACAACATGTAATGGAACACAGGTGACTCACACACAGCCCACGTGGCAGGACAGATTGATGGAAATGGGTTAAGTTAATATGAAGAAATGTGCCTAGGCGATAGGCCGAACAGCATGAAGTTAATTTAAGCATCTGAGTCATTTTAGGGGGGCTAAACAGAGTGGCCAGGTCTGGACCATGGGGCTAGTCTTTCTACAGTCAATGAGGTATATAATTCTGTCTAAACAAATACATTTACTATTGATCACATTTTCCATTGGGAAGAATGAATTAAAAGAAGATGGAATCATTGAATTTTTAGAATGAACAATGTGAACTGAACATAAATGGCTCAGTGAAGGGTATTTACTATGTCCCCTCAAACACCAGGGCTACTTTTCCTCATCAGTGCCTTCATGGTTTGTTGTTGGTACATGCTTGCCCTGCTGCTTTCCATCAGATGTGAGGCATCTGCCTCTCATTTTCACAGCTTCCAACGTACGCAAATTTTATTTGTTTTGTGATCAGTAATTAAAATTATCACTTCCAGACCACCGGGTACAATGCTGGATCCAATTTAGTCATGCTATTTTTAGTTCATGAGGACTGATATGTGTGTGTGTGTTCATCCATAAACACAATTTCTGTCAAGTATACCCAGTCTTCAAGAGCAAAAGTGAAACTCTGTAGAGATTACAGAGGACCACCCCACCCCCCCAAAAAGAAAGAAGATTTAATTAAGTTTTTAGAGCGAACTGGAAAAAAAAATAATTTGAAACGCTAAAATATTTCTCTTTCTGAATTAAGCCAATATTTTAGATATGAAGTTAGTATAAGTGGCATTCACATGTTTCCATGCCTAAGATGTCAACAGAGGAGCATGGGACATTGAGTCCAGCTCTACTTGATTATCTGTGAATTTCTTGGAGATTTTAAAATGAAATCTTTAGATTATTCATTACAAGTACTTTTTAAGTTATAGACCACTTTAAGGGAGCTGTTCAATTTTTCCATGATAGGTTCTTTTAAAAAGATGCATAAGTTATTTCTTAACAGACAAGAAAATGAATATGCATAGTAAAAATATGGTTTCACAAGTATCACCCAGGATGATGCTGTGACTTTAAGACAGTTTCAAAACTGGCCTTACTTCTTTCCTTGGTTAAGAATACAGCTTCATGTCTCTTGTGAGAATTTCTAAAGTAATAAGTGAGAAAAAATGTTCCTAGGAGCATAGATAATGATAAATTAAGAATAACAGATAGAAAAATAGATGATAGATAGGGATAGAAAGTTAAGATTATAGATAGATGATAGATAGGGATGACAAGTGATACATGCACACATACATATATAATTGATCTATAAATATAATAGATACATGAATTTATGGATAAACAGAAGACAGATCTATAGAGAGATGGATGATAGATAGGTAATTGTAGATAGATATACAGATTATTAATTCATAGATATATAATGAAAGATATACAGATAATAGAAGATAGGTAGCAGACAAATGACATGAATTTGATGATTGGTAGATATATGCTTACTAGATATAGATAGATAGATAGATAGATAGATAGATAGATAGATAGATAGAGACACAGATAGATACATAGATAGATGATAGATAGCTCTTCTTCCTTCTCCAGTTGCTATCTTACCCTGTTCATTTTCTCAAATGGCACAAAATGACTTTATTTACATTTTATTCACTGTCTATCATCTTTTTGCCTCCATCATAATGTATGCTTTTCGTGAAAATAAAATGTTTCTCCTGTCATGTGAATAAGAGAACCTGGAATAAAGTTCATGTTTTAATAAACACTGATAGAGGTAATTAGTAAGTCTATTGAGATGTCAACAACCATTGCATAGATGGGTGGTAAATACTATCTGGTTTGGTGCTGACTTTATTGCTTTTTGAGTAGAGAAACACTCATATGTTTACTCAAATTTTTTATTTTTTCAGCAATGAGCTTGCATTTCTTCTTAGTATAAGATCAAGTAGTGATTTAAAAAAATCAAACCGGGTCACTTAGAATTGCAGAAATCTTTCAAGTTTCGCTTTATATTTTTGTCACATTTAAAAGAACAGTCAACTAACAATACCTCCTACAGGATGAAAGCAAAAACTAACAAGAAGAAAATTACCAAAAGCCTAACAAAGGGAAGATAGGAAACCTGCAGCCAGGCATGGACTCCAAGAGTTATTTACTGCTTTTCTCTCGGACTAGTCTGCCCATAAATCCTTCAGGAAATCCAAGGGAAGATGCTAATCACAGGGCTGTAAGGACACACTGTATGAGGTGCAGATCTGACTTCTCAGGCCAACTCTTACAATATGGTACTGTCCAGGGGATGCTTCTATCAGTTTTAATGTCACTGCTGACCAAATTCCCAAGAAAACCGACTTGAAGGGAAGGCTTCTAAGGTAGAACACCATGGATAGATAGGTACGGCTGCTCACTGTATGGCAGCCAGGATATAGTAGGACAGATGGCAAACAGAGCTAAAGACGAGACCTGGGACCCAAGAACAAAACTCCAGTGCTCTAGTTCCTCCAGATGGACCCTACATCTGTAAGCTCTGACTATCTATGAACAATGCCTGGAGATTTTTGATATATCGGTAATTGATTCATCAGCCAGGCCAGCCCTCTTGTGACCCAGTCACCTGTCAATGATCAGATCCATCATCCGAAGACCAAATCACTATTGTAAAGATGTTTTTAATACTGCAAGTTAAGGGAGTAAAACGTATAAAATTATAAACGAAAAAAGTTTATAGTTAAGAATACAAATATTTCCCTTCTCCCATTAAGTAATACTTCCAGGATTCATTTTTCTGTAATTTAAAATACAAAATTTTCATAGAGAAAAAAACCTTAGGTAAATCTGAAATGCAAGTTTTACAGTTATGAACAGGACATTATTTTATCCTTCTAAAAGAATACTTGAAGGCTTAAAGGAAATGTTGAAATAGCCACAATTCAGAATATAGCAGATTGAGCTTGAGAGACTTTTTAACAGTTAAGAACAGTTGCTTACTCTTTCAGTGGACACGTGGTGACTAACTTTGGTTGTTAATCTGACACCTGAAATTAACTAAAACCCAAATGGCTGGCCATACCTCTAACGCACTTTTAAATCTGACATGAGAAGATCCACTTCTAACCCAAATCCTTTGAAGTAGGAAGATTTACCTTTAATCTGGGCCACATCCTCAGCTGGCAATGTATATAAAGAATGGAAGAAGGAAGATGGATCTCTCTTTACATGCTTGCTCTAACTCTTGATAGCAAGTCCATTCCTTCACTGACAGTAGAACCCACTTCTTCAGCATTCCAGAAGATGCTGAAGACCAGCTGAGACATCCAACCTTGTGGACTGGATAACGATCAGATTCTCAGACCAGTGGCAGACAGCATTATTGCACTAGCTGGATTACAGTTTGTCTAGGACATAGTACACTCTCAAAGCCAAATGTTGTGCAAATCTAGAGGCTGCTCCATTATACCTTGCACTTCAAGGAGATCACATGTGGATATCACCTGCTCCTAGATCTTAAGAATAACGCAGCAGTAAGATGCCCATGGGCCCTAGAGAAAAGGAGCCACTGATACTAATGAATCTAATAATACGACAATGTTAAGGCACGTCTTCAAATATAGCTTTTCTACTGTCTTCATTCATTTTGTATTGCCGTAACACAAAACTAATCTGTATTGATCAGATATGTATTGGCTTGTGGTTCTAAAAGCTGGGATATCTAAAACTCAAACTACAGCATCAGACAAGATTCTTCTTTCAGATTCCTGCTAAAAGAGGAAGCCAAAGGAATGCTAAGAGAGATCAATAGCTTGAATCCACATATCAAGCCCTTTAATATCCACCATAACCTACTCATGACCTGAACATCCCCACTAAGTCCCTGCTCCCAACGCTGTACCACTAGAGCTTCAGTTTTCAAGAGATGCTTGGCTGGGGTGGGATGGGGGCATTGAAATGGCAATAACTTCCTAGGATGCCATAAGAATTATGAGATGTTGTGTGCTGTTAGCTGTGAATATTAACTATGAGTACATAGTGATGTGTAGTATGAGGTTTCTTGCCCTGACTTTCGGGCCTAACCTCAAGGTTTAGGCTTGCAGACCCACAGACCCACAGAGAGACACACAGATGCTTTCAAGTTTTACGCTGAATCGGCCAAAGGCCTAGGCATATAACTCTCTACCCTTCATCTAACCCATGACTCTTATCCTGTTCAGCCATGTGGCTCGGTACCTTTTCTTAGAGCAGCATAGTTGTCCTCTGTTTCTTCTGGCTTCTCCCTGGTGCTCTGCCTTGTGCTTCCTGTTCTCAGAGTTTTTCTTGTCTGGTAGCCCCGCCCACACTTCCTGCCTGCCTTTGGCCAATCAGCACTTTTTATTAAACCAGTGGGTGGGACAGTTATTTAGCATGAAACAACACAGTCCTCTACATATCCCTTTTTCTCTTCTTAAAACAAAAAGAACTCCAAATCTAATATTCTTTTCCCCCTTATCTATAACTTATAAACAACACTGTAAATAAACACAAACATCCATGATCCATGTTTTGGGAATGTGGGCATTGTTCTCTAGGCTACTTCCTGCTGAATGGGGACACCGACAATCTCATGGGAATCCAAAGAAAAATTTAGGATTATGCACAAGTCTCTAGTGGAGTAGTCTGTAAGGCTGGGTCATCTCAGCCAGTCTCCTTGAAATTGTTCTGGACACAAAGCTCAGGAAACTTGAACAGAAGTGCTCTGAAATGCTGAATCATCTGGGCCATCCATTTCCATTGGAGATTTTTCAGGGGGTCTTCCTCTATCAAACTTTGTGTTCTTTATCCAGGAATAAATCCACAGCCTCTCATTTTCTGTGAAAATAAAAGGAAAACCTCTTCTCCAAAGTAGCGTATCTTTGCATTTCAATTTTAAAGTAAACTCATTTACAAAATATATATGTTGAATTAATCCAACAGCATTTATAGTCAACTGTCTTTTAGCAGCTTTTACTAAGTCATTCTCAGTCAAGAGACTTAAAGATAAGACAATAACATACAGTATCCAGACATTCTTTGTTTTTTCCATCTTTACGTGGCTTGTTTATTTATTTTACTCTGTTTCTTTTTTATTTCTCTACCTTCTCTTTTCTTTCTCTAAGCCTATGTATATATATTTTCAACACACTCTAAACCACTTAGACTTTAAAAAAAAAACTGTCTTTACTGTATATTTATTTCTTAACTTTTTCTGTCTCTAACCACACCTTTGTTTGGCTAGGGTAATTGACTCCACCCCGATTCTTCTGTTTCTTTCTGTTTCTGAACACACCTTTAATCTGCTAAGATTCAAGGTTTGTAGGATGGGTGGATGGATGGCTCCACCCAGCTCCTAGTCTAATTTCATAGAATTTATCTTTTTAACCCAGGTACTCTGGGAATTTCAGGGTCCATATAATCACCAAATAAAGCTTTGCCATCTGTTGCTCATTAACTCCATTTAAGTATTTGGCAACAGGGCCTCTTAAAAGACTCACAAGTATTTTGCCTCTAAGGCTGAATCAGGAAGTTTCTCTTCAAAAAGCCAAGCCTCTCTTTGCCTCGGGCAAACAGAGCTGATCCTTAAAAACATCAACACTAAGAAGCCATCTTTGATTCTGTTCTTTTTTTGTCCTTATGAACAGAAACCTTAAATACATCGCTTATATTGAGGGTCCTGTGAGGCTTCAGGAACAAGCCATTTTACACCTTAAGCTGTACTCCAAAAGCCCATCATTTTTCAGCCCAAGCTCACAGGCCTCACCAGGATCACAATCCCCTATAGTGATGCTTATACTACATTCTTGCTTTTACCCTTACTAACTGGAATGGAGGTACCTAGAAGTGGGATGGACATTCTGCACATAACACCATGCCCAAGTAAGAGAAACAGTGTATTCCCTCAGCAAATAGTATTCCCAAGTACCCATAGTGGGGCTGTTATGAGATGCAGCCTGTCATCCTGGAAAAGTCCAGGAGGCCCAAACATCCTTTCCCATGTGTTCTTCCTTGGGCAAGGAAAGCTGTTCCCCCACACCCATAGATCTCACAACCATTTCTTATCCCTTCCAGAAGAGCCTGGGAGGAGCTAGTTGTCAGGGAACCTTAGAGCAAACTTCTCTTAGGGAGATAAATTTTCCAAACATCCAATGGAATCATTTCCCTCCACTTTTTGACTCCATAGTGTATACTTTGACTAGACAATAAGAAATTTGAGGGCATGGATTTTTTCCCCCTTCTCATTGTATGGCTAGCACAATGCATGAAACACAGTTCACTGGGATCCTTGTCAAATAAAAGAATGAATTGTCAAGTAAAACAAAACAAATCTAGGGGTAACCAGGGAACTGTGGTCTTAGACTCAGTTTGCATTGCCCACTCAGAGTCCTGTATTGGATATTACGTTCTGAAGATATATGAACACAGTGCCCAGCTGGTGTTCCATTCCGGAAGGTTCTGAGGACCTTTAGAAAGTGAACTGCTGGGGGAAAGGTCGGTTGATAAGATGCTTGTTCTCCAAGCACAGGATCTGACTTTGATCCCTAGAACCCATGTGAAACAAGCTGAGAATTATTAAATTTACTTGCAATTCTAGTTCTGGTGAGGTAGAGAAAGGTTCATTGACAAGATATCTTCCCACACTATGTGAAAATTCCTGGGCCGACAAGAGACTGTGTCTAAAAAAAAAAAAAAAAAAAAAAGAAGAGGATGGTACTACCATACAATCTAAAGTTTCCTTTGCCTTTCTCTACCTTTCTCTACCCTCTCCCACAAGCACACAAGAACACTCACACATATGCAGACAGACACATACACATAAGGAGATGGATTTGTGTAAAGGGATATTCTACAACAGAGGGGGGGAGGGATTGCTTTCTGCCAGGTAATTCCTAACAGCAAAAAGAAAAACAACTATACACGTATTTTTTTAAAAGTATCTCATCTATTTCTTCATTCCATTTTCATGGAAGGTAGAAGGAAGAATTCAGGATCGCTTGAATCCCAAACTGAGCTCCAATTCACCACGCAGCTGAGAAAAACCTTGATCCTCTTGCCTTGGGCTCCAAAGTGTTGGCAGTTCTGACGTGTGCCATTCTATTAAAGACTGCATATCTATTTTTAAATTACTTGCCGATATATTATGTTTGTGTGTGACTGTAGTGTGTATGCTCAGGAGCATGCAACATGAGAGTACAGAGAAGCCAGAGAAGGATATCAGAGTCCTTTATTACTTGCTGTCTTCTTGTTTAGAGGCAGGTTCTCTTGCTAAACCTGGAGCTCACTTTTTTGTTTTACCCAACTACACTGACAACCAGCACGCCCCAGAAATCCTCTTGTCTCTGTCCTCCAAGGGTTAACATTACCGGTGCAGGCAAGAGCGTGATGCCCAGCTAAATAATAAAAAGCTAAACAGCCAATAGCTAGGCAAGAGGGCTAGCAAGGCCTTCCAGTCTCCCCAGTGGACGCTCTGGGGAGAACTGCAGAGTTGGCAGTGGACTCAGAGGGAACAGAGATGCAAGAGAAGAGATAAAAGCCACGAGTCACATCCAGTGCATGCTGGATCTGAACTCAGGTCCTTATACTTGCACAATGAGCACACGCCACTGAGCTGTCTCTTCAACCTTAAGATTTCTGTTTTATTCTTCCAGTTCTGAAGGTAAATAGTCTGCTGTGAATATGTAAGATTTCATGAACCTGAGATTTCTGTAAGGCAATGGATCTCCTGCCTGAGAGGTTATGCCTGAGACTTTAGATCTGTGAGGTCTATGACAGAAGGACTAAAAACATCATGACAATTTATGTCTATAGAGCTAATAATTTAGAATATTTAATCATGAAAAATTTGATATTTAATTTGCAAACAGATCTTATAATATGCTTAACTTGATGGCTGTCATTTTCTCATCTATCGATAAGCTTCAATAAAGCATATGTATCTACAAATACCATGTATTTTATACATGTTAATTTGTAGAAATATTAAGAAAATTTATGTGATATATTACATAAAAATGTCACTTTGACAAAATAAAACATAAGGCTATTATATGATATAAGATGATTCTTTTAAATCACATTTGCTTTCCTAACAATAAAAGGTAATACGTATTCAACTTATAAAAGCAGAAAATCAATGTTAAAGGGCAATTTTCAAGAAGGTAAAGTTGTGGCTCTTGTGTAGATACATAGTAAGCACTTGTCAGGTATTTTAGTAAGCCTATTAATTAAATCAGAGAGCCAGAAAAGGTGTTAGAAGCAGGTCAAAGCAAAGAGCCAGAAAGCACAAATTAAGGAAATTGAAATGGATCCACACTGGCTGTGTCCACAGGAAGGAAGGCTGACCAGCAAAGCTTCACTGAATTGAATTAATCTGCATCTCTAAAGACAAAATTCATTATAGGGCATCTCTACTTCACAGTTATAAAATAACTCAAAGGCGGCAGATAGCTCACATAGGTATAAATAATGCATGGCTGCCGGTTGCAGCTTGCCTCAGATAACTTTTGGGCTTTTTACAGTTTCCTTTACAACAAAGGAGAGCAGTAAGACAGAGCACAAGGAAGGACAGAGAAAGAGAGAGAGATTAATAATAAAGAAGACTTCAGAAGTCAACTGCAAACAGGACTTGGTGGTATACATCCTAACACAAAGCAGGCAGAGGCAGGAGGATTTCCTGAGGTTGCAGGTTAGCCTGATCTAGGAAATGGGTTTCAGAACAGGTAAGAGTATACTACATAGTAACACCCTGATTCAAAACATTAAGCAAACAAAAACTGCACAGATTAAACTTCAGAGAACCATTTCCTTCCCAGAAAGAGATCACAATAGAATTATGCTGAATCATCCATGTACTTGTTCCACAAACTCCTTTCTTCCCACTTAAAAGTTCTATGTGTGAATAGTGAACAATTTTTCATATTAGCATCTCTTGTACAGTGGGATAGTTTACATGATGTAGATATTGCACAGTTAACAAACACACTCCGTTTTTAAAGCATAAGAAAAATCTGAGGTCAATTATCTTCATAGCTATCTCTAATAGTCCCCTTATTACTGCCTGGAAAAGGAACTGCCGGGTCCAAAGCTAGCATTTTAGCTTTATTTTGGTAGATGCTGATAAAATGTGTTGTTCTTTTTTCAATCTTGCCAACTGTATAAAATGACGCCTTCTTCCCCACACTCTACTCAACACAAGACACTATCATCATTCTTAAGCTTAACTCATTTGCTGAGGTCACCCGCTTCTTAATTGTCTTCCGCCTGTATTTTTAAATACGACTGAGGCTGAATGTTGTGTTATCTAAAATAAACACTTTACAAAACACTACAGGAATAGAGCTTAAGGGGATCGTAGTCTAAATTATTTCTTTTCTCTCTTTTAATAAGTCAAGGACTACTGACAAGTAAATGAACAGATATTCCCATGTATATCAAAAGCAAAAATATAACACCTCTATGGCACAGAAATACAGCTTAAAGAGTTTTCGAAAAAAATATAGTGCACCTATGAACAGAGATTCTGAACTGTGGAAGTAAAAAGTGGTATTGGCATTTGATTGGAATTTGGCTAATCATGAAGCAGTAACACTCTGGATTTAGTCAGACAGGAAGCATCTGTAAAGCCAGCTACACATAAGAGAAAATCATTGATTACTTATTAGCACCTATGTCTACTTGTGGGCACCATGTCATTTCAGTCTTCACGTATTTGCATCTCTTTCTTTTACTGCTCAGGGTGGAGTAGGTTCTTCCTCAGAAGCATTTAGCCATTTTATTTACACTTATAAGCTAGAAGATAGTGAGTCCAGCTTTTGTGTCTATTATAAGGAGATGAAGAAGAATGCTGAGGAAATAGATTGATAGAAGAATCCAAGAACTCTCTAAGCTACGTTTAAAAGAAACACAGTTCCCAGCCTTGAGGAAAACGAGTCACCTCACCCCCTTTACTTCTCATCTCTATAGTTTTCCTTCCAATTTGCTACCACAGAAGTCCCAAGAAGGGACCTGCAGAAGCCTTATTAGAGTTCAGCGGGACTGTCCAACAAGCATGTCCTACTAAGGGGAAAAACACAGATAAAATGCCATCTCCTCAGGCTCACATAAGGGCCACCAGAAGTTGATCACTTAGGATCACAAAACTCAGCTCCTTGAAGCCTCTACTGACCTTGCTCTAAAATGGAGTTCTTCGGAGCTCATGGCTGCCACTCAAGGACTGCACATACATATGCTAAGTAAGTTAATATACAAACAAATTCTATGACACTAGAATAAACTGTTTCAGCACATCTAACTGAGCTAGAAACACAGTAATTCCTTACTGGGTTTATGAGGAAAGCCTATGTGTGTGCTTAATCTGAAAGGAAAGAGATTCGTGTTAAAGAATTGATCAAAATATGGCTTCTTAAACTGGTACAATATGAAAATTACAAGTTTGTTTTCAGGAGCAATTCGAAAATCTTATGCAAAAAAAATGGAAGTCAAAGAAAAAGAAAAAGAAACAAAAAAACAATATGTCAACCAACTTCTTGAAGGGAACTGAAATCTCTCTCAGCAAACCATTATCATTAACTTTATGTTAATAGGGTTTGTTAGCTTAAGGTTCCACTGTTCCATGTGCTTTGTGGATTTCTAAGTTGAGGGATTAGCTGTGGCCTGTGACCTCTAATTGGATACTGTCTAATTATTAATATTCATTTTTCCAGGGGGATTTGTCTCATGGAATTAAAAAAGTTGATGAGTCGGCAGGAGCTACAAGTCCCCTCTGACTTAGGAGCATTAAAGCATATATAATCCAAACAAGACCCTCACAAACAAACTCAGATCATTATTTGAAAACAATACTTAATATTCCCCTCTCACCTCTAATTGTACAGACTTTTAAATAAAGTTTGAATATATACTCAGAAAAAAAAAGTTGTATACTTGGGAAATCCCAAATTCTGCTGGCAAATGTTCAGCCTACTTTGGATTCTGCTGTCTATCAATAAGTCTATGTTAAAGTTATTTTATGTCATGACTTCAGTGGGAAGGAGAGACTCTAGGTGTTCCTTCTCCTGATGCAAGAAATATTGTATTGAAAACGAATTATCTTTCATAACTGAAATATAAATGATTTGTCCTTAGCATTTGACAAAAAAAAAATTCTCTGACCATAAAAATAATCAAAAAGCCCCACAGCTCTGTGGGAATTCACACTTCTTTTTGTCTGAACTGAAAAGAAAAGAAGAAAAAAGTATTGGTGAGATGGAAAAAAAAATCCTAAATGAGATGAAGAAAATCAGCCAGGGGAAAACTGAAGGTGTGAAGATGAACAGTAACAGCTTGTCAGTGAAGGTTATCTGGGAAAACCAATGTCCATGAATCCATGTGCCTGCCTCGCTGTCCATGATGTGACACCATGGAAAAGAGAAAGATGTCTCTGGTGATAGAAATGCCATGCTTTGTTTTCAGTTTTCCATTGCTTAAGGAAAGGTCTGTGAGCTTCTTAGCTTAATTGCTAGCATGGCATCCAACATTCCAGCTGGTGAAATAGAGACGATGGGCCTTCACTACTTTCTTTTGTGATTGGTTTGCAAATGATTTTTTTAAGTGACTTTCTAAAAGTTAGAACAATCTAATCCTGGTGGGGAAAAGTTGATTTATACACTATTCACAGGGAAAATATTGGTGAGGTTTTCTAGAAGTGTACGTGTCTTTTTTGAAAAAAAAAATTACTTTTTCCCCTGTAGGGGGATTATGTTTTTCCATTGTATATAATTGTCCCACCCACTGGTTCAATAAAAAGCACTGATTGGCCAAAGGCAGACAGGAAGTGTGGGTGGGGCTACCAGACTAAGAAAACTCTGGGAACAGGAAGAACAGAGCAGAATGCCAGAGAGAAGCCAGAAGAGGCAGAGGACAGCTATGCTGCTGTGAGAAAAGGTACTGAGCTGTGGCTGAACAGGATAAGAGTCATGGGTTAGATTAAGGGTAAAGAGTTAGCAAGTTATATGTCTGGGCCTTAGGCTGATCAGCCTAAAACTATTATAAGCTGTGTGTCTGTGTGTCTCTGTGAGTCTGTGGGTCTGCCGGCCTAAACCTTGAGGCTAGGCCCGAAAGTTCAGGCCAGAAACCTCTTACTACATTCCCCTACCTGCTTTAACTTCTGGGAATTACCCTATCTCTACTGGAAGCTGCACAGGCCAAGTGCAGGTCAAGTGTATTTGCATTCATCTTTCAGTACACAGAAAGTTCTGCCTGTTGTCTATGAAGGACCATGAGCAAGTGGTAAGGACCTGGGGTTTAGACTGTGGAAATCATGGCTGTCTTGAAAGAGATGAGCCTATAATTATCCTACATATCTTAGACTAGAGTCAGAAGAAAGTTTTAAAAACTATGCTGTTGCGAAGCCCATATTCACTTCAAACGGTATTTAGAAAGTTATCTGTGTGTCTTCTGGCATATCTCATACATGAGCATAAATGTATATCTGTAACTGGACTTTTTCTGTAACTTGTTCTGGAATCCGGGCCATTTGTAGAGGGAAAAATGAAAACCTGGCTATTTAAAGTCACCTTAGTCAGATATTTCAAAGCTGAAAATCTGGATTTGATCATCAGAGAGAGGAAGTTAAATTGGTGTGAAGTTCACATTCTCCTTCGTGCTCTTCATGGAACCCCATTTATCTGTTGTAGTTTGGACTCTTGAGCCAAATATGTTGAGCTGTATCTCAGTTTGTGTGTTCTGCCAAGCTTTACTCCTGGTCTCCAGTAATATGAGGAATGTCGATGTCCTATGTACCTGCTGATGACATCTATAAGCAGATTTATACTCACACAAGTCTAAACTCATTTGAACACTGCATAACTCTACTGACATTATAATAGGTAAAACAGCTATTGCCAAAAGACTTACCCTAAAGGACTATAAATGTTGAGTCTAAAATCACTAAAACTGCGTTTTTTTATTCTTAGCTGTGCAAGGACCATATATGACTTCCAACAGCAAGTAAGGCTCCACTGAGCTCATTAGTGTTGACCCCCACTAGCCTTTCATGAAAAGTACATACTCCATGTTTATTACTTCAAGACAACAGACCAGGCCTTAGCATGAATCTTTTCTCTTTAATATTAAACTCTCACTTAAGAGCATTTTTACAGAGCCCATGCCATAGAATAAATATCCAGAAAATGCTTGCTGTTACTGTAGTTGAAGGATTATTATAGCAGAGAATCTTCTGTTCTAATCTAAATCCTAGGCGAAGCTTTTGGGGAACAGGTCAACAGACTGTTTTATTGAGCACCTCTTCTTGTCATGGTTATAATTTTACATCTCTGTCTATGCTGTCTGAATAAACAGCTCTAGTGAAGCTTCTTGTAGGCAGGGGTCTGTGTATTTGCCTATCCTACCCTGGACAGTCTTAGAGTGTCATCACTCAGTACACCTTTGTTGAAAGAACAGTTGACTCACATCAAAGTCTCTAACTTCACTGATGACTCTTAGTGGCCTGAACATAGATTTTGCAAGCTAGGTGTGACAGTTCCAACTAAGGCCTAGGGTTTGGTGTTAAATCTGCCTGCATGCTAATGCTGGCCATCATCCATCCCAGGCACTGAATCCCCTTTCCCAAGACCTACCATTTGCTCACATGCTGTGGAGACAGTATATCTCAGAGTTCTGCTTCTTTTCCTTGTCTGGAACCTCCTCACACCAACCCATCTCTCTGTTCCAGGGTCTTACAACAGCCAGTAGATAAGACCAGAGGGTTAGGAATACATATTATCTAAAACTGGAAACCTTTCCCCCCCCCCACACTGCTATCTAGCTATACAGCAAGATAAAAAAATATATTAAGCAGTTAAGATAGTGGTATTCTTACAAACCCATAATAGAGACAGAGGGGAAGCAATGATCTACTGAAATACTACTGCCAGGTAAAAAGGAAAAATGGACTCACGTCCATAGCATCCAACAAATTATAGACAAAACTGACACAGGAAATCACAGATTTCCAACACTTTAAATCATGCACATGCTCACACAAACCAGATGCTTAAAAAAATAAATGTAACTTTATTTCCAATTGTCAATGCTTCCCTCTAGAATAAATTTATCAATTTAATCCTTAACACCTTGGCACAGCTTCTATAAAAATATAAGTGATTTTAGTCTCAATTGTCAGAAACCAAACACTGCTATATTTCAAATCTCTATATTTTAAACATTAAAGGGTTTCTGACTCTCACAAACCAAATAGATGTGAAATTATAGCTTAGAGGGCTCTATTTTTGAGGCCTCTGGCCATGCTTATATTGGTTTGGCTGTATTTAAGGATCCAATATAAGCATTTTCTAAAATGAAGTATTAGAAAAAAATATATCTAGAATGCTTGAAATCACATTCAGCAACCTGACCAATTGAGCATGCAAGTGTACTTTTGCACAATTCACTGTAAAAACTACAGAATGTTTTTTCTATTCATTTTTAAAATGTTTATTAATTATATTTAAACCTGTGCACATGTGTGTGTCTGTACGTATGAACATGAGTGGAAACCAAAGGCATCTAGTCCCACTGGATCTGAAGTCAGAGCCACTTGTGAGCCACCTGCCACAGTTACCACCAGCCTTTCTTTGCTCTGAGCAATTGGTTAGCCTTGTGCAACATGTCAGGGAAGCAACTGTGAGAACATGAATAGGAGTAAGTTACAGATGAAGTTCAAACCAATTGCAGCTCTCCCTCCTAACAATAATTAATTGAGGTATTTTAAACTGACATTGACATAGAAAAGGAAATGAATTTTGGACTATGTTTTAAAAATATAGATTATTGACTCAGCAGCCATAATGGCCCTTTCATTATCTTCGGAAACCATTGTATGAAAATACTTTTGGAGAGTTTCTTAAATGAGTATTATTGACCTGATAGACCACAATAGTTCCAAAGAGGACATTAATATCCATCTACAAGAAAGTATTTATATTGCTTAAAACTGTTATTGGCATGTGTGCATAAAATCTCTTTCAACTTCAGAGCAGTGTCTGCTTGAGAAAGTGGTCTAGTGATAGACCCTTGGGAAAAAGTCAAATTTATCCTCATGATATTCTCATAGCAATGAAAGCATGTGCCATGGTGGATTTGTTTCTTTTGAAGTTGTATTGAGTGCCTTAATTCCTCTTATAGAAACCTTCTTTACTGTAATCAAATGTCAAAATAATGTCAGGCAGGTTTTTTGAGGGGCAAGAAAACTTAATTAGTCTCCACATTAACTTGTTAAATGGACAAGTTGATCATGACAGCAGATCGCTCTTGCTATCAATTACTGAAGCTAGAGACCTAAAGTTATTTTAGTATTGACTCTAGCCATCCCTATGCAGATGAGTGTATTCATGTTTCCCACTCTGTCTAATACAAATCCACTCACATGAAGAAACGGAGGAGGTTGAATACGCCATGTGAGTCCTATTGTGTGGGGAGTTAATTGGGACTCCCCCCCCCCCGTTATTTAACAGGCCTAAATATTGGTGGCTTGAAAAATAGAATACAGAAGCACCTCATCTCCATGTCTCCCCATAAGGATTCTAATATAAAGATGCCCAACCAAAGAATAATGTTTCTTCCCAACTTTGTCGATACCAGAGATGAATTCTGGTTAAGAGGAAAAGGGATGGTGGAGTAAGAAGTTTCTGACTTGTCTGTCTTGCCATGTAGCTTGTGGCTTACCTGAACTCCATCACGTCTTGCTTCTTGGGCGGCTGGATCACATCTCTCTGTGACTCTGCATTTTTTTTCATTTTATCTATTCTTGGACCTTTTTTGCCTGGTTATAAGTTGTTTGCCATAGGCCAAAATAGTTTTTGTTTTTAAATATCATTATCTAATGATATTTTAGAGCATACAGAAAGGCATCTCACATTGGGATGGTTATTTTAAGAATGAGAAGGGTCTCACAGAAATGACAGAAAGGAAGGTTTAGAGTAAGTAGGAATCATGGAACACTAGAAGGTTTAAGAGGTGGGGCATTCTCCAGGCATGACCCTTCCCTAGGCACACCAATGTCATAGTAACTAAAGGACCACAGATAAGTGGGGAATATGTTACTCTCTTTGAAGCTTATCTCTCTAGAAGAGGATATCTGGCTGAACATTTTACATCCCATGTCTTGACATTGGATGCTTCATGGTGATGGTAGGAATGTGTGCGGAGTGGAATACACTGGAGCCTATAGGCTTCTGGAATCGGAGAGAGCTGCTCCACATCACCACCAGCAAACACTGGAGGCAGCTTAAATGTCCCTAAAGAAGTCTAAGGATTTGTCCTAGTTTGTATCTGTTAATATGATAAGCACCATGGCCAATGGTAACTTAGAAAGAAAAGGGTTTATTTCATCTTACAGTTTATAGCTCATCACTGACTGAAGCCAAGGCAGGAACATAGAGGCAGAAACTGGAGCAAAGACCAGGGAGGAATGTTGCTTATTGATTTGCTACCCATGGTTCAGGCAATTCTTTTCCCCCTTAAATACAATCCAGGACTACTGGTCCTGGGGTGATACTAACTGCAATGGGCCCTCAACATCAGTTATTGATCAAGAAAATGCTCCATAGACTTGCCTATACCCAAACTGATTGAGTCATTTTCTCAAAAGGTTTCTTCTTCCCATAAGGCTCTAGCTCATGTTGAGTTGGAGAAAAGCAAAATTAAGGACAACTAACCAACACACAGTTCTTAGAAATAAGAATGGTTACTATGTAGCCAGAAATACCCAGACATAGAAATACAAATATGATGTGGGAATGTCTTTCTGTATGCTGTGAATATCAATCTTTAAATAAAGGACCTGTTTTGGCCCATGACAGGCATCATAGAAAAAGTGGGAGGAGAAATCACAGCATAGGTAGGAGAAGCAGGGCGGAGTCAGAGACAGACCAAGCCCGAAACCCAAAGGAGCAACATGTAAGGAACACAGGTGAGCCACGGGTCATGTGGCAGACAGATTAATGAGAATGGGTTGATTTAAGATGTAAGAGCAAGCTAGCAATGTGCCTGAGCCATAGGCCAAACAGCATAAAGCTAATATAAGCGTCTGAGTCATTTCTGGGGGCCTGATCAGCTGCAGGCGACTAAGGGGTCTGGGGCTGCAGGTCTCTGAGTCTGGACCTCTGACTACCTGGGACCAAGAAACCTCATTACAACACAAATATTTCTGGAATAAATGAAAAAGTAATAAGCCAGAAAAGAGTGTGTAAATGAGAGTCAAGTGCAAATTCTATCATGATGATCATAAACTTATAGATTTCCAAATATTCCTGACCATTAGAGAACCTTCTCACAGTTTTTCTCAACTAACTTGTACCAATAAAATTCAGTTTTCTAAATCACTTTCATTATAAAACTAGGGAAGCATATCATACATAATATTGACTTTTAAAAATGAGATAGATTCATGAGAATACTAACATGTTTATTGAAAGTCTATAATTTTCATTTAAAATACTTAACTAGACAAAATGTAAAGATGTGCCTTTTCCCATATAATTAAAGTAAATTAATTATATTTTTCTTTTTAATTAACAATGATAATTTATTGATGATGTTCTTATTAAAATTATACCACCAAAACAAACCTCCAAAAACTTATGTTTATTCATAATGAAAACATCTTGTGCCATTTTTACATCTTAAAGAACGTATGCAACATGTAAAGAACCAGCAATATTTTTCATGTCATTGACTAAGAGGTAGATATGTGATATAAAACTGTACTCTATCAGAAAACAAACTTATATCTGAACAGATGAGATCCTTATGTGTCAATATATTTGAATAGAATTCTATTATTTAACCAAGTCCTCTTTACCCAAATACAAAGGGAGAGAATGAATAGGAGAGCGATTTTTAAAAAGAGAGAGAGAGAGAAGGGACATGTGGAGACAATAGATAAATACTCAAAGGGAAAACGTTCACTTGGAGATAATAATTGAGCTTCACTGTCTCCTGCTCATACATCCATAGGTAACACCATACATCATAAGTAGGCTATGTCCCCTATCCTTGAAGAATTTAACTGAGATTTTATTTTTCTTGTTCAATTGTGTTGAAATTCTCCTCTGCTATAAGCTTTTTCAAGATAAAGTTACTGAACGTGACCTTCCAGGTAGTTGCTCAAGTGGTCCTAGGTGACAGTCAGTCCCAGTGGCTAGCCGCTTCGTTACCAGTATGACTTAGTTTTCCACTGCCCAGCTGTCTTACATCAGCTCTTTGTTTTCATTCTTGTACCATAAATTCTCAAATGACTCACGTCCTAGTTTTGTTTTGTTTTTTTTCTGTTGCTGTGATAAAACACACACAAAAGTCATCTTGAGGAGAAATGACTTCATTTAAGCTCAGAGCTTGTAGTCCATCACTGAAGGAACTTAAGGCAGGAAGCTGGACGTGGAACCTGAAGCTGAGACCATGCAGGAATACAGCTCACTGATAGACTGCTCCTAGCTGTCTTACCTTCTTATACAACCCAGAGCCACTGGCTCCAGGGCTGGCCCTGCTCAGAGTGGTCTCGGCCCTATGGTTTCTGTTGCTGTGCTCAACACCAGGACCAAAGCAACTTGGAGAGGAAAGGGTTTATTTGGTTTACGCTTCCACATCACCATTCACTATTGAAATAAAAGAGGTCAGGAACACGAACAGGACAGGAACCTGGAAGCAGGGCCTGAATCAGAGGGCATAGTTGTGAACCTCTTACTGGCTTGCTCAGCCTGCTTTCATATAACCCAGGACCACCAGCCCAGGGATGGCACCACCCACAATGAGCTGAGTCCTTGCTCATCTGTCACTAAATAAATGCCCTACAGGCTGTCTACAGTCTAATCACATAGAAGCATTTCCTCAGTTTAGGCCCCTTCCTGTTTGATAAGTCCAGCTTGTGTAAGTTGACACAAAACTGCCCAGCACAGCTGCCCAGTTTTCTAATGCTTGTCTCCTTCCCTTTGCCCCTTCCAGGCTCTCAAATGTTCACTCCTGATCCATCAAGGTGCCTGCTAGGACTTTCCTTGTTGACCTTTATTGGAATGGGTTGTTGGTACAAACAGATATGTGGTAAGACACTGGGAAGGGAATTGGGAAGATTTGGGGGGCTCGTTTGGGACTTGGTGACAATCTCATTTGCTTGGGGACCTACATTTCTTTGTAGCCACACATTTAGCGCTATACTGTCTCAACTGATCAAAAGGCTGGCAAGTCCCTCCAATGGTTTCTTTACCCAAAGTGTCACGTACTTTAGGAATTTTTCTTTATTTGGCAAACTAAATCAATGAAAAATTAAGCTACTAAGCTATGCTATGAGCGTTAAATGATTTGAATATGTCTCCCAAAGTTCAAGAATCCCTATGCAAGTGGTTGGGAGTGCAGCCAAATCAGAAGTTGAAAGGATTCAATGTCTTGGTCACATCGAAGTTACGTGGAGAATGAAGTATTATGAAAGAGTCCTCTCCCCTCTGAATATGAAGTCTATATAGAGCCATTGCTATGCAGGAAAAGCACATTCCTCTAGAAATAATTCTGAAGATATGGGTGGATGGGAGAAATAAAAAAGAAAGTGTCTTCTTTTGCTACAGATGGTATTCCCTTGTCATGGTGCATCACCAGATGTGGCCTCTCAGTCTTGGATACCCCACTTTCCACAGTGATAAGCCAAACAGACCTATTGTTTATCAATTACTGCTGGGAAGGATGGAGAGGGGTAACTGGCTTTGTATTAAAGAGCTTAAATAAGCTGGGGAGATGATACTCAGGAAAGTGGCTGCTGAGTTCAGAGCCCCAGAATCCATGTAAAAGTTGGATATGGCCTCACTCGTCTTTAATCCCAGCACTCCTGCAGCAGAACTGGAGGCAGAGACAGAATAATCTCCGGAAGCTCCAGGGTCAGCTGCTGTTGTATGTGCAGCAATGAACATTAGAATGTGTCTTGAGATGATATCCTCTCCTCCACAAATGCCCTATGGCCTATATGCACCCACACTCTGGAACATGTGTGCACAGACATTGGGGCGTGGGGGATGCATAAACCTAATGTAACACAGAATCCCAGGAGCCCAGATGATGTCATCGTGTCCATCCTTGGATCTAGAAGTAAACAGGTATGTGTATATAGAAAAATAAAATACCCACAAGCTGGCAAATCAAAGTCCTTAATACATTGGTGGCTAAGAAATCTTTCTTGTGTTAAATGATATCCGTTTACTTCATACTCCTATGCAGAGACATTGATGGTAAGCTTAAACATAGTTTACAGTCTGAGCATTTATTCCCCTGGCAGAGGATCTGGGCCACCTTTCCAACTAAACTAACAAACTTTTACAAAAATACAGAGTAGATAATTTCTGAGAAATTTCGCTGAAATTTCCAAGCTATATGCAAAAATGTAACAACAGTAACAAAAGCCTGACAGATCTCTTTGGGTTTGGAAAATAATAGCAGCCCCTGGCTCAGCTACACCGCTAAGAACCTCTGTTGCCGGGAATCTCTTCCATGTCAAACAAGCATGTGTGCACATTTTAAGAGATATTCAGCCCCCACTCCAATAAAACTATTGGAAAATAGATAAATAAAGCTTCTTAGTCACTGATCAAAATTATTTGTTCACCCTAGATGTTCATGAATTTCCTTTCATGTTGGGCAAGCATAGTTATTATTTATTTCTGAAAAGTACTATGTCCCCCCTCATAAAAGCAGGGAAGTAAGTTCAGTCAGAAACTTTAATTTTCAGAATAAGCATCATCTTCATGGATTCATTTTGCCACAAGTGAGAGAACAGTTCATATTTTCTGTCAAGGCAGCGAATGTGGAGTTTTGATTGGACATGGAGGAAACAGTTCTGTTTCAAGATCTCATTAAAAGCCACCTGCTGCCTTAATAATGATAGCATAATTAAAACCTGATTCCCAAATTTGGTACAACTTAGACACTGTGGACAGAAAGAGAAAGCTGATTAAAGCCTTCTAATTTGAGACGAAGGTAGCAATTTGTAGAAAGTGTGTCTTGAATGTGTTTGACAAATGAATAGAAAAATGCCGAGGAGAACTTTAATCTATGGAGAAAATGAACCCTATGACCCAGCCCATATTCTCCAAGTCCTGATGTCACCTACCACAGATCATCTCCTCCTGATGAATGCTCCCTCTAATAAGAGATGCTTCTTAAATTTTTAATTTTATCCTAACCATTCTAATGATTTCCTGAGAATGCTTTTCTTTTATTTTTGGAAGAACTGAATTGGCTGTTTTCAAGATAATCATTTCAATAACAAAGATGTGGAGTTGTGGCACAGGGAGAAATTAGGAACTAAGTGAGGGAATCATGGGAGAATTCATTGTCCCTCTTCAACAACTGCAGTCGAGATTCAATGAAGGCAACCCCCTTTCTACACTAGAGTGTCAGACTTCATAAATAGCACAGGAGCAATAATCAATGGATTGTCAATTCAGCTAATGCAGTATTTATCAAGTGCAAAACATTGCTGTCAGAGCTGCGTGAAACGGGAAGAACTCTCCCAGTAGCCCTGTGGCTTACTTTCCTTATAGGGCATGTCCAGATCATTCAGTTTAGCTATGTGTCTACCTGACTCCCTTCATGGTAACTTCCACACCTCTATTGCCAACCTCACAGCCCACTCAGATCTGCAGTCTGTCAGCTCACTTTGTGAAACCTGCAGACCTTTGGACTGGAGAAAGTGTACAATCCCGCCTACCCACCTGCTCCCTCCACCCCCCAACAACATACACACATACCAGCTCTTCTCATTTTTCTGTGACTTTGCAAATGCTGTTTTCTCAAAGGCCCCAGGAATTCTGTCCTATGCCGAGGGGTGGGGAATCCATCTGCTTGCTGCCGGCACAGAGGTCTGCACATAATCCTTTCATTTACAATAGTATATTAATAATGACAGCTAATGTTCACCAAGGGCTTGGTGTGTGCTGAACACTGGTATAAGTGGTTTGCATATGTGACATCATTTAACCCTCTCAACAAACTATGAGATAAAGAATAATCTCATTTTAGAAAGGAGGGCACCTAAATTGCCCATAGCTCTGAAGGCAGCCTGTAGTACACGCACACTCTCTTGGTGCCTAAGACACACTGGTATGGCTTGGGCCTCTGCTCGCGTGCCGCTCCATAATACTAAAACCCCACAGAGCATGCCTGATACATGTTTGTGTCCTGACACAGTGACAGTTCTAGTATGTGCTTAACAAATGTTTCTTAGTAGAAAACTGTTTCAGACTCAGGAGAAGGGCATGATGCATAGAGGTGTATGAAGCAGACACTGTGTATCTAATTCCCAACTCAGCTTCCTTTCCCTCCTGCATGGCATCCCGTGCATATATTGACAAAATATGACCCAAACCATGTCCCAGGGAGGAAGATGCCAAATTGACTTGCCACTGGTGTTTCTGGAAGCTTCATATGCCTTTGATAATCTATAGTCATTTTTCAGGTAACTAATGTCAGGTGGGAACAGCTACAGTACAGGTGGTTTTGGCAGTTTCAATCACTGTCAGAAGCAAAATCTAGGGCAACTAACAGATATATATCCCTTGTCTTCTACTGGTACTATAAAAATTGATCTTTGAAATGCTTTGACTTGAGGTGAAAGTAGCTGTATATCATAAAAGCCGCCTTGCAAATATCCTTCCACCCAAAGTAAGTAACAATTCTCAGTGGGTAAATAGGAGAGAGAACTTATCTTTATTTTATGCTCGTTGGCTATTGGAGTGGAGAGCAAAGCTAGGCACCCATTTGATTTATGTTTATGATTGCTCGCCCATCAGGATTCGTTCTTTATCTTGTACATAGCTCTGTGACTTCATGGACCATCACTCTGCTCATCTGGGCTCATTCCTGGCTTTAATAAGGGTCTATAAGATGGGCAATGATGCCTGCGGATGCCCCTAGCCCTAAGCTGGTAGTTAATACATACTGAAAGAAAATGAAAGCATCTGGGACTCTTCCTTCCAGAAATGTCAGTTACTGTGCATGAGACTGAAGAACAAGTCTTGGAAGTCAGCTTCCCTTCAGGTAATAATCCGTTTTCTCAACCACTGAAATTCCACAGGGGAAGAAATTGAGCTGAGTGTTCATAACCAATCCACAACCAAGATTAAATTTTACAAATGTGTGTGCTCATATTTTGGAGCTTATCCTCAACAGAATCCAAAAGTAAACAGGGCAGCACTTAATAAGCACCTATTACAGGCAAGCCCTAGCATAAGGCAATCATCTATCTAAGAAGACCTAGTGCCAGTACCATATCTGGTCCTAGAGCAAGGCAGGTGTGATTTTATCTCAGGAATACTAAAAATCCTTCCCCAATAAGTTAAAATTAGGTAATATTTCTTAAAATACAAAATTAATGCAAAACTCCATGATGAACAAAATGTCAACATTTTAAATAAAGACAGGATCAGTCATGGACCTGTGCCAAGCCATATTGGAGCCTGGGGCAAAAAGAAATGTAAGTCATACTGATCTTGTCTTTTATTTAAAATTCTGAACATTTGCTCCTGGTGCAAATTATAACATTAATTTTGATTTTTCGAAATTACTTTGAAATATGATTTCTTCTGAACTCTGGATGAGTTTTAATGCCCAAAATTGCCTATCAGGTCTCACCCTTGTCCTGATCTCACCTAGCATACAGGCTCTTGGCATGAGGATGAAGGTCAGAGCAGTCTTAGGGCAAAAAACATAGCTGCTAAAATGCAACGTTCTTACAGAATTATTCTAAGAACACTACAGGCACCTGGTCCATTGGAATTTGAGAATATAGTAACCCAGGGTATGTCTAGGGTGCTTGACTGTCAGTCAAGTTATGTCACCGATCTTTGAAGCAGTATCTTGAAGACAGAAGAAATGAGCAGGCTGTGACATAAGAAGGGGAGGTTGATGGAGGCTTAGTGAATCTCAGGTTGGTGGGTATCATCAGAAAGGATACTGAGCAATATGCAGGTGGGGCTTGCTGAGGAAAGGGAAGGCCAGCTTCCACATACCAGAATTCCCAAAAGAGCTTCTTGCCTGAGGCTTTTCAGCCAATGCAGGCTGGAGTTACACATGGCTTGAGTCACTGCCAGGCTAGCTTAGTCCGTAGAGCATGAAACTCTTAATCAATCTCAGGGTCATGTTGGGTGCTATTTGTAGTCTGACACTTCTCTATCTTGCTCAGCTTGTCCTGCAGGTGCTTATGAAATAATTGACAATATTATAGTAAATTCTGGGCCAGTAGTTCAGGCTTATTACTAACTAGCTCTTACACTTAACACATATTTACTTATTATCTATGTTTAGCCATGTGGGTTGGTACTTTTGCTCAGTGAGGATTCTCATCTTGCATCCTCTGCATCTGGCTGGCATCTGTCTCTCTTTTTCTCTTCTCCTCACAATTCTCCTAGTCTGGTTGTCCCCTCCCCCACACTTCCTGCCTAGCTACTGGCTAATCAGTGGTTTTTTTTTTTTTTTAAGGCCAAACAAATCTTTACAGTGTACAAGAGCATTGTCCCACACCCTACCTTGGGCTACCTTTACTCTCATATCTCATATGCCTTTCTCTTTCACCATTAGATAGTAGTCTAGGATCAGGTTGTAAACTCATGATGTAATCCGTCAGGATATGCTCCCAACATGGAGAAAGCCAATTTGTTTGGTGAATCTATGTTAGTTGAACTGACATACTATTATTTGTAGGGGTATTGTGTTGTTTCATGGTAAATAATTGTCCCACCCACTGGTTTAATAAAAAGAGCTGATTGGCCAAAGACAGGCAGGAAGTGTAGGCGGGGCTACCAGACTAAGAAAATCTCTGAGAGCAGAATGCCAGAAGAGCACCAGAGAGAAGCCAGAGGAAGCCGAGGACAACTATGCTGCCCTAAAGAAAGGTACCGAGCTGCATGGCTGAACAAGAGACATGGGTTAGATGAAGGGTAAAGAGCTAGCAAGTGATATGCCTGGGCCTGAGGCTGATCAGCCAAAAACTAATGAAAGCGTTTGTGTGTCTCTGTAGGACTGTGGGTCTGTGGGACTGTGGGTCGGCGGGTCTGCGGGTCTGTGGGCCTAGACCTTGAGGTTAGGCCCGAAAGTCCGGGCCAGAAACCTCATACTACAATTATTCTCCTTTAGGGAATGTGTATTTTTCTATGGGGTCCTCTAAGCACATTTTAATCCAGAAATGGGATCCCTGAAGTTGTAAATTTGCTTAATTTAGCAAACCTGAGAATGGATGATGATTTTAATGTGTCCACCACAAGATAGTGCTCATCAACAACGTGCACAAAAGTCTTGTGGTTGTGCCCTCTGCTATAGGGACAATGGATATTTTAGATCTGGTTCTTTCTAACAGTATTCTAAATCCACACATGACACAGTACCAGGTTTATGGGGAGAAAAGACATAATTATGATGTTTTCTATTCCTTGGAGGGGCTGTTAGGATAGGAATATGATGGGACAGCATTAAGTAAGGGTTGTACTTTTAAGGGGGGGTGGAGGAAAATCAATGGTAACATTGTAACATTTCTAAGACTTGGAGTTAAACCCTTAATGTCTTAATCAGATAGTCCCCACAGTCTACATTTTGCTTTGTTTGCTGAGGCAAGATATAGCCAAGGAGAACACTCCATTTTCTGCCTCCCAGTGAAGGGATGCTAGACACCAACTCCCACTCCTGCACTCTGAGGGATTCTGATCTCACAAACTTATTACTCTAACTATTTAGTAAGATGCTCTTGGGTCGTATCTTCAGCCTGCCCAGGAGTCACCTGTTGTTCTGCTTATGACTTTCTTTCTGCTGTTTTTCTACTAGGGCAACTTCATTAATCTACTGGACTCATACCATTGGATGCCTACTCTGAGGAGCTCTTCAGGTCCCTCTTTTCTAATACTTTAGAAGTGACGCTGTCTCCTGTGTTCTAGAACATTCTCTTATGATTATCTTTCAGCTCAGAAATACAGCACCCACTGTGTGTTAATTTCCACTTGTTGTTAATATGACTCCCAGAAGTGCCTTGATTCACGATGAGTATCATGAATGGTGTTGTCAACTTGACAGAATCTAAAAATCAACAGTGGGACAAATCTCTGTACACACTTGGTAGAGATTAGTTTGTTACCCTCTGAGAAGGTCTGTGAGAGTTTATTATCTTGCTTACATTAATTGGCAGAACAATCCATCATGATGGTGGACAGAATCATTCTTAGGGCAGTGGATCCTAATGTGTATAAAATGGCAAAATCTAGCTGAGCCCTAACATATGTTCATTCATCCCTCCCTGATTGCAGATGTGACTAACTGCTTCGAGCTCCTACTGTCTCAACTTCCTTGCAAAGATAGACTTGAGCTATAACCCAGAGTAAACCCATTCTCCTTGAAGTTGCTTTCTTTAGAATGTTTTTATACAGCAGAGAAAGAAACTGCAACAATCGGATCCCATTTCAACACACCCAATACAAACTGAGATACTGTAAGCCCAAGAATATCAAGTGCAGTAGTACCTGGTTTTATTATCACTCGATTGGATATTCACTTAAGATCTTGTGATGCTTGCACGTACACAGTAGACGTTGTGCTTTGAATTTTGGATTTGGCCCTTTTTTGAGGGTAGCTGTTTGAACACAAACACCCCTCCATCTCATTTCTGGGCACCTAACAGCAACCCTTCTTATGTCACACCTCCCAGGAAGCAATCGATACTATCTCTATTGTACTGTGATTCCTGGGGATCTACAGGGGTTGATGCCAATAACCCTATGCCAAAATCTCCTCAATTCCATGAATAAAATGGTATAATGTTTGTCTGTAAGTCTCTGTATATACTTTGAATTATCTTGAGATTACTTATAAAGTCAAACACAATGTAAATACCATATACAAGGTTGTCATAAAAGTTTTTATTCTATATCAAAGACAAGGCTATATGTGTTTTATACAGGTGCAATATTTGGTATTTTTCCTTCCTGCCTCTACCTCGATGTGTTTTCATACGTGTGTCTCTTCTTTCACCTTGCCCTTTCTCAAAAACTATAGATCCAAGTTTGGCTGAATTTCTGCCTGGAAACCACAATATGCAGGTCTCACTCTGTCCTGTTATAGTACATGGATCTAGAACCCATGGTTTTCACTTGGATTGGACTCACTGAGCTGTAACCCTGTTACAGGTTGAGGAGCATCTGTATCCCTCCCTAACTTACCAACCTCATAGCTGGTAACAAAGTCAGTCCTTTCATTTCCTGAGCTTATGGGAATAGAAATGTGCTGCCCTTGACAGCATTGAGGCAAGATCAGCACACAGTGCTAACCTGGGAAGAGCTCCAAGCAGAAGAGTCCCAGTGTGGTTTCTGGTGAGTTCATGGCTTTTACATCATCATGACATAAAATTTTTATGCCATCATAAGTTAAGTATTATCATCCAACAGTCCAATATACTGAATAAAAGTTATTGATTAAACTAACCTGCGGGGTTTTAGAAAAGGTAATTTCTGAAATGAATAGCATTGTGAAAAAATGGTTATTGTATGTAAAAAGGAATTAGTCCACTAAGAACCACTATTGCATAAACCTCAGGCATTGGGATGGACCTGTTTGCCCAGCAAGCAGCTAGACGTTACTTTGACTTTCTGTCTCATCTTAAGACTGACTAAGCAGTATTATCAGATTTCAAGGTCAAGCTCTAACAAACAAAATGAGACAGAGTCAGTCAGTATCTACTTTAGGATAAAAGCTAAGTGAACCCCGCACACACCTGATTTGCTTCTAGCTCCCTTTGAATGATATAGTAACCTTTTATATGGGGGAAAATTGCTAGATTTCTTTTATTTTGTTTTGTTTGTGTACATTTTTGTATGGCACCAAGATTATGCATTTCTGACATGTTACAGAATTTAAAAAGATTAAATTAGTTATACTTTTTCCTAATCTACAAAAAGCAAATTATTCACTGGTATCTATTTTTAAGACATTTGAGTGGGAAAAAAAATCCTGATTGGTTTGGAGTTTCACAAAATCAGATAACTCATCATAAATAGTGTTACTGTCAGAAACACAAGACAGAATCATAGAAAATGTGCTAATAAATATCCTAAAATTTATTTTCAAACATTCACACACACACACAGAGAGAGAGAGAGAGAGAGAGAGAGAGAGAGACAGAGACAGAGACAGAGACAGAGAGAGAGAGAGAATTGTAAGAAAGCTTACAGTAGGAAAACAGGTTGTTAGGAATTAGCAGCTCTTTTTAAATATGAATTTCAGTGTGAATATCAAAGTCAAAAATAAAACAAAACACAAAAAAAAGAGGCTTGACTTTTAAAAATAACATGTTAGGTTCTCTCTTTACGTCTTTCTCCCATGTGTTACAAGCCAAGGGCAAATGTGTCTCTACTTGAGGGTTTCAGTCATTTGTCACAGTTTAATTACAATTTTAGCATTGTTTAAAACACCGATGTATTTTTTTTTTCCTTTTGGCCATGAAAATGGATGTGTAAGTGCAGGAAGATCATGAGATGATTAACATAATAATGGGAAATGCTCAGAAGGCATTGGTTTATCTCATTTCTCTGACCTTCAGCACTTTAGCTGGAGTTAGAACAGTTCTGGGCTTTCATCCTTAGTATGCAAAGGTGGGTTGAGATGGCATAATTTCTTGAAATCCTTGCCCTCAGAGAGTGACAAGGTGTAAATTTCCAAAATGTTTGAAATTTCCATCCACCAGCTGAGTTCTGACATGTTGCAGAATGTAGAAGAGAACCCTAGTTAAGGATTTATCTCAGGTCCTGAGCTGCAGGCCAATGAACACCCGTGCTGTGAAGGTGAAAGGCACAGGGTCTCCAGAGCTAAAGGGCCATCCACATCAATTTGGAGGCAGCAAAGTGGCATCAGCAGTGGGAGAGCTATTTACACTCCCTTCCTGTCCAAGAATTATGGTGCTGTAACCAGGGAGAAAGCAAGGGGAGCTGAAGGGACCGCTCAGAAATATAATGGTCATTTATGGCTAAAGTACCCCCATAACAGTAGGTCCCTCGTTCTCATCTGCAGAGTGCATGAAGAATTTGCAATGAAACCTAAGTACACACAGCGTAGGCCCCCTGGAGACCTTCTGCAGCATGGCCATTCATATTAAACCAAGAAATGGCATTCACTTTGCTTAACCGAAAAGATAAAACCAAGAGACCTTCTTCAATCCTGGCCTCATCTCATAAACACTACAAAGAGCGCTAAGCCCACCCCTGACACCTGAAGCCTTATTGTCTCACAAGCAAATCAAGAGAATAGGAAGAGAATGCAAAGGAAAATAATTAGACAACATTTATCATGCAATTCGTGAAAGTGTTGTGTTTTGTAGCAAACGTAAATTATAGTATTTTGTTATCAAGATAATAATTTGTTTTTGTGACAAAAAAATCACACAATTATGTGTTGCATCTGTATTATTTTTTAAATTAAGCTTTTTAATTACAGAGATAAATTATGTATGTAAGAATATCACTTTGAAAACTTTATACAACATGTCATCTAAGATTATTAAATGATGGAATCTGCTCCCATCACATCTGTTTTCTAGTATCAAGAATTAACTCTTTGCTAGGTGACTTAGACATCTCTCTCAAACATCCCCATAGCCTGGAATCCATTTCATCCAAGAGTAACTCCTGTTAAGGGGTCATAAAAATAAGAACTCCTCTGAATGACCCCATGGAGCTCGGCTTAAATTCCTTCCTTCAGAAAAGCTGTTCTTTGTAGCTGAATTCTCTGGGTCTTGAAAGAAATCTGCTTCTCCCTCCCTAACAATTCCCTGAAGATTCACAGAGGCCAAAAATTAAATCTGGTCTAAAGTCAAAACTGACAATAAAATTTTCCTCTAGTGCATCTGGGGACACCAGAGCTTTGGGAGAACATCACAACTGGGTCAAATCCCATCAGGGTAAACAACCTCCTTGGGTCTCAGTTCCTTGTCTATGAAAGAAGAATAATCCAAACTCCTGTGAAGCATAGAGATTGAATGAGATAATGATCTATAGGATGAGTACCAAGCCTGATGAAGAGAAGTATTGGATGAGAAAGTCATTCCTATTTGTTTCAAAGCAATTATTGGAGACCAGCTTCGATCAGAAGCTCTTATTTTTACTGTTTTTCATTTCCAAATGGCCCACATCAGCTTCATGTCTATATTTGATGTTCTTTATCAGTAGAGAATGAGTTTAATAAGGCTCACTTTTGGAGCCAAGTCAGAAAGAACAATTTGGGGAAGTATAAGTTGGGTGGCCAGTGAAGTGTCCCAAGCTATCCTTCCCACCATTAATTAGTTGCAGGCATAGAGAAGTCAGGTCTGTTTACATCTCCCTATCTAGTCATAAATTGCTTCTACAGCTGGGGATTCTGGGCCTTGGAGTCAATGATAAATGGAACAAAGGAGCAGTGATCCCAGAAGGTTAAAAAAGAGGGCAATGAGTGCCCGGAGGACAGAGCATCAGCTCTATAGCAAACACACATGCCCAATTTCTTACATAATCTTTGCCAGTTCTACCTTTGCAATATTTTTCTAAAGTTTTGAAAATGTAATGGCTCCCTCTGAGAAATATAGAAATCTTATGAGTTGATAAAATTCTTTTCCAGTTAACAAAAACAGCAAAAGAATTTTTTCCTTTATTATATCTTTTCCACTAAGCATAACCCCATAAATTAGTAAGATTAAGAGCAATTGTATTGTCAAAAGTAGTGAATGGAGAGAGAAAGGGAAATAATTTAGGGAAAACATATGCTTTTCAGAACAAGCATGTGTGCATGGGAGAGGTGCTTAGACCACAAGAAGTGTTCAGCAGGTTGTAATTGCAAGAAAAAGTGTCTCAAAGGTCAAGGCTGAGTGCAAAATAGTCTCACACTTGACTTTCAAAGAAGAACAAAACATGAGATAGCAATTACCAATAAAGGCTTCAAACACAGTGGTCTATTTACCTCTGAGTTAGAGAAAGCTAAGAGAAGTTTCTCTTCACTCCCTTCCTGCAGAATTTCTCCAACACAAAAACCAGGGTTAAAATGGAGTTTATGGGATTGGAGAGATGATCCATGATCCAGTATTTAGGAGTGCTTGTTCACAACCAGCTGTAACTCCATCCTTGGGGAATCTCAGGGCATTTGATATTCCCTCTTCTGGCTTTCATGGGTACCTACGGTCATACAGCACCCCCATATACACACACATGCACAGGTGGGCACCCTTATATACATAAATAAAAATACATCTTCAAAATGGAGCTGGGGTACTTAGATAAAAGGCTTAAAGGATGAGTCAGCTTTAAGTCACATTCAGACACATAAATGGCAATCCTGAACAAGCTATGTCTCAGGAAGACCCAGCCCGTCTCATTTTAAAAAATAAAAAAGAAAAGAAAAAAACAAACAGAAAAAAAACCCCACAAAACTAAATTTCCCAACTTTTATGAAGCAGGTATACAATTAAATTGCTTTGCTATTGTGCACTTAAGTATCTAAATGAGACAAAGACATAAAATAATATTACAAGCCACGCATGGCTGAGGCAGGAGGATTGCTTTAGGTTTGAGACCATCAGCTCTTTATAGTACATTCTAGTCTGGGTTACAGTGTGGAACCTTGTCTCAAAAAAGGTCCAAAGAAAAAGTAAATAAGTAGATGGATGGCAGATGGATAGAGATAGTAGACCAAGACAGACAGACAGATAATAGATTTAAAAATGTATGTCACTAAATGATAACAGTTCAAATCAATAACTGATTGCAGCATGTTAGCAACTGGCCTCCTTCCCTGACCTTTGAGAGTCCACAACAGAGAAATATGCCCATTTTCTGACTCCCATGATAATTGGTTTACTGTCTTATACTTTTCTTATCTGTAATATAGACACAAGGGGAAGCTGGATGCCATGCTGATTTATAATTTCTTCAAGCCAGGGGTAGGTTTCACATTTTCAAATTATCAGAAAAATTATCAAAACAATATTATTTGAAGTCACAAAGTATTATTTGCATATTTTGTGGCTACCTCTGAAAATAGTGCAAATTCAGATGTCAGTGACAATAAACAGCGTTTATGGACTCAGCCACAGTGCTCCATCTTCCATGAGAGGAAGATTAAGTAGATATGGTCAAATAGACTATAAAGCTTGACTATATATGAGTGACTTACAGCTGAGAAAAAAATAAAAAGTCCAGGTTTTAGGATCAGGTCACACCCTCTATACAATCTTCAGACCCTTAACCAGCCGTAGTTTCCCGATATGCAAATAAATGAAGACATTCCCCCTCCCCTCCCTCACTCTGTTGTATAGATGAGTGGTCTCTATGGTCCATGTAGTGAATGACCTTTTACTCCTGAAGGAAAGCATCCCTGGAACCGCCACTTAAATCCATTTTAGAATTATTCTTTGGGTTTCTCAGCACAGCTCCTATTTGTAGATGCAGTGAGGCAGATGGTTCCTGCATCTCTATGTCTGATGTAACTTCTATGTGTTCTTCATAGATCATTCCTCCTGCACTAGTTCTATTGAGACCGTCTTGAGCACCTACTAAGAAACTAGCATGTCTTCCTTCCTGAAGCGAGGAACACAGGGTAAGAGAAATAACCATAGAACCAGGAGATCTTTTTCACTCTGTGAACACTTTGAGCCCTTACCAAATTCTTGGAGTCATTGAGGCCATAGAGAATTTTGATGACCTCCTTCCTCTCTTCTGCTCTGTCATGTCCTTCAGCTCTCATTCACCACCCTGCTTCTGCCAAGCTGGTCCCTCTTGGGTGGATCATCTTCCTGCATCTCATCTAGGATCATACCATTCCCCTGATAGCAAACTTTCTAGAATAATCTGTTGTGTCTCAAATTAAATACTAATTCTGAGCTAACTGTGTCTCAAAGGCCTCTAAAACATTTTCACCTGTCTCTTTTTCAATCTGCTTTCCTAGTAAGCTCAACCCAAACTTGAGTGTTATCTTTTCTTGGCCATGGTTCCCTTGTCTCCACACATCTCCTCCTGCCCTAAACTAAACTGTTGTCCTAGAACTTTCTTTGTTCCAACATGACCCAAACCTACCTTTACTTCAGGACTCTGATTAATGCCAATAATTCAAGGCAACATCCCCAGGCAGTTGGAACCCTCAGCAAATCACTGTCTTCTCTGCACTGGATGATACCTTGCTTGTTCTCTTGCAAAATGACTGCTCTTTGTTCTCAGACCTTAATACCATGTCTGAATGTTGTATGTATAATGGCAACACTATTGCAAAGGGATTTCCATCTTATTCCTGTTGGTTTGGGGTTGGGTGTCCGTTGGCTTGTCATTCAGTTTCTTACCCCATTTTTCTTACATATAAAATACCCAACATATCACTCACTGGGGAACTTAATAAAGTAATGGATATAAAACTATAATCCAAAATTCTAAATATGCATTGAGTTGTGTGATTTTATCTTTTATTTAAAGTCGACCTTGTAAATTAAAATCTCACACATTCACATTTTCTAATATTTAAACTTATTTTGGAAATTCTTTGATTCATTTTTTAACTATTATCCGGCTAGCATTCTACCCACACATTTTTGGCTAGGAAAGTGTAAGGAACTTAGGGCTGTATCTTTTGGATCTGTAGAGAAATTGGAGATAGATGTGAACTCCTAAGGGAAGTTTTTCTCCTTAAATAACTGGCTAATGTATGGAAAATAAGAGTAAGGACACTTGAAAGGGTACATTTCAGAGTTAGGTAGAAACTTTGTGCAAGGGAAACTCCCAGGACTCTACAAGGATAACCCCAGCTAAGACTCCTAGCAATAAAGAACACATAGCCTGAACTGGCCCTCTCCTGTGACCTGAAAAGACTTCAAGTGGAGGGATTAGGAAACCAACCCAACCACATAACCTCTGTCCTGATGGTGGGATGTACTGGGGTAACGGTGGCACAAAGACTGTAGAAATGGTGTGGTGATATAATGTATATTTAATAAAAAAAAATTGTCTGAAAATGAGAAGACAGCACTAAGCCATGAAAGCCAAGGAGTGGTGAGCCATGCTTTTAATCCCAGCACTCAGGAGGCAAAGATCTTCTAGATCTTTGTGAGTTCAAGGCCAAACAGAGCCAGGTGGTGGTGGTACACAACTTTAATCATAGCACTAGGAAAGTTGAAGGAGGAAGTGATATTTTCAGACAAGCTTTATTAAATATATAATATATCTCCAATAAATAGCCAAGAGAAGCATACCATGAGAGTACCTGGAGTGCCAGGACCCAGAAGCTGGATGGCTCAGAGATCTGGCACAGAACAAAATATCAAGGTAATGGTCCTAACTATATTCTTCTATTCTCATAGACTGGTGCATAGACCAATTATCATCAGAAAGGATTCATCCAGCAACTGGCGGAAACAGATGCAGCTAAACAGTAGGCGAAATGCTGGAAACCAGATGAAGAATGAAGAGAGGGAGGGGGGATTTTCGTAACCAGAAGGGTCAGGGACCTCATAAAAAAAACCCAAAGATTCAACTAACCAGGTCTCATAGGAACTCACAGAGTCTGAACCAACAATCAGCTATCCAACATGGGACTGACCTAGGCCTTCTGTATGTATGTTACAATTGTGTAGCTTAGTCTTCTTCTAGGACTCCTAACAGTGGAAGCAGGGGCTGTCTCTGACTCTTTTGCTGGCTTTTGGAACTATATTCCTCATACTGGGTTTCCTTGCCCAGCCTCAATACTCGGGGGTTGGGGGGCACTTAGACTTTCTGCAACTTGATATACCATGCTTTGCTGATATCCATGGGAGACCTGCCTTTTTCTTAATAGAAAAGGGGAGGAGTAGATTGGGGTTAGGGATAGGCAGAAGGAAGATGGGAGGGAGAGACTGAAAGGAAAGGAAGGAGGGAAAAGTGGGTGTAAAGCAAATACTTAGGGAAAAGAGTAAGGGCCTGTCTACAAAAATGGGAGAAGTACTAAGCTTTAGAAATAGCATGACTTGAGAGCTAGTCACCTAGACTGCAGAACTGTCTGCCATGATTATATCTTTAGATCAGAACATAGCTTAGACTCAGGGGAAGCCTTGATGGCTGTTGCCCTGCAGATGAGGGCCTTAGCCTTCATAGTAATGGGTCCTTTTATGAGACTCTCTGGTGCTATGGATCCTTGGATTATTTATAGCCAGTCCTTGCCATAAGAAATTGAAACACATTGAAGAGCTTGATGCAGGTTTACAAAGAACCACTATTTCTTGGCCAATGGCTATGAAGCCAATAGTTATAGGTGAAGCTCCTTCCGTGGGAAAAATGGCATTGCTCTCAAAAACATCCAAAAGCCAAAGTGTGCTTGATCTAAGAAAACTAGAGAACAAAATAGGAATAATTGATTCATTTTATTTTCTAGGAAGACTCAGTGGTTCATGTGATAAAAAAAAAAAAAAACCAACTATATGTCAGAAGAAATACAGTCCAATATATAAAGTCTAAGAAATACAGTGTACCTGAAGGCAAAGTTCCTGAATGCACACTATACCTGGGACATGCTAAGTGTTGAATTTGGAAAGACCCCTTGTTCAAGGCCTATAGGGTAATATCTGATTACAAAGGGGAAATTGAGGCTAAGAGGGATAATTTGTTCAAAGCCATAGGGTTTAAATTTAAATGAAGTGGCCACTCATTTTTACCCTTCTTGTTGGTATATACATAACCATTAGAAAACACTGTGTGTGTTTAATTATGAAATAAAGGCTGTGTGTTCCTTTCTAACTGACTGGGTGAAAGAGACTTTTTTTCTGTGGTTTTAATCCAAGTTGTTTATATTCACAGCTTTTTCTCAAAAAATCAAATCTCCAATGTGGAGAACTGTTAGTCATGAGGACAAAACATTTTGGAAATGCAGCTTGTTTTTGTAGACAGAAGATGTGATAATTTATTCCGTTGTATCAAAATATAATAACGCCGGAGCCAACTCTGGTATTAAAATCACACTCTACCCAAAGGGGAGAAAGACAAGCTGAGGAGTAGTTCAAATTGAATTTCAGCCCCATGTTACGGTGCTTAACAAAGTCTGAAAGTCATCAAGCACAGGACTTTGATCTTAATCATGCATCCTTGTGCCTAAAAATACTTGCTGATGATTCTTAGCACAGTTAGAGATGTCTCTTGAAAAATACCGAGGATGCTTGTTAAGAGTTCACGTGTCCTGATCAATGCTTACCACTAATAAGTAAAACTCCTGCTTATTGGAAATGGTTGTCTGCAGGGTGTAGATTCTGTCCCTTTTTATTAGAGGCCCTGAAATAGTGAATATTTTCTTCTTCTGGATTTAAAAAGCAGAGAAGCAAATGTCTGAAATGCAGCTAAAGCAATCCCCCTCCATGCTCTATGCAGATAACAATACCTTCATAATTAAAGGACTATTATTACTATTTAATTGTCTGTTTCATTGTTTAATGAATAGAAACTAGTTAATTATGGTGATGGGGGAAGACAAAGGACACTTTCGAATGGGGGATGCAAAGCTCTAGTTTTCACAATGTGGGCTGCAAACTGCTTTATGCATACTTCTGAGCATCAGAACCTAGATTCACACATCCTTGTCAAATTATGAATCCCTTTCAACATGATTTGAAAATGTGTTCAAGTGGGACTTTTTTTTTCAAGTTTTGCATATGTAAATGATATTACATTTATCTCTTGATAGGTTGGAAGGAGCTGTCTTTTTTTATTTATCAGCCAAACAATTCTAAGAGTCAAAGGTCAGAGCATCTTTTCCAGCTCTTCGAGCAGCAAGGGCAGCTTTCAAGCAACTGAGGTCTAGGACCTGCAGAGTATCCTCAGAACAACATTCATGGAACATTGACACACTTTTCCCTGCAGCAGTCCACCCAGGAGCTTACTCAGTTGCCACTAAAGAGGATCTGACCTTGTTGAGAAATAATTACTTGCTTTCCTTACCATTGATAACATGGTGTTATATTTCTGTGCTTTGATGGTTGTGGGTACCATTTTTGAGTGGCACCTTCTCCATGAAGGGTTTTTTTTTTTTTTTCTTTTCAATGCGTTTTTATGATTTTCCTTTTGTTCACATTTTCAGCCCATGAAATACATAATTTACCTATTTGGTTAATTTTATATATTTGGAAACAAAAGGTTGACCTGCCTGACTTGATCTGTGGTGCAGATGACTGACTAACACTTCTAAAAAGGTGAACAGTTGCAGAGCACAGTCTTCAGCACAACTTTGATGGTGGATGGGAACACCTTGCCAAAATAACAGACAGGGAACTAGGAGTATTGGAATGTCCACTCTGAGCTCAATAACCAACATTTAGAGAGCTGTTAAGAGTCATTTTGTACAGGAAAATGCTAATATGTGGATATACCATAGCCAATAGTAACTGAGCCCTAATAATTTTCCAAACACTGTACTGAAAACTGTCCTAAATTGTTTCTTTTTTCCATGTTCTACATTTAAAAAATTATTTATTTATTTTTTCATTTTACATACCAACCACAATTCCCCCTCCTATTCCTACCCCTTACTCCTCACCACACCCCCGGTCCACTCCTCAGAAAGGGTAAGTAAGGCTCCCCATGGGGAGTCAAAAAAATCTGGCAAATCAAGGTGAGGCAGGACCAAGACTCTTTCCCCCTGTATCAAGGCTGAAAAAGGTCTCCCTCTATAGAGAATGGGCTCCAAAAGACCAGTCATGCATTAGAGATAAATCTTGGTCCCACTTCCCGAGGCCCCACAAACTGCCCAAGCCACACAACTGTCACCCACATTCAGAGGGGCTAGTTTGGTCTCATGCACATTCCCTAGCTATTAGTCTAGAGCCAGTGAGCTCTCAGTATCTTGGGTCAGCTGTCTCTGTGGGTCTCCCCATCATGATCCCGACCCCTTTGCTCATATAATCCCCCCTCCCTCTCTTCCACTGGACTGGGAGCTCCGCCCAGTGCTTAGCTGTGGATCTCTGCATCTGCTTCCATCAGTTACTAGATGAAGGTTATGTGATGACAATTAGATTGGCCATCAATTTGATTACAAGGGAAGGCCGGAACAGGCACCCACTCCAATATTGCTTGTAGTCTTAACTGGGGTATAAATTTCTTGGAATTTCCCTAGCACCAAGTTTCTCCCTAACCCCTAAATGGCTCCCTCTATCAAAATATCTCTTTCCTTGCTCTCCCAACTCCAAGTAGACCATCCTGTTCTCTCGTATTCTCTTCCACTAAATTGTCTCTTATAACATTCATGGCAACTGTGGATGCTATTGCTTTCTCCAATTTGTAGATTAAAAAGTATTATCTAATGAGGTTGCTAAATGTTGGACTTTAAGTCACATACTTCATAAGCCTAAGGACTGGCATTTGAACAGGTCTATAGGTTAAATTTCAAAACCATTCTTAATATAATATTTTTCTGGCTAGATATTTACCTCTAGGTAGATGTATCCTAACTGAATTTTTCATTGTATTTAAAGTCTATGTAGGATACACAAGGTCATTTCTGGCTAAGAGATGGAGAGAAAAGGCAATGCTTCTAAAAGGTACTTAGTGGGAGAATCAGCATTTTCATTATATGAAAGAGAATAAATTCTATGGGAAGACATTGTTTCTCAAGTTGTTGTGGTTTTCCCTCTGTGACACATTAGCAATGTCTCCAATGTACGTAAACACCTAACCTCCTGTCTTCTGTCCTTTGTCCTCTGCCAAGGCTGGTATGCCAATGCATACATTCTACTGTTCTCACTCTGAAACTGAAAATAACAGAAATCAAGCTCACCAGATGCATCAATGTCTCCAATGTGGGTAAATGCCCAAAAAATGTGGGGAGAAGTTTGGAGAAAATCCAGCATGTAGCAAACACTTAACTTATTAAGCAGCATTCCTTATTAAGAGCCTTGTCTTGCATACCACCAGTGTCACTAATGTGAAGTCCTTTGGTTAGAAGCAACATTGCATAGGACATATCTGAAAAATCTGGTCACTAATATTGACCTCCATAGGTTTTTCATCTGACATTTTCCTGGAACCAGCTCACACTTGTGCTTACTATTGATTTTAATATGTTGCCTTGCAGTTCAAAACTTTGGTGTCGTGTCATTATATGTAGTGGAAAGTATTAAACTAGAGGCTTCATATCGATTGAGTTCCACTTCTGCCAGAAATATCGTGGATAGGAAGTGCATTTCTATCTACTTTGATTCCCTCTGCACTGACCCTGTTCTGTCGTCTAGCACGAAATCTGTAGCGACACATCTGGAAATCACTCATGTCTGAGAAAGGGGAACTAGCCTTTATGGTTTTCTTCAGAGATCTGAGGATTAAACTCCAGTTATAATGGCTTACTGGGCAATCATGCTACTGTAGGAACTCTCATGAGTATATTGGTTATAGCACGCAGCTCAGTGTATCCTACATAAAACTTACGCAGATAAAATGAGTTTATGGATCAGAACTACATTACATTTATGGGGGCACTGAGGCATTAATTGACATATTTGTTCCATGTTTTCATGAAAATGTGTGTTCCCTAAAGAGTGTTCATAATTATAGCTATTCTTGTAAACTAGTCATATCACTCATACTAGATTGGGTTACATATGCAGTCTAAGGTGTAGGAACATTGACTTTTGTCCATTCAAGACTCCCTCTCAGATCATCATGCTCTGCATCCTACCGCTATACCTTTACTTCTTGGATTATCATAAGCAGCTTGGTGGGAGCCACCTTCAATAGCCAGAGCCTTCTTGAACACAGTTCTGTTTGTTAGGTGGAAAGCAGCTCAGTGCCAAGGGCGGACCTCAGAGGGGATCTCAGTGCTGTGCCAGTAGGTTATTGACAAGAGTGCCAGGTGCCTAGGCTACACATGTGCATTGACTCAGGAACATGTTCAAAGCCTGCAGTTCCAGGCTAATGTAATTCCTTAAGGCTCCAGGCAGAGCAAAGCAAGCAAGCTCCTAGTACTCAGGGCTCTTGCCTGTGTTTATAAAGTTCTTCCTATTCTTTTAATGGTTTGTACTCAAAGGAAAACACTGTTTCGTCATTCTGTTTCCAAGGAACAAAGTCAAGGCTAACAACATGCATTTGGAATAAAAACCAACTTGGCTGATTGTAGGTGATGATTTTTATGAGAAAGATATTTACTGTCCAAGGACTATTTTTCTGTAAGAGGTAAAGATAGCGTTGGTGGTAGATTTAGAAAACTAACCATTAGGGCTGAATAAGAAACAGTTGACTTACAGGAAGAAAGATAACAAGACATCACAACTGAGTAGGTTAAGTATTAATGTGAATGCTCGTTGGATGATGAGAAAGGTGTGGCAGAATGGACCACAATCCCATAAGCTTCCCTTTCCTTATATGCCTGAGGTTCCTAGCATACTGAATAAGATAATGAAGGATATGTAACTATATAGAATGATCTCTGGCTTAAGGACTTTATAATTTATCTTTAACCTACCTCTCCTTTCTTACATTATTTGTCCAGTATGTAGATATGAAATTCACCGGAGCTAAAGGTTTAATGGTTTGGGCAATAAGATATATTGGCTCTGAAAGAGAGGAGAGTATTCTATGACTCCAGAAAAGGAGACTTATCTAAAGCAATGTATATGATGAAAACATCCAGTCCTAAATACTATGCTAGATGATGTTATTCTTGTGTGGAGACACAAATGATGCTGGTAGTAGCAAGAAGGAGGAGTTGAAGAGATCTGGTAGGAAATTTTGTACAACGTTACAATAATTCTCATGCTAACATAGAAATCTTGATATCTCTGTAAACCATTTGCATATGACACAACCAGGGTTCCAGTGTGTACCCAACATTTTTTCCTTTTCTACTCATCATTAAGTTAGTCCAGTGTCTTCAACAAAGTGTCTACCAAACCAACATGGGACAATCATATTAAAAACAAAAACAATAACAAAAACAGTAGTTAAAAAGTCATGATTAGTGATGCCCCAGGAACTTTGAAAAACCTAAGGCAAAGTCTACTGACAGGAACATCCTTAAAGGCAAGCCTTAAATAATTTATGAATAAAGGCAGAAGAAAAATAATAATTTTATTATTACTATTATTATCATTATTTGTGTGTGTGTGTGTGTGTGTGTGTGTGTGTGTGTGTGTGTGTGATGGCACATGTTATGTCTTGTGTGTGAAAGTCAGAGACCAGCATTCTGGAGTCAATTCTCTTCTTCCATGTATTTATTATAGGCTTAAAACATTTGCCAGTCTTGCTCCCCAAACACTCCACTCAGCCATCTTACTAGTTCAGGTTATTACTTATTTTAATCATTTCATGGTTTGAATCAGAATCTCCCCCATAGACTCATATATTTGCATGCTTAGTCCCCATTTGATGAGCCATTTGGAAGAATTAGAAGGTTTGTCTTTGCTCGAGGAGGTATAACACTGGGGATGAACTTTGAGATTTCAAAAGCCCATCCTAGTCTCTCTCTCCTCTTTCTCTCTTCTCTCTCTCCCCCGCCCCTCTCTCATTCTGTCTGTCTGCTAATGACAGATTACAATGCATTTCTCAGCTACTGCTCTAGCACCATGCCCATCTGCTTTCCACCATGATGACAATACATTCATCTCTGAAAATGTACGCAAAAGCCCCCAGTTAAATGGTCTCTTTTCTAAGAGAAGCCTGGTCATATGTCTCTTCACAGCAACAGAACAGTGACCAAGACAAGTTACAACACATGTGAAATCAAACTCAGGAGGATTAACAGGCTGAAGACTCAGATACATTTAAAGCTGTGCTTATCTGTCATAGAAAAGATGTTTTAGGAACATAAGACAATTTAAAATGTGATAAAAGGAGAGACTATAAATTTAACCACTAATATTGAAAAAAACATAAAATGTTCTAAAATTAAGAATCAAACATAAACTATAAGAGACCATAGAACCAATATACACAAAAATACAACACCAAAGGAAATAATGTAACGAGTGTATAATTTGTGGTATAGTTATAAAACTGAAGTTAAAATAACAGTTTTAGGCAATTCTAGATTCAGTTGAAAAGATAATTATGAAAGCAGAAACCATTTAAAAGAATTACTGACAGTGTTGGAGCATAAACAAGTGGGACAGAAAGACTTAAAAACCTTGACTGATAGGTCATATAAATCCTTTTCACTAGAGTCACAGACAAGAGGGGAATGGAGGAAAGGCAATATTGGAAGAAAAATTAAAACAACTTTATAATTGAAGGAAACAGAATGTATTCTTAATTAGGAACCATTAAAAACAAAGTAGGATATACAATTAAACAGTAAAACCAACATAGATCCCTCCAAATAAAAGAAAAAATAATAAGAATGAAAAGACAATACCAAGAGAATATAGCAAGAATAATAAAAAAACAGAGCTTATACAGAAGTAAATGAAAGTGTCATGATTTTTATTGACTCTCTTTTTTTATGTTTGAAGATACTATTGTGTTGTCTATTACCCCACCCTTTTATATATCTATGTGTGTATATATATATATATATATATATATATATATATATATATATTCTTTGTACAATTTGCTTCAGATTTCTGTATTTTATTCACTTACCATTTGAGTTTTTATCTTCAATAAAACTGAAAAGGAAACTTGTTGAATAGAATTAATAGAATACCATTAATAGTGAACATACACACACACACACACACACACACACACACACACACAGAGTCAGAAACATCCTGTTTAGAAGAGATACAATGTAATAGACTAAGCATGTTGCGTAAGAAGATGGACTGTGTGTTGGAAAGATGGCTCAGTTGCTAGGAGTTTTTGCTACATAGTCATGAGGGTTGGAGTGTATATCCTAGATTCTATGCAAAATGCTGAGTGCTGTGCACACACCTGTTACCTGAGTTCCAAAGGATCAGTCCAGGAACACTGTTGGAGCTTGCTGACTTCTATCCTAGCCAAGAAAAGACAAGCTTCAGTTTCAAGGAAAAAATCCAACCCAAAGTAATAGGCAGAGAATGATAAAGAGTGATAACCCAACACCTTCTTCAGGCCTCAGTGCAAGAATACAGTATTATCCACCTGTACACAGGTGCACACATACGTACACACAAACACATACACAGATGCACTATATTTTTAGGCACATAGGTGTGCATACACCCACAGACCTTGTCAGTTTCTTTTGCAAAATATAAGAGAGATAGATGGTGGTGTTATACACAGGCACATATGTGTAAATTCCACTCACTCATAGCCTCTTAGAATCTTGTAGTTCTCAAAGTGAATTTCGAATGCTAAAGACGAAAGAATTCTGTGGAGATAATGACATCAGTATGTGCACATTCATATAAATTGCAAAGAAAAAAATAATAAAAATAATATCCAAAAAGGCTTAGAGTTTCTCAGACAATGAGAAGTTTAGTGAGGTTTAAAATTTAAAATTTCAATTTTAAAGAAAAAACAAAAGGGCCAAAATCCATCCACAAAAACCAAAATCCAAGAAACAATGATTACTCTCTAGTTCTAGAAACACATCTTAGATCTTACCATATTAGACAATGTCCACAGTTTATAAGGAAACCGATACTTAAAAAAAGAATCTTGCAATATTTCAAAGATCAATTTGTTCTTTTTACAAAAAGCAGACCTTCCTGAATATATTTTCTATGAGGGTGTGCAGGTGTGTGTTTGTGTATGAGATTGTGCATGCATGAATGTTTGCATCTGTGTACACATAGTTTCTGAAATGTGTATGTGGGGGGTCATAATGCAGCTCCTCCACCTTCTGTGTCTGGCAGATGCTTTTATGCTTTTTTTGCTCCTGGGATGTTGCTAAGCTTTCAAACTCTTACTTAGGTGATGTGAAGGGGGAAAAAGGTTATATATACCCTCTCATGGCTGTCCTTGTAATGCATAACACAGAACATCACTTAAGATTTAAGGGCCCATAAAATAGAAAGCTTGCTTAACCCCTTGACTGCATAGTGCGTGCAGTGCAGCCCTGTGATATTGGAGTTTTATGAGTGCTGAGAGCTGAGATGTGTAAAGCCTTAGCCACGTGTACTCATTCTGTTATGGTAACCCAGGTCAGAAGCAGCAAAGGGTTTTTTTCAGCTATTTCTATTTTCTTTGTTTTTGAGTCTATCCCTTGAAATCTGTTTTGGAAATCATAAAATGCCTGCAAATAAACAAAAAAAAATTAATTCAATTAATTAGTAAAAAGAAATAGAAAATATGTATACTCTTTTGTTGAACAAAATACAAATGAACATGGCACATGTTTAAATAATGTAGGAAAGTCAGACCTGGTGACAGATTTCCCTTAGAAGGAATGTACAACAATAAACAGGTCTTAAAAAGAAGTAAAAATTAATCTCTCCAGACACCATCTGGCATCCATGCATTCGACAGAAGTAGAGCTAAACACAGAGATCGCAGGGATGTTAGTCCTACGGGCCCCCGCAAGGGGAGTTCTAAAGCAAGAAGCAAATGTTCAGATCAGAATCATGAGGAGGAGTGAACCAGAGTCTCTAAATGTCTCCTGCAAAAGGGACTGGGGACAGATCTTGGCATGCTGTCTGCTCCCTAGCCTTCCAGTTTGATTTTGTATAACCTGAGGCTATGTATTATCATTTCATATGCTTTTATTCATTTCAAGAATCATTTCTTCTATCTAAGAGTATGTGGTAAATAGGAAACAGTGATGTGTTTGCATTCGTACAGAAGGGGCGTGGAAACAGTGAGAGCAATCCTAAGAAAGCGTTAAGGAGAAAGAAAGCATCGTTGGACTTGAAGAACACTCATTTACAATTTATGTAAGAATCTGACATATCATGCTATTTGTCTTTTCCAACAATTCTACACAGAAGATATGACATCAGAGAGAATGGGAGCCGGGAGTGTCTGGGGATCTTTCTAAGAACACACGCCTGTCTGTGAGCTGCAGAGCTGGGACTAAGCACTATTGTTCTTACTCCAATTTGGTTTCTAAGTCAGAGCATCAGGTGGTGAATATGCGTCACTGCACATCTGACACTCCACTATTTCCAGGTCATGAAGGGAAAGCGAAGAAGGGTGTGGGAAGGGAAAGAGGAGCAGGAAAGGACATAAGTACCAGGCACAAAGTGACAGAAAGAGGACAACAAGGGAGGGAAGGATGCCATGAAGAAATCTGGCTTTGGAGCATTGATGGAGCATAGTTGTTACAGTGATTACCTTAGTATACGCTGAGGCTTGGCCTCATGTCCTGAATAAAACTATACATAATAGTGAACTCTTGTAATCTTATGAAGGAGAAGAGGATCAGAAATGAAAAATATCATCTTTAGCTACATAATGAGTCTGAAAGCAGTGCTGGCGATATGAGATCCAAAGAGAAACAGAGAGAGGATGTGGAGATACAATTACAGGGATGAAAACAGCCCCCTCCATTATTCCCAAGCATCAAAGCTCCCAAGATTCATCAAGTCTACAGTTCTTCTCAGTCTAATTTCATATTTATGTTTGTCTTTAAAAATACTCTCCCAAAATAGAACATAGTATTATGATGGGAAATGGGAGAAAGAAAAAGAAATATTAAATGAAATTTAGAATAGGAGGGAAGGGCAGGTAAAGGGATAAGAGTAACAAACATTGGAAAAGCCACATGGCAACCTACTACTGTAGAAACTCCCTTATATACATTCTAATATACATACATATATGTATCCTAGTTTAATTTAGTTCAGTATGTATGTATTCAATTTGAATTGGATTATCCTATAAGTAGGGGGATCAATATTCCAGCTAAACACCATACACCCCCAGATAACTTAATATCAAGAACTGGTTACCTCTTTCTGGGTTTTTAAGCAGTGGGGCTCCAAAGACTTCCCAAACATTACAAGTTCTTGGTTACTCTCCACAACTTGAAGGAAAGACCGTGTTGTTGAAGACACCACATACTCGAGTCATAGATATAGAGAAATCAAGCTGGTACTCAACTTAACCTTTCATCTTTACTGCCTGGTTGTCACAGTGATGGAAAGTGGTAGGCATGTTACATAGAACAGTAATAATCAGTCCTACCTGTCTATAAACTATACAAGCTAACATGATGGCCTGTTTGGCAATATATGCCTACTGGTATAATACTGGCATGAAATTACTAAGGTAACCAATTATTTTTTAAATTTTGATTTAAGGCCTGTTCCATGAGATGACTTTCAATGACTCCAAGAACCTGTGACTAGCTAAGTTATAGCCCCTAGGTGAAAACATATTAATATCCTGCTAAATGAACATATGTAGTACGAGGTTTCTGGCCTGGACTTTCAGGCCTAGCCCCAAGGTTTAGACCTGCAGACCCACAGACCCACAGAGACACACAGATGCTTACAATAGTTTCAGGCTGATCAGCCTAAGGCCCAGGCATACAACTTGCTAACTCTTTACCTTTAATCTAACCCATGATTCTTATCCTGTTCAGCCATGCGGCTTGGTACCTTTTCTCAGAGCAGCATAGTTGTCCTCTGCTTCTTCTGGCTTCTCTCTGGCATTCTGTTCTGTTCTGCCTATTCCTAGAGTCTTTCTAGTCTGGTAGCCCCGCCCACACTTCCTGTCTGCCTTTGGCCAATCAGCATTTTTTGTTAATCTCATAGGCGGGGACAATTATTTACAATGGAACAACATAATTCCCCTACAGACATATTAACAAAGCTATTCCAAATGATTTATTGTTCTACCCACAGATCAGTTTCCTCTTACAATAGATGTCAGTTAACACAGAGACCCACAACTGGCCAACATGCAGAGAAAAAAGACTGACATGTTTTGTCTTAAATTAAATGTCTGTACAGGCTCAGGGATCTATATTGAAGAGAAGAAAGACTGTTGACTTCAAGGAAGCAACAGGACACATGAACTCACAACAAATGTGACACAAACAAGAAGTACACAATTGCAAGCCAAACAAAAACCCAGGGGGATGGGCATGAAATCTCTCCCCTAGCTGAGGAGCTATTGGCATTTTATTGCTTCATGAAGGGAGAAAGTCTATGACTAGACAGTAGACTTATACTGCATGGGAAGGTAGGGAGATAAGGAGAAGAAAGGGGGACATACACACATACAGAGAGAGAGAATATGAATTTGGGTGAGTAGAGAGATAGTAGGGTTATAATTAACTTGGGGAATGAATATGATCAGATATATGGGGTAACATTTTTAAAGAATAAATAAAAACATCGTGAAATTGTTTATCTCCACAACTCAGAGCCCGGAACATTGTGTCGATGCATTCTTTGAAGCTGTGTGGCTTTGACAAACCTGAGGTGAACAGGGTGCTTTAGTCTGATCTTATATCTATTTATCAATATATCCCATTGGTATTTTCTCCAGAATGCTTTATGTCTTGGCCTGCAACGAAGTAGCTGAGGGTGGCATATAAACTCTGCCAGAACTTTAAGAATACATATTGTTGTAAAACTCAAGAGCCTCACAGTTTAAATTTTAGTGTTCTTATTTTTAGATAATCAATCAGTAAAAGGTTGTGATTCTCACAGTCTGTCCATAATAATCACAAGCTTTAATCACACAAAGTAATTAATGCATATAAAAATTGAATAATTTACTTTTATTTGTTTATTATTTAATAAATCCATGACTAAAATTAGAATCTGTGCAATGCAATATTAATACAGGAAACTTTTAAATATAATAAAACACTGAAAACTCATTTTATCTCAAAGATTTTAATGAAGGGAATATGCATGCCCTGGTTTTTATTAAATAGATAGCAGCATGCTGTGAAGATTGGAATCCATCTTAGAAAAAAAATGAATTAAATTTGGGATGACGTGTTCTTATTCTGGAAAGTGTCCTACTTTAGGGTCTCCCACAGCACACTGAAGAAAGTATTTAGGAATGGCAACTGCAGGTTAGATGTATGGCCATACACTCAAGCTCTGTTGTCTTCATGACTGATGAAACACTGCTTAAAAGTCGTGGCCCCCTTCTTTGTCTTGAATAACAAAACTAAAAACAAAACCCCATTCCTGGATCACCTTTGAACAGGAAGAAAATAACTTCTGACTGGAGCCAATAACAGGACCAGTCAGAAAGCTCTAGAAAGTTTCATTAGCTCCCCTAGTTTCACTTCATGATTTCACAGAGCAGGTACAAGAAAGATCTAAGAGCAAGTACCTGCTGCTTAATATTCAGATTAAGATGTCAGTGTGTCCTTATTTCCAGAATTGCATTGATGAACATCATTCCTACGCAGGTGATACTCAGGGCCATTGAGCACATAAACCCTCTGGGAAAGTTATGTGTGAAGTTGGAGGACCAAACCTTTTATATACAGACAAAGCTGGGGACTTCCACTGGCGGGGTCTTCTTGAGAAGTATCTCTTGCAAACAGTTAGCCACAAAGCAAACTCTAAACTGAACACCTGAGACAGAAGAGGAGGTGACAAAGCCTTCATTGTTCCTCTTAAACCAAATATCTATAGAAGGGATTCTCTCTGCACCTTCCTGCTGGTCCCTTTTCAATTCACTGCATGCAGGGCATTCTTGGAACACAATGGAACCTTGTTCCACTCGGCTGAAAATTGAACTAAATTTTTTTCAAAGTGAAATTTGTTGGCTTTATAACCAAGATATGGGAAGCTTTATAACTAAATTTGGGTTTTCAAGGTCCCCCCCACCACCACCACCTTTTTATTTCAGAAAATATGTCTGGACTAGCAGCAAATCTAGGTCAAGAATAGACTGGAATGGTTCTTCACCAAGATTAGTTGTGTCTCCAAATGAGTCAACAAACCATTTAGAGCAAACTTGTCAATCAGTATCAGGGAAGAAAAGAAGAAAACAATTACTTAGAAACCTAACTAGTATGATTATATAAATTGGCCTTAGAATAAAGTATTACTTATCAGAGGTACATTATATCTAGCAGGAGAAGACTGTTTGAGTTGTTTTTCTAATATGCATGACGAATAAAAAGAAATGAATCATTAGGTCAATTTTATTAAGGTAACTAACATCCCAAATCTTTTGACAATGCAACCAGATCACAAATTTTTTTTTTAAAAAAAAGAAAAACAGTGGAGGGCTTAGCAGAGGGTGAAAATAGAGAATACTTTATCTTTTATTCACCCCCCCCCTTTTCAAGTGTACTGCGCCTTGGGTTGTCTTACAGCTTTCTTGTTACAGGGCTTATTTTCTGGATGGACGCCTTGCTGAAAAGAATATACATGTGCTTTTACCTATAAATGTTTGACTTGACAGATGGGCTAAACCAGAGAATCTTAAAACGCATCCGATACAAGTCCAGGTTAGCTGAGCTTGTGGCACAGTGACGCAGACTAAAAATGCCCAGATCAGTGACATGACTGTACCCTAAGTGTCTGAATTACCTGGCATTGGAACATTTCACTGTGCCCTTATCTGCTAATCATCAGCTTCCTTTTCAGTGACAATGAAAACAGAAAAGGCAGTTTATTAAAATATCAGCATCATTATTTTTGTGCAGTTTTGTCCATACAACAAAAGAATACACTAGATGTGTTAGCCTTGGCTTCCCGATATGTTGTCAACTCCTTTTTAACTCTTAAGGAATGGGATAATTGTTAGTGATGTATTTTATACCTGATTTATCAATATTTTATTGTCCTGACAAGACTTCCCCCAAATCAGAACTGTCCAGAGAGAATTATATATATTACCTCTATAGTGTAAAACTGTGAGTTGTCAGATATTGGGCACATAGGCCATCCCTGCTATTCCACAGGGCTCAGTCAAAGTGTCTAATTAGCAGCTCCACTTATTTCTCATTGCCTTCAGCATCTCAATCAAGGCTTTCTGCTGAAGGAACCCTGCTGTTGCCGCTAGAATTAAAAAACACCATGAAACTCATATTCATGCAATCAGCTATAAACACCACCCCTTCATCATCAGGGGAGAAGAACATACTTTCGCCAGCCTCTTCTTCATGCACAGTTAAGACTACTTTGCTTCCTTGTATCTGGTCCTGAATTCTGTGTTCCGGTGGACAGAGCTGGGAGGGTTGATGAAAGAGAAAGAAGCTGAAGGTCCTTAGAGGCAGGTAAAGTTTCTGTGAGGTGTGGAAAGATGGCAAGCATTCATCTGGTTGTCAAAGATATCTACATTCTATAAAAATATAAATATATCTAAGCAAAACACCGTAAGACATAGACTTTGGGAAGGGCAATTCTTGCCCTCTCCCAATAGACAATTATATAACCACGTGTCTAGAGAATGAAGCTGCCAACAAAAATACACCTGGAGGCTTCCAAAAGGGGCTTTCAATAATCAATCAATTAATTAAAAGTAAGTGGAAAGCTAGGCATTGTGGCGCATGCCTTTAATCCTAGCACTTGGGAGGCAGAGGCAAGTGGATCTCTGTGAGTTTGAGATGAGACTGATCTTCACAGTGAATTCCAGGACAGGGATACATGAGAAAACTCTCTAACTAAAAGGAAATGAAGTAGAAGGGATCATTTTTCTTAGAGTATCATTTGACATGATACTTTGATAAAATCTGACAACAAAATCCAAGTGATCAGATCTGCACAAAATATGCCAGCATAAGCTAGTGACGGACTGTTTCTTATGGGAAGTGCATCCTGAGATAGGATGCACTAGCAAACATATATTAGTACATGGATTGTTGGTTACAGTTACATGGACTAAGACTCTGTAACATCTAGTAGGCATCGTGATCTCACTCTTATCTATATGATCAGTCACTGACCATAATGTTGCCACAGGCCATGTAATTGTATTCTGATGCAGACAAACACGTCCCCAAATCAATAGGAATTGTATACAATTAATTCTCAAAAATTCATAAACCATAAACCCCACATAACAGCAAATTTGTCTGCATATAGACTTCCTAGGCTTTCCAAGATAAATTCTAGCCAGAAGGAAAGGTTAGGAACAACATCTATGAATCTTCTATTGTTAAAAAAAAAAAAAAAAATCCAAGGCTAAGAAGAAGAAACTCACTTGGTAAACTGCTTGCCACACAAATATGAGGGCCGGAGTTCAATCCCTCAGACCCATGTGAAAAAAGCTGAGCATAGTGGAACGTATTTGAAATCCCAGTCTTGAGGGAGCAATAACAAACAGCTCCCAAAACCTCCTGGTCAGCCAGCTCAAACTCCTCGGGGAGTTCAGAGAAGGACCCTCTCTCCAAAGAAAGCTGTATGGCACATGAGGAATGACATCCAAGTTTTTCTTCCAGCCTCAACACATGCTTACATGTATACATACCTCTACTCATATACACATACACATGAACACATGCACACACATATGTACACATGACAAGATAAAAGGTGGTAATTTGGATGTAGGTGATCTTACCAGGGGTTGAAAGATCATCCCTAAATGAGACTTTCTTTTTGGAAGTGACTCTATGACATCCACAAACTTAGGTGGTCACAACACCAGTACTTCTTATATTAGGACCATCAAATGATTTAGGGAGCTCTGTCTGTCTTACAGTGCTGTTAGGCTTTGGCCACAATGCAATATGCTGCAATTCATTAAGTGGAAACAGAGGCAAAGCACCAAGACTTTTCTCTGGCATTTATCAATTCTCTTGTGTTGTTTAACAACGGAAGTTTGGCTTCTTGGTACCTTTGAGCAAGGTTAGCTTCCCAGAGAAATTCAATCAAACTCTTTGCTGTTCAGCGTGTTGGGCTAAAGTGCTACCCAGCTCTGCTTATGGTTACAGTTAGATAGCTGATACTTGGTGACATCACTCTCTTGAACTTATTTTCTGACGGGAAACCATGAATTATTAGCACAATTTTGAGGTTTCCTTCTCGTCATCGGTTGGTTTTCATTGTTGATGGCCTTGGTGCATCTGTCAGACGAGAGTAGGAATACAATGCCTTGCTTGACATCTTGTTTCTGTGCAATACCTGGTAAACAGAGATTTTATCTGATGAAAATGCTTCACTCTTATTGCAATAATGATGAAGTGTAGCTAGACAAGATCACACAGGATCTGATCCCTACACACATTTGTTGTTAAAAATAAATGTTCTTCTGCCTGAACTCTTAATGTATACCCCCTGCCAGTCCTCCATCTATAGCCCACAGTCACAATCTTCCTGGCAGCATGTTGAAGACCTTCAGAGTGTGGCTATTATCACTTTCTCTTAAAAACTCTGTTTTCCATATCTCTTTGCAAGGTAGTAGATTGTACATTAAATGACTTAGGAACTGCCATTTGCTTATCCTAGAATGTGAACAGTGCCCTTGGAGGTAGATTGACTGGTCCACTGCCCATCAGGTACCCAGATGCAGAAATGCCTCCTTAAAACTGCCCAACTCTATGTTTAATATTTGTACACTGCACTATATAGTAGTCTTCACTCTACTGTCTGTCTTTCTCTCTCTACTGTGAGCATCCGGAGAAAGTTGAAGTCCCATGCATGGTCTACTGAACAGTGAGCTCATTAAATCTTGCATAAATGGATGCTCCAGATTGAATCTGAAAAGCCCTTAGAGGCTCATGTTAAAAATTTGACTGTCAATGGATGAGACTTTGAGAAGACCATGAGGGTTCCATCTCTATCAACAGATTAATTTATTAGTGGAATCATAATATAGTGTTATTGGAATTTGGCAGACATTTAGAATGTAGGGCTTAGTTGAAAGATGTGGATTAACTGGAACTAGGTCTTTGAAAGTCTTATCTTGTCCCAGAATCTTCTGATTCTCATTCTGGTTCTTGGAATCCATGAGGCAAGCCACCAGTTCCTACTACTGCCTTGCCTCACACCCAAAGCAACCGCAGCAACTGAGCACGAATTAAAACCTCTGAAACCATGAACCAAGATGAATGTACCCTCCTCTGACTCTCTCTTGAGTATTTGTCACTGCATTGTCAACCCTGATAACACAATAATGGGATGAATAGATCAAACAATCCCCGGGCTTTTAAATAGACACAGCCCGATGAGAACTGGACCCCCAAGACTGGTGGAATGATGGAAGAAGGTACAGACAGGAAGCTGGAGAAGGCTTGGATCACCACATAGCAGTGTGCCTCAAGGGATATTTACACTGAGCCAACTGTCAGGGTTGGCAATAAGAAAGGAAAAGCAGCCACTGGACCTTTTCCTATCAATAAGGAGACGGATTGGTTTCCAGCAGTAGACAAGGCTAAGAGCAGGGTACACAAACTGTGTGTCCTTCAGTATCATTACTAAAGATGACTAAAAACACCAAGCCTAGGAAAGAGCTCACTCGGGAGGTAAAGGTCTGTCTCCACTGAGAGACTGAGATATGGATTTGTTGGACATATTATGCTTCACAAGACTCTGCAGGTAGGGTCCCAACCCTTTGCCCTTGGTCATGCACCCTCTAGCAGATTCTGGGGGAGCTTCTTACTTAGGATCTGATTGGATGGCCATCAAGATGGCTGACAGAAAGCCTTTGAGCCACCGCACAGTGACACCTGCCACAGGCTGGCTGAGGACAACATGTAGAATTCCCTGAGGACAGAGACTCTACAAAGAGGTCCCTTTCTGAGCAAAGGTTCTGTGGGTGGCACTCTACACCTCTGCACCAGTTTTTCATTGTTTAAAAAGGTGGTGACTCAGAGACACATTCTTCACCTCCTGGAATCCCTTGCTGAAAAGAAAACGTGATAAAAGAATTTAATTAAAAGAAAATCACTCTATCTTTCAGACCTTTTCATTTGACTTTAAAACATGCAAGAATATGCTCTAAAATATTATAGGTAAAAATAGAGGCGGCAGCACAGCCTTGAAATCCGTAGTTCAAAGTAAAAGGAATCGGTTAAAAAGCTGTTTCTTTTCCCCTTTCTGCTTCTCCTTCCCACTGAGTAGATCTAAATACTTGGTGTTTTAGTTGGGTTTTTATTTTTTTAAATGATTGCCCATGTTTCATACAGCCCTCTCCCTGAGATATATTGGCCAGGGTACATAAACAGCTGGTGTGCTCCAGGGCCACTGTATATTTTATTCTGGATGGAGCCCACGATAAGAAACTGAATTTAGAAAGCATTTTGTAGGAAACCAGACTCAGCCACTGAATAAAATTCAAAGAAGGGGCTTTTGAACGTGTTCTTGTTCATTAGAATTTAATGCACCAAAAGTTATCTTGTGTGTAAAGCAGGAGGACAGGAGTAAATGAACAAGCCTCACAAGACAAAAATCCCCCGAAGACATTTTTCTTTATTTTCCTTATAGAATAAACTAAATGCCAAGAGATAATCCCACATGAAGTGAATGCATTCAGTGTTCAAAGCACAAACATTTGACAGCTTCTTTCCTTATTCTATCCAACCATAGCAGTGATGTGTTTAGCCTCCTTATGGAAACAGAGGCTTGCAGTCTCATGGTGTGGAGGAAAATTGAACTTAGAATGATTGGAATTACTGCTTTATTATACATGTCACCTGTGTTCCCCTAACAAAGAACACAGAGCCACGTAAACATCTGTGCAAATGATGCTTTCCACTGTATGTCACTCCCAGGAACACAGTGCTGCTGCCCTTCCCTGCATCCCAGGTCTAGGCTGAATTAGTACATAAAGGTTAAAAGAAGGTTAATCAAGAGAGGGTAGCAAATTACAAAACAGCTTCATGTCTCTTATTTGTGAGGGCAGAAGGTAAGTAGAGAAAAAGAATGCTTTCGACAAAGAAATTCTGTATCTTGCTATTTAACGACTCTGTGGTAGAAGCAGTTCCTGGGAGCTGCTTAAAATGTATAACCCCAGGTCCTGCCTCCTCAGACAAAAAGCCCTAGCACCATATTCTTCATTAAGGATCCCCAGAGGTGCATATGCCAAGTACATTTGAAAAGCATTGGTCTAGTCTAAGAATCTTTCTTCAAAAAGAGCATGGACTCACTGGTAAAAGAATGAATGAACTCCCCATGGAGTCTACGTGGGTGCTGAGGACATTCACTATTTGAGAACCAAGGTCACTGCTCATAATTAAGGATGAGATACTGCAGACATCTACAGAGACAAGTCTTCTTGTAGAAGTGTCAAACAGATGATATTTGGACATCCAGAAGAAGAGGAGGAAAGTCTCCCTTGCGTATGAAGAGGCTAAGTTTAAAGAGGGAGCCAGCCTTATTGAAGCCTGAAGCCAGGGCACAGAGGGGAACAGATAGAAGTCAGTTCAGTAAGGGTTAGTCAGCAAGGAAGGGAACACTCACTTTCTAACCACATTAAAGCCTGTACCATGCTCTGTTCACTCAGAGACTTCTTAGCATATTTAATATCATGTGCAGAAGAATTAATGTTATAGAATGAATCTTGGCCATCCCCTATTGCACACTCTAATTCTAATGCAATTGAATTTGGAGATGAGGTTCTAAAGGGGTAACTAAGGACAAATGAGTCATATGGGGGAGGGGGCACAGATTGTCCCTGGTCCAATAGGTCTGGAGAAAGGATGCTTAGGTAGTTTACCTGCACTGAGAAAGGACCATGAGTGGCACAGAGAGATGATGCTATGGTCAAAAGAGTCCTCAGGAACAAACATGTCTGACCACACCTTCATCAGGACTTCTGCCCCCCACAACTGAAAGAAAACACATATCTGCCGCAGACACATGTCCATTTGTGACATTTTATTTAGGTAGTAAGTTTTCAAACTTTGCTCAGTGTGGCATAACAACTGACATAAACCCTTCAAGGGCAGAAGGCTTTGTTTCAGCTCACAGTTTCAGAGCTTTTAGTCCATGGTCGTCTGGCTCCCTTGCTGTGAGCCTGGGGCATCGTGGTAGGGAGCATGTGATGAAGCAAAATTACTCATCTTGAGATGAGCAGAAGGGAAACGGCAAGAAGTAGACAAGGGCAAGGTACCCTTCGAAGGTATGACACTCACTGTGCTCTTTAGTCAGCCCTTATCTCCCGTCAGTTCTGCAACCGCAGAACCATGTCACCATGGGTTAACACTCAGGTGAAAGTCCAGCCTTCATGGTACAATTACTTCTCAACAGCGCCACCAGCTGGACACTCAGCATCAATGCATGAGCCTTTTGTGGGAACATCTCACATCCAAACAAAGCAGGTAAGCCCCATTAGACTAATATAGACAGGTGACCCAGGAAATTATGCATGGCGTCATGGTAAATGTACCAGCATTCAATCTTAGGTTCTGCTGTCCACCATCCTAAAATTCTTTACATTTTTTTGAACAAAGACCCTGCATTTTCATTTTTTTACAGGCTCCCACAACCAATAGCTTATTATTTCCCAATCAGTACTTTGGTCACTGATACACACAAAGCTTTCATTATTATAACACTATGCCCCATAATTCTATTGCGTATTCTCTCTTCCCATTAGGCTTCTACATCTGGAGACCATGGTGTGGGGAGATCAAAAAAATAACTGCCACCTTAAGCTAGACCGAGAGATGGAGGTTGCGCTGGTAACAATTTTAAAAATAAGCTATGAAGTGGAAAGTGCACCTTGAAAGAAAGGCAGTGTGTTCTGTGGAGTGGCTGAGGGGGGCTGTCGCTGGCTCTGTTTTACGCTGTCTTGAGTTTTTATTTTCTTGTTTTTCTTGCTTTGTTTGGTGTGAAGTGGCGTGTGGTTCTTTGTCGCTTTGGGGGGTAAAAGCTAGCCCTTCGGCTAAAATAACCAAGCAAAACAGAAGGAAAGCAGATACTGGAGCTGCATGCATGCACTTATTTATACTAATTCAGACCTAGAATTTCTAATTGATGGACTCTAAACACGTGAAACTTTAGAAATAAAATACCTGGGGAGAGAACCTGAGACACTAGAAGAGGAAAAGACCAAGAACTGGTGTTAAGAAATTAATGCTACTGGGGTCACATAAAGAGAAGGAAAGAGAAAAGGCAGATAGAGAAAACAGGAACCAGGAAGAAAATCATTGTCGACTAATATGGGATTAAAATGCGGAGAGTTTCAGGAGGAAGAATCGGAAACGGTGAAAAGGAGATGAGAGGGAGCCTGTGCAGGTTCAGTGTGGTGGGTTAGACTGGGTGCCAGAGATCGGGCCAAAATCTAACGATTCCAAAGAAAGAAAACAATTAAGAGAGATTATTTGGATGAGCTAGAGTAAGCAAAGGAGTCAAGTAAAGAGCATATTTGCTCCTATAGAGAGAGCAGTGTATATTTGAAGAGAGAGAAAAAAGCAGTGCAGAGAATTTGAAGGCACTGGGGAGATGAATGGGCAGCACTGGTTATCCAAAACCGAAAGGTCAGCCTGAAAACGTATGTACAAGAAACATTATTTAGACTGAGCGGGTTGTTCTTATGTATGTATGTATATACAAATATGACACGTACACACACATATACACACATGTAGGTAACAACAATTAATATAAAATAGAGGAAGAGAGTAAGGAGGGGTATATGGATGGATTTGGAAGGAAGAGAAAGAAAGGGAAGTATGTAAATATATTGTAGTCTCAAAAAACAAAAGAAATAGTAATTTTTAAAAAAGAATGCATAAGAAAGCTAGTAAGGAATCAGGGACTGCCAGCAGGCATCAGGAACATGGTTCCAGGACAATGGCCGCTCGTGAAGAGCGGGGTGTTCTTCCTTTGTGAAATGGGGGATGCATCAAATACAATGAAGAAGAGGCCCCATCTGAGAAGACAGAATCAGAAGTCAACTGATGCTTACAATATGCAATTCCATAGTTTTGTACAACTACAAGGGGGCAACCAGGCAGTATATCACAGACACATTATAAAAACGCAAGTTTTAATCATCCCACGTGAGTCCCTTTTCTAAAAACACTGCCAAGCAGCGTCCTCACCAAGAGACAATAAACAAACTGCTTACTCGGCAGTATGAAGCCAAGCAGCTTTTAAATATTTCATGGCCAGGCTTCAGGTATAAAATTTCAGGAGTTGAAATCTGTAGCACAATAAGGAACTGAGAATAAATAAATAATAAAATAAAGGTAAGAGAATTATCAGCAAAACAATATTTCAGAGGGAGGCCGAATGACTGAACTGACCCAATTATCTTGGGAGGATAGAATCATTTATTATAAGTCTTGGAGTCAGAGGCCACACACACACACACACACACACACACACACACACACACACACACACACACACACACACATGAGCATGCCTGACAGAGTGCCATTTAACAAAATACCATAGCCAGCTTAGCAACTGTCCTTGTGCATTCATTCCTGGTACTATAACAACACACTATGAGTTGAGTGGCTTAATAAATAGAAAAATATTTCTCCTGGTTTTGGAAGTGGAGAGTTGTAAGATCAAGGCAATTTTTGTGGGGTATGCTCTCTAAGGTGTAGGTAGTCACTCCTTATGTCCTTGAATTTAGAGGATGCAAGGGATCTCTTTTGTGGCTCTCTTAGAAGAACACTAACTCCATCAGTGAGGCAACTACCCCATGACAAGATTATCTCCCAGAAATCTCAGCTCATAATGCCTCTGCACTGAGGGCTTAGATGGGGCATGGGGCAGGGAGGGGCACACACGTTCAAACACAGCACAGTGCTGCATCAAATCCTGTGTTTCACTCTCTTCTGGTTTTTCCAATTTCAAAAACATGTGATGCTATTAGAGACCTAAAAAGAGGGAAAATGATAGATGACAAACAGACAGAAAGACAGACAGACAGACAGACAGACAGACAGACAGATAGATAGATAGATAGATAGATAGATAGATAAAAATTTTATTATACAGGCATGAGAAAAATGTTTTATGCTATTTGAACATAGAAGCTCATATTTTACTACATCACAATCAATGAAATTACAAACACAGTTTATCAATGCCATTCCAACTCTATAGCTAAAAAGAAAAGAATTCTAAAATCGTACTCAGATAACCTTGCTCTAGCAGATAAAGTCTGGAAGCTCTGATGAGACTCAGAACAGGAATAAAACTTACTCTGCAGATAGAGACTTGGCTGTGCCATTTACAAAGTGTGTGACCCTGGAGGGGTGCCATGTCTTTGCTAATCCTGTTTTGTAATGTGCCAGAAGCAGTTACCATGAGAATCTTCTTTTTAACTTGTCCATGGAAACCTAATGTTAAGGCCTTAGCATTTGGCAGGACGCAGTAGGATCTTAGCAAGAGGTAACGGTGGCCTTTCGGCGGCTTCTTTTCTGAAGTATGTGTTACATGTTAGTGCCAGAGATCAGAACATGCACAGTGGCCTAGGATTTAGGGTGAAGACTCATTTGTAAACCTCAGAGCAAAGAATGGTCACACACATGGTGTGTCTGGTGAGAGAGAAAGTGACCTTCACAAGGGGAACAGGCCCATGCTGGCCTTTCAGAGAAAGCACCTCTATGTGAAGCGGGGGGTATGATGGTATCTGTCAAATGGCAAAACCTATGTCTCATGTTGAGGTCATGTGTACAAAAGAAAACCTTTTTGTGTGCTGTTGAACATAACTATAACCAGGAATGAAAATGGACACATCTGTGTGTTTCTCTGCCAGAAACTCTTAGGATTTTCCCCCAAACACATTAACTGTGATTAAAACATGAAGCAAATGAAGTTATGGATATATTCTTCGTGAAACTTTCTGAAGTCACCTTCTATACAGCCATGGGCATGCATCCATATCCTGGTCTCAGACACAAAGCAATAGCTTGGGGTTGCGGAAGAGAGTTGATGAATCCGTGGACTCCTAAGAATATGGGCTGGTAAGTGGCAGGGGATGCAGAGGAAGAAGGAGCTACTGAGAATGTGTGCGCTCAGCTCAGGTGAGCTTTACCCAACTTAAAAATTCTTACAGTTGAAAACAAAATGGATGCCAGCGAAATAGTGGGATGCAAGAGGTGTCTTGAAAGACAGGAAGAAGCTGTAGATCAGTGCTCCTCAACCTTCCTAATGCTGTGACCCTTTAGCCCAGTTCCTCATGTTGTGGCAACCCCCACACACACCATAAGATTATTTCCATGGCTACCTCATAACTGCAATTTTGCTACTGTTATGAAGCATAATATAAATATTTTTGGAAATAGTGGTTTGACAAAGTGATCATAGCCCACAGGTTGAGACTGGCTGATCTTGATGGACATAAAACTGCATGAGCAAATGTCAGTTTTCAATTATGATAATGTTAAGCACCAGTACAGCAAAGCCCCAGCATTTGATCACCCAAAACATAAACACTTATTATTAGAAAAGTATCAGAACCCATAGACAGGAAGCTTGCACCTAGCTGGATGTTGTTATCTTCCTACTCGGTTCCAATGTTGAGAGGCAATAAAGATCCTGTGGCCAATGGGGCAGGTGGTTCTTGTCTTAGCAACTTGAACTCAGACAAGCCTGAGAAGTAGAAACCCTGTTAGTGTTCCCAGAGAAGCCTGTGATTCTCACATTTTCCTTGGCTTCCTAGCCACATTCTATTTTCCCTTCAGAGGCCAGAGGATTTGGACCCTCCTGGAACCTGAGCTGCTGGGGGGTTATAAGCTTGGAACCAAACCCTGGACCTTTGGAGGAACATTAGGCATCATTAACCAATGAATCATCTCTCCCACTCTGGGAAAAAAAAAAAAAATTACATTTCTGTAGACTGACAAGTCCAAAGTCCAATGGCTCCTTCTGGCAAGGGCCCTCAGGCTGCATCCTAACATGCAGAAGGGTGAAACCAGGGAGAGAGCATGCATGAGCTACAGGGAAGAAGCAACAAAATATGTGTGTCTAAAAACTCTATTATTAGCAAAGCCACTTCCATAACAACTAACAATGATAATCCCTCCCTTGAGGGTGGAGCACTCGAGACCTAATTACCTCCTAAAGATCCCACCCCACCCCACCCTCCCCCATTTTTCAGAGGAGCACTTCAACCTCCACATGAGATTTGGAAAAGACTTTTTGCAACTAGCTTCTTCGTCAGCATCAAAACATTCCCCCACTGAAATGAAGAGGTTCATAAGTGTAAGAAACGTAGGAACTTGGAAGCTCAATGTATTTAACATTCAGGAAATTGAAAAAGTGGCAAAGTTCATGAGATCTTTACCCAAGATTATAAACGTGATAAATTAATGCTGGTGAGAGAAAGCTACAGGATGCAGCTTTCACGGAGCCCTTATCCATGCTGAAGTGGGCTTTTCCTGTCATGAAACTTCCTCTGAGTCACTCGTGTGCCGATAAACTACCTCAATGCAATTATGTTCACCAAGCAAGATGTAGTGGAATTAAGTCCTTGCTCTGCCTTTAATGGCCTATATGAGGTAAAGAGATATTCCCATCTTCCCAGGAAAAGTTATGCAACAGGGCCTCAGAAATCATGAAGTAATGTCCCAATACTGAGACTGGATAAAAGTCAAAATGATGGTTGTGCACAAATCATCTAAAACCAGGCATGCTTCAATCATGTCTGCATTATTACATTTTAGGTAAATGGACAAATAATAGAATTTTGAAAGGGAAATGAGAAGACATTACAGTCAGTCAAGATTGCCCATCTATGTTTATATGGAAAACAATAGAAATGCATTTTGGGTATATATGACTCATAAAAAGTGCCAATCATTTGTACCTCTAAAAAAAGAAATTAAAATTGTTTTCCATCTGGCCACAATTCAACATACAAATGTGGGAAAGCTGTTATATATAAAGACTGCCGGAAAGAAGTTGATAACCAGTTAAATATAGATTTATGTCTAGGAAATTATAGCAACACTATTTATATTCTCATTAAAAAGAGAAGAAAGACATCTACTACCATATGATGGGTTTTCAGCCGTCTAGCCAGCAGAGTTGAATATAAGACATGGGCAACATATCATCAAAGAAGACAAGGGAGGTTGTCATTAGTTTGTATATTATTTTCTGTTTACATAGGCAATATCAGAGAATCAAATGAAACGTATTAGAATCAACATAAAAGAATTCTATTTTACTGTTGAAAATGAAACATCTATTTTTTTAAAAAAAAATCAATATTCACCCTACATGCAAGCATCTGACTGCTAGAAAATATAATGTAAAGATAGAGCCCATTCATAATAATGAAGGCACAGAATATGCACTATAATGAAGAGTCCACAATGCTGACAGGCATTAAAGGATATTTGGATGAATGGAGAGGTGGTCTATGCTCCTGTCTATGAGAGCTGAATGTTCTAAATCTGTCCAAGTATATTTATAGAAGCATGTGCTTCTAGCTAATAGCCTAATGGAATACTATGGTTGAATGTAGTTTTAACGTCTACCAGAAAGAGATGAACGTTAGGAATAGCTGAAGTTTTTTATAATAAAATGGAAGATTAGGGTGGAAATTGCTTTTACATTTACTATAAAGTACATAATACACTGTGACACTAATCAAAATAGGGCAGGACTAGAGTGATGCATTCACAGTGCCAGGACAGAAAAGATGGACAGAATAAAATCACACATACACACACACACACACACACACACACACACACACACACATAATAAGAATGAACCACCCTGAGACAGTTACCTGAAAGTCACAGAACATGTCTATGCTGCTGCAGACCTCAGAAAATTTATTCCCAATAAAACTAGAAAACCAGACCATGAAAAGACACAGCCATCTCATCTCATTCAAATGTGAATGGGATAACACATGAAGGTTAAAATGAGTAGATTACTTGCTTGGTAAAATTTAAAACTCTTGTATCTCAAAGTATGAGAGCAGAAGTTTACTTGGTTATATAGCTAATCACATGTGCAGATTGTGTTTCAAAATTAGCTCATCAGAATGATCAAGCGTAAGAGGTCACTGCCCTTATGTGTATGCTCATGAGTTTGGTCTATATCAGCATTTCTCAACCTGTGGGTCATGACCTTTCACAGAGGTCACCTAAAACCATCAGAAAACACAGATATTTACACTACAGTCTACCACAGTAGCAAAATTACAGTTATGAAGTAGCAACAAAAATAATTTTATGGTTGGGGTCACCATAGCATTAGGAAGCATTAGGAAGGTTGAGAGTCACTGGTCTACATGGAATGGCATGTTGTACATTCTCTGGTGATTCCATTCACTCAACATCATATCTGTAATGTCTATGTAGAGTCATCACCTCTGTGTCTTTTTGTTTATATGGGAGTTTTTAACTTAAAGGTACATAAGTGAATTTCAAAAGTAGTTCTTTGAAAACAAGGTCATGTTAAAGATGAAGGCAAACAATAAAAATGGAGAAATAAGGTCATTTCAAAGGAGACAGTATGATCTAGGGAGGGCCTGGGTTGTGGTAGATACTACAGAAATTTAGCACCCTATGAATGATACCTTGAATGGATGAATTGGCAAGAACCAGCCTATAAGAGAAGACTTCTGAATTCCATTATGGGCTCAGGGTAAAAGAGCAAAAATACCATGTGTCCTCTAGGAATACCTGATAATAAGCTTAGGTTTGTACCTAGAATTGATATTATGTGTGTGGCCTTCAATCCAAATCAAAATATTATTTTAAGAAGGTTTTGAGGCACCCAACAAAATAAGCATCTATGGCTTCTACATAATTCTCCTTAAGTTCAGTTTTCTACATGAGGTCCCATGAGCCATCATCTCATAAACAAGGAGTAAAATAAAATAAGGAGGTATGCCACCATGATTGAGAAATGCACGAGAAACATCCTCAAAGCTCTATAAAGACCACAAATAATGCAATCACCACAACTATGTGAGTGTGTTCACATATCCCGAGAATGAAAAGACAGTTTTGCTGGTCTCCATGAGGAGGATGAAGATGTCAGGATTCAAGAAATGATAGCTCAAAGTAGAAGCTGCTTAAGAAGCAAAGTTTCTCCATGGCCACCCCCAGTCTTTGTCTGCCTCCCTTAATTGTCCCTCACAGCAAGCCACAGCAACCTGAGGCCTTTTCCTAAAGTCAGTCATAAAATGTGAACACGTTATCCTTGCTCTCTGTTCAGTCCTCACACTAGATGTAAGCCGTAACACCTTCATTCCAAAAAGTGTCTTTCCCCAGCCCAGAAGGAAAGGAAGTGAAAATCTATGCAGATGAGGCTTGACTTGCTGAGTTTGATATCAGATCAGACCCTTTTGTCCAATCCTCATTCTGTACAGCTGTTCACACTTTAAGGAATGATGCATGAAGATGGATAGTTTGCCCCAAGTCTGGGGTCGTCCTTCTGAAGTTCCCACAGCAACTAACACTGGAGTCAATTAAATCTGTGCTTTCCTCTTGTCCCCTGGCCTGTTACTATAGGATGTGATCCATGTTACATTACAATCGGTTAAAAAAAAAAAATCAGTTCATTTCCAGATCCTGCAGAACTGTCAATTTTAAAGAAGCAAAGAGCTAGAGACATGGCTGAGTGGGTAAGAACACCCAAATTCAGTTCTTAGCATGTTAAACAGCTTATAACTACCCATAACTCCAGGTGTACACATCTAGGGGATCAGACATTCTCTTCTAGACTCTCCAGGTACTCACATACTCAAACATGGACATACACATACATACAAACATACATACAAACATACATACAAACATACATACATACATACATACATACATACATACATACACACACCATCATTTTTTAATTTTTAAAAAGGAAAAATAGAATATTGGAAAGAGGCAGCTGGAAAGTAGAGAATTCAAGCAATTATGAAAGAATAAGAAATCCCCCAAATAATCATTCATTTTAGAAAGAACAAAAATGAATAGTGGAGATGCAAATTCAATAATACAGTGTCTAAAACGATTACAGAATCGCCAAAAATAACTCAAGTTCAGAAATGCCCTGAAATCTAAACAACATGAACAAAAAGAAACAAATATAGAAATGTTTCCATGATGCTATAAAACTCCAAAGACAAAAGGATGAATATTTAGCATTATCCACGGCAAAAGAAATGCCAAGCAGAACTATTGTGAGATGCTATTTTTCATATATCATATTGACAAAGCCTAAACATTTGACACAACATCCTGGTATTCAGGCTGTGGGAAGTGGACCTTCTCTCCAGTCATTGCTGAGACTCCTGGGAGGGAACCTGTCCATACACAACAAGAGCAGGCATGTGTCTTTGATCTAAGAAACCCAAACCAAGGACACAACTTTCAATTATGAAACTGCTATAGGTTTAACAGAAAGCTATAGAGTAAAACTATTTTACTAGTAAAAAAGAAAGTCAACCATAGACTAAATATGCTATGACCCAGAATCACAACTGAATATTATATAGCTGTTTAAAAGAACAAGGGGCAGGCCTATATATTGTTATAGGATCACCTCTAAGACCTTGCTCTGTATACTCAGGCTGACCTTGAACTCATAATTTAACCTTAGACCTGTATTGCATTTTAAACAATCATAAAAACAGACAAACAAAAATGAATCCTAAAACAATTCTGGGAAATTGAAAGTTTCAATTATAAATTTCATTTACAGATAGTATAATTACCCAAGGGGGGAAAAAAAAACTCTATCATAGTCTACATGAGAAAATTAATGGGAAAATCTAAATTTTCTGTAAAAAGAGCAATAAGTATGAGTAGCAAACAGAGACCTTCTAAACAGATCGGGATGACAGAAGAAAATTACTGTCATCATCCTGAGAATAAATCTAAATGATTACCAGATTTTTACATGAAAATTAGAAAGCTTAATATAATATTTAATAATTAAAGAAACATGGCATGGGGAGAATTGCAAAGTGACTCTTTAAAAGATATAAAGTTTTTCATAGTTGTATGGAGATTGTTAAAAGTTGCTAATTTGTTTTAAAAATTAGTATAAAATGACAAAATGATCAGTTCAACAAAGTACTGTGTGTGGGTCCAATGAGATGGCTTAGTGGGTAGAGGCATGTGCCATCATGCCTGGAAATCTGGGCTTCATCTCTGGATCCCTGTGGTGGGAAAGAGAACCTGGTGTCAGTAAGTGGTTCTCTGACCTGTGCATACACCACTACATAAGCCCACATGTGTGTGCATGCGTGCACACACACACACACACACAAACACAAATGTAATAAAACGTCTTATGTGTTATTGTCCCAGAAGTTAATAGGCTACAGGACAGCTGGATATCACTGTATTAAAGATAGCTGGATATGGAAGGATAGGCAAGAAGATCAAAACACATTATCTCAACCAGAGAAGCATAGAATCACCTCAAACAGCCACACAGAAATCCAAACTATACACAGATAGGTCGTAGATCAGTGGAGAAGAGAGAGGCGCGTAGATGATTCCTGCACATGCAACTCTTTAACCAGATCCTTCCATAGCCATATATAAAATAAATCCTCAGTGGGTTAAAGACTCATACATGATGATCAAAACTTCAAAAGGGACATGGGATGATATAGCCTTAGAGTAGGGAAAGATTTCCCAAACCAGACACAACACACACACACACACACACACACACACACACACACACACACACACCCGTACTGAGTAGGCTGAGTACTAAGTCAGAGATACGGACAGGTCTCAAAGAAACCAGGGACAAAAGGCTAGCTGAGGTCCCTACCAGTATACCAAAGCTCACACCCTCAGCAGTGTGGCACCTCTCTGCTCTTCTCACTCTGCCTCTTCCCTAACCTCCTTAGCCCAGAGCTTTGCTTCCCTTCCCAAGCTTCTGATTCCCACAAACACTTGCTCTGCTGTTCTGCTGTGCTTTCTCTTGGCTCTTCCTGTTTCTGCTCTTACCCTGTCTTTACTCTCCTGGTTCTTGCTGCTTTGGAACACTCGCTCCTCTCTTGGTGCACCTGGCCCCTCCTCTCCCCTCTGGATTCTCTTCCTCGCCCATCCGGCCCCCTTCTCATGGTCTGTTCAGTCTGGACTCTTCCAGATGCATTTGGCTGTACTCTTCCCTCATATCTACAATAAAATCCTTCTCAGTCAAAACTTAGAGCGGTGATGTTCTCATTTTGACTCACCGATACTGTATTTCTCCTGTTCAAAGATGATTAAGGCAACATACAGAAATAAAAAAAAATCATAAACTGGAAGAAATTTCTAAGGTATAACAATCATGATCTTCTATTTAGACTATATAGAGATCTTCCATAGACCGATAAGAAAATGTACATAATAGAGAAACTTTCACAGGACAAAAAGTCAGAAGAGGTGAAATGAATGGTGGATAACAAAAGCAGAATAGTGAGGACTCTGGAGCTAGAGTCAGGTAGGAGGCATGGAGCCCCTGCATGCCTTGAGCTCTCAGGGATTGACCCTGCACCTTCATAGAACAACTGGAAAGGCACTCTCCTTCAAGCCCTCATCTGCTCAGGGTCCAGGGAGGAGGTGAGTTGACTGTGCTTGTCTCTGTCAATTCTCTAAAATATGGGCTCTTTGCTAAAGATGGCAGGGCAGAAGGACTCTGAGCACGTGCCCCAGTTACTCCACAGGGGCAGATCACACTCAGAGACTTGCTTCTTTTCTTCCTGGTAATCAAAGGATTTCATTGAAGAAGACTGTGCTTTCTTCTCTCCATCCACATACAATAAATTGAGATCCTAATGCAATAGTGCCTCAACCCATTTTCTAGCAAAGACATGGAGCAATTGAAATGCTTACACAGTGCAGGGGGCTTATTTCTACAATGAGCTTGAACAGCAGTTTGGTAAAGTTGAGTAAAAACTGCACATGAGCATGGAAGGATGCCACAGCCATTCCAACTCCACGCTTAGTTAGTTCCTTAAAAAATAACTAAAGAAAACACAGAGCACATAACTCCAGATGAAAAGCTCCCAGATGGCATGTGGGAAGCACTGTTTATGGGAACAGAACAATGTAAATGTTCCAATGTTGAAAATAAGAAGACGCCTTGGATGTGAACACCCTGGGGCTTCATGCAGAAACCGAGATGCATATTTAAGAGAAAAAAAGACTGGTTGAAAAATAAATAAATAAACTGTAATACATACAATATGATCGTGTGAGTACAAAGTGCAAAGCAGACAAAATTAAATGTGATGTTAACCAGGCAAATAATTTTAGCTATCACAAAAGCAAAGCTTGGGGCTGCAGAGATGAGCCAGCAGCTAAGAGCTCTTGGTACTCTTGCAGAGGACCTGGGTTGGTTTTCCATCATCCACATGGTAGCACATAACCATCTGCAATTTCAGTTCCAAAGGATCTGGCAGCGTCCTCCAGTTACTGCAGACACTTTGTGAACCTATGTTGCATATGTATAGGCAAAGACTCATAAACAAAGTAAAAATAAACACATAAAAATAAAAATGCAAAGCCCCAATTAATTCAAATTTGGGATTGAATTAATTTGGGATTACATGTAGGGGAAGGGAGCGGAAAGTGATTTTCTTAAAGATATAAAGAGTTTAAAAAGGCTATTTTTAATTTATGAGCATAGGCTATGATATTTTTATTTAAACATCACAATATACATGTACAGATATATTTGTATATAAATGTATGCAAAAAGTTTGCTATTTGAAGGTATAACATCGTGAAAAATAAAAATATTTGAGATATGTACGCTAGATTGCTGGTATCTTTCCCACACTGAACCACAGAACTCATTAACTGTAATAATTCCACATACTGTTAGAGATAAGGTAGGGAAATTTAACTTTTACTGCTTTTCATAGGCAGCATTTTCATTTATGAAATAAAGTTTAGGTTTTAACAAAGCTACTTGCAACTGGTAAAAACAATGTATAATTGTATCTTCTACAATTCATAATAAAATAAACTACACACTTTGCAAAGACTATATATTACCGTGGTTGTATTCATTTGTTTTAGTTGAGCAAGGATGTTTACAGCAGAATTATTTATTATATTTAATGCTCTTACATCATTTAAAGTGCAGAATATTGAATACAATTTTTAAAGTCCAATAATATGGAAAGGATTAAATAAATTATGGTCTAGCAATGTGATGGAATATTGAATAAAATGTAAAAGCATGACTGTAGAATAAGGCAATGAAAAAGTCTAATGATATATTTTAAAAGTCAAATACCAAACTATTTTTACAATAGAGAGTTTAAAAAATAACCCTTCAGGAGTGTGGAGATTGTCTGATGATAAAATACTTCCTATGTAGGCATCAAGCCTTGAGTTTGAGCCCTAGAACCAAAGTAAAGAGCCAAATGCTGTGGTATGGCCTTGTAATTGCTACATGAGAGATGTAGACACAGATAGGTCCTTGGCCAGCTTAGCCTAGTACATTCTGGACCAATGCAAAAGTGAACAACATCCTATAGATTATACCTTAGGTTGACCTCTGACCTCCATGTGCATGCACACAAAATAAAATAAAATATCTTTCCAGCAATTATGTACACATGTTAAAAACACATAGAAAAATAAGGAAAGATCTTATCTAGAATATTAAACTCCAGATAGTTAGGTCTTAAGTAATCTTATTATAATATATTGATTGTCTCCATAATTTTTCTTTCACCACAAAAGCATACATTATATATAGTATATATTCTATAAGAACACACTTATGCTTAGGAAAAATTAAGCTTGTGGAACCTTAAAGGTTATGAGTAGTTCCAGCATAAAAAGAGCTTTTAAAGATATAGTTTGTTTGCAATTATGTAATTATGTATATGAATGTGTGTGTGTGTCTGTGTGTCTGTGTGTCTGTGTGTATGTGTGTGTGTGTTTCTCTGTGTGTGTGTCTGCATGAGTGCAGGTCCCCTGGAGCTGGAGTTACAGGTTGTTGCAAGCTGCCCAAAGTGTGTGCTGAGACCAGAAATCTGCAAAGTAGACCACTACTTAACAGCTGAGACTTCTCTCCAGCCCCCTCAAAGAGCATTTTAAACTTGGAAAAGAAATATACACCAGACTGTTTCAAGGCTCCACAACATGTCCCAGGATAGGTAGTTGGGGTCTTAAAACTCCCTGGCCTGCCGGTTTCTCTCTTGAGGCAAAGCCACTAGAGTAACTCCAGAAGAGAAAGGGGCGTCACACCCCACCACATAGGTCCAAGGGCACTGGCCTGAGGATTTCAGTGGAGGTCTGGCAGGGTTTTCTCCAGGAAGTAACAAGGGGAGGAAAGAAAATGAAAAAAGGAGAAAGATTTCCATTCTGTCTTTGTTCTCAGGTTACCATCAATAGCTAAGCAAGAAAGGGAACCCAAAGGCTGCAAGAGAGAGATAACCCCACCTTGAGCAGAAAACCAATGCCTGTTCACATTTAGACCACTGGACACTTAAGTGTTAGCCTTCAAAGAAAATATTGCCCTTCTAAGTAGCTTAGAAGCTGCCATCTTCTAGATAACAAATAGTCCTAACTGTGACATGAAATGGAATTGGGGCCATTCCCACCTCTGTAATCTGTAAGAGCCCCAGGTCATGTGTTCACCACTGTAGGCTGTAAAGCCAGAGGAGGCACAGCGGAGGCCAGAGGTCCAGTGCCTTCTTAAAGAATGCCTGTGATCAAATACCTAAAATAAGACAACATAGAGGAGGACTCTTATTTAAGACCAGGGTTCAAAGACACAGTTCACTACAGCAGGGAAAGCTTGTGGAGGCAGTGGCTAGCCTGAGCAGGAATCTGCTTGCTCCCAGCTGGGCAAATGAGGAAGAAGGCTGGAGAAGGAGCAAGGAAGGGCGATAAAGAGGCTGACCCCCAGTGACAGGCTTCCTAAAGATTCTAGTTTCTCATCGCCGTTGCTAGTGCTGGGTACTGAATGTCCAAACATAGAGAAACCTGCAGGGGGTTGCTTTATTTTCAAATCCTAACAAAAGCGCACTGAAAAAGAAGGAATTATGGGTAAAGAGAATATGAACAGAAAGACCTGAAGCTGCAAAATCCACGTCTCTCCTTCTCCATCCTCTGACTTCGTGTCCTTGGCTGCCTCTGTGGTGCCCTTGGAGCTTCACCCATTCCCTCCAGCATGCAGAACCCCATCATGTTTCAAAGTCCCTCCTTTCTCTTCCTTCAGCCCCTCACCCATATCCCCCCACAACCTCTTCTTCCAAACTTTCTGTCATTTTCTCACTTTCTTACTTCATGTATTATCTGAAAGCTGCTCCAGTGCCTGAGCAGAAGTGATTCAGACACCAGCCACTGAAGACTTTATCGAACCAGACTCAAAAAACCATTGGTCACAATAACTACCGTATCTCCTGGTTAAAACCAAGGCCCTAGCGTCCAGGCCAAGTACAGAAGCTGATCTCTCAGACAACCTTACTTTTTCCCTTTGTCCTCCGTAAATTTTACTCTTTCAATTCTTTATGTACAATCGTCTCAGCACAATAAAGGAATAGACAGCTTTTAAGCTCATATGGAGATGTTTGCATCTTGAAATAGGAAATATTATGAGACAATCCAAATTGGGGAAACAGTATAACCAGGTATAGTTTTATAATACATTTAAAAATACATTCATTGTATAGGTTTCATATTACATATTTTATATATTTATATTTCATAATGTTTTAATGCATACATTTTTAGCCAAGTTTCATGAGAATTTTTGATTCTAAATGACAGGAATTGCAGAAGTGTAAAGAATATTGTACAAAAAAATTCCAATTACAAAGCTAGTTAGTTATGATAATAACTGACACTTGAATATTTAAATGTCAAACATTTGAATACCAGCTCAGAAACAGTCTTTCTTATTTACTTCCAGCTACAACCTTGAAGTTAGTTATTAATATGAGGAAACTGGAGTTTGTAGCTATCAAATCAAGTGCAAAGGCTATACAGCTAGTACATATCAGTACATAAGCCAAGCCATCACACAGGTCAATCTTGTCATAATCTCTCAGTTATAGAAGTTACTCATAAAGGCATATTCTTCTTCTGGAAGCCATCATTGCCTGAGCCATGTAAGGCAAAAACTACATAAGGCAAATACAGGAAACAATAGTTTGTATTATCATGTAAATCCACTGGAAAATTGTAGGGTATTGTGTTGCTTCATTGTAAATAATTGTCCCACCCACTGGTTTAATAAAAAGCGCTGATTGGCCAAAGGTAGGCAGGAAGTGTGGGCGGGGCTATCAGACTAAAAACTCTGAGAACAGGAAGCACAGAGCAGAATGCCAGAGAGAAGCCGGAAGAAGCAGAGGACAACCATACTGCTCTAAGAAAAGGTACCCAGCCACATGGCTGAACAAGATAAGAGGCATGGGTTAGATGAAGGGTAGAGAGCTAGCAAGTTATATGCCTGAGCCTTATGCCAATCAGCCTAAAACTATAGCAAGCCTCTGCATGTCTCTGAGTGGGTCTGTGGGTCTGTGGGTCTGTGGGTCTGTGGGTCTGTGGGTCTGTGGGTCTGTGGGTCTGTGGGCATAAACCTTGAGGTTAGGCCTAAAAGTCAGGAACAGAAACCTCATACTACAATACCTAATGTGAGGACATCTTTCCTGTTGACCATCTGTCACTGCATTCTTCATTAGGACTTACTTCAGACACAGGCTTGCTCAGCACTGACTGCCCCTGTGCAGAGTGTCTTTAATATATACCCGGACTGGAAAAAACGTCATTTATTTGCTCACTGACTACTTCTCTTATAGTTTATAAGATCCTGTGTTGCATGAATCTCAATTGACCTTATAATAAAAATTCAGAGCCAGATATTGGGGTAAAGCTCAGAAAAACAGAGGAAAAAGTCACAGCTAATTCACACCACTACTGAATCCTCAGGTGGAAAGGGATAGATCCTGTCTCCATGAATCCTCCCACTGAATTGGAAAGCAAAGGGATGCAGGGGCAGAATTAAAGAGAAGCACTATTGGGGGGTGAACTCCTATCTCCTCCTGCCTTATATTCCTTTCTTTGCCTAGCCATATCACCTCCTGTCTCAATCTTCCTAGTACTGAAATTAAAGGCTTGTGTTCCCAAGTGCTGGGATTAAAGGTGTGTGCCACCACTGCCTGACCTCTATGGCTAACTCTATGGCTAACTGTGGCTGGCTCTGTCCTCTGATCTTCAGGCAAGCTTTATTTGATGCACAATATATCACCACAATCCTGGATGGAGCCTTGTGACTCTTATTGCCATGCACTGAATCTGTAATTCTGTCAAATACTTTTTTCTTAAAACTAAAAGAAAAAAAAGAAGACAAACATCTTCCTCAGTCTGTACTTGAATATTTACAAGTAGTAGAGGAGGGAATAAATACAGAGAATTGTAGTTATTAATCATCTCCCCTATCCCAGTATATATTTGCTACTTGATATATCTGCACTGTCTTCATTCCTAAAACAATATCAGGTGTTAACCTCACAACTTCCATTTTATAGACAGAGCTTACAACAAAGATCTGAGCCCACACCTAGCCAGTGCTAATATAAGCCCTCTTCTTCTTGGGGCTACCTTGGACTTATATAATTTCTTTATTCTTAAGTAAATGTTAAGCTATTGTGATATGTAAACTCATTGTTAAAAGCATAATAATTAGGGAATAATCTTGGTCTTTAACTATGAAAAATATAGCTAGAGTTGCCTTAGAACAAGAGAATGAGTACCAGACCCTCAAAGACTACATGATTAAGTATACCAGCATACAAGACAGTGTCAGCCAAAACAGTAAGTATCTACAATAAACATTCAGAACAGGAGGGCTTTTCATATGAGTCCTTGCCAGGAAAGTGGCGATGGCCAAAGATTAAACACCAGCATCATTCCAGCATTCTGGCAATAAGGCTTCCTTTGTGGAAATGAATGTGTTAACCTGTCTTCACTTTGGGTCGTTACATATTGTGACTGCCCAGTTACTGGTCTCAGTTCTTCATTTGGAAACTGATTTCACCCTGACTTTTAAGTAAATGTGTCTATCTAGAGAGTATATAATGGCCATGCCAATGGTATTTTGATATGCAGGACAAATATACTTTAAGCTCATGATCCAACGTCCTACATAGGTATCAGTTTCAAAAGCACAACACCTCTCCAGGTGTTGACAAACTCAGACTTCTCAGCTTGGTAAGATGAAGGATTGAAATCAACAAAATTGTCTCTTGAGATATATCCTCCAGTGCACCTCTAGTGGCCTAAACATTGGCTTGTTTTATGCATCAACTATGCCTAAGCTGTTATGCTCATTTTTCTAAAATCTAGTCTAGATGTTTCTGAAAGGGCATTTTTAACTTATCAATCAGTGGAAGTCAAGTGAAGCACATTCTGTTAGATAATATGAATGGGCATTATTCAACCAGCTGAAGAATAAAATTGAAAGTCAAGGTTTCTCAGAGAAAGGCTTTACCACAGCATCAAATCTTCCATGTGTGACCACCTCTTCTTTCTCATTGCCTAACAACAAGGATATGTCCTAAGAAATGAGGCACTAGATGATCTTACTGTTTTATAAACACCATAAAGTACTTTACAAACCTATATGGTATAGGTCAATCTTCACATGGTCTCTTGATGTAATAGAGGTATAAACACAGGATGTGTGCAATTACTGCAGAAGTAACATAGCCTGACACATGTTTATAAAAAAAAGTTCATACAGTAAACATTCTTTTAATAAGCAAAGGAACAAATGTAAATAGTGGCAAATATAGTAAATCCATTGATTTTCATAATCAAGGCTATGTAATGTACATAATTTTAGGTACAACTAGCAATTCCAAAGATTTGTTTATACACGTGCCCCCCACATATGTCAGGAGTTCACTGTACTTCAAACTGAGAATGACTATGATGTCACTAAGCAATAAGAATACTGCCTATAATATACTATAATCTTATGGGATCATCATGCTGTATACATCCCAGAGTTGACTGACTGAAATATGGTGTATGACTCTATGCAGGCGACAGACTTTCTTTCTATTTGGTTTAATAATCTGCTTGTCCATAAATTCAATGAAACAATGTCTGTTATATAAATTTACATGAGTCATCATATTACATGTACTGATAAATATTAACTTTGGTTCTGTTTCTCTCATTAACTAATATACCTGATCAAATACCTTGCATTTTCAATGTGGTCAACTAAAAAAAAAATGTTAAAATGAATTTAATTTTCTCTGAGAACTTGGGGCAAAGGCCCACTGTGAAGTCAACACAGAGTAGTTTCCTTCAGCATATATAATTGGGTCTTTGACTCTTGGACGATTACTCATGTATTGTTCTCTGAGGTCTGTTATTTCCAGATATATCTGCTGATTTTCTACCATCAAGTCCCAGCCTTCAACTCAACACTAGCCTTACTGTGACTTGCAATCTTGCTGTCTTCAGCTTTTGATCTCAAATGGAATCTTCTAATCATGAAATTTGGCATCTATACTCCAGTATGTTATTTTATATAGAAAAAGTACATCAAATCATTAATTTTTTTTCTTGATCCTTTACCATTTGCTTAGGAAGGCAATCTACTGAAGGGCAAATTCATCTTCTCTTCAGTAACTTTTACTTTGGGTTGAAATGATCAAGGAAGTCAACTACATTCACATTTTTAGACGGTAGATTGGCTAGTTAATCATCTAATTGGATTGAATGAAGAAGACAAATTTAGAAGTATCTTCAAGACTCCAGGTATCACCAGGTATCACCAGGACTCCATGAAAGATTCTGAGAGAGAAGGCTTTCTCCTGCCTCTGATGGCATGTCCAGTATTCAGCCCTCCTGTAAGTAGATGGCTATCTTTTCTAACTTCCTGCATTATATATAACCAAAGGTAGCTTGGTGTCCCTGCATATTTACTTCTGTAGGTAAGAAGTTGCTGATATGGGATGCCTTTCTGTATGTTGGGAATATCATTCGTTAACAAAGGGACTGTTTGGGCCTATGGCAGGGCATCTTAGAAGTGGACAGGAAATCTGAGCATAGATAAAGGGGAAGAAAGGTAAAGTCAGACAGAGACACCTTCTAGCCACCCAAGAAATAAGATGTAAGGAAATAGGCAAGCTATGGGCCACATGGCAGGACAGATGAATGGAAATGGGTTGAATTACGATGCAAGAGCTAGCTAGCAATATGTCTGAGCCATAGACCAAGAAGAACATAATTAATATAAGCTTTTTGTGTGTTTCTGTGGGACTGCAGGTCTGCAAGTCTGGACCATGGGCCAGACAGGCCGGAAACCTATTATTGCTAGTTGCCTTATCCCTGCGAAATCTAAATCCTTGAGAATGTTTTATGTATCAAAACTAGATTTTGAAATGCTTTAGTTGAGTCAAACATGTTCAGTTAAAAGGAAATAGAAATAAGGATTTTTGTTTCTTATCTAGGACTTTGATCTCACCATTATGTGCCAAGTCTGAGCCCTAACCCTGGCCATCTATTCAAAAAATCTAAAACGTAGCCAAGAACTGTCAACTTGATCAGGATTTTACTGAGTATGTAAAGGTGTTTCATGGAGCTTTAACTAAAGAAGAAAAAACTATTCTGAATGAGGACAGCATCATCCTGTGATCTGGGACGCTAAGGACAAAAAAATGAAGAAAGCAATCAAGAATCGGCATTTTTCCCTCCCTCCTTCTGCCCATCCCGATTCTTCTAGATGTGCACACAGCAAGACAAGCTATTTCATACTCTCATAGACATGCCCACCTGCCATAATAAACTGTATTCCCAAAGAAGGAGCAAATATAAACCCTTACTTACATTGATTTCGTCAGATATTTTTATCCAAACAAGATAAACCATCTAAGTTTACAGTGATCTGGTTGTCACTTGGTCCTATTTATTTTCAGTATACAAGGACTGTGTCTCACTTACTTTGTGAAATATCCTTCCATAAGGAAAAGTGGGCTTAGTTTGACATCTGAGAACATGTATGCAGAATCTTAGCACTTGCTGACTAAGCCTATGTGAACTGAATAAAAGCTTACCTCTCCCTGCTAGCCATTTATCAGGTACTATTGACACAATTCCTTTGAGATAGCAGAAGTGCTGAAGTTCGAATGTGCACTTCCACCACCTCAGACACTGGTAGACATTTTTCAGTGGAAAAACAATACGATTGTCAACAAATTAGAAGAAATTCAGCATGGGCTTCTGGTTGCACATACCTCAAAGACTCATGACCACACGGCACTTCTGTCTTCCGTTATAAAAAAAATATAGTCTCCTGGCTATGTTGAATGATGCCTAACACAAACTCGATTCTCAGTAGAAAATAGACACTTCCCTCCCAAAAAATCTTTCCATGCCAAGTGGACATTTATGAGCTATTAATCATGTGTCCCATTATTTTGTATAACATTTACCACTTACTGCTGCATAAAAAAGTATAATATAACCATATTGCCCTTCAAGAGATATTACAATCAAAATCTCATTCAAACACATAGCCCCAATTCCATTCATATAAGAGGTGATAAAAGATTGATTAAATATGCTCCCAGAAGCCATCTCTGAGATAGTACCCAATGCACAATAGCACTTACAAGTACAGAATTCCTTAGTCTCTTTAACAGAATTAGCAGAGGCTGCCCCTCCAGTTCACTTGTGTTTAGAGGAGAGCTAACCTGAATTCAGTTTACTTTCTGTCTTCAACAAACAGAGCACAGGGACAAACTTGGGATCTTTGGAGGTCAAACCTTACCAATACAAGAGGGGCTCATTAGAGCTGGATGAAAAAAATGTTGGCTTGCACATGAATCTCCATGCAAACCTGCTTCCAATCTAGATATTTAACAGCTGGTGAGTCCAGACTGCTTGTGCCTCCTTCTCTCAATACAGAGAAAAGAAGCTTCCTGCCATGTGCATGGGAAATGCTAGAAGTAGCTCAGGGGGGACACAGTCAAGGCGTTTTCCTAGGGAAATTTCAGTAAGACATCTAGAGAGAAGAAATGCCAAAGCTTCAGAAATGTAGCTGTAGCTGACTTCCCCCTATTTCTAGAGGGTATAGAATGCCAAGGAGAAACCTTATACCCTACAGAGGACCCGACTAAGTTTATGGATATAAGAAGATTAGGGATTCCTACCCTAGGAATGAATAATCTACATTAAAAATGAGTTATTTGGAAGGTAAGTACAAATTGTGCATTTCTTCTCTCTAGATGTCTTACAATAGACTAAATAAAATAATGCCATATTCAAAAGTTCAGTAGGAATGTTAAAATTATTAATATATAGTGAACTAGCAACAGGCTTTTCATTGCTAAAATGTCAGGTTTTGTACAATTGCTACAAGCAGTCTTCTGTATTATTTATTTGAAAATAGTTTAACTGAGAAATTTCTGATAAAGCCTCATTTTTTGGTTGTGATTATGCAGGTTTACATAAAAAACGATGACACAATGTAAACTTTCCAACTAATACCTTTTCAAAGCCCTCTGAGAGCTTTTGGACACAGCCCCTCTGCAGAGTGGTAGTATATTCTCATTATAAGGGAGCTAACCAAAAAGGTAAAGAATTCTAACTCACTAATATTGATCTCCGTAGCACAAATCTTCATGACCAAGAGTCCCACACAACGTGAAGAGCAAGTCCTCAAAACAGTAATTTAAATGAGGCTGGGGTGCAGAGCTGCACTGCAGACATATAAATTTCTGTCATTGGCACAATAGAGAAGGTCTCTGGGGTGGGACAATCTCACTATTCCCTTGGAATCTCTGGAATGTTAACAAGGTCACAATTGTACTCTTTTCAATAGATTTTCTTTGTGTGTGGAAGCTAGAAAATCCCATGGCATTTTGTGGAATTTAGTGTATGTCTGTGTGTGGGGGGGGGGGTAGGTGTGTGTATGTATGTATCTAAGCATATGTGTATGTATGCTTGTGTTTGTGCATTCATTGTTAACATTATTTAGACAAATGACTGTAGAAATCTGTTGGCATATATTGAAACCTAGGGGAACCCACCAGAAATAACATTTTGTCTTTAAATAGATTTAAAAGTAAACTCAATTTAAAAGGAGAAAAACCAATTTGATATTTGAGAAGAAATTGTTCACTGATTTCCAAGCACTACACATATCCTGATTGTTGCCACTTTTGACTCTGGGCTCCTTTTCTTGAGGATATACTGAATCAGATCCTAAAAGGTGAGAATGAGCCCACCTCCAACCTATTTCTTTCTCATCACATACCTGCTATCCACTGTGGCTTTCCTTAAAATAGCTTTAAAATTGACCTTGTCCTTCTATTTGTTCTTATCTATACCTTATTCAGAGGCCCCAAAATATTACTTGAGAGAAGAAAATAAAGGAGTGTTTGAACACAAACACTGCACAGTGGTTCTCAGTCTGGGGTTGAGACCCCCACAGGGGGGTAAAGATTGGATATTTGCATTATGATAACTAGCAAAACTACAGCTATGAAGTTACAACAAAATAATTTACGACAGCATGAGGAACTGTATTGAAGGGTTGCAGCATTAGAAAGGTTGAGAACTGCTACACTACAGTGACATTTGATAGAAAACAGAATACTGCGACTGTATAAACATACATTTAGGGAAATGGCGGTCCTTTAAATTTTGCTTTTTAACATTTTTATTGCCTCTTTGCAAGGTCAGCAATGGATTCATTCCAGTCTGCTATCTTTGACTGTTGCTTGGTGTAAAACCAATAAGGGGCTAGGATAATGCATAAAACCATTGCTATGTGATGTTTTATAAAACATTAAGACCTTCTCCATTGACAATAAACTTTTAACATCAAGTGACCATCAGAACTTACTCCATACATAACATCAAATAGGTATTATGTGGACTTATATAAAACAGCAAAAATTAATTTGGGGGCTTCTTAGAATTGATAATCTAAAGGAAATATTGTGTAAACTGGTAAATATTTTCCCCAAAATATTCACTAATATTCATAATGAAATCTTTAAACCTCTGATATGAATGTGCATGAAACTGGGGCAGATGTTGAGAGCATGTATGGAAATAAGTTCAGATTGTGGATATCACATTTCCTTCATCTCACAGCTACTCATGCTGCACTTACTTGAACATAGTCCATCACTTTGTAGGGATGCTGTAGTGAAATACCACTGCATCAAAGAGAATATCAATAAAGCTTGAGTCAACAGTATAAAAATAGAGAGGTTTTACTTTAAATTGAGAAGAAGGAGACATGAAAGCAACCTTGTAGATTCCTTTGAACTTCCTCTGCCTCTGAGAGGCAACAAAGTATGTTAGTTATGAAACATCCAAGTCCTGCCCCATCTTTTTCAGATTCTCCTGCTTCATCATATAATTTTCTGTAGGAGTTTGGTGCTCTTCTGGGAAGCTTGGTATCTTGATATTTGAAGCCCAAGGCCATATGCATGTATGTGTCAGTGTAACAACAAATTCACAGTTCTTACAAGCTAGAGGTCGACTCATACATCCAGAGACGTAAAGATAAAATTCACCTAGCCTCTGGACATATAACAGTCCAGTCTCTTCATATCATACACATGTGCTAAAGTCATTTTCTTGAAAAGTTACTCATGAGTATTGAGAAACTGATCTGAAAATTCACATGATGGAAGAAACGTCTAAGAACATTCCAGAGCAATACTCAAAAAGAAAAAAAAGGGGACAATAAAGTCCCCCATGTATCAGTAATGGAACTGTGGTGAGGGGATGAGCAGAGAAATCCTAGTACTTCACAAGGACAGAAAACAGCACAGAAGCAGATCCAAACATAAATAATGTCTTGGTAGACGGCAGAGTTGGCATCCCAATAGCAAGTCTCTAAGAAGGAACAGTGAGTCAACTGGTTCTTCAGGCACATGGAGACAAAAGATGATGCCTAACTCATACTATACATTATAACTTACAGTTTTAGAGTGAGAATGAATTGTTTAATAAAATAAATTTCTTACTAAATTTCTATTTTTTCTAAGGAATAAAATTTTATTGAGTAGGAGATCAATTAAATAAAATTTTAGAATTTGTAGACTCTCACTTGTAAAAAAGTAACTATGAAAAAAGGTATTTGTAATCAATGTGGTAAACACTGTGTCTGAATATAAAAGATACAAGGAACACTGAAATTTCATAAGAAAAATGCAGATTCCACAGGAAAATGAGCAAAATATATTAATAAGCAACTCATAGAACGAGGGACCAGGGTAAAGATGAAACATATGTTAGCAGAATGTAGATTGACAGTACCAAATGCTGGTGAGAGACAATGGGAATTGCTGGTGGGGATGCAAACGAGTAAACATTTTAAGGAAAATTAACAAAAAATCTAAACAACGATAAAAGCTTGTAATCTCAGTACACCAACTGAGAGGCAGGAAGGCAACCACATTTCAACCATTCTCAGCCACACATTGAATTTGAGGTCAGTCTTGGCTAAGCAAGGTTCTGTCTCAAAAATAACATAAAAAAAGTAGAGAGAGGCCAGGGAGGCATTTTAGCTGTTAGCTGATTGTCGTGAAAGCCTAGGGGCCTGTGTTCATATCCTAGTACCCTCATCAAAGCCACTTGTCTTGGCTGGGCAATTATGGGGCTCATTGCTGGAAGAGGCTAACTCTCCATCTCTCATTAGTTGCCTGCATTGCTTCATCTTTAGAATTCAAGAGCTAAGGAGGTAAAGATGGGATGATTCATGAGGCTGACTGCCCTTCCATACTTACCTAATCCATAAGCCTCATACTCCTGCGGACAAATCTGTAGTACACACATAAAGAACTAGACATGGTGATCCCAGATTACCAGAAATAGACACATAGAAGATATCAGGAATTCAAAGCCAGCTTTAGCAACATAGTAAGTTCAAGACTAGCTTGGGCTGTATGAGAACATGTCTCAAAAAAGGAGTCAACATCTAATACAGTTTAACTAGAAATAGCTTATTGCAGGAGATTTTCTTTCTGAACACATATATTAGTGAATGGCTATATGTCATCTGAAAACATAAAGGATATTTGTTACTGTGCAGCTGGTTATAGATAATTTGAAAATGACTTATCTTAGAGTCTAAGGATTCAGTTTTATTGCTACAACTCGTATAATTGAGTACACATAGATTCAATGGGCAAAACAGATTGGTAAATATTAAAATATGCAACAAATCTCAAAATCTTAGCATTGAGTAAAAGAAGGTACTAAAAGTGTGCTTTGGAACAATACTATAAATTCAAATCATAGAGCAATAGTAAGCCTGTTTGGGGACTCACAGACAATGACTTCATAGAGTGACATGCATGTGCCTCCTCAAGCAAGAGTGGAGAGAGCATGACAGGGGTGAGTTTTAACTTAAACTATTGTTTCTTTTTTTAAGGGCAAAATTTTATGCTCAACCTTAGATTAGCTGTTGAGCTTTTATATATGAGCTTTTTCTATATAAAAATTTTCTGCATTTTTCTATATAAAAATACCTAAAAAAATTGAATTTACATAAAAAGAAAAGAAAATAGAGTTCTTAATAACTTGGAAATAAACGACAGTGAAAAATCTTATTTTTCAAAATCCATGGGATATTGACAAAGCATTGCTCAGAGAAAAGTGAACCCTTAATGCATATTAAATTGCCTTAAAATTAAACTGACTGGTTATAAATGAAGTAAACACTTAACTCAAGATGATGGAAAATGAAAAATAACAAATTCAAAGGAGCAGAATAATAATAAAAGTAGAAAACAATTATGCCAGATGAGAAGCAGTGTCAATAGTGGGCTTTTCCAATAAAATGACAAGCTTTGCTTTAAAACTTAAAAGAATAAAGCATTAAGCAAACTCTGGCAAATCTAACCAGAAAGACAAAGCAGTTGAAAGAAAAGAGGTCTAAGTATGGAGGTATAAGCAACTTAACTGAAGGAGGCGTGAGTCAAGAGTAAGGCAACTCCTACATCCCAGAGGTGAAAAACCACAGCATCCTTCTGGGACAGCTACTTCCTCCAAACTGAAAAATCTTCCAGGGCTAGGATGGATGTCCTAAGACTCAAGAAGGTAATTAGACTCACCGGGCTTAGGAGGTTCACTGACAAACAAAATGTAGGATGGTCAGAGATAATACAAAGTTCACAAGGTCATTTAAGCAATAATAATTGTAGAGATGTTCCTGTACAAAAGCCTTTGTGTTGGGCAGAGATCCAGAATTCCAGCTATTCACCCATGCTTGGGTAGACTTTTTGGTGATTCAGCTGCCTTGGAGTCAGCCATGTACTGGTTAGTGGGTTAGTAATCCCTTGCCCATGCTGCTGTGGGTAGCCTCAGTGTTCTCATTTCTTCACCACGCTACGCTCAAGTGAAACTGTTTTTAAGGTATGCCCTTCATGCAGTCTAAAGTGAGTAAATGCTTGTTCATGTCTACATTACCATCTACAACATCTATTTCTAGGCTTTGATGTCTATACTTTTTACTCTATATTACTTAAGTACTGGGATCTTATCATTGTTTTATGATTTTGTAAAGCAATTCTAGCCTTGGGTGAATGTTACTGTGAAAAGTCTGAAACGGGTGATACCTCCTTTGAGAGCCTGGATGTTGGGGGTTCCCCTTTAACTCTTTAAAGACCTGGGGCTCTAAAGCTTCAGCTCAATATTCAACAGTCAAGTGTTCTTTCTTTTGCCTAGAGTGTGTGTTTTAAATAATTACTCTCTTCTCTCTCAGTTTAATTTTAAGGCAATTTAATGTGCATTAAGGGTTCACTTTTCTCTTTCTCTCCTTCTCTCTCTCTCTCTCTCTCTCTCTCTCTCTCTCTCTCTCTCTCTCTTATACACACACATACTCACAGGTACTTTTTAAATAATTAGTAAATTGAATACATAATATTCTCTTGCCTTTGAAAATATGACTGGGTTTACCTTCAAGTATTTTTCCACTACTGTTCTTTTATCTTCCTCAGATTCAAAGTCTGTGTTTGTGGTGATTTGAATAAGAACGGTCCCCCATAATGCTTAGGGAATGGCATTAGGAGACATCTTGAAATTTGTAGGCAAATAGATGGAACTAGGGGAAAAAAAAAAAAAAAAAAAACCATTGTGAGTGACTTAACCCAGACCCAGAAAGACAAACATGGTATGTACTCACTCATAAGTGGCTATTGGATATAAAGCAAAGGATAACCAGGCTACAGTCCACAACCTTAGGGTCTTCCCTGAGAGAGCCATCTATGTATCCTCCCAGGAAAGAGAAACAGTTAAGATCTCCTAGTAAATTGGGGCATGTAGGTGGTAAGGGGACTAGGAAGAGAAGATGAGGGAACAGGATGGTAGAGTTGGGGAAGGGACAGACAGGGAGAAGAATGTCAAGACATCTTGACAGAGGAAACCATTTTGAGGTTAGGGAGAAACCTGGTGCTAGGGAAACTCCCAGGAACCCACAAGGATGACCCCAGCTAGGACTCCAAGCAATAGTGGAGAGGTGCCTGAATAGGCCTTCCCCTGTAACCAAATCGATGAGCACCCTGATTGTCATCATAGAACCTTCATGCAGCAACTGATGGAAGCAGATGCAGAGATCCACAGCTAAGCATTGGGGTCCTGGAGTCCAGTGGAAGAGAGGGAGGAGGGGTTATATGAACAAGGGGGTCAAGATCATGATGGGGAAACCCAAAAGTCAGCTGACCCACGCTAATGGGAGCTCACTGACTCTGGATTGACAGCTGGGAAATCTGTATGGGACTGAACTAGCCCCTCTGAATGTGGGTGACAATTGTGTGGCTTGGGTACTTTGTGGGGCCTCTGGCAGTGGGACCAGGATTTATCCCTAATGTATGAACTGGCTTTTTGGAACCCATTTGCTATAGAGGGATACCTTGCTCAGCCTTGATACAGGGGGACCTGGGTCCTGCCTCAACCTGATATTTCAGACTTTGTTGACTCCTTATGGGAGGCCTTATCTTCTTTGAGGAGTGGATGGGGGTGTGGTGGGGGGAAGCTGGAAGAGGTGTGTCACTGGAGGGGGGTGGCTTTAGAGCTTCAAAGGCTCAGACCAGGCCCAGTGTCCCTCTCTCTTTCTGCTATCTGCAGATCCAGATGTAAAACTCTCAGTAACTTCTCTAGCATCATGTCTACCCGGCATGCTGCCATACTTCTTGCCATGACAATAATGGATTAAGCCTCTGAACAGTAAGCCAGCTCCAATTAAATGTTTTCCTTTATGAGAATTGCTGTGGTCGTGGTTTCTTTTCACAGTGATAAAGCCCTAGGACCATGTTGCACATCTCTCACTTACTCTGTATTTAGAATTTTCCCTCTCATCAGTTTAAATGCTGCTGCCTGACTCTGATCATGTTCTTGGTGCTACCTCTGGGCCCTGCCTCCTCTGCTGTTACATATGTTTGTCTTGGTGACTTACTACCTGTGATTCTGTTGGGGTTTTTTGTTTGTTAGTTCTTTTCAGTTTGGGGTGATGGGAATGTTAGAATAAGTAACCTATATCCCAGCCACTTGACCAACTCAATACGTTTTATCATCATCAACATTACTGTTTTTACTATTATTATTTCTTAATTTGTACCAAGATATTATTTCAGATGTGTATGTTTTCTCATCATTTTGTCTCTTCTCTGAGTTACTGTATTTCTCACTTGGGCTTTGTTGGGTTTGTTTAGTTTTTTGTTTTGTTTTGTTTGGGGGAAGTATTTTGAGAAAGAAATTCTCCCATCTCAGATTTACATCAGTTGGAATTAAACACAAGTCATCACACCCAGCTCCTTTGTGAATCTCTCCACCCATGCAAGTAATTCCCAAAGAGTACTCCTGATGTGAACACCGCTGTCTCCTCCTGCCTTCTTCTCTCTAAGCTGTGTGTGTGTGTGTGTGTGTGTGTGTGTGTGTGTGTGTGTGTGTGTGTGTATGCGTGTGTGTATGTGTGTATGCGTGTGTGTGTGTGTGTGTGTGTGTGTGTGTGTGTGTGTGTGTGTGCATGAGCTTACATATAGAGCTCAGAGAAGAATTTCTAACATCAGTTTCCACCTTCCACCTTATTTGGTCCCCACTGTATGCACAAGCTGAATTCTTCTGCTTTCACCTGTGAGCCACCCAGGCTCTACTATTCATCAGCTGTGAGATCTTCAGCAAGTGGCTGAGTCCTCTCTGTCCCTTTTCTTTGTAAGTGATAACATTACATCCTCATTAAGGTTGTGGCAAACAAAAATTTAGTTAGCATAATTCCTTAGTGCTACTTTAAGTAGAAATGGATTCATTTGTCCCAAGTGTCCTTCTCGTGCCCTAATATATTTACTTCCTATTGGTGTAGTAAACACTATGGCCATAAGAAACTGTAGAAAGAAAGGCTTGCAAGCCAATGTGAAGAGAAATACAGGTAAGAACCTGGAGGCAGAAACTGAAGCAGAGACTGTGAAAAATGCTGCTTATTGGCTTGCTCATCCTGTTTTCATATACAACCCAATACCCCCTGCCCAGTGGTGGCACTGCCCACAGTGAGCTGAGCCCTTGCACAACAATCACCAATCAAGAAAATGTTCCACCAAGCAATCTAATAGAAATACTCTTTCAACTGAGGATCCGATCCTTTTCCTAGGTGATTAGAGTGTATGCAAAATTGGTGGGGGTGGGGTGGGGACTGAACAACTGATAACGTTTACTGGACATGGTCTCAGAAAGAAAACATTGTTTCCCATCTCTATGATTTGACTCGCTTTGCAGAATTAAAACACAGTAAGTCACAGAAACAGACTGCTATCTGAGGATGTTGGGACTTTCTTCCTCGTCTGCCCCTATACCCATGAGCATACACATAACTTAGCTAATATCTATTGTGCCAGAGTTTCAGCACTGAACATACTGGAAATCCACTGCCCTACACATGGAAGCCCAGTGGTATCCCAGCCAACTGGAGAAAGTATGGACTTCTAGTATTTTTAATCTTTAGCCTCTAGGGTCATAATTGACATCTTAAGACCTGAGATGGATAACTCAGCTTATCTCCCCCATTGCTACATTCTGTGTTTAGTGGTAGGATTTGAATATCTACAATCCATTAAAAGAATGTTCATGTTTCACAAGTCAGATCATGATGGATTTAGAGCAATTTGGAAAGTGCTGTCTGTTAGTGCTGTTCTGATTTATATTTAGAAATGAAATGAATCTACTTTCATAATTCTGGAGATCCAATAATGAATCATAAACATGAATCAAAGAAAATCCTTGAAAATAAAATATGAAAGCTAAGGATGAACTCACCCAGAAAGCATCTCTGAGTTCTTTCATCTATCACAACCCCCAAAAGGGGGATGCTAAGATTTGTGAAGAGATTGATCATATGAAGCAATGAGTTACTTGGAACTGTCAGCTAACCAACATGCCATTTATCAATTCTTTCCTTAGTCTTTACACTATTGGAAAACTACACAAGGAAAGCGTCTATGTTCTACAGTGATTCTGTAGAGCTCACAAAATGAAGAGAAAGATAATGCCTGTATTAGTTACTTTTCTGTTGCTACAATGAAGCACCATGACCAAGGCAACATACAATAAGTTTCTTTGGATGATGGATGGTTCAGTAGGATGAGTCCATGGTGATGAGTTATCTGGAGCGAACAGCAGCAGAGAATTCACCTGGAACACTGAACAGGAAGCAGAAAGAATAAGCTCAGAATGGCATGAGCCTCTTGAAGCGTCACAGTTGGCCTCCGGGGATACATTTTTCCTAGCAAGGTCACAACTTCAACTTCTCCCCAAACAGCCACCAAAAGTTCACCAAGTACAGTTAAAATGCCAGAGGCTTACAGAGAAACTGATTCTCAAGACACTACAATGTGAAATTATACATTTTACCTAATATATGGCAAAATTTAGGGGTGGCATTAGGGGTGGATTAGAACCATTTACTTTAAAACCTTTAAGTGGGTCATGACTCTGAAATTTTGGAATCTGTAAATCTGAAACCTTAGAATTGTCACAACTCCGTAATATCCTGTACTCATGTGTCTATAAAAGACAGGTAAATATTTTTGCATGTGTGTATGTGTTTGGTGCATACATGTATGTACATTCATAAGTGCGTATGCAGATGTGCATGTACTTGTGTGCACATGTATGTGTAGGCCAGAAGGTGACATTAGGAATCTCCCCCTATTACTCTCCATCTTATATATTGAAGCACAATCTCTCACTTGACTCCAGATCTCACTGACTTAGTTAGGGTTCCTATTGCTCTGACCACCGCAACTCTTATAAAGAACACATTTAACTGTGGTGGCTCGCTTTCAGTTCAGAAGTTTAGTTCATCACGGCAGGGAGCATGGCAGCATGCAGGCATAGGTGCTGCTAGAGCAGAGACTGCTACATCGTGCAGGCAACAAGGTATCAACGGACTGTCACACAGAGTAAAGCTTGCGAAAAAGACCCCAAAACCCGCCTCCACAGTGAAGCTTTTCCAACAGAAGGTGTGGTCAGATTAAGGGTGTGCCCTCCACCCTCAAGTTCTGGATTAAGAACATGTGTTGTCTAGCCTCTTCCAACAAGGCCACACCTCCAAATAATGCCTATAAGTTTATGGGGGCCAAATGCATTCAAACTACTACAATAGCCAACATAAGGCACCCCTGCCTCTGCTTCTCAAAATCTGAGAGTATAGGCTAGCTGCCACACCTGTCCCACATTTTTGAGGGTCCTAAGAGATTGACCCCAGATCCTTACCATTGCATTTCACCCACTGATCCATCTCCCCAGCCTGAGAAAAAAAAAATTAAACACATTGTCAGTTCCAGAAAGAGGGAGCTTACTGATAGCCACACATGCATTACTAATAACCAATACCATTGATTGGAATGAAGGAAACAATAATCTTAAATTACCTTTTTTTTTCAGGAAAAAAACTCAAAATAGAAAACCATACTGAATTTTCAGAAGAATTCAGTATAATTAAGGAATTTTTATGCTGTGTCTTGTACTAAGAGAACAAAGTCAAAATTCTCAGTGTCTATGGAGATGAACAGCCTTCTAGTAATTTTATTTCATGTAGCAAAGAGCTTAGACACAGTAGCTAAATTCAGATCAGATCCTGCTATCATGCAGCAATACAAAGATTCCCCAGCATAGGATGGGTTTCACATTTGGAACAATGGCAGGTTCAAGACAATGCGGCAAGTGTAATGCATTCGCTATAAAAAGCACCCACTCCCTTTCTCTCTTCTCGGTATTCAGGACTACACTAAAGGTCATGTTTGCTCCTGCTCTCTGTTGTCCTTAACCATTGACATTTTAACAAGTCTAAATGCACCATGCCTTGGGACTCTTTTGTAAAGGGGGTTTCAGAAATGTTCAGGGTTGTTGGTACAACCTCTATTTGACTCTTGACTATCACCTCTGGTTCCAAGCTGAGCAAGTTTTGCTGTCTTGGCAGAGTCCTCAGCAGTCCCCACAGTTCCTCAGGGAGTCCTATATTCCATCTGGCAAAACCATCATTGTAATTTGTCAAAGCAAGTATTGTGCCCTGAAAGTGCATGTTCTAAGGAAATAGTATTATGTGCACATTCAAAAGTCTTCAGCGAATGAAGGATCATCTGGACACAGATAATGGTATGGGGTAAACATGAGCTTCTGCTGCTCTGGTGCAGCGGGATCCATTATTAGGATAGAAAATGGATAGGGCTTTTGCTATGCAAGAGATGCTACGCAAGATGTGTTCTTGCAGACACCAGAGCCTGCCTTAATTTGGACTGGAAATCTGCTCTGATAAGCCGGGGTCAAAGAAGCTGTTTTGCATCATTAATTTGAATCTTTTCTTCATAATAACCACCTCAGAGGAGCAACCCAAAAAGGCAACAAAATATGCTCTGCAAGCAGTGCTCTGTGCTTTCCACACAGCAGACAGACCCAGAGTGTTGACTTCTGTCCAAAGAGGTAGGTTGTTAAGACCTTTTCAGAACTGAAAACATAGAGAATAACTCAGAACATTGCATCCAGAATGTCCCAGAGACTGGCCCTCTGACATCAAGCCAACCCTAGCAGGTATGTGCCATGCTACTGGTATCTCTGCTACATACAGACACTGTAAGCCTTGGACAAGACTTTTGCAAGCACAGTCTCCTCATGCATGGAATCCTTTCTGCTCCTAGGACTGGAAGACACCTCAGTACTAAGCAGTGAATCACACGTACTATGTTTACAAGAATTCTAGACTGATTAACAGCCTGTGGAAGAGTTTAAAGTCCTACATGAGAAAACACATTTTATATAGTAATTCCAAATATTGCAATGCACATAAAGAAACAGTTATAGCAGAAATGGAGCTGGAAGCTAATTTCTGCCATGAAATTACCATTGCTACGTTACAATCAATAGCACCAACAATGTGGCTCTACAGTCATGTCATGCCTCTTCACAGCTGTTTCTACTCATACCCAACAGCCACCGCAGCTTCAAAAGGCACTGCTGTTAATGTTAGATAACAAAAGATAAATTAATCACCCAGGATTAAGGCAACTGCACCAGATGTCACTGTATTTTCATATATATTATATATGTATATATAAGTATATATAAGTATATATATATGTATATATAAGTATATATACATGGCATGGTAAGCCTTGCCTTTGAACATATATGGACAAATTCCGCCAAGTAAATTTCAATGTAATTGTTTTGTTTCCAAAATATCACTGTCAGTCTGCTACTGCAGGGAATTCTCAAGGCCATGTCTCAAAAACTCAAGTCTTGGGGTTGTGTGTAGGAATATGTCTTCAAACTCTGGCTTGTTCTCTCCTTTCAGCCACTAGAGGAAGCATAACATTGATCGCAGTAATATTAGGATCCAAGTCAAGAAATGGTAGAGAGCTGCCCTTTAGAATCTGTGGAAGGTTGGCTCTGGGACGCCTATGGCAATGAATACTTTTTAATGCTCAGATTCCTTATACAAAATGGTGTAATATTTGCAATATAACCTGTGCATATCTACCATACATATAAATTCTTGTGTAGATTACTTCTAAAACCTGAAACACTGTAAATACTAAACCAATTATTATTATAGCACATTAAACAGAGAGTAATGGCAAAAGTTTGTATATATTCAGTACACAGGTGAATTTTAAAATATTTTTTCTGTCTGAGGTTGGAAAAGCCACAGCTACGAAACCCATGGACATTAAAATCACGTTGAATATCCATCCTGCAATAGTAATCTGGTTAAGATGCCATAGCAAATTACCAGACTGGGAGACAACTAATTTTTTTTCTCTCACAATTCTGAACCTTGTAATTAAATATGAAGGTACTAATCTATTTTGTGTCTGGTGAGGACCCCTTTCCTGGCTATAAATCCCAGCCTTTTTTTTTTTTTTTTTTTTTTTTTTTTGTCTTCAGATGGCAGGAAGGAAGGGCTCTATACTGTCACTTTTGCTAAGTGTAGACATGCATCACTCAGAAACAAGGACATCTGAGAAGTGCGTCATAAGGTGTCCTCATTGTGCAAGTGTCCCACCGCATGCTTAAACAAACCTGGATGCTATCAGTCAACCACTTGATGTGGCCTCTTGAAGCAATCATAAAATGCAGTAAACAAATGCTTGTTGTTGTAATACAGTCTGTTGTTTTTAGAGGAAACCTTTTCATAAATAGAAGTACAGCCTAAAATAAAAACTACATAGAGTAACAAATACATAGATACATTTGTGACTATCAGCCATCATGGATTGAACATAACTGTATGAGCTATACTGTGTGTGTGCACATGTGTGTGTAGTCATATATATGCAGGCACACGTGCGTATATAGATGCATGTAGACATTTCTGCCCATGAATATGAAAGTCAGAGATCAACTTTAGGTGTGGTACCTCAAGAGCCATCTACTTTGATTTTTGAGATGGGGTCTCTCATTTAGACCTGGGACTTGTTGATTAGGTCAGGCTGGTTGACCAGTAAGCCCCAGTGATCTGCCTTTCTCCTTTTACCCAGTATTGTGTTATAAGCACATGCCACCGTACCTGCCTTTTCCATGTGTTTTGGGTATCAACATCAGGTCATCACACTTGCATGGTAAGTACTTTACCAACTAAAGCCATATCCCCAGCCCTGTGTGTGACTTATGTATGAGGTATATGTTTATATGGCTGACTATAAGGTAGGTTTTGTACCAGCATCATCACAAACACCTTATAGGCTACAACACTGAGAAGTGACTAAGCCATAGAAAGTTTTCAGCTCCAATATAATTTTATGGGGCCTCTGTTGTATGTGTGATCCATTCTTAACCCAAATGTTATAGAGTACATGGCTGTAACATGAGGTTTCTGGCTCCATCCAGCCAGATGTCTAGACCCACAGACCTGCAATCCAGGCACCTAGCTGCCTGTCACTATACCCCCCCCCTTTTTTTTCTTTTTAAAACAAGAACCCAAATCTATTTTCCTTTGTATACTTTTTTCACTATTATCTATAACAACTTGTAACCAACACTATAAACAAAAACAAGCATCCATAATACATTTTTTGGGAACATGGGTGTAGTTCTCTAGGTTATTTCCCACTGAATGGGAATGCAGGCAATGGGGACCCAAAGAAAATTTAGGATTATGGACAAGTCTTTAGTGAAATAATCTGTAAGGCTGGGTCATCTCAGCCAGTCTCCTTGAAGTAGTTTTGGATTCAGAGCTCAGAGGAAACATCAACAGAGGTGCTCTGAAATGCTGAATCATTGGGTCATCCATTTCCATTGAAGACTTTTTAGGAGTCTTCCTTGATCAAACTTTATTTTCTTTAACCAGGAATAAATCCACAGCCTCTCATTTTCTGTGGGGAAAAAAAAAAAGAAAAAAAAAAAAAACTCTTTTCCAAAGTAGCATATCTTTTGATTTCAATTTTAAAATCGACTCAATTACAAAATATATAGGTTGAATTAATCCAACAGCATTTATATTCAAGTGTCATTTAGCAGCTTTTACTATTTCATTTTCACTCAAAAAACTTAAAGACAAGACAATAGCATACAGCATCCAAACATTCTTTGCATTTTCCACTTTTACATGGCTTTATTACTATTTCTTTTTACTCTATTTCTTTTTAAAGGACTTTATCCTGTTACCTTTTTCTTTTCTCTCTCAAGCCTATACATATTTTTTAACATATTCAACCATTTAGAGTTAATTTTTAAAATCTGTCTTTATTGTATATTGCTGATTTCTTACCTTTTCTCTTTCTGACCACAACTTTGATTGGGTAGGATGACTGACTCCACCCAATTCTCTCTATTTATCTCTGTTTCTGACCACAACTTAATCTGCCAATGTGTGCCTAAGGATTAAAGGCTTCACTAGGGTGGCTAGCTGGCTCCACCCAGCTCCTGGTCTAGCTTCCTAGAATTTAGCTTTTTAGCAGAGGTACTGGTAATATCTACAAGTACCACTCTGAGGAATTTTAGTAAAGCACTGCCGTCTGTTGCTCATGAACTCCATTTGAGTATTTGGCAGCAGGGCCTCTTAAAAAGACTCACAAGTGTTTTGCTGCTAACACTGAGTCAGGAAGCCTCTCTTTTAAAAAGCCAAGTCTCTGCTTACCTGCAGCAAACAGAGCTGACCCATGAAAACACTGCTGCTACTAAGAAGCTGTCTTTGACTCTGTTCTCTTTTTGTTCAATATAAACAGAAATCTTAAATCAATAACATGCAGCTTGTTGCTTTTACTGAGTCTTCTGTGAGACCTCAGAAACTGGCCTTGGTTTAAGTTGCCTGTAGCGGACTCGCCATTTTGAAATTCAAGTCGAACACCACCGTGTCTCTGTACCATGATTCCACCAAAGACACTACTTGGAAGCTGCTTTTGGCTCAGTTTTTGTGCTCTAGAACCATTTTAAATCTTTCTCTAACTTTATGTGGGTGATCGGCCCATGTTGGGATGCTATCTGTAACACGAGGTTTCTAGCCTGACTAGCCCCATGGTCCGGATCCTCCCATGGCCACTTTTCCCCCAAAAAATGATTCAGATCTTTATACTAATTTCATGCTTATTGACCTGAGGCCCAGGCATATAACTTGCTAACTCTTTACCCTTAAACTAAACCATAATTTTTATCCTGTTCAGCCATGCAGCTCAGTACTTTCTCAGAGCAGCATAGTTGTCCTCTCTATCTGCTGGCTTCTCTGGCCTCTCTGCTCTGGTCTTTCTGTTCCTAGAATTTTCTTAGTCTGGTAGCCTTGCCCAATTGTGGGCTTTTAGCCAATCAGCATTTTTATTAAACCAGTAAGTGGGACAATTATTTTCAATGGAATAGAACACAATCCCACTATTGGTCACGTGGGAAGTTAAAGGTTTATGGGATGATTTTGGTAGGAGCATAATTTAGTTGATAGAACTCTCTAATACAAGATAAAATAATAATTTTTAAAAGTCTACATTGTGTCTGATACCCTTTTCTTGTAGGTAAGTGATCTACAATGAGCTGTCCAATGCTTAATGGATCTGACTAAGATGGGGGATTCAGACCTAGGATTCATCTACCCAAAGATAACATGACTATCAATAGTAGATAGAATCTAAATTAGAATTCCTGTATTCCAGCATCCTTCATACTTGAGGAAATCTGGGGACTCTAGAAAGTTTCAGTTGAGTTATCATGAGAAACAGAAGTAGAGACTCATGCAAGAGACATGGGGGCAGACAATATTGAATAGTCCTGTTCTAACAGAGGAAGAGAAACGGAACTTGAATAGATTTTCCCAAACTCTAGACAATGCCCTAGGGGCTAAAAATGTATAGCTTCTTTCCATATAAAACAGCTTAGAATATCATTTGCAAACAGGCTAATCACATGCTTTCATTGTTTAAGTAAACTCTAGCATAAAAAGACAGTCCCAGGGAATACCCCTTAAAACATCTCACATAAATCAGATAATGTGCCTTGAAAACAGAAAAAAATAAAATAAAATAACTCTTGATTTCTCTGACAGAACAGTAACTTAGGCTGCAAGATATATTTTTCTCATAGTTTGTGCAAAAATCAATTTGAATCAGATAAATAAACCCCTCAAATAATAACAACTGACATTATTAACAGACCACATTTATTTTTGCAAAACAAACTCTAGACAGCATCAGCCACATTTTGATAGTATTACATTTCCTTTTCACCAGATATGAAGAAACCAAACATAAAAACTAATTTCTAAGCACATAAAAACATGTAATTAAATGTTTTCCAAACTTTTAGATCCCTGTGCTTGTTATCAATGCTTCAATAATTGAACACTTATAGAAATAATTAAATTCCTTTCAAATTTTCCGGTTATCATATATTTCTTCCTCCTTTGCCTTTTTTTTCCTCTAGTTTTCTGCATTAATTTTTTTTTAATATTGCTCTCTTTCATACAAGCATCAGTGAAGGACTCTTAAACTAAGACCCTGCCTAAAATCCATGAAAGCAAGACCTTTGGCAATTAATCAAATTTGTTCTAAATGGGATTAATTCGGGTGTAAGTATGAGGAAGATTGTCAGGGTACATGTTCTTCTTCTCATCTGTCCCCAGGTCCTTTATTTTTTTTTTCTTACTGAATTGGAAATGAAGCTGGGCTATAATCTTATGTGGCAGATACTAGATCCTGCCTTTGATAAACATCTAAAATGCTAATGAATGTGGGCTGCATCTCTGAAGAAACAAGAACGGGAATGACAAGAATCTAGAGGGTAAAAAGAAGAAGGACTTTTTGACTTAAAAGAACTCTTTTTTGTGAATATAAATTCGGGTATTGTTTCATGAAGAAAAAAATTTTTTTTGCTCCATTGGAAAAACAGAAAAAAAAAATTCTGCTCCATCAAAATGCGGAAGCATGAAAAACCGATGAGCTTTCAAATTGTCCTCTTTTGCATGCAAATCATATCAGAAATTCTCATTAGCATAAATGCATGAGCAACTCTAAATGCTTTTAATTTCCAATCTCAGCCAGCAGAGGAGTAATTTGTCACTGTCAGGGTGAAAATCTAAGAAGAAAAAAAAGAGAGTGAGAAAGGGAGAGGGACTCCATGCTAAATTGGAATCATATAAATTTTTGATTTGCTAATTGACTGATGCTGCGGTTCAATCAGCTGCCTTGGAGGTGTAAATAATTCAATGTACAGTCTGAAGTAAAGGCATAATGTGCTGCTACCAAAGTCACATTAGTATTCGATGGGGCAGGACATACCTGACCATGACTTTTTCACAGATAGCCTGTGCAGTCAAATTGTAAGTCTTCCACAAGCAAATACATTATACAAACCTATAAAAACACCACTCATATAGCCCAAATTTTGCAAGTAAAAGACATTAAGACTATGAAAGCCAAACTCAGCAATCTTTAACTGTGAGCATCCCAGTGGGTCTCAGTAACTGCAGCCTTAAGAACCATCTTCATGTGGTAGCTCACTAATGCAATCATACAGAGAAAGTAAGAGATAAAAATCATACTCTTATTTCTGCTGACTTTCATCCTTCCTTTCTCTTAATCAACTGTTTTAAATGTCATAAGCAAAAATGTATTTATTGCAAAAATATTTCCTTAGGGCAGACTTGATAGGGATGTTTTAGACACTACTCCCCGCGGTTTATTTTTATCAGGTAATTCTATGATGCTAAAATCTTTGCTTTGAAACATTTGAATTTACATCATCCTAACGTTAGTTTGTAAATATTTTAAGAACTATTTCAGGGCTTAGGGTGTAACTCAGAGGTAGAGCTCATACTTGCTTAGTGTGTTCAAAGCTCTGGGTTAGACTCCCAGTTCTGGAAAACAAGAAGTGTTTAATTCAAGTCAAATGGCATAAACTTGACGCAAGCCTCAGGAGACTGGGAATGTATCTTATCAAGTACTTGGTATTTTATTTATCAAAGAACTTTAGCAGCAAGACAAGGAGATATGACAAGGCCATGTTTAGATACTTTCCTACAAAAGCCAGTCAGATGTTGAAGAGAAGACATCAGTGAAAAGTGGATGGAAAGCCACAGTCTGGAATTCCTTTGCCTTCTCTGATGGGTCACAGAAGGCCTGTTACTCAGATTCCCTTGCCCTGTTTCTCACTTGTGAAACTCAAAGAACAATCCCAATGCATTTAAAGGTCTATAACAAAAATCACATAGACTGGAAAACTGTCTGAATGTTGTGAACATGTGTCCCTGAAAAGAAAAAAAAAAAAAATCCAAAGCAAAGTTTAGTTTCATTAATTCAATAATTCTTGTCTAATATTTAAAAATAAAAGTTGTATATCTTTTTTTCCTAACCATTGCTGGGTTTAATGCTAAATTCTGACTCCAATTCTATCAAGCTAATGCTACAGTAACCTCCAATGACTCCTTCAAACAGCCTCAATATATTCATCAGAATCTTAGAGTTGTATGGAGTTCCAGGGATAGGAACCCTCCCCACTTCATATAAGACTACTTTACTGAGTCTTACATACTACGGCATGTTGACTTTTTAAAACATTCTTATCCTTACCAACTTTTTTTATTCTTTGTCATTGTCACAGGAACCACCAGAAGACCAAAGTAAGAACATCTTTACCTGTTAAAATTTAATGACTAATCTCAAGAATATGTATTTCTAGAGCATCCACCAGACCCTGGACAACCTACCAGCCAGCAGCCACACCACTGAAGAAAAATTACTCTCCGTCATCCAGCAACCATGAAACACTAAATAAAAACTCTTGAGTCAGAGTGGAGCTTCATGAGCCCTGGCCCCATCCATACTGACATCCTGACTGGCTACTGTAAGTTAGTGAGTGTTAAGGCCACATTATGCACATTGTATCTGGAAGAGACCATTTCATAACATTCCTCCCAAACCTTACATTCTTTCTGCCCAGTTTTCTGTGTTGTTCCCTGAGCATTGGAGAGATGATGTACTTAGGACTGAGAACTCAGCAGTTCATTATTCTCAGTACTTTGACCACTTTCTAACCTCTGTATTGACCACGGTCCATTGCAAAAGCAGCTTCTCAGAGCAAGGCTGAGGCAGTACTGATCTGTTGAAAGCACCTTGACAGTAACAGTAGGAGCATCCTCCACTTGGGCCTATGACCTCCCCAGGCATGAGTCTTTGACCAGGTTTACTGTAGGAGGCATGGATTCCCTCCCAAGGAACAGTCAAAAACCTGTGTTTCTGAGCATCAGGTCATTAGTCTTACACATCATATCAGAAATAATAATCAGCTTGAACAAATGCATGATCAATTCAAGTTGGGGAATTCTGTTTGATTTGCTTTTCTGACCCAGATCAGATGAAATAACCAAAAATCTACAAAGAAAGAAACAATGAGCAAAAACTCGAAGCAGTAGCGTTGGTTATTTTGAACAAAACATGATTCACATACATCAACTGAACTTCCTCTACCCACAGTGTACTGCAATCTTCCCCAGAAGGCAATTCTTTAGCTTAATTCCAACCTAGGAAGCCAAGTTGCTAAACTGTGACAATAAACCAAGGTGGCAAACAAAAGTTTACACAGCCATCGGCCCTAAAGGTCCAGTGTTTGAATAACTGGAAAATTTCCTAGCTTTAGACATCATTTACAAATATAAAGAGCAACCAAAAAAAAAAAAAAAAAAAAAGCCTAATAAGCAGCTATTTCAGTCTCCTAGGATGCCCCACCCCTAATTCCTACAGCTTCCAATCAGAACACACCAAGAAGCCACCCTCAAACCCCCATCTGTCTTTCAACGCCTGCCAGAACCCAAAGGACACAGCCAGTTCTTTTGAGCCATATGCCTTTCTTATTTGGCTAGCCTTTATTTTCACAAAAGCCCACCAGTATGCTGAAAAAGGCCTACGCCTTCTTGTTGGGGTATCTATCGTTGACTCTCTAAATCAAGCTGAGGGGTCCGTGAACAAGGAGAACCTCTGCCTCTTCTTTATTTTTTCAGCCCAGATTAATAAAGAACGTATATCATCAGCCACAAACACTATTCAGCACTTTTCATTTGAGAATCCAAGAATATTGAAGGGTTAGGATTAATCCACCACACACACACACACACACACACACACACACACACACACACACACACACACACACGCACACACACACGCATGCACGCACGCACGCACGCACGCACGCACACACGCACACACGCACACAGAGAGAGACCAAACCCCTAGCTATTCCTTTTTCCTCTTGACAAAACAGGGTTACCCAGGATGCAGTTGTCTATCTACAGAGCACTCGCCTCCCTGCTCTCCCACTGGGAATAACCCACTATCCACTGTTCCTCTTACTTGCTCAACTTGAACTGACTCCTCTTTGCTTAAGCCACGTGAATCCCTTTTCCCACAGAGTGGACCACTCCTCATCCACCTTCCTTTCTTGTCATTTATATAAATGCCCTTGACACTGGGCCTTGTTGATTCCCTTTACACTGGCATAGATACTTCTTGTTTGACTTCATGTCCATTTTCCTAAAAGTCCTTTGATGTGGGTGTTGCCCCCATGTTACAAAGGAAGGGGCAGTTCAGCATGAGAGGGAGGGCATTTTTAAGGCATGTATGCAAAGTAGCTTGTTAAATATGTAAATATAAAATTGAGCTGCTTAATCCCCCCAATGCTAACAATATAGGTGTAGGGCTTTTGTTGGTGAAGGAAAGCCAGGAACTACAAAGGAAGAAAATTCTTTTCTCATCCTTTTAAAATTTAATTTGGTTCTTCTTTTAAAAATAAAAAAGCAGCTTTGGTTCTATGGTTTGAAAACATCAAGAAAAAAAAATATTTCAACAGAAAAGAAAGATTAACTTTACGTTTCAGCAGCCACATCACAATGTCAAACCACTGGTTTATACAGAGCTCATGATTAATTAAGCTTTACAAGTCTTCTTCTACATAAATCATTTTGTTTCCTCCAACCAATATTCATAAAATGGACTTTTTTTTTTCAGACAGAACTCAGAGACTTACATTTCAACAGAGACAAACTTCATATTTTTGGTTTTTCCACTTCTATGTCAAGTACTTTCTTGAATTTTAACCCTTTCATCCACCATGATGTCTCTTATGCTATTTACCATCTATAATCAGGCCCACTGTATTTCCAAGCCAATACAGTAAGGGAAGAGAAAGAAATAACTCACCTTCACATTATTTTAATAGCAGCCTATAACTCGGAAGTGGTAGCATGTTCTAAATTATCCTAAGTTACTCTGTTACATCACTGTAACTGTACCTAATGATTTGTAGGGTTTTGGTCCCTTTGGATCAGTGCCTCCTGGAGTAGGGTTCACTTTGCATGGCTTCAAGTACCTTAATCACACTTCTCAAAAATCCTCCAGGTTGGAATTAATATACTCTAAGAGAAAATACCACATCAGATAAAAATAATTTGGAATCTAAAGAGACCCTAAGTAGAGCCTCCTGTGAGGCCTGATGATGAGGCTGAGGTGTCCCCTTTTCAGTGACAGCTGAACATGCTTAACTAGAACACTCATTTCTAAGTGTCCATATGATAGGCATTAAATTGAAAGCCTATGTATAAAGGGAACAGTTAAGATTAGAGTAAATAGATTAGATGGCTTCTTCATGACCCCTTGTCAGGCAGTCCAACCTCTCTGGGTTGAAGAGGTAGCTCATGATATTCTTGAAAAGGGCTGGAGTTGTTTCCAGCATCCAGGTCCACCAACTGGCAACTGCCAATAACCACAACTCTAGGGGAATCTAAGGCCCTCTTCTGGCCTCTCCAGGTATTAGCACACACACATGCAAACATACACGTGCACAAACACAACACACATACACACACAAGCACACACACACAAATATCACAAATACATACATACATATACACTGCACACACCACATAAGTAAATAAGTAATAAATCTTGTTTTTAAAGGAAGTGAAGTTGAATCATCTCCAGTCTTCTGGAATCATACCCATGGACCATAGCTTTTTTAGAAGTGGCTGATAATGAGTGTGGTCTTAGGCAGATCCACTCCATGGCCCATCATGCAGTTTTGGCCTTTGGGCAGCATCTCTATCTATACCCTTTATTTTCCAGCATGGTGACTCCTACTCATTAACTATACTTTGATAAATCTGTGATCTTAGCTATCCCTTCCTTCACATCAGATTAGGTCACCAGTTGGTCCTACATATGACCCTGCATGTTAAATATCCCAGCATGTTAGGAGCTCCAGAAAATTTCACTCCTGTGATAGAAGATGAGTTGTGTGAGGCCAGGAACTGTACTCATCAATCAGCTATGACATGTAGTAGATATTCTGCTAATGCTGGAATGAATGAAGAAACACATAAATCAGGTATATTGTGACTTTATTTTTCTTGACTTTTAGTTTTTTAATCTGCTCTAATAGTTCTTCTCCATCAATATAATTTTCCTTGATGAAGTTGACTTAGTAGAATTTAAACCAAAGATCTGTGCTCTCTCCCTGTTACCTCCCAGAAGGCCATCTGCACCAAGCACAGACTCTGTCTCTTTCTACCAAGCACAACTTTCAGAAATCTCTTGCTTGTCGCCAGCATTTTTACTTAGTATACTTTAACTAAAATGTAATTACATTATTCTTTTGTTCCTTTTCCTCCTTCCAACTCCTCGTATGACCCCCACCTCTGACTCAAATCTCTCTATTTTATTATTATTGTTGTTGTTGCACAGTCACACATGCTCAAGCATATAATTGCAACCTGCTAAGTCCATTTTGTTGTTTGTATGCATATGCTTTCAGGGGTGATCACTTGTAATGGCTAGGCAATTGTGGGGCTCATCCCTGGATGAGGCTAAGTCTCCATCTCTCATTAGTTACCAGTTTTTCTTTGTCTAAAGTCTGCCTGGGGCTAGTGAGGTCATGTATTTTAGAGAAGAACCCACTATTGCCAATTTGCTAAACTAGCATTATTCCAAACTGCAGTTTAAAACTTATCTTTATATTCATTAATACATACAGCTCTCATCCCTCCACCTTGGATGTTTTGGAATTGTCTTGTAGTAAGGGGTTTCTGGCCTGGACTTTTGGGCCTAGCCTCAAGGCTTAGGCCCGCAGACCCACAGACCTGCAGAGATATACAGATGCTTACAATAGTTTTAGGATGATCGGCCTAAGGCCCAGGCATATCACTTGCTAACTCTTTACCCTTAATCTAACCCATGACTCTTATCCTGTTCAGCCATGCGGCTCGGTACCTTTCCTCAGAGCAGTACAGTTGTCCTCTGCTTCTTCTGGTTTCTCTCTGGCATTCTGCCCTGTTCTTCCTGTTCCCAGAGTTTTCTTAGACTGTTAGCCCCATCCACATTTCTTGTCTGCCTTTTGCCAATCAGTGCTTTTTATTAAACCAGTGGGTGGGACAATTATTTACAATGGAACAACATAATCTCCCTACATTGTCTAGATAGAGTTTCAATTGCTGTGAAGATACACTATGATCACAGTAACTCCTAGAAGGAAAAATTTTAATTGGGGGTATCTTCCATGAGGACAAGACATGGTGGCACTCAGGCAGACATGTGCTGAAGAAGGAGCTAAGAGCTCTATATATTTATTTGGAAAGTAGCAGGGAGTGACTGTCACACTGAGCATGGCTTGATCAAAAATGAGACACCAAAGCCCATCTCCACAATGACACATTTTCTCTAACAAGGCCACACTTCCTGATGTGCTTTGCCCTATGAGGTCTAGCATTCAAACATATGAGTCTATAAGGGCCATTCCTATTCAACCTCCACAGGAATTCTCAGCTCACTCTAAGCATGGCCCCCTGGATAGCATTTAAATTTTTTTCTATCTGTTATCATCTATGTCTTGTACATGTCCTTTTCAAGTAAGAGTCAGTCTCCTAGAAATCAGAGTCATGGGAGACGTTTCAGAAAATCCCTAAACTTTCCTTTTTCATCAGGATCCTTTGGAATCATATGATTGGAATTTATAGAAAATCAAAGCTTTATCTCCTTGTAATTTGCCTTCATTGATTAAACAATATCACAACATTTAAATAAATAATTAAAATTACCATCCTAAGACCTGTGACCAACATAGTTCTTTTTGACCAATAACAATTTTCTCCCAAAGATTATGGCATGTTTTATTCTCCCCACTGGTCCATCTGCAAAATCAAGAAGATGGTAGTTCTGTGATTTTACACCAGACACTTACTATGAGTTTTAGTTAAGTAACTCTCTCTGACTCAGAGCTGCCTATTCTAAAGACTGAAACATCCATTCTTGGGGAGAGGAAAGAGGTCCATAAAGGCTTATGATACTCAGAGGAAATTTCCCAAGATTCAAGAACCTATAACACTCTGGCGATTAATGAAGCCCCTGCCCAGTGTTACTTGAGCAGTAACCAACTGGTAAGGGGAGGGGGGGGTCTCTTCTTAGAGCAGAGAATTCCAGGGGAGCTGCGCTTAAGAGTTATCTCCTGTATCAAAGCATAATTTTTGGATGATGGAGCTCCCTGTTTGAGCCACCCACACTTCTGTACATTTCCCCAGAGCCATGTGCTTGTGAGATTATGTTCTTGCAAATTATAAATATTTGTCACACCTATTGGTTTAATAAAATGTTGATTCGCCAGAAGGTAGACAAAAAATATGGGCCAGGTTAGCACTAAGAAAACTCTGGGAAGAGGAAGAGAAGACAGTGAGACATAGAGGAAGCTGAATGAGAATACTGCACTGCACAAAAAGGTTCTGAGCCACATGCTAAACATAAGTAGAAACACGGGTTAAAGTGTAAGAGTTAGCAAGTAATAAGCCTGAGCCATAGACCAATCAGCTTGTAATTAATATAAGGCTTTGTGTGATTCTTTGGGACTAAGAGACTGAGGGTCGGGACTTTAGCGCTAGGCTGGGCCAGAAACTTATTATTTCTTGAGAAGCCATGCTCTCATAAGTAATACTTATTAATAAGTAATAAGTTCATTGGGTCTCAAGCAAGACCCTGGATGAATTGCTTCCATGGTCTGTCATCAGTGCCCTACATGGGTCTATCGACATGTATTGATGTCTATCCAGGAAAGTCCATGCTACAGTCTCTAATGAGCCTAAGTTTCTCTATCTTTGAAATAACTGTACCTCTTCAAATGTCTCCCATTTTTGTGTGCAGCCTAGGACTTAGCACACATTCTCCACCAGGGATATTTGGTTTCCAAAGGAGCATTTGGTAATGTCTGGAAACATTTCAAGTTTTACAACTAAAAAGAATTGCTGATGATATGTAGGTGGTAGATCCTAGGTTGCTGTTAAATATCCCACATCAGAGAATTAGCCAGACCCACAAGGAGTCAAGGTTGAAAACTCCTGGAAGAATAAACCCCAGAGAAGCAGAAGCTCAGAATCACACTGACACTAATTGCTGTTGTATCCCTGGCACCTGGCCTGGCTCCTGGCACACTATGGCTGTGCAGTAATTCAGGGAGGATTTTAAGAGTGAACAGATATTATTTCCACATAGAGGTCTATGTGGATTAAACAAATAAGCAACCTACAGGACAAACACAATTCATGAGTTTCTCAGTTCAGTTCCTTGAGCATGAGCTTAGTGAGAAAAATGAACTAGTTTTATCTTTTATGAAAATACAGAAGAAATAGAGAGTCTATACCTCAGTTGAGCATATAAAGACTTCCCTGCCTTCCATATGCATGGCATATCTTAATCAAGTCATGTTTATCTTTCCAAAAAATTTGCTTATACCCTTAAACTTTCCTATTGGTGACACTCAAACTAATATAGCAACTAAAATCTTTCAAAAATCTTACATTTCTCTGAAGTGCAGAAATGTGGCAGTTCTTTTTGGAGGAGTGGGGGATTCTTCTCACTGTCTTGTTCAGACTGTCCTTGAGTACCACAGTCAACCTCTCAAGTGGCTGGGATGTGCATGACCCAACCCTTCTACTTAGTCCCAATTCTTGAAGTTCCTAAATCTCCCAAAAGTGTTGTGCTAGGGACTATTTTTATAATCCACAGGTCTTTGGAGGACATTTCTCCAAATGGTCGTGAATGGGGCTGAAGGAAATGGCAAGAATACGGATAGCATATGCCTATGCTACTCAGACATTTATTTCTTGTGTCCTTCCTGGTTCTCCTGTTCCTCTTCCTCTGTAAGACAAAGTTTACACAGTGGCCTAGAGAGCCAGGGAACTCTCTGTATCCCACACTAGCTTTGAACTTCTAGTCACACTTCTGCCTCAGCTTGTGTTTAATTAATCGCAGCCAAGTGCTGTGATTAACATCAGATGCAACTGTGCCTGGCTGGTTTCTGTTCTTGAGCAACTGACAATCCTAACAATTATATGAAATCAAAATAAGATGGCAGAGAAGGAAACAGGAACACGCTGACTAATGATTCCAAAAATATGAATAGAACAGAGTATCCAAGAAAGTAGCACTGGCTTTTCTGCCTCAGAGACCACTTACCATTATGGTCCAAATCAGACAAATATCAATTATATATGAAGCTCAGACTGAAGGGCAGAAGTGTGTCAGCAAGTTCTGGGGAGATTGCACAGGGACAGACTGCTTGCTGCCCATGTTTGCTAAGGACAGCTGGGACCCTGGGTACCCACACAAAAGCTGGAAAGATAAAATATTCTGTCTGTAATTCTCAATACTCCGGAGTCAGAAACTGAAGAACCCTAGAGCTGGCTAGCTGAATCAGTGAGCTCCTGGCTCAACAAGGGATTCCTCACCAAACAAAAGCAGGGGTGACTGAAGAAGACCCCTGAAGGCATTCTCTACCTCCATATGTATACACGTACATGGAGTTGTGAGGGGCACAGACAGACAGACAGACAGAGAAAGTTACAGGTAGAGACAGAAAGATATACAGAGAGAAACAGAGACAGGCAGACACAGGCACACACACAAAGAGACAGAGAAAGGCAGAGACATAGAGAAATAGTGTAAGACAGAAAGACACACACAGAAGCAGAGAAGGAAAAGACAGAGAGAGACAAGAGGGAGGAGAGAGACAGAGATCGGTAAGCAAAAGCTTCTAACAGGCTTATTTATTATTTTTTAAGAGCAATGTTGGGCTCTGTTTCCTAAGGGAAAGATTCTAACATTCTTTAAGCAAGCTGTCTTGTATATGAATAATTTAACAGGAAAGCCCAGAATAGATATACTTGCATCGTTGGAGGACCATATGCCACACTAGTCACCTGTGGAAACTGGAGTAAGTAAACAGGTTAAAATTAATAGCCAAAGTCATCCCTGTGGGTTTAAATTAAACAGATCAATTTTTTGCTTTTCAATAACTAAAACTATTGCTTTATGCTCTCGGTTTATTTCTTAAGATTTATTTATTTCTATTTTATGTGTATGAGTATTTTGCTTGAATATTTATCTATGAAACACTTGGGTGCCTGGCTCCAATGGAGGCCAGAAGAGGGCATCAGACCTCTTAGAACTGGAGTTACTGACAGTTGTGAGGTTCCTTGTGGATACTGGGAATGGAATCCAGATTCTTCAGAAGAGCAGCTCAGCACTTTTAATCACTGAGCTGTCTCCCCAGCCCTTTGGTTCCTTTTTAACAGTGGCTATTATTTGATTCTCACCCATGAAATACAGTGATACTCTTCTCACTGCGATAATAGAAATAATATAAATGTTATAATGAGCTTGGCGTTAAGTACATCACTGGGAATCGTTTGAATATAGTAAAATAGAGTATGTATAATAGGAGTAATTCAGCTTTGTTGTGTTAGCGTGTATCATATTAGGGATATTCAGAGGGTTCACTGTTTTGCAAAAAGTCTCTGTTTTAATTCAATGGTCCATTATACTCATGTACATAAAAGAATCTTCTTAATTTGATAGCGAGATTTGTTTTAAAAAACAAAAAAGAGAGCCTTCAATATATCTGGAATCCACTGAATATAGAATTATTTGGGGACTGCCTCATTATAATTGCTTCAGTTTTAATTTATAGTACCCATTTATTATTTACATTGTTTTGCTTCTTGCTGGAGGTTCCATGCTCTGCAGATATTCAGGGCAATGAGGCAAGTCTAAAATTAATTTTTGTTGTGCTGTGTTATCATCCAATCTTTTTTATATATGATAAGCTCTTTTTTAGATGATTCTTCAATTCTTCTACAATATCAGGGCTCATTCTTGCAGAAATATATGCAATATTGTGTATGGGAAAAATGGAAGGTAAAATCATATATTATGTTGCTTTTGAATATAACTATATCTATGTCATTAGCTTTTGCCTTCCAGAAGCAAAAAAGTTGATCTTTTGCCATTCAGTTGTATGATCACTGATTTTTCCATCAATCTTTGTTCTATGATAAGCAGAATGGTCCTCCACTGTTGCCAGAAGGCAGATGATACTAGGACAGCTCAGCCAATTGACCTCTAACAACTCATACTTAAAAGAATATTTTCAAGAAAACCATACCTTTGCCTTTTCTAGAAATGACATGAATATAAGCTGACTTCAGTTAGATTTAATTGTGGCTTTCATTAGAAGCTCTTCTTAGCCACTCATTAATTATGGAGTAATACAATGAATGGGTGAGAGAGACTTTGGGAGATCAACAGTTAACACTCACACCCACTACAGACCACACACAAACTGATCTGGGCCTTCAGACAATACTTTTCAACTCTTAGCAAGAAAAATGCACCTGCAACCCTCTTTCATGTGCTGACCCAGGAAAGAGCAGTGCTTACCATGGGGAAATTCTTCCAGCACATCCCTAAGATGTCATGTTCAAGGTAGCCCGAACGCTGAACTTGTGTCAGCCTCAATCACTGCATCTCTTTCAAGAGTCATCTCCTGTCTGGGGTCACCATGACCACAGTTTCTAACACAGCAGCAACAATCTTCCGCTTATTTAGTTCTTAGTTAGAGTTTGTTATTCAATGTTTTCTTAAAATAATTTCTATTTTCCTTTATCTTTGGAACCTTACTGTGGGAATGTCTTTCTGTATTCTGTGTTTATCAATCTTTAAATAAAGGAGCTGTTTTGGCCCATGACAGGCACCATAGAAAAAGTAGGAGGGGAAATCATGGCATAGGTAGGAGAAGCAGGGCGGAGTCAGACAGATCAAGCAAGCTGCCAAAGAAGAAACATGTAAGGAACACAGATGAGCCACAGGCCACATGGCAGACAGATTAATGAGAATGGGTTGAGTTAAGATGAAAGAGCTAGTTAGCAATGTGCCTGAGCCATAGGCCAAACAGCATGAACTCAATATAAGTGTATGAGTCATTTGGGGGGCCTGAGCACTGGCGGGCAGCAAAGGGGTCTGAGACTGCAGGTCTGTGGGTCTGTACCTCTGGCCAGATGGGGCCAGGAAACCATTATTGTAACAGAAACTCTTCTTGGAAAATGTAAAGAAGCATTTAAAGCAGAAAAGACAAAGAATCCCTTATGAAACCCACAGCTCAGAAGCTCACTCCTGCTAAAAGATCCAAAAGAAACTGGCTTTAATGATCCATTATACCCACCACCAAGAGTGGGACAGCTAGAGCAGATACAAAGGGGGTTAGCTCTACATTAACAGCAGTTTTAATTTTCACAAATGTATGTCCAATCAGTTATATACTTTATAAGGTCATTATCAGCTGTCTATTGGACTCTGGTGAGCTGACTAACCGGGTATAAACAAAGAAAATATTCCTAACATTTGCTGTGTAGTTGAAGAACTTGGCTCATAATTTGTTGTTACCATTGATGGGGATGATAATGACAATAGTAATAAAGTGTACTATTTGTACACAATTTTATTTGGGTCAGTAATTATATTAGTCTCATGAAAATTAAAGTATTATATTACTTTGGCAACTATCCCACCAAATCCTTGTATCGTGCCCAGAAATAATGAAGCTAGCATTTATCTAACATGTCTAAGGAGAAACAGCAAGCACACTATGATTAGAAGAAAAGAGTAGATAAGGTGGCTTGATGACAGAGCACTTGCCTAATGTGGGCGGGGCCCTGGGTTCAAGCCCCAGTACCACTCCATAAAAGGCTAGTAGACAAAATAAACTGTAGTATAGAGAAGGCAGCCAGCCAGCCAGCATCAGCTCCTAAACAACAGGTAAAAGGGGAGACACTGAGTGCATTGGGGCATAAGAATACCATGATTTGAATTAAAGATTTAAATTTAACCTTCATTTTTGCTCCCTTTAGAAAATAAAATAAGTGAGCATACCTGGAGCAAGGAGATAATCAGATACTAGATCTGTCAGGTAATAGCTAATGATGGGTCAGGCCACACTGGAGTTTGGCAGGGTTAGAGATTCTTATAAAGTGAGGCACGGAAAATTCAGTTTTCAGATGGACTAGACATAAGATGTAAACAAATAAAAATCAGAAAGAAACATGAGATTAAGGGTATGACAGAATTAGAATAATTACATCATCATTTTTAAAATAGGAAGAGATTGGACAGAAAAATGAGCTTTTCTTCTGTTAGGTCTGAGATGGTACTCAGGTAGAGTGCTTGTCTAAGATTGCACTGGGAAGGAACAAGCCAAGACTTGATATTTAATGTCAGGAGATTAGATAAGATCATCAAAGGAGTGTATACAACTGGAGACAGGGTGTGGAAAGTATGATCCTCAGAGGCTAGGAGCATGAAGAGGAAAGGGGACTCCCAAGAAACCATTACTGAGGTAGGAGAAAAAAACAGAGGGCTTAGGTCAGAGGCAATAAAAGAAGCTTCCCAAAGAAAAGTGACTGGAACCTTTCTGCAGATGTTAGTGGAGTGAAAACAGGGATTTCTGAGAAATAACCATTGGAGGGACTGGCACAGGAGCCAGAGATCGGGACAAAGGCAAGTTTAGTTATTGTGTGGAGCTGAGCACCACTGCGAAGGGTGGATGGAGAATAAAGTGAGAGCTGAGATACAAAGTGTGTGACTCTTTGAAGTCTGAGGATGGTGGTCAGAGATGCAAGATGGCAACTAGGTGTTACCCGAGGGTACGTAGTCACCAGAAGAGTAAAGAAGCAGGGAGAGAATGGAAGAGGAGGAATTGGACAAGATAAGGAATTTATAAGGCTATAAATGTACCTGTAATGTGATATTATGTAATTTAATAATAAATGTATATGCTATTAAGTAACCATGTAGGGATTGAGCTAACTCTAGAAGACAGACAGTTGGATAGAATTATGGTATCTATTCAAAATGAATAAGCCATGTTTAGAAGCTTGCAAAAGAGATATAAAGAAAGTATAGTGTCAAACCAAGATTAAATTATAAGAATGGAGGCTCAAAGGTACATCTGAGATGGGGAAGGTGGGGAAGGCTACAAATTTGCAAAGGCTTGTCAGAAAGAAAGTCCAAAGCTAGAATGAGATAGTTAGGAATGTGTGAGTGCACAGGGGTGTTGACAGCCCACAATGAGAGTTTGAAACCTGCTGTGGGATTATGCTTTTGTACATTGTAAATTTTTGTCCCTCCTATTGGTTTAATAAAATGCCAATTGGCCAGAAGGCAGACAGGAAGTATGGGCAGCTCTACCAGAATAAGAAAACCCTGGGAAAAGGAAGAGGTGAAACAGACGCCAGGAGACACAGACGAAAGAAGACAAGAATACTGCTCTGATTAAAAAAAAAAAAAAAAAAAGACACCACCAATCCCTGTGGCTAAGCATAAATAAAAACATGGGTTAAAGTGTAAGAGTTAGAAAGTAATGAGCCTGAGACATAGACCAATCAGCTTGCAATTAGTATAAGCCTTTGTGTGATAATTTGGGACTGCTTGTTCAGATCTTGGGGGCCCATATGGGACAGAAACTTAGGACTACAGGAACCTATGATCCAAACTTTATCATGTTCAGGCTTTTGGTCTAGCCTTGAACCTTGTGAACTTGATGCAGATGAGATTAATAACTTAAGAATTAAAACCTTGGTGACTTACAAAGCTCCATCTATTTATCCAAGGCTGCAAAGTCCTAAGTGTGAAATCTCACCAAGAGAACCAGAATTTTTTTTTATCTCAATTTGGAATTCTCATTCATGGCACCAATTTCAAAATTTATTGTCAGCTCCAAACATTTTCTCTTAAAAAATCCCTTTGTGATGGCTATTCTTATAACTTGAAGACATATGGAATTAACTAAAATCCAAGCAGCTGGGTACAATTGTGAAGGAAGTTTTTCTTAAATCACTGGAAGTGGGAAGGCCCACCTTTAATCTAGATCTTTTTAGGTGGAAAGGCCCACCGTATCTCCTCATGGAAGAAGGAAGCTCTTGTTCCTTGCTTGTGTACCCTCCCTCTTCTTCCACTGGCATTAGGTCCAAACAGCTACCGAAGACAAGCTGAGATACTCATACTAGTGAACTGAACAATATTGGATTTTAGGGCCTTCCATTGATAGACCGCCATTGCTGCACCATATCTATAAGTTGGTATCATAAACTTGACCTATAATAAATCCCTGTATATGTGAATATATATTCATTTTATAAGTTCTGTGACTCTAGAGAATAATGACCTATTCACCCATTAACTGGAAACGTAGCCTCTAATATGCCAGAACAAACTCTGTGTAACTGAATGTTTCTAGCTGAAAACCTTCTTAATCCTGGGCAAAACAAACACATTGGAAATATAGAGGATGAAAAACTTGAAGTCATGAACATCAGAGATCCCTTTTCAATTTTTGTTTATTTGTTTATTTGTTTTTATCCACAATGGCACTAAGTTTAGGCAACAAAGCAATAAGGTGCATAGGGCTAAAACTCCAGTAACATTCTGAGTAAATAGGCCACAGAAAGTGTCCAATGTAATTACTGGAAAATCAGTGACCTAAGGTTATATGTACTTCCACATTCTGAATGCTAACCCACATTGGACATCTATGCAGAAACTTCAAGGCCATGATGTAAAACGTTTGAAAACTCATTTTTTTTTTTTAAAAAAAAAAAAGACTTCAACAATTATTCCAAAAAAACAAGACAAGTTTTGGGGTCTCACAGAATTGTGGACCAACGAAACAAAACATGCACATGCTGTATAACAGAATCCATAATCCACAGAACATACTATTCACTGCCTACAACACACAATCTAAAATTAATATCAAAGAAATTAGAAAATATTACCTACTTTCAAAAAAAAAAAGATGATAAACAAAAACTAATCTGCAGCCAAACTAATTGCTGTAATTAGCCCATGAGCAGTTTCAATTATGTCTCATTAGGTTCAAAGCACATACTCAAAATAAAAAGGCTGAAGATCTCAACCTAGAAACAGAAATATTCTGCAGCAAACTCCTATCTCCTCTGTGTGCTGAGAACAAATAACTGCCGAGTGCTATTCTTGAACTGGGAATCCATATCACACCTCCCAAGGCCCAAGGAAAATCAGAAAGGACAGGAGTACAAATATCTGAATTTTCAGAGGAGTACTCTTTAACTATGTCTTCCTGATATAACATGATCACTGCAATAATGACCTTATGTCATCTGTGATTGACTATACATGACCTTCATAAGACAGAACCCTTCATGGTCCCCTCATGCATAGAATAGAGGTTCCAGAGATGCTACCTTTCCTGAGGCACTATGATAGTTGGCAGTTTCCAGAGGAGGAGTTGTCATTTTCTTAACTATCTGGTAAGTGGCCTGGGCTCTAGGAAACAATTTCTTGATCATTCTCCTACAAGCAACCATTATTGAATTTGGTGGATCTAGAAAGTGGAAGGGGGACTAGCTTGGAAGAGGAGAGTTGGTTGGTAGGTTTGGGAAGTTAATGAGAGATAGCGATGGAGGTGAACGTGATCACTATATATACATCGTTTACAAGCATGAAATCAAAAATGAAGAGAAGACATCTTTTAAGAGCTATACATTAGAGAAAAGGTGAGTGATGAAAGCCTCTATATATATTCTAGGAGAAACTGTCTAACATGATGAATGTTATGAGATTCTGGGAGAGTTATGTGAAACATTAGAAACGATTTTGTAAGTATATCATGGGCGTGTCATAGGAGAAAAGAGAAAAGGAAAATGAAGCTTTGAAAATGGGTTTAAATTAAAAATATCTTCAAACTTCCCAAGATAAGATATAAATGTTGAAGACGTTCACTACCACCAAATATCCCAAGAAAAGACATGTTTAAAGAAAATGCTATTTAAACATATTATGGCCCAAACTCAAACCCATGAAAGATGTGGAGGAAAAGTTGAAATACGTCAGGAGGAGGAGGAGAAGCATCACAAACACAGACGCTGTGCTGCAGAGATAAACACAGTTTCTCATTAGAAACCATGGAGGCCAAAGGCATCCATCTCTGTCCTTAAGATACCAAATTAAACTAAATGCAGATTTTACTTCAAGTAAGACGTATCTTTAGAAATCAAATGAAAATAACATTTTTGAGACATAAAGCCAGCAAAATATGCCACTGTAAGAAATTCTTAATACATTTTTCCAGGCTGAACAGAAATATATTCAGAGGAAAAAAAATTGAATCAAACAAAAAAGCATTAAAATTTGGTCAATGTCTTGAAAGGGTTTTTTGAAGTTTTATAAAATATCTATTGTTTAAACTCAAATTCCCAACATCTATTTGTATAATTATCATAGACAGCCATGACTGCATATACTGACAATATATGTAAAATATATGTGACCATACGTGGTTACATCACAAGAAAAATATCTATGTATTCACAACATTTGTAATTTGACACAAAATGGTACAATATTCACTAGAAGTAACCTGGTAAATTTGGGGCATATATGTTGTGGTCTCTATAGAAACCCTATGTAGGGCTGATGAGATGGCTTAGTAGCAAAGGTGCTTACTACCAAGCATGTTATTTTGAGTTTGATCTTTGGATCCACTTGATGGAAGGAAAGAACTGACTACAGCAAGTTATCTTCTGACTCTGACACATGTGACATGGCATGTGTGTACCTCACATATATATATACACATGTAAATAAACACACACATTTTCAAAACCAATAAAAATCATATTTTGAATGTGTAATGATGTTTAACTAGAACATTAATGAAGTAAGCTAACACATACATTAAAAGAGAATTTAAAACTATTCTAGTAATCTAAACGTGTGAAGAGAGAGCGTGCAAAGAAATTTAAAAATGCTTGATGATAGTGGAAACACAAATAACTACATTAAGTGTTACTGATACAAAAACCTAATTAAAAGTCAGAACTGAACAAAGTGAATAAGAAAAGTACCACTTCCATCAAAAATCACTTAAAAGACATGCATTTGATATGAAGACACACATTAGTCTAAAGAAAATAGATGAGCATGATTCAAGTAGTTAGGAAATAGAGATCAGACAGAACGTTCACATGAGATCAAGAGACCTTATGACAGAAAGGATGCCCAAATAAAAAGACACTGCCTAATGATAAATGAGAATAATTCATCAGGATGACAGAGCACTGTGAATATGTATACACTTAACAACAAAGAATCAATATTTAGGCACTAAAAATATTACAACATTAAAACAATAAGCCAAGAAATCCCATTATCAGAATAGGAGATATTGAAATCATCATTAAACAATAAAAAGAAAACCCAAGAAAAATATAAAATATTTAAGCTATCCTATTAACCCCCCCTAATTTAATTGATATTTATAGAACCTTCTTCCCAATGGAAGCAGAGAGTACACTCTTTCTGAATACAGATGGTATATTTACCATAGTTGGTATTCTGAAAATTGTAAGAGATTAGTATGATACAGTGGCATTCTGGTGAATTGTTTATGAAAATGTAGAATGAAATTATAAGCCACTAGCTAGAAACCTTGGAAATCACATCCCTAAGTAGTTCATGGGCTGGAAGGGAAAAACCCATAAAAAAAATCTGTGATGTGAGTAAATAACAAATACCACATATTAAATGTGAGACTCATAAGCAAAGCTAAGAGTCAAACAATGTTTTAGATATGTTGGGAAATAAAAAATATTTCAGTCAGTTATGTAAAGTTCTAATGAAAACTTTAGAAAAGAAAAAATAAAAACCAAAATAAGCAGGAAAAAATAGAATACTGATTATAAATAATTCACTAGAAAAGATAACTCAGAGAAAATGAATACGAGAAAAAAAGGATTTTCTGAAAAGATCAGTAAAATTAATGAACTCCTACACTGATCAGGAAATGGCTGCCAACATCACATAGAGCAAGGGCTTGAGAATATGTCAATAATCTATATACTATAGATATTAGGAAGCTAACAGAATGTTCCAGGGGCTGAGGGAGTCAGTAAAGTTGACAACAGGTAAAATGTGATAACACCTTGAAGAATACTGCTTATGCAGAGGTCTCCTAAAGGCCAAATAATGAATATCCTTATAGCAATTAAAGAAGATAGAATTTTGTTAAATAAGAATGCAAACATGAATGTAAGAATCAGTTACAAATGATTTTTCCAGTCAGCCCTATCAAAATTTCAGAAAAATAAAACTAATCTTTCACTAATATGTTAGCAGTAAGGAAAGAAAGACACTGAGTCCACTGTTGGGGGTGCAAGCTTGATATCCTCAGAGGACATCCCTCATGTACATGTACAAGGAACCCTCAAAAAGCACCAGCAAGTAAAACTTGTCTATTGCAGATATGAAAAGATATTCCATATCATATGCTATCCTTGAAAAGAAAATTAAAACAAAACAAAAAACACTCTGGTTTCTTCTACTTCTTGTAAAGTCCAAATCAAGATATTGGCAGATTCAGGGTGTCTAAAGGCTACTTTCTGGTTTCATAGCAGATCATTCTACTGCTGCATTTTCTATGGTAAAGGGGGTCGCAAGTATACCACTCTTCTTTATAAGGGCTCTGCCATGTGACCTAATCACCCCTCATGGGCCATACATTCCATTCACTATTGTTGGACTGCAGCATAGGAATTTTGTGTAGACCTACACATTCAATTTTTTGTAAGGAAGCTAAGCATATAGATGTATAAGAAATATGTGGAAAGGCCATACGTTCTACTCAACTTTCTGTGAGCCTAAAACTGCTCCAAAAATAGATTCTATTTAAAACCAAGATTTTATAAAGGTACAGTCATCAAGGCAGCTTGAAGTTAGTGAACATGTAAATACACCCAGAAATGTACTGCTAACTATTGTTAAAGATAAGAGAGTTGAATTAGGAAGTTATTAGAACTCATCCATTTAACCTAAAATTTTAACATTGAACTTTATTGCCCATAAGGCATAGCGCTCAAGACAGATCGTGGACTGTGTGAGCTTTCCATGACTGTAACAAAGAATCTGAGACAGTCAGCTTAGAAACAACCATGGGTTGTTTGGCTCACAGTTTTAAATTTCTCAGTCTAGGACTGATTGGCTACTTTGCTTTGGGTTTGTGATAAGACACTATCAGATTTTAAAATGTCTAAAACAGTGATTCTCAACCCTCCTAATGCTGTGACCCTTTAATACCATTTCTCATAGTGTGCTGACTTCCAAACCATAAAATTATTTTCCATTCTACTTCATAACTGTAACTTTGCCACTGTTAAGAATCATAATATAAATAACTGTGTTTTATAATGGCCTTATGAGATGCCTGTGAAAGGACCATTCAACTCCCAAAGGGGTTGAGACTGGCAGATTCAGAACTGCTGCTAAAAGCACATAGGAATTTTAAGGAACAAGAAATGATATAAAAACTCCTTCTTCCTTACAGACCTGAAACCAAAAGACTGCCAATACATAGAGCAGCAACAGGAAGAGTTGAAGTCCACACACCCTGCAAGATAGGAAGACAGCAAATCAAAGAAGCTCATTAGTTCCTTTAAAAACTAAACAAAGCTACCATGTGGCCCATTGTTGTATGAGGTTTCTGGCCCGGACTTTTGGGCTTAGCCTCAAGGTTTAGGACCACAGACCCGTAGACCCACAGACCTGCAGACCCGCAGTCCCACAGTCCCACAGAGACACACAGAGGCTTACTATAGTTTTAGGCTGATCGGCCTCAGGCCCAGGCATATCACTTACCAGCTCTCTGCCTTTCATCTAACCCATGACTCATCCTGTTCAGCCATGCAGGTCGGTACCTTTTCTTAGGGCAGCATAGTTCTCCTCTGCTTCTTCCGGTCCTCTCTCTGGAATTCTCTCTGGTGCTCTGCTTGGCGTTCTGTTCTCAGAGATTTTTTTAGTCTGGTAGCCCTGCCTACACTTCCTGCCTGCCTTTGGCCAATCAGCTCTTTTTATTAAACCAGTGGGTGGGACAATTATTTACCATGAAACAACACAATACCCCTAAAGCCCATACACCCCATTCCTGGATGTTTACTTAAGGAAATGGAAACACACAGCCACACAAAAAGACTCCCACAAGAATGATCACAGCAGCTTCCTTCCTGATAATCCTAAATTAGAAAATCTAAATGTTGACAGAAGTATTGGAAAGGTGTATGATGTGTATACACCATAAAATACGACTTAGGTATAAGAGGAACAAAATATTAACTGAATCTCAAAATCATTACACTAGAGGGATGAAAGACTGCAAGCCAAAAGGTACCCTTATGATTTGATTTATAATCATCTAGAAAAAAGCCGATTAGTCAGTTACTTCCCAGGAAAGGAGTTCTAGGAATGGATGGTAAAGAAGTCCTTGGGTGATGGGAATGATTTCATCATATGTATGAGAATATGAAGTGATGGGTAAAGATATATGGCAAAACTCATCAAATTATGCAATTAGATATGTGCAATTTATTTTAGAAAATTTAGATATGTAAAATTTTATTTTAGAAAATTTCTTTCAAAGAAGCTGGAAAAGGCCTGTAAATGTTATAGCTCTGGCCAAAAAGTAATGTAGGTTAACCAAGAGCACAAAAAAAAAAATTCATAGACATTGGAAAAATAACCAAAACAGATCATGGTAGATGGGAAACCTTCCCATTTCTCTCATCTAAGTCAATACAGCAAAGCCATATAGCCAGATCGGTGCTTTACTATTCTGGCTCAGCATTCACTGGAAAGGTCCATTCAGTTTATATTTCCAATAGGAACACTCTGGCCCTGATTCATTATTCAATTAGAATTGTCAGAAGCAGTATAGCTAAGCTGGAAAGCTTGGCATCATTTCCTTACAGGGGGAAAGCCACCAACAAAAATTCCAGCTCTTATGTTGACTGTACAGATGTTAACTTTATTGAACTGAAAGCATTCTCTTCCCTCTCCTCCCACTTTACATTTTCTGGGCAATACTTCAGCTAATAAATGACCTATTTCATACTTGTAATGAGACAATTAAATGTATCAAAAATCTGTAATAAAATAGAAATTGTTATGGAAATTCTAGCTTCCTTAGGATTTAAAAACAAACAAACAAACAAACAACAAGAAAACATGTTTTAGGACTGTGGAGATGGCTCAGGAGGTAGAATAGAAGGACCAGAATTCAAATTCCCAGAACCCATGGAATGCTGAGAGGGTATGGATATGGCAGCTTGCCTGTAATCCCAGCCTCAAGAGGCAGAAACAGGGGCTTCCCGGAAGAGCAAGCTAGCTTGCTAGATGACTTAAATTGGAGCTCTTGGAGTCCAGATAACAGTCCTGACTCAAATATATTGTGTGGAACACAATCAAGGAAGCACTTGGCATCAACCCCTGGCCACCACGATCACATACATTTACTAGGGCAGCCACACACAAAAAAATGCATACACACATATGAATGCCACACAGATATACATGGGGGAAAAAAGTGTTTTAAAGTTGTCATTGGCTTTAACTGAATTGTTAGAGTAAACAAAAGATATTTGTATACCATGTTAGCATTAAGACACTGAGTCTCCCAAGAAAAACAGTGGCCAAGAATCAAGCAGCCAGAAATTATTTTAATTTGTATTCTTGTAGAAAAGGCACAAAGATTTACATGTGTTTTAGAATTCAGTACATGGGTGAGACAAACAAATGACTTTTTTATTGATACGCTAATTATGTCTTCAGTATGTATTACTCATCCCCAGCATGACATATAAATCTTGTTAATGAAAAGGACAAAAAAAACTGAAAGACTGAACATAAAATAATGAAAATATTGTACTAGTGTGCACAACACAGTGTGAGTCATTGCAGATGTGGGGCCATTGTCAGTTTCCTAATGTCATCTTACTGATCAATAATCTATAACTTACTTAGACCCTCCAGATGTGGCTTTGGGTGAATTGATTCTTTGTGGTTTGGGTAAATGCTGCACTGTAAGAATGGTGAGAATTGATGCAAAGCTACGTTGTACAATGTGGTGAAAGTGGATACAAATATTCCATTCTTAAAGTGGAAGCACAGATGTGAAGGCAAGGCACAAGAGGGCCTGAACATCTGAACAACTTTGCCAAGGTGTAAGAAAATGAACACAAAAAGAATAAATGCAAATGGCTAAGGAACACTTTTTTAAATGCTCAACATCATTAGTCAACAAGGAAATGCAAATAAAATTATTTTCAGCTTCTTCCTCACCTTCCTCAGCATGGCCATCTTTGGGAAGACAGATGAAAACAAGTCTAGTGTAGATGTGGTGAAGGGGGAAGTCTGATACATTGTGAAGATTAGTACAAACTAGCGTACGAGTGTACACTTTGGAAATTAGTCTTGAAAAACGCTTTCAGACTAGATAGAACTGTCGTGTGACCCAGGTTTACCTCTCCTAGGAATGTATGCAAAGAACTTTATTTCCTACCACAGAGATGTTTACATGTGATTACACATTCACACCCATGAGCTATGGGACTATGCTTTTGTACACTGTAAAATATTGGTCATGCATGTTGCTTTAATAAAATGCTGATTGGTCAAGGAGCCAGGCAAGAAAAAGAGGTGGGACAAGCAGAGAAAGAATTCTGGGACGTGGAAGAACAGAGAGGAGATGCCAGTAACTGCAGAGGAAGTGGGAAGAGAACACTACACTGAGTAAAAAGGCACCAACCCACATGGCTAAACATAAAAAGAAACACGGGTTAAACTAAAGTATAAGAGTTAGCAAGCAATAAGCCTGAGCCATAGACCAATCAACTTATAATTAATAAGCCTTTGTGTGATTATTTGTGACTAAGTGCTCAGGACCTAGAGGCTAGGATGGGCCAGAAACTTCAGACTGTACCCATATTTGTTGCTGCTCTGTTCACAACAGCCAGAAAAAATGGACCAACCTAGATGTCCACCAGTAAATGAATGGATACTGAAAATATAGTACATATATAAAAGCAATATTACTCACAAAATCAGAAAACTCAGAGAAATGGATGGAACTGAAAAAAAATTATATGAAGTGAACTAACTCAAGGCCAGAAAGACAATCACCTTATTCTCTCTCTCTCTCTCTCTCTCTCTCTCTCTCTCTCTCTCTCTCTCTCTCTCTCTCTCTCTCTCTCTCTCTCATATGCTGATCTCAGTTTCAAAAATATTGTTTTGTATCTTTAACTAGAATTACAAGTGAAGCCAGAAATATAGAAAGAGGCATGGGGAGAAATACTTTAAGGGGAGAGTTAGTAAATTATGGTGAAAAAAAAAGCATCACTGTAGATGCCTGGAGTGGAAAGACCTAAAGAGAGAAAGATAGAGTAGTATAGAAGAAATCAGGGTGGGAAGGGAAGCATTAACCCAAAGGAAGGAAAAAGGAAAAGCTTTGAGGAAGCCTGCTAGCTCACAAGCAACTTAAAACAATAACAACACACAAACAGCTTGTCAGGACAGCTGGACAGATGAAGTGAAGGAGGGAGAACAGATAGGGTGAGGGGTCAAAGGATTAGGTGGGCATGGGGACGAAGAAGTGTGGGGAAGGAAGGAGAAATGAGTGAGTAAAGAAAAGCATTTAACTCCAACTTTAGGAAGACAGAAGAAGGCAGCTCTGAATTGCAGGCCAGCCTGATCTATCAAATAGTCTCAGCACAGCCAGGGCCACACAGAGAAACCCTGTCTCAAAAAACAAAACAAAGAAACAAAGGAAAATGAAAATATGCTAACGCCTTATGAAAACTCAGAACACTAATTTGAAAATATATCCTTCAAAAATTAATTCTAACAAAAACATTATCCTTCATGAGCAGTTAACGTAGTTCCCAGGTTATTAAGTGAAAATCCTAGCATAATACATGCAATACACACATGTACATATTTGTAAAATAGTTATTTGACACAGGATCTTTTTTTTATATATATAACTATGGGTGATCTGACCTGGGTCTTGATATGTTTGTGGCCCTTACTGGCCTTGAACTTGCAGAGATCCTCCTGCCTCTGCCTCTTCACAGCTGGGATTACAGACTTGAGCCACCAGGCCTAGAGAGGTAAGTAACATCTTAATTCTGCATAAAATAAGAGCAAGCACGTATAATCATGATAAAGTCACTTTGTATCAACATAAACTAACATCATGGACCAGAATCAAAGAGGCAACAGCTTCAAATGCCCTTGGGTGGCTATGAGTCACATTCAGTACACAATGGACGGAGACAAAGAATGAATTTCTGGAGAGCAGGTCCACATGTTTATTCCCTCTTGTTCTCATCCTAACTTTGGAGTCAGTTTCCTCTCCAATAAGCTGCCTTTCCTACAGTCTGGTCATATCCTATGATAGTTCATTTGTAAATGGCCTATCTGAACCATTTAAGACTCCCTTAAAAACTTCATTTTGTCTTTCCCTAGCAACAGCAAAAGCCTCCACCGCTCAGTGTGACTGCTTTACCCACCTGCAAAGTATTGAAGATTCCTAAAAAAACAACTTAGCCCTGTAATTCAGTTTAGCAAGCACTAGATGAAGAAGATTCAGGCCTTGGGCAGGCTCTTGCATGGATCCATCACATTTGAAGTCTAATAACTTTGCAGGAGCACAATAAAAGAATAGCAAACCATTTTTATTTGAATAAACTTCACTTCCATGAAACAGAGAATTACCAAACTACTTCAAAGGCCATCCACTGAATTCCCCCAAGGAAAAGTTTTACTTTAAAATTTAGAAAAGAATTTGAACCAATGGTTCAGAAAGAAAGTCAGGAAGGATTTTATTTACAGTAAGAAGCACACTGAAGTGAAGTTGGGGAGGGGTAAAAACCTCATGACTGGGCTTAGAAGAGTTCAGGGGTGCCAAAACACCCTCTAGATGGGAATTTCTAGGAAACAAGGTCGTAGAATAATCCTAGACTCCCCTCATCTCCAGATTTCTTAAGACTACATTAGCCTTTACTCTGCTAAGGTGACTGCTAATGAGAATCTCTCTATCAGACATCTGACTGGTAACCATGGATCTCTCTCCAAATTTCATTAAGAAAAATGAAGGAGCAGGAGAACAGGAATGTCACCTGGGTTACCCTCAAAGGGTTGAGTCAAGTGAAATGAGAAAATTCTGAGAAATCTCTCTGAGAGACCTTCCCCCATAGAGGGGCTTAGTGCATTGTGTCACCCTTTCTACAGGATATGTTAAGGTCCTAGAGTTTAAAGAATGAATGCATCAGCTGATGAACAGAGAATATTCTGAATGTGGATAATAACATGAGGCTTAAAACATTAGACATGAAATTATTTTAAGGTCATCAATAAGGTCGTCAATTCCAGAGAAGGAAGAAAACATTGTGTGAGCAGAAACATCTAACCTGATTTGTTAGCACTCAGGGAACAGTTTGCAGGGCTGAGAGGCTAACACAAGGACCACAGACAGAAAAGGACCACCAGAGCTAGGGCTGCTTTTAGGACAGAGAGCTTCAATGTCTCCATTTTATCTTCTGTTCCACTTTGCTTCCTGTTGTGATTAAAGAACTGACAGAACAGAGTTTATCTGGGTTTCCAAGAAGTCGGGGTGGAAACTGAAGCAGGAACTATGGAGGAATACAGATAGAGGGAGGGAGAGATAGGTAGAAATGATAGATGATAGATGTGATAAATGATTGATAGATAGATAGATAGATAGATAGATAGATAGATATGATAGATGATAGACAAATAGAGAGATTATAGATAGATAGATAAATAGATAGATTGATAGATAGATTGATAGATAGATTGATAGATTGATAGGATAGATGATAGACAGATAGATATGATAGATGATAGACAAATAGATATGATAGATGATCATAGATAAATATGATAGATTCTAGATAATAGATATGATAGACAGGCAGACAAGCAGTCAGACAGACAGACAGACAGATAGATGTGATAGGTAAATAGATGATAGACAAACAGACAGAGAGACAGATAGATATGACAGATGATGGATAAATATGTAGATAAATTATAGATATAGATAAATAGATGATAGAGATAGATATGACAGATGATAGATAGGAAAACTATATATAAAATACTTCCTCTCTCCTTCCCTCTGGCACGTGCTCAGCTAGCTTTCTTATACATACCAGGGCCATTGACTCACAGTGGGCTGGACCCTAGCATATTGATTGTCAATCAAGACAATTTCTTGCAGACATGGTCACAGGCTAATCTGATCGAGGCAATTCTTAACGGCAGTTGCCTCTTTCCAAATGACTCTAGATTATATTAAGGTGACAAAAATAAATCAGGATCTTATTTTTTCTTTCCATCTACAGACATGCTCATCTCTTCTTTTTCCTTCATTTTAAAATTTAAAGTAAGTTTATTCAGGAACACTGATATAGTTTAGAGTTTTAAGAGAGAATGGGGGGAAAAATGTACCTGTGCTTTCAAATTCATGGTATGTTACTCTTTAAATTTCAGGGAAAATTAAAATCAGTATTCTTGAGAATTCTCAGAAATTCCTTAATGAGATCTCTTGATTTTATGCCGATGGTTCAGTGTCTGTTCTCACCACTGTTTTCAAATGTGGTTGTAGTTGTCTATGCTCCACATGTTCCCCACTGAAGCCTTTACACCTCCTCAACTCTCAGAGAGACCACCAAGATGACTGCCTGTTACAATAAGGTTTCTCGGTCCTGGGCGGCCAGAGGCCCAGACCCACATACCTGCAGCCCCAGACCCCTTAGCCACCTGCCCCAGCTGATCAGGCTCCCAGAAATGACTCAGACGCTTATATTAACTTCATGCTGTTTGGCCTATGGCTCAGGCACATTGCTAGCTAGCTCTTACATCTTAAATCAACCCATTTCCATTAATCTGTTTGCCACATGGCCTGTGGCTCACCTGTGTTCCTTACATGTTGCTCTTTTGGGCTTCAGGCCTGGTCTGTCTGACTCTGCCCTGCTCCTCCTACCTATTCTGATTCCTCCTCCTACTTTTTCTATGGTGCCTGTATTGGGCCAAAACAGCTCCTTTATTTAAAGATTGATATTCACAGCATACAGAAAGGCATTCTCACATCAACTGCCAGTTTTCATGGCTCTGCTTCCTGGGAGCAGCACCTGGGCCTCAAGCTCTCAGACTCTTCCATTAGGCTGGAACTTCCTGCTTAGACTTTTTCAATCCTCCAGCTCTGACTCATCTTCATCGCTTCCTTACTGGCATTTCTTCTGAATTTCTTTTCTACATTATCTACATTTGTCCAGCCTCTATCAAATGACTACATCTGCCCCTGTTCTATTTCTGGATTCTACTGCTCAAATTCTCCTCTAACAACAAAGTACTACCCACATATCTGTGTCTAAGTAATTCTACCAGCTTCCAAGACTTGATAGACCAACATAGCAGCTCACTGAACCTCTGCATGGCCATGTTTGTGTTTAACCCAGAGATCATCAGAGATTTGTTTCTTTATTCAGTGGATGCCTCATTTGACTCACACTTATTTTTTGTTAATAGCAGCAATTCTTTTTACCTTTATTCATGGTTACACTTCATCCTTTCCAGCACACCTACCTTAAACAAGTTCTTTTTTTGTGTGCACTGACCTGTGTCAACAGAAAACTATGCCATGTTTACCTCAGCAGGCAAGTCAGACACCAGAGATATAAACACACAAGGCATGGTCACGGTCCTTGCTCCTCTCTCTCTGATCATTGGATTCAAATCTTAGTGAGTTGTAAAGGGCATTAACAAACAGCCATGATGGCTTTAATAATAGTACAATGGTGCACATGCTATTATGGAGAATGATCAAGGGAGTGACCTAACTTGGTATCAGCAAAAGCATCTCTTGGAAATTGTTGCAGTAAATGTATGGTAGAAGCTGAAAAAAGTTTGTCTGAAAAGACTTATTGGCTGGTTCCTCCATTCCCAGAAATCCTAGAGATGACCCAAGAGTTACTAGTAATATTAAAGGTAAGAAGATGGGGTGGCTTCTTCCTCTCCTCCACCTCTTCCTTCCTCTTCCTCTTCTCCTCTTCTCTGAGTTCATTATGTCCACAGATGGATTTTAGAAGTTGGCTTGACTAGGCCACACAGTAAACAGATGCCTGGTTAAATATTACCCTGGTCTCCCACATGCTTCTCTCTATATGAGTGGTTTTGGATTAACTAAACATTTGAGCTTAGCACACCGGCTAAAACAGACTTTCCTCCCTTATGCAGTATTTTCATTCAGTAAGTTAAAGGTCCAAGTACGACAAATGGTTAACCCTTCTCCAAGTTAAGAAAAGATTCTTCCTTCCCATTGCCTTTGAAGCACGTTATCTACTTTTTACTACCTTGAGGCTCAAAGTGAAATGTTGCCTTATTTTCTCAAGACTTGTTTCCCTCAGCTTGGAACAGCCCATCAACTCTCTTAGTCCCCAGACTCCCAGACTCAAATACAGCTTCACATCAATGTTGCTAGTTCTCTACTTTTCCAGCTCATACTTATACACCCTAGGAATTAATGCTGTCTATGGTCATGTGAACCAAATTCTTCTAATAAGTAGCATGAGTCTGTATAGTATGTGAATGTCTGTGTGTACACTTGAGTATGCATAGGGGTCGTGTGTTTGTGCTTGTGCTTGTGTGCCCTGTTGGGTTTGCTCCTCTGGAGAAACTTGACAAACTCAGTTATCAGAACTCTAATGCAATTTTGTAAGGCAATTTCTCATATTGTTTTCATGTTAACTTGCTATGTGAAGAATGAGAAAAGTAAATTGAGTAGCAGTTTACTCTAAGTAGATTTGTAGGAAGCCTTTGTATTCATGTGGGAGAATATCTAAAACATTTATGAAGACAGAAAAGGAGAAGTACACCAATACCCACAAATCATGATAGGTAAAGCATTTCACTTGAATTGAAAAGCAACAAGATTAGTAACCTTTGCTTTGGGAAAGGGTTGGAAGGGTTGGGTGGAAAGGGTAGGGTAAGGATGGAGAAGAGAGAGACCCCAACAATATAGTGGAAAGGAAAAGAGGTGCCACAAGAAATGCATGGGAGAACGTGTTGGTGTCAGATTTAGACAGCTGTGAAAATGTCAACATCAGAGGTATGTTTGTGATTTCATGGAAGGCTTCTATGTGTTCTCTCATCACATAAAAAGTACTTTATTAATACAACAGGTAGCTTTCCAAGCCATGACTCAGGTAGGAAATATTGATTAGTTTATCCAAGCACTATAATTACATTTTTTTCTGATGCACTTCATGCATGGATGTGTGCCAGAACCATGACTCTGAAAATTAGGTCAAAACTCTTAAAGGAGTATTTACCGGGTGGCTTGAGAAGATAGATCATGTGGTAAAATGCTTGCTGTGTAAACATGAAGGACCAAGTTCTATCCCCAGAACCCAAGTAAAAAGTCAGCCATGGTGGCCTGTGGTTGTAATCTTATTGCTTAAATGAAAAAGATAGCAGGTTCTGTGGGGCTCACTGATTGGTCAGCTTAGCTTAACCATCAAGATTTGGATCCCAGTAACAGACCATCTTAGTTAGAGTTTCTACTGCTGTAAGGAAATGCCATGATCACGGCAACTCTTACAATAGAAAACATTTAATTGGGGCTGGTTTACAGTTTCAAATGTTTAATCCTCTATCATCATGGCAGGAAACTTGGCAGCATTCAGACAGACATGGTGCTAAAGAAGGAGCTAAGATTTCTACATCTTGATCCGCAGGCAACAGGAAGGGAACTGTGTCACATGAACTGGGTGTAGCTTGAGCATAGGAGACCTCAAAGCCTGCCCCCACAATGACTCACTTCCTTCAGCAAGGCCACACCCCCTAACAGTGCCACTCCCTATGAGCCAAGCATTCAAACAGGAGCCTATGGGGACCATTCCTATTCAAACCACCACAGAGACCTTGTCTGAGATAAAAAGATAAACTACTCTTGAGTAATGACACATGAAAGCCACCACTTCTGCCTCAACATGCATACTTACGTACCCTACACATGTGAACATGCACATACACACAAAAAATTAGAGAGACAGGAAACGAGAAAAGGGTGATGATAAAGTCACAAGAATATGTACATTAGGAAATGTGTACATAATCTACCCACATACTTGATCACATACATATAAACATACACACAAAAATGTTTAACAAATCAGACCTAGAGTGTTCCCATCAGTGCTATGTATATGTGAGAAAATCATTCTTTTCTGTTTTTCATTAAAAAAAAATATCCAGGTTTGCTGTTATTTACAGACCAAAACAAGATAATTAAACCTGAAGTTATTTGTCAAAAGTCCTGATGAAAGAAACATATGAAACTGATGGAAATAAACTGCTTTAATATATTCATGATTGAAAATTTTATGATGCATAACACAATTTTTCAAGCAATCCTACCATGTTATCTCCAGAACATAATTTGTTAATCTATTTAAATATCTATTAGCTAATAAAATTGCAAGATACTTATTATGTATGTTTTTAATGCCCCTGAAAAGTAAATAATGAATGACATTAAAATCACTTTATACTGGCAACATTTTAGTGTTTTGTATATCACTGGCTAATAAAAAGAAAAGCTGTGTAGGGCATGAAATTTGTCCTAACCCATTTTATTTCTAAAATTATAACATAATTCCCCAAGTATCTTGATTAAATTTTTCTATACCTCTGAGAACATCTTCCCATTTTCTCTCATAGAGGTAGAATGTTGTTCACATTCTATTAGCAACATATATTTTAACTTAAATTAGTTCTTGTAAAATTTTAATAATTAGAGAAATAACATCTCTATTTTCTAAGTATTGAACTAAACAGCCTGCTTACACTGTGTCAACCTCAGACTCCCTGGTGTTTCAGATGAGAAGCCAAGACTTAGCTTAAGAGGAATCCAGCTCCACCTATGTACAAAGCTATCTGACAGTAAAACACATAACAGCTTCCTTCTAAAGCCCTGCAGGTTCCAGTACATAATAACTGAAGACAAAGCTTCAAAATTGTTTTATAAAAGGATTGGCATTTTTTTTTTCATATATTTTGTGAAAAAAAAATAACCTGGCTGTGTTACAAACATTCAATGGCCTCATTCAGTGATATAAATGCAGAAAAAATAAGATAAAAACAAAAAGACTATCCAAGCCAGTCCCCACACTCAAGAATACTTGGCCAACACAAATTGAACTCAATTTTTTATAGTATTATCATTTTTCAACATAATATTTTTACTAATTATTTAGAAATTTCATAATGTACTCCAACGACATTCACTTTCCAGTTGTCCCATGTCCATCCTCACTCATCCTTGAGACCTCCCCCATGAAAATAAAAGAAAAAAAATACTTCAAGTACAATTGGTGTTAGTCATATACTCGCTGGAGAATAATCATCAAACCCCCAGTGGCCAGCCCTTTAAAGAAAACTAAATCCTTCCTCAATTCCACCCCTGCCAGAAACCACCTACCATGATGAGTTACACTTCAGAATTGAATCCCAATCACAGTTTTTAAGAGTTCTCTTCAATGGCTTCTTGATTAGACTGTTTCTTTTCGGGGGGGGGGTAATTACAGAAGCCTTCTATGTCTCTCACTCTCAACTATAATCCATAGTCATCAATACCACTGCAAAAGAATCTTCCTTGTCCTTTACAGTCAGTGACAACACATGGTTTTTGGTGACAACATAGACCACGGACCTCAGCATGATCTCAGCTGTCAGTAGATTGTGGACATCAGCCTGACCTTTGCCAGCAACATAGCCACAGACACAACATGGCCTCCAGGTGCTAACACAGAACAAAAACATTCACAAGGCCTTTGGCTGCAGCACGGAGCATAAACATTAATATGGCCTCTTGTTGGCAACAGTCAGCAGCAAAAATTATGAACATCTCATAGACATAGGCATCAAAATGGCCTGGGACAGCAGCATGAACCATGGACATCAATAGGTCTTCTGGGACATAATAGACCATGGAGGGCTCAACAGGTCCTCTGTTGCTGCTCAGAACCAGAGGCTCCTGGGCGTGCTTGCATCACGAGGGCAGTACCATAGTCCTAAACTCTCCTTCTCCCAGTAGGGTGAGAAGCAATGGTGGCTCTATGCCACAGGCTGGCCAGGGCCTTCCCTGCTCAGTAACACCAAGTCCTCTGTCCACTGTCTCAGCTGTCCTTCCACATCTTCCCTATACCCTTCACCCCAGTGACCAGCTTCCACACTCTCCACCTTGGTGGGCTCTGCTCTGCCATCTTTTTTTCCAATTTCATAACTATGCTTTTTAAAAAGCATCTTCCCATAAGACCTGCCTTTTGTTTCTTTTCCGGGGTCACTGCATGCTCTGCATACCCATCTGCTACAGCTCCCCTTGGAGATGCTCTGTGGCCCAACTGCCATCTTAAGTCAATGCCAATATTTTTCTTTAAAGGAGTGAGAGAACATGCAGTTGAATGGGGAGGGAAGTAGAGGTAGATCTTGGAGGATTATAAATATTATCAAAATACATTGTATGAAAATCTTGAAGAATTAATAAATATTTTTAAAAACACAGTACTGAAGTGGGATGCAAATTTGTTGTATTTGTATTTAGGAATACTCCCTGGCCCTTCTATACATCAAAAATAATGATACAATTTGATGTTGGCCTACCAAAGTCTATTTAGATAGGTGGCCCATGATGCATTTAGAATCTTTTTCTTTTCAGAATGTCCTTTAAGAGTCTCTTACCCTTTAAGTGTAAATCTCCAACTGAGGATACTTCTACCGAAGGGGGAAAAAAAACTCTCAGTCACTGTGTGAAATCTTTAGAAGATGTGTTATTGTGAACTATTTTAATGAGTGTCAAACCTATTGTCTTCTGTGGAGATTTTCTCTAATTACCAAGTTGGTTATAATAACCTAAGCCCTACAGTGACATATTTACTCTGAAAGCTGATAGTTCTTATATATGTGGGTCCTGAACTGTGCATGTTAATGAAATATAAGTGTTCCACATGCAAGCATAGACCCTTCCTTGCTGCAAAACAAAGATAACTTTGCTCACTGGACTCCAAAAAGATGTTGAAGCTAAGAGTATAGAATCCAAAGTTAAAATTGTGGAACTCTCAGTTCTCAGGATTAGCATTTTTTTTAAATCAGAAATAATAGTTCAATTTTAGTGGAAACAAGGGATTTGACATAGGTATAAATCTTTCATAAAGTAATAATACAGTTTTTTATCTCAGAAATTTTAAGGTAACCTAGGCTACAGAGGTACAAACAAGCTAGGCTCAGCTACTTATTTCTAACTATAAAGAACTATAAGTAATTAATTCAAAGTGATCACATTAGGATGAGGAGTAGGTCAAGTGGTCTGGTGACCACATGTCCCTTTTCAGAGCATGAAATGAAGCTTAGGTTTAAATGGATGGCAAGAGTCACACACCATCAAGCAGTCTGGTCAAGATGTGGTTCCTTCCCATTCGTTGACCATCATGATCTCAGCTCAGGTTTATCTTGCAGGGTAGTCTGATAAATTATCAATCTGTTAGTCACTGAGGATTCAGCCTTCTCTTCATAGACAATAGTCCTCATCTGGGAGAATGTTCTGTCCTGAAAGGCTTTGCCTATTCTTGTCACTCAAGTAATGACAATGGCTTACCTCATGCCTTCAGCACAGGTACTGACCCAAAAGGAAGGCAAAAGTGTCACCAGGCAGGTGTTCCCCCTAAATGAGGAAGGAGCCAATGCTTTTCAGTAAAATTGTCTTCTAGTTGCCTATTTCAATTTGATAGGAGTTTTATTTAGTAAATATGTGTAGATCACTGTTTCCTTGGCTGGATTCTCTAAGTCCATTTACTTAAGCTGAATGCAAAATCTTGCCCACATGTAAGTATCAACCCCCAAAAATGTAAAATTGTAAAATATAATTTACAAATTATAAATGGAGAAAAAAATTGGTGATATTATCACAAGTGCACAGAGAGAGAAAACTAAAACATGCCTATTTTAAAATATGCCTGGACTACATACTTTCATATCTTCTCCCATTTGGAAACTCAATAAAATGCCCATTAGAGGAATAAAAAGCTATAAAAGTACAAAAGCCCAGAGACCAAGGGTAGAGAGGCATAAATAAAACTATCATTCCGAAGATGAAAAGCAGACAACTTAGGGAGATAGAGGAAGTCGTATCTATGAGCTCATAGGGTGGGATGCCAACCAGTGTTGTGACAACCCACCCCACAGAAGGTGGGAAAATGCAGGAGGTGGAAGAATCGGGAACTGTACACGATACAGGAGCTGCATGCTGGCAAAACGGGGACTTTCAGTGGAAGTCCATAGAGGAGCAGGCCCAAACTGCCTCCCTCCTAGGCCCATCCAGGCACCCCCTCCCACTTCTCCCACAGTTTCCAAGAATAGCAGAAACTGGAATTCAATTCACTAGATGGAGTCAACTCCCAGAATCCAGGTGTAACAAACGGCTGAGAAAGGGGGTCTAATTGTGTGTGTCCTTCCTTCTTAAAGCTGGGCTTTGAAACCGAATCCTCAACATAATGATATAATGAATGGGACCCTAGGGAAATAGTTGGGTCTTGAGGCAAAACCTTCAAAGATGTGATTAGTGTCCCATTGATAAAAAGGCTCCAGAGAGCGATTGTTTGGTTGCAATGCTAAGTGGGTGGTTCCACTTGGGATTTTTCAATGTTTTGACTCAATGAGTTTGTATAACAGTGCTCATTCTTAAGAATGTACTCTGTGGAAGCTTGCTTTTTTCTGGGTTAGCAATATGGTAACACAAGACACAGGACAGAGTGGTGGCAGCAGAAAGCTGTGACTCTCAGCCGTTATCAGGACAGAGAACAAGGGGTACTGGACGCCCACTCTGCTGATGATCATTGGTTAGGTATTTAAATACATTTTTAATTTGCCATAGGTTTATAGAAATGTAATCCTTTTGTAAGATGAGGAGTTAAATAAAAAAGACAGTAAGAGTTCTAATTCATGCTGAGAGTAAAAACCCTGAAAGAAAATTATAGAAAATTTCACTTGTACATATAGATAAAATTTTGAAATAAAATTTGAGTAAATTAAATATAGAGTTATATGGCAATAATGTACTATAACTAAATAGAATTTATTCCAAGATGATTCAATCCAGTATTCTTTATTATATTTAAAATGTGAAGGAAAAAGTAATATGATTACAGCCAAATGAAGAAAATGTGTTGGACAAAACATAGCAGTCCCTGATTAGTAAGAAATGAATAAAAATCAAATAATTTCTATATATGATGTAGAGCATTTTCCAGAAACTAGTAGCAAATATATTAAAAGAAGTACAGTGTTGTGTAATCAGAAATCGGAACAGTACACATTCATAATACCACTAGTTAACATTCTTTCAGAGTTATTTCAATAATACAGTGGAAAATAATGATATAAGTATAAGAAAACAAAAGAATGGGAAGTATCATTATTTGTTTTGAGGACCATATACTCGGAAATTAGAACAGCCTCAATCTTATCAATAACATGGTATTTGGAGACAGCTAGCTCTTCGCAGCTCTTTCATGCTTTATCATATCTAAAACTATATTTACATGAATGAGCATACAATAAAGTGTGTGTGTGTGTGTGTGTGTGTGTGTGTGTGTGTGTGTGTGTGTGTGTCTGTGTGTGTAGTATGAGGTCTTTGGCCCCATCCGGCCAGCAGTCCAGACCCACAGACCAGCTGTCTAGCCTCTGACTCAGGCACATTGCTAGCTAGCTCTTTCATCTTAATTCAACCCATTTCCATTAATCTATCCCGCCCTGTAACCCATGGCTCACATATTCTGTTACATGTGGATTATTCTCGGGCAGCTGGATCCTGTCTCCGCCTGACTCTGTCCTCCTTCCCCTATCAATGCTTTGAGTTCCTGCCTATTGCTAAGGTACTCAATATAGGCCAAAACAGTTCCTTTATTCACAGCACATAGAAAAACATTCTCACATCGTGTGTGTGTGTGTGTGTGTGTGTGTGTGTGTGTGTGTGTGTGTGTGTGTTCCAAAGAGAAATATATCATCTCAGGTTAAAATTTCTCTGCTCTGATGCAAGACTGCAATGTGTTCAGCATCTATCTTGGTCACTCGGGAATGTGCTCTGTGTGACTTTGGGGGAAAAGGAGACTGACCTGAATGGCCTGAAAGCTCATACTGAAGCCCTTTGCCTCTCACCTGGGAATAGTGATTTGAAAGCAAGTCAGACACAAAAGGTAAATTCCTCAGTCTTGGTGACCTTTGGCAGAACCAGAACCTTCCATGCCAGGCAGGCATCCAGCAGCACTTTTCTTTTCACCCTTCTTAAAGATGGATGATTCAGGGTGCCTCTGCCAACTAACCTGCCCTGCCTATACCATAAAAAGAGACAATAGATAAAGCATTGGTATTAAAAGGATCTCTCTAGCTAAAAGATAAACAAATAGCAGCAACTGGCAATGTATACAAACTAAATTCACTACAAGGCAATGTTAATTTCAATAAAACAACAAGAGAAACCAAAGAGAATTGATAAGGCAAGTAAAATAAGTCTTTAGAATAACTATATTAAAATTCTCATTCTCGTGACACTGTATTCCTCAAGAATAAATTTAAATTTTGAAAATGAAAAGATAAAAATTCGACTCAATGGTTAAATGGTTGATTAAAGAGAGAGATGTTGAATTTAAAGACTGAACCAACAATTTTAGAATGTCAAATCAAATGGTTAAGAGATTAAAATTACAAAAGAGGTATAAATATAGAAGCCATAGGGCTTCTAAAAGGGACATATCAAAAAGAAGGAAAAAAAAACACTATTCTAAGAAATAACAAAGAAAAATCTTGGCTTTATTAAGGGAAAATATTGTTAAATGATTCATCTTGCTTTATGTAGAAGTAATTGAAGCCTGTGTACATACACGGCATTATCACTGTGTTTCACACTATTATAAATTAGTATAAACTCCTGAATGCTATAAGAAAGACAAAAAAGTGAAAAGATATGCCATTTTGAGAGTACTTATCATCAGCAACGTGAGCAAACAGTAGAACAATAACTTCAGTCCTTCAGAGGAAAGAAACTTAGAGCTCCTGGTTTACACCAGTAGATATTTCTGATAAGGGAAAGGCTCATAAAGTACACATGTGGGTTCTGAAATAAAACTTGAGCAATACATTATGGAAAAAACTGTTCTGGGGGAAGATAGTATAATGATATGGAGGAAAATATGACTGCTATATAACAACCCCAATACAAGAGTGTGTACGTAAACGTTATTTAATGATAGCAACTAGAAAAAATGTAATAAAATACATGACCTTCAAAGTAGTAAAGACAAAAAGAGAAGGACATAAATGCAATAAGGACAATGAAGAGTCTTAGAGTTGAAAAATCTGAGATAATTAGAAAATATACAAACTTGTAAGAAATAATATAACTATAAATGGGTTAAGTTTTGTTATTTAAAAGGCAGAGACAAGGATTAGAAAATAATCACCAGGCAAATGACTTTTAAAAGAAAATGCAACAAATGAATGAGTGAATAAATGAATGAAGAAATGAAAAAGAACAAATGAGGTAAGAGTAAATTAAGAGTCAAAAAGTAAGGGCAAACCTTGGAAGATGGCTCAGTGGGTAGAACACTTACTTACTGGGTTAGCTTGAGAAGCAGAGTTCAGATCTCGAGGATCCAGGAAAGAACAGGATGGGTATGGTTGCTCCCCTGTAATCTCAGGGAGATGGAAGGTGAGAATGGGAGACCCACAGTAATTTGGCTAACCAGTTAATATATAAAAAAAAAGATCCAGAATAAATGAGAGATGCTGTCTCAGCATATCAAGGGGAAAACATTTGACAGAAAAACCCAGTGTCAACTACAGGAACCCACATATACCTGCACATACATGTATTCACACCTACACACACACATGTGCACATGGAAGCATGCATGTGCACATACAAGCATACCACACACACATATATATGTGCAAAAAAGAAAGCACAAAATGGCTCATGAAATGAAGCGTGTTTTATATTTTATATTGATGAAAGGAACAATTTGCCTAGGAAATGTGATGGGGATGGGCAAAAATTCTACTAATTCATCAATATTTTTGAAAGGCACAAAGCAAAGTAAAACTGTGAAGAAGTTGATTAAAAAAAAAAAACCAGCACAGTTATAATGGGTTATTTTATCATACCTCTTGCAAAGAGAGATGAAAATTCAAATAGTTTAAGTTATATAATTAATAACTGGCTCTTAAATCCATAAAGAAATTTGTATCTCACATATAGGGAAAACTTATATGTCTAAACACTTACAAACATTCATAAAAATTGATCATACATTAGGTCTAGAAATTACAAAAAAAATTCCAACCTTTTCTATTGTAAAAGCAAAATTCACTGAGCATGATGAAATATACCTTTAAAAATATCAAACACTACTGAGCAAAAGTTATAAAACAAAAACACTAGATACAGATCTAAGGGAAGCAGGCAGTTTTGGTGGTGTACACCTATCATCCCTATACTTGGGTGGTACAAACAGAAGATTGAATCACTGCAAAGTTCAAGGCAAGCCCAGTCTACTTAATTTCATGCTGGCCAGAGCAATACAAAATTGCTAAAGGAGATAGCCAATGTGGTGCTTGGAGGGAAAAATGCTCTTAAAATGTCTTATGAGACTAGAGAGTTAGCTCAGGTGCACACACCTGAGGATGTGAATTTTATCTCCTGAGACTCATGTGAAGCACCAGGCACAGGCCAACAAGCCCCACACTGGAGAGGGGAAACAGGAGGATTCTGGGGGCTTGCCAGCCTGCGAATATGCTGAAATCAGTGAACTCCAAGTGCAGTGAGAGATCTTGTCTTCATACGGTGAGGAGGAGGAGGAGAAATCTCTAGCCTCACAATTCACACACATGAACACCTACACACACACACACACACACACACAGACACACACACAAACACACACGAAAAGATTTGAAATAACAAGCAACAATACATGAATTAAGTTTTAACAGAAGAGTCTAGGAAAGTCCCACAAAAGGAGAAAATCACAAGAGAAGGATTACAAGAAATATTTAAAATACAAGAGAAAATAAGTGTCAGACATAGAACTCAAAATTAAATGAGAAATGCATCCCTGGAATATTTTATTCCTGATCTCCCCAAAGTGCCATAAAATAGAGAAAAACTGGGTGGGTTGAGAGATGGTTTTGTCAGTAAAACACTTGCTACATGAACCTGATGACCTGAATTCAAGTCCCTCATTCACACTGTCATATGAAGGGCCACTGGGGAAGCAGATCCATTGATCATGCAGCATCCAGCGTTTACAGGCCAGACTGTGGTTACAAAGCACCTGAAGCCCTTTTACCAACCAGCACAGCTACATTTCTTCCCATCTCCCAACTTTCCTACCTCCTTTCTCTAAATGTTTTTTTAAAATTATTCTTAAATAACTGTCTTTTGCGTTTAATTTAGCAGATTTTTTTTCTTGTGTCTAGTGTTCTCAACAGCCCAATTATCCCAGCCTGTAAGAAACTACAAAGGTCTATCTAGCCAGAATCTTCAACACTTTTGTTCTTGGGGGTTTCTCTTCCAGAAAACACCTTGTCTATAATTAAATAATAAGCCCAGGTCAGACTCTGATCACCTCACTTTCAATCTACTGCTCCTTCCTTACATGGCAAAATCACTTCAGAATCATTAGGGAAAGTAGGAAGAAGGTGTAATACAGCAAAAAAGGAGCTCCGTGCTCCATCACTTCTGGGGAACTTCAGCAGAACGGAATTATTAAAGGAGTACTAAGAGCTCACAGAATTGAGAGGGAGGCTGAGGGTACAAGCGGAAATAACAAGCATGAGAGCGATGACTGGGCTCCAAAGAGAATTCAGTGTCTATTGTCTGAGAACCCGTGGATCATCCAGACACCATCTGGAGAAATGGTAGCAAATTGCTCCTGTCTACCCTGCACCAGCATCTGAAAGGATTGCCTGTTTATTCCTCAGCTTGAATGCACTTTTATTTATTTATTTTTAATTGAAGATATTTTTTTTCATTTACTTATATAATTAGGACTAAAACCTAAATGCAGTACTGGTTGCCAGATCTGAACTCCAAGCAGGTGACCAAGTGCTCACTGCAAGTATTGTGTCACAGATAGCAAGCATTGTTCTGTAGGTGACACTTCCATTAGATGGCATTCTATTCTTGAGTTTACTGAACTCTCTCTAAATGGTGTTGAAAATGGATGTGCATTCGAGGCATGCCTATCTCAAGTAGAGCCAAAAACAAACTCACAAAAAAAGAATGTGGGTAACAGAAACAAAGAAGGCAGAAGGAACTTTTTTTTAAAAAAAAAAAAGCAATAACTATAACAGCCTGGAGGAAAATAACAAAATTTTATTAAATGAGAAAGAGAAGGGAACTAGAAATAGACATGAGATAGATAGATAGATAGATAGATAGATAGATAGATAGATAGATAGACAGATAGATCGAAAGATAGATAGAAAAATGGATAGATAGATGATTGACATATAGGTGATAGATAAATAGAAGATAAGTGGATAGAGATATAGATAGGCAGACAGACGAACAGACAGACAGACAGATAGACATTTTATCACACACATACATAATACCACAAGAAATTAAAAGGCATGGTATATAATTTCAAAAATAAGATTAATACAGGAACTAATATAACAATTCTTCATAAAATTAAGATTTGAAGATAGCGTCTGAAAATAAAAACAAACTTGAAAAGATCTGACCAGGTGTTTCAACATTTAAGTAATTACTTTTACATAAAGAAAAGAAAAACTAGAATAAATTCATCAAGTAAATAGTTCAGGGAAATTTTACAGAACATATAGTTATAAATGAATATATCAGAAGCTCCCACAGCATGGCCATAAATGCAATTAAAATAAATCCATGATTAAGATAAATCATTATGAGATGTGAAGACATGGAAGAAGCATTTGGAGAGCATATCTAAAGGAGACAGAATGCAACCCATGAAATAAATTCCAAAAACATTGGAACCACAAGACAAGAAAAATAACTTTCAAATTGTGCGGGAAAGAAATATTATTCCTGAAGTACTCCCAACCAAATCAAACCAAATACTATGTGAGCACAGATAAAATGCTATTAGCTATGAGAGGTTTAAAAAGAATAAAAGCTTAAGTGGATTAAAAGCTAAATTGTGTCCACTAACAAAGGATAATAAAGCAAGGTAACGGAGTATTGTTTATTCACAACTCATGAGAGCCAGTAATGAGGAGAGAGAGATTGACCTCCACACTGTCATCTTAGCACCCTAAGGAGGCCCCTTAATTTTTAGGGCCTCAAACTAGGCACCCAAAATTGATACTCTTTAGTGGAAGAAAGGATTTCAGGGCTTATCAATATAAAGCAGAATTGAGTTTTTAATTAAAAATAAAAATGTACTTAAGAAAATAATAAAGAAAATGTGTGAGTGGGGGCTTCTCAGTGAAATGTCTTACTTCACTTGAAAACTCTCTAGATAGATGTTATAAATGTGAGCATAAGAAAACGGAATTCATAAGACATACACAGGTTTGAGTGTGAGCTTCTCAAGGAGAATGCTAACCAAGTATCTAGACTTTTGCTGTTGTTGTTAACTGTCAAGTTATATCTCAACACATTGTTCAAAACATTTTTTTTATTTTCCCTTTCATTTTGCCAAATGAGATTACAAGGTGGCTATGGGAACACCACAGAAGGGATTATAATCTGATAAAGTCAGATAAGTGTCGCACCAGGGATTTCTTGAGAGATTCTTTAGAATCAGTACGTTTTCCTCTGGGAATGCAGCAGAGACTTTTCAACTGACAGATGTTAGCTGTGCTGAAGCTCTTGATTCTCTATGAAGTTCCAGTCAGGTCCAGGAGGCTCATCTTTTCATGTCCCTACGACCTTTTCCTGCCTTCTTATCCTGCCCCGATCATGAATTGCTGGGCAGTACCTGAAAGGACCATCTCCACACTCTACTGTGCTAAAATCTCTCCAACAGAAAGAACAGGATCAAATGACTGTTGTGTGGCCTTGATAAATGTATTCATATCCTACTGCTTCAAGAACACATCATTGCCCATCCAGTGGTTTAAAATAATACCCATGTATTGTCTTCAAACTTGATGATTCAACATTCAGGTCAGTGTGACTGGCCTCTCTACCACAGGTCACACAGTCAAACTCAAAATGGCAGGTGGCAGGGCTCTTATGGAAGACTAGGAAGCAGCTACTCCCACACCAATTCAGATAGAAATCAGAACCCAGCTTCTTGGGACTGAAATCCTACATTCTTGCTGGGCTAACCATCTTGCTTTTAATTCACCTCTCTCCATCCATGTACACACCTCTGTTTCTTGAAGGCAGTGATTGCATGTAGACCTTCACTGCTGGAATATCTAGCTTCCACCCTCCCACTGACTACACCTGTCTGGCTCACGTTCTCTTCTGGTCCTCTCTCTTATTTTAAAGCCTCATTTGATTACACAGGGTCCATTGCAGAATTTAACTTATTCCATTTTAAAAATCAATTCATCAGCAACTTTAATCACATCTGCAAAAGAACAGCAATCTTGTTGGTCTTGGGGTGCCCTTTAGAATTCTACTGGCCATAGGGAGTGACTAGGAGTTCTAAAAATTGGAGCTTTAGAAGCCATTACATTGCCAACAAGTATAAAAAGTAATTCAGAATGATTGTTTCATGAATCGTAATCAGAAATGGTCCCAAATTGTTACAATTTCCAGAGCCCATCATGAAACTGCCCTATTTTCAAGTTCCTGACTCTATCAGAAATCAGCATGGCCTGTGATGGAGAAGACACTAGTGTTTTGTTTTGCTTTTACATTTCTAATGCATAAGGAACTTCTTAAAGGTTTCAGATGAACATCCTTAGTCAAAGCTCACATTGGTTGTAGCCCTTCTCTACATTTCATGAAATGTACTTTATCTGGACTTGGTTATATTCAAAAGCTTTATAACATGAATTTCATAGTATTTGTGTTGTCTACTAAGTATCAATAGTTCATAACAATAAGCCTGCATTTCTGTTTTCCTCTTGTGGAATATTTGATGTCTCAAAAACACAAGCTAGTCATTAAATTAACAACTTTGTTAATGACCCACAAAAGTAACAGTACCGTTTATAGCTCTTCCAGATTATATAACATATAGAATAGATTGGGCAGTATATAGAATTGTTGAAGATGAAAAACATGATCAACAAACTGTAGCAAATAGACACTTTGTTACTAAAATGCTCTAAAAGGAGTTTAGGGAATGTTACTACAGGTTGCAATTTTAAAAATATTTCTTACTGGAATAGGTAGACCTGAAACCGTTTCTGGACAGATGGATGTGAATGGTGTGTAGTTGTTATTTTGAATGCTGAGAAGTTATTGCAGGAACTGGAGAGCTATTGGAATGGGATACTACCACTGATTTACAAGCCTATGAAAGTGGGCTGAGGGAAGCGCCAGTCTGATGGAAAACTTCAATGGCTATTATTAGTAGATTGCATTTGATGCAGCGGACAGTGGGACTCTTTGGGAGAGTTGGGGGAAGACAGAGGGATGTAATCAAGGCAGCAGGCCTGAAATAGAGATTTATCGCACTGTGTAAAATAACTTGAAAACCTGACTCTGAAAGCAAGCAAGGAGGAAGATGGAATAATCTAGTAGCAATTTCCCAGTTGGTCAAGAGATTGTGTGTGGAGATGGTGGCTAATGATTTGATGACTCTAAGTGGAAAGCAGATGGACTTAGAAGGAAATACTAGAAAAATGTCATGATTGCTTGTACTTTCAATGACGTTTATGTATAAGAAGCCCAATTACTCTTTTAACTCTTAGACCAATTCTGGTTTTTTTTTATTCAATAAACTTTCACCTTGTATTCTTCTCATAAACTTACATTTCCATGATTCTTAAAAAAAATTCTATACATAATACACTTTTAAAAATCAAATTCACAGGAAACCAGGCAGGTCTTCTTCAAGATGGTGACTGCTCAGCTGAGACTGACGCGTGGACAGAATTCAGCTCCTCTTAAAAAGCTGACATAATCAGATCTAGGTCCCAAAATATTCTCCAGAGTAAGCAGTGAGCAGACATGAGGTCTGGATTGACAGTTGAGTGACTTATTAAGTATAATCAAGGAAAAGGGCCAGAGTGTCAGCTCATTGGATAAAGATGCTTGTCATACAAGCCTAACCTGAGGCTTATCTCTAGAACTCACATAGAGGTAGGATAGAAATGACAGCATGGAGCTGTTCTCTTACCTCCACATGAGCACCACAGCACATATGTCTCTCCATGCATACACATCCTAGGCACACACAAACATATAGATTAGAATCATGGAAAGACAATCAGAGCAAAGAGAACACAGACAAAATCCCAAGGGCTGACAAATGCCACACGTGCTCTGAGCAAGTGAACAAAAAAGAATAAGTATCTCTAACAGAAGACATCCAGAGTCCACCCTCAGGATGACTTAGTTACTTTCTGTTGCTGTGATTTTTTTTTTTCAATGATGAAAAAGTAACTTATAGAAAAAAAAAAAAAAACATTGATTTTCCAGATGGGGAGACTATAATGCCAGAAGAGGCATGGCAGCAGGTAGCTCAAGAAGGAGACTGAGAGATCATTACCACAGGAAGAAAGTAGAAACAGCAAATCGGAATGTGGAGAGGCTATGAGTTCTCAAAGCCAGTCCCTGGTTACGGATTTCCTTCAGCAAGCTTCTACCTCCAAAAGTCCCACAACCTTGTGAAATAGCATCACCAACTGGGAACCTCATTCAAATCACCACCTTACTTCCATGCGGTTATCAGAAAATTAAGCCAGAGTTAGTTCATACACTGAGTCAACATTCACTTTTGGTCCAGACTGATACCATACCAGGCTTTAAGAACATGCTCAAATCTCTCATGGAAAATAACCTTCAGAGTGGTAATCTCAAGACTGAATGTTTTTGAAACATTGTCAATCACATATCAAAAGTTCAACCAGATGTGGTGGAAAATGCCTACAATCTCAGTACTTGGGAGACTCTAGCAGGAGAGTGGGGGCTACTTAGTGAGATGTCATTTCATAATAATTCCATTTCTGATAATATATTCTTAGAGGTAGTCTAAATAACAAGATACTTGTATTGCAGATGTGAGTTTGCAAAGTAGATATATTTTGATACTAATCTTCTATAGGGTTGTTCCATGGTTGTCAGAATCAACTGGTAACATTTGACAGTAAAAATATCTAGGATACTTTCATTCTTCTCTATCCTGTGGTGCTAGACATGAAGGTCTCAATCACATGTCTAAAACGGAATTTCCTTGTTGATATTTAAATAGTTCCAGAAGGCAATTTTCAGGATACTGTGAAAGAAAGGCCATGAATGTTCTTGCCCAACTCTGAACTATACAGACTACAATAATCACCTGGTAAGATACACCCATTGGTACAGTAGTGGCATGAATGTTACAGGGGCAATCAACAGCTTTCTAATTGAACTTTGTGGTAGTTTGGATAAGAAATGTCTCTCATAGCTTAGGACATTTGAAAACTTGGTCCCCATTTGGTAGCACTGTTTGAAGGAGCAGGACCTATAACCTTCCTTAAGGTTATCACTGGGGGGCAGGTTTGGGGGAACTTAAAACTTTGCTCACTTTTAGTTATTTCTATCTGCTTTGGATTTGCAGTTTTAGATTAAGTCTCTCAGCTTGCTGTTCCAGCAGTCATGCCTGTCACTTGCTGCCACACCTCTACCCCATCCTCATGGGCTCCTATTCTTCTGAAACCATAAATTAAAAATAAACTCTATCTTAAGTTGACTTTCATCTATGGTGTTTTATCACAATAACAGAAAAGTAACCAATACAGACTTAAGGCCCACTTCTCAAGGGAGAACTCATACCTGGTACTGTGTACCTGGCCAAGAACCACAGCATAGGAGGCCATAGACCCTACCACTATTATTATGATTAAGGGACACACATAAAATTGACTTCGAAATACTTATCCATATACTCATTGACTAATGCAGTTCTACTCCTTGTGATGCCTATTTTTGGTTGTCAACTTGATTGTATCTGGAATTAACTAAAACCCCCAAATAAAGGACACACCTGTGAGGGATTTCTGCTTAATATTAAGTGGAAATATCTTCTTCTAGTCTGGATCTTTGGTAGGAAGACAAACCTTTAATCCAGATGTAATCTGGGCCATGACTTCTGCTAGAAACCTATATAAAGACAGAGAAGAAGAAAGATTTTTTTCTTTTTTGCCCATTTGCTCCCACCTTGCTAGCAAGCTCATTCCTCAAGGTGCATTAGGACCTACTTCTTCAGGACTCCAGTGCATACAGACCAGTCAGACATCCAACCTTGTGGACTTAGAAATTACTGGATTCTTGAACTTTCTTTTCATAGCCAGCCATTATTGGATTAGTTGGACTGTAGCCAGTAATACATCCTAATAACCCCCCACACACACACATATATGGAGAGAGAGAAAGATTCATTTTTTAAATTCTGTTACTATAGAAAACCCTGACTAATGTACCCCTCAACAGTGAAGCTTCTTTATTCAGTAGATAGAAGTTAATATAAAAACTTACATTGCTAAAAATACAGAAACTAAATGATAGTGAGTGCTCAGCCCTAATGAAACATCTATATCCTATTACCTCCCCAAGAAGATAATAGGAAACATTACAGAAGAGGGGACAGAAAGCCCGTAAAAGGCAGAAATCAGAGAAGATTGAGATGATGTAATGACAGGACTGTTGCATTCATGAACAGTCACAACAGCTACCGTTTCCAGCACAAGAGCTCCACAGGCTGAGGGAACTCATCACTCCAATATGTATAGAGAAGGACCTAGGGAAACCCCACCCCATCTGAGGATGTGAGGAGCTGTTGGTAGTTTATGGCTGCTACGGAGGGAGATTTGATTTTTCTTCAGTGGTGTGACCCATGGTGATGTGCCCATGGCCCGGTGGAGACTCTCTTACAGCCCTGGCACATGGACGCCACCAACTGGACCAAGTGGGATATAGGAAAAGAAGTGGAAGAAAAGAGAAGAGGGAGAAAAAAAGAGAAAGAGGGGACATTTGAAAAGAACAGAGAAGGAGGAAGACACTACACGACCAAGAAGTCATGAGGTTCAGAGAGGGATGGAGCTCTCCAGGAGGAGATGGGGAGGGGAAGGAGATTGGATAGTCTCTAAACACTTTGTATTTGTATAGGAACTTAACAAATAATATTTTTAAAGTCAAAGTTGCTTTAATCCCCGGAGCATATTAATGTCACCTCTGCCTTACAGGAGAGAAAGTTAAGACTCTAGAAAATTGTTAGCAAGGCTGCCCAGTGGGCAGGGAGAGGATCAAGAGTATGGTACTAGATGTTTGAGCCTCAAAGTAATCCTTTCCATAATTAAAGCAGTATTCTGGGCTGAACCTTAAAGGATGCTTCCAAATAACCCCTGTTCTCCATGGTGTAATATGGCTCCAATTTCTGCTATAGTCCTCCTGTTTATGTGCTTATCACCCTTCTTGGATTGTATGCTAGTCTTTATGTGGTTTAATTATTTTGCTTTAAAATTTTTTTTTAAAAAAGTGAGATATAATAAATAAATGAATAAATAGATTCATAAGTAGACTGTAAAGTTGGCTGATTCCACTGGTGATATTAAAAAATGTAAATCATATTTAGTTACTAAAGAAAATAAAACTATAAATATCAATCATGTTTTCTGACAGCCTCAGTAAGGAACATATTTACTACAGCTAATGAAGATAATTAGCCAAACAAAATTAATTCTGATCAAGAATGTAGTCACCATCATTTTTGCTTGCTTAACCTAGTCAAAGCATCTTCCTAGAGTCTTTGCATTTGGAAACATTCAGTGAAACAACTTGGAAGACAACTAGCAGATGTGTAATTTCAAAAGGGAAGGAAAGAAGAGCTGATTGCTGAAACTAAATGGGGAATTGATCCAAATACAGACCTGCTCTCTTCAGTAAGACAATCCATCTAGTTACCTGCCTAAAATCACACTTCCTACTTATGCTTTTTCTTACATATTGATCCTTCTTTATCCCATTTACTTTCACTTTATAAAATTGTGACTACTTATGGATGATTATTATTGCCTAGTATACATTCATATAACTATTATTAGGAAACCTACTACATGCCAGGTACTATGCTAATAACTGTCCATTAAAAACCTCGACACCTGCTGTGATCATTCTATATAATAAGTCATTTGCAATTTTAACAACACCAATGTTTGTGACACTTTGCTAGAATATTCTTTTCACTAAGTGTGAACATGGAGGAGAGAAGGTGGTTGGGGAATATGCTTGGTTAGGTCTGACCCTGATTAGAAGTGAGATAATTATCAATTATTGTATCTTAGCTCCAAATCCCCCTAAGTACCTGTGCTCTAATGAAAGGTTAGCTATAAAAATTTCTCCTTCCCAGAGATCCAGATGAAAGACCTGTTGATAGAAGACCCTAGGAGAAGTGATGTCCACTGAGAGAAGAAGAGGTCTCTCCCAGTAGCGTTGTGCATCAGGCTTTTTTGTTTACTGGTTATTATTGCTCTCACATGGGTATATCATAGGTATAGTTCAGTCACCAGCTCTGCTAAGCCCTGGTACCTGATCTTTCACTAAGCTTGTAACCCTGGTCTGATGACACTTCCAGTGACTCTACTGTGGTCTTCCTAAAGCAACCCCCCCCCACACACACACAGGCACTGGGTCTCCTACCCACAGCAGTACTAATTCCTCTGTGCACCCACCCACAGCTTTGGCTTGCCAACCTTCATAGAGCATGCCCTTTTGACTTCCCCAGGCTTTTGAAGCTTGCTTTGTTTCCTACAACTGAACCAGCTCAAGTGTGGGAAATCCAGAGAATATCTGCACCATTCAGTGGCTACAAGTAGACCTTTTCCACTTAGTTTCAAATGCCGTGAGAAGAGATATGCTTTTCCAAGTTTATCTTCATTGAGGCTCTATTTTTCAGGGAGAGGGTATTTAGTTAAGTTCTTAAACTTCTATGTTATTCTTCTTTCATAATTCCTAAATTATGTTGTTTCTGTTCTTTATATTACTGTGTATTTCTGTATACTGGATTGACCAAAACTGATACAAGGGGCTTTTTAGACATATCTCCAGGATGGTGAACAATTGAAAAACAAGATATGAAAAGATAACAGCACAAGTATTACCCAGGGCAACAGCGTCTATGAAGCTAAGGCCAACTTTAAGAAATGATTGCCCTCTTCTCCCATGGGAATTGCTTTCTCCAAACTCACATTTGAACTTCAGGACCCTAAATGGGAGAATACAAAGAATATAACCTTGGACTCCATTTTTGCATCATATTTTCTTTCTCAAATATTTTAACATTCAAATAACTAACTTATAAATGAGTTTTCAAAACAGAAGATATATTACAGATCTACATAGAAGACTTTTGAAAATCAGATTTACATATAAGGTTGTTTTTTAAAAAAAAAAAATGCTGGACTTTCCCTAGCACTGGGTTTCTCTCTAATCCTACAATGGCTCCCTCTATCAAGATATCCATTTCATTGTTCTCCCTCTCTGTTGCTCCTCCCACTCAACTACCTCATTTTCTCAGGATCACTTCCACCTCCTGTTGCTCACTCCCCATATGATCCCAATTTGCTAGTGACTTTCAACCATTTGAAATTCTTCTGTTGAGAATTTCCTATTTAGCTCTGAACCCCATTTTTTAACTGGATTAATTGGGGGGGGGGTTGGCCTCTAGTTTCTTGAGTTCTCTTTATATTTTAGAGATCAGTCCTCTGTCATATGTAGGGTTGGTGAAGATCTTTTCCTATTTTTTAGACTGTCTAACTAACCATGTCCTTTGCCTCACAGAAGCTTCTCAGTTATAGGAGGCTCCACTCCAAGCACCAATGGACAAGCTGCTTAAACAGGCCTTCCCCTATAATCAACTGAATTACCACCCTAATTGCCATTATAGAACCTTCATCCAGCAACTGATGGAGGCAGAAGCAGAGATCCATAGCTAAGCTCCAGGTCAAGCTCCTGGTCCAGATGAAGACAGGGAGGAGTGTATGAGCAAGGGATCAGGGTCATGAGGGATTGAGTCTGAAATGACAACTGAGGGACCTTCATGGAAAGGAACTAAACCTTCCATTCGGTGTAGATGACAGTCGAATGACACAAGCAGTTTGTGGAGCCTCTTGCTGTCTAAAGAGAGTGTATTTCTGGTGCATGAACTGGCTTCTCAGAACACATTCCCTAGAGAGGAACACCTTACTCAGCCTTGATACTAAGGGAGGGATTTGGACCTACCTCAACTGGATATGACAAAACTAAACTGACCCACCTTGGGAGTCCTTGCTCTCCCTGGGGAACAAATAGGGGGATGAGGTGGAGAGACTGGGAGGAGGGGAGGGAGAGGGAGCAGTGGTGGGCATGGAGAAAAACTTTTTAAAGAAAAAAAAAAGCTGGGTTTTGCTGGCTTCTGCTTGCAATCTTAGCACTCAGAAGTATGAGGCAGGAGAATGTGGATGCCTGTGTGAATATGTGTGTGTGTGTGTACGTGCGTGTGCGCGTGTGCGTGTGTGTGTGCGTGCATGTGTGTGCGTGTGCGTGTGTGTGCGTGCTCATGTGTGTGTGTGTGCGCGCGCACGCGCGCGCGCGCGTGTGTGTGCGCGTGCGCGTGTGCGTATGCGTGTGTGTGTGTGTGTGTGTGTGTGTGTGTGTGTGTGTGTGTTTGAAAGCAAAGGCATTTTGACAATACAGTGTGACTAAGCAGGAGTATGGTTCCTACATCATGTCAAAATGTCTTAATTTCAATCACAGTGCTCACCTGGCTACTGCTTATATGCATTCTTGCCCCTGGGATGTCAGTTTCCTCAAATACAAAATGGGAGACTCCTAACTTCCTCACAGGTTTCCCACAAGAGTAATATAACCTATTCATAGAATAGGGTAGGTGAAGGAGTGCTACCCTACAAACATGCTGCATGCCCCTTCCCTCCTTTCTCACCTCTTTAAATCAAATTCATTGTTTTCTGTCTGAAAGAGGATGTCTTTCCCTGGGATCTAGAGAAACATGAAATTTGCCTAAGACATCTTTTTCTTCTTTTACAAGTTTGCCCCATGAAACCCCTTCATGGGGAGCAGTAATTGAAAAGATTCACATTTCTAATTTGGTTAGGGCTGGACCACAAACACCATGCACTTAGAAAACTCGTCTTCATGCAAGGCTTAATGTTGGGCTTTGTTTCAGAGCTCTGACTACAGACTACAGCCATGTATACATTCACCTTCTCTTTTGTAAGTTTATTCTCATTTCTGTGACATAGGAGGTTACACAACTCACAGAAGTGAGAAGTAAGTTTCTACTTTGCCTGGAAGAATCTGTTTATGGCAGAGGTCAGTATCCTTTTAGGGTTAAAGGCTGGGAGTTACAAAGAAGCCAATAAAAGCTATGTGAGTAATTCTAGAAAGCTGCTCAGAGACCTGGCTCAGAGCCCAATTAGGATAGAACAAAGACACAGATAATGTGGTTAAGCTAAAGAATCCTTAATTAAGGGACTGGAAAGCCAAGGGTTTTAAAGTTCAGAGGATGTGTAGGCTTCTATCAAATTCTTCTCAGAGAAGAAAAGAGGAGACAGAGTGATAGACGCAAAAAAAAAAAAAAAAAATTGAATGAAGCCTTAATATAATTAAAACCCAAAAAGAATAATAGGGTTTGCTTGTGTCTGAGTCTTCTTTCTCCCTCCCTCCCTCCTTCCCTCCCTCCCTCCCTCCCTCTCTCCTTCTCTCTCTCTTTCTCCCCCTCTCTCTCTCACTGCATGTTCATGTATGTGGAAAAGCACATGTATATGCAGGTGCATGTGTACAAGTATTCACATATGTGCTTATGTCTCTGGAGACAGGAGGATAGCCTCATTTGTCATGCTCAGGAATCCTGTCCACCATTGAAATTGGGTCTCTGGTTAGCCTGTAACTTACCCATAAGTCTAGATGAGCTGGCCAGTGAGTTCTAGGGATCTCTTTGTCTCCATCTCCCCACCACTACCATGACAGACACTTGGCACAACTCCCAGAATTTTAAAATGCTTATTATCATTTTGGGGGAGGGGGGAGTCCTCAGCAGTGCATGAGCATTTGGAGGCCAGGGGTCAACTTCAGGTCTCTTCCTCTATTGTCTCCTCCTCTTTATTCTGGACAAGTTCTCTCGCTGAACCTGGAGCCCACCATTTCATGTAGACTGGCTGGCCAGTGAGCCCCAGGACTCCACCTGTTTCTATCTTCCCAGCCCTGAGATTATAGATATGAGCTGCCACACCTGATTTTATATGGTTACTGGGAATCTTAACCAAGAGTTGAACTTACTCAGTGTGCACTTTACCACTGAGCTATCTCCTTAGACCTCCCCTCCCACCCCGCACTGTGCTTTTGTGGATTCTCAGAATCAGACTAAGGTCCTCATGCTCAGGGAACAAGTATTATTCTAACTGAATCATCTCCTTAGTGCCCGGTTTATCTTGTATGTCAAAGAACATAGCCATGAATGTTCTTTAAATATAAACACACTTCCTCTACTAAAATCATATGTGTTTGTGAATTTACTAATACTACCTTCCCTTCATAAATAGTAACAATCTATAGTTGACATAATCTCTTTCGTGTAAACTGCATCCTTTGGAACATCCGATTGCCAAGACCAGTGGAATATGACTCATGACTTTCCTGGTTCCAACTCACATACTGAAATTCATCTTGATAGAATTTGATAACATAAACACATAATGAATATTAATAGTATTATTATCTACTAATATTATTAGATAGTAATAATAAAACAATTCATTTCTGCATCTATTTGTCACTTAAGTCTGCACAGATACCTCTCCCTGTTTTTTATGCGCAACCACAGACTGACTTGAGGCTCCCTTACTCACTTCAAACTTATGTCCATCACCTCCATCTATATTGCAAGTGCATGGGCACATCTAGAGACTTAAGGCTGAACTCTTGGCTTCTGTCTAAGGCCTTTCATCCCTAGGCCCTATCTGTCCTTCCACTTCCAGTTCTTTCTATCCTTCCAGAACCTTCTACACTCCTCATTGAATAATTCCACCATGGCTGTTCCAAAATCCTTGTCTATTCATACACTCTCCCCTGCCTAGAATGACCATATAGCCTTGCATCAATCAATCTAGCAATTAGCACTTGTCAAACTAATACTAAGCTAGAGAAAATATTTCAAGAATTGTGGGTAAATGGTCGCCAAACAATTGTGTGAGTTAATCAGATCCAGCTCCCAGGAAGCTACTTAGTGACCATCTTGGGAGACTCTTTCCTCTACCCCAAACCACTTTTCTTGGTGTTCCTAGACACTACAATCAGTGTTCTCCTTGGGAGGAGTTCTAACAAACACACTTCACCATCTTTTAATAATCTAGTGATGTTTCAGCACCCTGTGAAGCATGGCACCCTGAAGCCGTCCATCTGATCAACCCTCTTATTTACAGTGACAAATCCCCACCCATCCTGCAGAAGTCAATTAACACATTATATCTCTAACAATTTCTTAAATCACTCCAACTTCCTTGCAGAATTAATCCAATAGATAATTTTAAAGATACAAACTCTATGCCAGTGTTTCACTCTTCTAAAAAAAATTCTCTGTGGTTTTCAAAGATTATCTTGCCTCCTTTTCAGAAAGACTCCCTGAGCAATTTGCTACTTTCTGTGCACCGTTTATAAAGAGGAGTCGTGTTAGATAACAAGATAATACAGGACAGGATTCAAATCCTGCCACGTGGGCTCCAGGCTGATTCTTAGCCCTTATGCCTAACTATACAGCTATTGCTCCCTCCTCTAGGCAGAACCCTCACAAGACCTCTATTTTACCATTGTCCTTTCATGTATTAGGTATGTGCACTGCTATCCTTCCAGAGTTTAAAGTCTACAAAAATTGAGCTTCTACTCTGAGTATATTTCTAAAATATGTTTGTTCTCCATACGTGATAAGCATCCTCTAAACCTTTAATGAAAATGAATTAATATAAACTGGAGAACTATGCCATTCCCTGAAAATCAAAACCCATATTAAAGTTTCTTCAAGGCTAAACTGCAAGACTGTGGACCCACAGCCAAACTATCTTGGACTACTATCTTCAGTGCCCTTAGTTACAATCCCTTGTCTATCTCTTTATCTGACCTAACATCCTTTCAATAAAATTATCAAAATGAATTCTTATCAGACCACTCGCTTCCACCAAAAGCTGAGGATGTCATTGGCTAGCAGATAAATTTGACAGAAGAGTTTGGCCTGCTCCATTGTAAGCTCATGTTCCAACCAATGTTCTTAGAAAATGCCTTAATTTATGAAAACCTTATGCAATGTGCCTCTAAAAACCATGGAACTGTTACCACATTGGAACATGATCTCCAGGCCACAGTGAATTCATGTTCCATGGCCACAGTGGTCACTCACGTTTGTCTCAGACTACGTGCTGCTCTCTTATTTCCTTGGAGGTGTGCATTGTTCTGTATAACACACGTGAGTCAATCAATCAGCTATTTTATATGATGCCTATGTTTGGTTTTCTACATAAGAAAACAAGAAAGGGTTTCATGAATACCCTTAACCTCTTTTATGGTGCATTCCACAGGGGATAACTGAGAAAAGCACAGAAATGGTACCTTCAAAGGGAGTGAGGTAGATATGAAAGAATATTAGAGTATTTTCAGTATCATCAACATAATTATAAAAACCAACTTAATTCTCTTGTAAAGCTTTCTAAAGGAATTATAACAGTACAAAGATAATTAAGGCCAACCAGGGAGATTTAAAAAAAAAAAAGAAAAAAAAAAAAAAACTTCAAATTCAAGATGTGAAGAAATGTCAGAGGGTGTGAAACAATTGTTTTAATTTTTTCTCATTTGTAAATTCATTTTCTGCCTTCAAGTGAAATATAAATTATTTACCCAAATTAGCTGCAATCACTTACAGGGACAAGAGCAAGCAAATTCAAACACAGATCTGTATAGCTTTATTTGAGTGTAAACCATGCTAATGCCTAATTAGAAAGGTAACTATGGACGTAAACAATGGTTAATGTTGTTTTAAAAAAAAATCCCCACTCCCTCCTTCTGACTTAAAGACGGGGTAAGGAGTACAAGGTGCCACAAGTGGAAAACATACTCTTGTTCAGGTGCAATGACATGTGTGTGACCACATCTGGACTGTGTGTGACCACATCTGGGCTGTGGAGGCAGGAAGGTCAGGAGCTCAAGAATATCCTTGATTATGCAGATTGCATAACATGTTTCAAGCAAAAAGAAAATCTCATCAGAAGATTGGAAGACATGTGCTAATACAGAATTATGGAGGGTTCATGTCTTTCTAATTCTGTGTATTTGACTTTGTGTAATATGCAAGAAATTATATTTTAGATTTGAAACATATATGACTCAATGGGTATATATACATCATCATCAGTGCCCAAGCTGTTGATCCCATAAATCCTTTAAATTCAGTCATGGTCTCCATCTTCTGTGATTCTTGTAGACAAGGAAAAGACAACTTGCTAGCCAGCCAATAAAGTACCATGAAAAGCACATTAAGGAAGCCAGCTGAGCATGCCAAGCTTTTATATATTAATTTACTTTCCTGATCTATCTGATCTCAGTTGACCCTTCCTTCTTATTCCAAGCCAGGACAGGGAGCAACAGAATCCTGCCCGAGACTCCAGATGTGTATATATACACACACACACATACATATATACACACACACACATACATACATACATACATACATACATACATACATATATATACACACACATACATATATACACACACACATACATACATACATACATACATATATATACACACACATACATATATATACACACACACATACATACATACACACATACATACATACATACATATATACACACACATACATATATATATACACACACACATATATATATACACACACATAGACACATACACACATACATATACATATATATATTTCATTGTTAGCATCTATTTTATCTGAAAACAATTGCAAAGAGCTTGGAAGAACTGATGTCAGGATGCTAGAACACTCATAAAGGGAAGAAGACCTTCCTGAAATCAAATTGCCATTTGGGGCCATTATTCATTGGCTATATCGAGAAAGAGTCTAGAAAAGCCTGGAAATCTCTTGTAAAGACATCACTGCCTTGTTTATTTTTCCAAAGTAACACTCTGCTTTGCGGCCCCTGGTAGAGATGCATTGGGGAGGATATGGTTGCATCTAAAGCACTTCTATAGATGACAAGTGACAACACCCAGTGTGTTCTTAAGAAAAAGCTTATTTCTAGTCTTAAAATTTTCACCCTTGTCCCATATGCACATGTTGGGCCCTGATGAAAATTAGTTTAACATGTTTTTTAAGCTATTACTGGGTTAGGAGAGATGGTTCAGTTAGTAAAATACTTACCCTTCAAGCCTCAGTTCAAGGACCCAAGTTCAAACTTCAGACATAGGAACAACACCACAAAATAATAAAATAATAATAATAATAATAATAATAATAATAATACAAGTATAGTAGCATCTGCCTGTAACCCCAGTGCTAGGAAAGCATAGCTTAATCCCTTGGGCTGACTAGCCAGCCAGTCTAGTCATAGTAACAACCTAAAGGTTCAGGTCCTATCTCAAAAAATAAGATGGTAAAAGATGGTGACAGATGTTTGACATCAACGTGTGGCCTCTAAATTTGAACACATATATGTATGCCCACACAAGCACACTAAAAAATAAAAACTATTTTCTAGGTATATATGCCCTTGTGTGTATGTGTGTGTAGACAAACATATATATTCAGTTTGTATATACAAGCATAGTTTATATTGGCAATGTGAAGAAAAACCTTTTTGGTTGTAAAACGCTTCCTGGCGAATGTCATGCTCGGCATAACATCAAATTCGGCAAGCCACTTACATACACGGGTGGCAGGCACTCTGCGGAGCCAGTGTTAAAAGGTAAGTCAATTTATAAGCACTGCCATGCCTGCATCTTTAACTGTGCCCAAAGCTGTAGGCTAGACTGCATTTCAATCAGTTCAAGTTCAGCTGTCTGTTTTATTACACCCAGGCCAGTAACACTTTGGGGATTTTTAGTCCCTTCAATGACAAATGTATATTCAACCACTGCTGTGAGCAGTGGTGCACAATACAGGTCACTAAAGGACAGCAAACCAAGTAGGTTATGGCAGAAAAATGTTCAGAAAAATATCTCTGTAGGTATCAGCAATTGTCTCCACCCAATCTTTTTAATTTGGGGGAAGCATGTAAAGTTGTTTGCTTCTGAGTCTTACAAAAGAAACATCCTGAGTCTCTTCAGAAGAAATGTCTGGAGAGCCTGGGTTGTTTCTAGAAAAACTGTATACAAATTTAACTCATTTACCTGACAAAGATGAGTTCTTTACAGTGCCTAATGTGGTGGGTTGTGGGGTGCGGTGTGCTTTAATAAAAACGAAAAAGTCAATTCGCAGATGCCACTCTGAGATTCTTATTTCCAGAGCTGAAAAAAAAAAAAAAAAAAAGCTTTAAATTATACAATAGCTCAGCCTTGCTTACTGGGACACTGAGAGAAAATTCCTGCCATTGTATTGTCACTTAGCCAACACAGTTGAGAGGAAGAAAAACACCTTCCAATGAGAGAAGTGTCAGGTGCGCTGATTCACAGCACACTCTGAAATGGCCCTGATATATTTCCACTCTGGTGCCCATGCCTGCTGTTAAGATCCAGGCTCTGCTGATGTTCCCAAATTATCTCTGTGAAGTTCTTTTATTCCATCAAGGAAGGAGGAAATTTTCATCTCATCAATCAACAGAAAACTCTCTTTCTGCTGACCCTATATCCGGCTCCATCTGTTATAAAATTCCAATTAATTTGCACAAGATGCAAATTTTTAGTTAACTGAAAGAGTCTGGTAGATTTTAATTGTCGGCCTCTATTCACGGCCCTCTCACTGCAGAATTCCACTTTCAAATACATCTTGTTAGAGAGTTGAATGCACAACAATAACGTTTGGTTTCGATTTTTCAGTTCTTGTGCCTATAACATCAGGAGCTAACCTCCTGACAGCTAATGTCAGATCACAAAGAGAAGAAATGTGTCTGATACAGTCTTTTTGCGTTCTTTTTTCCTATGCGTGATCTGCATACTCTACTCCAACTACCTCTTGGGCCTAAGAAATAAGTCAAGGAATTTTCCAGACAAGGGTCTCCTTAGGATGATTCTGCAAAGGCCATATAACTAGGTTTGTCTTAATAAGCATGGGTAGAGATCAGCATCCTCAGAGAACAATCAAAGACCATTTGCTTTTCTAATAGAAAATTCACAATGGACAGTAAAACTATATCCGAATCAATATTCATTTAATATCACATTTGTTCCCAGCAATAAACATTAAAAAGAAACAGTGAGTGTTAATATGTCAGAGTCTAGCACAGGCATATAAATGGAAACAGTATAAATATGTACCCTGTGAGCTACTCGGTATGTCTCCTTTGTGTTAGTGCAATGGGAACTTGGCAGTGCTTCAGACAATTAGGAGGAGAAAAGTTATCCTCAGGGAATATTCCTCAATAATATATTTTGGAGGTGCATTCAGTTCTGACCCAGCTCAGGCTCCTTCATGCTTTTCAGTGAAATGATCCTCAAGACCCTTACAATATCTGTTGTAAATGCAGTTGACTGGGAAAACTGTGGGGCCGGTGAGATGCCTCCATGACTGATAGTGTTTGCCATGAGAGCCTGTTGACAGAAATTCATTACCCAGAGCTTACGTGGAAGGAGAGATTAGACGTGGCTCCCAAAAGTTATTCTGTGACCTCCACGTGTGTTCTGTCGCATAGGTGAACCCACTCACACATATATCAACAACAATAATAACATGATAATGATGGTAATAATAAAACAATTGAAAGATATAAACTCTATATTTAAAAAAATAAAGGAAAACTGTGGAGCCAGTACCATAAAAGAGCAATTAACATCTATCTCTTCAAGTCTCTACAAACATCCCATCTTGAGTAAGAAATCCTCAAAAGTATTTTTATGAATAAAGTACACAGCCTAATTCTACTAGATGTTGACCTTATTTCTCTGAATCTCTCTTTACATCTATCTTAAGTCTCCCTGAAGCCATCACTTACTGGTCACTATCTCGTTAGTCATTGGTGAAGGAAGATGGGGGAAAAGGTATTATAAACTTGGTCCAAAAATAGCCATTGATGTGCCATAACTGTCAGTGATGGTTGCCTCATCCATACAGATTTTAAAATGTGTTATTTGAGGCTGTTCTTCTATGGAAAGTGCAGTCGGAGGCATAACAATGGGCTTCTGCTTAGATATAATCTCTGATGTCATTGAGAAAGGAACTTTGTCATTCCTAAGAGTCTATATCTGCATCTAGTTGTGATTTCTGTCTGTATTTTCCTTTGATCATCTGTGATGGTTAGAATAAAAATGGCCTCCAAAGGCCAGAGAGAAGCACTAGTAGGAGGTGTGGCCTTGTAGGAGTAGGTGTGGTCTTGTAGGAGTAGGTGTGGGCTTGTAGGAGTAGGTGTGGTCTTGTAGGAGTAGGTGTGAGCTTGTAGGAGTAGGTGTGGTCTTATAGGAGTAGGTGTAGCCTTGTAGGAGTAGGTGTGGCCTTGTAGGAGTAGGTGTGGCCTTGTAGGAATAGGTGTGGCTGTGTTGGAGGAAGTATGTTATTGAAGGTAGGCTTTGAGTTCTCAGAGCTAAAGTCAGGCCTGGTGTGTGTACATCTCTTTCTGCTGTCTGCCAATCCAGATGTAGAACTCAGAACTTTTTCTCCAGCACCGTATCTGCCTGTGTACCACCATGCTTCCCACCATGGTGATAGTAGACTAAACCTCTGAACTTTAAGCCACCCCTAATTAAATGTTTTCCTTAATAGGAGTTGCTGTGGTCATGATATCTCTTCATAGCAACAGAAACTACAACTAAGACATGATACTTGCCAGGATTTTTTTCCATTTTGTTAGTCTTGTAAAAAGGAATAGTTTTTACCTCCACTCATATAGTTTCATTGAAGTTTATTTTTTTATTTCATTCATTAAAAAAATGTTTATTTTCTTCCTACCACTTCCTATACAGATTCTCTACAGTTCCCCTTTCTAACTTTTTAGATTCACTGATGAGTTCTTTAAGGTTTCCTTGTTTGAAAACCTAGATGTTAGTCATTTCCTTTTAAGAAAAGCTTGGCTTGAGTTCCCCAAGTTTTGTTACGTAGAAGTCTCAGCATCATTGTATTGGGTGAGTTATTCAGAAGGTCATGTTGTATTGTTTGATATCTAACATTACTGATCAGACAACACAGTCCACATGATACTGATTCTCTGATACTTGAGGTTCCGTTGTAATGGGACATTGTATCTATTCCACATGTTTGGCAACACACTCTGCAGCCTGCCAAATATCCAGATAGAATTATTTTAAAAGGCTACGTACAGTTTTGTTCCAACTCTATGATTTTATTTTGTTTATGCCTTACATATTGAAACATCTTAGGCACATCCTAAAACATTTAAATATGCATATTTGTCAATATCCCCTTAAGGTTATGTTACATTTACTTCATAAAACTTGGGGGTAGCTATGTAGAAGTGCAAACCTGTTCTGTCTTCCTCAGCAATGGCTCTACATAGTGCAATGAGAAAATGATTCTCATGTCCTTTTCTGGCAGTGCACTTTTTTCTGATCCTGATGGAGATCTGTGTTCTTTGGGGTAGACATCTCCCTTGTATATATGCTCTGCCTTCCTTGACTCTCAGACTTTGGAATTATGTTCTGGAAGTTTCTTCTTGGAAATAACACAGATGTGGCTTTCATAAAGAATCTCTGTACCGTAGATGGTGAGTTTTGTCTCTTTACATTTCCTACAAACACAGTAAGCCATTGAGGCAGCTACAGAACATAAGTTTTATATGATGGTACAAAGTAGCCTGGTAAAAAGAAAACACAAGAAAAAGGAAGAAAGTGAAGGAAAGTCAAGTCTGGTGATTTTACTTTTGAATATGCAAAAGTCTCAGGGCAGATAGCACAGTGACGTGAGCTTCCTCCTGCTCAGATTCTGACCTCAGTATAATTCAAGATGGAAAGGAACAAGAAGTCCTTGAGGGGAATAGCTGAGTGAGAGCTGTGTAAAGGAGGTCCAGTGAGAGCAGGAATATCATGAGCTTCTAGAATATTCTCAAGATTAATGGGGTCTGTCCGAAGGACCTAAAAGTCAACTTGAAGAAGTTCTTTAATAGACAGATTCTTGTCAATTTGGACCTTGAAAAGAATAATGACTTCAGTATTGAATTCAACTGAACCACTTGGCATCTATAAAAACCCACCTGTTTATAGGGAGAAAAAAATCTTAAAATTAGAGGAAAGAAAGTTTAAATGTCTTGGTTATTACTTGAAGCTTTGCTTTGTAAATGTATTGAATAAAGGGAAGATCTGAAACATTTATTTTGCCTTTCTAGGAAGAGCTTTAAAATAACCAAATAGTCTCAATTGACAAAGCATGCTATTGTCTTCAGTAGAATACCACATGAGACACTCAATAAAGAATGATAGAGTAAATGACTAGTGAAACAGATTATAGATACAAAGAATACTGTGGAGCCGCAAAGAAAATATTCCTTTATGATGGAGAGATGTCCTTCATCATCATAAAGTCATCACTGGCATAGGTCAAACTCACTATGCACCAGAATAAACTTAATATGCTTTCTGATTTGATAAGATTAAAATGTATAACATCATCAAAGATATAGTTTTTTGGTGGGAAAGGGTTATCTTGAATTTGTCAAATCTTTATCTTCCTTATAGTTCTGAGGAAATGTACAGGAAAAAGGAATAAGAACATTCATACCCAGAAAGATACAAGAAAGAAATATACTGAGTCTTTTTCAAAAAGTCAGTACCACAGAGGAAGGGACAATTAACTCTAAACTAAAAAAATATTAACTAGATATCATTGAAGATTGATACACTGGTATTATGATTTTTAATAGAAGTTATTTTCTGTAGATTCACATGATCAACATGTGGCCCAGCAGAGAAACTACGTTGAGAGCTGATACATATTTTAGAATGCAGGACCAACTGGGGGCAGTAGGACCCGAGGGTCATAGCTTTGAAGGTTCTCCTGTTTCCCATCCATTCCTTACTCTGTCAACCACAAATTGAAGAGTCCTCAGTTACAATTCCACAGCCATAATGCTCTGCCTTGCTTCAGCCCAAAGTGAGAGTCAGCTAACAGACTGAAACCACATAACAATAGAGGAGAAGGTGAGGGAGGGGTAGTGATTAGTATAACTGGATTTTACATACAAGAAAAATCTTCTCTAAAGCATACGTTTTCCCCTGGTTTTTATTACATATATTTATTTGTGTTTACATGTGTGTGGAGAGGTGGGAATTACACACATTCTGTGTTATGCATGTGGAAGTCAGAGGACCTCTTACAGGACTCAGTTTTCCTTCAACTATCTAAATCCCAGAGACTGAACTCAGGACATTAAGCTTGTTAGCAAGCGTTACTACTCACTGAGTCATTTCAATACCCTACATGAGGTTTTTCTTTTTTTTAATAACAACTAAACAATGTTTCAATACATAACATGTCTTGAGAGATATAAAACATTTGTTACTGTGTGTAATATTGTTATCTTTGTTTATAAAGAAATGTTTTCTGTTTGAAGGAACCAACTGAAGCAGAAAAATAAAACAAAATTTAAAATGAAATAGATCTGTATAAACAAAATGTTCCACATTAATTGTATCATTTTCCTATGGTATCACTTTCTTCCATTATAGAAATATTTCTCATTTCTTTAGGGAAAAGTTATTTTATGCAATCATATAAATACGCACATTCCAGTTCCTTTTTTTATTGCTTGTTTGCTGTCCTACTCAGTTTTAATCTACCCACAGCCTAGTGTAGTCAGAAGTCTCAAGCCCAACCAGCCTGAGGTCCAGGCCTGCAGCCCCACAGCTGTTTAGCCCCAAATAATGACTCTGATGCTTATATTAATTGTATACTGTTCAGCCAGTGGCTCTGGCTTATTGCTAACTAGCTCTCGCATCTTAACCCATTTCTACAAATCTGTGTCTTGCCACATGGCTTGTGCCCCCTTGGCAGCAGTTCACAGCATCTCTCTCTGACTCCACCCTCCTTCCTCTTTATCTATGCTCAGATTTTCTGCCTGCCTATAAGCTGTTTGGCCATGGCCCAAAACAGTTTCTTTATTTTCTAATGGTAATTCACAGCATGCAGAAAGACGTCCCACATCAGCCCAGCTAGGTCAGATTGACATCTGAGCATGTCTGTTGAGGACTGTTTTGATTATTAGCTGGTGTTGAAGGATCCAGCCCACTATGGGCAGCACCACTCCCCATGAGGGTGGTCTTCAGACATATACGAAAGCTATCTGAGCATGAGCCATCAAGCAAGCTAATATGCAATCTTCATGCATGGTTTCTAATTCAAGTTTCTGTTTGAGTTCCTGCCCCAACTTTCATCAGTGATTGACTATAACTGATCATCTGAAATAAGACCTTTCTTACTTAACTTGCAGAATTTTTTTATTATAGCAATGTGGATATCACTAGAAGACTGGCATCCATAAATTTTAATTTAATAGCACAATGTGTTAAATAAACAAGCATAATAAAGTATAAGGTTAATCAGCTTCTATTATTCTTCATGGACAGTGAAAGACCCTAGAGGAAGCTTTGACCCTAATCCTATTTCATTGAAATTGCTCTGCATTTCAGTTAAATCTCTTGTTTACAACCCAAAAAACTCATTGCTATTATCACTTCATCACCACTACCAGAACTACCACCATCATGTCCGAACTTCCCAAACACTAACACTTTGCTCACTTATCAAGACTTTTCTGAGTTTGCAGATTCTCAGATACTTCTTTCTTTGATACTTCTTTCAACCAGTGACAAATTCTTCTAATGCTTTGTCTGAAAATGTCTTTAGCTTGCATGTAAACCATAGTTTAGCTGGGTATAAAAAAATCAAACAGAAGGTTATTTCTCTACTTCTATGATAGCTTACTTCTTTGTGACTGGCCTCCTTTTGTTGCAACTGAGATATATGATAACATCATTGTTATTAAATTTTGAACTGATTTAGTTTTAATTTTGAGGTGTTCTTCTCTTACACTAATTATTTCTAGAAATGAAATTGTCTTTATCCTACCAGGAATTCAGCATGCTTCCTAGTCCCAGGGGTCCTGCTTTTCAATAATTCTAGAAAAATCTCTTGCCTGACACCATTGAACTGTGCACCCCCACACACACACATACACTCTCACCGTTTTCTTATTCTGATTATATTTATGGCATTGGAATGTGCTCTGTATTTCATGTCTCTTAACTCCCTTTCATGGTTTCAATCCCTTTATTTAAGTTCTGAACATATATGGCAGTCCTTCAGATATATTTTATAGTTTAAAATTTCTGTGTTCAGCTCCTTAAATTACTAACTAGATTTTTCAGAATATATTTATTTTTTAATTTTATGGAACTCTATTTCCTTATCCACACTCATTTTTATATTCTACCTCATGTTGTCAAGCTTTTATCCAAAATTCTTGACATTAAAGTGCTGGATTTTATGCTAACTTTTGAGTTTGGTGGATTGTTTTGAGTTTTGAAATATTGTATTGTGACTTCAAAATTAACAACAAAAATCTCTGAGAATGAGAATTAGAAATTACTCCCTCTAAATTTTTCTGTTTGGAGACTTAAAGCTATCATTGACTTCAGACTATTTTATATGTGTCTGCCATTTTGGAGTTTCTAATCAAGAGAATATAAATTCAGTCCCCACACCAATGTGGTCACTTATATTCCCCAGTTATAGCTGAGACCAAGGAGTGGTCCATGTCATCTTCCTGACCATATAATATAAATAGAACTCTTCAAAGATTGCCCTTCTCTAAGCCCATAGTTTTTCAAGAGCCTTGGCTTTGTACCACCTTTCCTTCTCTTTCTGGGTAACCCCTGACTTCTCTTGTCTCTATTTGGGCAATCCTGTGACAAACACTCCTTAATTGTTCAATGACAACTCTCTCACAGCACTGATTTGATTTGATTTTCCTTCTTTGTCCCTAGGCCATATTTTCTTTCTTTATTATCTCTCTAAAAGGCAAATAATTTTATTACACTTCATCCTACATTTATAGATGCTAGATGCAGATAAATTACAAATGATCTACGTCGCCATACTGTCAAAAATAAAAATATTCATTTTGTTTTTTATCTTTTAAACTTGTATGATAAAAATGAATTTTCCTCATCACATTTTTTTTCATTTTTACTTATATTCCAACAGAAGAAGAATGAATTTATTCACACTATCCTTAAGTCTTCTTTCATGAATGTTGACAAAGATGAATTATGCTCCTTCAGAGTTTCTGGTATATAACCCTTCAAGTCTTGCCTCTGCTACTTCGTTGGCCTACATTTGGTTCATAAATTTATTCTTGGAAAAGAAAAGTAGGCATGGGAAGAAATGTCACCTCTCATTTGACCCATTCCTGGTTTTGATGTGTTAACCTTCATTATTGCCAGCTTTGATATCTTCAGCATTGCTGCATTTTTATGCTCTGGAAATAATACATGATTTGTCTGTTATTTCTTTGTTACCATTTAATACACCAGTGTGTCCTTTTCCTGCCCATCCCTTTAATAGGTTAGCTTCTATTCTCTTTTGCAGTCTTTCTTCTCTGGTTCCATCAGTTCACCTACACAGCCAGGCTCCAATGGCAGCTTCAGAACCTTTGGATGATCACTTTCTATGACCTTGATGCCTCAGGCTGAGTATTTTTGTCTCTTAAAGAACAGATTGCAGTTTGTGGACATTCCAAATGTTCCAAACCTTGCAAGTTCTTTCTATAGCCCAGCCCATGTAGCACCTGTCAGTGTCACCTCTTTTCTGAAGAGAAATAGTTCCTGATGGCCCTTCTCTTCTCACTTCAACCTCTGACCTTTGCACTTGCCACCTGAATACTATTAGACAGAACTCTGCAAATTCTGAAGTTAAGGCTTTTCATCCATTACACTTTCCCTTATTCCTTTCCCTTCAAATTAAGGCTGTCCAAATGCCCCTACATAATGATTTGTACTAAATTCATCAGTTTAAAATTAAAAGTTATTTATTGATTTTATATTTAGAAAAACATCTCTAATGTCATCCATTAGCACCATTCTAAAGCCAGCCAGAGTAATACAAATATAAATATATAATCATGTATTTTCCCTCTTCCATCATAATTATATATGCTGAATATGCATACATATTCTTTCTCATCTCCATCATGTGGATAAAATATTCTCTTATATTCTTTTTATTTTATCAATAAACATTGTCTAGATGAAAGCAATTTCTATATTATTAAGTTGGACCAGAATAGTACGTGTGAGTACATTAGCAGGAGGGGATATGGAAGACAAATCAATTAATAAGTATAAATTACAATTAATAATTGATGATCACCAGGCAGAGTTCCTGCCCTAGCAGGCCCTAAAATTCTTTTCATGAGAGTAAAATGGGATGAGAGGTAATAATATTAATCATATCAGGGATATTGAGGGGGTTAGTTTGCAATGCAAGTATTGGTATGTATTTAGTATTTTCAAATAGAACGATGTGAACAATGAAAGGCATTTCTGAAGCTGAAAATATAGAGCTTGGGATAGGGCTCAGTGGATAAAAGTGCTTGCTTTGTAAGCATGAGTATCTGAGTTCAAATATCCAGAGCCCATATTTGTAGCTGAGCTTAGTTGTACTCAGGTATTCACCTCCATTGCTATGTGTATCTGAGAGAGAAGGATTCTGGTGTTTTCTGGCTGCCAACCCAGCTCCAATTTCAGTGACAGACTCTTTCTCAAAATCTTAAGGGAATAAGGCAAAGGATGATTGAGTAGGACAACCACAATGCTCCTTTGGCCTCTGCATATGTCTATTCTTCTGCACACATGTACATGTGCATTACACACACATATGCAATCAATATGCAACAACACACACATACACAACAGTTGAAAATGCCGATAGTTTTCCTCTGGTTCAATCATCTTTAAAATTCTGCGTGTCTTATCTCTTTTTCCATTTCTCTGATATTTTAAAGATGTAAAGTAGGATGTTGGGTGAAATATTATGTAATGGTTGCTATTGAAATGAACCAAAACATGAGTTAACTGCCTAAAAAGACGACCATGTTCATTGTCATCAAATTCAGAGCCTTGCCCATGCCATCAACGATTCAGAGATGAAGACTGGCATATTTTGTCTACAGTTGCTTTTTCAAGTATTCCTCCAGTTCTCTGAAGACCCTGCATTTAAGGCATCAGCAGACATAGCAGGCAACTCTGTGAAGACTGTCTTCCATCCTGCCAGCTCACAGGCAGCACTTTTAGCAGAACCTGAACATGTCCCTGCACTCAAGATCCACAAGATGGCAGTAGTGTTCATTTTTTCTTTTTCTTTAAAAAAAATTAATTTTTATAACACTAATATCTCATTCTCTCTCTCCCTCCCTCTCTCCCTCCCTCTCTCTGTCTTAAAAAGATATCTTGCCTCTCCTGAGAAATTTCTTCATGTGATTAATGATTAATCTGAAACTCTGATAAGACTGCAAATAAGAGAAAATCACCTGCCTATTCCTTACATCTGTGTTTTGAAAGCTGATCATCCCATTTGTCAAGTGTACATATCTTTCTTGCGCTGTCATATTCTGTCCAGAACAGCCACTAGCATTCACATGTGCCATTTGCATTCATTAAAATCAAATAAAATTTAGAATACAGCTCTTAATTCAATTGTGCAAAGTCACATTTCACATTCTCAATAGTCACATCAGGCCAGGAGCTTCCAACATGTCATGGATCAGACATTCAACATACACACCATCATTGTGAGTTCTGCTAAACACCACTGATTGAGTCATAAAAACTCAAGGACTTTATATCAGTTACTTTTCTATTATTATGAAAAAAGGCCATTACAACGAAGCTTATAGAAGAAAGCATGTAATTAGTTTTGCAGTCTCTGAAGGCTAGAGTCTATGATGGCAGAGGAAAGGCATGCCAGCAGGAACAGCTAAGAGCTTTCGTCTTGTTCCACAAGTAGGAGGCAGAGAAATACACACTGAAAATAACAAGAGTCCCCTGAAACCTCAAAGCATGCCCCCCCCCCATGACACACACCTCCTTCAACAAGACCACACCCTCCAATCCTTCTCAAACAGTCCCACCAACTGGGGACCAAGTATTCAAATGTATGCGCCTATGAGACTATTCTCATTCCAATCATCACAGGCCTCTCCGTATTTCTAAGGACTGATGTACATACATGATATTCTTCTGCTGGGTCTCTCTGTGGCATTCCAATGATAAATTGAGGCCATTAAAAACCTGAAAGTAAAATGTGAATCTTCACACACAATTGTGTATAGTGTATTCTTAGAACAAGGCCATATCCTTCAAACTTCAAGCGTGCAGGGCCTGTGCTGATGGAACCAGACTCCCCTGCACAGTGTTAGGCATGTTCTGCACAACTAGAATTATTATTATTATTATTATTATTATTATTATTATTATTATTATTATCTCTCATATGAAGTAACTCAGCATGGTCCTAGATTATAGAAACAAGATGTAACTAGAGCAAGAAACTAGATGACCTAACCTCGAAGTGTTTCTCAATGATCCTATAATAACTCAATAATCTAAGGCCACAGAATGAGGCAGAAGATGTCACAAGAATCCACTTGGTTCAGGAGATGAAACACAAATTCTGCTCTTTCTGTTTCTATGTTTCTTTTCAGAGAACATGAAGTGCTGGGAAAAGCGCTATGCAAGATGAGTTTCAGTTCTGGATTTCTCTTGAATCACAGTTAGTATTAAGCATGAAAAGGATTGCAAAACCACAGGATAAAAACAGCACCCATGGCTGGAGTGTTAATTTTATACAGAGAGTTGAGGTAGAAAACATAAGTGCTTTGACTGGTAAAGAATTTAAAAATTATCATTTTATCTCTGAAATAGATGGCTGTGTTATAAAGAAGATGAAATACAAAAACAACTCCTGGTACCTGCAGTGGGCCGTTTATGGTCGGCAGCCAGCTCCTGCAGGCTTCTTGTTCGTTCTCCTGGCTGGGAGGACCACTTTTAAACGTTTGAGTTTTTTTTTTTTTTTTTTTTTTTTTCATTAAACATTTGAGAAATGCTTCAGTAGTCAACAGCGTGGAAGGGAAAGACTTCCCAAGGCAGGTGTGCAGACTCAACCATGATTTGGTATCTATAAGCCCAGAAATTCTATCTTAATAAATTGATAATAGAATTAAAATTAGATTTTAATGAAATATAAAGTGCAATAGTTAGTACTGATAGTGGTGGTAGTTAGTACTAGTATTATATCAGAAACCTGAGATAATTACTAAGCTAAAATTTTTGTTATCGTTAATGTTGTTTTGGAGAGAGAGAGAGAGAGAGAGAGAGAGAGAGAGAGAGAGAGAGAGAGAGAGAGAGAGAGAGAGAGAGAGAGAGAAAACAGCCTTGCAGAAACAGGTCTGTCTTTATACCTATAAGTGGGTTCTGAGGACCAACCTGAGGTCACCAGACCAGACCTATGTCATCAGGCACCAATCATCTCTATCCACTAAGCTGTCTCTCCAGCTTAGAACTAACTTTAGTGCCTGAAATCCACTCCAAGCTGTCCGGAAACAAGGAGAAAGGGAAGCAGAAGACTGTATCACACAAAAGATGGCAATATGTTCAAGCAGAGGCAAATCGCAGGGCTACAACACAAATGATCCCTCATGAAGAATGGAATCATTTCACAAATATAAATTTCACCAATAATAAAGAAATACTCCTCATAAAGCCACACTTTTTAGTTGACGCAACATAAAAGTCAAAACCAAGTTGTTCTATCGGATTCTTGTCAGTCACTAACGCAACAGTTGGACATGAATCTGTCCTTCCAAGGGGCATTTGAGTTACAACACAGTGAGTGTGAAGTGGGGGAATCTGAAGAAATGGGGGTCTCCAGTGATTACTCCTTTATAATGCACAAACACTCTGTACAATAAAATTCCACCAATATCAAAAAAATCCATAATATACCAAAGTGAGAGAGTTCAGACACCGAAATGGAAATGACTTCAGACAGTTACTGCAAGTGGAAGACTTGTTACTCCCTGAAACTACCAACCGTTAGGATTTATTCAAGATGCTCCCGGAAAACAAGATGGGAAATGTTGTGGATTCTTCTTTTAGGTTTTTGATCATAGCAACAATGATGTACAAATGAGCAGTTCGTGTTTTTACATGATTTTTTTATTGTGGTAAATTTATCTAAGATTAAATTTACCTTCTAAATTAGGTGGTGGTGGCACATGCTTTTAATCCCAGCACTCAGGAGGCAGAGGGAGGCGGCTCTTCATGAGTTCGAAGCCAGCCTGGTCTACACAGAGAGTTCCAGGATAGCCAAGGTTGTTACACAGAGAAACACTATCTTGAAAAAAAATTACCTTCTGAAATATTTTCAGCATGTGGTTTGACCATGTTCAGTATATTTTTATTATTGAGCCATAGGTCATTGGAATGTTTTTATCTTGCCAAATGAAACTAGATTCATTAAAATAGACACCCCCCCTTCCCCAATGTATGCTCCATCTTTAACAACACCCTGTCAGCTTTGTGTATCTTTACCTGTAGCTACTTTAGATAATTTAAGAGTGGAATCATTTAGCATTTGTGCTTTGGGGACTAGTATGTGGTATATGATAAGATTTGCTCTTTTTAAAGGCTGATGTGCATTATAGTAGATATCAAAATCATATATGAGAGCTATATTATTATATAGAGTAAATGCTCAAAATCTAATGGCACACTTCATTGACAAATCCTTTTAGATTTTTTTATTTAAAATTTTTAAAGAATTTCACACGAATACCATATTTACACCATTTCTACCTTCCTTCTCCAACTTCTGTTGCCCTCGCACATTCTGACTCAAACTGACCTTTTTCCCTTTAATTCTTATTAATGTTAAATAAACACATTACTGATCAAAAGGTGAAGAAACTCAGGTCTCTGCTATGAGTCTATCTAGATGAGGATACACACTTGAGTTATAGGCAAAGGCCTGAGAATTTGTACCTATGGCTGGTTGGCAACCTGATGCCAGAAGGATTACAGGGTCTTTATGTGGTTTTCCTTCCTCTGAAGACTAAAGTAGGAAGCCAATGAAGTACAGCGAAGTGATGATTGAAGTGTTACACGTTTGGTGAGGCAAAAATGGACTTGTTGGCTAAAAGGGGTTTCTCTAGGCCTCTTACTATTGTGTTTTCTTCTTCATTTATCACCGAAACTCTGTCTGAGCAGAGATACAAGCCTAAGTTGATGGACAAAACTCGGAACATCAGTGTTAGAAGATGAGAAAGGCCAGGATCTACTTAATATCTCCAATCCCAGCTAAGCCACCCTTGCATAGATGGAGACCAGCAAGGCTACATTAAGCAATCTATCATCAACAATACTTACTTAGCCTTTTCTATTCCAATAAGCTTATCTTGAGGCATATCTTAGGGTCTGTGCCTAATTAATTGCATTGAGCTGTAACTTTGAATTTGATCAATCAAATATTTATCTCTCTCTTTGAGTTAGATACCATCACAAAAATAACAGCCTATAGGAAAATAATCTTTCTAAATCATGAAATATAATGATAAAATTGTATTAGAACCATTTCTATTCTTGGCATCCATGACTCCTATAATTACTGAATCAATTTAAAGAGAACCCAAATGCGTGTTTAGCAAGTTCTCTACTTGAGGCTAAATAACAGGACTTTTACATAGCACTCACTTATGTACTCTCCCCCCACCCCGGGTGTGTGTGTGTGTGTGTGTGTGTGTGTGTGTGTGTGTGTGTGTGCATGTGTACATAATAGATGCACAGACAGAACACATTTGTTTAGAAGCAGACTGCCAAAGAGTTCAGTAAGGAACTAAGAAATGCCTTCACACTCACCTGCATTCTGATCCTTTAGAACAGTCTTATTAATAGAAAGCTGAGATGCACAATCACGAAGTCCTAAACATATGTGTACTGGGATTATAGATAATTTTAAAAATTATTCTTAAAAACAAGCAAGCAAACTAAGAAGGGAAAGTTACAGGAGTGAAAGAACAGTGAATGAAATTTAGACAAATGGATTCAATACCTCAGAAAAAAAAGTGCAAAGTATTATGTAAAACTCCAGTTTAGAATGCAGGATGTGCTCAATAGGCTTAGGCTGGGCTTGTAATCCTACATATACTACAGAATCTACACCTCAGGATGTAGAGGTTGCTGGTCTGGTCCACACTTTCAGCAGGAATTCTTAGCTCATGCTGACACCAAAGGCCTCATTCCTCACATTCAGAAAGAAGCCACCCGCGCAGTTTATGTAACAGAGGTTGTAGGATGCCCTTGAGTCCTCTTTAGTTCATGGTTAGTTTATTGATATAGCCATGATTGCGATATGGGACAGAATCACCATTTTATTAGTGTGCTATAATTCATGATCTTCCTCTCCCAAACCTGCACCATTGGTGTTCTGGCTTAGTGTGGGCTTCTAGCCATCAGTTCACCACTTGAGTTCCAGGGCTGTGGTGTAAGTTTTCTCTTAAGCCCTTACGCCCTTTATATAATCATAGGGAGAAAAAAAAATATCGAAATACACAATGGCACTGTGGATACTCAGTGGTCCAAATGATTGACATAATGAGAGAGCCATGAGAAGGCTTCAGAAGAATAAAAGCTCCCATGGAAGTTTGTGTGGACAGATTCATCCACTCAGCCTTGAAGAGCAATGGAGTGTGATGGTGCCCCAGCAAGACCAGGCAGAGTGGAGCTCTAGGAGCTCCGCAGCTTGGTGCTGCCTTGCCCCACACACCAAGTGCCAAGCCCCATGCTGGGTCATTGTGATCTTTGCAGTCTCTCCCCAGGGCACACTCAACCTAAGAGGCTGTGCAGTGAACAACAGGGAACCAATGAAAAGAGCTGATTATGCAGAGGAGCTTAGTCAGGTGGAACTATTAAATAAAAAGTTCTCTGGCTTGCTGAAAATTCAGAACTTGAATAAAATTCATTTAATGTTGAGCTTTTCCCACAGAGTTCTCCTGGCATGCCCCTTTGTGTTGCATCCAAAAAAAAAAAAAAAAGGCAAAGCAAAGTCAGGCAGTCATTTCCTCCCACTGCACAGCACACAGGACAGATGAATGAGCCCAAGTAGACACGTTCCTAAAACAGCAAATCACCCACTTGGAAGCAAGAGAAAACTCACAGGCCTCTGCCCTTGGGGTCATGTGCTTGTTTCAATAACAAAAACATCATCTATGGGCTTTGTTGTATCATAGTTCTCTTTAAAAATTATTTTGCTTGTGACAGTTGAACATTTAGTTGGAAAAAATAGGATATGGCCTCATTCTTTATTCAGTCAGTAACTGTCAAGTCACTATGGTTTGCCCGAAAATGGAAGAAAACATTCTGCGGATGTGTAAGCCGGTTGTATGAGGTTGAACTGTGTATTCATTATTTTACTGTTAGCACTGACAAAACGACAAAGGGAAACGACTTTAGGAAGCTGTTATTTATTTCGGCTCATCCTTTCAGAGGGTTCAATCCAAGGTCATCTGATTCCAGGCCCATGTGAGAACCAGACCATCATCATCATCATGACCAAGCATGAAGTGACCGGTATGCAGGTGCCCAAAGAAGTCTGGAGCTGCAGTTCCAGACAGTTGTGGCCTGTCTGATGTGGGTGCTAGGAACTGAACTCTGGTCCTCTATAAGAACAGCAAGCGCTCTTAGCCACTGAACCATCTCCAGGCCTGGAAGTCGTTTCTTAATGGCAGATTAGAAGCAGAGATAAAAAAGGCAATACAGGAAGAAGTCAGGACAATATATATCCCCCCCAGCAGCTCCCGGTGGGGCTGGAGCTCGGATGGGGAACTAGCAAAGGAGAACCACCAAGGCTACTGAGCGCCAACTAAGTATGTGTGGATTCTCTGTAATTTAGCATCAAAACCATCTTAACTCATTTGATAGAAGCAATGCCTGTTGCTTTTAATCCTTTAGGTTATATATCCATAGAAAATGTTATTAAGAACGTGTCTAGTGCCCAGTGAGAAGACACAGTGAGTAAAGGCACCTGTTGCCAAGCCTTATGACTGGAGACAGATCCCCAGCATTCACATGGTAGAAAGAGAACAGCAACTCCTACCACTCTGACCTCCACATGCTTGCACGCTCACACACACACATGCTCACACACACGCTCACACACACTCATACACTGACACATGCTCTCACACACATGCTCACACCTACCCACTCACATATAGACATACTCACACCCACTCACCACCCACACATACACACTCACACCCGCCCACTCATACATATTCATACACACCCACTCACACACCCACACTCACACACACACTCACACACACATGCTCACACACATGCTCACACACATGCTCACACACATACTCTCACACAAAAGCTCACACAAATATGCACACACTCACATCCACCTATTCACACATACACACACTCACACCTCCACACAAACACTTTCACACACACGCTCAACAACATATACGCTCACACACACACTAACACACACATGTTCACACACAAGCATACTCTCTCTCACACACACAGACTCACATACACACACTCACACCTACTCATACACACACTCTCACATATTCTCTCTCTCTCACACACACAGACAAACCATACATACACACACTAAATAAATTAATTTTAAAAATTATAATGTAATTCTCATATTCGTTTTACAACAAAGAGGCCTAGAAAAGGCTCCATATCAGTCAGAATCCATTCTTTATCTCACCCAACATGCAATACTATAATCATCATTCAGTTGTAACCCTCTAGCTTTCTATCTTCAGAAGGAAAAAGAAAAAACCAACCATAGGTATAAATGTGTAATAACTCAAGTGCATCTCCCTCTGCGGAGCTGGACTTACAACACAGACTGAGTTTTTTTTTCATTATTTGGTATATTTAGTAATGATACAGTGGAATAGAATTTGTCAAGGGGATGCCTGACTAATATTGAAGCATTTATTCAATAATGCTATCCAAAATCACACTCAGAAATGATTCTGATGAATGTCTTGTACATCCTTGTCATGACAGATGGACTTTCTGAGAATCCATTCTATAGTATATAAACTGCTTCAAAGCCACCAAAACAAGACGCTACAAACTAGGTAGCTGTAAATACCAGACATTTTTCTCACATTTCTGAAGGTTGCCAATCCAAAATCAAAGTAGAATGGGTATCTGGGTGAGGGGGGAGGATCTGTTTTGGGGCTCTTAAGTGGACCCACAATGCTGTATCCTCACACAGTGGATGAAGTAACAGGGTTATTTCATATGGCCAGTAACACTATTTATCAAGCTTTCATGATCTCACCTCCTAATACCATCACTGTAGGTGTAAAGATTTCATTCCATAGAGGTGGAGTAGAGAAGAATACAAGCATTGAATTACGGAAGACACAGGACAGACCTTAGACTGACTTTAATGAACTGTGTGTGTCTATGTTATGTTCACATATGAACTGGCTTCTGTACTTTAAGTCACTTGGAGGCAGGAACTGAAGCAGAGAGCATGAAGGAATACTCCTTGCTCCCCATAGCCCATATTAAACTACCTTTCCAATACTTACCTAGACCACCTGTCCAGGAGTGGCATCACCCACAGTGGGCTGGGTCCCCCCACCCTGAGCATTAGTCAAGAAAATGAGTCTATAGACTTGTCAATCTGATGGAAGTATTTTCACAGTTGAGATTGCTTCCTCCCAAATGGCCCTAGTCTGTGTAAAGTTGACAAAAAATTAACCAGCCCAAGTATCTAAACAGTTTTTCACATGGTTAAGAATATAGTTTAAATGAAACAGTGGTGTGCGTGTGTGTGTGTGTGTGTGTGTGTGTGTGTGTGTGTGTGTGTGTGTGTGTGTAAAGCTAGTTTGGCAATATAAAAATCAAGCCTACAAATTTGAAGTCATTAATATCATGTTTCACCTGTCTTAGTTAACTCCTAAGGGAGCATAATTATCCTGAATTACTTAATTTATAGTTATAAATCAAAACACAATCTCGTATCGACATTGTCAAAATGGACAAACATTCAAACAATAATTCAAAGTCAAAGTAAGAAGACCACATTAGGAATTAAAAATCCAAAGGACACCAACATACCCCAAACGTGTGCAAAAATTACTAGAATCCTGGTCAAGAGAGAGCTGAACTACCAGAGAAATGGGTCAACATAACGGATGTTGATCAACTACTCACAACAATGCTATGATGACACTGGATAACAGAAGGCAGAGCAGATGATGGAGTCACATCTGTGGCTCTGCTCCAAGACAAACCTGTTGTGAAGGTCAAGTTCCACAGAGCCAGGAGCTTCCTCTCATTAGCTGGAGTGTTGCTGGTCTTGGGTGGCCTCACCTAGCTGGAGCCAATTCTTTTCTGGGTAGCTCTCTTGGCTGCAGGTTAGCCTGGGAATATCATAGTGATGTATATGAAAAGAGGCAAGAATAGTACAAAGCTTTTGAGGTATAATAACACAGTGAGGAATAATAAAAGAGGAAGAAGCAGTCAAGAGCTTCCTCAGGTCTTTGATAATATCTAACCTGGGGGAGGTCCACTAACCAAAGTAAGGCATGCTAACTCCAAGGGTCTGTGTGGAAAAACAGAGCCAAAGATGCTGGTGCTAAGTGGGACCATTAATGTAAACAGTATTGCACAGTGGAAGGCAATGCTGGGGCACTGGTCAGAGTCAAGTGATGGAGAGAGACAGGTGACTACAGACACTTTGTGATAAAAGATAAACTGAGAATCGATGCATGAAAAGAAAGTATCTAGCTCGTCCACATTCACTCACTTGTTCAAAAGTAATTAAAGAAATAAAAACTATTCAAATCCTGGCTGAACATTTCCACCTATTACAATTTAAGATTGCGATCGGGGACATTCAGGCTAGATACAAAGAAAATCTTTTTGACAATGAGAGTTGTTAAACACTGGAATGGATTACTAGAGGAAACTGTAATTTTCTTTTCTTTTATAGCACTTAAAATCAGACTAGCTACCTAGTTATCTGGTATGTGTTCTTGGGCAGAAGCAAAAGATGAACTAATTGACCTTTCAGAGTCCCTCCAGACCTATTATTGTCATGCTGAACCTATTCACATGGTGGAAGAAAGAGTCTAACAGCTTGCTTTTTATTCTTACCACTTAACACACATTTATTACAGACCCTCTCTGTGTTTGGCACTCCACTTGGTACTAGGGATGCAATCCCAGCCTTTAAGAAGATCATAGGCTTTGGTCAAAAGGTGGAGCACAAATGTTCTGTCACCATTAGCAATGCACAGGGGTGATAGAAGATGCTATTTAAAACAGGGAATGCCTTCAAAGGACAAAGAATACTGTGAAAGGAAAGATCCTTACCCTAGGACTCTGCCTAGCTTTTATGCTGGCCAAAAGAGCAGAAGGCGCTTTTGTTTGACTTACCCCATGGATGGCTTTGAGACAGACAAAGAAGCTTAGAGCAGGGCTGTGGGTTAAGGGCCAGAGAGAAAAGTTTCCCAAATAATTGAGAATTTATGGATCTCTAGAAAGGCAAGAGGGCAGGGTAGTGTGGAGGTGTAAGAATAAAGGGGTACCTGGCCTATGAGAAATCTCTTGTTTTATAGCGATCAAAGAATAATTAAGACCAGTTTAACTTTTAAAAGTGTGTAGCAAAAGAGAAAGCCAGCATAGACACCTCTCAGCTAGCTTCTCTCTTTTCCATTTAATAACAAAGCCTGATTATAATGCATAAGTAAACCAAGGAAGAAATCGGGAAATGGTAAAAGGAAGATAAACTGAATTGGGTCCCCAGGTCTGAAGGGTTACTAACAGCTGCCTACCAGGGCCTCTCCAGGCACTGTTCCACAAGTGAACACATCTTAGACATGCCACATTCTCAATATGCAACAGAAGGAACTCACAGCAACCATAAGTCTAATGGAAGACCGGAGCACACCATCCAAGGTGGTGGAGCTAAAGACATGGTGACAGATGGCAGAGAGGACAAGGAAGGTGGCTTCCTTCTCCTCTGTCAGTCTGTCACCATGTGTTGTGTCAGACACCACCAGTGTTGGCCAGCAAGAAGAACTTCCTCAAACCAGAAATGAGTCCAGGAAGTACCTGAACACAGAGGAAGATGAAGATAACTGTAAGGAAAACAATATGACAAACTAGAGTCTTGGGTTTCCTATAATTATACCATCACACACACACACACACACACACACACACACACACACACACACACACACACATCCCAGCATGGTTTTATAGTTTAGATAACTCAAAGATAGGAGAGGCATGTCCTGCTTCAGGGTTTGACATAACTTATGTGGCGAGCTAATGAAGACACATGGACACAGAAAAGCTGCTTCTGAAAGCTCAACGGGGAGCTGGGATATTGTGCACAGCTGAACATGGGAACCAGTGTTACAGCATCCAGATAAGCAAGGAGGCTAGGTTATTCTACACAGCTGATCAAGGAGATAAGTTTAGCTAATCTCAGTTGGGGCAGTTTCTGTAAAGAAGCAGTCTTCAGGTTGTAAACATCCAGGGGAAGAGAGCTGTGGTAGATATTTTATGCACACACTATCAATATTCTCAGACACAGGAAGGCTGTGACATCCCTCTGAGCCTTGGGGAAGTCTTTTCCAATTTCATAAGCTGTCGCATTTCGGTCCTTGACATAGCCATGTCAACAATACACATTCTATCAGGGCTTCCCCCATCCCCTACAAGATGCTTCAGCTGATAGGAACATCTGTGGCTCTTTCAGAGCAGAGCTGGGTTTCTACCGCCATGGTTCACAATGGTATACAACTCTAGGTTCTAACATTCTTTTCAAGTCTTTATGGGTACCTAAAAATGTGGAACACACACCAAATAACACACACATACACACATATGCACACACAAAAATAAACAAATAAACTTTAAAAAAAAAACCCTTTTAAAAGAAGAGAAAAGAAAGGGTAAAAGAGAGTAGGCTTTGAAGTCACAAAATATTGATATCAGTAATCTGTGATAAATCATGCATGTATATTGAAATATCCAGAGTAACCACCAAGACAATAATACTGCATTCAAAGGTAGAAGAAATAGGAAACTGGAGTGATGATGGATTAGTAAGTGCTACACAGGAAAGAGAACCTGCATTCCAGTTCTTAGCAACCTAATTATATATATATATATATATATTATATCATATATATATCATATATATACATGTATCTAGATACATATATATGCATAAGTATACATGGATCTAGATACATGTATATATATGAGACAAGACTCTATATTTACCTGTACCTTCACACAGTCAAGGAAAGAGAAAGGAGAGTAGTTTGTGTTTACTGACCAAGAGATTCAGTGAAATAATCTCAAAAGAATAAGGCAATGGATGATAATGCAGTGTCTTCCTCTGGCATCTGTGCATGCACAGGCTAGTCAACTCACATGTGTGCATATAATAAACACACATACAAAGTACAAGAAATTTATCAGTGAACATATTGATGTTGGCTATATGCAAGAAGAGAGAAACATAAGAATAAGAAGCAAACAAATTAAAAATAGAATGTCAAAAATTAGTTTAAGAGTAAATGATTTAAATACAACAATTAAAGAAATTGGAAAAATGAATCAAATATAATTAAAGTATGTAGCTCTTATAAGAAAGTCATTTCAAATTCAAAAAGATAAACCACTGAAATGTTAATTTTTAAAAAGGTGATATATAAATGTCATATGTAGTAGACTTGATAGCAAAGGAAATTACAGAGACAGAGAAAGACACTGTAAGGTGATCAAAATATAAATGCATACCAATCCCAAATATGCACCTACTGAATAGTGAAGCACTTAGGTCCTTGATGGAAATGGAAGAACTTTGTAAATCCACAGTGATGGTTGATCTAATAACATCCCAACTTTCAGTGACTAACAGATGTTCCAAATAGCCAGCGTTTTTATTCAACTATAGAAAATCCAACTAATGCAATTGAATCAACCTATTTAGAAGACCTTAACACATTACTTTTCATATGCCAATGGATCATTTGCCAGCATAGACCACACCCTGGGTTAGAGAATAAAACATTTTTTAAAAAATTATAAAAGACAAACATTGTTCTCTAACCATAGTGAAGTTCAAATGTATGTAAATGATAAAAAGGTGACAGAAAATAATCAAACAGGTGGAAATTAAATAACACATTATAAAATAATTTATGGATCAAAGAGAAGCTCTCAGAGTGAAAAATTTAAAAATACAGAGAACTAAATCAAAATGAAAACACAACTGAAGTTAACCCAGTGCTTACAGGAGCTGTATAGCACCAAACATTCATATTAGCAAATGGGGAGGGCTCTATTTAATGTATGATTTCCTACTTTGCGAAACAAAGAGAAAAGAAAGCAAACAAATTCCGTCAAATCTGCATAAAGATAGGAAGAAGTGGGTCAATAAATATTGAGCAATGGAAAACATAAAAAGAATCACTTAAATAGAAAGGTTTTTTTTTTTTTTCCAAAGTAGTCAACAAAATACAATCAAGAGAGAGAGGGTACAACTTGCCCGCAAGGAAGGAGAAAGCAGTACAGAGCCCACAGTTGCTAAAAGAGCACTGGGAGACACTACAGAGATAGTTACACCCAGGACTCCAACAATTCCTGAGAGTGGAGCAATTTCTCAAGGGCAGAGCAGCCAATACAGTGAAGTAGATAATCCAGTCACGTGATCACTGAAGAGGAACATACAACTGCAAGGAAGTATTTATTCAGAGCCAGCTTGGTTCACTAGAGAATTCTTTCAAACACTAATTTTACATTATTTCTTCTGGAAAATAGACGAGAAAAAACATTTCCCCAATAAGATTATTATTTTGCTACCCATGACAAAGGAAGTCTAAAAAAATAAATTTAGAAACCACTAGTTTCAAAATCTCAGATTCAAAGATTCTTAAAAAAACAAATATTGAAGTTTATGCTAAGAAATATATGCTATATCCTTTCAGAATTTATTTCAGATATGCAATACAGTTTGTTATTCTTAAAAAAAAACTCTTGATATAATTCACCATATTATTAAACTAAAGAAACAATATTAATTACACAGAAAAAGTACTTCATAGAAAGCAGAACTAATTCATATGTTCTAAACATTATTTGGAAGTTTAGAACTAGTGGATGACTCAAAAATAACAAATATGTCCCTCCACTTTTTGGCAATGGGGTAGAATAAATTGAATAGAGAAAGGCTGACCTTTCCAATCAGTGATTTTAGGGCAATTGGCTATCTATTGGAAAACTAAAACTCACACTTTATATCAAAGTTATCTTTAATTAGCCACAGGCTTCAATGTAAAACATAAATATATAAACTTTAGAATAATACATAGAAGACTGTCAGTGCATAGAGTTAAGCATAGTTTAAAATTTTTGTTGTGCTATAATACAGTAATTGTGTTTCATAACATTTATCTCAGAGAGTAGTGCAGAATTTCTCACATGAAAATACACAGATGGTTTTTAAGTTTTTATTGTTTTTTTCTAATTTATGTTATGGGAAGGACTCTCAGACAACTTGCTGGAGACAACACTCTCCTGCCATGTGGGTGCTGGGAACTGAACTCTGGTTGTCAGGCTCAGCAGCAAGGACTTTTGTTGTCTAGACCATCTCAGTGGCCATGGCACATGCATTTTTATAACAACTAACCAGTCTGGGTGTTCCTCAGTGAGTGAAGAGTTCAGGATATTGTGGTCAACACTGTCCAATGATGCAAAGAAACAAGCTTTTGACAAATAGAGTGACTAGAATGAATCTCTAGGAAGTTGTGCTGAGTGAAGAAAGTGGAGCTGTAATGCTCACATAATGTCTGATTTTCATGCTTCTACAACAAGCATGAAAAACAGAACCATAGAAAACACGTCAGTATTCTTACAACATTAGGAACAGAAAAAGGGGGTGGTGGGGGCTAGAAAGAGGTGAAAGGCTCTTAGGTTGGGGCATTGCTCTGATGAGACTGCTTTGTGTCTTAACTGTCCATTTCATTGTCCTGGTGAGAATATTGCATCAGAATTTTGCAAGAGCTCAACTCATAATATTATTTCTAGCAATTAAATGTTAATCTATAATTATATCAAAATAAAACTTTAGCTTTAATGTCTAACAAGAAATGGGAAGGTTTACAAAACAGAAAACTTAAATACAGTGGTATTAAAAAAAATAAACAATATACTGGAAGGTATCCTGGTTTCTGATATCATGATAGCTTGACTGTATCTAGAATGAAGAACAACCGAGATGCTGGGTGCTCATGGGAGGAATTTACTTGATTAGATTATCTGAATCAGGATGACCCGCTCTACATCTACATGGCACCTTTTTGTTGTAGCCAAATAAAAGGACAGGACACAACAAATCTTTGCTTTCTGCCTGCTTGCTCTCACCATCAGTTCTATTCCTCTGGAGAATCCTGACTAATATGGATAAGAAAATACAAATGGTTAAGCATTATTTCTCCTAATTATTCAATGATAACGTAAGCAGGACTTGGCAGTAGACGTAAAGACCACCCTAAAACAGAGAACTTGAATACATGTTATAGGAGTTACTTTTCTTATTGCTCTAAAAAAAAAATCAACTTAAGAATGAAGGGTTTATTTGGTTTCCTTAGGACAGAAAAATGTGTCAGAATTCATAATGTCAGGGGCGTGAGGCTAGAACTCCTCACACTCCTCTAGGTAGATCAAAAACAAGAGAGCCAGGATCATGGCTATGCAGAGGGCTTCCTCCTTTCAATCTTTTGATTCACCCCATGGATGATGCTGCCACATCAATGATGGTCTTTCTTCCTAAGTTACACCTCTCTAGAAACACCCTCAGAAATACATACATAGCTTGCTTCATTGATGGCCTAGGTGTTTCTTTAACCAATCGAGTTATCATAATTAGCCATCACACTTATTAACTCAAAAATAAGCCTTCAATTGTGTTCCCATGGAAACACATTGAAGTAGAACCTCACTGGAAACACTGAGTATCTGTTTCTAAGATGACTATTGATTCTATTGTGGACATCTTATATGTTATAATAGTATGCAGCTCTTCCAAAATTGAACCAGCCGTATGCTGCCAACATAAAATTACCTAAAATTATTTGTCACAGAAAATGCCAAGTACAGCCAGTCATGATAGAACATGCCTTTAGTCTCTGCTCTCAGGAGGCAGAGGCAGACATATCTATGAGTTTCAGGACATTCCGGTCTACATAATGAGTTCCAGGTCAGTGAGGGCTGAATAGCAAAACACTGTCTAAAAAAATAAAATTGAATATAACATGATATCATTTATTACAGAATAAACAAAGGATTGTAACATAAAAAAGTTTGCATATAAATATATTTTAGAGGAGTATGGAAAAACAGTGTCTCTCTGAGCAGACTAATTGGGAATATCATGTTAAGAATATTTTCTACCATAAGTATTTCCATGCTGTTTAAAATATTTAATATATTCACTAATTTGGTCTTCTGAAGTTTATTAAAAAAAAACTGAAGGGGAAAGTTTGATTAATAGAAGGCTAAGATTATCTGCTATTCATCTTCCACTGTATTGTTAGTGCCCTGGCAGGCCCTCTTAATAATGAAATCACACATCTGGGTTGAACACCCTAACATGAATTAATGGCGCTCTAGTGTAGAAAGAGAATCAAGAAAAGGACCTATGTTCCTTTCTTGTGCCTAAGGGAGGGTTGAGATGCAAAAAAAGCCACAAGGTAGAGAAAGAACTGAAGCTCATGAGATGCCCAAACAAACCAACAGCATCCTAAAAATATAAGCTCCCAGCCTCTCCACGTATAAAAATCAAGAAAATTGGATAAAGACATTGAGCTCTGACAGGACTGTGCAATCACCTACATGTAGTGGGATTGTGTTCTGTTCCGTTGTAAATAATTGTCCCATCTACTGATTTAATAAAACTGCTGATTGGCCAAAAGCAGGCAGGAAGTATGGGTGGGGCTACCAGATTAAAAAAAAAAACTCTGGAAACAGGAAGAGACACCACAGAGAAGCCAGAGAGACACCAGAGAATCCAGAAGATACAGTGGACAACTATGCTGCTCTGAGAAAAGGTACTGAGTCACAGAGCTGAACAGAATAAGAATCATGGACTAGTTTAGGAGCAAGAGCTAGCAATATGCCTAAGCCACAGGCTGATCAACATAAAGTTAATACAAGCATCTGTGTGTTTCTGTGGGACTGCAGGTCTTCAGGTCTGTGGGTCTGGACCACAGGCCAGACAGGCCAGAAACTTCATATTACACCTACATCTTATGAATGTCGAAGAGTAGCATTGCTTAGCCAACCACTGTGTCAGTTCATCTCACTGTATCTATTTGTATAAACACATGATAGAAGGACTTAGCTAAATATATATATATATACATATACATCCTATATATGTATATATACACATCCTGTATATATATATATATATATATATATATATATATATATATATATATATATATACATCCTCAGTTTTCAAAATGTCCCATAATGCCCACTGGCATGTTTGTTTATCTCAATTAATTTTTATTTCTGTTTGGAACAAATATGTTATTTAAGTCACCTTATGGTAGTGGTATTTACAGAGAGCTACAGCCATCTGCAGATTTGAAAGGAAGAGAGCCCCATGAGCTGAACCACTGATGACAAATCCTGTTCCCAAGCTCCTGACGGTAGTAGTGAGTGAGACAGATGACTCGTGGCTCTCATACATTACGATCCTTCCCCATTAGCTATTTATAGGGAAATCTTTTAAAAATGTATATGCTTAAAAGTTTAAAGTGTGCTACTCAGGACGGTACATTGATAAATGGATATGCTATAGGTTACTCTGTTCCTTCTTTTCAGACTTAATTTTATTGCCAGGGGTAACAGAAAATACAAAATTATTCAAGTTCCTGATACAAACTCTTAAATAAAAGGAACTTTTCTTCCCTAAGTGAAAAAGAAAGTATTTCAAATATTGAAATAAAGATGAATTTACCAAGGGAAAATGTAATTGTGAAAGAAAATAATGTAGCAAAAAAATGGTATGTGAATATACAGGTAATATATTTAAATTAAATGAAGGAGCAACTAGACAAAATCCCCAAGAGGAGCTGGTGTGTGTGACTGCACTGGGTACCCATGTGTCCCTGTGGAACAGCTTTGGAAGCAACACCATGATGGAACAATTGCTATGGTGACAAGAGCATTGGAAATCTATCTAATTACTAAATTAATTTAGTTCCTACAGATCTCTAAAGTGCCTAAGTCCATATGCTGAAATGGATAAAGAGGGGCTTTCTGTGTAATCAGGGTTGTCAGATCCTGAGTTCGTCCTAGACAATAGACATATAGCCTTTATGTATTTAACACTGGCAAGAAGACAATAGCAGATCACGTATGCATGACCACGGACCAGCAGTCTCAAGCTCCTGAGAGCTCATGAGTACAGTCTTCCACTTGACCCTCAACCAGAGAGCCTTGAACTCCCTAGTCTAATACAGCAATGCATTCTGATGCAGGCTGATATCTTAAATTTAAATCTCTGTAACAAAACAGATCCAGGCAGAGCTAGGAATATTCAGCTAGCAAAGATAATATTGTTTTAATCTAAAGAAGAAAATATCTAAAACTAAAACTGGTAAACACACACATCTTCAATTTTTAAATGTCTATTTTAAACTTAATGTCTATTCCCCCTTTTATAATTTCTATAATAATGGGTGGATACATGAAGGACACCGGCAAACCAAAAAAAAAAAAAAACCAACTCTGAAAAATGTCAGAGGAACAGCACATGAGAATCTCTCTAATATAATAGCATTTATAGTCTAAAATTTATACCAGTTTGAATATATAAAAATTCTATTGGAGGAAATTAACAAATCCCTTAAAGGAAACCAAGAAGACACAATCAGCTGAGGGAAATTAATAAAACTATTTAAGGCCTGAAAATAGAAATACAGGCAATAAAGAAAACACATACTGACAGGATTCTGGAGGTGAAAAATTTAGAAATTTGAACAGAAACTACAGAGCAAGCTTCACCAAGAGAATACAAGAGATGGAAGAGAGAATCTCAGACATTCTAGATATGAAAGAAAAAATGAATACATCAGTCCAAGAAAATCTTAAATCTAAAACATTCCTGGAACAAAACATCCAGGAAATCCGGGACAGCAGGCAAACACCAAATCTAAGAATAAGAACAGAGGAAGGAGAAAAATCCCAGCTCAAAGGCCCAGAAAATATTTTCAACAAAATATAGAAGAAAATTCCCTAACCTAGGAAGGAGGTGCCTATAAAGGTATAAAAAGCGTCAGAACACCAAATAGACTGAACCGGAAAACCCTCCTGCCACATAATCAAACACTAAACATACGGGATAAAGAGTATTAAAAGCTGCAAAAAAAAAGCTCAAGCAACATGTGAAGGCAGATGTATTAGAATTACACCTGACTTCTTAGCGGAGAATCTAAAGGCCAGAAAGGCCTGGACAAATGTGCTACAGATGTTAAAAGAACACAGATGGCAGCCCAGAATACAATACCCAACAAAACTTACAATCACCAGAGGTGAAGAAAACAAGATATACCATTATAAAGTCAAATTTAAACAATATCTAATCTACAAATCTTGCCCTACAGAAGGTGCTAGAAGAAGAACTCCAGCCTGAGGTTAACCACATTCATGAAAACACAGGAAATAGTCTCACATCAGCAAAACCAAAAGAAGGCACACACACACCACCATCATCATCGTCAACAAAATAACAACAAATAAATAAATGGAATCAACAATCATTCTTCACTGGTATCTCCAAATATCAATGGTCTCAATTCCCCAATAAAAGAAACAGACTAATAAAATAGATAAAAAAAAAAAAAAAACAGGATCTTTCCTTCTGCTGCACCCGAAAAAATACACCTCAACATCAAGAATAGATATCACCTCAGCATAAAAGGTTAGAAAATGATATCCCTAGCAAGAGGATCTAAGAAGTAAGCTGGATAACCAACTAACAACATAGACTTGAAAACAAAACTAATTAATCAAAGGATAAAGGAAAGGACATGTCATACTCAAAGGAAAACTTCATAAACATAGCATTTAATTGTTAATATCCATGCCCCAAACACAAGGGCACTTGTATTATAAGAGAAACACTACTATAGCTTATATCACCTATTGACCCTCACCATGGACAGGTCATCCAGACACAAACTAAAGAAATACTGGTACTAAATGACATTATAAATTAAAAAATATACTTAAAACACATTTACAGAACATCTCACTCAAACAAAAAAGAATATATTGTGTTTTCAGCTCCTCATGGAACTTTCTTTAAAACTGACCACATACTTGGACACTAAGCCAGTCTCTATATAGAAGAACATTGAAATAATTCTCCACATCCTGTTAGACCACCAGAGATTGAATCAGGACATCAACAACACTGAAAACAGAAAGCTGACAAACACATGGAAACTGAGCAACTCTCTACCGAATTAAAAAAAAAAAAAAAAAAGGGTCAAGGAGGAAATGGGGAAATTAAAGACTTCCGAGAATGAATGAAAATGACCACACAGCTTACACAAACTTAGGGGACACAGTAAAGGCTCTGCTGAGAGGAAGGTCATAGCACTATGTGACATTTTTTAAAAAATTGGAGGGTTCTCACACTAGCAACTAAACAGCACATCAGAAAGCTCTGGAGCAAAAAGAAGTCAGCATGCCTGAGAGGAGTAGATGGCAGGAACTAGTCAGACTGGGGGCTGACGTCTATAGAAAGAAAATAGAGATCAGTGCAAAGAATCAGTGAAACAGAGTTATAACAGATACCACATACCACAGTTAAATCAAAATTGGATAAGCCATGTAAATAGGCCTAGAATCTCCAGTGGAACAGAAGCAGTCATTAAATATGTCCCAATTAAAAGAATGCCCAGGGCCAGATAGTTTTAGAGCAGAATTCTGCCTTATTTCAAAGAAGAGTTAGCACCAATACTTCTCAAATTATTTCATAAAATAGAAACAAAAGAAACATTACCTATTTTAGGGTTTCTATTGCCTCAGAGAAAGACCATGGCCAAAAAGCCAGTTTGGGAGAAAAGGGTTTACTTGGTTAAACTTCCACATTGCTGTTGATTAGTGAAGAAAATCAGGACAGGAACTTCTGGAGAAGGAGCTGATGCAGAAACCATGAAGAGGTGCAGATTATTGCCTTGCTTCAAATGGCTTGCTCAGTCTGCTTTCTTATAGAATTTTGGATTACAGGCCCAGAGATGGCACCACCCACAATGGGTTGAGCCCTCCCCCATGGATCACTAATTGAGAAAATACCTTACAACTGGATTCCATAGTCATTTCCTCCTCTGAGGCCCATTCCTCTCTGATGACTCTAGTTTGAGTCAAATTGACAGAGAAAATCAGTCAGTACATTACCTAGTTCACTTTATAAGGCTACAGTTATCCTGGTATTCAAAACACATAAAAACTCAACAAAGAAAAAAATTACAGAGTGATTTCCTTTATGAACATAGATGCTAAAATACTTGTAAACCAAATCCAAGAACACACAAAAACGATCATCCATTGTGTAGGAATGACTCTCACCACTCAAGTGTTTGAATGCTTGGCCTATAGGGAGTGATACTATTAGGAGGTGAGGCCTTATTAGAGGAAGTATGTCTCTGTGTGGGTGGGCTTTGAGGTCTCTCATGCTCAAGCTACACCCAGTGTAGTACACAGTTCATTTCCTGTTGCTTGCACATCGAGATGTAAAACTCTCAGCTCCTTCTTCAGCATCATTTCTGCCTGCATGCTGCCATGCTTCCCACCATGATGATACTAACGAACTAAAACTCTAAACTGTACCCAGCTACAATCAAATGTTTTTCTTTATAGGAGTTTCTGTGGTCATAGTGTCTCTTCACAGCAATAGAAACCCTAACTAAGGAATCTACCATGATTAAGTAGGCTTCCTCCAAGAGATGGTTCAATATATGAAAACCAACTAATGTAATCCACCATACAAACAAACTGAAAAATATAGCTTGGTCATCTCATTACGTGAAAAAAGACTTTGACAAAATTCAACACCTCTTCATGCCAGTAGTCCTGGAAGAGATTAGGATAAAGAGATATCTATTTATAAAGGTGATATACAGCAAGCTGTAGCCAACATCAAACTTAAATAAGAGAACACTCAAAGCAATCCCACTCAAGTTAAGAACAAGACAAGGCTGTCCTCTTTCTCCTTATCTATTCAATAGAGTCCTCGAAGTTTTAGCTAAAGCAATAAGAGAACATAAGGATAATCAAGTGGCTACAAATTGGAAAGAAAAAAGTCAAAATATCGCTGCTTGCAGATGATATGATAGTATACATAAGTGTCCCTAAAATTTTACCAGGGAACCCCTACAGCTAAGAAACATTTTCAGGAAAATGACTAAACACAAGATTAACTCAAAAAATTAGTATTCCTTCTATATACAAGGAATCTGAACTGACCATCTCTTCTAATGAGGCAAGGCTCCCAGTGATGGGAGTTTTGGGCTGAGATGGTCCCACAAATATCCACAAACAACAAATTTTGATGGTAGAGCATAGGATTGCTCTCTGAAACCTGACAGTGTGAGCCCCATTGCAGGGGACAATATCTAGATAGCTCATTGAATATAGAAAGGTCAAGATGGTACTTGTATTGAGCCTTCACCTCTATTCTAGTCTCTTTGGTGTAGGAAGTTACTCTGTAGGCTACCAAAAGAGTAACCTGGACACCAACCCAGCCTCAAAACCTTTGACTACAATTTGTCCTTCCTATAAGATGTGCAATGGTGGCACAGAACTTGTGGGAGTGGCCAACTACTGTCTGAATTAATATGAGGCCTCCTCCATGCAAGAGAACCCTTGCCTGATGCTGCTTGGATGGCCAGGAATCAGAGACTGGATAGCCCAGAGACCTAAGAGTAGAACCCTGTGGTTATATATTGTATATTTAATAAAACCAGTTTGGAATATCAGAGAACAGAATTACCCACAGTCAAGACTAGAAGGCCATAGAGTGGTGACCCAGGCCTTTAATTCCACCACTTGAATTACAAAGATCTTTCTGGGTCTCTGTGAGTTCAAGACCTAATAGCCAGGCAGTGGTGGTACATACCCCTAGTCCCAGCATTTGAGAGGCAGAAGCAGGAGGATCTCTGTGAGCTCAAGGCCAACCTGGTCTACAAAGCAAGTTCTAAGACAGCCAAGACTGTTACACAGAAAACCCTGTCTCGAAAGAACAAAAACAAACAAACAAATAGGTTAGAGATTTTATTAAATATACAGTATATCACCACAGAACCCAGAACAACTGATTGAGAGAGAGGAGAAAAGAAAGAAAGGAAGGAAAGGGAAGGAAGAAGGAAGGGAGGGAGGGAAGGAGACAGGGAGGGAGGGAGAGAGGGAGGGAGGAAGGAAGGAAAATCAATGAAATAATACTCTGCTATACTCATAGATTGGTACCTTGTCTTATCCAGTCATCATCAGAGAGGCTTCCTCTGTCAGCAGATGAGAGTGGATGCAAAGACCCATAGTCAGACATTATTCAAATAAAGAGTATATAAATTGGAGGTCTTGATGGGTCCTTCCACTCAGAGCTCCAGGAATTAAGGTGCAGAAAGACTGTAAGAGTCAGAGGGAATGGAGGACACCAGGAGAACACAACCCACTGAATCAACTAAGTAGGGCACAGATGGGCTCACAGGGACTGAAGTGGAAATCCTGGGGCCTGCTCAGGTCTGCCCTAGGTCCTCTGAGTGGAAGTTATAGCTGTTAGCTTGGTGCTTTTGTGGGACTCCTAACAGGTAGCAGGTGTGTCTCTGACTCTTTGGCCTGCTCTCGGGACTCTTTGTCTCTTGGAGGGCTGCCTTGTCTAGCTAAAAGTGTGAGAACTTTTGTCTTGTCATATTTCTCTGTGTGTGTTTGTTGTAGTCTCTGGGAAACCTGCTCACATGAGAGAGACATAAGAGGAGTACAGGAGGGAGAGGACAGGAGGGGAGAGCTAGGAGGAGCAGAGGGAGGGAAGGGGAGGGTGGAATGTATTGTATGAGAGGAGACTATTTTCAATTGTAGAAAAGAATTACAGACTGAGAGAAGAGGCAATGATTTGCATGGAATGTTAGGTTTAGAAACTGATGCGGATGAAGGCAATTTAGTGTTGTAAAAGAAAAAAGGTTCCAACATTTGCTAAAGCCAAGTGAATGACCTTTGGGAAGTAATTAGACTCTGTATGTCTTAATTCACTCATCCATTCAAGGGAGGATCTCTTGCTCCCCTTAAGCTCCCTATATAAGAAAATGTGCAATTCAAGGACTGGGAATAAACACACACATATGTGTGACATATACGTTTTGGAAATGTGAATACATTGAATAAATAACCATTACCTTTTAAAATTGGTTTTTATATTTGGTATCCTACAAAAGTATTTTTTTTGTAAAAATAGCAGGACATCTAGCTTTTCTATGCAGAATTTTGCATTATTAAAGATACAGAAGGCAGATAAGAATTATAACTATTTCTAAGAATTTTTTAAATTATTCATTCTTGGGACAAACTGACAATTGCACAGTTTAAAAATACTTAAAGCTTATTTGTAAAAACATATCAGAATGCATAATCCCTATGGACAGTTTTGTTTACTGTAAGGCAATATCTTAAGGTAAGTATCTTATTATTGTCAGTACTAGAAAATTCCACATATCCCAGCATGACATTCCTACATCTACTACTTAAAATTTTTATTTCTAGTGTAAATAAAACAAAACATGCTCAATTCAAATCAGGTTTCTAGGATGAACAATTCATGTGGCTGTTACTACTTTGACTTCAGAAAGTCTGATAGGACCCGATTACTGCATAAGGTCCATCTTTCCTTCTCTCCCATGCACATTCCTGGTTCTGATTTTAACTGAAGAAGCTGTCTATTGTCACTCATGAAGCTCTGGATGAATGAGTTTTAATTTGACCCTCAAGAGTCACTCTAGCCAAATAATAACAATGAAAATGCATGAGAACAGCAATTTCAACCTGGCTATTTCACAGACAAGCTTATTTTATGCATCAATAGCAAATAAATCAAGAAATTGGATGGACTTGCTGAATGTCTTTCACTGCTATAAGTAAATCCATCTAGCTAGCGTAACAAGCAGTTCCGAAGATTGGAGTGTAAGCAGAGAAGAAATATTGATTGATTGCTTTATTTAGAGTGGAGCTGAAATACCACCTATGCAAAGAATTCAGCATATCTAGCCAGGTGGTACCATCTTCACAGCAAGGTAGCTTAGACTTACATATGTGGAGTCCCATCCCAAAACTTAAGCCCATCTCTAACAGGACAACAGCTTCTACCAAAGCTGTGGGCTATTGGTGGTAGACTCCGGTGACTGTAGCCTACACTAGGTGTCTGCAGTGCCACCTTGCAAAGTAGCCTTGGGTCCATGGGAATGTCATCCACCCATAGGAGGCAGTTGTTGTCAGCCAACCTTGCAAGCATTTAAGCAGGGAGAACATCCTACATGGAAAGAGCTAGTTTCAAATCCTCTTGTGGGAGACACTGAAACAACTGTCCCCTGCTTTGCTAACCAGGCATCATCTTCTAATTGGAAATCAAATAGGCATGAAAGAAAGAAGCCTTGCTCCATAGTCTGAGAACCAATAGACGTCTTAGTGAGGCTTCCAGAACAAAAAGGATCTAGAGAACAAACACTGGTTAGCAGTGTATTTGCCCTGTAGAAAGCTCCTTGAAGCTGGTGTTTCATGATTTGATTGTTCTGAGAGCCACTTCCCAAAGGTATATTGTTATGTAGATGCTCTTCAGAATTTCCTCAAACCTGAAGAACCAAACTCTAAACAAAATTAATACTCCATGTACCTACTGCTAAGAAATTAAAATGTGCTAAGTTTATCTGTATTCTGAAATGAAGGAATCCTGAAAGCTTTGTGTAGCCACAAAAAAAAAAAAAAAAAAAAAAAAAAAAAAATGCAGCGTGTGTGCCTAGGAGTTCATAACATGAAACAAACCCCAGAAACTTCTCTGATCCTTTCAGAGATAGGTAATTCAACTATTACTGCCAGCAAAGGAAAGCAAAGCACATTGGGGAAAGGTGGAAATCTAGTTTCAACATGTGTGCAAACACAACATGACTAAGAACAATTTATGAGGGGAGTGATTTATTTCGGTATATATGTCCATCATGGTGGGACAGTTACTCTAGCAAGAACTTGAAGCGGAAGTCATAGCAGAACGCTGCTTGCTGACTGGCTCATGAGTTCAAGGTTAGGTAGTTTTTTTTGTATGGCCCTGGACCAACCCAGAGAATGGTTTTACCCACAGTGAGCTGGAGCCTCCTGCATAAATCCCCTCCAGGCATGCCCACAGGCTAATTGTAACAGGGAAAACCTTCAGCTGAGATGGGTGACTCTAAGCAATGTCAAGTTGACAGCTCATGGCCAACTGGACTCTTTTCCTAAGAGCTGATTTTCTCTGCAAGGTGGTCTTACAATGCATGAGATGCAAAGTGCCCTTTAGAAAAATAACAGTTGCTGAAGGCCTCACATCTTAAAAGGGGGGGAGGGGGAGATTCACTGGAAAATATGCTTATCCAAATTTACTATTGTACAAAGCCCTATATACATTGGATAAATTATCAGAAGAAAGTTGTGTCAGTCCCCAAAAGTTGATTTAGTGAGTTCCAATAGGATTCATAAGAATTAATGGAAATTCTTAATACAAAAATCAAGGGGAAATTTTAGTCATAAAATTTAGTGTTGTCATATTAAAATCAAATGGAAGGTCCCGAACTTTCAGAGATGAATGTGAGTTACCAAAATAAAATTATTCATAAAGCTCTGGTTTTTATGTACCTGAATATGATGTCCCTCAAAGGTTTCCATGATGCTGAAAATTACCTCCACCATAGCAGTAACACTGTGATAGCTACAGTATGGCTGCATACCTCTTTCTATCCACCCCAATCCCTATACTGGGGACTACAGAAATAGGTTACATGTCTCATTCCTGATTTTTACAGCTTCCAGTGATGTCAAGAATTGTTTTCAGGAGCTTTGCAGCTGTCTGGGGTATGGACTTGCTCTGGCGGGTCCATCAACCCTTGATATGGCATGTACCCCACTAATCTCCCCTGGGTCCCCTGTGACCAGAGGACAAGCCTCTCAAGAGAAGTATAGGACAGTCTTCATTTCTTCATTCACACAACTGTCTTTCTCCCATAGAAGGCCACATGGCATGTGCTCACTAGGTAGGCAGAATAATGCAGTTACCAGACATTTGACTACGCCACTGTTTCTGATTGATCCTCTTCCGCATTTTTTTTTTTTCTGCATCTAAGGCTCCAGGAAACATAACCAGGGTTTGGTGGGAGCTCATAAGATTGTCTGGGAGCAAAATAAAAAAGGATCCAAATAGGAGGTTTTCACAGGAGGGGAGTGCAGTTCCACCCAGCCATGCCCACAGGCAATCAAAATGCATCGCTGTGGGAATGTGGAAATGGGGATAGTTTATCACCTAGTAAAACAGGGGGAAATGAGCACAAATGCCTTCATTTCTTACAGTACAGTGTGAAAGGAAATTGAATAAATACCCTGGTTGCCCAAATCACTAGGCTTCATACTTGAAATGATTGAGGGGAGAAAAAGAGAGTTCTCAGAAAACGTTTTTCTAAAATGGCCTGTTTAAGCAGCTCATTTCCTCAAGCAAAACTACAACTTTTTGATTTATAAAGTATGTGTTGTGGTAGAAGTACCATTGAAAAGGTTCTTTAGGCTTTTTGAGGCAGGGGATTGATACTGTCATCTGCTTGTGTCTCTGGAGAAAGAGCTAACACCAGCATGTTGGGCCTGATGTTTGCACAGGAAACCATTACTCCTTGCTTTGTGAAAAGGAAAGAGAACTCAATTCTCTTCATCCCTCTTTTTGCCTATTCCAGAAAAGAATGATCTAGAAGGTGACAGCCCTCATTGCAGAGAGGCTGGGATGTGACAAAGTGAGAATGCTCTTGTCATACACTTTTCCCAGTGATTATTTTGCTAACAGTAGCTGGCTGTCACTCCTCAGTGCTCCTGAAGTGATGTACCCAACAATTTTATCCCTGCTTTCTGTCTTCCACACAAATGATGTCAGACTCTGCCTTTCCCATTGTGTAGCAATATCTTTCCTGCACTTTCTCATTTGGCTTGCACGGCCTCTCAATTTCTTCTCAACAAATGTCCGAAGACCCATTTCCAAGGCCAAACAGACAAGCAAGCTGTTTATATCAAAAGGCAGTTTGAGTGACTGGATATTTTTTCCAAATTCACAATGACTCCTACTTTACATGTTTTACTAGTTTCTGGAAAAAAAAAAAACAAAAACCCAAAGATGGCCATGGAGATGACTCAGTGGTCAAGAGCACATAGTCTTCTTGCAGAGGACCTGAGCTTGATTTCAAGCACCATGGCTGGGTAATTCACAACCACCTGTAGCTCTAGCACACACACACACACACACACACACACACATTGATGATGATGATGATGATGATATGAATCTTTTAAAAAAAATCTCCCAAAGAGTATTTTTTGTTCTTTAAGTTATTCTGAAAATGAAGAAATAATTGGTTCTAAATTCTAATCTGCAGATGTCATAAACAACAAAGTCCTCTGTGTAACCAAAACTTCCCCTAATGAAGAACAAGTTAATGATTCTAGAAAATCTTTGTCCACTATAAATATCTCTGCCTTGAGAAAAATCGATAGCCCATGAAAGCTATTTAGTCAGACAGTTCTTTATTGTAAATAAGTAAGAGCTGGAAAGTGATGTTTAAGAAGGGGTGGGGGTTACTCTTTTTTTTCTTTTTAAAGAGTGGGGACAGGTTCTAAGGTAAACATCCAGTCATACCTAAAATGCCTCGAGAATTTTATATGGACAGCTTCTAGTGCTATAGAATAAAGAGATGACTGGCAAAGCTTTCCCCCATGAAGGACTTTATTGCTGCCTGCTATAGACAAACAAAATTATCAAGGCACGTGAAATGAGTGTTCAAATAACGGAGAACAAGTTTAAGCTATTGATTCCGAGAGAAAGAGGGAGGTGAGACATGCCCTCTAGTCCTCTACATATTGCGTAGAAGCAGTTTAAAGGTTCAAAGTAGTCAGACAAAAGGCAAAGAGGCTGACATCTCCATGTGATGAACAAGTGAGTGTTGTTTGGAGGGAATCAGGGTTGCAGAATGTAAGCAACAGGATACTGGAGATGGGATACTGCTCAAAGAGACAATGGCGACAGCCTACTTACGTGCCTATCCAAATTGCTACCAGAATATTGTCACTCTCATGCGCAAGGTAAGATTCCAGAACGCCCAGGCAAAGGTGGAGAGCAGTGTGAGGAAAAGTTACTTGAGAAAATGCAAGGGAAAAGACGACCAACAAGATGTATGTACTGAAACCAAAGATCCAGATAACTGAAATTAATATAAACAGTCAATTCCCAGCTGTGTCCGACTCATAGCCTTATCTGCAAGCCAAGGCCCCACACAAAATGCTAAGTTTATCTGAGACATGATGACATTTGTCGTTATATTTTATATATGTTGCAACGTCCTCCAGTATGAACATTCTAGGTAACAAATATCATGTCACAATGCCAAAGGCTTGAACATGTCTGGACCCTAATAGGAAGACAGAAATAAATATAATTATTAAAAAAGACACAGTATATCTTCACTCAATAAACTTCAATGTAAGAGTTAAGTTACATGTTTTAATCTCTTCTCTTTGTATTACTTAAAACAATTTTTAAATTTAATTATGTTTCGAGCACATTCTTCTCCTCCTCCAAGTTCTTCCAGATCCCCTCCCTGTCCATCCAACTTTAACTTCTTTCTCAAAAAACAAACAGAAACCCATTAAGACAAAAGCTCAGAAAACAAAGTAAGCCTGTGAAAAGAAAAAGAAAAATATCTGCAATTAAATAAAAGCATACATGGGGAAAAAATCCTGTGGAATTCATTAGTCAACTACTGAAGACAAGGCCCGTCCTGAAGTAACTGATAGACCCACTGTCACTCTAGTAGAGAAAACTGATTTTCCCTCCCCCAGCAGGTATAAGGGACAGTTCAGTTGTTAACCTTTACTATAGTGGCTAGGTTTTATTCATTCATTAAATAAATAGCAAAATAAGATATAAAAATACAATAAATCAAAATAAACAAAATTAAACAGAAACTATCACAATGACATAGGACAAAACAAACCAACAAAAGGAAAACAACCCAAAAGAAGGCACGAGAGTCAGAGACCCACTAGTTCACACTCAGAAATATAAACACTGAACTGGAATCCATAATATATATGCAGAGGACCCGGTACAGACACGTGAAGGCCCTGTGCATGCTGCTTTGCCTATGTTGATTGAGAAGGCCACATTCTGCTGTCCTCTATCCCCTCTGTCTCTTCCTCTTTCTGCCTCATTTACAAGGGGCTTCCTGAGCCCTGAGGGGAGGGATTTGATGGAGTCATCTCATTTAGGGTTGAGTGCTCCAGGTTCTTTCTCTCTCTATCTCTGCATATTATCTGATTGTGAGTGTCTGTATTTGTCCCCATCTGCTTCAGGAGGAAGCTTTGCTGATAATAACTGAATAAGGCATTTGTCTATTAATATATTAAAATATCATTAGGAGTCATTTTATCACTATTTTTGTCTTTCTTCAGACTAGTATTATTTGGTTTTACCATAAGTTCCAGGTTCTTGGTCAGTCAAGCTGTGTCAGGTATGGGTTCCATCCTTTGGAATGGGCCTTAAGTCAAATCATACATTGAATGGCTATTCCCATAAAGTTTGATCTACCATTACCCTAGATATCGTCCAGAGAGTACACCATTGTATATAGCTGTTTTGTGGATGGCTTTATGGTTTATACTTTTTTAAAAAAAAGTTTACAGAGTACATTCCTGTGTCAAAGATACTGGAACATAAGGGATAAAGATTGTATGTAGAAACTGGCTTGACATCTCTGCCTTCAATGAGTTGTGAAGTTGTTAGTTTCAGCAATGGGGGCTTGCTTTCAGTTTGTGGAGAGTAACCTATAGTCTTGGCAACAGTCTGGGCTGTATGTTTCAAAATCACCAAAAGTCAGAAAAAACAAGATTAATCAAAAAGAAACCTGGAGTGGTTACATACCTGACAAAATAGTGTTATGATGAAAAATTCTACGTGGCATTATGGATGACATCTTATGATCATAAAGCCAATGCACTTCAGCCCTTAAAAGTATACATATCTAATAACACAATTTAAACATACAACACAAAAAATAACTCAACAGAGACAATATACAAACCAATCCAAAATTATAGTTAGGTATGTAATGTCATTTCTGGGGAGGCAGATTACCAGGTCTTACTGGACAGCCATACTGGCTTATTTAGCAAGTTCCATGTCAGTAAAAGAAGTTATTTCAAAAAATTAAAAGGCAGAGAATAACTGAGAAAGGATATTTGAGTTTCAATATTATTCTGTTTCCAAAGGCATGCACACACATGTACATACACACTTTAACACACAACAAAAATAATAATAATAAAATGAATAAAAATTGGGAAAGAATAATAAAATCACTTTTATTCAAAGAAAAATAATTATCTATGCAGATAATCCAAAAAATGTAAAAAAGCCACTAAAATTTAAAATTGCATTTAGCTAATTTGCAAGATACCAGATCATTATAAAAAGATCAACTCTATTTCTGTATGTTAGTAACAAGTAACTGGGAATGTATTTAAAGAAACAAAATCATAATCTTATAAAAGTTGAAATTTATGAGAGTAAATTTGCTATGAAGTAACATCTAATTACTGAACACTACAAAATATTGTTAAGAGCAACTTAATGGAGAGAAACACCACATTTACGGGCTAAAAGACAGTAATGTTGAGATACAATCTCTCTAAATTAATCTCTAAATTCAACACACTCAGAGTCAAAATCTCATCAGAGCCTGCATGTACTGCCTAGTTTTATGTCAACCTGCCACAAGCTAGTCACTTGAGAAAAAAAAAAAAAAAAAAAAAAAAAAAAAAAAAAAAAAAAAAAAAAAAAAAAAAAAAAAAACCTTAAACCTTAAACCTTAATTAAGAAAATGCCATGTAGCGGGAAGTTTTCCTATGTTCCTTAGCTGCTAAGCTCCAAATAAACACACAGAGGTTTATATTAATTACAAACTATTTGGTCTATGGCTCAGGCTTTTGTGTCTTAACTCAACCTATTTCCATTAATTTATGTTTTGCCACATGGCCCCTGGCTTACCTGAGTACCATTTATATCTTACTCCCGAGGAAGCTGGCTGCATCTTCTCTGACCCCACCTTTCTCTTCCTGTATCTCTCTTGGATTTTCTGCCTGGCTGTAAGCTGTAAAGCACCAGTTTCTTTATTAATCAATAGTAGGAACACATATTCACAGTGTACAGAAAGGCATTCCAGAGTGCCTCCGTAAGATCAGGCTGTAGGCAAGCCTGTGCAGCATTTTCTTAGTGATTGATGGGGGAAGGTACAGTCCATTGTGGGTGGTGCCATCCCTGGACTACTGGTACTGTCTTCTACAAAAAAGCAGACTGAGCAAGCATGGTCTCTGCATCAGCTCCTGCTCCAGGTTCCTTCCCTACTTGAGTCTGTGTCCTGACTTCTCCATGATAAATAGTGTTCTGTATGAAGTGCAATCTGAGCAATTCCTTTCTTTTTCAAATTGCTTTGGTCATGATGATTCATCAAAGTAATAAAAATCCTAAGACATTCTAGGAGCTTGAGCTGGGCCTGTCTGCTTTTCCAGTACTGACTCAGAAAGGGATGACTATTCCTTCCATGTTTTGTCTCTTTCCTTCTGATGATGGTTGAAGCCCAAGAGTGCTTTCTCTGGTGTCTCAGGTTTCCTTACTCTTTCCAGAGCTTCTCCTTGTGCCCTGTGACTGCCTGTCTGCCACATGGCTGACTTCCCACCATCTTCACTTAAACTCCAGTGTCTCCCCTCCCTGCCCCCCACCCTTTTCTCTTCCATTCTCCTTTACGGGGCAACTACTGAGATTACAGGCTGCCAGCTCTGGAATTTTTCTTTTAAATACTAATAAAATTGTCTCCTTTTACTAAAGTCACAAAACAAACAAACCATTAAAATCTCAATAGGCTTTTGGCTACTAATGACAAACTGACTCTACAGAACTGAAAAAGTCAGGCTATTCAGATGTATTTTTAGAAAGAACTAGAAACTAATAGAGAACTTGATAATTAATTTCAGGACAGAGACGGAGCTCATTGGTAGATGGCACACATGCCTGGATAACATTAGGCCCTCAGTTTAATCTATAGCATTGATAAGGTGTTACAATAAAGTTTCTGATCCCATCTGGCCAAAAGTCCAGACACACAGACCTGCTGTCCCAGACCGCTTAGCCAATCACTGCTGCTTAGGCCACCTAAAATGACTCAGAAGCTTATATTAATTTCATGCTATTCAGCCTATGGCTTAAGCACATTGCTAGCTAGTTCCTTCATCCTAACTCAATCCATTTCATTAATCTGTCTTCTACGTGGCCCATGACTCACCTGTGTTCCTTATATGTTTCTTCATTGGGCATCTGGCTCAATCTGTCTCTGACTCCACCCTTCTTCTCCTACCTATACTGTCTCTGGCTACTGTGTTCACCAAGGGCTAAAACAGCTTCTTTATTTATTTAAAGATTGATATTCACAGCATACAGAAAGACATTCCCACATCACCTCCCCATTTCTGTCTAATCAAAAAGGAAGGTTTCAATTTTAACATAGCAAAATTACATATAACAAAATAGCCATTAAGCAAGAAATACAGTTACAATAGCTAGTCTATTTATATCTAACAAAATTAAAGAAAATACTCTATCATCTACCTTCTCCATGTGAATCTAAAGTTTCATATCCAATATACCTTTAAAAATAACTAAGAAAAACTGTACCTATAACTCTCTAATCTTCAACTACATCAAAGACACCAGAAGGATATAATATTACTTGAGTAAATGGGAATTGCAAGCATCTTCCAAAATCTAGAAATGACAGAGATGACACCTATCTACCTGGACAGTCACCCAAAGTTTTTTTTATAAAATTGGGGCATCAGCCTACAGGCCCAGAGTCTCTGGCATAATTTACAGTAAAGCAGGAACTCTGAAAGAATGCTCTGCTCATTCTGCTCATAGTTCATCAGTTGTTTCTTCTTGTGTCCTGAAGAATTTCTGGAAGTTTTCTCTGTAAATCAGGAACCTGAAGGACCATCTCGACTTGTTCTGCCAAAGTTCAGAGGTCACTTTCCTATGAAACCTACATGTCCAGTTTAAACAACAAACTGTCAAGCAGTCAATACAAGAACAGGTTCTTGTCCAGTGGCTAATCATTGCCACAAAGAAAGTAAATTCCATATGGAATTTCTTCAATGCCAATTTTTCTCTTGAAGTAGATTGGTGCTGCCAGGAGCAGACCTGTATCACTGTTCAGAAAAGTCTAAGTTCTTAAAATAGTTTAAATGCCATATTCTGTAGGTCTTAGAAGTGTTTGAAGATTACCTATCTAATTGAAATATATCTTTATATACCTACAAAAATCTAACTAACATGACTATAAGTTTTGTTATCACAGATGACTATTAATCTGCATTTCTTAATTATACATTATAATTTTAAATGAGTCACATAAACACCATATCTTAAATAAGAGTAGAAAAATACATATAGTATAACAAAATTGACCTTAAATTTGTATCAATAAACCAAAATCTATACCAACATAGAATATTTTGAGATTAACAGCTGATTTGTAGATTAAAGTATATTCAATAATTAATTTAAAAAAATCATTCATATACCATATCCCCTTTTTCTTCTTAGAAAGAGATTAACTATGACCATTAATCATTTAGAATGAAAAAAAACATTTATAAGCAATATTTTGGGAATTTGGGTGTAGTTTTCCATTATTATTTACTACTGATTAAAGGGGAATTGAAAATCTCATGGGTTCTTAAGACTAGATCATAGTCTGTAGCCCTGATGCTGATATGGCCATCTCTTCCCAGATTTTTTTTTCACGGGGTCTTGGTTGATGAAACCATATTTGCCTGGAAGCAATCCACAGGTTCTCATCTTCTGTGGAAACAAAAGCAGAACTCTTCCAAAGCAATAAATCTTTAGACACAAATTTCAAAGTCAAGATACCTTTAAAATATATATTCTTGTTTAGCTTAGCAGCCTTTGCAATCAATTGTCTTTCTGAAGTTAGCTCATTAACAGTTAAGAAATTAAAAGAAAACACAATAACCATAATCTAGATTCTGTACCTATTTTCAATCTTTATGTAGCTTATCATATTTTTATTACTCTATTTCTCTTTTTTTAGGGACTTCCTCTATCCTCTTTCTTTTCTCTCTGAAGCCTATGTACATTTTACACATATTGTAACCCGTTTACAGGATTTTTTCTGTCTGAATCTGTTTTATTGTGATTCTTAATCATCTTTTAACCAGAAGAGCTTTTAAAATGCTACCACTCTCTTAAAGAGCCATGTAGTTTTTGCAGATAAAGCTAAATCATTAAGTTCTCTTAAAGGGGCCGTGTCTCTGTTCACTGCTAGCAAACACAGCAGACCTAAGAAACACTGCTCCTAAGAAACCGTCTTTCACTCTGTTTCCTTTTTGTTCAGCATAAATGTAAATATAAATTAATCACATGTTACTGAGTCTTCTGTGAAACTTCAGGAACTGGCCCGGTTGCAGCTTACACTCCCTGCCACAAGTCTGCTGCCGCCATTTTGAATGTGGCCCAAATGCCACTCTATCTCTGTACAATGACCCACTTCAGGTACACAATTTGAAAGCTGCTTTAGCTTAGTTTCTGTGTTTTAGAACCCTTTCTAATCTTTCTCAGGCTTTATGTGGGTGTTCGGCCCACTCAGGGACGCCATCTGTTACAATAAGGATTTTTTGCCCTGGGCAGCCAGATGTCCAGACCTACAGACCTGCAGTCCCAGACCACTTAGCTGCCCACTGCTGCTTAGGGCCCCAAAAATGACTCAGAAATTTATATTAATTTCATGTTGTTTGGTCTATGGATCAGGCACATTGCTAGCTAATTCCATCTTAACCCATTTTCATTAATCTGTCTGCCATGTGGCCTGTGACTCACCTGTTTTCCTTACATGTTTCTTCTTTGAGCATCTGGCTCAATCTGTTTCTGATTCCACCCTGCTTCTCCTACCCATACTGTCTCTGGCTACGGTGTTCACCAAGGGCCAAAACAGCTTCTTTATTTAAAGAGTGATATTCACAACATACAGAAAGACATTCCCACATCAATAAGAAAAAAACAAAACAAACTTCACTACTTTTAAAACTTTTTATGAAATTATAGTAATCAGTAAATGAGTCTTAAATGTTAGACATACATAACCAGGAAATAAATTAAATCTAAAAGTACAGCCCATGTATAATTGATTGACTTTCCACACAAACACCAAGATAATTCAACAGGAAAATGATTTACTCCTCAATAAATGATAATAGAGTAACTAGAGAGCCATCTGCAAAAGTAAAATGTTTTAATAAAACCCCTGACTTTACTCAAAAATAAAGCATACACCTATGCAAAATATGGGGAAACTTTTGTGACCTCAGGCTAGGGAGAGATTTTAACAAAAAAAAGCAGAATTTAAAAGGGAAATGGCCAAGCCCCTCTGATATAATGTCTCTAGCTTCCCAGTACTCACATGGCCCCAGCCTACATGTGTTCCTCCAACCTTGTCTTCCTTGGCATAATGGACTGCCCTACTGAAATAATGAAGCAAACAATTTTTCCTCCTGTTTCCCTCAGAATTTTATCATAACAGAGAGAATGCCAAGACTATATAGGTTTTGATATTGCAAGGGATTTGACTCAGACACAAAAGGAAATAACAGAACCAAGGAAGTAAGTGAATTTAAGTAAATATCATACAGGAAAGGAAGCAAACACATTATACTATATACACAGGTAATAAAGACAAATACAACAAACATATCAGTACCTACAAGAATCCAGGGCAGAGGGATAGCCTTTCCTGTACATGGAACTATGGGAAAGCCTTTGGGGTTGATTAAAAAAAGGTATGTGTATTTGTGGGATGTTTGTATAAGTTTAAGATTTTGTCAAAACCAACCAAGTTAAAAATTCAAATAGATTCATTTTATTTTATCTAAAAAAGCCATTATCCATCCATTGCATAGACAACAGACCCTCCTCCTTGAAAGGCTCTCCTCTCAGTGACTTTATATGCCTTCTCTATGCATAACAAAACTCAGTGAATCTTATTACTTATTTATTTAAATATTACATTTAAAAATTATGTGTATGTAGTATAACCTGTGGGGTGTGGGGGAAGTGCAGGTACTCACAGAGGCTAGAAAAGGCCATCAGAGTCCTCAGGACGTGGAATTAATAAGCAGCTGTGAGTCACCCAGTGTGTATATGGGGAACCAAACTTAAGTGCTCTTAACTGTTGGGGCCATCTCTTGATGCCCCTGAAATTTACTTTTTAAAACAGAAAATCAAATAAATATAATTAAATGAAACCATCATTATTTATTAAAACACAAGCATGGAAAAAAATGCCTCTTGCTTCCTATCACTACGCATCATGTGGCAAATTTTGCATCATTGCAAATGTAGCTAAGGGTGAACTAAAACTCCAGATCCTCCAGTATCTGCTGCTTTGGTGTTGGTATTACAATCATTCTTGCACCACTGCGCATGGCTATGCAGTAATTGGTTAGTTTTTAGCCAATGGTTATATTTTAGAATGCAAAGAATCCACACAACTATAGCTCCATTGTGAAATCAGTCATTTGGTATGCACACAAAAATGGCAGGGTTTATTACTTTAGTACCTTATCTGAATTATAATTTTATTCACGGCATTCTAATTTTTTAATCAGTGTCATTTACCTTCTATAAATTATATTGAAAGCAACACTGGGATAATATGATGTTTATACTTTTGAAGTTTCACTTCTAAGCTGTTTTGTCAAAATTTGAGAAACAAATTCATTGATTGAAATAGATTTTTCGCAGCTTTGCTTCCAAAGGTGCTGTAATCTGTCTTGTGGCACTGAGCACATTTCCTCATCAATAGGAAAATTAAACTTCAGGGAATGACCTTATAAATAGACCAGAGGAGCAGAAGGATGCTGAAAATGAGTTAACGACACTTTTAGATAATCAAGCCTTGTAAAAATGTACTATTTAAATGTGTGATGCTCAGAATGAATCATTGTGAAAGGTCCATTTCAAGGCTGTAAAGCAGCTATACTGAATAAGAAGGGTACACTGGCAACTTCAGCTCTCAATCACCTTGAAGTGGCCTGTGTGTGCTCTGTGGGTTTAAATATTGGACATAAAGGCACAGGTACACACACACACACACACACACACACACACACACACACACACACACACACACACACACACAAACACACACGATTTAATTACCAAATCAATTAGGACAGTATTTAATTAAACCAATAAAATTGCTTTACCTGTCAAGACTTCTCAGAATATTTCTACATTGGGATTCTCATCAGAAAGAGGTATGTGCTAAATACAGTGCCTCCAAATTACTGATCAATGAAATATTTTATCACAGACAAGCAATCAGCAGTTGTATTTGAAAAATAAATCCTGGATTATATGGCTTGACACATAACTTCTTTCCTTCAGAATCTAGCTCTTGAAGTTACATCTCAATCTTTGAATGGGTTTATTCTCTCATTTGTGCTGCTTAATAAGTATTAAAAGCGATTGTTTTCTTACAGGTACTTGGAAAGTGCTGGTGCACAGAGCAGGGCAGGCAGTGAGCATGGAAAACAAACACTCCCAAAAGGACCTGTGCCCAGGGACCTTACCTGGCTCAGTTGTATATACATGTAATTTGTTTTCCATATGTAATTATAAAGTATGAACATGAAATTTAGCCTATCTTAAAATTTATCTTAAGACTAAAATTTATTCTTTAAACTTAGGAAAATTGGTCCAGTACAAAGATACAATACAAAGATACTACCTTTTTTGTTTTTTTTTTTTTTTGTTTTTTTAAGGTGAAAGTAGGGCTGTTTGCTACCAGCCTTACTTGAAAAAATGGTTCCTAGACAATTTAAAACATCAAGGTTGGGCTGGAGAGATGTAGCGATTAAGAGCACGTACTGCTCTTGAGAGGACTTGAGTTCAGTTCTCAGTGCCTACATCAGGCAGCTCACAACCCGTAACTCAGCTCCAAGGAAAATTGATGTCTTTGGCCTTTGTGAGCACCCACACAAACACACACATACACACAAACATACAAAAATAATTAGCAGAGAGTAAATCTTAACATGCCAAGTCTACTTTACCTTGACCTAAACACACTTATATTAATTAAGTTATTTGTTATTGTTGTGACCATTATTATTTAACAACAAAAAATATTAAAATAGGAAACATTTAGTTTGGCTTATGGTTTCTGTCCTCCACATTGGGGAAAGTCTGGAATAGGAGATCATGTCACAGTGGCTGTGGCATATGGAGGAATTTATTCACATCATGGAAGACATCAGGAGACAGAGAGTAAAGAATCACCAGAGGCCAGATATCACCTTCAAAGGCCCACTTTCAGTGACCTTCATCTCTTAAAGAATTCACAGCATCCCAGAACAATGCCACCAGCTTGGGAACACACACAAAACATGAGCTAGTATGGAACATTTGCAATTCAAATGAAATTCTACTGCATATGGCATATGCATGTCACACTCCTGGTTCTCAGGGTGATTAAGGAACACTTTATACATGGAGTTTACTCTTCTTCCAGACTATGAGTAATAATGTCCTTTGTTTATGACCCAGGAGTCTTGTATCTTTCTGAAGGCATTCATGAAACTCTACCACATATTCTGATTAGTTTGCAAACAGGATAACATCTCAGGCCCTTCATATTTTCTTGACAACTGTAACATTTACACTGGGATGACATTTTCAGGTAAATATCTTCCCATGTAGCAAGAAAGGTCTGAAGATGTCAGTGGAGGATTGAATGACACAAAATGGAGATTGTAAAGAGACATGGCCCTTGCTCACATAACCAAACACTTAGCATGGGTTCCCAGGGGTTGCCTATGTACGGTACAATGGAAATGTCAAAAGAATTTGAGAGAGGTAGAATTTCAGAGCACAGTATTTTGACTTCATGGTCATACTGTACCCTCTTATGTTAATGACTGCAGGTCTTAAAAAAATGTTGGCAGAAAGTAACTGAGACAGTATGAAAATATTCTCCTCGACAAACAAAGAATAAAAAAAGAAAGTAAATCAAGGGAGGGAGGGAAGGAGGGAGGGAAAGAGGGTGGGAGGAAGCAGAGATGGGAAGGAAGAAAGAAGAGAGAGAAATGGAAAGGAAGAGAGGGAACAACAGAGGGAGGGAGAAAGGGAGGGAGGGAAAAACGGTGTTCAAAAGTTAAGTAGCTCTCTTTACTTTAGAAGCCCTAAAATAATCTAAGTGCCTGTAACACATCTGCAATTCTAGAATGGAGGGGGGTGGTTAGAAAGGTACTTTACAAGAACAAATTGCAAAGCCCAAAATTCTGAGAAAATGAATTCTTATGAAATTGGAGAAATACATGCACAATGCCATTTTCTCCTGAAAAGAGAAAAAACACAAACAGGTTCTGCCTTGTTATTTAATATTGTCATAGGCAGAATAATGGTCCTATAATTGGCCACGTTTTATTTCAATAACTGAAATATGATAGAAACATGGCAAAATATAAAAACAGACCTTGCAGATTTAACTAAGGTTACAGCTCTTAAAATGGGATGATTATCCTGGATTATCTAGGAGAAACTCATCTAGATACAGGAACTCTTAAAGTGAGACAGCAATACATCATTAGGGACGGTAGGAAGATTTGTAATGGGAGAGGGAGGCAACTCCCCATCCAGCATAAGGATAGAACCCACCTTTAGGGAAGCTCTCATGCAGTCCATGCCACACAAGCAACCTATAAGAACAAAGACTGACTCCCAGATGACAATTAGCAAGGAAAGGGAGACCCCCATCCTACAACTACATGAAACAATGTGTGAGCTAAGGTGGTAAATCCATCTCTAGGGTCTTCAAAAAGGGTCAGTCCAGAAAATTCTAGACAGTGTGTCCAGCTTGGATACAAATCTCCCTGGACATGTGTCCAACAGAACCACAAGACTTTTAATATTTCATTGTACTAAGTACTAACCACATGGCTATTTGTCATAGAAGAATTAGAAAATTAACACAGATCCTGTATTTTCTCTACAAGCACAGGAGAGTAATTTGTATGACTATTTTTATATTTGAAGGTTATATTTGATTATTGAGATGACCCAATAATCAAGCTATGAGAATGTTGCCAATTTTTAATTCAGGTATTAGTTATTTGCCTACAGACATTATCTAAGTAAATAAAATAACTGGATGAATAATTGAAACTTTGCTATTTGATACCTTTTCAATTATTCAATGACAAAAGATAATAGGAGCCCCATTGCCACAGAGTTTAAATAAATATTCTCTTGTGCATTTACTTAACTCTTATGCTGTGACCATGATGTCAAGGCTATGACAACTTGCAAAGGATGAGAAGACTTCTTTTGGATTAATCTTCAGTCGCTGAACAGGAGGCCACTGTGGGTTAGTGGAGCAATAGGTTAATATTTGCATCTTGCCCAGCAAATGACCTAATCCCTCTGAAAGGATCTTTCTTGTTATTTAAGAGTGATTGAAGTTAACTTCTCTTTGAGAATAAAATCCATTGACTATTTAAACTTCATATTTGAGTATTGTAATTGGTGCTTTAGAAAAGTGGTAATATAATAATATAAATGGCCAGTCTATAACTCACAGTAACAATCTGAACAAACTCTAAGAATGTTCATAAAGAAAAATAAACATAAGGGACGGGACCATATGGGGCATAGTGAGTGATATAGAATGACCATATCTACATGACAGCTCTGACCAACACTCTAAAGAATGCTGTTCATGGCCAAGGCCATTATTGTAGAATATCTCTTCACATAACTTCTTATACCTTTATCTCTTAATATAACTGTTCAGTAGCCAGTTATAGATTACAAATCACACTATCCCAAATGTCTCTATCTCAGGAGCAAAAGATTCTCTAGATTCAACATTTTTATAGAATGATCAGCATCAGCAACAGCAAAACCATGATAGAAAAATATACTGAAAACTCTAAAATCTTCCCAGGGCTGGCAAGATAGACTGATGGGAAAAAGCATTTGACTGTCAATCTGACGACCTGAATTGGATCCTGGAAATCCCATGCAAAGGTGGAAGGAGAGAACAAATACTATGCAGTTCCCCTCTGGCCCCCATAGGCACCCTGTGACACATACAACCATAATGAATAAAAACAAGGTCTAAAAAAATACTGTTGTATCTGAGGTACAACTTATGGATGCTCATGAAGGCACACTGAGGTAATTCCATGGGGGGAAAAGGTTATTTTCTTACTGAGTTCGGTGTTTGTTTTTTTAAATTGCACTCAGCAGTCATAAAGGGCAAACTCAAAGAGGAGCTGCAAGGTTAAATGTCACGTAGCCTTTCTTCCTATTTGCAAGAAGGACAGCAGCAAATTCACCTCAAGCCAATATAAAAACAAGTTTCTTATTTGAAAAAGGCCCCAGAAATTAAGAAAAGCACATGTCCTGTGCAACTCAAAGCAATGCTTGTTTTTAGAGTATTTCTTTTTATATGTAATTTTCCTTCTGAAAACAACTATATCATATACTTTACTATTCATCTAGCTTATACTAGAGCTTCTCAACTTTGCCACAGTAATGTGGAAGCAGCCATTGCCTAGCATCAACCTATAGTGACTCTGTTCTAGTCTTTCAGGTCTTTAAAGACATAATGTCTTGGGGTTCCTCCCCACTTTAAAACCAGTAAATTCTATGCTTTCTGGGACAGAGGTCAATAGAGAAAAAACAAGATGTTCATGTCATTAATGACTTTGCTCATGAATCAGGTGAACATATAGATGTGACCACTACACAGTAGTTAATAATCTCTGTATCTAGAACCCAACGCTGCCCTCAGAGACATGTAGACATAAACACTGTTGGTAGGATGATGTGGAAATGCCTTTCTGTATGCTGTGAATCTCAATCTTTAAATAAAGGAGCTGTTTTGGCCCTTGACAGGCACCGTATAAAAAGTAGGCAGAGGAATCAGAATAGGTAGGAAAGGAAGGGCGGAGTCAGGGGCAGATCGAGCAAGCCGCCCAAGAAGAAACATGTAAGGAACACAGGTGAGCCACGGGCCATGTGGCAGACAGACTAATAGAAATGGGTTGAGTTAAGATGTAAGAGCTAGCTAGCAATGTGCCTGAGCCATAGGCTGAACAACATAAAGTTAATATAAACATCTGAGTCATTTCTGGGGGCCTGAGCAGCAGCAGCAGGCAGCTAAGGGGTCCAGCGCGGCAGGGTCTGGGCCTCTGGCCGACCAGGACCAAGAAACCCCACTGCAACAATAAGATGCTTTCCAAGACTACTCCCCCCATATTATAAGCCAGAGTCTTGGGTACATCTCTAGACATTAAGACAATTGATGAGACCTTCCAATTACTAAGTAGTAACTCATTTTGGAGGGGGTTAATCACCTAAGAGCAGAACTTTTGCAACCAAAATTAACAGCTACAACAACCCAAGACTGGTGAATTAGTGTGCTCCATTTGCTAGAAAAAACATCATAGACCAAATGTCCTGAACAACAAAAATTTGCTTTCTTATGGTTAGGAGGTCTACAGGGAAAATATTAAACAATTTACAAGACCTCTATTCTTAGCTTGTGAGTGATATATTCTCCTGTACCTTTATGGGGAATTTCCTCTATACTTCTCGGAGTCAGTTTCCAGTTGTTATAAGCAGGTGATAAGTTGCACTGAGTTATAGCTCTCCTGACTTTAACTGTCTTTAAAGACTGCTTCCAAATGAAATCTCATATGGTAGGACTTTAGTGTGCCTATTTGGGAGAGAGGACACAATATAGCTCCTAAATAGCTTCTCTCAGAAAAACTCAACAAAACTCCTTCTGAAACCAACTCCTGTAGTTGGAAGCTTCTGTCTCACCAGAAACTCTCAAATATCCAGCAGCTGCTTCACAAATAATTTACTCAGAGGCTTAGTATTATCGTAATAGTTGGGCCAGTAGATAAAGCTTGTTACTAACTACGTCTTACATTTAAATTAGTCCATAATTCTTATCTATGTTTAACCAGGTTGCTTAGTACCTTTTCTTAGAACAGTAGTCTCATTTTGCTTCATCTTCATCTGTCTGGTGACTGCTGCTCTGCCTTTTCTCTCCCCAGAATTCTCCCAGTCTGGTTACTCTGCATCTACTTCCTGCCTGGCTACTGACCAATCAGTGTTTTATCAAACAATAGGAGTGACAAATCTTTACAGTGTACAGATCATTATCCCACAGATTCCTAAAGCCTCTTTTTCTTATAAGGCGAGTGTTCCCATCCCAACCACCTGGTCCCAAATAGACACACAGAAGCTTATATAAATTATAAATGCTCAGACAATAGCTCAAGTTTATAACTAACTAGCTCTTACATTTAAATTAAACCATTTCTATTAATCTACGTATTATCATGTTGGTCGTGGCTTTACCTGTATTTTCTGAGCAGCTAGTTCACATTTCTCCGGGCTCCCTCCTCTTTCTTCCTATCTTCCTCAGTTTGGCTCTACTGCCTAACTTCTTGCCCAGCTACTGGCCTGTCAGCTTTTTATTAACTAATTAGAGTAATACATATTTATAGTGTACAAAAGGATTGTTCCACAGCATTTCCTGCTTTTTCTCTAATTATAAAGGAAGGTTTTAACCTTAATATAGTAAAACTATATACAATAAAAAACAATTGGCTGCCTCCTAGAGTCAGTTCCAGTGGGTGAGGAAGAGACTGGGGCCCAGATATTATCTTCAAAGAAAACTCAGCTGACTCTCCTCCATCTAGGAACTACCTCCAAAGGTTTCCCCAACCTCTCAAAACAGCTTCACAATCTAGAAACTAAGAGCCTGGAACAAGACCATTTTATATCCAAAATGTAACTTCCCCAAGGTAGGAAAAGCATATCTGATCTGAGGATAAGGAAGAGAAGATAAGGCCAATGGGATGGATGAAGAGCTAAACTCCAATCAAGTTGAGAAAAGCTGGATTTCCTTGTGTGGCAGTTTGAACGTAATTAGCCCCATAAGCTCATAGGAAGTGGCACTATTAGGAGGTGTGGTTTTGTTGGAGTAGGTGTGGCTTTGCTGGAGGAAATGTATCAGTTTGTATGTGGTCTTTGAGATCTCATACGCTCAAGCTATGCCCAGTGTCTCAGAATACTTCCTATTGCTTATGGGTCAAGACGTAGGTCTCTCAGCTCCAGTACCATGTCTGTCTGCATGCTGTCATGACTCATCATGATAATAATAAACTAAATCTCTGAATTAAAGACACCCCATTAAATGTTTTCCTTTATAAGAGTTGCTGTGGCCATGGTGTTTCTTCAGAGTAATAGAAACCCATACTAGGACAGAAGTTAGTACCAGGGACTTGAGTGTAGTATGAAGTTTCTGGCCTGGCCTTTCCAGCCTAGCCCCTAGGTTCAGACCCACCCACAGATTCACCGACTCTTAGCCCCTAATAATCACACAAAGCTTACATCAATTTTATGTTGATTAGCCTATGGCTTATTGCAGTGGGGTTTCTGGGTCCCGGGTGGCTAGAGGTCCGAGACCCACAGGCCTGCCGCTGGAGACTGTTTAGCAGCCCAGCTGCCTGCTCAGGCCCCCAGAAATGACTCAGACGCTTATATTAACTTCATGCTCTTTGGCCTATGGCTCAGGCACATTGCTAGGTAGCTCTTACATCTTAAATCAACCCATTTCTATTAATCTGCCTGCCATGTGGCCCGTGGCTCACCTGTGTTCCTTACATGTTGCATCTTTGGGCTTGTGCTAGGTCTCCCTCTGACTCTGCCCTTCCTTCTCCTACCTATTCTGATTCCTCCTCCTACTTCTTCTATGGTGCCTGTCATGGCCCAAAACAGCTCCTTTATTTAGAGATTGATATTCACAGCATACAGAAAGGCATTCCCACATCAATGGCTCAGTCATATAACTTGCTAACTCATAATTCTTAAGATAACCCATGATAAGCCAAGTAGTTTAGTACCTTTTCTCAGAGCAACATTATGGCCTTATTTCCTCTGGATCTGCTAACATCTCTCTCTTCCTCTTCCTCTTCCTCTTCTAAGAGTTTTCTTAGTCTGGTACTCCCACAGATACTTCCTGTCTGCCTTCTGGCCAATCAGTATTTTATTAAACCAGTAGGAGAGACAAATATTTACAGTGTATCAGAACATAACTCCACAACACTGGAGTATCGATGTGATGGGCCTGAATGCTTTTGATTAGAGAAAACTGAATTTTGATACTTTGGATTAGGAAAGCAGTGGGATACTTTAAGCACTGCTTAATGGGCCATGCTAATGGAAGCATGGAATACAATAGTGCTGAAAATGATTTGAAGTGTAGAAGCCCTACTCAGGGTATTTCAGAAGAGAAGAGTTTTTAGTATGTTGCCTAGATATTATTCTTGTGATATTTTGGTAAAGAAAGTGGCTGCCTTTGCCCTGTCCAAAGAGTCTGTTTAAGACTAAAGTGAAGAGTTTTGGGTTAATTCTATTGGCAGAGGAATTCTCAAAATAGCCTTGTTACAAGTGTTCATAATTAAGGATTTATAATAAAAAGGAGCAAGCTGAGGAGAAAAGAAAAAGCAGGAAGTTGAATGGAGATAAGTCTTATGTTCAAGGAGATAAACAGATTAAGAAATGAACTAAACAGAGTGGTTGGTACCATAGAGCAAGGTTCCATCCACATAACTTTCCAACTTGTGAAAAGAAATTAAAGAAAAGCTTAAAAGTGGAAAGAATGGTATCAGCATCTAATCCCAGCACTCGAGACAGAGGCTGGCAGATCTCTGAGTTTGAGGTCAGTCTTGTCTATAGAGTAATTGCAAAGACAGTCAAACTTAGGCAGTGAAGATAATCATTCAAAATAGAAACTGGTAAAGATATAATTGAGCAAGGTGGCTATGTTCTAGCTTGAGTAAGCAGTAGAAATTGGCAACTTCAGCCTCTTTCTTTATTATAGTTAAGAACAGAATAAAGGGATTATAAAATTTGCCTTTGTGACTAAGGAAGCTGCTGAGGCCAGGCATGTGTCAGAGGTGTCCCTGAATGGAGATCTAGAAAGGACATTGCATGAAGCTGTGAAGAAGAAGCCGTGGATGGCGTCAAAGAACTGTTGCAGGCCTCAAAGCTGAAAGGAGTTGGATATCTGAAGAATGTTTTAACATCAGACATGGAGATGCAGAGGTTGCGGGGGGAGGGGGATTGTCCCTTTTTTGGTCCAGTATTTCCTCATTAATTTCCCTTTCCTACATTTTGGAATGGTGCCATCATACATTGGAATCTGCTTTAGATTTTATAGGGTATTACAGTTAAGAGATTGTATAAACCTCAAAAGAGATTTTGAATTGTGGACTCTTAAACATTGTTGAGTCTGTGATAGACTGTGGGGACTATGGTGATATTTTGTTTGTGCTTTAACAAGCTTGCCTGAAGATCAGAAGGCAAGATGGCCACTAGGCAGCCATAGAGGCCAGGCAGTGGTGGCTCACACCTTAATACCAGCACTTGGGATCTCATGCCTTTGCTCCTATTGCTTAGGAGGCCCACACATCTTTAATCCCAGCCCTAGGGAGGTTGAGACAGAAAGTGATATGACTGGGCAGAGAGAGGAATTTAAGGGGGAGACAGGAAAGTCCCTTTCAATCTGAGGATTCTTAGAGACAGGATCTCCCTGTCATCTGAGGGATTTGTAAGATGAGAAGAGACTATGGCTTGTTCCTTTCTCTCTCTGATCTTTCAGCATGTACCCTTATATCTGGTTCTAGGTTTTTATTCAGACCAATGAGAATATCTTCTCAGGGGATTTCTGAACTTAGACTAAATGCATTTTGTATTATGATATTGTTATAAGATTATGAGGGACATGTGGTAGTTGGTCCCCATAAGCTCATAGGGAATGAATGGTGTGGTTTTGTTGGAGTAGGTATGACCTTGTTGAAGGAAGTGTGCCATTGTGAACTTCAGGCTTGGAGGTCTCACATATGCTCACATCACACCCAGAGTCTCAGATCACTTCCTGTTGCCTATGGATCAATATATTGGAATCTCAGCTCTCTGCCTGCATGCTGCCATGTCTCACCATGATGACAATGGACTAAATCTCTGAAATCATAAGTGAGCCACTTCATTAAATGTTTTTCTTTATAAGAGTTGCTGTAGGTCACGGTGCCTGTTCACAGAGATATAAGCTTGAAATAATACATCCTGCATATTCTTACCTCTACTGGTTTGATGAACACCAGACAAAATTTAAAAGCACCAACTTACAGGAAGAGGTTATAGAAACAATATAGAGGTACCCACCCACATTTCCCCCAAAGGAAAAATTTCCAAAAGGAAAGAGGACTGGAGATGATCCCAAGACAAGGCTGAAGTCTTCCCCACAGGAAGCAGGTGATGAGAGCCATTTCAGACAGATGCAGTAGACTTTTCTTACTATACTTACTGCCTTTGTATGACAGGCACAAGTAAGCTTGATCTGTCTGCAGCCTGTTTATAGACACAATGGTCTGTAGAGGATAAAGCTTAGGAAAAATTCTCCCATCAAAATATTTAATGTTGAAAAGAGATTGTCCAATCCTTCCCCTGCTGTCCTCTAGAAAGGCCTTTTTATTTTTCTAAAGGGCATGTTGCTTAAATCATTCCAACCAAGGCTGTGCAAAGCTCTTCAAAGGTCCTTCTCCAGTTGCCCTTGGGAAAGAATGCCAAAACACATTAGGTTCTGAAGCTCTGAATTGAAAAAATGTTTCTAATTCAGATCCTATCGTTTCCTTGACTAAATTCCATGGCATTACTTCTCATTATATTTCCTATTGGCAAAATATATATCCCTACCTTTCTTCTTACCCTTCGGATGGCAGTCAAGAGTAATTGTGCCTCTCCAATTCATCACTTAGCTAAGACATATACAGCGTATTGAGTTATTTCAGCCTCTTTCTTCAGGCTCAGGTCCTTACTGTGATCTCTTTATCGTCGCCAGCATTCTTCTGTGTAAAGATCTCACAGTTAGGAGGCAGTTTTAAAAATCACTTTAATCCAGTTGCACACGTGATATCAAAATCTTATCTATCCAGGAGACCCACAGACAGAGCTCCAAATGCTCCCACAGTCTCCAAGAGACTCAACACTGTGCTAGTTAACCCTTTTCATTTGAGGATCAAAATCTATTTTCTTGTTATTTGGAGGCGTCTCTGTGTGTGTGTGTGTGTGCACGCGTGTGTGTGTGTGTGTGTGTGTGTGTGTGTGTGTGTGTGTGTGTGTGTGTGTGTGTGTGTGTATGAAAAGCAAATGTGACATTCAACACTTTTTCTAGGCCCTGAAGTTCAAAGGGAAAGCCTGTCTATTGCATACATTTCCAATCAAATGTTGAGAAGAACTTGAAAAGTCATCAAGGATTGCTAAGACCCAGCTGATGTCAGGAAGTCGAAGCATTCATTAGTATAAAGTGAGCAATTAGTTTAAGTGCCTGGATCAGGTATTGGGGAGGGGAGGACAGAGAAAGGGTGGTTAAAAGATAAGTCTTGTTTAGTGGGACAAGATGAACAACTTTTGGCTATTATACAGTATAGTAGAATAATTGTTGTTGACAACAATTACTTACATATTTTCAAAATGGCTAATGGAGAAGACTCTGAATGTTCCCAACATAAAGAACCAACAAATTTTGAGGTAATTTATATATCTATTAACCTGACACGTGTATTGAAATATCACACTGTACTTCATAAATACACATAATTATTATCAGTTAAAATTGTAAGTCTATAGATAGAACACTCGCCATGTCTAACATTGAGAATAACAGCGATATGTCTACATTTCTAAAATAAACCTACATTTCAAGAATTACTTCTGTTGTTTGTTTCTGGAGGATGATTCAGCATGTTTGGCTGGCCCTGCAATCAGCTCCCCAGAACTGCATTAGCCTCTGGGAAGTAAAAGCCTTTCCTAAGCTTTGTCCTATGGGTCTTCACATGCTCAAGGATGGGAAACTTTTGAATAATTCTTTGTACTTGTTTCTTAAAACCCTTTTATTATATAGATGGAGAAGAACTCCATCAGCTGATTATCAAGAGGAATAGGACCTTTCTTCGTTCTTAACTGATGGAAAGTTAAAGTTCTCCCAGAAAGGAAATGACATTGCTCTCCGTCAGCACAGCCTTTAAGATATAACCAGTAGATTAGGGGGATCTAGTGCCATGGGCTTGATTCATTCCAAGCATTGAAAAAAAAAAAGCCTACTGTGTATGTTTCTTGACCATCTTGCTCAGATTCCAATCACCCTGATCATTTCCTGTATTTTCCTATTTTTCCAATCATGATGGGTTAGTTTGCTTTTGCAACCATGACCACTGATACCTAAAGCAATTCAAGAAAGGAAGGGTTTATTTTGGCTAGTGAATGCTTCAAGCACTGGAACCCATTATGGCAAGGAAGATGTGAGAGAGGTCTCAGCCTCTGGTGACCAGGACATGTGCCAGCTGTTTGTTACATGATGCCAACCAGGAGTAGAGAGGCTGAGGCCAGAGGTAGCCACACCCCATTTCCCTGGGCTTTCACCAACAACTGATTCTTCTGCAACTTCTCAAAACTGAGTGTTCAGACACATGAGGCCAGAGGGGACATTTCACATGCAAAACCCACCAAATATGATATTCATCCTTCTGCAAGATTAATCTTTGGCACACCAGATCTGACACACTCAAAGAAATGCCAACAGCTGCATTCTCATCTATAATCAAAGTTAAACTCTCACCGGGGAAGCCAAATTCTTTATGAGCTATCTTGAGCCATTTTAAATGTGCCTCTTTCCAATGGTCTGCTATCGTCTCCTCTAGATCTCTAACACAGGCAAAGATGGCCATTACACCTGGTCCCTTGTATACAGACATTCACACACTCACTACTGTACTCTCTACTGAGATTGCCCCTTAGCACTTACTCCCAAATGAATCAGTCTGTCTGTTCTCCACCGGAGTCCTCACAGGCCTCCTCTCAAAGCTCTCTGCTACTTCTCACAGCATCTCCTAAACCCTCATGGAACTAGGTTTTGTTTTCATTGAAGTATTTCCGTGGGCCAATTTTCACTGTCCTATGAACTCCCCGTTATACTGATCTTTTACAAAATAGACAAGTTCTAGACCCTGAGTCATATCATGCTCAAGAAATACTTATCAAATAACATCAAACATAGTTAATAATGGGAGGCTATATGAAAATTTAAGTTTCAAGAGAAAGGCAATCAATAGCATTATATATATATATATATATATACATATATTATATAGAGAGAAAATTAAAATGTCATATTTATGTATTTGTTTGCACACATAATATACTATGCACACACATACATTATATACACACATATACATGCACACATTATGCATGTGTACACACTATATATATATTTATATAAATATGTAATATACAATATAATAATAATATATATTATTATATATGTGCTTTTTAGAGTATTGGCTCTGGGTGCTTGATCTAAAGATCATATTGATATGATGGCATCTTTCATTACACAAACATTTTGCTATGAGAAGGAAAAGAAAAGAATCTATAACTTATTGCCATAGTGCTTCTAAGCTGATAAGGCATGCTAGACACTGCTTTATATCTTCCATGGCCTCCTGCATTGGTGACTTTGAATTCCTATTATATTTATATCCTATATCCTGTCCTCTTAATGGTTTGCTGCAAAAATGTCATTATGCTTTATAACTGGTGAGAAAAATGGGAGAATTCAATATCCAACAAAGGTAATACTGAGTAACCCTCCTTTGCTTGCTAATTCTATAAAAGGGCCAGAAAAAAACGCAAAGAAACATCAACATGCTATTTCCTGAAATATCCCCATCCTTCCAATGCCCTCACAACAGTGACAGCCACAGCAGAAGAGGCAAGGTGAGTTTCCAGGGGCTAATGATAGGATGGCAATAATTGAGCTTTAATATCCTGAGCTTTTGCTTGCCATAAATCCTCTATATGCAAAACTTGAGCCTCCACTAGCCAAGATTAATGGTGAGCAGTGTATATAATATTTATTAAACTTCTTTTTATGTTGCTTAGCAATCTGTGCTGCCATCAAACCAGTTGAAGTAATTGACATTTAGCGCATCAACCTGCTTTTGACTGAGAAGCATGACATTCATGTAGATAGTAAACATTTGGCAATTGCTGTAAATGTCTCCAAATTTAACGTCATGACCTTTTCTCAGGTAAATGTTTTTGGATAAAATGTAAATAATGATTCACCGGATGTCAAATACCACAGGACGTCAGATACTGTACAATGTCAAGTTTACTGTCTTGTTCCCCTCCAGAGGTTCATAGATTTCTTGGCCTCTCTCCATTGCATCTCTCCATGAGTGTCATATTAAAACTCATTTGTTACTACTTAGTATAACTCCCTGCCCCACCTCCACTTACACACAGTATTTCTAATTAAGAAATGTGGCTTGGTTTCCTTGTATAATTAAATGGAACTTGGCATTTTAAAAATTCATACTCCAGCATGGAAAAATTAACTCTGATACAGAGGTCTCTGAGATACAGGACCCAAAATATTCCTCAGAATTTCTGGAAGTACAAACATCCAACTGGAAAGTAGAAAACAGAAAGTAGAATAAACATATTCAAAGGGTCCATCCTTCAATCTTCTAACATCTCTAATTCCTTTCCAAACACAGAAGGAACACTAATGTTAACAAAAGTATAAGGTAAGCACATATAACCAGGCTACTCTGCAGAAGTCCCCCCAAGATGAAAAAGATCTACCCAGTAAACAGCACAATCAGTCCACTTAAGTCCATGACTGTGTTTAAATATGTCTCCCCACAAAGAGTTATCCTGTTTACAGTGTTCCCTCATATACACTGAGCACAAGAAATTCTGTCTTGTACCCTCTACTCATTTTGATTTTATTGCTGTTGTAATTGTTGCTGTTATTCCAGGGAAGAGAACTGATTAATGGGCAGAGGTAGCTTTATTATTATTATCATTATTATTATTATTATTACTATTATTATTATTATTATTATTTCTTTGTTTTGTTCTGTTTTGTTGAATCAGGATTTAACAGTGTAGCTCAGGTTAACCTTGAACCCCAAATCCTCCTGCTCTGACTTCTTGGTGCTGGCAGTACAGGTGTACATAGATGTCTTATCCTTTTAGTTTTAAAATCATTGTAAGTAGACTATTTGAAAGCTTTTAACAGATTCAGTAAGAGAATTATAATATTTCAACAGAAATAGATATATGCTGACATACGTAAATTGTCTCTAAAATTGTTGCTGAGGTTCAAAGGCAACCAGGCATCAGGGTCAGATTTATAAAGAGGCTTTCAGCACAAAAGCCAAATGACCAGGTACAAAATAAAAGTCTTCAGACCAGCGATGCTATTCACTCTTACCTTTGCATCACTCTGGATGGTGTGACTTAAATCTGGGGAAGGCATCAAGACCCTTCCCATATAGTGCTTACACTCTGCAGGGAACAGTATTGTGAACTCATTCTTCTAGTGTCCATGGTTCCAAATCACCACAGAAGCTACTGAACTCCTTGAGATGAGATTTCTCTACACCTTCACTGTAGATGTGGAGAACCTTGATCTCAAAATATTTCTAAGACCTGTTCAAAGTCACATTCCCCCATGGTCTCAAAGTCAGAGCTCTTCCCACTTTCTTAGGGACTTTTGTAGACTCAACCTCATTCACTCTTCTGTCCACTTAAGTTGTAAAATGTAAATGTCTCAAAAAATTATCTGATCCTCACATAGTCATCAGGATCTGCAAATACCAGACAGTCTTAATGCACTCTTTAATATCCCTCAGGAGGACTGTTGGATTGTGTTCAAAATAATAACAATGATAATCATTCAACCTCCTTTATAATGCCTATTACCTTCCAGACACATTACTAAGTTCTTTGCGTGTATAGCACACTTAATCCTAACAACAACCCAGAGTTGTTTATTATCTACACTTAGAAGAGAGAGAGAGAGAGAGAGAGAGAGAGAGAGGGAGGGAGGGAGGGAGGGAGGGAGGGAGGGAGGGAGGGAGGGAGATGGAGAGAGAGAGAGAGAGAGAGAGAGAGAGAGAGAGAGAGAGAGAGAGGCCCAAAGAAGATGATAGGTCTTAAATATAAAATATTCTTTGAGTTAATAAGTGAGTGGCAGCTGTCAGAGAAATAAGCTCACATGCTTTAATTTTTTGAAATTTCCATGGTGCACTCTTAAATGAAAATCATGCTTTTAGACATGCATGAAAATATATACACAGTTGTGTACATATGTAGGTGTTGCTTTTCTTTGCTTTCTTTTACAAAACACAATGTGCTAGGTCTTAGCCCTGACCTGTCAAGTCAGAATATCCCTGACCAGAGCCTACCCCTCTGTGTTCATAAATAGATGATTCTGAATGGTGTTATCCTGTTGGTTAAGATTGTGTGTCCTCTACTGATAAATTATGGAAGAGAGAAAAAAAATCATTCCATTAGCTGTGTTCTCTCCCCTGAGCCCACCGGGCTCCAACAGATAGCTCCACACTTATGATTATACAGATGGTCTTGGTTAATCTTGGTAAATCACAAAGCAAATCTAACAGAGATGAATATGGATGCCAGAGAGATTAGTGGGGAGAGGAAAGGTGGTTAGGAACAGGAGTGGGTGATAGGTGACAGTATTCAGTATGCAAGGTGACATATGTGAAATTGTAAAGCGAATGCAATACTGGTAATTAAAATTAAAAATTATTGACTGCCCTCATATAACTGAATTTGGCAAGGCAAGTGTCCTAAATAGCTTACAAGATTGGAGTCTACAGCTATAAAGTGATAATTTTAAAAACCTCAATGCATATTTAGATGATTTAAAAAGGAACAGGAACATTTCGTACCAAATACAAGAAAAATACACCTGCAATTCAGCAGAAGTAGGAGTTTGTAGCCCTTACTAACACTGAACTTTATATAGTCCCTCATTCCACCATCTGCTAGGAAAAAAAAAAAAAAATCTGAGTTGAGAACTGTAATTGTTAATCCCTGATTTAGGCCCTTGAACTTTCACCCAGTGCCCTTTCAGGCTAAAGTAAATTTTAAATTCAATTCACTTGAAAGAGTTCATTGGTGACCTTTGAGAAATCAATTGCATGGTATACCAGTATAAAAGATGATCTAACTTGCCTATAAATTGATGATCTGAAAAAAATCCTGTATGTTATCCCTATCAAACACACTGGAGAACACCTCCCTGTTCAAAGTTGAGTGATGGCCTGTTATGTCCTACTGGGAAGCTTTGAATTTCTATTATGAAATGTAGTTGAAGAGATGAATACTGAGAATCAGGTCTCTGCACAAACATATAGTGATTTTTATAAGCTTTCTTTTGGGCTTGTTCTTTGTTGTGACTACTTGAATAAAAACTGGAGTAATTGTTAGATTGTAATCCTTATATTTTTAAAGGAGCACACTCCCTCTTCTGTAAAAGTGAAGGTAGTTTATACATAAACAAAATTCTAGTTAGTCATGCAAACAAAAAAAATCTTCCTAATATATACATGGAGATCTTCACAACTGACGAATGAATCTACTTTTTGGGACTCGCTTGCTCTCTCTGTTAGGAACTCATAGACACTGAACATCAAGATTTAAAGACCCAGTGGCTGAACTTGGCTTCCTTATTTCTTAGCAATGTTAATAGACTTGTCCAGATAACCTGTAATTCCCCTCTTTAGAGATTGCTTCTCAAGCAGACCTCCTCCTCCAAGCCAGTGCATGGCGTCCATGTGACTCCAGTACATCAGTTAACAAGACAATAGTAGCTCTTTAAGATGACTGTTAACTATCACTGCATTTCCAATTTTGGTGACATTTACTAATTGTCTGAGTTACCAAGGCAACTTATAAAAGGAAGCATTTAATTTGGGACTCACAGTTCCAGAGAGTTGAAATCCATGACCATCATGGCAAGGAGCACAGCCACAAGCACACAGTCATGGCACTAGAACAGTAGCTGGGAATTCATATCTTAAAACACAGCCACACTGCAGAGAGAACTGAGAATGGGTGCTTTGGGAAATGGCAAAGCCCAGCCTCCTTCAACAAAGCCACACCTTCTAATCCTTTCAAAACAGTTCCACCAATCAGAGACCAAATATTCAAATATATGAGCCTGGGGGCCTTTCTCATTTAGAACACCCTGTTAACTTAACAGATCCACCAATGAAGTAAACAATTAAATTCAGAGGTTAGATCTAAAGATACTAACAGTCCTTATTTGGTAAAATCTGCATAAAGTTGGGGGGAAACTCAGAACAGGTCTGACAGTTAGTGACAGAGAGGTTAAATTGTCTCAAGTTTCTTATCTTTTGGGGAAGCACTTGCACTTGTCTGTGGATTACCATCAGACTTGGTAAACAACTACTCAAGCCCCATCTCCTGTCTGTGCAGGCAGCAGTTAAACACTGCTTCTCAGGGCAGTTTATATAAATAAGTTATGGACAATATATTGCAAGCTTCCACCACCTAATAACATCATGTATTTTTTATGGATTGTTGGAATTTGCAGGTTGGAGGCATATCCATTGAGATGGATAATAGTTGTGGGCTTTTATTTTATGCACTTAGCCTTCTCATTGAGGACTGCATTAATCTTATGTTTTACAATGGTGAATGCCAGAGAAGAATCTATTTCTCTCTGGAAAAAAAAAAATTCTGTTTTGGCTTATAATGTACTTTCTCCTTCGGCTTATCTTCTGCTTAGACATTTTTATTAGTATAATTGTTTTTTGGAAGCATAAACCAAGCTCTAGAATTTAAGGAACAGAAGTTCCTACGGTGAAGATTTATGACCCAATATGAAATTTTCTTGCACTTTGAAACTCAGCCTCCAAAGTCAAGAAGAATTTGATGCTAGAATGTTTTAAATCATTTTCTAGAGGAGATCAAATGCAAGTGCCTAGAGACACTAAGCCTCCTATAAATGGAGTTAAATTTCAGATTAATATGCATGGGTATCAGGCAGTGTTAGGTGATTTAACCATCATTAGCTTCCAATTGTTACGCAGATTAAATAGCTATTTTATTCTGAATGCAAACACACAGCACAACACAGGCCTATTATTTTATTGTTTTAAATAGACTATAGTTTTGAATATTTCTAGTAAAACAGTTTTTCTTAACCCCACAGCAAAAAGCCATGCTGCTGGTATGTTAACAGAAACTAGTCCATATATTATTTGTGTGTGTGTGTATGTGTGTGTATACATATATGTGTGTGTATGTATATATATATATGTATACATATATATATATGACATAGCACACAAAAGGTTTGCATTTTCAAATCTCTATGTTGACATTCTAGAAACTTCCCTGCTTATATAACATGGGAGCTGATGGGGACCTGAGACATAATATAGTCCAGCACATGTATTTTACCTGGAACAAAAAGACTAAGGCAGAAGACAGAACTTTTGGGTTCCACTATGATGCTCTTTCCTGTCACACAATGCCTGCATGATCAAGAAAACCAGAGAACTAGTATGCACAGTAGCAGCTTACCTCTGTTGATATATTCCAAGAAGCTCTGTTTAGCTTGAGACTATAGACAGGACCAAATATATATATGTCTCTCTTAAGCTCCTCCTGTATACATACACACACACACACACACACACACACACACACACACACACACACAATATGTTTGTTTTCCTGTGTGTCCTATAGCTTTGTTATATGACAATAAATTAACTCTTCAGTGTTTTACAAGTTGGTGCCCCCTTGGCATTACATACACTTCTTGTACACTGGGACCATGTACACAAAGCATGGGTTGCATGAACACAGGCATATAACAGTTAAAGTGTCATATACAGTGTGGATATGGTGGCCAAAGGTACATATAGAGTAGGACAAAGTAGGGCAGTGTTTTCATTATGATATACAGAACAGTATATAGTTTGATACTTATAAACTATCTTTTGAAATTTCTATTTAGTATTTTTGGACTACCATTGACTACAGGTAATTGAGAACTTAAAAATCAAAGCCATGGGTGGAATACGGTTGTACATGGAATTATGTTCTATCCTTCAGTGATAATTTGAATGATTCCATGATCATAACAAAAAAATCCATCTTAAATATTTTTAAGTAATTTTTTTATTAAAAAAAAATTCCCATACACATCACTGTCCCTCTCACTCCCTTCCTCCCTCAGCCTCCCCCACCCCGTCCACCCATTCGTTCCCCAAGGAAGGCAAGGAATCCAAGGGTCATTCAGATGAGGTAGGTCTGAGTCCCCTCCCCCTCAGTATCAAGGCTGAGTAAGGTTTTCCTCTGTAGGGAATGAGCTCCGAGAAGCTGGTTCATGCACCAGGAATAAACTCTGGGACTACTGCAAGAGGCTCCACAAACTGCCCATGCTGGTCAACTGTCATCTACATTTGGAGGGTTTAGTTCCTTTCCGTGAAGGTTCCTCAGCTATCATTTCAGAGTCAGTGGATTCCCAATAGCTCGGGTCAGCCATCTCTGTGGGTCTCCTCCTCATGATCCTGATCCCTTTGCTCATATACTCTCTCCTCCCTGTCTTCAGCTGGACTGGAAGCTTGACCCAGTACTTAGCTGTGGATCTCTGCTTCTGCCTCCATCCGTTGCTGGATGAAGGTTCTATAATGGCAATTAGAGTGGTCATTCATTTGATTATAGGGGAAGTCCTGTTTAGGAACCCTCTCCACTATTGCTTGGAGTTCTAGCCAGGGACACCTTATGGGTTCTTGGATGTTTCCCTAGCATCAGGTTTCTCTCTAACCCCACAATGGCTCCTCTATTAATATATCTATTATTGTTCTTCCTCTCTGCCCCTCCCCCAACTCAGCCTTCCCATTCCTTCACGCTTCCTCCCCACCTCCTTTTGTCTCTTTGCCCCTTTGGTCCCAATTTACTCAGGAGATCTTTTCTGTTTCTCCTCAGGGGGATCCACAGATGTCTCTCTTAAGTCTCCTGTTACCTACCTGCTCGGGGTTTGTGGATTGTAGCATGATTACTCTTTGCTTTATGTCTAAAATCCACTTATGAATGAGTACATAAGGGCATACAAGTTGGAAAGAAGAAGTCAAACTATCATTATTTGCAGATGATACAATAGTATACATAAGTGACCCCCCAAAAAAAATTCTACTAGGGAACTCCTACAGCTGATAAACACCTTCAGCAATGTAGTAGGATACAAGATTAACTCAAAAAGAAAACATTAATATCCCTCCTATACACAAATGAAGAAAGAACTGAAAAAGAAGTCAAAGAAGCATCACCTTTTACAATAGTTGCAAATAACATCAAATATTGAGTTAAATCCAACCAAAGAAGTGACAGACCTGTATGACAAGAACTTTAAGTTACTGAAGAAAGAAAGCAAAGAATATATCAGGAAATGGAAAGCTCTCCCACGCTCTTGGATAGGAAGGATCAACATAGTAAACATGGCAATCCTACCAAAAGCAACCTATGGATTCAATGCAATCCCCATCAAAATCCCAAAACAATTCTTCACAGACCTCGAAAAACCGATATTCAACTCGAATATTTTTCAGTGAAACCAACCAACTAAAATTCAGATTGTGTTGTGAAGGAAATATTAGCCATTTTATTTTTCTTGGGTTCTGTTTGTTTGGATCATTCGTGGGATTTTACTTTTACAGCTTTTCCTTCCTCAAAATCATCTTTTTGAAAGTGTCGTTTTTGGATGCTTGTCTGTTGTTTTCACTTAAGGTAGAAATTTTGAATGCTTTGCTAAATTTGATGCAAAACTGTCCTGTCTTGACTATGCATGTAACATCTCTGAGATTCGAAAGATCTTGCTCGAATAGCCTGATTCAATTGATTTCAATGTCTTCTGTAATGAAACTACAGATAGCTAAATGCCAACTCACAGTAGAGAAAAAAACTTGATAAATCCTTAATGAATGCAAGCCTTATTAGCAGTCTATGGTCCCAATGAGAACTCTTCTTGTAATTTAAAGCATCATTATAAGTATTCTGTAAACAGCTACTGTAATGACACCAAGCTTGTAGTTCATCGTACGGGTGGCAGCACAGGTACAAATAGAGCTGTTCATTTTTAATAAGTCAAATACAGTAATGGGTGTTCACCAGCAATAGCAATACAACTGTATTTATAAATGTTGAGAAATGTTTACTTATAACAGCACATTAAATAAGAAGTAAATATTGTAGGCAATGAAATGCTGCACCCAGATAAACAGAGCATTCTTAGACAGTTTGTGATTCTTGCCCTGATCCCTCTATTCTCACGCAGTTGTGCTCTGGCTCTGTCAGAGTGACAACTGATAGCATGAGCCACACTGTGAACGCAGTCATTCCTATTCATGTAGAAGAAAGCTCTTGTTAGAGAAGTAAGATGACAAATCCAAACTGATCGGTATGTGTGCGTCTGGAAATGACGTAGAGTTTTATCTGTGAAACAGTATGATGTGCCGAAAGAAGTGGCTGAACTGTGCCATGCCATTGTTTTATGTAAAGTTTCCAATACCTCATGTCAGAGCCTGAAGTATTGATAATGAGGTGATTTGTAGAGACTGATGACAGTAACCTTTTACCTTTGCTATATCTTCAAAGGTCACTTGGTTTTATGGACTTTTATAGGCACTCGTTTGAAGTAATTGTGTACTATATTTCAGTGAAATCAGATGTATAATGTCAGAAGAAGAAAAGATGCTCCAGCCAAATTTGCCCTACATCTTCTAGACTTAAGGTCACCATGATGTGTTCTTCACATTAACAGTACACTCAAAGAATTATAAATTGAATATATGTTGAATGACAGAAAACTATAATAAATCTGGTTAGTGGTCCTCACGTTGACCCTATAACACAGCCTGTTTTCTAATATCATACTACTCTGCAATTGTCTAATTACTGCCTTCAAACCTCCTCTATAATGAGCAGCTTAAGACCATGACAGTAACTTATTTCTTATGATTCCTTCAATTTCCTATTTAGATTTCCAGTTGCACATAGCACTTTGCACATAGCAGGCATGTGATATGCATTTGTGGATCAAGGGGTGGGTAGGAGGACAGATCCAGAGTAGAAGGGAAGAAGAAACAAAGAAGGAAGACAAGAGAAATTCTTTTCCCACCTCCTTTTAAAATTTCTAACCATTTATTCTTATTACTCTTTAATTATGTGTACATGTGTGTATTCGTATACAGTGGTTAGTAACCTTCGTGATATTGTATCCCTTTAATAAGGTCTTCATGTTGTGGTGATCCCAGCCATAAAAATATTTTCATTGCTACTTCATAACTGTAATTTTGGTGCTGTTATGAATTGTATTGTAAATATCTGTGTTTTCTGATGGTCTTGGGTAACCCCTGTGAGAGGGTTGTTCAACAAAAGGGTCTCAACCCACAAATTGAGAACTACTAGTGTATGGGCAAGCACATGCGAGTACAGTGTCTACAGAGTCCCAATGAGGGAATCAGATCCCCCTGCAGATGGAGTTGCAAGTAATTATGAGCTCTCTAACATGGGTTCTGAAAACAGAATTCAGATCTTCCCCCAAAGCAGTGCACATTCCTAAACACTGATAGCTCTGCAACCCCCACAACCTCTTGACAAGCTACAACATCTCCTCTGTAGTTCTAGCAGTGATACACGTGAAAAGAAAATGCCAACATCTAAATGCCTATGTTCACTCAGAAGTAATGGTCTCAAGATAGGATGCCAACATTTAATTTAAAAGGGGGTGGAAGAAGAATTCCTCTTGTCTTCCTTCTTTGTTTCTTCTTTCCTTCCACTCTGGATCTGTCCTCCTACACCAACACTTAATCCACAAATGCATAATCAGATGCCTACTATGTGCAAAGTACTATGTCCAACCGGAAATCTAAATAGAAAGCTAAAGAAATCATAAGAAAGTGTACTGTTGCTATGAAATTTAGAGAAACTCTCTCTGGTTACAGTATATTTGGAGTTTCATTCAATTAAGTTAATCAAGCATGAGACCATACACATCATTTTTTAATAATTTTAAAACACTGAAGTAATGTTTATGGAGTGCCTGGTGTGGATCTGATAATATGCTACTCACTGAAAGAAACGCATAAGAAGCTCACAACCATCCATTCACTTAGCATTTATTGAGGATTTAGTAATTTGCCAGATGTGCTGAATGCTTTTCCTGCCCTTGAGATAATTACATTGTTTCTGCAAAGCCAAAGCATGCAAGTATGAAAAACACTATGAGAACAGGAGATAAATAGAGACATTTTGTAATGAAGGTAAATGTTACCCAACATCTGATAAGTGCTTCCTAGAAGTCGGGCCAGGTACTAAGTATTGTACTTGTATTTTACTTAATGTCATTATTCTACACTTACTGAGTTCCTCACATTACAGCTGAAAAAAAAAAAAAAAACTTAGCTCAAAACAGTTAATTAGCAAGCTGTCTCTATTCAATCACACTGTTAGAACAAAAGATCATGGCCCAGGAGTTTCCTTCCTGGCAATAGTAATATATTTTTTACTGTTTTGGAGGCTGGGACATTAAAAAAAAAAAAAGTCCCAACAGATCCCAGGTTAGTAAGAGCCTTCTTTGCATAGACTCTCTTCTAACTTCATATAAAGACAGGCTCTAGGAAGCTCTCTACGGCCTCTCTTATAAGGGCCCCAATCCCACTCATGAAAGCTCTACTTCCTCGGGGACAGAATTACAAAATAAGAATGAAGGAGAGGGGCATAACCATTCAAACCAAAACATTGTCATCAGCTTTTGCCTCCAGCCAATGATCTTCATAGCTCTGAAGTTCATGTAGGTAAGACCATATTCTAATATTTGTGGTTACCTGCCTAAATTTTTAGAGACAAACAGTACATTTTCAAAAAGAGGACTCACTACATATTTCCTAAAATCATAAGAGAAACTTTATGAAAGAGAGAATACTCTAGACCTTAGAATATTGACCTGATTTTCACGATTTGAATAGATGAAAGTAACAATATGAAAGTAGAATCAGAGACTTCAGTAAACATTTCACAAAATGACAAGTTCTGGCTAGGATGAGATAACTAATAAAACTGAAACCTCTACTCAACAAATTTGAGAAGACTAATAGATAGGACCAGAATGGCAACCTACAGCTCATAACATGTCAACTCCTTCCTCTTCCATCCCCACTTACTGTATGATATTAAGTTCAATTACTTTGGCATTTAATTTGTTTTAACTCACCCTGCCACCACACCAAACACACACACACACACACACACACACACACACACACACACACACACACACATACCTCATACACACACGCACACACAGACACACACACGCACATACACACACACATACACACGTGCGCACACACAGAGAGACACACACACAAGTACAAGCATGATTACATACATACATGCACACACACACATACACACACACACACATACACACACACACCTTTACTATTCAAACCTCAGTTTAAGGCCTTACGATTTCTTCCTGCAGTAAGTGGCTCAAGACCTATTGCTTGTAACCTTGTGCAATTAATCTTAACCTCCCTAAGCTTCAGTTTTCCTAAGCAGCAAATAAGCATGATAACAAAACAGTTTAATAGGCTACAATAACCATAAACGATGCACAATACATGTGAAGTAACTACATCGGTGCCTGGTAAATAAGATGGATTTTCAGAAGGAGAATATTTCTCTTCTATCTTCTTAGGTTACATGTCTGAGCACTGTGAATTAAACCAACATTTCATAGATTAACCAGTAGAGAAAGATTAATGCCATATAGAGCTATATTTTTATAGCATTTCTATGTTTACATTAACAATTTCCTTCAGCTCAGTATAAGCTATATGCCAATGTAGCAAATTTGGAGACAGCATCTAGTCCCCTTCAAACCGAATGTTTCTTTTCTTAGTCTTATCCATTGCTTTATAATCGGTCTCCTCTATTATCTATATGCTTAGCTAAGTGATAAAGTTCACTTACAAAAATATACTCTAACCATTTAGGTCTGAACTCAGATTTTCTCAATGAAATCTTTGCCTGAAGAGTGAGATCCAAACAGCCTTGTCTGAATGCCCTGTTTGTCCATTAGGAGATTCATTCTGTTTGAAAAATAAGCAAAGCCTCTTCTGTGTGTCAGGAACTACTCTAGATTTGTAATAAGAGTAACAACAAAATTGATGACTCAAAATCTAGAGCTCATGATGAGCTGTATTTGGTGCTTTATTTGGAACCCAGATAGAGCACTGGGGTCCCCAGCATGTTCAGGAACTCATAGGTGTGGTTGAGAATGCCAATAGAGAACACGAAGCACTAGAGAAATTAAAAAGGAGGGGGGATTCCTGGGTCCTCCATGATGGTCCCAGCATTTAAGAAATAATCAAAAAAAAAAAAAAAATCAAAACACCATGAAAGAACCTAGGGGAGCAATCAACAGACATTAAATGGACTCCAAAAAAAAAAAAAAGAAAGAAAGAAAAAAGAAAAAAGGTGTCACTCAATTACCAACAGAGAAGCAAACCAGTGGTCATCTGCTGTGGGATGTCTTTCTGTATAGTGAGTATACTTATTAACATTGGTTAATAAAGAAACTGCATTAGCCTATGGCAAGGTAGGATATAGTCAGGTGGGAAATCCCAGCAGAGATAGAGGGAGAAGAAAGGCAGAGTTGGGGGAGACATCAGCAGCCACCAGAGGAACAGGATGAATTAGAACACAAACAAGTAAAGCTACCACACACATGGCAAAGCATAGATTAATAGAAATGAGTTGATGTAAAATTAAAAATTAAAAGCTAGCTAGTAATAAACCTGAACCACAATTGAAACAGTTTGTGATTGATATTAAGCCACTGAGTCAGTTATTTGGGAACTGTTGTGGATCAGGTGGAACAAAAAAAAAAAAAAACATTTATAGTCAACATTGAGGAAGCTGTGTACCTCACTGCCATCAGTGATGAGTGGCATGAGTGTAGACCCAATGGCCACAGCTTTAAAAGAAGATGGTGGACAGAGCATGGGTTACAGGATTCAGCAGTTGAAAGTTTCCATGCACTCAAGAGATAAGATTTCTTTTAGATAAAACTTTTTTTAATCAGTGATTTTTAACCAACACCACTTTTAGAGCTGTTTGAATATATTTGAAAAAGTAAAGATGGCCAGAGAAAATGACAATTAGATGAGAGAGAGAGAGAGAGAGAGAGAGAGAGAGAGAGAGAGAGAGAGAGAGAGAGAGAGAGAGAAACCAACTCGGATCTAAATGTTTTGAGATGCAATCTACATCTGGGGATTTTGATACTCTTGTTTTTTAATTTCAAACATGATTCAGGCTTACAGCCATGCTTAAGGAGCTGTCCAGTGCTGTATAATGGACACTAAAGAGTCCTTCTGGCTATCTCATAGAAGACACAGAGATTCTCTCCCAATCAACAGCCAGAGGAAGAAAAAAAAAAATCTTTCCAGCTAAATTCTTAGCTGTAGTGCTCTGACCTAGAGATTAACAAGAGAAAAACAAAAGAAACAACTTTTATTAACATGTAATTTTCATATATACCTGAGGGAAACTCAGAAAATAATGGACTCAAAAGCATGGCTTAAAACTCAGGTTTATGAAACATTTTCAACAAAGAACATTGTATGGGTGAGTGATATGACTGAGTGGGTAACACGCTTACCATGCAAGTGTAAGGACCTAAGTTCAAATCCCCAAAACCCACTAACACCCTAGCACAGTAACTCATGTCTGTGATCCTAATGCCCCTATGAGAAGATAGGTGGCCAAGATGCGAGGCTCCAGAAAGTCATGAATCAGGTAGCATAAAAGATGTAGCAACAAAACAATAGAGACCCCAGCCCCAAACAAAGTAGACAATACTGACACTCAAGGTTGCCCTTTGACCTCCACATGTGTGCCTGTGTGTGCACTTATGCACTTATGCTCCTAAACACAGTCACACAGGTTTTAAAAGGGGGTCATAAGAACAATATAATTGCAGGAGAATGATAGGACAGAGGAAAGTAGTTTGAGGTTCAGAGAATAGCAAATTGTGGGAAAGCACATAGATAAGGAAAAAATTCAGTTGAAAAGCTTAGATACTGATGTTTATTACATAGATTTCTTGGGTGCTGTCTTCAAGCTAGACATAGAGCTGTTTGGCTGTGAGTTTCTCCATCTGTTCCTTGAAAAAAAAAAGAATTGTAGGAACCAGAGAGGTCAAGGACACCACAAGAAAACCCACAGAATCAACTAACCTGGGCTCATAGGGGCTCACAGAGACAGAACAATCAGGAGCTGCATGAGTCTGACCTAGGCTCTGCCAAATGTGTTATAGGTGTGTAACCTGTTCTTCTTGTGGGACTCCTAACAGTGGGAACAGAGACTGACTCTGACTCTTTTGCCTGCTTTGGGGCCCTTTTCCTTCTACTGGGTTGTCTCACCCAGTCTTATTAGGAGGGGACGTGTCTGGTCTTGATATAACTTGATATGCCTTGTTTGGTTGATATTCCTGGGAGGTCTGTCCTCTTCTGAAGAGAAATGAAGGAGTGGATCTGTGGGAGAAGAAGGATGGGGGAAGGGACTGGGAGGAGAGGAGGGAGGCAAACGTGTGGCCATGATGTAATACATGAGAGAGGAATAATTTTTTTAAGTTAAAGTTGTCTCCTTGACTAACTGTTGACACTCTGGGGGCGGGGGGGGGGGGGGATAAGGAGGAAGAGTGATAACAGGGAATTTTATAAATAATGAATTAGCCTTACCATGAAGGCTCTGAGAAACTTTACAAGGTTTAATGCTTTAGTCGAAGTAAAATTTAGATTAGCCAGTGTTAGCCAGCAGGTAAGGGTGGGGCCAACCTTTATAAGAGCTTAAGCTACTGGCTCCATAGACCATGTACCTAACTCTGCAGACATCCACTTGTAAATGATCAATTGTCTCCCACCTACTTACCCCATGAAAGTACCATGACTGGAAATACTAAATAATCTCCATAGTTCTAAAAAAACAAAAGAGAAAAAAAAACATAAATAAAATTAAGGAATAAATAATAACTGTGCATGGTGGTGCAAGTCTAACCCTAGAGAGGCCAAAGCAGTGAGCTCATGAGTTCCAAGTAAGCCTAGGTTACATACTGAGACCCCAAGACTCTGTCACAAAAAGTAAATAAACTATATTGTATTTCCAAGGGTATAGTAGTGACTAATCATGGATACCATGCTGTGAACTTCCAAATTGCTTGTACACCATTGATTTGGATAACTAAACACTGAAAAGTTTTAAATTCCAGATTCAGCATAATCTAGATAAAGCATTTGACAGATAATTAATTTTGCTTAAGCTAACCCTGAACCTGAGTGGCACTTCTGTCCTACCTTCCCAAATGACCCCAAACTGAATAGATACGATGACATAAACCCAAATAATGATTTAGTAGGGCAATTACCAGAAGTTTACATTTTCCCTCCTAAATTGGCTACACAATAAAGAGTTTTAAATTTGCAGATAAGTGAAAGTTTATTAATTATTCAAGACAGGTGAGCCATGGAACATCATCCAGCGCAGTGAACTGTGACTCATTGCCACTCAAATTCAGTTACGTAGGCACTTGTGTGACATGTTCCCAAACATACATGCATGTACGTGTACATGTGCACATGTGTGGGCACGCACACACACACACACACACACACACACAATGCTTGTCCTTAAGGAGTAGGCACATGTATGTCACTACGGATGTGCATATACTCAGCAAATGCTCACAGACACCATGGTGTGGAAGGGCTGAGATCTATCACAGCATCGGAGGGTGCACTGATGGTCACAGCAGGAGGGGATGAAAATAAACAAATGGATACTGTTTTAATTTGTTAGTGACAAGATGAAGAATATTGTATATTTTCCTCACCAGACTGTAACAATATTAAGGTAAATCAAATTTTGCACCTCATTTATTTAACAATGTCGCTTTTCGGCTGCTGCTGTTTTTTTCTTTGACTCTCAGAATACAAGGCTGCACAAATTTCCCCGAATTTACTTTTGTAAAGGAAAAAAAAAATAGTTAGCTCTTGAACACTTAATTATAATTGGCTACGCTTCTTTTCTTTTATTAAGTGATCATTTATGAACGACTACTTCATGATCATCTAAAATGCTGCTTTGGAAAGACTGAAGGAAGCGAGAGAAGATGTAATCACAATGTAATGTAATCAGAATACTTAATTAACATGCAATCATAAAAGAAGAAAACAAACTCATAGCATTTGCACCCAAAACCAACAATGAACTATGTCTAAAAAAAGATATAAGCTTTATAAATATTTTAATAGTTACAGTATTAAAAAAAAATCCCCAATGGTTTTTCTGTTTTAAATAGAAAACTAAAACCTGGCACAGGATTGGTTATGGCAAGACTGTTCCTTCTGGTTGCCAAGCCAATTCAGTCACACTGAAGTTTTTCAGTTTCCAGTTCAAGAGGGAGAGGCTACTCCCTTTTACATCCTCCACCCTCCCCATGCCTGTCCTTTCTATGGAGTTTAGGATTCATATGGACACTATTGTCAGAAAGAAAAGCTCTAACCCCCCCCCCAGAAGTTATGACTGCCTTTTCTACTATTTGTTACAATTTAGATCACAAATCTTCCATAAAAGGCTTGTGTTTTCAAAGCTTGATCCTTGGAACAGCAGCGTTGAGTGTGGATTTTGAGAAATAACAGGATCATGGCGGATCTGACACTGTAATTTTATAAATCCACTTACAAAATTCCTAGCTTAATGGGCTATTGGGAGGTGGTGGAACTTCAAGAAGTAGGGCTTACTCCAAAGAAGGAGGTCATTAGGGATGTGTCCCAATAATAGAGATAGAATATATGTCTATTAGATTTCTCCTTATCTCTACCTCTATGTTTCTCCCACCTTCCATAATACTCATTTTCCCCCACTGGTCCAGAAATAATGGAGCAAGATGTGATTGTGTTCCAAACCTCTGAAACCATAATTCAAAATAAATGTTATCTCCTTTAAATTGATTTTGTCAAGTATTCAGTCATTATAACAGAAAACTATCCAACATAATATCAAAATACTGTTATCATAATTCACTGGAGCTGCTGGAAGACGCATCATGTGGCCCACCTCCTCATGTGACCCGCTCCATCATGTGGTCAACCCCATCATGTGGTCCACCACATCAAAAACAAACCAAAGGTCAAGAGAAAAATTTGGTAAGAAGACAGAACATAAGGACAATGACTTTTTAGGAATACTTCTAGACATGGACTGTGATGTGATCTAAAAACTATTACTTTCTTAGGAACAGCAATACACTTACACATCGCTCTTTGGATGCACATATGACAGTTTCTTTATGGTAGATACCCATCAGAATTGCTATGCTTTAGGGTGTACTTGTAATCTCAACAACTACACACTATTGGACGTCCAAAGTGGTAATAACAAATGAGAGTCCCCTAGAAAGTTATGAGATCCTAGCAGAGTCACCTTCTGAGTCTGACAATATAATGAGAGGTGGAGGGAGCAGACTCTTGAATTTTTCTCATTGATTCAGTTAATTTCCTTTGGTCCCTGCAATATGGATGCTCCTTCTTAGAGTTGTCTAATTTCACTGGTCTAGTTTTCTAAAGTGCCCTGTGTCTTTCTTCTGGATTTCTAAAATTTCCTTCAATTCACCTAATAGAGAAGATGCTTAGCCTATAAACCTGCAGCTATACCGGACAGAAAAAGTGCAAGCTGAGCAAGCTGAAGAGTTGCCCAGAAAGCAATTAACAGTGCCACTAATGTTCCATCTGCTTAAAATTGATCAGGGACCATGAAAAAAAACTGGTGCATCCCTGAAAAAATACTTGATCATCAAAAAATTTAAATATTCTAGATAAATTGAAAAATATAAGAAAGAAAACTTTAAACCTGGTACACTGAGAATATGCCATGTCTAGAAACAATGTTAGATCTAGATTACTTGTTCTATTTTTTTAAGTAGAAAACATAATAAGAAAATTTTTTATAGACCTTGGGGAATACGTTTTAAAATACCAAACTTCAATTATTGCAGAACAGCTTAGAATGTGAGTTCCATTTTAAGTAACATAATTGATAACTGGGCAACAAAACCAATGGCTTAACAAGAAAAATGTAATTTGGATCATACAATTCTGACATTAATAAAAACCTCTTAGGGCTGTAAAGGTGGTTAAGGGTGAATACTGCTCTTGTGAAGGACCTGAATTGGCTCCCAGCACCCATTCTAATGCCTAGAAGTACAACCCCAGGGGATCTGAGGTTTTTTCCGGGCTCAGTGGCACCTGTGCCACCTGCATACACCCACACAGATCACAATTTCTTCTCTTATTTTCTGGCTAGCTACCTAAAACAAGGTTGAATGACTACAGTGACCAATTTGCCAAACGAAGTGCTTAAAGGTAAGGAGTTTTAAATTTTATTATTATCTATAATGTTCAATATAACTTTGAGGGGTATTCTCTAGCTCAAAGACTCAACCTTCTTGTTTAAAAAAATTATCATAAATGAATACTATACTCAAGGGCTTCCCTTACCTATGAGAAAATCATATAGACGTTTGTGAGAATTTATTAATGTAAATAACACAAAGCGACTTTTCTCATCTTAAAAGAAAACAATTATATTTTCTCAGTGAACACTATAAAGTCCTAACAAAACTTTCTACGCAGCCTGCATTTAGTTAATAATTTTTTAGAGATTTTACATAAAGGTTTAAGACAGAATTGTCCATGATTCTCTTTGATTATATTGTCCTATCCATTTGGTCCTCAAGATTACACTAGCATTGGGTAGGTAGTTCTTACAAGACAGAGCTTTCCACATTCTCCACATACCCCTTTCTTATAAAGTGTGCCTGAACTATTGTCTGAGATGTGAGCTGGGGAAGGCCAAGGTCACACTTCTTTAATTATTACTGTTTTACTTAGATCCTTTCATTCTCCTTGAGTACATTATAACTTGTTCCTATGTTTCTCGAAAATCATATATTACATATTTTGTTTCAAAAACATTTTAAATGTCAAAATGCTTGTAGACAGGATGTCCTGATGCTTAAAAATATCTACCTTTTAGGTTGTTAGCAGCTTTTGTTTCATCTTTATTACTTTGCTCTTTGTACTTTTATCATTTCATATTCTATTTATTAGCCACCTTCCTCTTGCAACTCGTTGACTACATTAAATGTAGTTACTTTAAATTCTCTTTCTCATCTATTACTTATTTTAACTTTAGAGTGTTGAAAATATTATAATTTTATTTATGATATACATTTTTGGGAAATACTTATTGTAAAGGATAGCATTTATAGTTTTATGAATCTTAGTATAACCATCCTAGTTTAAAAAAGTAATATGCCCCAAGCCAATCATCATTTTTTATTAAAATCAGATATCCTGTATTGCACCCATATGTACTTTGGTATATGTGTATTGGTATAAAATGTTTATTATCTTAAAAATAGGATCACATTTACATTGTCACCTCTAAAATATAAACGTCTTAATATAACTATATCCATATAGTATTGAATTTTTCTTATTATCTCAAAATGTTTCAAAGTTGTGTATTTTGTTGGATTTTTATTAAGGTCCATACAGTGCAACTCCTTCTGAGCATCTGTCCATCTGTCACTGCTCTCCAATTTTTTTATTTGTTCTTTAGGTTGAGTAGATGATCATTCAGAGAATCATTTTATCTAAGTGCAATATGTAGCATAATTTTAAAAAGTAATATCTTAGATAAAAATGTGTTACAATTTTTACTGATAATTCTAATTTAAATCTATAATTACAGAGTTCCTGCTTAGCCTCATTAATTTCATACCTGTACCCTTTCCCCAACACTTACAATCCCTTTTACTTGACAATACAATAGTCTTCTATATCCAAAATTTCTTTAAAACGTTAATAGATGAATAAGCTTGATCAAATGAAGTTCCTCCATTTTGTTTAGAAAAAATACTCCATAATGTGAAGTAGCACAAAAGTATGTGAACTGTCTAGTTAGAATTTTGTGTGTAATACTCAATGCCAGTGGTGATAAACTACCTATATTTATCAGTTTGGTATTAGGATTGGGTCTACATGTGAGAAAATGCCTTAGCTTTCATTGTCAATTTGAGGTTCAAACCTTAACACACTGCTTCCCCCCCCAAAAGTGTGATTAGATGACCAATTATATGATCAACTTAGGAACAGCCTAAACAGATGGAGCTGAAAGTCCAAATATAAGCTCTTTTCTCTTATTTATTCGTTTGTAAAGGGTGAGTTAGTGCCTCAACAACTTCGAGACGTTCTAACCAATATGTTCATTTTCAGAATGCTTATGGATCAGTGCACGTTCACACATCTGTTATGGTCATTTTCAAGCCTCAGATTGCCTCCTCTGACCAGTGGAAACTTTCCATGCTGGTTCTAAGTGCCCTATATATGGAACTTGTAGTCTATAATGGCAATCTCAATTTCCCATGTGACCAGAAAGTATTCATTATTTTAACTTTAAATTATAAGTATAGTTATAACTGTTTAAATTAGTTATGAATCACCTTCTCCAAACCAAGGCTTAACCCCTCCTCCACGTCATCCTCCGTGGATTCATCGTGTTTATAGATAAATGACATTTAGAAACACATTGAGCCAAAGGAAGTTCATGACCCACATACACTTGGATGTCATATTTTTTAAAACTTTTTCATGAACATAACTAGAAAATGACCTCTTAGATAAAATATGCCAACTTTTTACTGATAATTCTAATTAAATCCATAATTACAGAGTTTCTGCTAGGCCTCATTAATCCTACACCTTTATTCTTTCTCCTAACACTGAAAACCTTTGTGTTCAATGACAGTAATATAAATACTCATTTGCTTTATCTGTCAACATGCAACACTTAGAATACAATCAACCACTAAAACTGTTTTTGCTTCTTTTGCCCTATAAAAATATAGCTAATGTAAATAAATTTCTTAAAAAAATTTGAGGAGGGCTGGCAAATGTCACAGCAGGAAAGAGTACTTAGCACCATGCCGAACAGGACTGAATTTGACCCCTAGAACCATGAGGCAAAATAAGAGACTGACCCCAGCAAATTATCATCTGACTTCTGCAGATGTACTGTGATGCACATGTATATGCAAGTTCTCTCTCTCTCTCTCTCTCTCTCTCTCTCTCTCTCTCTCTCTCTCTCTCTCTCTCTCTCTCTCTCTCTCTCTTCACCTCCCCTTCTCTCTCCCCTTCCCCTCCCCCCTCTCTCTCCCCTTCCCCTTCCCCCTTCCCCTCCCCCTCCCTCTCCCTCCCTCTCTCTCTCTCACACACACAGACATACACACACACACACACTAATAAAAAGGTTAAAATAATTTGGGATAAGTAATTCCTATCTGTGCAGTTTTTACTCCACCATTCCTAATCATTTAAAGGGTAATTTGCCAATTCATTGTCTACAGACTATCTTGATTTGTTTTAAACCTACTTATTAAAATTTTATATTAAAATTCATCCCACAGACTGAATGGAAAACTGAATGTGAAGACTTTCCTTATTTGGGACATTTGCTAGTGCCTCTACCTAGGAAATTTCACAATTCCTAAGCCATTTTTACATTAATTTGTAGCTCCATGTTTCATCTATTTCCAGTATAAATTTACAGTCCCAATCCACAAATGGTTCTGTTTCTTTCCTCAATAAGTAATGAGCCATACTTTCTAGCTTTACAGTAAGCACTGGAGAAACCAGGACTGTCAATCATGTAGGCATGTTTTCCTCAATGTTACCTGGTCACCTGAACGATGGCAGGAAAGTGGTTAGAAACTTGGTGATGCTATTAGGAGCCACCCTCCACCTGAATTGTCCCCAAATCCTGAGAATTGTTTAGCTCCTAATTCTGGAATTGGTCTCTCAGTGAATAGAACTCATCTTTATGAAAGAGGTCTCACATGCTTTGCATCCTCCATCAATATAATCCATTCTTATTACAAACCCTTCCTCTATGTTCTAGCCCAAGCAGTGTTTACCAGCCAATAGCACTCATTCATACTATAAAGGTCACAGGTGAACTTTAATGTCACCATCTTGAAATTTTGTTATGAGAATTGTCATGTGAACACTCCCCCACCAAAGTTTGGCTGTGTTTAAATCTGTAAGTGAATTAAACCATGGTATCAGACTTTCTAGAAGTTTTGATACAATCTGTACTAAGTTTTCATTATTACCTCTTTGCAGGTCCCTGTGATATCTACAGGGACCCCATAACAACAAACAAAGATTTTTCTATTCCTGTTAAGAAATAGAGCAATGGGTGTGGAGAAGGAATTTGTAAGATGACTCAGAGGAAAAAACCTTTGTCATATAATCATAAGAACCAAAGTTTGTATCTCCAGCACTCACGTAAATGTGTAGTGGTCCTAGCGACCTATCTGGAATCTCAGCATTCATTCAGAACACAGTGACATGGAACTCTAGAGCAAGCTGGCTAGCAAAATCAGCAAGTTCATGGTTCAAGTAAGGACTCTGCCCCAGTTTGTAAATTGGAGAGAGATTTTGGAAGATATACAATGTCAGCCAAATGCTTATGCATGCACATACACATTAAGCTCCACATACATATTCCCATATACGTGAGAATAGGAATACATGCATGCATGTACCATACAAAATCAATTAATATAAATTGTAGAGAGACCTTTCTGTTCTGCCAGCCAGCCAGCTCCCAAATAACCACATGGGGACTTATTAATTATAAATGTTCAGCCAATAGCTTAGGCTTGATATTACTAGCTCTTACAACTTAAATTAACCCACATTTCTTATCTATGTTCTACCACATGGTGGTACCTTTTTTCAGCATGGCAAGTTCATTATGCTTCTCTCCACATCCTAGCAATTCTGCTTTCTTCTTTACAGCATCCTCTCAGTCTGATTCTCCTGCCTACCCTCTTCCTACCTAACTATTGACCTATTGGCTCTTTATTAAGCCAATGAGAACAACACAATTACACAGGGTACAAAAGGATCATTCCACAACAATAAATAGAGTAGGGATTTCATAGCTTCTTCCATTAGTCAGTGCTATACTTTAGATATGGCTTCAGATTATCCACCAAGGCTTATAAATATAACATAATTGTGAGGTAGAAGAGAGCAGAGATACCCAGTAGATCATTTTCCTCAAGCCTTTCTTCCCATTCATCCTGTTACCTGAACCACAACTCTAGCAAGCATTACCAAAGACAAAGAAAGAGAATTACAGACAAATTTCCTTATACACATAGATACAAACGTACTCAATAAAACACTTGGAAAATGAGTCAAAGAACACATCAAAAAGATCATTCACCATGATCAAGAGGCTTTAATCCCAGAAATGTAGGGATACATATATAAATCAATAAATGTAATCCATCATATAAACAAACTGATAGACACAGACCACAAAGTCATCTCATAGATGCAGAAAAGGCCTTTGACAAAATCTGATAGCCCTTTATAATAAATGGCCTGGAGATATTAGAGATACAAGGTACACACTTCAACATAATAAAGGCAGTTTATAGTAAGCCTCTACCTAACAGTTAGTTATTGAAAAATTCAAAGCATTTCCACTAAAATCAGGAACAAGACAAATATGTCTACTCTGTTATCTACCTATTCAATATACTACTTGAAGTCTTAAGAATGGATAACTGAAGGAGATTAAGAAGATACAAATTGGAAAAAAATAGGACAACTGGATACAACTTCTGAGTAGAAGCCTCCCTCTGGGTCCACAGCTGACTAAGAGGTGAGTGAAATCCCATCCACCAGACCAAGCAAAGACTATGGTCACCAAATCTCAATAAGGGACACTGTCTCTGCCACCCCAACCACACCTAGCCCTGCCCTAAACCAAAGAAAATTGAGAGAACTCCCCCCCCCAAGCCCAGTCCCCAGAAAAATACAGCTATAGGGACATCCCATGGGCCAAACCACACCCAAACCGCAATCGACATCATCACCCACTGACAACTGGAGACCCAGAAGCCTCCCTCCCGGTCCACAGCTGACTAAGAGCTGGAGACCCAGAAGCCTCCCTCCAGGTCCACAGCTTACTAAGAGCTGACTAAGAGCCAACTAAGAGCCAACTTGGACCTGATTAAGAATGACCCCTGTGACAATTGGAGACACACAGCTCCTTGACCTACAGCCAACTAAGAGCTGAATACTTACAACTGTAGAGCATACCCTACAATTACTGAGAATTATTGGAAATCAAAGAAGTAGAAGAATACCAGCTCAAAGGCACAGAAAACATATTTAACAAAATCATAGAAGGAAACTTTCCTAGCCTAAAGAAGGAAATGACTATAAAGATACGAGAAGCTTACAAAACACCAAATAGACTAGATTCCCCCCAGAAAATCTGTTCACCACATAACAACCAAGCAACTAAACCTACAGAATAAAGAAAAAAGGAAAAAGGCAAAATTATCTATAAAGGCGACACATCAGAATAGCACCTGATTAGTCAATGGAAACAAGGAAAGCACAAAGGTCCTGGTCAGATGTTATACAAACACTAAAATTGCATGGCTGCCAAACCAGACTACTATACCCAGCAAAACTATCAATCACCATAAATGGAGTAAACAAGATTTTTCATTATAAAACCAGATTTAAATAATACCCATCCACAAATCTAGCCCTACAGAAAGCACTAGAGGATATATACAGAACTTTCCACCAAAACACAAAGGAATATACATATTTCACAGTACTCCATGATACTTTCTCTAAAATTGACCACATACTCAGACAAAAAAAAAGTATCAATAGAAAAAAAAATGGGAATAACTCTTTGTATCATATCAGACTACCATGGTCTAAAGCTAGCGTTCAATAACAACAAAAATCACAGAAAACCTACAAATTGATATAAACTGAACATCTCTCATTTGAACCACTTCTGGGTCAAGGAAGAAATTATGAAAGAAATCAAAGACTTCCTAGGATTTGATGAAAATGAATCCACAACTTATAGGACACAATGAAAGCAGTGTTAAGAGGAAAAGTCATGCCTACATGAAAAACCTAGAGAAATCTCACACAAGAGACATAACAGCACAGCTGAAGGCTTTATAACAATTAGAAGAAAACTCATGTAGAAGGAGTAGACAACAGGAAATAATCAAACTTAGGGCTGAAATCAATACAATAGAACCAAAAAGAACAATACAAAGAATCAATGAATCAAAGAGTTGGTTCTTTGAGAAAGTCAACAAGATAAATAAACCCTTATTCAAACTAACTAAGAAGCAGAGAGAGAATATCTAAATTAACAGAATCAGAAATGAAAAGAGGGGCATAACAACTGTCGCCCAGGAAATCCAGAGAATTATCAGGTCATACTTTGAAAATCTATCCTAAATCCACTAAAATGGAAAACCTAAAAGAAATGGACAGCTTTCTGGATAGGTACCACTTACCAAAATTAAATCAAGATCAGATAAATGACCTAAACAGACCTATAAGCCCAAAGGAAATGGAAGCTATTATTAAATGGCTCCCTAGTTAAAAAAAAAAACAAAGAGAGAGAGAGAGAGCCCAGGATGAGATGGATTCAGTGCAGAATTCTAACAGACATTCAAAGAAGAACTAATAGCAATACTCCTCAAACTGTTCCATAAAGTAGAAACTGAAGGAACATTGCCAAACTTGAGGCCACAATCACCCTGATTCCCAAGCCACTCAAAGATGCAACAAAGAGAATTACAGACCAATCTCCCTCATGAATATTGATGTAAAAATACTCAAAAAAAATTCTGGCAAACCAAATCCAACAACCTATGAAAAAAATCATCCACCACGATCAAGTAGACTTCCTCCCAGAGATGCAGGGATGGCTCAACATGTGAAAAACTGTGAATATCATACATCATAAAAAGAAACTGAAATAAAGAAAACACATGATCATCTTATTAGATGCTAAAAAAGCCTTTGAGCTAATCCAACACTCCTTCATGATAAAAGTCCTGGAGATATCCGGAATACAGGGAAAATACCTAAATATAACAGAGGCAATATACAGCAAGCCAGCAGGCAACATCAAACTAAATGGAGAAAAACTCAAAGCAACTCCACTAAAATCAGGAACAAGAAAAGACTCTCCTCTCTCTCCTTATCTAGTCAATATAGTTCTTGAAGTTTTAGCTAAAGCAATAAGAAAACAAAAGGAGATTAAGGGGATACAAACTGGGAAAGAAGAAGTCAAATTATGTCTATTTGCAGATGATATTATATTAAACATAAGTGTCCCCCAAAATTCACCAGGGAACTCCTACAGCTCATAAACAACTTCAGCAAGGTAGCAGGGTACAAGATTAATTCAAAAAAATCAATAACCCTCCTATATGCTAAGGATAAAACAGCTGAAAGAGAAATAAGGAAACATCACTTTTTATAATAGCTGCAAATAGCATTAAATACCTTGGTGTAACTATAACCAAAGATATAGCAGAGCTGTTTGACAAAAACTTTAAGTCACTGAAGAAAGAAACTGAGGAGGCTATCAGAAAATGGAAGGATCTCCCATGCTCCTGGATAGGGAGGATCAACATAGCAAAAATGGAAATTTTACCAAAATTTATACAGAGTCAATGCAATCCCCTTCAAAATCCCAATACAACTTTTTATAGACCATGAAAGAACAATACTCAACTTTACGTGGAATAACAGGACACCCAGGATTGGTAAAACAATTCTGCCCAATAAAATAACTTCAGGAAGAATCACCATCCCTGACTTCAAGCAATACTATAGAGCTACAACAATAAAAGCAGCCTGGTACTCGCATAAAAAACAGACTTGTGGATTAATGGAATCAAATTGAAGACCCCAACATTAACTCACACACTTATGAACACCTGATTTTTGTGAAAGAAGCCAAAAATATTCAATGGAAAAAAGAAAGTATCTTCAACAAATGGTGTTGGCATAACTGGATGGTACTATGTAGAAGAATGCTAATAGATCCGTATCTGTCACCCTACACAAAATTCAAATCAAAGACCTCAACATAAACCCAGCTACACTGAACTTGATAGAAAAGAAAGTGGCAAATATCCCCCAATGCATTAGCACAGGTGACAACTTCCTAAATATTAACACCAGTAACACAGACACTAAGAACAACAATCAATGAGTGGAATCTCCTGAAACTGAAAAACTTCTGTAAGGTAAAGGAGACAGTCAATAAGATAAAACAACAGCCTACAGAGTGGGAAAAGATCTTCACCAACCCTACATCTGACAGAAGACTGATCTCTAAAATATATAGAGAACTCAAGAAACTAGAGCCCCAAAACCTAAATAACCCAATTAAAAATTGGGGTTCAGAGCCAAAAAGGGAATTCTCAACAGAAGAATTACATATGGCTGAAAGGCACTTAAAAATTACTCAACATCTTTAGCCATCAGAGAAATACAATTAAAACAACTTTGAGATACTACCTTACACTTGTCAGAATTGTTAAGATCAAAAACACAGATGACAGCCTATGCTGGAGAGGATGCGGAGCAGAGGGAACACTCCTCCACTGCTGGTGGGAGTGTAAACTTGTACAGCCACTCTGGGATGCAGTATAACACTTCCTCAGAAAGCTGGGAATCATTCTCCCCAAGGATTCAGCAATACCACTATTCGGCATATGTCCAAAAGATTCACATCTGTACCACAAAGGCATTAGTTCAACTATGTTCATAGCAGCATTATTCGTAATAGCAAGAACCTAGAAACAACCTAGATGCCTCTCAGTTGAAGAATGGATTAACAAACTGAGGTACATCTACACAATGGAGCACTACTCAGCAAAAAAAAAAAAAAAAAAAAAAAAAAAGACATTTTAAAATTTTCTGGCAAATGAATGGATTTGGAGAATATCCTCCTGAGCAAGGTATCACAAGCCCAGAAAGACAGACATGGGATGTACTCACTCATAAGTGGATTTTAGACAAAAAGCAAAGAATACCCTGTTGCAGTGGGGGTTTCTTGGTCCCGGGCTTCCAGAGGCCCAGACCCACAGACCTGCGCATCAGACCCATTAGCCGCCCCTGCTGCTGCTCAGGCCCCTAGAAATGACTCAGACGCTTATATTAACTTTATGCTGTTTGGCCTATGGCTCAGGCACGTTGCTAGCTAGCTCTTACATCTTAAATCAATACATTTCTATTAATCTGTCTGCCACGTGGCACGTGGCTCACCAGTGTTCTTTACATGTTGCTCCTTGGGCGGCTTGCTCGATCTGCCTGACTCCGCCCTGCTTCTCCTACCTATGCTCTGATTTCTCCTCCTACTTCTTCTATGGTGCCTGTCATGGCCCAAAACAGCTCCTTTATTTAAAGATTGATATTCACAACATACAGAAAGGCATTCCCACATCAATACCCAAGCTGTAAAACCACAACCCCTGAACATCTTGGGATTAGAAGGAATTTAAGAGAGACATCCAGAGATTCCCCTAAGAAAAGAAGACCACTTTAGCAAATTGGAGTCATAAAGGGTTGCAACCAAGAATGGTTGGGGACAAATCATGAGAGAAGGAGATGATTGAGTGAGAGGAGCAACAAAGAGGGAGAAAAAAAAGAGATGGATATCTTGATAGAGGAAGCCAATGTGGGGTTGGAAAGAGACTGGGTCTCCAACCAATAATGGAGGGGGTGCCTAAACATGACTTCTCCTGTGTTCAAATGAATAACCACCCTAAGTGTCATCACAGAACCTACATCCAACGGGTAATGGAGGTGGAGACAGAGGTCCATGGCTGAGCAATGGGCTGAGTTCCTGGTCCAACTGAGAGGAGGGGAGGAGAGTCAGTGTGAGCAAGGGGATGGGGATTATAAGGAAAAATTTCCACAGTGATGGCTGGTTGGAGCTTTGGGGACCTCAGTGAATCAAAAATAACCACTGGAGATCCATCAGGAAAAGAAGCTAGGCCCTCCAAGGGTAGGCAACTGTCAAATAGCACGGACACTATGTGGAGCCTTGAGGGGTAGGATCAAACTGTGTTCCTCTGCATGGGCTGGCACCATGGAGCCCATTCCCTATAGAGGAACACCTAACCTTGCCTAGAGAGGATGTTCCACGCTGAGCTGACCCACCTTGGGACTTCTTGTCCTTTTGGGGCAGAAGATGAAAATGGCTGGGGAGTGGCTAGACTGAAGGCTGACTGGGAGGGGCTTGGAGGAGGGAAGAAGGAGGAGCAGGGGGATACATGGATAAAAATGATATTTTTATAAAAAAAAATAAAATGGAAAAAATAAGTCAAAGCATCCTTATTTATAGATGGTATGATAGCATCCATAAATAACCCTAAAAATTCCAGTGGAAAACTTTACAGTTGATGAACACTTTCAGCAAAAATTCTGGATACAAAATTAATTCACAAGAGTCTGTAGCCTTTCTGCCTGCAAATGATAAACATAACACAAGTGCAGCCACAAACATTTTGACCTGCATTGGTGTCCTGCCTGCAAGTTATGCCAGTAAAATGGTGGCACACAGCTTTTGGGAGTAACTTACCAATATCAGATTTGACTTAAGTTCAACTCCATGAGACGGAGTCCATGCCCAACACTGCTCATTTAACCAAGAACCTGAAACTAAAAGCCCAGGAACTCAGGAGAAAACTAAATGTTATTATTGTTTGGTTTTACAATAATATATATTATTGTATCAGAGAAGTTTCCTCCTGCAGCAGACAGAACAAGTACAGAGGAGATGAGAAGCCTCCCTAAGTGGGATGTCTCCAGCAAATGTGTCCCCTGGGAAGCAGAAAGCATGTAACAGCCAGAGGGAATGGAGAACATAAAGACCTTCTAAATCAGCTCTATCCACACACGTGAACTGACCCCATTCGCTTCCTAGAAGCCTGAACTCACAGTTTTCCTAAACCACTTGGGTTCATCTAATTCAATTTCTAGTAGTCATTTCAAAGGATGTATAACTTCCGTCCTGTCGTGTTCTGACCTTGAACATAAAATTTAAGCTTTCATCAGCCCAATGAAATCCTCATAATGTGACTTTGTATGATGCAGAATGGAACCTTTTAAGTATTTATCCTATAGGTTTGAAAAGGTTCATCTGGGGTTCAGAAATCATGTTTTAGATGTTTTGTTTTAATTAGGTTATGGGTAGGTGGGTAAGTGAGTGTGTAAGTGGGTGTATATGGGTGGGTGTGTAAGTGGATATGGATGGGTGTCAGTGGGTATGTATGGGTATGAGTGTTCCATAGGTGTGTATGTATGGGTGGGTGTGTAAATGGGGTGGTAGAGGTCAGAAAACAACTTTGGACCAGACTCAGACTGCCAGGTCTGCACAGTTTATTAACAACACTGAAGTAAGTGTGACCTCATTAGCTTATTATTTAGTTATTTGTTCTGAAGGTGTGAGTTCAAGGCTTCTTACTTACCTTTGCGTTGAATTTATCTGGTTCCCCAAACCGAACCTTCATCCCATTTTAAAGGTATAAATTTTTAAAGAAGAAAAAATTATATTTTAAAACAGTTATTTTATGTCTTATATATAAATCTTGCCACAATTTAAAGAAGGTATTTAAAAATTAAGTTCATACCTTGCCAATTATATTCATAGGCTGAGAAAAGTTTTATAAATGGAAGACTTTTAAATAAATTATAATTAATTAACTATGCAAATATATAAAATAAATTTGGATACATAGTTAGATGACTAATTACAGTTCAGAAAGGTTAGAAATTTTAATACTCTTTTTTAACTTAGTTAATATAATATTATAATTGAGGTTGCTTTGATCACTGGGAATGTCAGAGACAATAATTTTTCAAGCTTGGCTGATTTTGAAATCATATGGTTATGAGTATTAACAGCTTAATATAAAATGTGGTGCTGTCTGCAAAGTTAAAAGAAATTATTTTTGTCATAATAAGCTATATTAATTTAATTAGTTATGTATAGGGTTATATTTTTCATTTGGAAATGAATGCAGAGTGGTAGTTGTCAGATCTGGTTCTTGAAAGAAAAAAAATGTCTTTGATGTTTTAAATAGTTCCATAAAAAATTTGCACATGTAAATATTATCTCACCTTATAGCTTGTTATATGTCCCATAATTCATATTTTCATTAAGGAAGTATTCACATGGGCTCATCAATGCCTTAAAGACTGTCACTCTTGGAGTTAACTTCATACATTTCTTCCTAGCCCATTACAATAACTTTTTATTTTGTTGCTAACTTTTAAGCTCAGTTATTTCAACATATCCTCCACCTTGGTCCCCAGTCTTCAGCTATAACACTGTACAGCCAGTGAAGGCTTACTGTATTGGTTATCCAGATGTGGAGGTCCATAAGTCATTAGCTGATAGATAAGTTTCTTGGGATCACATTGTGATATCAATCTTGTACATGTTTTCATTTAATTTTTCCCCAGGCTGAAAGTAAGGTGATTAGGTATCAAAGTCTAGAACTCTGATTTTCAAAAATTAAAAGTGAGTATGAAGTCATTACGAATTCCTAGAGTGGAACAAGGGGTGCCCTTGCAGATGAGGCAGGCCATTGGTATGTTTGTTCCTCAAGCAGTGAATGCCTCGACCACCTAGCTTGCTGACATATATTTGGGGTCTTGGTCTGTGGTCCCTGAAACCAGGCCCAGATACAAAACTAATATTTGCTTGTTCCTTTTCTAAAAGACTATTGTGGGTTGCCGTGTCCCCAAAGATATGTCTATTGGGAAAAGGATTTATACAGGCACAACAAAAGCATCTCAGTATAAGATCATCCTCATTAAGGAAGCCTTCAATATGATAAACAACCCCATAAAAGACAAAATAGAAGACAGAGTGACACAGACGAAGACCTGGGCCATAGCAAGAAATAGGCTGGAATTACACAAGCTAAAACAGAAGAAATGTTATGGTTTGGAATGTAAATGTCCCCCCAAAGGCCCAGATAATAAAAGTTTAGTCACCAACCTTCGACATAAGTGCAAACGGTAGGAGCCTCAAGTAGAACCAAGTTCAGTCGATGAGCATGTACTCCTGGGAGGGGTACCAGGAGCCTGGTTGACCCCTCCCCACCCCAGGGTGTGTCTGTGTGTCTGTATGTGTCCGTGTGTCTGTCTGGGGGCCTTTCTCACCCTTTCTCAGCAGCAACGAAGTGAGCAGGCCTCTCTACCCCCTGTCCTCACTGCCGTGATGATGCAATATGCCACCACAAGCCCAAATGACCATAGACTAAAATAAACTGTTTGTTTGTGTATGTGGACCTTTTTGGAGGTTTTGTTACAGCAACACAAAGCTAGCTAACACAGAAGAGAACACCAAAGGTTGTCAACAACCAAGGAAAGCTCCCAGAGACAGAGACAAAACCAATTATGGGGGGGGGGGGGGGGATCCAAGGATCCTTTTGTCTGAAGCTGCCACCTTTGTGATAATTTGTTAGGCAATCCCAAGAAAACTCCTCAGAGGCCTTAATGGGCCTAACTACCTTTCCCTGTCTTCTCCACACCCCTTGTCATCACCCTGCCTGTGTTTGTTAACAGTTCAGATTCTGCGGCTCCGGGCCTGGGAGACCCTTTCACAAAGCCTCTCTCCAATTTCATTTAAATGAGTGCTTAAAGCTGGAGCCCTCCTCATCTCCCGCTGCTGCCCTCAGTGACACCTGCTGTCCCTTGAGCTACAAAGCAGCTTCTTTTAGCACCTTTCAGTGTGGGCTGAAATTGGTCTCAGGGTAGGAATCCTGCAGAAGCCCTTATGTTTAGACAGATCCATGAAGGGGCTAAGGTGATGAGAGCGTTATAACACATGGCAGCTTGACGGTGCCCATTTGCTCGGTCCACCCGCGTCGTGTGTTGTCCTAACACGAATATTTTGAGATGACTGCCATTTAAATAAATCGCCTTTGACAGAAGCAGGTTCTATAATGGGCTTACTCTTCCTTAATCAGTTGAAAGGCTTATGAACAAACCTGAGGTTTTCCAGGTATGAGGCAAGCTCCTGGATTCTGCAATCTAGCGACACCTGACGGAGCCTCCAGTATCTTCCCAGAAGAACTTAAAGTCAAGACTACGTTGTTGTCGTCATCCCCATACTTTTTGTTTTCAGAGTTTACTTATTAAATATATTTTTAATTGAAATAGAATTTTGTCAGTTTCTCTCTGCCTGTTCCTGCATCCCACCCCTCCCCATTACTCCACCTCAAACCCCTTCCATGGCTCCTCACTCCCAAGTTGATAGCCTCTTTTTCTTTGAATATTATGGCTACGAGAGAGAGAGAGAGAGAGAGAGAGAGAGAGAGAGAGAGAGAGAGAGAGAGAGAGAGAGAGAGAGAGAGAGAGAGAGAGAGAACATACACACACATATATATACACACACACGGTCTGCTGGAACCATTCTTTGGTAGTACATATATGGTCTCAAGGCTGAACAATCCACTCTGGATTGGACAAACAGTAAGAAGGCTCTTCCCTGGGAGAGGCTAATTCTCTTAACTAACTTTCTAGAGTGCCCTATGACTTTCAACTTTCTTGGTGTTACAATAAGCATGAGCGAATTAAGTCACATGCAGGAAGCTCTACCTATGTCTCACTTCCTGAAAGGGACTCTGGAGGGGAGGGCTGCAGCTATGAGTGGTGGGTTTGGTAGCTACTGTGATGCAGTGATGACTAAATTGCCTGGACACTTGAGGCACCTGAGGAAAAAGGCAGGAATAAGACCACCCAGGGAAAATACAGGAACAGAACCAGGTACCAGGAGTGACTCTAACACAGCCAGGTGTCAGCATACTTACAAGCATCCATTGCCCCTACTGAAGATTTATTATCTAGAATGGATTGTAACTGGGTCTTGCACAATGTACATATTTTTGACTCCTGGTCAAAAAAAATTGTTAAAACTATAGAGGCGAGAAAAATAAAATTTAGTTCTAAATTATCAGGGAAACTATTTCTTTGGGTCAACTGTCCTACAAAGTCATATTCTTCCCTTGGGGAAATTCACCTTTTAGATAGAACTTTTCAAAATTTGACATTAAACTTACCCTGTCTCTGGAGAGCTCTGCTGTCAGAGAAGGGGAGCAGAGTAAGCCAATGATGACTGATCTTGACTTTCCAGGGGACTGAAACACAGCTAATGGCCTTGTCATCCTGAGTATATCTTTTCTTTTCTGGCTTAAGTTAATCATCCAGGACATCATAAAATCTTGGCATGCCAGTCAAAGCAGAACATATGTGAGGTGTCGCCATCAGGTTTCTGTGCCTCTGTCTTTAAAGCAGCCCAACCAGACAAGATACCTGGGACTAGAGATCAGGCATGATGGGTACACAACTCAGCTGTAACCTATTTTCACTGTCACATATCTGAAATGCTTGACACCTAAAAGGCTTTCCAAAATATCACTTCTCTGGGATTTTGGAGAATAGCACCATCTTTCCTATGAGTAATTTTCAGGATCCCTTGCCTGGGATGTAGATGGGTTTTCTTTCCCCCTATAAGCTTATCCCTGTATATTCTAGATTGCAAAAATAAAAAAACACGTGTTTGGTATAATAAAATAAAAAGCAGAATGTAGCCACTGATTCTAATCTCATTTCCTGACTAATCAGCAAGACAACCTTAGCTTAGTGCCTTGACTTCCCTGGCCCTATATAATCCCCAAGGTTTCTCTTAGTTCCTCTGAGTGATGATTCTAAGCAGTTTTCATTCAGACTATGTACTTTGTATACCATCTATTAAGAAAAATCATACCAACGTGTGCTTTCTGTATACATGTCCTGCATTGAGGGGTGACAGTCCTAATGATGCTTTTCTCCTATTTTTAAAAAAGTATATTACTTTCATTCAGCCTCCTAATGGATCTTTGTCAACAGAAGGAGCCTTTAAACTCAAAAAATACAAATACTGAGAGTCAGGTAGAACAATAACAAATTGTACATGTGATGACAAAGGAGAAATTAATACATTCATCCTGGAAGACAGATCCTTGCCAGCCTGGTGACTGACACTGGTATCCAGCAGTACAAATGCCCAGTGCTTTCTGCACCTGATATTTTTATACTTGATGATTTTATAAAAACAAATAAAATATCTTTGTCTGAATCCCCCATTCTTTTTTAAACCCTGATCAAACAGCCTTACAGTTTGGCAACCTCACATATAAAGCATTAGGATTAAAAGTAAACTTTTCAGCTTGTCTAAATGAATGGTGAAAACAGAATATTTCAATAGATGTTCATTTGCTTTTCTATTCGCTACCAGAAAATTCGTGGCTGTTATAAGAAATATGTCAGGGGGGTGTTACTTCTTTTCTTCTCCATCTATTAAATCAAAGGAGTGTGATTCATTGTTGGACCCAAAGGAGCTTCCCTGATGGCAGCCCTCTGTGGAGGGAAGCTGGGGGGTGAATGAGCAAGCACACAGCATGAAAGAGCAGCAGGACAGGATGGTTGGAAGTGCCTCCCTCATCACAAATATGTGTCTTCAATATTTAGTTGTTGTGGGCAGGGAAACGCCAACAAATACATGAACTGTAAACCATCTGGCTTGAAATATGTTCAAATATGAATGTTCATCTTGAAAAATGAAACCTATGGAATTCTGGCATCCACTTTGACTTTGGAAAGATGAACAGCTTGGATGTGCAACGGAAGGATTTCTAGACTATTCTTCTGCAACTTTACATTTTCCTGAACTCAGAGGTCAAATAATTCACTACCTAGAAAGGCAGACTTCCCTTTCATTTGGAAGCTTTAATGACAGCTACTGGCTGCCAGAAACTTCCTGTCACCGTGTCTTTGTAAGAATTTGTACAGAACCCTCTCATGTGCTAAGAAGTAAAGAAGCAAATGTGACTCTGTATGTATTATTTAACATTAAGTGGTGTCTGATGTGCACTGGGCATGGTAAGATTAAAGAGGTGAGTCCTCTCCTTAACCAGATTTCTAAGCCAAGCAATTCTAACAGAGGCACTTAGTTTAGAGAAAGAAATGATAAATTAGTCACTCTGTAGTCTTATGTGCAGGGAACTTCAGGAAACCTAACATCAGGACTCTCCTAAGCAACTTGAAAAATGGCTTTAGAAATAAAACTGGCTGCAAATGTGGGAAGAGAAAGATGAGAAAGAGGGGGTCCGCTAACACTGAGATGTTCTGGGCCCCAAAAAACAGACAGAGAGGCTGGGAGAGTTTCTCTGCAGGACCCAGGTGTGATCTTTGGCCACCCAAGATGTTTCAACTTGAATCTTTGGTTCTTGCCCAGGTATCTGGCATCTCCCCATCTATACTGCAAGGAAGCTGGACCACACACCCACACAGTATATGTGTGCAATGATCTAAGCACACCATCCTATTCAGAATTGTGACCATGAGATAAAGAATTCTGATTCTAACATAATTGAGGGAAAGGACCTTGAACTTAGACTCGTGATGCAAGCCACTTAAAAATTAGACTAAGAGAATTTTATGTTTCTTGAAATTAAAAAGCATAGTACTTAATTCAGCAAAGGTTAGGTTATTGTGAGTCAATTACATTTTATTTTAAAAAGTTATATATTAATACATGTCCTTTTTAAACATTTTCTTCTATTGTACTTTTCCTTTAAAGTAGAATTTATCCAGAACATGGTTTATGCAAGATAATTACATAATTAACACAATAAATTCTTGTAGGGGTATTGTTTTGTCTCATGGTAAATAACTGTCCCACCCACTGGTTTAATAAAAAGAGCTAATTGGCCAAAGGCAGGCAGGAAGTGTAGGCGGGGCTACCAGACTAAGAAAATCTCTGAGAGCAGAATGCCAGAGGAGCACCAGAGAGAAGCCAGAGGAAGCCGAGGACAACTATGCTGCTCTGAAGAAAGGTACCGAGCCGCATGGCTGAACAAGAAACATGGGTTAGATGAAGGGTAGAGAGCTAGCAAGTGATATGCCTGGGCCTGAGGCCGATCAGCCAAAAACTAATGAAAGCGTCTGTGTGTCTCTGTGTGTCTGCGGGTCTGCGGGTGTATGGGCCTAGACCTTGAGGTTAGGCCGGAAAGTCCAGGCCAGAAACCTCATACTACAAATTCTCCTTGAAATAATTATGTAAGAATTGAGGATTAGATATATTTGCTTTTTAAAAATTTAGCTTTTCATCTCTTTCGCCTCAATATTTATGCTGACATGTGCATTTAGAAAAGGCTAGAAAATGTCTTAACTCTTAGATGCTAACCTCGTAGGTGTTATTTTGGGCTGTATCTGCAGGGAAGCTGGATTTTAGCAAGCAGTAACAAACTGCTAGGTGATCAATCCTGCCCTTGAGGATCAAAGTGTGTCTTTGTTGTGTTAACTGACCAGCTAAAAGAACTAAAATACAATGGATTAAATTAATCCTGGGAGCACAGCCTGACTAATACAGAGTTTGCATTAAGATATAAAGGCAATTAGTCTATCTTTGTAAGCATTGTTCTTTTCCCTGTTTTTTTTACATTTTAGAGAAATTGTTATGGCTGAAGATACAGCTTGGCCGATACAATGCTTCCCTAGTGTGCACAGGGCCTTGGGTTCAAACCCTAGCACAGCATAGACTGTGCATAATAAATATCTCATATTCACCATCTCAGCACATAGGAGTTGGAGGCAGGATGATCAGGAGTTCAAGGCCAGCTTGTGTAACATAAGCCCCTGTCTTAAAAAGCCCTTTGTATATCAAGGAAGAGCTGTTACTGGTGAGCTTTTCAAAAGAGCAATCCTCCAATACTCCATGTCATTTTTGTGGTGGGCTAGAAGGGCCAATCAGCATGAGTGCTTCACTATAAAGACCTTAGAACTAACTAATCAAAATCCGATTCTACCTTCTCTGCTTTGAAACACTTCTGAGAAACAGGATGGTGCTAACTCTTAGCCATGGAAACACTTATTGAAATAGATCCAACTCTAAAGCATATACACTGTATCTCTAGGTTTTGTACAAACTACTTTCTGTCATTTTTGTCCCAAGTTCTTTGAAAATGACTTAAATTGTGTCTTAATTTAAATTGTGACTTGTGCAAATGTCTTCTCTGAAGTAAAATCTAAGGCATGTTAGGGGTGTATATGCATCTTTATGTTTTCAGAAGGTTGATTGTGAAACAATGACTTTTACCCTTCTGTCTCATTCATAAAATCTATCTCTGTGGAAGTCTCTGAAGATTGCACCAACTTGAACTTTGATGTGTGTTACAAAGGCATGATATCTAATATTGTATAAGGTTTAATTCTGATCATTGGTGTAATCAGCTTATTCTTAAATAGAAAATTTTTGAAAATGCATTTCCATCAATTCCACAAAATTGCTGAGTTCTGAATGAGTTTGCATATAATTTAGAATTAAATATAAATAGAATATAATTTAGTCTTTGATGTAAGTGAATTAAAATCATCATAAATTCCACAAAGAAAGGATTATGAAGATAAACCTTAAGTTAAACCATGAATTAATGCCTTTATAATTTTAAGATGATGTTCATTATATTACATTACATAAGGAATATTCATCTGCGATCACAGATGATTCAGTCTGTGGTCATTTGCCATTGTACCTCAAGCCTGAGCTAAAGCAGATGATCTTGGTGGGAGCAAGTGACAGAAGGGGTCAATTCAGCCCATAACAGCCATTAAGAAAAATGGAAGAGGGTAGGGTTCCCATACCCATTTCAAGGGATAGAACGTCTAAGACCCATCTCCTGAGTTTCATCTCACCCCTAGTAGAGCCATGGGCACTCAAGCCTTTCATTTGCCTTTAGGAAGCATCTGAGATCTAAAGCATATATGACAAGCTATATATGTATATATATAAAAATTGAAAGGCAACTGTGTTCTTACTATCAATGTTACTGTGTATCTTAGTTGTAATAGTGTATAAAGTACTATAATTATAATGTTGTATAAAAAGCACAGAAGGCTAAAAACCTCTTGTACTTGCTGAATCTAAAATTGAAGATAATATAAAATCCTGTATTTCTTCTGAATTAACATTCATAATCTAACTGAATAAGATCTCTAAAATATGTAAATCCTAAACATTTCAAACATAAATTATTTAATCATCGAAGATTATTGATTTAAAAATGAACATATTTTATAGGTTTTTAAAGTGTTGTGGTGGTTCATGTTTGTGTTTGCCTGTGTGACTTTCTGTGCACCATGTCCATGCAGGATCCTAAAGAAACCAGAAGATATTTCAGATCCCCTGAAACTGGAGTTACAGATGCTTGTGAGTCGCTATGTAGCACTGGAAACTGAACCTGGGCCCTTAAAGAAGAACAGCAAGTGCCCTTAACCACTGGGCTATCTTCCCATTCCCAAGATATTACATCTCTATATTATTCATCATTGAAGAAGTAATGGAAGATCCTAACTTACATGCTGATCGCAAGCAAACACTGCCACCAAACACCAATGCCTCTACAGATCTCTACACAGAAAAATTCTCTGAAAATTATGTCTTTTTCTAAGAAGTGAATTTGATAATTGTTGTACTGCCACATCCAAAAAGAGAAAAAGATTGATTTTTATTTACAATCCCCCAATACAAGGCATTATACCTAGTCATTGGGGCCACGTGGAGGAACGGGTAATAGAGCACATAACAGAAGACAAAAGGAACCAGGCTTAAAATGTAATGCAGGGCCTTTACTTCCGATTTCACTTAGGGCAAGGCTCCATGAACAACTAAGCCAGCCTAAGATCTGATGATTTGAATGGTTTCATCAGGCTTTGGGTCATAGAGTGATTCTGGTTATATACCTGGCCCTGGGGTGATTTAGTAAAGAGAAATTGTTTTGGTATATGAGAGATTAATGGTGGAGATGTCTGGGTTTCTGTATGAAGAAGTATGAGCAGGTAAGCTGTTAATGACCACAAGAAAGTTGTTACCTCTAACTATTAGGAATTAGGTAACTGTTGTCACATGACAAGTCCCTCCTCTCACCACAAGCCTCTAAGACTTGTGTTTATGCTGCAGAAATTGTATTATTCCCCACAACTTTAGAAGGTAGGATCTTGCCTCATCAACCACAGTAGGAAAGTAGAGAGTGTGAAAGCATGAAATGGGACTGAGTTTGTGCTTTTAGGAACATAACATTGACTTAGGACTTGTATTCAGTCATTGGTCACTGACTTGGTCATTACTTTTGTGGAAGCCTTGCCTTTCAACTCCATGTCACTGAAAATCAAATTTCTAAAGAATATGGGGACTTATTAAAACCATAGCAAGCCTCAGTATATCAAAGCATCACAAAATTTATGGAATAAAAGAATAATGATTAACACAACAGAAGTATTTATTCAGTTTTCAATTATTCACTAGTATAGTAAAGAAACAGCACACTTAATAACAAATGATGTTAAAACAAATGAATTCCAATAACTTAAATATGTCCAATTTTCAGGAATGCTGTTTGTATCCCGATAGTAGAGCTTTGATATATAACTCATATGTTAATATTTCATATCACTGAAAATAAAATGTTAACATTAGAACTAGAGTTGAGTCTGAATCATTCCTTCACCAACTTACTTCATTTGACCCCCACAGCTGTGTGACAATATGTATGAAACCCTCTTAGAGTCAGTGTATAAATTAATTGGACAATAAATACTCAAAAGTTCTTAAATAGGTGTCCAGGTAAATGCAAGTCAACACAAGTTCACAGCTATTACTTTTATTAGGTTTCCAATTTTAAAAAATTCTTTTGAAACAACTAAGCAAATCAACCCTATAAAAACACAAATGTCAAGGGAAATTCTTCAAATGACCCAAAACTCCCATTTTTAATTATTTAAAAGAATTTTTTAAATTAATCTTAACTTATCTGTATGGGTGTTTATCTGTTTTTCTGAGTATGACTGTGTACAACTTGTGTGTCTGGTGCCTCAGAAGCCAGAGAGGGTGTCTGATCGCCTGGAAATGGAGTTATAGGCTATGACCCTGGGTCCTCTGGCAGAGTAGCAGCTGCTCTTACCTCCTAGCCTATCACTCCAGCTCACTTTCTAAAGCAATTCTGATGAAAATGTTTAGGTCAGAGCTAGCCAGGAAATTATGTCACTTAAGAAAACTTTGTCTTAGGATCAGAATCACCATATTTGTTAACCAAGACTCACATAAAAATCAGAGAATGACAAGCCTTACTGGAAACACCAAAGAATGTGTGCTCCAGGTGGGGGTGAGGCCTTTAGCATCAGTGCCAAACACACACACACACACACACACACACACACACACACACACACACACACAGATGTGCGTGCACGATATGAGATGTCTTTCTGTATGCTATGAATATCATTCATTAATAAAAGAAACTGTCTTGGCCTATGACAGTCATCTTAGAAATACTTGGGGAAATCAGAGCACAGATAGGGGAAGGAAGGCAGAGTCAACAGAGAGGAAGATGCAATCAGGCTGGCCGAGAAGTAAAATGTAGAGAAATAATGGCAGGACAGATGGAAATGGGTTAAGATGCAAGAGCTGGCTAGCAATAAGCCCTAGCCATAGGTTGAACAGAATATAATTAATACAAGCATCAGAGTCATTTGGGGGGGAGTGGCTGCAGACGGGTCCAGATTGCAGGGCTTAGCTGGCCAGAAACTCATTTTATATTACTCTTATTAGGTTTTTAATTTTAAAAAATTTCTTTTGAAACAACTGAACAAATCAACCTCATAAAAACACAAATTCCAGGGGCATTCTTCAAATGATTCAAAGCTCCCACTTTTAATTATTTAAAAGAATTTTTTGAATTAATCTTAATTTATCTGTATGGGTGTTTATCTGAGTGTATGACTGTGTACAACTTGTGTGTACACTTAGACACACACATACACACACACAAACTCATGCAACTCATGCACATACTCACTCACATACTCTCTCTCTCCCTCTCTCTCTCTCTCTCTCTCTCTCACACACACACACACACACACACACACACCCCTCACAAAGAAGTGCACTTTATGCTTTTATCAACACACTTTTTTTGTTATTGTTGTTTTTTGATACAGGGTTTCTCTGTGGAGCCCTGACTTGTCTTGAAACTCCCTCTCTAGACTAGGCTTACCTCAGACTCACAGAGACCCACCTGCCTCTGCCTCCTGAGTGCTGAGACTAAAGGCATGCACCACCAGACCCTGGCTATTGTCACATTTCTTAAGCTTACAAGAGTTTTCCTATCTCGGAATTGTATAATCTTTTTCGTGGTATTCTGAAAATGGCTCGGTCCCTATTAGCTCTCACTCTCTGCCTTCTACTCAGAGTTTTTTTTGAAAAAGTGGGAGAGAATAAAAGATCTTAAACAATGTGGGGAACATTGGGTGGAAATTCTTTGCTATGCCCAGCAGCCTTCAAAAACTAGTTTATCTCTCAAATTAGCACACAGACTTATTATCATCCTGACTAAAATCATGAAGATGAGTGGGGCCTGGGCACCAAGACAGTTTAATGAAACTGTTTCTTTTCATTTTATTTCTTTGAAGAAGAAAATCATTAGACTGAGACCTGTATTTACCCAGGTTATGAAGCACATCAGCTTGGCGATGTGCTCTTGGCACTAAGTCCTTAATTAGAAATTCCTTGAGAGCTTCTCCCAACAGGTGTTCCAAGAAAAAAAAAATGATGACATTATCTAGAAGGGGACCCCTTAATAAGCACACAACACACAGGCTCAGATGAACTGAAGGAGTAACGTGTTGGTGGTACGAGAATTGTCATGATGGTGTGCTGGATTTTGAACGAGAGCACGTCTATCATGGTGGTTGTGAGTATCAATCCTCTTAGTTGTCACTCATTTTGGGGGGGGACATTTCTAAAAGAGCTAAAGTCTGAAAATATGACGTTAGATATGAGACAAAACTTGTTAGCAGGCATCCATTGAATATATTTAATTTTCCCTTGTAGAATTATGCAAAGTTGTCTTCCAAGTCAGTTTTAGCATTAAAGTCAAGTCGTTTCTTTTGTTTTGTGTGATGCAGAAGTGTATCTATCAAATGAAGTCTTTATATTAGACTGTGGAGTTGTCATCTTTCTAGAATGCTTTAAAAATATCCTTCCTCTTCTTACTGTGGTCAATTTCTGTTGCCTAAGTAGAGCCTATGCTCATCAATAAATACTTTGAAGTTGACACCACGTATTTAAAAAAAAACTTTAACAAAATTGTCATTTATTCTTATTTGAAGTCACTGCTAAAATCTAATTTGTAAGAAATAAAACGTATGTGTCGATTCTGAATACTGACAAGCTCTACATTTCATCTGAAAAGACACAGAACTCCAAGTGGACAATCATCTTGATTGCGTCTCCTTTTGTTATACCCTAGCTCTCATGGCTGGCAGTAAATTTCTACCTATTTGTTGACACGTTCTGTTGGTACGCTGAGGAAGAGGCTTTCTTTTATACACGAGTTATTCTGGGTGTAAGTAGATTTAATGACAGTCTGCTATTGTTTCAGAAAAGAAAGTGCCCTCTATTTTTCCAGCCTTCCATATTTTCACCATCCCCTTTTTTATGCTTCTCACTTACGGACAGTCTACACTGGCATGGGCCCGAGCATCCGCAGTGTGCCTGAATTTTAACTGCATGTTAATTCTCTTACCTGTCAGTCGAAACTTCCTTTCACTGGTGAGGGGAGCAAGCTTGGTAAGTACTGAAGTCTTTTAAGTAACCTCAGGTGTTGTTTCTTCCTATCATAGTGCAACTGAAGGCTGAAAAGATGGCCCAGCAGGTATGAATGCTTTCCATGTAAGCCTTAGGATATGAGTTCAAATCCCCAGACCTATGTTAAAAAAAATAATTAAATAAACAAAAAAAAAAACCCACAAGGGTGTATTTGTATGTGTCTGTAACACCAGCACAGTTGTGAGTCAGAAGCAAGAAGACCCTCAGAGACTAACTGGCCACCAACCTAACTCCAAGATCAATAAGGGCCTTTATCTCAAGGGAATAAAACAGAGAGTGACAGAGTAGGGATACTGATGCTCTCTGGCTTTCGATTGTGTGCCTGGGCATACACATGCTCATACATACTCACTCACAAGCACCTATACTCAATATACATACTCCACGCTCATAACCATTCATACTTACGCACATACACAAACAAGTGTAATTGGAAAATAGGAACTTTCCTATAAACTCCTAGTAATTTGTGTTTACATTAGTTAAAACTAAATGTGAGTGCATACGATTTGACTTTGGTTTTGTCATTGGCACTGGACTCATCACTCAACCTTTTATCCCAGGGAGATGAAAAAAATTATGGTGGTTTCAACTACATGTATTTTTAACTGAAGAGAGATAAATAAAATATTGAGACAAGCACTATTTAGGAAACACCAGAGTTCCGACTATAATCACAATCACAGGACCCAGATGTTTCAACTGATCAGTGGTACCATCTTCTTTAATTCTATTTATCTCAACACGCTACTTACCTTCTTTTCTCTATTAATGAAAACAACATGCAGGAAAAAAGACTGTCAGTCAGCTTTATCAGAAGAAATACCGCACTGTGGTATCACAACTTAATGAATAATGGTCAGAGATGTGGAGTGGCATTCTTTGCTTAATAAGAAATAGTAGAAAGGTCACTTAAAACACATGGGTGGGATGGTAGTTACTGCTTCTGTGTTCAGTATTAGCAAGCAGACTGAGGCACGGCCATAAGGTTTATTTAAGCGCTTTGAGTTATAGTCAGAGATGTAAGAATGCCAACATTTGGACTGAGCCAAAATTCAGGGTAAGCAGCTAAAATCTCTTTTGCTTTACTGTGATCAAGGGCCATTAACTTTTAAATCCTGTGTCCCCACCCAAAGCAACACAGAGGTCAGGGTGATCCTGAGTCTTAGGCATGTTGGCTCTGTGTCCACTCTCCTAACTCACTTCTTCCCTTATTTTGATACTTGAGTGCTGCAAAGGACCATGGGGAAGGCAACTAGATAAGAGTCTCAAGTTCCACAAACTCGTTGCCTATGGGATAGCTGTTAATGCAGGTAAGGGTTTACTCATTGTTTTGGTTTGGCACTGTCTGCCTAACTTCATAGCTTGGCTTAATCCCTCCCAGTCTCATCTCTACAGAAAAGAAACTCTCGCTCTTTATCTGACTACATAAAACCTTGTATTTACAGCTTTTTCAATTTCTAATCTATACTCAAATGAGTTTTTCCGTAATAATGCCTCAATTATCAAAGGAAAGCAAGTGAGATTTCCTTTTGTTCGTGAATAAGTGGCTTGTTTGTAATACAGTGATAAACCCCTACTTAAATGATCATTTTGCTATTTGTATAATTCAGCACTAAAACTGACTTATTTCCAAAATCCTACTCACATAATAGGAAAATGGCTGGTGCCATTTAATGAGTGTTAGAAATAGATAGGATAGTGTTCTTCTTTGTATGGTGAGGATACCTTACTCTTGGCTCTGACATAAGAGGCAGAAAAAGGAAAAAAGAAAAGAATGGTCCTGTGAACTGGGGTCTGAATAGTATTAAGTTAGTGGACACAAAGGGGTCAGGAAAAATACAGATCGTATAGTCATGTGAGCTGCAATTGTCACTGCCACACTTGCCATTTAAGTAGAAATTAGTGTCTATGTGCAAGGTTAAACACCTCTGGAGAAGAAAAGAACGGAAGGAAAGGGGCAAGCAACTGACTTGTGGTTTTATGGGAAACAAAGACATTGAAATAAAAGGCCATCGATACGATAGAGAGTTATGATTCGGGACTCTTTCCCTCAAACTAATTTAACTATAAAATGTTTTCCTCATTTGTTTTTATTCTCTCATGCATAAAAAATAGCAGAATAAAAGGAACACTCAAAACAAATGTGAATTTAATTAAGCAACAAGACATGACAGACGGTGCCCGAGTGCCAATTAACACAACTTTGGGTGTGCAGTGAGACATGTGGAGAAGATTCTCCCCATTGATTGTCTTAAACGCCAGATCAAACCAACTCGAGATATGCTTTATAGAAGGTCTTTGTGGTTTGTGAGGAAATTAGTTAAAAAAAAAATCAACTTCTAGATGACACAGCTGGTGGATGAAGGGTTAGGGACAAAGCAGGTCTAGCTGCGTGTCTCAGGTCCTGGAACACTGCAGAGCACACCTGTGTGCTCAGAGCCCTTGAAAATCAGTGCCAATGGCAGTAAATAGACATAACCTTGGAAATGAAAATCATTTCCATACTTTGAAACTATCAAACATTGTAGTTCTTTTTGCCCTCTTGGGCACTGAGACCGGGAGTCTTTGGGCTTTAAAATCTTCAGAATTCCCTGTTTTTGCATTAATAATTGAGATTGAACACAGTTAAGAGGCAAGAAAGATCTTAAAACCATAATAGCTTAAAGGCAGACTCGGACTTGATAAGAAAGTTGTAAGGACATAACAAAAAGAGGGTCATCGAAATTCCTCAGGAAGGGACACAAGGGTTACATGAGAACATGAGTTGTAAAGGCTTTCTCCTTAAACCTCCGGGTATATATTCCTTAAGTGTCAATAGTATGACTACATAAGTAATATACACTGAATGTCCCCTATGAGCAGGGTACCCTAATAAGACCTATTACCTTTTGAACCCCCTGTGATCAGCACTGTTTCAGGATGGTGTGAAATTTAGAGTGAGCAGTATTTGCCTAGTAGGTTCATGTGACCAGCTTCTTTTTGAGCTCCTCTCTTGCTGGCTGGATGAGCTTAGAGTAGGTCTCTTCAGCACTTTGGAATTAAAAGAGCATAGACAGCAATATAATTGATCTACCTCAGTGAGATACATAGATTAAATCTTCTTGGGAATCTGAAAAAAATGGAGTCACTCATTCTCTTAATTCTCTGTAATTGCAAATCAGGTCAGTCCAAGCCCCAGAGCCTGGAACTGAGGACTCCACAGCTAACTCACCACACCCTCATTGACTTTCCCCTTGGCTACTCTCCAAAGTTTTGGATGCCTTTGCTCTGATGCTCCCTCTCTGAAATTCCCTCTCCTACGATATCAAGGACCTACTGTCTGACCACTTGTTCTAGACTCCGTACTTCACCTACACGTCACATCCCTAAACAAGAGTAGCAATCCCATCTCTGAGAGCCACAGAGGCATGAGTTTCTCTTGAATCTTAGCAGCCTTGGTCATGAACATAGGAAGTCTGCAATGGATCTGATCAAAGCTGGGTGAGCGGCTTCTAGCCACATATAAGAGAGGCTGGAAGAACTGGTAGAAAAGGTACAAGACACGCCAGCTCCAGGTGGATGACACAGATTTTGAGGAATGTATGGTTCAAAACCATACTAATCATTCGAGATTATAAATTCACATTCTGCAGCAAGGAGAGAAAGCAAGATGTTCTTTCTCCCTCTTCCACTCAAAAAAATCTCCAAAGGGCATTAGTATTCTCTCCAATCCACTTTTGTTGAACCCCTGCTGCTCTGCTCTGTTCCTGAACATCTCCTGGGGCTCACCCCGGCAGGGTCAGAGCTGTATCTCCTAGCAAAGTACCCCCATCCAGTCTTCCATGGCAACCAGCCACACTGCTCTGGTTTCCGGCCCAACAAAGGCAGGATGGTGGAAAGGAAATTCTCTTCCTCATCCCATCCTTGACAAAGCAATTACTGCGTTTCACATTAACTAAGAAATGTGCTAGCGACTGTGCTTTTAGAGGGGGAAAATGCGAAGGCCAGTCTCACAGCTCTGCCCCCCTTTTCTCTTTCGTCCTTCTGCCATATTCACGGGGGAGCAGCTTCAGTGGCCCTGGGCTCATTTTATTAGCCTCACCCATTATGCTGCTTTTCAAATAGCCAACTGGCTTAATAGAGGTGTGTAACCTTGGAAGAAATGCATCCACAGAGAAGTTTGCATGCCAAACTCTGATTCCTCATCCGTTCCCCGAGAAGTTGAATTGCAGGCTCTAATTGGTCGGATCATTAAAGGATGTAATTAGAGACTGGTGGATGTAGGCTAGGGAGGGGAGGGGAGAGGTAAAACTGCTATCTCTAATCAAGGGCATCTCTGACAAGGCAGTGACAGGGATCCTTTCTTCCTGTCTTCCTCCTTGCCTGCTTATGATAAGCAGGAGCCTCCTCCAGCCGCGAATAAATTGTGTTCAGGGACCTGTAAGCCCACTGGTATAAAAATTGCAGTTTCACAGCCTTTACGTTCGTATTAATGCGGTTCTTTCTGGATTCCCTGGTCCATGGCAGACCTTTAAGAGTCCTCCAATTGAAAAGCCGTACTTGGAGCCTGGGCTTCCATCAATGCATGTTGTAAATTGTGACCCACACAGTTTTTTTCTGCAAATTCTGCGGCTTGTGTCTGCCAGGTTTCAGGGTGTAAAATCACCCTCAGTGCAACTCCTGATGAGTTGCTAAAATTAGTTCACAAACATCAATAAACAGAACAGGGGCAGATTGAGAAGAGAGGTTACAAAATAAAGATGCTGAGAAAATAATGATTTGGAGCTCCCAAGGTAGAGACAGCCCCAAAGGCACAAACTCCTACGGATCTGACCTCTAACAAACTCCTACCGACCCGTTCACCAGTTCCACCAGAGGTATTCAGAGAGCCAACAAGGCTCCACCTGGAGCCCTGCCTCATATGTTGTAATGTGATTTACAAACGCATGGCTCACAGCATGCCAGAATGGGTCAGTTCTCTACCAGAACCCCATATTGGAAAGTTAGCCAGATTCTGGGTTCAAAAGCACGGGGGAGATTCTCTCCTAGCCCCTTGTTTCCATGCCAGCCTTAATTAAGGGGTGAGTGACTCTAGACTCACTGTTATATCTGACAGGCAGGCAGGAGGGTACTAGAACCTTTCCAAGATTCTCCTCAATTATATCTCCTTTGATCTCCAGGGGGGAGCTAAGAATGAAAAGAAAGATGTAGACAACACTTTCTCAGGGCAACTAGCTCTAATTGTAGCCTTTATCTTTTTTTTTGTCTGTTACCCAATAAAATTCCTTATTTGAACTCAAAAGTTCAGATCAATTAAATGCGCATGCGCAGCATTGCCAAGATAGTTGGTCTTTTAGAAAGTACTTGTGTGAGAAAATAAAATTGTAAGAAAACCCACTAACAGCCGGGTACATTTGATGAGTTATAGAAAGAGGTACCTTGAGCTCTTGCTGGTGCATAGCAGTGTGCACCATGGAAAATTCATGGGAGCATACAAGGATTTCAGGTTCAGACAGTGGCATTGGAGTCTGAAGATCTCCCATTGAAACTACTCACTGTGGAGTTTTGGGAACAAATTAACATATGAATTTCACATCTGTAGATTCTTTTTGAATTAAAAATGTTTCCAGTGAGCTTCAGAGAAATACAAAGGCACCTCATAATGGAAGGGTGCTAAGATGCCATGTGGGTTTTTTTTGTTGTTGTTGTTTTGGGGTTTTTTTTTGTTTGTTTGTTTGTTTTGCCTAAATGTATCATTTGACAGATGAGAAAATAGAGGTAGAAATAAATTCGGTAATTGAGAAGCATCCATTTGGTTTTTTTTTTTTCTGCTAGAAACTAACACCCCATCTAATATGATGAAAGTTTCTCACAAAAATCAACCATATCAGTATCTTAAATCCATTTCATAAATAATTGTGGCCATACCACAATGATTTGATTGTTTACATATTAAAAGAATAAGATGCTTTTAAAAGAGAAAATACAGTATCTGAAAGGGAACAAAAACAATCCCTTTCCTGTTACCTTCAGACCCCAGCGGTCCTGAGTTTAACAGCTCATAGATATATTTCTAGTTTTCAGCCTAGATCTAATCTAAGAGGAAAATAAAATGTCTACACAATCAAAATTGGCTCTGGTGGTTTTCACCCTGAGGATCTCTAAGATAACTAAGATACTATGAGTTTAATCTATTTTGCAAAGCCAGGATGGAGAAGGCAGAAGCAAAATAAATTTAATATATAAACTTTAAGGTACATGAAAAAATATAGGTAGCATAGTTCTAGAGAGTCCCTTAGAGGTCAGCTCTTGAGAGGTGTTGGGTTTCCTTCTCCACTTCCTAAGTGTCTTCAGCTCGAATAGAAGAGACATATAACAGAACCGAATCAGTAGCTCCATGTCCTAATCCATCTATTCCACATACACACACTTAGTTTAATACTGTGAGATTCTCATTGGAAATCAACCTAATTGGAAGCAGATTGTGATCAACAATGCATTACAAAAGAGGAAAGTATTAGAAAAAAGTTTCTTTCTGACAGTTGGCTATAGATGGTACATTGGTAAACCAGTCCCATAATATGTGAAAATCAGTTTCCAATCCTGCGAAATGGGAATGCTGCAATTATCTGTCTCCATGGAGGGGGTGTGGTGATTTTATTCAATATAATTAGTCTGGAATATCAGAGAGATAGAGAAACAAGCCAAAGCAAGCCTCACTAGCCAACTCCTCAGGTCTGTCTCCATGAAATGTCAGGAACTCAGCTTCTCTCTCCTCAGCCCACCAAGGAAGTGTGTGGGGACGCTGAAAAATCCCTCTTCTCTTCCTCTGCCCAACTATCTTAACTTCATCTTTCCACATTCCCAAAGCTAGGATTGAATGTGTGGGTGACCACTCCCTGACCCTCATGGGCTTGATTGTGGTTGTTCCCTCTCTCTGATATTCCAAGCTTAATTTTATTAAATATATAACTCACCTCAAGGGAAAATGCAAGAAAGAGCAAAGAAGTGATGGGGGTAAAATGGAAGCAAACACTTCAGATAACCACCTGATGACCACAAACACTGGGGTAAAGCCCTAACTTTACGGACAAGGTGGTGTCACACCGAAGGACCCAAGTAAGAAGATCAGAATCTGATCTAAGTTCACAGGAGAAACTGTTCAGAATAAATAGCAAAGTCAGTCAAAATAAACAATATAGCCCATATGTTCAAAGATTGTCTTTGAGGTCACAGAAATATATTTTCATCTCTGACCTTCCCCATTATTCTTTTGAATGTTGTTCTGTAAAATGAGGTTTAGTGCCTGCAAACAAAATCAGGGGATATGCCTATATACCTACAACATTGCCTACAGTGTATCTGGTATGCAATAAGCATTCTTTATAGGTTAACTATGAGAAATACCACCTGATTTTTAAAATTGGGTCAATTATCAGAAATTTAGAAATTATGAATAATGTCTGTGTTGAATTTAGCAAGCAGTTCCAATTTTTGCCTACACCATAGTATAGAAGGTTGATGCCCGGTTTTCTCTTCTTGGATTCCTGGGCTGAGCAAGAGACCCACTTAACAGACATGGCCACATATGATGGACTGAGTATCATCCATTTTCACCCTTCTATGGAAATACTTGATTCTGGGTGCTTTATAAAGAATAGATTTGTTTATGAAGTGGAAATACAAAACAATATGGTTCAAGTTCTTTCAAGTAGCCTTGGGACTGTACTGCATCCAGGGCAGATAGCATGGTGTCTGGACAACACAGAGACAGAAAAATCATTGTGAAGCCAGAGCATAGGAAAAGCTAGTAGTGACCTCCCTTTGGGACTCTCTATTAAAGGTCTCTTCAATCTTCAACAGTGCTAAATCAGTGCTACCATGTGAACCTCAGCGGGGCAAACCATTACAGTGCCTAAGGAAAAAACACACTACTTATTGGGTGAAAACCTCACTGAACTCATAAGAAGGCAATAAAGATCAGAGCTATTGAAACATTACTTTCTGTGCCTGACTTAACTTCCAACTTAAGCCAGAAGAAAAGTACACCAGAAATGTACTTCAGTAGACATACATTGCCAATCAGGGTATAATCGAGTTTTTGACCTCTACTTCTTAATCCCTCTGTATTTTTGTAATCTTAATGTCATTTAGCAAGTAATTATGAAATATCTACTACTGATGCTAAGCAGTGTATGAAGCTGAGGTTTCTAGGAGGTATGAGCCAAAGTCCTTTGGAGACATGCTACCATAAATAAATGTTTGTAACAGTACTTTCTGATAGGCTGTAATAAAAATTGTGTGTGTGCATGCTTGTAATGCATGTGTGTGTAACTAAAAATTATGTATGCAAAACAACTTTTGAATTGAGTCTAAAAGCATGAGCAGAGCTTTGCTATTCAGCAAAGGAACTGGTTTTGATAGAAGGAGCTCAGGTAACAAAAAAGAAAATTCTAATCAATAGAAGATGGGAACTTCTAAATAATTTTACATCTATGACCACAGATACCAAAACAGCAACAGTTTTCTCAGGCTTGTGTGTATGCATTCATATATGCACACATGTACATATGAAGGCTTGAGTTGGCACTGGGTGTCTTGCTCTGTTGTCTTCTACCTTATTTTGTGAACCTAGAGCTCACCACATTTCTTGGACAGAATGGCTGGCCAGCAATTCCAAGTATCTGTCTCTTTTCCCACCATTACCCCAGCCAGTGTTGAGATGTACCCAGCTCTTATATAGGTGCTAAGAACAAACCCCAAGTCTTCATGCTTATATAGAAAATCCTTTACCAACTGAGCTTTCTGCCATCTCCAATACTCTCAGAAGCTGCTTGGTTTTAATTTTGCTTCATTCTGCCCCACCTCCAATCACAGTGGGCAACCATGGAGGACACTATAATACACCCACAATGTGTAGAGATATAGTAGCAGCTGGCACATCTACTTCTCATTGCAGATGCAGACGAAGTTATGAAAGTGGGAAAATAACTATATCCTTCATAATGAATCCTAAATTCATACTTGACTCTGATTACAATATGTGTCAACTAGCCGCCCACCTTGGTCTCCATGGAGACAATGTAACTGCTGGCTTCCCAACAGAGTTCTCAAGCTAGGAGAGCAGCGTGGATGCAAAATCTTCGGGCTAGATCATACTGTCCTTGAATTTGTCCTCTCCCTAGAATTTAAACATCAACTCTCAGGATTGGGAAGCACACTTTACTTCATGGTACAGAAAGAATATGTTTGATTCCACAAACACTGGCTCTTCAATTCTGTGAGAATCATCTATTCATGTGCGTGCGTATATGTGCATGTGTGTGTGTGTGTGTGTAAATGTATAAGTGCATATATATGTATGCACCTATGCATGCACAAAATGTTATGTGAATATATAAAGAGAAGAAGAGAAAATATTTCTAAAAAAAAAATGCAAAGGCAGTATCTCCCTGGCATCAATCTATATGTCAAATAAATGTATATTGCTGTATATGATTCACAGTATTCTGGAATAATTCTTTCTGATTTCTTCAGGAAGCTTTGTGTTTCTCTATCAGTACATCATTTTCCTTATGAATTATATTGTCTACATAACTGTCTTGCTAGAACTACTATTGTGCTGTGATGAAGCACCATGACCAAAAAGCAAGTTGTGGGGGAAAGGGTTTATTTGTCTGCGTCACTAAATAAACCCAGGGCAGAATCTCTCAGGGCAAGAATCTTGAGACAGGAGCTGATGCAGAGTCTATGGAGGGGTGCGACTTACTGCCTTGCTCCCCATGGCTCCCCAGGACCACCATCCCATGGGTAGTTTTACTTACAATGGGATAGACCCTCACATCAATCACTAATTAAGAAGACACCCTATAGACTGGCTCACAGCCCCTAGCGGAAGCATTTGTCAATTGAGATGCCTCCTCTCAGGTGACCTAGTTTGTGTCAGGTTGACAGAAAAGTATCTAGCACAATAACTGTGTCCTGATATCATGACTTACATCATTTCAAAAATGATTATGTATTTAAAATTAAATCATGGCCAATTGAGATTACTTTATTTCTTAATATAATTAAAATGCATGTGGTAAGCCATATGCCATATGTCCTACTTTATCCAAGACACTGGAAGGGATGCACAAATAAGTCACTTATCCTTGTCGATTGCCAAAATGAGAACAGAGAAACCTAAGATAGCATCCTGGTGTTTCAGAAGAGTTGAGAGTGGCTTGTTTGATGCAGCCTATGTCCAATGTTTCTTCACCCTCAGTGATCCACATTGTGGCGCATTTGTTCAACATGGAGCGTTACCACCTTGGTCAGGCCAAGGATGCTGAGGGACTGCTGGCTGCACTTTCCAAACTTGGCAATGCCCCAAATGAGAGCTACCTCAATCCAGTCCGCACCTTCCATATGGTGAGCTCTTGCACATTAACCAGACTTACTTCTGCAGAATCCTCTTCTAGTCCCTGTACCAAGAGCAATAGATTTTAAAAGCTCTACATAAAAGAGCTAGATAAAAGAGGTTTCCGCCAAATGTTAATATCAGTTTCACCTTTAAAAAACAGTTAGTTTGCCAACCATTAATGTGCCTTGAAGGATATGAGCAAGGAGAAAACATGCTCTGCTTAATTAACTTATGGTGAACGTATATATGTAATATTTGAGGAATGCAAAAACCTGTCAAAGCCCTAATATTATGAATCGTAAACTCAGCTCCTGATCAGATTTCCTTTGCTGATGTTAGATTCATAAAGCACACACCATCCAAATTCAGAAATGATCGATTGGATGCTTCATTTTCAACCTGCAAATTGTTTTCTAGGTCTGTTCTCTGCACCTCATAGCATAGCGTATATGTAGAAGCTGGTTTGCCAAACCAAACACTGACAGAAGAAGGTCATTTCAGAATGGCAACCACATGGCTAGTGGCTCCATTAATGCTAATATGTAAAGGCACAGAGTAGCAATGTCTGTGGGGGGAAAAAATAAAATCAGCCTCAGGATTCTACTACGGTAAAGGTAAAGACTTTCCTCTCCCTCCGTCCTCCCTTACATCTCTTATTGGCTCACCCAAACATTTTTCTATGGACTACCATATTGGAACACAAACCAGCTTTTGTTTTGTTTGTTTGTTTTTAATCTGGGGGGAAAAAGTTATCTGTTTTCCAAGAAAAGTCTTAAGGCCATACACCCCATCTCTAGGGGTCTCTCTAGCTGTTATTACCTGGACCCTGTCTATAAGCAGTGGTTTTGCTCGTGTTCTTTTATTTGAAAAGGAAAATTTAGATTCTTGTTAGGAGAAGATTTTTTTCAAGACAAAAATCTAGATTCTCTCATGAAGGCTAATAGCATCAGGCCATTAATAAACTGAATTCCCTGTTCTTAACTGACAGCAATTAGAAACACAAATTTGTAGCTACAAATCAAAACTACAGATGCCCCAAGCATGCAGAAATGCCTTTAATGCCTTTTTGTTGAATCTCAGAATTTATCTGGCCACCTGTTTGGGTCTACATCCCCCCCCTCCCACCAAGGCTTTACAAAATTCACTGCTCATCAGAGACTCAAGAATAAATCTCAACATCTTGAAGAAACTATGCAATAAATAGTATTTATTATAAATAACCTTTAAAGCAATTTAACAAGCTAATTAAGCTACTTCAAACACAGTTGTTTCAAAATTTTAGAAGCAATATACTATGTAAGTACTAATTAAGCTCAGAAGCCCCTCTAATTTGGTTATTTGAAGAGACGATTATCAATAACTCAAAACATACATTGAAGCAATTCATAGGCAATACAGACTATTCATGGCAGCTCAGAACAGACCATAAATGTTTCACATGGAAAGAAGGAACAATTTGCTTTAATAGAAAAAAATGATTTGAAATGAGCACATCAAATGCTGTAAACTGACATCTAAAGTTCTGAGTGTACTTACAAAAAATACTTTAAATGTTTTACTTGTACCCTCTTTCAATTTTATTCCCCTCTTCTATTCTGTGAAGAGATGGAAGTAAACAATGGAGAAGTCCCTGTCCAAATTACTTGCAAATCTCAAAGCAGCCTAAATTAATGAGGTTTTACTGACAAAAGATATAGTGTTAGTTTATTGAGCTGGTGGTAGGTGGCTCAGTGATGGGAACACAGGGTATGAATACTAATGACAAAGTAAGAATATGGGAACTCACACAAAAACAAAATGCTTTGCAATTAATATTCTTAAGGGCTATTTAACTGTCCCTCACACTCATGGGTCAGAATCCTGCCCTTTGGGGAATACCCGCCTGATAAGAATAGCTGCACTCTTATTGATGACAGAGGATTTACCAAGCCCTATTCCAAGGCCCCCTGAGGTGATGTGGAGGAAACGCAAGTCATGGTCCTTCCAATTAAAAAGCTAGAGCAAGGCATAACTATCAGGGGAACAGAGCATACCACTGCTTTATTAGGAGTGCCCCTAAGGAACCTCCCCCCCCCCCCCCGCAATAAAAAAAAAGTGTTGAATGTTAAGATGCAGTTAAGCATAGTGAGCCACGTTTTTTAATCTTAAAAATTAAAAACTGGAAATTTGGGCTTATTCTGCAGCGTTGTTCTTCAGATATTTTCTAGTACCAACTCAAAACTGTATGTTTGACAAGACAAATAATTCATGCAAATGTAAAGCTATGTACTTAATGGCATGGTATTGTATGAAATTTAAGCAAAGTAAATATCCATAGTAAGACAGGGGAAGAAGACAGAATTTGCACAGCAGGCTTCTTGAAGTACCTAGACCTTGTTGGGGTCTTGTGCGTTGGAGCAAAAATTCTCTAAATTGCTCTTTGCTTGGGTCTTCTAGTACTGATCCTGATCCAAGTGTAAAAATCCAAAATATTAATTCTGTGGTACTTACATTTCTTAGAGCACAACCACTGAACTACTGATGACAGTCTCGGGGATAACGGGCCTGGTGATCTCTCTGGCTCTCATCTTGATTATGACCTCTTCAACTGAGGTCATCAGACAGACTTCTTATGAGCTATTCTGGTATACACACCATATTTTCATCATCTTCTTCATCAGTCTGGCCATACATGGAGGGGGGTAAGTCTATGTCATATTTAGCGTGTCCAGATCTGCGTCTCTAAACATACACATTCCCTGGATATTGTGAATAGAGTCTCAGTGAACATGGTTGAGCAAGTATTTGTCAAGTCCTCTGAATGCATGCCACAGAGGGTTATTGCTGGGTGGTATGGCTGATCTACTGCTTTTAGAGAATGATCCACCCTTATGTCCATAGTTGCTGCACTGGCTTCCAAGCCCACCGACAGTGAATGAAGGTTCCCTTTTGCTTGCATCCTCACCAGCATTTCTTGTCACCGGTGTTCTCAATGTTAGCCATCTTGGCAGGTTTAAGATGAAATCTCAGAGTAATTTTATTTTGCATCTCTCTAATTGCTAAGGAGACTTTTTAAATCTGTTTTTACTTCTTCTTTTGAGATCTCTCTGTGCAGATTCATAGCTCATTTTTTAATTGGGTTATTTGTGTTAACTCTGGTTTCTGAATTCTTTGTATATTGTGAACATTAATCCCCTAGCAGATGTTTAGATAGCAAACATTCACTCCTACTCTGGAGCTTCCTCCTCACTTTACTGTTTCCTTTGCTGTGCAGAGCTTTTGAGGTTTTTATAAGTCACATTTGTCAACTGCTGGCCTCAATTCTTGAGTGAAAGACCTTTCCTACACCTGTATTATGTAAGATTATGCCTATGTAATCTCCTAACGGTTCTGTGTTCTCAGACTTCACCATGAAGTCTTTGATCCATTTGAAGTTGATGTTTGTGTGGGATAAAACATATGAGTCTAATTTCATCCTTCTACATATAGACACCCAGTTCTCCCAACATCCATTGTTGAAGATACTGTCTTTTCTCCAGTGTGCGTTTTTTGGGTATCTTTGTCAAATACGAGGTGGATGTAATTACATGTAAATGTGTTTGAGTCTTTTATTTTCTGTCATGATTCTCCATGTCTGTATTTGTGCCAATTCCATATTGCTTTTATTACTATGGTTCTTAATGTGCCTTAAAATGTGGCTTGGTGATTCTCTCAGCATTGTTCTTTTAGCTCAGGATCACTTTGCCTAACTGGGGTCTTTTGTGGTTCCATATTAATTTTAAGATTTTTTTTCCTATTTCTGTGAATAATTTTATGAAAATTCTGATCAGGGTTGTGCTCAGTCTGTAAAGTGAAAAATGGCAATTTTTCACAACATTAATCTTATCAACCCATGGAGCATGAACGGTCTTCCCATTTTCTAGTGTCTTCTTCCATTTCTTTCTTTAGAGATTTAAATTTTTTACTGGAGAGGTCCTTCACCCCTTTGAAAGTTAATTTCTAGACATTTTTAAGGCTACTGTGGTTAGGAATACCTTCATAGTCTCCTTTTCAGCTTGCTTGTTGTTAGTGTATAGGAAGGCTACTGATTTTTGTAAGTTGACTTTAGAAATCTCAGTATGATCCTCCTTTTAACATGGAAAATCTTCCTGTAACCCTCTAAACCCACATCCACTGCATTCACACCCCCTGTATTGAACCACAAATGGATCCCAATGGTCAGTTACTTGCTGAAGATGTTTTTGTGCATAAATAATATCTCATAAGGAATTATTACAACTTTGCTGAAAAGGCTTATTTGGGAATAAAGGTTGTGTTTAATCTCATTTTGACATATTCTGCAGCTATTGTTTACATCAAAAGTTATTCAAAAATTCTATACAAAATGTCAAGTAGATGTAGGACTGTTGGAAGGCGTTAAAGCTCACTAATCTTCCTATTAGGCAGTGGTATAGTCACATACATATGGAATAGCCTAGAACCTCCTGTAGATAGCATGGGGAAAGTTACCTGACATCTACGGTTACGGGCATGAAATGCACAGTGTCTACAATCTGCCTCCCATGGATCATTCACCCACCTTAAGTGACCCTGGAAATTCACAATCTTGCTCACTGACCCAAAGGCTTGTTATCAAGCTCGAATGAGTTACAAGGAATAGAGTCAGAGACTAATATGTCATTTCCAACTGACATCAGAGTGTTTCCAAGAACACTGTTGTTACTTCCCCCTATTCCCTGTAATATCAAAGGAGACCACTATTCCACAGCCAAACTAGGACATGTGTCTCTGGGATGCTGATGTCTCTTGGTCTTTGAGAACCTAGTTTCTCCAAAATAAATCAATGGATCTTCTTTATTAGCATCTAGGAATTGGGCAACTCCCAGATTCTATCACTTCAGTGTCCAGTCCTTTACAAGTCAGTAAAGTCATCCTGAGAGTTGATGCCAAAGCAATTTGCAAAGGTCAGTTAGTCATGCATCTGTAACAAATGCAATATAGTAGGATTACAGGACTCTTTATACAGTGCTCCATTGATTCAGGATTCTCTTTCTACTTTTAAATTTATCAATACAGCCTCAAAGACACATTTCAAAGTGACCTGTTTTGACCTTGTCAAATGCTAAGCCCACTAGTGGTCACTGGGGGGGAAAAATACCATTATTCTGGGCCCTTCTTTTGACTTATTCACTTGGAACTTCTAAGCACTCAGAAACAAGCCAAGAAGGGTAGAAAAGTTAAATCAATCTGCAAAAGGAACCAATCGTATAAAGTTAGCCAATTAGCCCAAATCAGCAATCAGAGCTAGATGAAACCTAATTAAATTCAACAGTCTACAAAAGGATGTGTTCAAACAATTTCCTTCATTATGAATTCTCTAATATAGACACTTTCAATGTGACACAGGATACCACAGAGGGGCACTTCTTTTCTGGGATCTTCAAAGTTATCCAAAGCTTTTTAAATGCCTATTTTTAAAGATGCTGAGGGAAGTGAGTGACAGCCCAAGTTTCAAGAGATAGGAGTGTTTTTCTGGAACCCGCTGCAGAGTATAAATCTGTGTAAGAACACTACACAAAATCAACTTGACATTTTTTTGTGCTTTTTGTTTTGGTGTGGTGTGTACGTGTTTATAAGTCGGATTGTTCGAGGCCAAACTCCAGAAAGTCTCCAGCTGCACAATGTCACCTTCTGCAGAGACCGCTATGCTGAATGGCAGGCAGCTACCTTGTGCCCTGTACCTCAATTTTTTGGCAAAGAACCTTCGGTAAGAGTCAGCCCAGGAGCTTTTTAAAAATAACTGTCCCCACAGTTAAAATAACAAGAGCTTTTATAGCTTGAAAAAAGAACCGCCCATGTCACCACCAGATGAAGCCAACTCTTTATTAAGTGGACTAATGGAGAAATCGAGTTATGGATAATTTTAAAAGAGATTTACTGCCAAAAGCACTTTATTCAGCTTGGAAATGTGTTCTACTCAGGCTTAAATATGGATGTCTGATATTTTAGGACTTCATAACCCCAGAGTAATGGCTCTAAGGGAGCTGGGCCTGGTGCCTTCACTATCCCTCTGCTTGTCTCCTGAGTAGCTGAGAGGACCAAGCCTCTCCATAAGCTTACCTTCTTTCCACAACATTTTGCAAACAAAAGAATTAGGGTGTCCAATTACTTTTGTTCTAATTAGGCTCAATGTTATCCAATAATAAATTTAATTTGTGTATTAATTTAATGATAGTGTCCACAGATTTTGAAAGTGATATTTTCTGGGTATATAGCAAGCATTTCAGATATTGATAAACAAGAATAATACTCCTGTTTGGTCTCCAATATATTAGGAAAGTACAAACCTTTGGTTCAACTGGATGATTGACATGTGTCAGAAAATAGATGAAGGGGGAGGAGAGTGAGGATGTGGCTCAGTTGGTAGAGTGTGTGCCTATATACACAAAGCACTGAGATGGAATCCCAGCACCACATAAACCAGGCACATGTCTGTAACTGCAGCACTCAGAGTGTGGGAGCAGCAGAATCATCACCTACATAGGAGGTTCTCCAAACGTGTAACAATCCTGGAAGACATGGGACCTTGTCTCAAAACAAACAAAAATGGAAAACAAAAGTAGGAGGCAGCAAGTGCCCAAAATGTGCATTATTTAAAATGGGATGATAGGATAGAATAGAATGTAAATTGTAATGATTTGAAAAATTAAACAATGACATCAGAAAAATATAATCTTTTTTTAAATTCTTGAGTATACTAAATGCAGTGCTATATTTTAAGGAAGAAACTGCTGGAAGAAATGTCTAAGACTGAGAGATGTGCCCATTAGACTGTGGTTCTTTTAATGGCTGGCATAGATTGTCTCTGTCTTAAATTCAACTCTCAGTAGCCACTATCTGGCCTGCATATTAATGAAGAACATGAATACCTCTCTAAAATTGTCAGTCACAGCATCTCCATTAAAAAAAAAAATCAATACTCTCCCACACTTCATGAATACAGACCAGGGCCTGTTCCCAGTAGTGTATGTTGGCATTAATTATGATTAAGAGGGGGAACTTCCCCATCTCTCCCTAACTCACCCGCTACACCTCTTTGCTCACCCAAACTCACAACGTCACTCTTTCCCATTATTTTTAATGGATCCTGATCCAAAGCATGTGTGGGCTGTGCAATTACCGCTTGGCTGGGCTGTACAATATGCCTTCTGATGTCTTATAGATTGAACCAGAAAGGCATTCCAAGGACACGGAGGGGTCCTGTGCTTCACTGCACTGGACTTAACACTGCTTAACAAGACTCAATTTAGTCCTCTGTGCCTCTCTTTCCTGGGGCATTTTTATGAAGATTTTGTCTGTAGAATATTTATCGGTGAGGCAATGTTGAATCAGAGAACCTTTTGTCCATCACCTTGTAAAACGGTCCAAAGAAATCTCTTGCCCTCTTCTCTCTCCCTGTCTCATAGGCACTCAAGCCTTCAGACTTGAGATTTCTCATGCAATCAGTCTATCTTAGTCCTCTTTAACCAAGGAATTATTTTATTTTCCTGCAAATCATAATCATGTGTAGTAAGAGGTTTCTGGCCTGGACTTTCAGACCTAGCCTCAAGATTTAGACCTGCAGATCCACAGAGACACACAGATGCTTACATTAATTTTAGGCTGATCGGCCTAAGGCCCAGGCATATCACTTGCTAACTCTTAAACTAACCCGTGATTCTTATCCTGCTCAGCCATGGGGCTCGGTACCTTTTCTCAAAGCAGTATAGTTGTCCTCTGCATATTCTGGTTTCTCTGGCATCTCTGTGGTATTTCTTCTCTGTTCTTCCTGTTCCCAGAGTTTTCTTAGTCTGGTAGCCCTACCTACACTTCCTGTCTGCCTTTGGCCAATCAGTGCTTTTTATTAAACTCATAGGAGGGATAATTATTTATAATGCAACATCATAAACCAACTACAATCATGTGGCTCTGTTTTTTTTTTTTTTCTAGGAATGATGTTAATGGTAAGAGGGAAAATTTGGACCAGGCAGAGTCAATCAGTAAATATTCAAATCAAGTGGTATGTCACCATGCTTGCATATCAGCAAATTAGCACAGGACTCAGGCATGGAAGTCCTACCCAAAGAGAGATTATTTTCTATAAAAATAGTGTATTCATAACCACATAGATTAAATAAAATCAAAGTCAGCCTGCCCTTATTTCCTGGTAGGAATGAAAGTGGAAGTATCAAATTTCATTGTTATTGCTATTAAGCCAACGTGTTTTCACTTCTTCTTTAATGTATTCATACACTGTGAATTGCTGAACTTTTTCACAGTAGGAAAAGTTTTAGTACTTTTTAGTACTGAAGTTTAGTACTGAAGAAGCTGACATAGACCCTTTAGAAGATGGAGAAATTGAGGTTGCGGGTGTTTGAAATAGCGATGCCTCTGATACAAAGGGCATTTATTCCAAGGAAAGCCACACCACAGGAAAAGATCCTGACTTGGTGGCAGACCGTAACATTTCTCCCTCACATCCTGGGACATTCCTTCCAAATCTCTGACCTCCTTCCAAGATTTCCTTTACATGTTTCCAGCATCATTTTGACCTCAGTGAATAAACCCAAAACATTCCAGAACTTGGCAGGAAATTAAATAAGAATTTTCTCCACTCATTTCCCAGTTTGAGAAATACAAAATTTAAATATATCAAAGTCCAAGATGCAAGCTAGGGAAATAGCTCAGCCACTAAAGAGCTTTGCAGGCAGGTGTGAAGATTTAAGTTCAATCACTAGGTCTTATGTAAAAGCCAGGCACAGTAGAGTATATTTATAATTTGAACAGTGGCAGGTGGAAATAGGCAGCTCCTTGAGGTGCACTGGCCAATCACCCCAGCCTAATCCATGAACCACAGGTCTCAGAGAGGGATCCTATTTCAAAAATCAATATGGAGGGTAATGTGGGAATATCTTTCTGTATGTTGTGAATATCAATCTTTAGATAAAGGAGCTGTTTTGGCCCTTGGTGAGCACCATAGAAGAAGTAGGTGGGGAATCAGAGTAGGTTGGAAAGGAAGGGTGGAGTCAGAGACAGATCGAGCCAGACACCAGAGAAGAAACACATAAGGAACACAGGTGAGCCATGGGCCACGTGACAGACAGATTAATGAGAATGGGTTGAATTAAGATGCAGGAGCTAGCTAGCAATGTGCCTAAGCTATAGGCCAAACAGCGTGAAACTAATATAAGTGTCTGAGTCATTTTGGGAGCCTAAGCAGCAGTGAGCAGCTAAGTGGTCTGGGACAGCAGATCTGTGGGTCTGGACCTCTTGCTGTCTGGGGCCAGAAAACCATATTGTAACAGGAAGGCACCTGAGGAACTTTACCCAAAGTTGACCTTTGAAGGTAGGCAGGCAAGGCATGAATCCACTTAAGAACCCATGTGTACACACACACACACACACACACACACACACACACACACACACACACACACACACACACACACTTCATGATGTATTTGAAAATACAGAATAAAAGATGGAAGCATGATCTTTCTATCAATTTACCCCTGTCTATGCTGATTCCTATAGCTTAACCATTTTCCTAATATCATTTATTGGCTGTATCTCACCTCACTCCTGAACTTCGAAGGGACTCTGGGAATATCAGAGTATAAATAAGCTTCCTTATCTCTTCCTGGAGCAATTTATATAGTAGAATAGAGATAGAGCCAAGGATTAATGGCTTACATTCTCTTTCCTGACTAACCATGGAAAGAAAAATAACCCATTCCATTTCATCACTGTGGAAAAAAATCAGAGGCCATGGCTGATTTGACACCTTCCAAATGAACTATGTGGTGTCTAAAATGTGTGTTTTCAAATGGATATGGAAGATTATCTGTGAAAATACACAAAGACTACATGAATGTCTTTGCAAATCTTTCTCTCATATAGAAAGAATTGTTCCTGTCATTTCTCAAAATATCCAAACCACTTCTTAAAATACTTCCTGGTCTAGTGGAGCATAAGGAAGCCGTGGCTTCCTTTACTTGGTGCAGCTCTAACCTCCTGCCACACCCTCTGTTTTCCCTTCTCTGATCACCTTCACTGCTTCACAAAGAGTTTATCCTCCCTGCTATTCTGAACATGAATCCCACAGGGGCAGGAAAAAAAAGTGGGTCAAATTGCTTTGTGTTGCCTGAATAAACCCTAGCGTTTATTAAGCAAGCTAGAGGCCCCCAGGAAAGAGGCAGGCTCTGCTGATTGGTGAAGAGAAACACCTTGTAAACAAACAAGGCTGGGACTAACAGAAAAAGGGAGGGAGGGAGGAAGGGGGAGGAGGAGGGAGAATTTAAAAATAATAAAGGTAATTTAAATGAAATAAAAATTATATCAAAAAGGCTTGTGGTCTTGGAGACGGAGCTAGACAGCCACTAAGGAAATAATTATAATTAGTAAGCATTTAAAGAGCACACAAAGTCAAAAGAAGGATGCATCTTTCTTGCTCTCAGAATCTTATATAAGAACTTAGATCATGATAGATTTAGAATGGCGAGAAGGAAATTTAAAAGAATTTTCCAAGCCTTGCTGTCCAATGAGGTTCTCTGAGATCCACCCAAACCTCCCTAGGCATCTTAAACCCATTCCCAGAGAATCAGAGTTCATTTATGTTTTGTTTTCTCTATAACATTGGGGCAAGAGTTCAAAAAATCCCTTGATATTCAAAACACTCAGTGTGCTCAGAAATCGCAACTGTTTCATAAAGCAAGCTTCAGCGTTTAATCTGGTGCTAGCAAATAGTGAGACTCATTTCTGCTGTATAGTTAGTGCTCAAGTGAGGCCGCTGAGATCCTGCAAGAACGGAGACTGTGTGCCAGGCCCACCAAAGCCCATATCTTTACCAGATACTTCATCACGTCAAAGGTGTGGCTTGATCTGACTGAGGCTAGGTTTCTTCTTCTATGAAATGAAGAGGCTATTGTATATCAATACCTGACATATATGATTATCAGGATTATTTGACACTGAACCACAAAAATTGTAAGTTCCCATCTACTGAAGAAAGGCCCCTTACATTATACATATCTGAGACAAGAATAGACTGCCCAAAAAAAGGGGGGTCATCTACAATGAAGATTATACTCAAAAGTTAAAATAGTAAGCAACTTGTTAGTAACAGTAATTTTTAAGCATGAAAATTCTCCTTATCATAGCTCTCCAGATAATTATTGTTGCCTTTGTTCTAATTCTTTGAGACTCAAGGTATAAAAGAAACTAGCTTGATTTTCATTCCTGATAATCTGTGTGTGTGTGTGTGTGTGTGTGTGTGTGTGTGCATGAGACAGTGGGTGCCTGTATTTAGACAGGTCCTCTAGTTGTGAGGCTCTATTTGCTCCCAAAATTACTATTTGAAGCTCCTTACATAGGCTGAAAAATGTTTTTTGTAAGTTTTAACATTGGCTGGATTGGGGAGCATTTCTGACCCTATCATACATAACATAAACACCAATCTGCCTTTCTTATTTCTTTGCAAATTCAATTGTTTCTAATTACATAAAGGCATCATTGATCAAGTAGGCATAAAAACCCATAGAGGAGAATGTAATCTCCTAAATAAGATTGTAGACTTTAAGGAATAATTAAATGCTTTTGTATTTAGTACCCAGAGACATCTTTGCTGTTGATAGCTGGGCCAATTTAAGGAAAATATCTTAGTCCCATCAATACTATGAATTGATATGGTTTAAATTAGAAATTTTTGGATTTTTTTATCTCTCTTCCCCCCCCCCCCCCCATCTCTAGGCCTGGAAATGGGCTTTGGGCCCTGTGGTCTTGTATGCATGTGAAAGAATAATTAGGTTCTGGAGATTTCAACAAGAAGTTGTCATTACCAAGGTACGCATGTAGCTTTATATCTGAATAAAAGCCTGAGTGTAGATGAATTTTTTTTTATTAGCCCAAGTTTTTAATTTGCCATTTTTATTGCAGAACTGCCTGTAATTTAGAGGCTCATCTTCTGTTCTAATAATTGCTTGTATCAGAGCATCTTTCAGTGTGACCAGTTTTAATGGAGACAGGGATCAAGGCTCCATACTTGTACATAGAATTCGGATAAAAATCTTATAGTATGGCACTGGGTTAGCTATATCTCTTTCTTAAGGTTTCTCTCTAGTGAGGAAAAGACAGGATATTACTAAGAATGCTTTACACTGACCATAGTAACTTCAGATACCATATCAAGATGGAATTTTGCAAGCATGCTAGTATCACCCACACAGCTTGAAGCTTGCTTTCTTACCTGGGAGTACTGAGTATAGGCTTGGGATGGAGACACAGCTTCAGGATATGAAGGGGGATGGAGGTTGAAGGTGGAGAGGGTGGACATACATGGCGCTCTACCCAGGTTAGTGGTCCACAATCATGCTGGGACTTCCCTGTCTTGCTGCTCATCCTCATTGTTTTTTAACTTCTTGCTGGATGAAGATAGAAATGGATAGTCAGAAAAAGCATTACTCACGGGCTGACAGAAGTTCATAGTACTCTACCATCCTAGTTGGGGTTTCTACCACTGTGAGAAAACACCATGACCGAACAGCTGGATTGGGAGGAAAGGGTTTATTTGGCTTATACTTCCAGGTCATAGTGCTTTGTTGGAGGAAGTCAGACAGGGATTCAAGCAAGGATGGTACATGGAGACAGGAACTAATATAGAGGCCATGAAGGTGTGCCGCTTACAGGCTTGCTCAGCCTGCTTTCTTATAAAACCCAGAATCAAACGGCCAGAGATGGCACAACCCACCATGGGCTGGGCCCTTTCCAGTTGATCACTAATTGAAAAAAATTTCTCATGGCTGGATCTCATGGAGGCATTTTCTGAGTGGAAGCTCCTTCCTCTCTGATGACTCTAGCCTGTATCAAGTTGATACCCAAAACCAGCCAGTGCATCTACCTGTTCCCAAATGTTAGCTAGTACAATTTTAATAGAACACTACCGCCTTTCCCTATCTGGCTGAACTAAAATGAACAGATGAACTCTCTGATGTGTTTCTATGCTGCTGAGTTCAGCTTAACACACTGGATGTCAATCCAGACTGGAACATGTGTGGGAACCTTCACCTGTCACTAGAAGAACATTTTTTAGCTCCATCAGAGGCAATGTCAGAAGGGAGAGGAGAAACCTGAAACTAAAGATTGAAGTGCTGTGAGGTGCTTCTCACAGCCAGTATTCACAGGCAAGATTATATTCTTGTATATGTTTGCTATAAAAAATATAGAGGTGTGCAGAAAATTTTTTATGAGACAATGGATATCTATGGAAGGCGGTGACAAATATCAATGATCTAAGGAAAATGTACACACACACACACACACACACACACACACACACACACACACACACACACACACACCCAAAAAGCCAGTAAATGCTTTTGCAAGCCTTTGATGGAATAAAGACTGTGTTTGATGTGGGATGTTTATATGTTATAAATAAAAGACAAAAACCTCATGATACACGTGCTCTTGTCAATTTTACCTGAGTGAGAATCCTTGATGCTATCTTGCTCACTTGTAGGTTCTGAGTCACCCTTCTGCAGTCCTGGAACTTCACATGAAGAAGCGTGACTTCAAGATGGCACCTGGACAGTACATCTTCATCCAATGCCCATCCATCTCCCCTCTGGAATGGCACCCCTTCACTCTCACCTCTGCTCCCCAGGAGGACTTCTTCAGTGTGCACATCCGTGCATCTGGAGACTGGACAGAAGCATTATTGAAAGCCTTTGGGGCAGAGGAACAGGCCCCCAGTGATCTCTGTAGCATGCCAAGGTGAGGCACCTCAGCACTGTTACATTCAAGTCACAATACTTGAAACAAAAAAATATCTAAATGCATCAATACATTGTCAAATTCAGTGATTGCTTTATATCAGGCTACAAACTTGAGTTTGTTAAAAAAAAAAAAAAAAAGAAAAGTCTTCATAAAATGTATAATTTAAGAAAAGCAAGTACATTTCTGTAAAAATAAATAAATGTTCAACAAAAGTAGGCGATGGTCCAGGAAGAACAGTTTCCTTTCCAGATCCCAAAGCAGCTCTTATTTAAATATGTACAGCCTGCCATGAGTCAGACAACCCTGTGAGCTCTCTCTCATAACAGACTGGGAGTTCAGATTGTATTTGCAAAGGTTGGTCTCCTGAAGAAGGATGCTCTATTTTGGTCATTGCCAGATTTAACTTGTACTATTTCTAGATAACTGTATGGTAATGTATAAGAGACATATAGAGACCGCTGATCTCTGCAACCCTATTTTCAAATATATAGTATAAGGCACTGAAGTTAGGGCTTATTCTCATATTAAACTTGATTCTGCCTCTACTATGACCCTATTCAGAACAGCCCAAGTGTTTGACCCAAGACCCTGTGTGCATTGTCATGCCTTGGCTCTTTCAAGTGAACAAGGTCAACTTTCACTCCTATAGTATCATCCAATAGTTCATGAATTCCATTGATAGGACCCCAGAAAAACAAGAAAACAGAAAAAGATGAAAAACAATTTTAAAACTAAATATTTTAATGAAGCACTTAAAAACAAAGTCTACATGTACCATTCTCCATAATATCGACTTTTGTTAAGCTTGCTTCTGCTCTCTGTGTAGCCAGTTACTTAATCTGTCAAACATCCTTCCCTTGGCCAACCAGCTAGCTTTCAATCAACCCACATAAAGCACTCTATGGAGCATCACTGGGAGGTACATGATCTGATCTCCGGAGCCTCTCTGGGTACATCTGCTTCACTACTTTGTCCGTCACGGATATAACCCTCCTAGACTTCTTAGTTTCTGGTAACTGACGGATAAGTTATATGTGCTCATTGTGTTGAACATGGTTTTTGAAGTACATGTACATTGTATTTATGTATATATATTATGTTCATATATGCACATTATGTTTATATGTTATGTTATACTTTGCATATACATTATGTTAAGTCTAGTGAACATTTGCTATCACAGTTATCACTTCCACAAGGAGAGCACTTAGTATGTACTCACTTTACATTTTTCAGATTATAACTGAATATAATCAGATCCTCACTGATTACAGTAACCTTGTTATACAATGTGATCTCTTCAGTGTCCTTTGTATATGACTGTACTTTTATCTCCTTTCATTGACATTCCCCACTCGCCTTCCTCATTCCCAACCCTCCTCAGCTAACCATCATTCTATTGTCCAATTCTATGAGAAACACATTTTTACATTACACCTAAGTGTGAGATCATAGTAATGCTTCATATTTGATGTAGGGTTGGCTATTATATTCCATAATGCTGTAGGCATAATGTATAAGTGCCCAGAAAGACTCACCACAATCGGCTGCAAATTAAGAAAGGCCAAATGCCCTAGTTACCAGTAGCCCTCAGTTTAGAAAAATGAGAAAGGAGGTTGATGGTGTGAGGCACCAAGGATCAAGCAAGATTCAGTGCTGTGAGAGGAATAACTTCCTACTTTATAATAAAGACCCAGATCACAGGGATGACAGGTGAATAAACACAAAAGCAAGAATTTATCCAGGGTTCAGGAGATAGCTCTGCAGGTAAAGAGCTTAAGTGTGATGATCCAAGTTAACATCCTCAGTATCCACCTAAGTCCTGGGTTGGCATGGCAGCCTACTTGTAATCCCAGCGCCTGTAGGGTAAAGTCAGGTGATCCTGGAGTCAGCCTGATAGTCAAACTAGTCAAATCAGCGAGCTATTGTTTCAAATAAAAGACCCTACATCTATATATAAGATGGAGAGTGATCAAGGAAAACACTTGACAACAAATGTTGTCCTTTACATGCATGCACAAACACATATATGTACAGACACAGGCACACATACCAACACACATGAAAGCACATACTTACAGGAACACACAGTCACAGCATACACACACAAGCACACACACACACACACACACACACACACACACACATACACACACACACACAAGCACAAAGGTGAGAGAGAGGAAGGAAGGAAGGAAAATAAATGTGTTCGAAGGATACCTATTCCAATTGTAAAGGATAGAGAAATGTAGCTCACCCACCCTCCCAAAAAACAAATATTAAAGTGTCAAGACTTGAAATATAGGGAAGGAGGAAGACAAAAAATATACTCTGAAGGAGGCAAAAGGTGAGAGTCTTACAGATTTTAGTAAGACGTGAAAAAGAATTGTCTCAAACCGAGACCTGTTCCCCGTATACCAAAGTGTCTTACAGGTTGACGTCAGAGTTTGCTCAGTTCTCAGACAGAGCAAGGAAGGGTTCTCAATTATAAACAATTAGAAGATTATATATATTTATGTGGGCTTTAGGACACACGTGTCCTCTGAATTTAATTGGTATTGTTTTATTTAAATTAAGGTCAAATAAATCACTGGTTACTAATTATAAAAACAATCAACAATAATACATCTTAACCCATGGGTCAGGTATCTATCTATCTATCTATCTATCTATCTATCTATCTATCTATCATCTATCTATTTTTAAAATAATCTGCAGTGGGCTAAGATACTAGCAGTTTCTGGTTAATAGCCTTTTATTTTTATTCTTCTATTTCCATATATCAATATGTAATTAAGCCTTATTAATTAAGATTAACTCAAGGAGAGTTCATTTGAATTATTAGGAAGTCTAGGATATGGAATATTTTTAAATAAATCCATTTGAACTTTCATGAACACATATTTAAAGCCCAAATGGGTTAACCCCTTCCCCCACAATGCAGGTGACATGATCTCCTCAGGGAACAGTTATGAATGACTTAGAAACCTTTTAATTAGCATATCTTTGTTCATATGTAAATGTGTACTTTTGGAATAGCTGGAATTACTTAATACATTCTGCCTACTGAAATGCTCGAAATATCCCCTTTATAATTGATTCAACAAATAGTTATCAAACAGCTCCAATCTGGGTAGTCAGCAAGACACCAGATAAGCAATGAGTAAAGATAGACCTGTTTCCCCACATCCAAAGACCTAGAAGCTTAGGGGTCAAGATGGACATATAAATCATGAGCACATACACAGTTGGAATGAGGAAGGAAACGTGGGGGGTTTCACTCAGTAAAAGGGGTCCAGGAGGGCTTCTCTAGAGAAATAGCGTTTCAACAGGCTCTAGAGGGTGAGTATCATTTAAACAAGCAATGAGGATAAACTGCAGCTATGCCATGTGAAAAGATGCTACATGGCAGAAGACAGTACGACTATGCATTTAGAAAAACCAACCTGAAGAATTAGAAAGAAGGAATAAGGAGGAATCCAGTAGCCAGTTTCTGTAAAAAATGTCTTATTTAAAGAATATGTTTTATCACTACAAAAAGTTGCTGAGCAAAGGAAAAACATTTTCAATGCCCCTAGGCTGAGGAAAAAGAATTTTTTTAAAGCAAATGTAATCTAAAGTAGCGAGTTTTACAAGTTGTACATAACTGACATTATTTCAAAATTATATTTATTCTAAGCAAACCACCTCTATTAGACTAAAATGATATAAATGTATGAAAACATCAAACAGATGAAAATGGGGATTTCATCCTGAAAAGGAAATGAACCACTGTGGAGTGTCTCCTTTGCTTTTAGCTGGCAGCTGAGGGAAGACATCAGGAGGTGTCAGGAACACAGCTAACAAAGGTCTCAGAACTCTAGAAAGATCAAGCCTCATTGATAAGGCGAGTCACATCAGGAGAAGGCAGGCTTTGCCTTCCATTGCCAGGAAGCCCAGGTAGTATTCTTCCAATGGGGTAGCTCTCCAAATAGAGCATGTGTATGTGTGCACTCACGTATGAGTGAGTGTGTGTGTACACATGAGTGCACATGCTCATGGGAAGGCTAGGAGTCGATGTTAGGTTGCTTCTCTAATTATTTTTGTTTCCTCTCTCTGTCTCTCTCTGTGTGCCTCTCTGTCTCTCTCTGTGTCTCTCTCCCGTCTCTCTCTTCTCCCTCTCCCTCTGTCTTTCTCTCTCTCTCCCTCTCTGAGACAGAATCTTTCAGTTGCCTGAAACTTGCCTTTAGGATTGACTGACCAGAAAGCCCAAAAACCTGTGTGTCTTTGCCTTCCCAACACTGAGACTGCAAGCTTGCTACCACACTTGGCTTTTATATAAATCCTGGGAATGGAATGAACTGAGGTCCTCATGCTCACATAGCAAGCACTGTTTCAACCGATTTATTCATTTCCCCTGCCCAAATAAGAATCTTGATACACCCATGAACTTTTCAGCCTGCATTTGCTGACTCATCCTATAAAAAACCACCAGCTTAGGATGTCTTTCCATCCAAGAGCAAGACATTCTAAAGGTCAAACAAACTGCATCCTGTGGTTCCAGGCTGGCGGTGGACGGGCCCTTTGGGGGCTCTCTGACAGATGTGTTTCACTACCCTGTGAGCATGTGCATCGCAACAGGAATTGGAGTCACCCCCTTCGCCTCTCTTCTGAAGTCCGTGTGGTACAAGTGCTGTGAGTCACAGAACCTGCCTGAGCTGAGCAAGGTATGGAAAAATGAGTAGTTCACCCTTCCATGGAGTGAAAGGTTCAATGCCCTTTTATCTATCATCTGCCAATTCCTGGGGAGGATTTTAATTAACTATGAGGGATAAACTTAAGGATCCTTAACTATACTTATGTTCTTAAAAATCTCCATTCAGGATTACATTTATGAGCCGGGTTATGTCTAATCTTGTTAAAGATGACAAGGCATAAATTTTACTGCTTCATTGCCATTACAGGACATGTAATTGCTCATCTCAATAAAATGTGGACAGGCTGCAAATGGCTATGTGACTGGGTTGCAGTTAGTCATATTAAGAGGCAGACTTCACACTCGTCTCTTTAGATCCATCTTGTGGTTGCAAATAACCAATTCCATCTTCTCTCCATGGCTTTATTAGTAAGACGTGTTAATTCTCTCACAGTATGCTCTTGCTGCCCAGCACTAACTGCCCCTTTTAATATCTTAGACTAGGTTTCTCCCTTCCTTTGTCCAGTGTAAGGCATCACCTCATGCCCTGGCACCGTCAAGGTAAAGGGAACCTTTTTTTTTTACATCTTCTAAAGGTTTGATAATTGAGTCTATAAGGTGAACAGCAGACAGATTAACGGGAGAAAAGATACGCAGATTTATTGATGTGTAAGATGAGGAAGGTCACACAAAGTACAAAACCCAAAGATGGTTGAAGCTTCAATAGCCCTTTTGTTATGGGCTAAAGGCAATTTCAGGTAAATTATTTTTAGGGGAGATGAATGAGCCTGAACAACAAATGCTTGGAACAAAACTTACCTGTGCTCCGCCTATGTTGTCAACTTTGTGTTCTCCATGAGACTGGATTCTGGAGAATTCTAGGTCAACAGGGGAGTTACAGAGACAGGCCTTCCCACCCCTCAGAAGGGGGAAAAATGGGATGGTTACTGAAAGTCAAGGAGGCCCTGGTTCTCAGCTCAGAGAACTCATCATGCTAATGTGTCACACTCTTGACCTTCATTCTCTAAGCCCAAACCCCTGAGGACCAACAGGTCCTACAACAGCAGAGGATAGATGGTCACATGTCTTAATTAGGGTTTCTATTGCTGTAATCAAATGCTATAACTGACAACAATGGGGGGGGGGCTCATCTACAATTCCACATCACAGTCCATCATGTAAATATCTGAAATAAGAACTCTAAGGAGTCTGGAGTCAAGAACTGAAGCAGAAGCCCTGCAGCTCTGCTTACTGGCTTGCTCAGCCAGCTGCTTTATACACCTGGGACCACCTGCCCTGGTTTCTCACATGTCTATCCCTAACTAAGAAAATATACAACAAACTTTCCCATGGGCCAGTCTAATGGGAACACTTTCTCAATTTAGATGTCTTCTTCCAAATCAACCCTAGCTTGTATCAAGTTATGAGACTAAAACTAGCCAGCCAGCATGCTTGTGTGACACAGAGCACTGAAATAATACTTGGCAAGTTTAGACCTGATCCTGCCCTGCCCATGTCTGCTCTGTGCAGCCTTTGGTTACAGTTTCCTACTGGACCAAAGGAAGACACTACAATCCGTCAATGGATCTCAGTGTCAAGTCGTTACTTTTTCCTCATTGCTCTGATCAAGTACCTGACAAGAAACAAGGAATGGGGGACTTGTTCTGAGTCATGATTTGAAGATTTAGTCCATTGTGGTAAGGAAGCGATAGTAGTGGGTGGCCCTGGGACAGTAGGAGTATGGAAGAGCTGTTTGCTCATATCTTCATAGGCCAAGAAGCAGAGGCTGTCCAAAAAGCAGGACACAGCAATAAAGCATAAGCTCCTCCTTCCAGTTCAATTCTTCTCAATAGGTCTAATGTCCCAAAGATCTCACAACCTCTTATAACAGCTAAAGACCAAGTATTCAAACATATGCTCCTGTGTGGGAAGCATTTTACACCCACACTGCAGCACAGTATTTGTTCTATGGAACATTAGTTGTATGCATGATCTGCTAAACAGAATTTTGTGGCCATATAAAACCTAAGAGATGTGCCTTCAACATTCTGTTCTAGAAGATTCACATTATCTGCTACCTTCTCAAACAGAGTCTGCAGAAAATAATCTCAGGAAGTTTTGTTCCACCCATTCTTTCAAACCTCATTTAGCCACAGAACCTTTTTCTTCATCTGCTAACTACTCTGTTCTGTGATGCGCTGAGGAAAATGAGAGTCAAGGGCTCAAACATTGGTGTCTTCCTCAGAGAAAGAGAGAGTAAAATTAGCTGCTTCATGAGGTCCAAAGTGACAGGTGCATGACATATGCTTGTTCACTTGATCTTACAGCTGGGGGTCAAGTGTTTGAACACATGAACCTGTGAATAACACTCAAGACTACAACACAGTATAAGGATTTAAGTTCCTTTTTTTAGATACAGACATTGATGCTTAGAAAGAGTAAACTAACCTTACTAAATGATGCACAGAAAATCAAAGGCGGAATTCAGATCCAGGTTCATCCAGTTCCTTGTATGACACTGTCAACACAGGAGACATGATACCACATGTCCCTGAAACCCAAGTGTACACTTGGGATCTGTCTCTGTCTCTCTCCCTCCCTCCCTCCCTTCTTCTCTTTTTCCCTCCTTCCCTCCCTTCCTCCCTCCTACCCTCCCTCCCCCTTATCTCTCCCTGTGTTCATGTTCATGTACACACTCATGTAAGTGCACCTGTCAATCCAAATAACAAGCACAGATTCCTGTGTGCACAACATGTGTATCAGGGCCAGAGTAAAGACCCAAATACCAGCCCTCCAGCATCTCTACCTTTTGTCTCAGACAGAATTTGTCCTTAGCAGACTATCTGGTCTGTGAATTTCTAGGGATATGTTTGTCTTATGGATCACAGGTACACACTGTCATGACTGTTCTTTATGTGAGTTCTGGGGGTCTGACCTCAGGTCTTCAAACCTGCAAGGCAAGCATTGACCAATGAAGCCATTTTCTCATTTCCATCATTTCTAATCAGAGAATCTCTGTACCTGAATCCCTCTCCCCTAGAGGCTTTGCTTGATTCAACTAAAGAGAGACTGCTGTGCCTCTTCTGCGCATCTCTTTGGACTGGGATTCCTATTCCATCCAATGAAGAAATAAGAATCTATAGCAAACAGGGAGTGGTTTTCAAAAGCAAATAACACGGAATACAGAACTACTGTGTGCATGTGCATAAAATAATATAGATATGAATCTCATTCACAAAGTTATAAACAGATTGCTATCGCTACCAGAACTTACCTAGATTTATCAAGAATTTTCTCGTTAGCCAATATAGAGCTAGGCATTTTACATATCTGATACCACACAATGTCTTGTAAGTAAATGCTATTTATTTGCACTTTACAGAAGAGAAAATGCACGCCAATCCAAAAACTTAAAATAAGGATGCAACTGTCTTATTGGAGTGCCTTAATTAAAATAACTAATACCCTCACTTTACCAATGACGGATTCAAAGCACAGAGAACAAATGAACGAAGGAACTAGAATTTAGAACTTAGGTTCTCTGGCCCCCAAGCCACCCAGTTTCTTTTTGAACTGTCGTATATTGTAATAAGATGTCTGGTGGGACAGGGAGTGCCTAAGCATGCCTGCAGAGGTCAGAGGACAACCATTGAGAGCTGGTTATCTATATCCACCAGGGATAACCCAGATCATCAGGCTCACACCCCAAGCTAACCACGGAGCCATCCCGCTGGCCCCAAGCCTGTCTCTCCCTCACAGCTTAGCAAAGCGAGCAGAACGGTTACTATTCTGTAGGTTTGGATCTCAGAGCAAGGCCTTCTTCAACTTCACCTTGCAGTCTACCAAATAAAACCCACCGGTATACGTGTCTTGTTGCTTCATAGTTCCCATGACACCTGAGCCACATCATGCTTCACACAGAGAAAGGAGAGCATATGATGCTCTTGCTGCAAGTCAGGCTCTCGTAGGGACATGCGAGCGTCTCAAATCTGCCGTAGGGACCCAGCTCACATCTGACTTAAAATCATTTCTCTTCGTTCCACCTCCTCTGCCTCTCCACTGCCTCACTATATTACTCTGCAGCCTTCCTTATACTGACATTCATAAAGCATCTTATTGCTCTGAACACAATGTAAGACCCTTAATCCTGTTCTTTCTTTCTCATTAGTGAATATGTAGTATGTGTATGCACCGGTGAGTCACCAAGTCAGCACCAGAGTGTGTGATTCCGATGACCACTTCAACAGCCCCTGTAGAAAGTAGTGTTCCCAGGCTATTCAAAGTTTGAGTTGAAATGATGCTTAAGGCCTGACTCCTAAGAGCTGGTCTGCTTAGTCACATAGTTAGGAAGTTTTGTCCTTTGAAGTGAAGCAGGTGTGTGTGTGTGTGTGTGTGTGTGTGTGTGTGTGTGTGTGTGCCGCTATCACCAGGCTTATGTAACTAATATTTGTCTGAGCCGCCTACATGCTTTTGAGATATAAATACTACTCTTTCCACTGAACTGTCAGCATCTATATAATTTTGAAAGTGCAGCAGAGCAAAGTGGTGTGTATTTATCTAACAGCATCTTCACAATTTTAGGTCTAGGCTACAGCTTTCAAATTGTTCTCTTTCATAACAAGACGAGAGGAACAGGAGCATAGAAATGCAGACATAAAATTTCCAGTGTAAATGGTTAACTGCAGTTAGGTAGGAAATTTTTTTTCTCCTCTAGATGCAAAACACCCACTTGGTGGAAAGAAATACATTGCTACGTTTAAGGCTCAAGTCTTAACTTCACAGCAGAAATAAAAGTAGCTGCAACTTCTCTCCCTGCTGCCATTGGACACGCATCTCCTCCTGCCAATGCTCCTTTCGGTCTTACTCCTCCTCTTCCTCCTTCCATTGGCTTTCAGAGAAAGGGCTTTACACTGTAATCCAGGCTGGCCTGGAACTATGACCCAGGCTGGTGCCAAACACTTAGCAACCATTCTGCTTCTGCCTCTTACTTGCTAGAATTACAAGTGTAGGTCTCTATGTCGAGCTACATGGTAGCTTCTTCATCCATTTCTTTTGCCATGAAATTCTAAAATCTTCTGAGGTAAAGAGCAGTCCTACAATCAGTACGTTACAGACTGATTCTTGGCAGGATAAAGGAGTATTGTCTATTTGAAGCAAGCATTTTAAAATGTCTTCGTTTCTGTCTTTATATTTAAAGATAGAAAGTGGGTTGGGGAAATGATTCAATGGATAAAGCACTTTCCACACAAATGTGAGGCCTTGAGTCTGAGTCCCCAGAAGCCCCAGAAATTCAAGCCTGGAATATGTGTCTATAATCTCATTGGTCCTAATGTGAGATGGGAGTCAGAGATGGGAGAATCCTTGGAACTTCAAGGGCCAGCTTTCCTAGTATATGTAGTGACCAACAAGAGACCCTGACATCAGAGTAGAAGGTGTAGACGAAGACCTGTGGTCACTCACTGAACTCCATACACACCCATGCATCTGCACTCATATACACAAATACCCCTGCACATACACATGCATATGCGCATCATTCACAATAATAATAATTTAAAATAAAATAGATGGAGGGGACAAATTACCTAAGGAGGAAAATTAACCACAAACCACAAAATAAAGAATGGATTGATTGAAGAAAGTGAAGGTAAAAGCTGAGTTGTATTAAAGAGGTATTTTCTGCATATAAGTAAGCTTAAGCATCACTAAGATGAATAGAGATGATACAGGGCCCCTTTGGGTGAGGAAAGAGAGGAAGGTGGCTGAGAAGTCTCTGGTGCAGCGTGGAGGAAGCCATGAGCTCAGAGTGTAAATGCCCTGTGGTGATAAAAGTCCTCTAGCTCCTGGCTAACAGCTGTGATTAATTCTACATCACACTCAATTTGTGAAAAGAACTCTTGAAAAAAGTTAGGACAGTTTGCTTGTGCAAACTGTCAAAATGATGAATGAAATAGGTGTGTGTGAATGGGGAGGGCGGGGGAGGGCTGCTGACATAAATATATTGGCTAACACATTTTAGTTCTTCTTAATATCACAGGCGTGCAGACGGCTCCAAGGGAAGGGGCCAACTGGGAGAATTGGGTCATTTTCTTAACTGCATATGTAATCTTCAGAATACAATAAAATAGATTATAGAAAAGCTGAGATAATCTAATTCCTTCATAATTGTCTCTCTTCATCAACTCAATAATAGATAACAGTGATAATGGGTATTTATAGTGTGTCCTGCAAAAATGGCCTTTGGATTCCTAACCTAATATAATAAACAGATAATTCAAATAAAAAGACAGTACAGGCCAGTGGGAACAAGGGAAAGAGGCCAAGAAAGACAAAAATCCATACTCTACTTAAAGATATTAATAAAACAGCGAGGGCCCTGCTCCCTTTTCAAATGAATGAAAAATGCATTTAATTTAATTCGTTTACTTTGAGAAATTATTTACTTTCTCTTTCCCTCACACTGGAGCTCTGGCTACTCCTGGAATTGATCACCTCTCCCAGCCACAGAAATCGGCAATCAATTGAGCAGGGTGGCATGGGCCACATTCGCCTCTCTTAAGCACACGTAGGTGCCCCACTTTCATTAGATGGCCTCAAAAGACTCCAGTGTCCCATTAGGCCTTTACCTTGACCTATGGGGAGGTGACTGTCCTGGCCTTTGCAGTGACTTGATTTATTAGCTATACTAGTTTTGGTGATTCTCCTCTTATTAAAAAAAATGATTTAAATAAATTATATAATTTTTTAAAAATGTCCTGTTACTGATATCACTTTTCTATCATAGCCCGATGATTCCTAAAGACTCTTCATTAGGCCTGCTTCATTCAGTTCATTTCAATACCTTTCCATAGCAGATTTTTACATGGATGGAGTGACTGTTTTTACGTAATGTACATGTGTGAACCAAGGAAAGAGGGGGCTGTACCATTTGTTTTAGTTTGGGCCTCCATTGTACTATGGCTTGAAGCTCTGGCAGAGTCACTATCTAATAATCCATTTCATTTTATTTTCTGTTTTTATATTTTGCTTTGAGACAGGGTTTCACTATGTAGACCAGGATGGCCTCATACTCACAGAGATCAAATTGCCTCTGCCCACCAAGTGCCAGTATAAAAGGTATGTGTCAGCACACCCACCTGAATCTCACTTTATTTTGGTGCTTTGACTTTTCCATAGAATAGCATCTAGATAATTATTCTACCACTGGCAAATGTTTCAGTAAAGATTACTAACTCTAATTAGAGCAGTCACAAAGATGGCTAGTAATCGACCAGATGACAGAATAGTAATAAAGTTCTGAGCTAGTTAACAGGCAGAATAATAACCTTAGAAAAAGAATTTTATGGATGAAAAGTGTTTTCCAATGGCTAATCTAGTCTTATTAATAGTATCTGAGAAAAATATATTTTATGATTATGTTGCTTTAAAGCTGTACATTTTACATATTGGAGAGTCTCATATGGAAGAAGAAATTCATGCTTCCATTTTTGTCTCTCTTCTACACTGTTATATTCATTCAGGATTACTTAGAAAATAATGACAGCAAAATAGAACCTGGAAAATGATAGCAGTTATTTATGGGAAAGATAGTCCATTTTCTAAATGGCATCTGTAGTCTCTGTCTTTCCAGGGATAAGTGTTCTTATCCTATTTTTCACAATCGTCACTATGCACAGTCTCCATCCCAGAAGTGGTATGTGGCTTCCCTTTGTCGTGCCTAGTACACAGCAGGGAGACCGAGGTGTACTGCCTGCTCAGAAGACCCAAATCACACTGCTACCCACTGCCCTGCTCCTTGGGAAGAGGCAGTGTCAAGATAGCAAGATCAAGTCCCCGCCACACACAGACACTTGGGATGTTGTCACATGGATTTAGCACATACAGAGCCCTGGGGGACACTTTCCATAGTGAAGGGATCCTCTTGAAAAACTAGGCATTTGATCCATACTGAAGTTTTGATTCTAAGATGGGGCCTCAACATCAAGGCTTTCTCTCCTCTCAATGGCCATCTCTAAAATTCTTTAGTAGACAGTGAGAAAAAGACCGAGGCCAATATCTCTCTTTGCTCTGTGGTATAAACATGTTGGACCCGTTCTGTTTATGTCTCCAAATGACATAAAAATACTACCAATCGTAGCAAACATCTCAGCACTACAGCATCCTCAGACATTGGCCAGGCGCTTCAAACGGCCATATTCTTTATTCTCACAGAGACATCATGAGTGTCACTATGTGTCTGGATGTTTTATCCATTTCATAAGAAAAGCTTGAAATAAATAACCTGCCCCAATTCTACAGTGCCTCCATAGTGAAGCCAGGATCTCAGGACGGGTCACTGAACCCCGGAGTCCATTGTATTTAGTGCTGTGTTCTGCTCAGTTCTACATCTGTGTCTGCCTTCTTTGTAGTGGGTTATAAATAAATACTTTTTCCATTAATTCTTGGGAAACTAATTATGGGCCTAAAGAATTTCCTGTTATATATGTAGCTGAACCACTGCATGGACTTCTTAGATACTATAGCCTGAAAATATTAATCTATGGTTGGAGAATCCGTGAGGCCAAGTATAAAAATTAATTAGTAGCTCTCAAATTTTTATTTTCTGGAATTGCTCATAAAATTTTTGTTTGCCCAGATCTATCTCCTACTGACCACAGATCATTCTGACCTATTACACATGAGCTACTGACCTTTACAGAGGAGCTTGGGCTTGGAACATGAAAATGAGTTGAGACCAGAAAAAGTACACTATTGTGAATATAGCTCAGACTCAGACTTCCATGATGGACATAACTGAGTTAAGTCAGGCCATTAGTGCCCCCAGACACAGGAAAGTGAAGGCCAGTACCAGACCATGTGCACAGAGAATCTCATAATCCCAGAATGAATTCCTAAAATGCCTGAGTTTATACTACTGACTCTACAAAAATGTGGAGTAACTTTTGTTGCTGTGGAAGTTAAGAATGTTATTTTACTGACTTTCTGCTTAACAAAAATCTTTTAACCTTGGGTATTTTAGACCTCTAGTATCCACTGTGGAATTCTCAAAGCCATGCTTTGCACAGGGAGCTGATATCAGGTTTGTTTTATTTTTGGAGTCTAAGGTGGGAAGGCACAGATCACAGAGCTACGGCCCATTGTTTAGGAAACTTGTTCTTCCACTGACCACATCCTTTCTCCTGGGCCAAATGCAGGGGTGGAACTCTGATGTCTTTTCACAGTAAGTGTCCCCACCATTAGAAACATGAAAGAGAGTCAAAGTAAATACGCTTTCTTCTGTTCAAAGGCTCCCCTTTCTTTTGTCTGACTGAAGAACACGTCTACAGGGCCAATGCACTTTCTCTCCATTGTCTCTTGCGCCAAAGAGGCCAATGTCCCCACAAGTCAATTATGGAGGAGAAAACTCACAAGGAAGCAAAATCATGAAAGGCCTCACAAACTCTAAGAACACTGGCACTGCTGTACCATGGGAAAGCAATGAAAGAAACAATTCCCATTTGAAAAGACAAAGATTAGTTAGCGTCTGGAGAAAACTAGGATGTGGGCATTTTTCAAGCAAAAAAAAAGAAAGGAAGGAAGGAAGGAAGAAAGAAAAGCCAGAACAGGCTCTGAAATGAGAGTTTTTTTAATTGTTCAGTGTTTAATTTTTTTTCTTTTCTTTTTTTTTTTTTTTTTTTTTTGACCACTGGGCTAGGAGAGCTTAATGAACTCTTATGGGATCTTGAAAGATAACACTGATGGAGATGTGGATTGTGGAGAGAGGCATTGCTCATGAGGTTTCAGAAGATAGCAAGGATGTAATTAATCACTAGACCATGGGCCTTTTGTGTCATATTTTGGCTAAGAATTGTGATCGCTGGTCATGTGGAGTTGAAGAAGCAGCTGTGGAGCTGTGATTGTCAAAAAGGTGTGATTCCACTGAGGTGAACCCTGTGCTTCACTAGGACAGTGGATTCTGGTAATAGGAGGCTAAAGAATCAGCTACAGTTAATAAGAATCATGTTTGAAATCTTCTGGGAAGTGTTTCCTTAGGATCGGCCCACAGAAGCTGTGGTCCAGGGAGGCAAGACTTCATCTCAAACTGGTAGCTGAATATGGCAATGGATAAGGATCACTCACCTAGTACTGATTTTGAAAGTCTAAGGGATGCAAGATTGAGAAACCATAAAAAATGTGTGTGTGTGTGTGTGTATGTGTGTGTGTGTGTGGAGAGAGAGAGAGGTGACTTTAAGTCTTTGTGTATACTTTAGGAAGTTTCTACTGTATTATGTTTCCATACTATCCCTCAAATGGCCCTTAATTTTAGCTGTCTTCTTATATTCCCTCCATCATCCTCTTTCCTGTTTCCTTCCCACTTGATTCTCCAATTCCAGCCCCACCCATTCATCCATAATTATCTATTCTATCTCTTTTTCCTAATGACATCTATCTGTACCCTCCAGCCATTTACTCTATGCCTACCTTCTTTGGTTCTATGGAATGGAGTTTGGTTATCACTGACTTAGCAGCTAATATGCACGTATAAGTGAATACATACCATATTTGTCTTTCTGGGTCTGAGATACCTCACTCAGGATGATTTTATTTTTAATTCCATCCATTTTCCTGAAAATTTCATGACTTTATTTTTAATGCTTAAGTAATACTCTATTATAAATGTACATTCTTTGGTTGAGAAACAGCTAGGTTCTGGATATTATGAATAAAGCAGCAATGAACATGGCTGAAAAGTTTTTTTGTGGTAGGATGAAGCATCCTTTGAATACATGCCCAAAAGTGGTATAACTGGATCTTGAGGTAAATTAATTCCCATCTTCCTGAGGAACCTCCACACTGATTTCCATAGTGGCTGTACAAGTTTACACTCCCACCAGCAATGAATAAGGGTTCTCCTTATTTCGTATCCTGATCTAGTTATTTTTATGCCCAGTTCTTTCATTTTGAAATAATAGCATATATAAGTTGTTTATATTTTTATATAAGTCGACCATTAGGAGATTTTAGATTTTTAAAGAGACCTTTAACTTTTAAAGCATTAGAATTTTTAAATACTATGGAACTTTTATCTGCAGACTATGTTTTATATTATGATATTAGCATGAGATCTTGGGGATAAGAAAGAAAAAATTAGGGTTTTCCAGTGATATGTTTCTGTTGACAAGGGATAGAGCATCTTCATTGGGCTTCACTGTCCACTTGACACAGCCTAGGTCAAATAAAAGGAGAAGGCGTAATTGAGAAACTGCCTAAATCTGGCGGCCTGTGACCATATCTGTGAGGAATTGTCTCGATTATTAATTGATGAAGATGGCACAGCCCACCATGGGCAGATGGCCTTAGACTTTACATTTAAAAAAAAAAAAAGGAAAAAAAGGCTAGGTAAGCATGAGCCAGAGAGAGAGAGAGAGAGAGAGAGAGAGAGAGAGAGAGAGAGAGAGAGAGAGAGAGAGAGAGCCAGTCAATAGTATTCCTCCATAGTTTCTGCTCTACAGTCCCGCTTAGGCTCATGTTTTGACTTACCACCATGATGGACTGTGACCTGAACGTGTTAAGACAGATAACCATTTCCTTCATCGGGTTTCTTTTGATTAGAGTGTTTTTATCAACAGAATGAAATGAGAACACCATCTGGCACCTTCTTCCCCTCCACGGCTGTGCTCATATGTCTCTTTAATGAGGTCTCCCTTTGCCATTGGAATCAATATTGTGGCCTTTCCAAGATCGCCATGTTTCTACACTGTACCAATTACCATCTGACATATTCTATACTTTACATATTTATACATCACCCTCCTTCTCCAACACTCAAACGCCATGAAGATGAGCATTTTACATATATATCTGTCTGTCTGCCTGCCTTGTGCATTATCATTATTCGGAGTGTAAACTGGCCTCTACCCATAGCAATTACTGTGTGAGCCCTTGTGAACCAGTGAATGAGTCAATAGGCAGTGCCTTCTCTTCATAAGGACTCTTGGAATATTCAGCAGGAAGCGCTCTCAGCTCTGTTCTGCTTTGAAATTGCCTGGAGGGTCTGAGGACTATCTACCCCGGGGAGGATGACAGAAGTCTTTAGAAGTGGCAATTGTGCCTAGGTGAAGGCAGTGGTTCTCAGCCTTCCTAATGCTGCAACCCTTTCATACAGTTCTTCATGCTGTGGTTAAATTTATTTTGTTCCTACTTCATAACTGTAATTGTGCTATTGTTATGAATCATAATATAAATATCTGATATACAAGATATCTGATGTACAGGATATGCGACCCACACACATGCAAAGGGATCATGACACATAGATTGAGAGTCAATGGTATAAGAAATCATTGCTCCTTGAAGTAATATTTTGAGTTTTTAACTTAGCAGAAGCCATTCAGAAAATATGCAACCTCTAATTCTGAGAAGGGAGTCTTAGATCCTCACCTCCTGTTCTTCCTGTCTCCTAACATTGCAAATACCTGCATAAATATGAAGAGAACAGGCAATTCAGCCATGAAATACATTCTGTGATTTTCTTTTTCTTGTAATACTAATTAAATCTCATTTATAAATCTGATTATGTGATGGTGAGTTTGTAAGATGACTATGGAGGATAGAGGAGAGGAAGGGAAGAGAGAGGGAGAGGAGAAAGAGAAAAGGGGGGAGGGAGAGAGGGAGGGGAAGCAAACACTGGCCATTGAAGGGCATGTTTCCATAGTAACACACCAGACTGCAGCAAGAGTGGGGACCAGGCCCCACAGACACTGTTGAGTCCCACAGATGTCCCTTTGGGTGGAGAGCCGGAGATAGAAGCATTAAGAGTGGAATCCAGAGAATGAGCTGATTTGGTTCCTGTGGTTCCTTCTAGGTACAATTATCTGAAACTCAAAGCACAGAGCTATGCTTTTCTTTTTGCAGACCCAAACTGCTTCTTGTCACCTGCCATTTGCTCTACACGGAGAGGATGTTTTAAAATAACAATTGAATAAAAAGCAAAATAAAACCCTTTCCAGAAACAGTTTTACTGCATTGGTTGACACACAGGCACAGCCTCCACCCACCAGCTTTTGAGGACACTGTTATGTCTCACTGAGAGGAAATTTCTGTCTTGTGAGACCTCATTCTGCAATCACCATAATCTTCCCTCTCCAGAGGTTGTGGCTGGTGAAGTGGATTAGTGTCTGAGCCTTTGGGGGGGGGGGCAGTTTCTCTGGAGAATAGAGTTGAAATCTTGAGCTTAGATCATAAGTAAAGATGAAGGGGGCTGGTCTAGCAGCTTATTCCCTTTGGGGAGCAATGAAAAGCACTGTGAGTTATGATTATTAATCTTGTTCAGAAGAAGGCCAGCCAGAAGTGTAGAAAGTTGATCCTCATCCAAAGAGGCTGGCACAGGCCATGGAAACCCTGACTCCTTGAATTCAGTCTGGGCCTTTTCAAACACAATGGGATTTTTCTTTTCTTTTTCCTCATTTTTTTTTCCAAAAAAAAAAAATTACGGTATAACGGTTTGTTCACTGGTAGAAAAAAAAATGTGTAATTTAGCAGAATTGTCCATTTGAGCTCAAACAATTTAAAATGACATAAATCAGCCTGTGATTATTAGCACATTATGAAAAAAAGGAGAGATAAGCCTTCCACCTTTTCTTTCGACAGGTGTACTTCTATTGGATCTGTCGTGACGCCCAGGCATTTGAGTGGTTTGCAGATCTGTTACTCTCGCTGGAAACACGGATGAGTGAACAGGGAAAGGCTCACTTGCTGAGTTACCATATATTTCTCACTGGCTGGGATGAAAACCAGGTATCAGTGAAACCCAGGATCTCTAATACTGCCTTTCTTCTTAAAAGAACCCATTTCAATAATGAGCTGCGGGCTTATCAGGCAGCACTAAAGAATTATTCTAAAGTTCTTAAAAAGGGAAAGAAGGACAGAATCAAACTAGACGGGGAACAGCTAGCTAAGATGTGGCAATAAAAAGGCCACTACCTATCTTACTGTGCAATTTTTAAAAAGATAAACGACAACCCAGATATTAGGAATCTTAAAGTTTGGATTTGTCATTTTAAGAGTGGCATCAGCAGACGTCACTAATTGGCTGTATCATCTGTTGAATTCCTAATTGGTTCTGACTCTATACTGTTCATAGTAAAAGAGAAAAGATTTCTTGTTTCTACCCAGTCTCTCATATTGAAAAGCATGTGAGCCAGAAAATTACGATGGACTCATGATTTGCAGAGTTCTCTCCCTTAAGGAATTCTCAGAAAGCAGGTACAGTGTGTCTTCTCATCTGAAGCTGAAATGACCTGCTTGTGCATGTGTTCTGCAAGTCATTATGGAATATAAAGACTGAGTTTGACAAAAGTGATGTGTCAACTCACTGACTATTCTAATACTGATTTAGGAAAGAAAAAAAAAAACTATCACAGTCAGTGTGTCATTGATGACAAGTGCATCAGAATCCAGCTGAACTCCCTAACAGAGCCATTATACTAGGTTATGAAGTGTGTATTTTCTGTAGATGATATGTAGGTGAGATCATTGATGTATAGTTTCAAGGGAAAGTTTAAACCAAGGAGCTTTGCATCAATCACCAAATGTACAAATGATTGCTCTATGTGTTTTGTGAATGCATTCTCTCTCTCTCTCTCTCTCTCTCTCTCTCTCTCTCTCTCTCTCTCTCTCCTCTCTCTCTCTCTCTCTCTCTCTCTCTCTCTCTCTCTCTCTCTTTCTCTCCCCCCGCTTTCCTTTCTCCTCTCTCAACTTCATTGCCTTGCCTCTGTGCTTCTGTAAATGAGTAAGACTGTTGTCAAAATTCAAAGTGTTATGAATTTTTATTGTCTTAATTCCAGCTCTCCTTAAATATTTAACCCTCTGTGATACTTTGAATTCTAGATTTCTTAGGAACTAGGCTTGATAGATCTTAGTGAGTTATATAATGTTAATTATGTTTTCCAAACAAACTTTTTTCCTATCCAAGTGGGATTGTTGACTTATGACCCATTTGGTGAAGCATAGACATGGCTTTTGCCTTCAACTTCCCAGTTCTACCACTTCTAAGGCAAATTGGTCCCAAGTGTCCACTTAGCCAATCCCTGTCACTTGGGATTTATGAGACTTGGATTCTCTAAACAGAACTCCTAAGTGGATTTTGTGACAATACATCCCTGCCCTATCTCTGCCCCATGTCTTCTACATACTAACATATAAATAACACTTTTTTCCTAAATGAAAGTAAAGTTGAAAGCTTCTTAAGTTTTCCCATGGCGTGTCAGAAATTCTTCACAGTTCCAGATTTCAAGCAGGAAATCACTAATCTCAACATTTAAGGAAAAGAAATTGTTTGGTGCATTCTGTCAGTAACTCAAACGCCGAGAGGCTCTTTTAGAAATAGCCAATTCTGACGCTGAATCCAACAACGTCAAAGTGGCAAATTGACAAGAACAGAAGGGACAGATGGGCGAAGTATTCCAAAGGGCAACTCAAAAGAGTTTGAGATTAATTGAACAGTGGGCTGGGAAATATGGGACAGAGATAATTCCAAATGTTTGAACATGAGAGATTGGGTGTTCCCGCATACACAGGGAAAGGAGGCCTTTCTTTTGCCCATGAGATAAAATTCTAATGTCTTAACAAGTACTATAGGGACCTGCATAGCCTGACCTGTTTCTAGGTGAACCTCACTGCCTTCCTATTGGCCCAGAGCTGTAGACTGACTGATGGATGCTTATACATCCTGCCATGCGTCTTTTGCTCCTGGGTTCCTCTTTCTGACATCAGTCCAGATCATCTTTCATTTCCCCATCTCCACGATGCATGGAGTCCTGTTCCCAACCTCTTTTGCCATATGAACACTTACCATTCAGGCAAGCCATCTTCAAAGCAGGAAGCCATGGCACAAATTGAGCACAGCAGGGCTGGAATTCAAATTACCACAACTATCAGAGGGTGAGAAAAATGGATGCATGAGCTCCAGAGGTGGCAGTGATTCTCAAGGGTGATAAAGAACACACACACCTAAAGCAGGAAGAACAAGGTAGCTTCTAGAATTCACAGGAGGTGAAACCAGTGATCACACTTTAGTACATGGTTATAAGGGTTATTGTGCCCCAGGCTCTTATTTACAGGCCTCTGATTATACAAAGACTGGGTGAATTCACTGGATTTGAAGTCATCACTTGTAGAGGTCCATCCAGACCCCTTACTCTTCTGCCCCAGCATCCTATCACACCTTCATCAAGAGTGTCCCCTAGCACCTCCATATCTTTGAGTTCTACATATGTATATTCAACCAACTGAGGACTGAAAATATTTGAAATAGATATATCTGCACTTAAAATATATATTATTTTTATTTCTTTACATTATTCCCTAAACAATGAGAAACAACTCTGTACCTAATAGTTGTTTTGCAATAAGGCTCTATAGACCAAAAGGATGATTTAAAGTATAAGAGAGGGTGTGGGTAAGTTATTCTCAAATACTCTTGAGCCTCTGCAGACTTTGGTACCTAGGGGAGGAGGCCTACCAATATCTGGGAATGACTGCCCATCAACCATGTCAACTCAGTAGACAAATCTGATTGTAAGACCCAGCTTCCTCCTGGGCATTGAATGACACTTTAGTCTGGAAAGGTCCCTCTCAAGTCCCCTGGATTTAATGTTAAATAAATGAAGATAGCAAGGGGAGATTGAATTTTGAGAAGTTTTTCAGAAAGAAAACTAACCTGTTCCGTGTTTTCCCTTAACCGCATTTACCATATTATACTCATCCTTTCAAGGAAAACGATCCTGTCCAGGCTATGTCTTTGCATACCTACTATGTGCAGGGAAGAATTTTGTCCCAGCAAGAATAAATACAAAAACAGATGAGACGTAATACTTGCCCTGAAGCACAATATTGGAGGCATCTGGTAATAAAACATTTCAAGCACTGTTTAAAAATTTTAATATACAAGTTATGATAGTGTGTTCATCTTTTACTTATAAATGATTCTTACAGTTTTTCCTAATGTCAGCTGATACAACAATGTTTTAATTTAGGCTATTCACATAGCTTTACATTGGGATGAAAACCAGGATGTGATTACAGGCTTAAAGCAGAAGACCTTCTATGGGAGACCCAACTGGAATGATGAATTCAAGAAGATTGCCTACAATCACCCCAGGTGAGCAAAACTCCCTATCCTCTGCCTGCCAAGATCCCCCATGAGGTTAGACAAGCTGTCGCTGGGAATAAAAGTTAATCTATAGTCAGAATTGAGAATCTTGGTCCAAGATCAAATATCTACCTTAGAAAACATGGCCATGACTGCCTGACAGAATCAGACAATTATCGATTATGCTGAAAATCTTCACACTTAGCTTCAATTTAAAGATGGTATTTCTTAAACAGCATATGCCTTCAAAAAACTCTTTTGAGCACAGTTAGTCTCTAATTACCCAACTAGAGAATTCAATTCTATCCAGCTCTATGGTGTGTCTAGCGCATCTAGCAGAAAAGCAAAAGGAAAAGTATTCTCAGACAAAGCAGGGATTTGGCATGGTGTTCAAAGATCCAGAGCCAGTGCCAGGGTACTTAAGTGTCTGTCCTGGCTCTTCCATTTTCGCTGGCACACCTAGGTCATCTAACTACCCTGTGTTGATTCAGTCTCCTCCTTTAAAAACTGTAAATAATAGTCAACAAAGCAACAGCAAAAATGAGCCAAGTATCTAAAGTGCCTGAAACAGCAAGTTCCCACTGCTGTCATTGCTATTGTTTCAACAACTCAATAATTACTGCCATCATCATAACCATATAACAAACTTGAATGTGTGCAGGGCCTTGCATTGAGGCCACAACCTACGGTTCTTGATTCTAAACGTTTCTGTCTGCCTTGGACAAGGTAGCTTATTTTAGCTTTATTTTTAGTGTAAATGTAAAACTCAGATAATAAAGTCATGCTTAGTGCTGTCTTAACACACATAGTGTTGACAGTCTTGGTAAAGTGTAAGTCACTGAGACAAGAGTTACCCATCCTCACTCCTGGGCCATTCTTTGTCCTGACCCTCATCATCTGTGCCATGCATGGATTCTATCTTCAGATTGGAGCAAAAATTTCAGGGGGTCAAAGAAGTGTGCCTGTGGGCAACTAGAAACAAGGAAGGGCCAAGGCCCTGAAGTAAGAGACACTGTTTCTGTCATGATTCAGGAGAGCAGTGAGAGGAACAGAGAAGATAAGAGGAAGGATCTCAAGAGATGGCATTTAGGTCAGCTGGGAAGGGACCTCTGCATGCCATCATATGAATTTATAACCCCCAGAGAAAAACCACTTAGAGATATAAACCCAAGACTCACATAGGATCACCTTTGTTCCTTAGGAAAATGGACTGTAATGGGTCCAGGATGGAGGGAGAGAGATCAGTGAGCAGCAGGTAGTTGTGGCAGTTTGGTAGACAGGGAGGCCTGGAGACAGTCATGCAAAGCAATTTGATTCTGAACATTTTCTGAAGGCACAATTTATTGATGGACTGAGACATGGCCTAAGTTAGAATGAACCCCTACTCATTACCATGGACATGACCATGAGAATTGCTATGTAGTAGGCAAGGGATACAGGAAGTTCCATTTTGATATTTTGCTTAAGATACTTCCTAGACATTGAAATGTCCAGCAGGTGAGGCATGAAGAAAGATTTCAGGTGAGAATTCAAAGGTGCCAGCATATAAACTGTGTGTAGAGGCACAAGACTGGAATAAGTGATCAGAAGAGAATGAGTTCCGATACACATTATAGCCAGGGAGTGTGGAACCATAATCTCCATGTGTGCATTACAATATTTACTATACACTACTCTTATCTACCTTAGCAATCAGGCCACTTGGGGCTTCTGGCTTTCATCTGTTCCCTTTATCTGTAAATTAAACTCTACTCCTGTATTTCTGGCTACTCCATTCTCCATGACTGACTGTGCATATTATCCATGGTTTTCCTTCCTAGGAACCATGCTTCCTTAAGCTCTCTGTAGTTTTCTAGTACCTTCTTCTGCTCTCTGAAATTCTTTTATGGTTAGTATAAATCATCTTTTGGTCAATTCAGCTCCTTTTCATATTTTTTCTTTGCGCAAGAACTATGCCAATCTATGTTTATTGGCTGTCTCTGTGCCTCTCTGCCTTTATTGAGCCAGCTATTTTGACAGGCATTGGGTGAGGAGAAGTGAGGAAGCAGTGACCAAGTAGCATTCAAGGCTCATGAGTATCCAGTGCCGTATGTGAAGTCACTCTGGCTTCCATTGTCTCAGGTGCTATGAGACAGACCCCTGCAAACTGAGAGTGTATCTTACAGCCTGTCAGGGAAGCCTGGCACCCAAGACAAGAATGTTCTGTGGGTAGCTCAAGACCACTTGGCATATAATGGAGGGGAGAAGTGAGTAGAAATATGTATTCATCTAAGAGGAGCACATTTCTAACAAGCAGATCTAACTGAAAAGTTAAGGGGAGGTGGATCCATTGCACAAGGTGGCCACCTAGTTTCTCCTCCACGGACTCAGCTTCAGGTGCCTTGTCAGAGCTGCCAACTCATGACAAGTGGCCTTGGAAAGTCTCCCCTGTCATCAGTTCCAGGCACTCACTTGTTTACTGCATTTGCTGTGTTGGTTCTTGTTGGTACCCAGCTTTGGGTCCAGTGCTGAAGACCTGTGCCTTGTCTCCAGACCTGTGCCTCCATCCCAACAACCTCCATCTCAGTAGTCTCAGAACTCAGGTCCTCTCAGTCCCAACTCAGCAATGGGTGTTGGATCTCAAATTCTCTGAGGCTGAGAAAAGTGCCCTTCACCTTACACCTACTTATCTGATTCTTGTCCAGAGAAAATAGAATAATTTCATATGCAATTCTCTTAAAAGTGTATATGTAGAAATTATCACGTTATATGCTCATATGTAAAGCCTAGATGGTTTTAATCCTAATTTTTCATTTGGGAGAAATATACAGTTTTGAACAAATCCGTACCTTTAGTTTTCATTGATCACAAAATGAATTTTCTACTTCCTGGCTCCACATGTGTAAGAGATACAAGGGGGAATGACATGCACACACACGTGTAGAGGCCAGAGGACAGCCATCCCTTTAGCACACACCCCTAGTTTTTGGATTGGAACTCTCCTTACTAGCCTAGAACCCCATTTTCCAAGTACATTTGACTGGCTAGCTGGCCAGTGGGCCTCAAGAACTCATCTGTCTTCACTTTCTCAGTGACTTGTAAAACAAGCACACATCACCAAGCTTAAATTTTTTCATTTGGGCTCTCTCTGGTAAGCATTTCTCAATGAGATATCTCCCTAGCCTATATGCAAATGTCAAGGTTTTGAAGCATATATCTTTAAATTCATGTAGATATCCTCAGTTTATCTTTGTTACAATATAATTTTTTCAGCCCAATGGAGAAGGCCTTTCAAATCAGTTCATTTCATTATCTCTCTTCATTTGGAGGGTATGAGCCAGAAACAGAATGTCAAGAAATAGAAGGCAAAACCAGCCTTGTGTAACCCCGGCTCAGAAATGCTATTTTGTAGAGCTGAGAATTGAACCTGTTCCTTGTTTGTAGAGGCTAGAGAATCAAGGACAATTCTACCTAAGCTGGGAAAGCATCATTTTACCTGTCACTGTTGTCAGGGACATGTTCACTCAGTATCAGAACCCACACTCAGAGCACACAGTTGTCCTTAGTGGCTAGCTTCACTTCTTAGCATGGCAGCTGTGCACACTTTCTCTGGTACATGACGTCATGTCTTCCAGGGAAGAAAGGATCCCTAGCATTAAGACACTTCAGAAATAAGATGTTATTCTTATTTGCCTAGTTCCTACCTGAAAAAAAAAAAGTTAAACATCAGATTTGTAAAGCTTGAGACCCTGGAACACATTGGCTTATTAAATAGCTTCAAGCATCAATATAATTAATATTAGATAAATCCATGCAAAATCAATCATTATTTCATCTCTGGAATGCCAGGTCCCTGGAACACAGAAAATTTCCAGTGTGAAGCTTAGCATCGCCCTTCTAGAAGGCTTTAAAAATGACCTCCTTAAAATGATTTTTTGTTTTTCTTCTGTGTAAAAGGAGATTTATGCTTAATGAAGCTTTTAATGAAGAAATCACAGAAGGAGAATGCCAATAAAATCTAATTTTTAAACAAGAAAATCTAATATTGAGAAGTATTGCAATATGCTGGCCTTTGTCCAGATAGAAATGAAACACACAATCCAATCACTGCTCTGCACAAAGGACAAAGTAACATTAATTTTCTTCAAGATGGTTATTAGAGAGATAAACAGTATGTTCTTCCCTTATTATGTCATGGAGATGTTTGTTCCCAAGCCCACTTGGCCACTCTCACAGGACAGGCTTGTCCTGCCATTAGCTGGTATCTTTTGGCAAAGATGGGTTAGGAAGAATTGCTGGATTTGTTAGTTGCCTCAGAAAAGATTCTTTGTTCTCGAGAGCCTTTGAAGTAGGCTCTCAGTCATTGCTATTCACCAGCACAAAGCTAGGCATTCTTAGCACAAACTCCTGTAATCACATTTACCTGTTCACTCAAAGCTAGAGAGTTTGTTCCTGTCCTAAGAAAGAGTTGAATCAAAAGAACTGAGGGGAGAGAAGGGGGGAAAATGTACAGAACATGAAAAACAGCACCAAAAATAAAGCTTGAAGGGAAGCAGATCAAAGCGGATTGAGCAAGTTCTAAAGGAGCCAGAAAATTGCAAAAATAACAGTAATAGAGAAACAAATTGATGGCATCCAAATGAATACAAATGAGGGACAGGAAAGACAACTTTAAAATAGATCAAAGACTAGAAGCAGGAACCAGGGAAGTGTATTGTGCTGTTTTTTATCTGTAATTAATTTTGGTAATTATACCAGTTGATTTACAAAAACATGAGTACAGTTCTAAAAGACAATCAGCAAAAGCAAATGAGTACATATTTAAAGAGGTCATTTCTTGCTGCGCCCGGACTCCCAGGCATGTGACAATTGCCAATTACTTCAATTACCCAAGTGCAGAAAAGTATTTCAAGCCCACAATGCAAATCACCCTCCCATTAAAGTACTGTGGGCTAATTAATGCATGCATTGACACCTAGGACTTATTAATCTATAGAAATGTGTTTTGCACAAAAATGGAAGCTGTGTTTCATTTTCTGTAAGCATTCTCAATATGCTGCCAAGTGTTCAGAAATCAGAAAATCATTTTCAAGAAGACAGGCGGAGTGAAAATAAATATAGCTTTGTCATATCTAGCTACTTTTTGACAAACACATATTGTACATCTACTCACCCTTGTGCATCTGTGGCTCAGCTGTTGTTAGTTAATTGACTAAGGTTTTTCTAAGGGGCTTTGGTCTTTGATCTTATACTTTAGAAAATATTTATAGTTTGCTGCTTTTGACTTATCTGTTAATATCTTCACCATGCCTTATAGGTGTGAACTCTATGTAATTAATTACCATAAAAACTTTTCAAGATTTTCCCAGTTTTCAAAACTTCAATAGAAATGATTCTTTAATAACAATGGGAGAAGACAAAGAAGAATGCCACCATTTTCTAGGACAGAGGAACCCAACCTAGACAGGATTAAGGTGTCAATAAGTGGGGGCTTCATAATCCATATAACATGAATGTATTTCAGGCCCCCATTGTTTTCAGAAATGTAAAAAATACCTTTTTACTAAATAGAGTAAATGTGTCCATCTGGAATCACATTTGCTTGTATGCATGCCCTTCAGTTCTCATTTGTACATACATATGTGCAAAAACTGTTGTTAAGTGATATTTTTAGGAAATTCGCATTCTGATTATAGCATCCAAGGTCCTTTATCTAACAGGGTATCCTAAACATTCATTATATGACTAAAATGCTCATAGCACTCAAGGAAATAAATTTAAATGCAAACACAATAAATTATAGCTTTATAAAAAGAAAATGAAGCCACCATCATGGATGACGGAAAATTGCCCCCATATCTAAATGGTACCTTTTCCACCAGAGGAACATCCGGCTTATTAGTTAAGCCTAATAAAAAATTCAATGAAAATTATTAGAATTGTTTGTGGTAGGGAGACTAAGGACATAAGTAAATAGTGAATAGATTTATTATTCTGAAAAATACTTTGATGACTTAATCCCAGCAAGTTAACAGTTATGGAAACATTTTTTGGTAATTTATATCTTTATGTGTCTTAGTAAAATGGGAAAGGAAAAGACTGGATGAAAAAAAAATGTTCCACCATTCTCTGGAATTCAATATTATGAATCAACTACCCCCCCCCTTCTCTTCCACTTCCTTCCCATGCCCACCCCAATCAGGGAAGCAGCTTTATTCTCTCATATTTACTGGTAAAAGCATGAACAAGCAAAGGATGATGAGGAAGAGAAACCAGAGACAAGTGACAGTTGTTGGAAAGTGGGACAGAGAAGACGCACACAAGAGTGACATCCACAGATCCAAATGAACAACTTGGGATTGGGAACAATGCATTAGTCACTTTTCAGATAGTCATGACCAAATCCCTGACAAGAAGGAACTCAGAGAGAAAGGGTTTATTTGGGTTGGTGGTTTACGGATGCAGTTCATCATGGCAGCAGGAGTTGGTTGCTCACTTTTCATCCATGGTTGGGAAGCAGAAAAAGATGGATGTCTCTGCTCAGCTAGCTTTCCTCTGTGTGTTCAGACCAAAGCTCCAGTCAATTCACGGAGTCTTCTCTCTTCCTCAGCTAACTTTCTCTGAAAATACCCTCAGACTTTTCCCGAAGGTGTGTCTCCTGGGTGACTCTAAATCAAGTTGACAGTCAAGATTGAGCACCATACGCTCTGAGAGAGTCAGTGAGTTGGCTGCTGGGCATTGACTGTGACATGGGTTACATAGGGAGAGAGCTGGCCGGAACAACTATCATCTGTAGTTATGAAAAAGGTGATGTTGTATAAAGTGTAATTATGTGATAAATCATTTGGAGGCATTTCTAATGAAAAACATTCACTGGGAAAGATTAACCAGAACTTGTGTGTCCACTGTCTGAAACGGTTTGTAGCTCTTGGTGCCTTTGTCCTAAGCCTTCATAAATCCGGAGGAAGCTTCTGTTTATCGATTTTATTTGCAGAACACACTCATGGCATAAAGTAATTTGATTTTTTTAAAACAGGGTTTAGGGTCTGCCCCAACAGGGTTATAACTTACCAAACATAAAAGCCAACACATAAAAACAAACACAATTTAAAGAGAAAGGAGTTCTTGCCAGCAGAATGTGCGAATCTGGGGAGGTGGTGGGATTACTCCCAAGCACACCCACACTCCCATCTATCTGCTGGGCTGAAATCTCCTGGTGGGTGATATTTTGGATGCCTTTCATGCATGGCGTTGCTCAATTGTTTTTGAAAGGAAAAAAAAAAAAAAAAAGACCACATAAATCCCACAGAGAAGAGCATAGTGGTTATTTAACAAGTACAAGGGGTGGGTAGCAGGGGGAAGAATCTTCTTTGCTGTTTATCAGAGCTCAGAATAATTATGTGAATGTTAACCTTTTCTCAGCCTCTGTGAGATCTGTCCTTTTCTCGTCAAAGTCAGCCACTCAGAATGGCCAGTACTGTTAATGTAACCCTTGATCCAGCCCACACGTGTGGAAGCACTGCAGCCTGCAGGCTATAAACTGGAACATAAACAGGGTCTAGTGTTTTTATATTTCTTTTGCACAGAATCTTCTTTCTTAACTCTAAGCAATTGTGGATAATTAAATTTTTATAGAAGAATTTTTTTTCTTTAGCAATCCCATTAGGGCTCTGCTGTATTTGTCCATTGCCTCATAAAAGGAGAAAGAAAAAAAAAAAAAAAAAACAAAAAAACCCTGCCACATCTGTGCCTTAACCATTTCATGCAGATTCTCTCTGCTCTATGGATTATGGGATGCATTCATGTCCAGGAAAACCCATACTTGGGGTGGGTAAATGCCAAGGCTGGTAAAATCAAGGTGAGAACTATGCCTTACTCAGAAACAGCAATGAAAAAGGAAATGATGAAGGGCTTCCCTCTAGGTCACAACCAAGGGCAGATAATGAATGGCATTCATGAGACTCTATGGTGATGTAGAACCATGAAAGCTACAGACCCTAAGTACAGAAACATTTGTACTTATCAGTACAGTGCAATAGCAATAGTGGCAACTTCAAAGAGGCCGGAGAACCGTAAGTCACTGGAAATTCCAGTGGTGCACCTGGTAGCCCACAATTGGAAAGCTTTGAAAGGGGGTCTTAAAGGCAGAGCATCAAAGAACACCACCACCAGCTTCTCAAGCGGTGACTGTGGCTACACATGAAAGGGCAGTCATAACCTACTGGGAATAACCCAGTGGCAACCTCTTTGGTGACATTCACACTAATGGAAACGATATCACCACCTATAACAGCACCTTTGAAAATGAATGCAAAGGTATCTCTGGACATCATGCCCAAAGCAAAGCTGGGACTCCTCATCATGAAGGGCCTTGCATGACCTTTTGCACTCAATGTTTCTGTCCAGAGCTCAAAAACCTTCATTCTCTAGCAGCCTCTGTGTTCACACCTTACTTCACATCTTCTGTTCAGCTCTGTGGAGCAAGCAAAGCCCTGAGGATACTGGTGTGTGACATTGATGTCTGAGAACTAACAACTACAGAAACAACCATGAACCAAGCACATGGCCAAGGCAGGGCTTGCCATGCCTCGTTTTATCCTCAGAGGGAAGCTGGGAGTACAGAGGAGATCCTGAGAAGAGAGGTCTCGAATGTTCTTGATTCCATACATGAAGCAATAGGGCTTTGGAGAGATAATTAATGGGCCCAAGGCTTGTAGCAGCTAGATGATGGAGACATCAACCTCCTTAAATCATTCACCTTCTAGTTCTACAAACACCTGAAGATTGTCTCAGGTGAAATTGCTCAGTACAAAACATCTTTTGAAAAAAAATATTTTCACAAATTAAGTCATGGGAAGGATGTCTTTGGAAGTAGCACATAGATATTTTAAATATACTCATGTTTGTAAATGAAGCTATTTGGTGAACTCCTTTGAAACTAGCTTAAAGTGTGCTTAAACCATCTTCTTCTACCATGGGCATCACGGTCCTGGAGCATGTTGTTAAAATAGGGTTGTGATATGTGACTGAGAATTACGTCACTGTATAAGAGAAGATAAATAGGAACAGTATCAGAGCCAGGTAGAAGGAACAAAGGAAGTAGAGTGGGCTGTCCCTAGATCTACAGAATTTCTCTGAGGCAGTATGGCTCATAGGGCCATCTGCCTCAGTATTACCTGGCTTCATACCAAACATACTCTTCATGGATCCCAGCCAAAGAATCTGCAACTTAACAATCTGCCTAATGATTTTATACACAGTAATATGAATATTTTTGATCTGGACTTGAGTAACTACTTCTGTGTGTGCTGGAGACTTGAAAGAGAAAATGCCACCAGGCATAATAATATTTAAGACAGGTAGAAAAGCTGTGGCCTTTGTATTTTTCAATAGCAGTTGGCTTGTCCATACTTTAAGAGACAATATGAACCCCTGAAACAGTGCCTTGTTTATACAAGAGCAGAGTCACACTGGAGCATCTTGCGATGTAATGCAAAACAATATCCTCCACACTATTGTCGGAAGGGCAAGGATCAGAGATGACAATGTTTGGGAAATTACATCTTCAGCTTTGCTTTTGCCCTTCCATCTCTTCACTTAAGTCTTCTTTGCAAACTGAATTCTAGTAGGATAAATAAATCAAGTTGTTATTGCTTTAATACAAATTTTATTATCTACAAAAATGGCAAGGTTGAACAAGATGTTAGTCATAACTAGTCCTTTTTAAAAACTTTCCGAACATACTGTCTTATTTTGCTTTTATTAAAACACATATTGTAAATTTTATCTTTCTTTATATTATATATGTAAGACCTCCAGCTCTGCCCAAGACATCAGGAAAGGTATAGACTTTATCTACTGACACCAGGTCCTAGTATGAAAAAACTGAGTCAAAAGTCCTGATCTTCCTTTCAGGGAATTTACATTCTATCCACAGATCCAAGAAGATGCTGTCAAATTCACCTGACCAAAACCCACTTTATCACAAAACCCTGTGCTTTTATCACAGCCCCCTCCAGCCTCTGTCCTCTTGGGTCCCTGGGTCCTGTGATTCTGGGAATCATTGGGCTCTGGAAATCTTGGTGGGGTCAACGTGCTGAAAATAGGAAGAACACTAAGTAAAAAGGAAGTGGGTACAGACAAGAAAATAAATAACCTTGCCACTGTGTCTGCTTCTAATTGCCTAGGCCTGTCATGGCTTCTGCTGGCCTTGCCCAGGTAACAGTTTCCTCTTTTCTTATGGCCCATGCAGCAGCAACATTGGTGTGTTCTTCTGTGGACCCAAAGCCATGTCAAAGACACTTCAAAAGATGTGCCGTTTGTACTCATCAGTGGACCCTAGGGGTGTTCATTTCTATTACCACAAGGAAAACTTCTAGATGCTAGAGGTAAATTTAATGCACTGTCCAAGTGGCTGCAATCAAAGGGGTAAAGAGTCAGAAGATCTTTCCTGTCAAAGGGCCAAACAGCAGTCATTTTAGACTTTATGAATAATGTGGTTTTCGCCTAATCTACTCAACACTGTGATTCCGAGATGCTAAAGTAGCCACAAATGAGAACATATGAGAACAGGGGAGGGCTAGCTTAGTCCTGTTAGCATCAGTTTACTTATAACCACTGAAAGTGAATCTTAGATAATCTTTTCTGTCATGAAATTTGTTAATTCAGGCTTGGGCATATAGGCAAGTGATCAAACACTTAACTGAAAGGTAGAAATCAGGTGCATTAGTGGCATATTTATTCAGGCATTATGTCAATGTTGACTTCAGAAGACTCCTTTGACATCTCTATGCCTGTTAATATTAGTGTCCAGCTGAAACTGATTAATGACCACCCATTTGAAACTGTATAGCGCACCATATTTTCTTAACGTCTAGATAATACATTTACACAATAGAACCAAAATATTTGCTGAAATTAAGATAGATTGTGCTTTTCAAATGTTTATCATTGTAGACTATCATAAAAGAAGTAAATTGGTCTGATACACTTTGATTTTATAAAATCCAGCAGCTACTTAAGCTTTTTATGTATTTCTAAAATACAAATTGATTGTTAACTTTCTATTAACAAATTATTTTTGAGTGTGAATTCACTGATATTGGTTTGGATGTATTCATACAGTTGGGTGTAGTCATTAATATCTCACAAATGATTTCTACTTCCTCTGCTTGGGAATTTCTCAGTATCTTAAAGTATCTAACAGATAGATAGATAGATAGATAGATAGATAGATAGATAGATAGATAGATAGAAAGATAGATAGAAAGATAGATAAACATTTGAACACTAATTGAACACATCATTCTGGTATACTATGTATTTTTTTGTCATTTAAACTTAAATGATTATTGATAGAAATTTTTATACTCAAATCTAACCTTTAGCCAGAAAATTAAATATATTAATTTTTTTGCCTTTTAAGCATATTGTTACTACTTTTTTTCTTTCCCTATTTAGACATAAAATGTACTGTTTGGTCATATAATTTTGCCTGATAAAATAAAACTTTTCCTGGTAGAATATAAAAAAATCCAATTGCTTATTATTTCTGGGATGCTGTTCAGCTTTTTAAAAGTATAGACACTATGAGATTCTCACCTCTCCAAACAGAAAAAATATATAAAAATCTTATTTCTGTAATGTTGCAATAATCAGATTAAAATAGAAATGATTTATTAAAAATAGAAACATTCCACAGAATTATTCAAGGTAATTAGATATATCAATAAACATATATGGGAAGACATGTGGAAATGGGTTTAAGTAGTATTAACTAAATTTGAATATTAAACATTCTGAAAAACATCAATTTGTTCAAAATTAATTTCTATGCGAAATGAAACTCTAATTAAATTAAATTTTTTTGATTATGATTGTAAATGTTATAAACTCTAAAGTTCACTTGGGACAGTATAGAAATAAAGAAAAACAAAAAACTGATGTGAGGAAGAAAGATGGACACAGGAAAGAGAAAAGAGACAAGACAGAGGAGAAAGAAGGGGGAGGAGAACGGGAGGGGGAGGGGAGGAGGGCGGGGCAGAGGAAGAATAGACCAAAAAAGAGGGAAAGGAGACATTTCCTGTGTGTGGAAGAAATCATCCTGAAGGGGACCCCTCAAGCAACCAAAGAGGAAAACCGTGCTAGCTGCAAGTGAGCAGCAGTAAGTGTGGGCACAGCCTCAACAACACCCCTAGAAACCACATGCTAAGAAAATTCTGTCTTAGAAGTACTAAGGTGCCTTTAGGCCCTTCCCCAAATGAAGGCAAAATACAGACTTTCCAAAGAGAACCAAACCGGACATGCCACCCCTCTCTAGAGTAATTGCCAAAGGATACGCTTAACTTCAGGAGAGAGGAAGTTCAAATTACCAAGACACAATATACAAAGATAAGCCAAGGAAAAAATATTGTTTTGTCTGAATCTCTAAATAGGATTGCAAAGAACAATACACAATTGGTCATGAAGAACTGTATGAGGGGTGTGGCTAGGACAGGGGTAAGGTTATGAGGCAGCTCCCTATCATGTCCTTTGAGACAGGATGTTTCACTGTGCCTGAAAGTAGTGATTCAGCCAGGCTGGCTGCCGACTGAGCGTTCCAATCACACCCCCTAGTGCCTAACTTTCCCACATGGGTGCCAGGAGAATCCTATTCACAGCAAGCTCTTTCCTGGTTGAGCCATCTCCCTGGCCCTTGAAAGAATATTTTTAAAATATAAAAGTGAAATACTAGATATCATTCACTTACAAAATAGAAGGACAATGGAGTCCAGCGTTTCATGGTTCTTTCATCGTTTGGAAAGACAGATCTTCTGTGTGTAGCCTTTGCTAAGTTCTATAAGAACATAGATGAGGTGACCTGAAATGTTTCATTGTTCTTACAACAGTGACTCTATTTAGGGAGTTTTGATCGAGCCTAAGCTTTTAATTAATTTCTAAGATGATCAAGAAAAGTGTGAGGTTGTTTTCAGGTGAGCTATGCACCTTCTTTAATTAGCATTGAAAGTATTGGTCTTTTCCATATCCGCACAACAGGCCTTTGTGGTCTTGGACCATGTCTGGTCCCCTTCATGTGTCTAAAGACATCACTCTGGCATCTTCTGGCATTTGTATTGCTGTGGTGAAGAGTGGAGCTAACTTCTTTCTCTCCACATGATAAGTTACTTTTTAATTTTTGGCCTGGGTGGTTAAATAATCCTTTAATTTTTGAGATTCAGAACTTTTGACAAACCTTTCACACACATATATTTGCTATGCTATGCTGGGGGTTTTCCTTCACTTCAAGGGCGTTTTCTCATATTAGATCTTTGAATATGTTTGTATGTCCTTTGTTTACTCCTTATAGAACCATCAATTATTTTAAAAATGGATCTTTTCTATTCTGTTAATTATTCTGATGGTTATAATCTCTTTGTATCTTTTACTTACATCATTACTTCCAAATTTTTACTGGCCCAAATTCTTACTGTTAGAACTCAAACTGCTTCCTGTTTTAGAAAACAAATAAATATATTGTATGCTATATATTATCAGTAGAATCTGAGCAGTATTCCAAGGTGCTTTTTTTTTTTTCAACGAAAACTATAAATCTTAGTACTCAATTCAGCTGAATAAACAAAAATTATAAATACCTCCTCTCTGTTCAGGACACATTATGCCACAAAAGAAAATAAACTGAGAAACATAACCTCTGTTTTCTTCACTTCTTACACTTGGGGATTTCAGATTTAGACTTGTAATTAATCTTTCAGTGATGTCTATTCTCTCTTTCCAGTTTGCAGATGTTAAAATCGGCTGTTTGGACATCATGTCACTTTCAGCCTTGGTGTCTCTTTTGATCTCACCCTGGTATGTTCACTTTCTCTCTCTCTCTCTCTCTCTCTCTCTCTCTCTCTCTCTCTCTCTCTCTCTCTCTCTCTCTCTCTCTCACTCTTGCCCATTCAGGTACCTCTCATTAAGTTCTGCACAGTATGAATGATGACAAAGTACTTTGGTCACACTTTCTACCCAGTCACATGACAGATAATTAATTCCCCCACATTGTAAATAAACTGAGTATTATTTTTCCCACACCCATCATATCTAAAACTATGTAAATCTCTCTCTCTCTCTCTCTCTCTCTCTCTCTCTCTCTCTCTCTCTCTCTCTCTCTCTCTCTCTCTCTCTCTCTCTCTCTCTCTCTCTCTCTCTCCCCTTCTTCTTCTTCCTCCCTTCCCTCCTCTGTCTTTTTCACTGAGACTTAGACTGGGCCAGATTTCCTAGCCCCATTTTATACCTTGCAGTCAAAGTGCATTTTCCTGTCTTCAGTCAGACAATGGGGTGTTGATGGTGCACCCCCATAAGAAGAGGCTCTCAGGAGATCTAATACAACAGAGAAAGCCAGCTTTCTAGATTCTTTCCTCAGTGTCCACACACGCACAGCAGAAAGGGGAAAAGAAAGAAGAAGAATTTCAATGAACTTCTCAAGCAGGAGTTTCTGACTCACCAATAAAGCACCAAAGAAATGAGTGGGTAGAAACCAAGCCACATTTCTGCCTTGTGTGTGTGTGTGTGTGTGTGTGTGTGTGTGTGTCTGTGTCTGTGTCTGTGTATGTGTATATATATGTGTTTGTGTCTATGTGTGTCTGTGTATGTGTGTATGTATGTGTGTTTGTGTGTATGTGTGTGTGGGTGTATGTGTGTGTGTGGGTATATGTGTGTGTGTCTGTGTATGTGAGTGTGTCTGTGTGTGTATGTATGTGTGTATGTGTTTGTGTGTATGTGTGTTTGTGTGTATATGTGTGTTTGCGTATGTGTGTGTATGTGTGTGTGTGTATATGTGTGTGTGTGTGTGTGTGTGTGTGTGTGTGTGTGTGTGTGTGTGTACTTTAATGTGTGAGTATGTGGAGGCCAGAGGTATCTTTGGGTATCTTCCTTCATGGCTTTCCACTACCAGATAAGACAGGGTCTCAATGACACTGGAGCTCACCGATTCTATGAGACTGGCTGGCCCACAAGCTCCAGAGATCTTTCTACCTCCATCTCCTCAGTGCTGGACTAACCAGCATGCTCCACTGCACATGATGTTTACTTCGGATTTGGAGATTCAAACTCAGGCCCTCAGGCCAATCCCTCAATCACTTTGCTAATAGAGCCATCTCCTCTTTGCCTTTCTTGTGTTAGTAGGGGTTTTTTGTTGTTGTTTTGTTCTGTTTTGTTTAACACTGTGACCCAAATACCTGGCAGAATCAATAGGAGGGGTAAAGATTTGCTTTGTCACATGGATCCTGGGGTTCTCCATCCATCACAGTGGGAAAGACGTGGTGGTAGGACCAGCCTTTCCACGGCCAAGGTAGCTTTCAGCATCAGTCTACCCATGGAGCAGAGCAGTAAGCAGAGAAAGCTGATAGAGCCTTCAACACACACACCGTCCTCTGGCACCACTGAGCTCCTTTTACTAGCCAAGCCCCTACCTGCTAAAGGCCCCACCACCCCAAAATAGCACCACAGGCTGGGAAACAAGTGTTCACCAGATGAGCCTGCAGGTGACATTTCAGTTTCAAACCATAACTGTCCTGCACAAGTATTCAAACCGGATTAAATTACATGTGTCCTTTATCTTCTTTATTGGTCAATGTGTGCAACACTCTGAGGGTGAATGCCCACAGCATTCTCTTTATCTCACACTAACTGGATTACTATCTCCACAACTGTGGCTATTTTCAAGGCCCACAATGGCCTCTATCAAAGAAGTAAATGCAACTCAGCTGCTGAAATCAGTGGCCAAATTACTTTCAGAAACAGTTCTATTGACTTTGCGACATAAGCATCTCTGTGCTTCCATCTGCCCAATTTCAAAATGTTACTGTGTCTTCAAACTTGGTCCTTCTTTCTTTGTCTATTCTCTTAACTTGAAGACTTTAAACACCATCTGTATGTGATTGTAGAATACATAAGATTCTAAGAAGCCTAGAGATGAGCCCAACATCAGCCAGTTCAAACTGGTTATAACTAGTGCCTTAAAACATGTGCTCCTAAGCACTTCTGCATAAGCCAACCTGGAGTCTGCCTGGGGCCTTGAAGAGGGCAAAGTCCAGATACAACATTTCTAAACCAGCAAGAGACCACCACCAGAAGCTGAGAGACCACCAAAAGCCACAGAGACTGGCAAATCAAAGCCCTTTCCCTTGGCTGGGAAAGTATTTAAGGTCTTCCACACACCCCACCCCCTCTCCCCCAATAAAATTGAACTTGCAACTAAGTATGTTGTATAGTTAAATTCTGCATCACTTTCAATAGAGGTATTGACATAAATAATTTTAGAGAGTATTCAACCTGTTCCAGAAAGCTGAGTCACTACTTCCTCGCCATCTTGGTCCTCTCCCCCAAGGGGAAAAGCAGAACCCTGAGCATAGAGGCAACCCCAATTTCTGACCCTGAACCAAGCCCCCCAACATTTTTGGTGTTCTGGCAATTTTTTTTTTTTATTAGCATCTGAGAAAGCTAGGGTTGCATGTGGAATAAAAATGAATGGGAATCTCAATTGGAAGAGATGAGAGCCCAGGCAAAATCTCACTTTTTGGCAAATGATTTTCAATTGTGCTAGTAAATCTAGCAATCATTTCCAGGAAGGAAATGGAGTCATCCCACAATTCCTGGGTATTCCTTAATGGAAATGGAAGAATAAGTTTATCCAGTTCTCTCCAATATGCTCTCCAAGCTAATGTTCAGTCCTTCAGTCCCATGTGGAATGTTTGGTCAAATTTGGAAGTCCCTTTATGTAAGACAGAATGGGCCTGATGAATCTACCATAAAGGGCCAGATTGTCAAAGCACCCCTAAAAATCCCTTAACAGTCTAAAGTATGATTTCTAGCAGGGGCTGCTCAGGTCTATGGCCATACAAGCTGGTGGTGGATAATATAGTAAGCATCTTTTGTAATACATTCCTTGCTTCTGGAGTAAGCACTATCTTCTGTGAGGGAAACATGGGACTCTCAAGGGGTGAGAACAAATTTCTCCTATCCTGTTCTGGAATAGGCAAAAAGGGTTTGAGCCAAATTACAGTCTCATATAACTGTTGTAGTTTTGTTAATGAATATTTATATTTCATATCTAACTTAAAGAACAGAGGACATCCTTGGCAATACAATACCAAAAAGGAAAAGGGGGCACTAACTGAACCTTATCTGGAGCCATTGTCAAGCTTAATGAGGCCAAATCCTGGAGCATTAATTTAAATGTTGTTAAATAGGTTGAGTCAGGATGCACCAGTAACAGATCATCCAAATAGTGTACCAAGGGACATTGACCAGAGCTTATGCAACATAAAGTTGGCACATAGTTGGACTATTTTTTATTCCTTGTGGCAAAACCATCCATTGGTAGTTGTTAGCTGGCTTACACATATTAGACTCCCATACTGTAAAGGCAAAATGCCCTCTATCTTGAGGTGCCAGGGGAATTTGCAAAAAGCAATCCTTAATGTCTAATGTCATTATATAATGTGATGAAGGAAGGGCACTGGGATGTGGAAGGCCAGACTGTGGTGATCCCATCTTCTCCATCTGATCATTTTCTGCCCTTAGATCTTGTAAAAGATGAAACTTGCCTGACTTTTTTGGAATAACAGAAATGGGAGTATTGTGCCTGCTTCTAAAAGGCTCACTGTGGCTAGCCTTTAGCTGTTAAGCAACAAAAAAATTTTAATATAGATAATTTGGGTTTAATTATGGGCCAATGTTTAACCCAGATGTCTTGGTCTGACAGCCAATTAATGGGAATAGGTTTGGGCTTTTTAACAATTTTTGACCTTAGGAGAACAGCAGCCCTTAGAAGTGGGGAAACTTCCAGTTCAGGAAAATGGAGCACTACAGTTTCTGTTAATGTAGTGGCATCTGCACACCCCTGTCTGCTGCTAGTCCCCTAATTAGCTGGCTGGCACTGGCTAAGCTGTGTCCAACACGGAGGAGAAGCTTCATAGCCGCTGAAGGCCTGGAAAGCCACCAGGGAAAGGCCACAGCTTCTGAACCACCTGCAAAAGCATGAGGGCAGGCTCCAGTCTCTGCTTCAGAGGCAAGGAGGTCCAATTGCTGGAAGATATTTCCAGGGGAGGGATAGCCGCCTGAGGTGCAGGCTAGGCAAACAAGAAAGCCACTGGCCTCTTTCTTGCTAGAAACAGCATTTTTGTCTACAGCTATATTCCCCATATGTTCTAAGAAGAGATCCATGGGGCCAAAACTGAAGCATTACAACAGAATTTTTCCAGCTTTCCATCTTTAAGTTCACAATGTGTTTTCAGGAAGCCAGACTAGGCTCTGTTTCCTGAATGCTTAGCCTTATGTAGAAATGTCCAGAAAGCTTAAACAGAGATTTTTATCCCTAACAACTTAAACAGACAAACACAAACAGACAAACACTGGGGGGAAAAAAAAGGTGGAGCCTCAGAAGACAGAGATTGAGGCAGATAGAAAACAAACACAAAAGCCGGGGCCATCTCACCAATTACCACTGAGGGGGATGCAAACTTTATCATCACATCAAGCTGAGAAAAAAAGGGAAGCAGGATCTAGGATAGAGGATGTGGGACCCAGAGCAGCTTGGCCACATAACTGCCATGACGGGCTTAATGAAAGACAGACAGACAGCAGACTCTTGCTGACAGCCTCTGGAGGTACCATGAACAGAAACCATCCAGGGAGAAGCCAGCACCTAAGGAAAATACCCGACATTCCAAACATTCCCTTCCTGGGAAAAGGACAGACAATCTGCAGATGTATCTGCTGATTTGTTGGTAGAGGTAAATGACCACTGCTAAGTGTTGACACATCCCTAGAATTCAAAGCAGCCAATGAATTCATAACAGGTACCCCTATACCACACTTGTATCAATCCCAGAACTATACCTCTGAAGTTCTGAAGCCCCTAGAACCTTCCCTCATGCTGCTCAGGGTCACCCCTACTCTACTGCTGCATCGGACATATGGAGCAACCCAAGCTAGCTTGTCAATAAAGAGACTCTTTGTTGTTGCATTGGAACGGTCTCTTGGTGATCTTTCCGAGAGTGGTGGGGGGCATGGACTCTGGGCACAACATTGAAGCAGTCTCTCACATCTGGAACATTAACAACAACTGCAGACAAAATTAAAGAGCCAAAAAAGACTGTAGCAATAGCAAAAGTGACCCCAAATCAGGAGTAGTCAATTGGAAACCAAAAAGTCCCATATTGGGTGCCAAAAGTGTTGGGGGACCTGGTTTGGGATCAGGAATCAGGGCTGCCTCTATACTCAGGGCCCTGCTTTTCCTCTTGGAGGAGGTGGCCAAGATGAGTAGGAAGCAATGACTCAACTTCTGGGAACAGGAGGAATCAAGCAAATTCAATTTTATTATGGGGAGAAGACTTTAAGTACTTTTTTTTCCCAGACCCCCCTCTCCCCCCAACAAGGGGAAAGGGCTTTGATGTGCTGGTATCTGCAGCTTCCAGTGGTGGTCTCTTGATGGTTTAGGAATGCTGTATCTGGAACTCACCCTCTTCAAGGCCCCAGGCAGACCACAGGTTAGCTTATGTGAAAGTGCTTAAGAACACATGTTTAAAGGACAAGTTATCACCAGTTTGTACTGGCTAAGGCTGGGCTGATCTCTAGGCCTCTTAGAAGCTTATATATTCTACAGCTAATGAAACCCAAAACTAACACTCCAATGTAGACATCCCCCTTGGATTTCCATGACATCCCAGATAGCTGCTTCAGCACTGAGAATAATACGTCTCATCTTTGTGCATTAAGAAGCAAACCCTTTTTTCAACTTGCACTTCTGCTCTTCCTCTAGTTTGTATTATTTAGCTACTTCCTGTCATCTGCTAACAAGCATAAAGTAAGCACATTAAGAACTCCTCAATCCTCTTTGTCTCCCTAGATCTCTCAATGGTGACTCTGAGCCTTGTCAAAAGTCATCTTAATATGTTATTTATTTCTTAGTTATTTATTCCTGATAACTATTTCAGAAAGTATAGATTGGGCATCCGTGGCTTCTAATAAGTACAGTCAAATCTTCTAAGTGAATACTACTAATCTGTCTCATCCGACCTGAAACAAAGTGTACAAACAAGCAATATCCATGTGCTGCACAAATAAAGCCACGGTTTCCAAGCTAGTTAGCCTTCCATTTTTCCAAAAAGTGAATTGATCCTGACTGAGTATGTTTTCTTCCATAAGAGTCTCATCTCATTCCTAAATAATCTAAAATATCTTCTTATATATCTTATACATATAGTAGCAAATTGCTACTTTTTAAAATAGTTTTTTTAAAGATTTATTTATTTTATATATATGGTGCTTTAACTGCAGGCCAGAAAGAGGACATCAGATCCCCCCATTACAGATGGTTATGAGCCACCATGTGGTTGCTGGGAAGTGACCTCAGGACCTCTGGAATGCTCTTAAGTACTGAACCATCTCTCTAGCCCCCTAACAATCACTGCTTTACTCCCTGCCCTTTCTTTCCTGCTGACTCTTACATTGTTTTCCTAATGACTTTTGTGAGAAAATCCACAGCCCTCCAACTTTCTTCCTTTCTGTTTTCTCCCCAAATGGAGCCAAGAAAGGCTTCTCTAAGAGGGGTTTTCTTGTTGGTTTGTTTTTTATCTTGTTTTGTTCTTGTTTTTTTCAATAAGTTTCAAACACGTCAAGTTACTATAAAAACTTCCCGCTGTTCTTTAAGGCAGCAGCTGTTAACATACAGGATCACTGTAGTCCTTAAATTGTACCAACCTCCAACTACAGAAATATCAGTCATTGCATATTTTATAATTATTTTTTACATCCTCTCCAAATTGCCAATCCAATTTCCTCAGATATCAAATTTACTTTTTTTAAAAATGTCTTAGAAATGTAAGAGTAATTCTAACTGTGTAAGACACTAATATATGTAACAGAATAAGTAAAACTTTTACAACAAAAAGGATAAAACTATCATCCTATTTGTCCATCCTACTTTGAATGGAAGTTTGACCCAGTTACTGTCCCAAGCTCCATCTCTGCCCTGCCAATAATTTCTGCTTTACGTTAAAAAAAAAAAAAAAAAAAAAAAAAAAAAAAAAAAGTGTTCAGAGGCTAAAGAGTGAGTCTTTTGTGATTGGGTTTGTGTAAAGAGAAAAAGAAATTAAAGAAATGGAATCTTCAGTCTACTTATAAGGTCTGGGAGTATGCCAAGGAGAGCAGTATAATACACCAGTTAGACATAGCACAGACTTGAGAATTGAACTCTAATGAGCATCATTGCTTGAGTTTTAGATTAGCACAAGGTTGATAAACAGTGGAGAATATCAAAATGATATTACAATACCATTGAATACTAAATTGACATTTGATCAATAAAGCCTCCAAGTGGGGTGGGCTGTGTATTCTTAACCTAAATTGGTGCTTGCCGTCTATAACAGAAGGTCTAAATAAGAGTGTCAGTGTCATAATACTGTTTACAAAATGTTTGGGGAACAATCCCAACATTTCTTTTATACAAAAATGTAAGGAAGTTCAACTCAGGTAAGAAAATCAACAAATGTCAAAACCAAGATTCTATAAATACAAGGGAGAGGGTTGTAGAGTAGCTATCATTAAAACATTTCAGTCAGCAGTTAAAATCACTGGAGAACAAATGGACATCAGCAAAGAAGGGACAAAAAGAACCAAATGTTAGACTCTATACCAACTAAAAGACTCACTAGATATGTGTATAGTAAGGAGAATGTCCCTCCAAATGATGTCCTTCTCCTGCTCTCTGGAACCAATGAAATGTAATGTCACACAGTAAAAATGAATTAAGATTCTAGATAAAATAATGACGACTTTGAGATTGTTCCCTGGGGATAAAAGATTAGCTTTCATTAACTGGACTAGTCAAATGTTATCAATGAACCATTACAAATGACAGGAAAGGTGGAACGTTCTGAGTCCAAGAAGGAGAAGTAACCAAAAAAGTAGGTATTGGCGACAGAGATAAAGGGCACTAAAGATAGTAGAGAGCCTCTAGAAGTCATAAAAGAATGGGTAGTTTTTTCATCTAAAAGATACATAAATGAACACAGCCTGTGATTTTAGTCCCATGATATTTATGGGTGACCTAAAACAAATATAAGATGTTTTTTTAAAAAGCATTATTATAAGCTACAAAAAAGAAAGTTGATTTTTGTTATAAACAATAATGGATAACATATAGATTCAAAATAAGACATCATAAATTCATCAGTTTTCTTCTAAACAACCTTATAAACTTCAAAGTCCCAAAGTTTTTATGAAAGTTGACAGACTAACTTTTTATACATATGTAGAACAAAGAGATAAAAATAGCAGACAACACTCAAGAAAGAAGTCCCCACAGGCTTTTCTATGGGAGGTCACATGAATATTCTAAGCTGTGTTGGCCACATAGTCCTTTGTCACATCTATTCCTTTGACTTTGTTTATTATTCAATTCTTCAAGAATGTAAATCATCCTTAGCTTCAAGGCTATATATAAGCAGCAGATGGATTGAGCCCACAGGCCATACTTTGTCTAGCCCAGAATTAGAACAACATGGATACACTTCATAATCTTGAAAAGGAGGAAAAAGCATTGTAGAGGAATATATATCTAAAGCAGCCATTCTATTAAATTATGTAGCAAGTAAAATAATGTCATTTATAAATACATACACATACACAACCAAAAGCAGATTTTAATATCAGAAATGAAATATAAACTAAATCACATACTCTAATTTCATAGTGATAATGATTTCTAGTGAGGCTAGTGTATAAAGACAAATGAAATTTTTTAAAAAAGGTTTCAATAGCGTAAGTAATATTTATTTCCTAAATTAGCTTTACAGTTCATGTTACTTAGCTATAAATTTATATAAACAAAATATTTCATAGGTTTTCAATATTCTTGAATTTTTCAGGATACATGATATTAGACCTCAAAACAAGTCTAACCAATTTAGGAAAACTGAGATAATGTTTTCTGACCCCAGTGAAAGAAGTTAGCAAAAGAATAGTCCTAGGAGATTTAGAACATGTGGAAAGAAAGAGCCAAAAAAAAAAAAAAAAAAAAAAAAAAAAAAAAAAAAAAAAAAAAAAAAGAATTCAAAAAGAACATTTAAATGTTCTGAGACCAAAAGAAAAGAAAAAGTGGAGGCACAACATGTTCAAGTTATGAGCTACAGCAAAAGCAGCTGAGAGGAACTTTATTGCAGTGAACACTACGTTCAACAAGAAGAACATTCTCAAATAAGCAACTCTTGGGGTTGTCTGCCAATGAAGAGCAAAGTGAGCCTAAAGTGAGAAGGAAGGAAATAATAACTACTAGAACAGACGGGGTGGGGAGGGAAGAGAGAAGGAGAAAAGGAGAGGGTAAATCAATTTTTTTAAAAGAGGTAATTTGTTTAAAGCAATGGAGGGTGTATGGTCCTTCTGTGATCTTTTGCTAGATGATTTGGTATTACAACTGCTGAAGGAAAAAGATAAATAAGGTAGATGGGACTATATAATGTTTATCATACTGTTTACAATGAATATTTTTTGTTTGATTTCTATATTATCACTTAAAAAGTTAATTAATATAAATGCAAAGAAAAAGGTCTTAAGAAAGCCTGTCGAGAGAGAACATAAAGATGTTCAAATTCAAACAGAGGAAAATGAAGAACCAATTTCAGCAAGGTCATCTAAAATTAGACAAAAATAGGCAACATTAATATACCCAGTAACCTTTAAAAAAATCAAGATTGATAAAGATGATACAGAAGCTAGTTGGGCTCCAGTACAAATGCTAGAATTAAGGAGAGTAAAAGAAGCAATTGTAACATATGGGATGCATTCATCACTTGTAAAACAAATGTTGAACAGCTGGTCATGCTGTAATCGGGTCATCCCTAAAGATTGGTTAGATATGGTTGCAGCTGTTTTAGAATCAGGAAAACTTATACAGTGGAAATCATGGTGGAGGGAGGAAGCTAAAACAATAGAACAAAGAAGCAGGGCCAGAGGCATAGAAGTCTCCCAAAACCAACTTCTTGGGGAGGGAGATTATGCTGATATTGAAAGGCAGTCTTTATACAATGAACATACTCAGGATTTATGTTGCATGGCAGCTTTAAATGCCTGGGACCAGACTGAAGAAATAGGAAAGAAAACTGAATCATTCATGAAAGTAATTCAAAGCCCAAAAGAAACTTTTACAGACTTTTTGCACAGATTAACTGCAGCAGTAAACAGAATGGTACGGGACTCAGAAGCCAGGTGAATAATAATTGAATCACTGGCTTTTGAGAATGCTAATACATCATGTAGAAAAATACTTAGACCATTAAAAGCAAGGTCAGCACCTTTGGAGGATTGGATTTGTGAGACAATTAATCTAGAGGCTTATGACAGTGATGATAACTGGGTAGGAGAGCTTATTCCTAGAGGTATAAAAAAAAGTCAAAATGTTAAATGTTACAATTGTGGAAGGCAAGGTCACATAAAAAGAGATTGTAAATAAGATGTTCCCAGAAACAGTGCTTTTGTTAGGAATAATACCAAGAGAACACCCCTCCCTTCTGGAGTATGCAGGAAGTGTAGAAAAGGAAGACATTGGACTAATGAGTGCAGATCAACAAGGGACAGACAAGGTAACTTTCTGCCCTTGGGAAATGCTCCAAGAGGGCTTTAAAAGCCCCCATATCAAATTCAATCCAATCTTAACCTGCCATTGTGGAGGAAACACCTTCCCAGAACAATTTAAAAAATTAAAACCTATTTTAAAAAGACATACTACACTAAATAATAGAAAACATATAGAAAAGGAAAAAATTCAGGAAAAATTATAAAGTGAATATTTTGGCAAGCTTCTATCAGGAACAAAGGCCAAAATTAAAAGTACAAATAAAAGATGTTATTATTGAAGGATTTTCAGATACAGGGGTGGATGTATCAATAATTTCACCAGAGTCATGGCATCCAAGTTGACCCCTTCAGGAGGTAAATGTTCAGTTTTTGGGTATTGGGTTGATATCCCTGGTAATATAGAGTGCAAGATGGCTTGAGAGTATAGGACCAGGAGGACAGAGAGGAATATTAAAGCCATGTGTGGCTGACATTGCTATAAATTTATGGGATGAGATTTACTACAACAATGGAACAGACATTAATATTCCTCCAAACACAGAAATAAGCCATAAACTAGCATATGGTTATGGAAAAAAAACATCAGAAAGTATTATGAGAAACAGTCACAGACTATTCAGGTTATACAGAAGCAAGGCAAAACAGCTGCTGAACCAGGAAGTGAAACAACTGGGCAGGGAAGAATTTAAGACAGGAGAAGGCAGAGATTTAGGCATACAGTAGGAGCAACTAGTCAGCCAGGCAGAGGACTCTTGAAGATAGTGCTTACCCTCTTCTGTCTGAGAAAATGGCTGGGTGAGAACTGACTATGGTCTGTTTCCTTTATCTGGTATTCCAGCTTTTCCACCAACATCTGGATCTGAGTTTTCATAAATACAAATTAGAATTTATGTTTCACTTGGTGCTCAACTCTTGGGGCACAAATTCGCAAAAAAAAAAAAAAAAAAAAAAAAAAAAAAAAAAAAAAAAAAAAAAAAAAAAAACCAAAAAAAAAAAAAAAAAAACCAAAAAAAAAAACCAAAAAAAAAAACCCAGTTGCCAATCAGAGGAGTAATTACCAGCTGGCTAGACTTCTGTTCAGAGTTAGCCTATAGGATTAGACAGAGCTGGCTACACATGTTTCTTCTCCACATTCATCTGAGTATGTTTTTCAGACAGTGGTCTCCTTCTCCTGGTGAGATGTAGGGTATTTCCCCTTTTTTGGACCCCTCTTTGGGCTGCTACCACACTAGGTAGCTGTTCTACTTCATAGTCATCTGAATTGTCACTGACAAGTTTGGTGAGTAAGTCTGATTTTCTTAAAAAGGGAAAATTTTAATGCTATAGAAATTATTTGATATTACTCTAGACAATTTGGAACTGGAACCAGTAAAGGAAAAGATAAATAATGTAGATGGGATTATTATCATAATGTTTATCATATTGTTTACTATGAATATCATTTGTTTGATTATTTCTGTTTTATCATTTAAAAAGTCAGTTAATGTGAGTTCCAACAAGAAAATCTTAGAAAAACCTGTTAAGAGAAAACACAAAGGTATTCAAACCCAAACAGAGGAATATAAAGAACTAATCTCAACATTATCTTATGAGATAACACTAAAAGAGCCTAAGACTAATCAAACAGCCAATATTAGTTTATCCAGTAACTTTAAAGAAATCACAAAATGATTTAAAAAATTGCACAGAAGTTAGTTGGGCTCTGGTACAAATGTTAGAATCAAGGAGAGTCAAGGTAGCAACTGTTACATATGATATGCACTCACCATTTGTTAAACAAATGTTACATTCCTGGTCAACATGTAATCAAATTATCCTTCTATCAGATTAGATATGTTTACTGCTGTTTTGGAGGCCGAGCCACTTTTACAGTGGAAGACATGGTAGAAGGAAGAAGCTAAAACAACAGAACAAAGAAGAGATAGGGGCATAGAAATCTCCCAAGACCAACTTCTTGGGGAAGAAGATTATGCTTGTATAGTAAAGCAATCACTATACAATGAACACATGCTGGATTTATGCTGAATGACAGCTTTAAATGCATGGGATAGAATTGAAGAAATAGAAAATAAAACTGAATCTTACACAAAAGGAATTCAAAGCCCAAAAGAAATTAGCAGAGATTAGCTGCCATTGTAAATAGAATAGTACCAGATTCAGAAGTTAGGCAAATAATAATTGAATCCTTGGATTTTGAAAATGCTAAATCACAATGTAAAAGAGTAATTAGAGTGTTAAAAACAAGGTCAGCACCCTTGGAGGATTGGATTCATGATACAATTAATTTAGAACCTTATAACTATGATGATAACTGGATAGGAGAAGTTATTTCTAGAGTTTTAAGAAAAAAATCAAAATATTAAATGTTACAATTGTGGAAGGCAAGATCATATAAAAAGAGATTGTAAACAATGTGTTCCCAGAAACACTGTCTTTGTTAGGAATAATCTCAAGAGAATGCCCCTCCCTTCTGGGGTATGCAGAAGGTATAGCAAAAGAAGGCATTGGACTAATGATTCAGGTCAACAAGGGACAGACAAGGTAACTTTCTGCCTTCAGGAAATGCCCCAAGGGGGCTTTCAAAAGCCATGAAAGCCCCCATATCAAATCCAGTTCAGTCTTATCCTGTCATCATGGAAGGAATCCCTTCCCAAAGCAATGTTTAAAAAAAAAAAAATCACATTGCACTGTCAGGAGAAGCCATAAATCAAAATGCATAAAGATTAGACAGGAAACCTTCCCAAAGTTAAGGTTGTGGAAGTGTTTCCCTTTTGTTTATGCAGGTAAAGAAAAGCTATGAATATCATCAAAACTAATAAAGATTCAATTTGAAGCAAAGAAACTTCATAAAATGAGAAATGATGTGACCAATTCTTTAAGTTGTAAGGGAAAAAAGGGGGATTGGGACAGGCTTTTGTCTTTGTCTTTACGGAAAACTAGAAATACCCATCTTCAAGAAGTTAAAAGACCTTGGACATATAGATGTCTAAAGCAAAGGGAAGGCTATCAAAAAAAAATTTACTTTCAAGCAAAGGAATATCAGACCTATTGGTACCAGTATATTCTACAGGATAAAATCACATTGCCTAACATCTAAATGTCTTTATTTGTAAGAAAAGTTTAAGTTCTAGTTAATTATAAATTAAAACTGGCTTTGGAGTTGGAATGTGGCTCTCTCCTCTAAACTCAAGCATGCTTGTTAAAGGAAAATGTGAAATCTCTGTATCATATAAGAAGAGCCACCTGATATGGGACAGAAAAGAACTAAAAATAAGGGACTAGTCTATTGTTACTACTCCTATGCTGAATAAATATTTATATCAAAATTCATAAGATTATATATATTTTTAACTTTTTGTCATGATATTGATATTCACATGGAGTACTAATTAATTATACAAAAAATGTTTTATTTAGCTTCCTGTACATTTTCATGGGGTTGAGTCTCTTTTCAGTTTTCTGCAGTGAACCATGACAATGCCTAATTCCAAATTTTGAATTTTCAAAAGGAAAATGGGGTCCCACAACAATGATTTCAAATGGACTATGACAAAGCCACTAGGCTGACAAACACCAACCAAAGTTCAAATTTGGACTACAAACTGTTCAGGCCAATTTGGAGGTAGCTGAGAGGAACCAGCTTCACAGACTACTATAGCCAGGACTTGAGGGAAGCCATGCACTTTCCTATTACGCAGAGACTGGACAACAAATGATACAGCTACTTATTTCAGGACTTGACTATTAACAAAACTTTTCTTTTCAGAATCCTTTAAAGATGCTGTCACCTCCCCACCCAGACAGCAGGAAATAAGCAAGAACATGGCACCCACATTCCCAAGAGGTGAGGTGGTAGGCTTTAGTCTTTCAATGGATAATATGATAGATAATTATCGTTGTTTAGGGTAATTGGTTACAAATTGTTATTGGTTATGGTTAGGAAAAAAACTAAATAAGAGAGATTAGATTTGGGATTCTTGTTTGAAAAAGAGAAAGATAAAAAATGGAATACAGATATGATAGGATATAAGAGTAGATTATTGAATTTACTTTTAAAAAGCATTTACTAGTTTTAAATATTTTACATTGGATTGAATTTTTGTACACAAACTATGTATATTGATATAAAGTTGAGATTGATTTTGTTACTGTATACATATATATATGTATATATATAAGGTATTATACCTATACAGTTCATTTAACAATGCAATACAAATTGCTAGTCCTTGAAAGTTATTATTACCAAATAATTAGGATATAAAGAAATGCAAGCTAGTAGTTAGACATTAAAATAAAACTTATGGTCATATTAGATATGTTTTCAAGGTAAAACAGATTTTAGATAAACAGACCTGCTTAAAACACTTCAGAGATCTACAGAATATGGCATTCAAGATAGTTTAATAACGTAGGTTCTTATTATTTTTATGACACTGAGACATCTGCTCTTGGCTGCACCAATCTACTTCAGAGAAGATTATGGACATCAGAGAAACTCCATATGGAGTTGACTTTCTCTGATGCAAAAGTTATCCACTAGGCAAGAAAGTACTCTTGCCTTGACTGCTGACAATATGATGTTCAAAATGAATGAGCAGGGCACACAAAAAAGAACTGCTGAACCTTGCCAAGACAAAGTAGAAAGGTCTTTGAAAATATCTTGCTTCACAGAGAACTCTGTCAGATATGCTAGTCCTATAGGCCAAACATGGATGCTTCAATGATACAGAAGAACCTTGGGTGACTGTCCAGGCAGCCAGCTGTTTCATTTCTTACATGTTTTGGAAGTTTCTTGCTTGCTCATCCAGCTTACTTAGTTAATATTATTTCCTTCTTGGGTCTCCAAGGGAGTTGAAGATGAAATAAGTATAGTCTTCTAGTGACAGTCTTAGAAAAGAAACTCACTTAGAGGTTAAAGTATGTAAGTCTTAAAGATAGCAAAAGATAGTTTTCAGTTAGTAATACAAGTTAGATAGAAAATGAATAGGTACAATTCATTGTACTTGCCAAAATAGGAATACTTTCTTTGAATTTATCAGTTGTTAACAGACTGGATACTACTCATGTAATTATTGCTTGTATATATTGTATACAATTATTGTGCCTATTGTACATGGTTTTTCTTATGTTAATTATGACCCTTTTTATTTTGACACAAAAGGGTATATTTGATGATATATTTAATATTTAATAAAATCAGCCTGGAATATCAGAGAACAGAGTCACCCACAGTCAAGCTAAGACGATGGTAACTCTTGCCTTTAATCCCAGCACAAGAATCAATAATGCTTTTAATCCTATATCTCAGGAGGCAGAGATCTATCTGTGTTTCTGTGCGTTCAAGGCCTAAAAGCCAAACAGTAGTAATATATGTGTATATATAGTGTTACATAGAATATATATGAAAATATACTATATAAGCTCATATATGTGTACATATGGCATTGAAATGGAGTTATCAAATAATTTGCAAGATATTATCCCAGTTAGAGATTATATGCTACCAAATTAAAAAAAAAAGAAAACAGTAACAGGAATGCGTTACATATTTTTGAGTCATTGGTCTAAGCAGTCCTACAGACACTTCCCCTCACAAAACAATTACAAGTTATGCTGTTGGTTACCCTTCTCAACCCTCCTTAAGACAAAAATAACCCTCAAAGTTGATAACAGATTTACATGTAAGACCTGAAACTAAAAATGCTCAGAAGAAAACATTGGGAAAAGTTGTAGGTTGAAGTCTAAGACATTGGCCTGATAAAGTCATTTCAAGCAACACTCCATAAGCACAGACAACAAAAACAGACAAACGGATCACATCACATTCAAAATAAGAACTGAGAGGCAATCTACAGATTGGGAGAAAATATTTGGAAGTCCCACATTCGAAGGGCACTGACATCAAAATATAGGAAGAATTGAAATAACACAATAGAAAGAAAACAACTTACTTATAAAATGGGCAAAGAATCTGAACCAGAATTTCTCACAAGGAAATATCACAGAGATACTGCCTGGGCTGAGAGGCAGGTCCAGCAGGGGTAAAAAAAACGTGCTAGAGCTGCCTGCAAACCAAGTAGAGCAGCCAAAGAGCTGAGGTCAGCACATGAAGATTAGGATTTCCAGAGATGGGCATCTCCAGTAAGGTAGGCAGGCCAGCAGGCAGCATACTAGGTTGGAGGTGGCAAGGATCTTCATTAGGTAGACCAGCACAGGAGCCAGGGCACTTCCACAAGGCTGAAAAGTTCTCTAACTCCTGTAACTATGGTAACAAAACACGAAAAGAGCTGAGTTCTTAGGAGCAGAGCACACAGGAGCCCTGGGACGTAGCTAGGCTCTTGGGTCTGAGAAACTGACATTTTTAACCCATGGGATAAAGTAATGGGGTTGTTTAAGCCCTGTCCATCTTTCACAGGAATCCTCCCAGGAGCTGGGGTAGAACTAAGCCTTCCAGTGAATAGGAAAGCAGAATGAACCCCTCTCTGTGATCTCTGGAAGGTCACTGGATATCGGGGAGGGAGCACCAGTTGGTAACACTGTGTCTCCTCTCTTGCCTCTCCCACCTGCCCCCTCACCCCTATCCCAGGGAGCATCAATTATTTACTTCACATTTGCAGCACATTCTCCAGATTCGGAGCTGGATCACAAAACAGAGCTCTGTTCCCGTGCTTTTAAAATGGCGCATCTTTTGTTTTTAAATTGCTTAAGTTTTTGAAATGCCTCCCCATCCTCATGATTAATGCTATGCACACAGCGCAACAGCAGAGTGAGTAGAGAATTACAGCCCGTGCCAGTTCACCCAGAGGCATCATCTTTTTTTTCCCCCTTGGTGCCTGCACTGAGCCTGAGGGTAAGCTGACACTTTTTTTTTTTTTTTTTTTTTTTTAAATAAATTAAGCTTCATTCTCTTTTTTGCCTGTGTGTTAAGAACCCTGAAAGGAATGAGCAATGTCTGCAGCCTCTGATACCAGCTGCCATGGTAGGAAGAAAGGAGGTGACAATATCCCACAGATTCAGAATGATTGTTTTAATGGGGCTGTGGTGAAGGTAACAAGCACAAAGATATTGTGCTGCCAGGAAAAGCAGCCTCTCTTCCTCCAGCCTGCACGACATGATGTAACATTTAGCTTCTGGCTTAACGTGGCATCTCTGCCCAGCTTTGATTTATTCCTGCTTTTGTAAATCACAAAGGTATGTTACAGGGCATGCTTTTAAAGCCATTGTTATAGTTCATTGAGGAACAAGGCTGTTATCCTCACCAGAGGACAATCTCATGTGTATCAGGGTGAGTGACCCAGAATAAAAGAAAGGAATTTTTTTTAAATGAGAGCAGGAATATAGATGTTATGCCAGGATGAAATTGTATTTACCTTGATTGAAAACTCTTTTATTATGAACATAATTTAGATCAGAATGGAAAAGAGAACTATTGGGCTCCCTGCCTGGCTGGGAGTGTTGCTGAGCACACAGTCACTACAATAATGTAAGTGCATATGTAATGACTGTGTTATTGTGTTTATATTCGAAAGCATTATGTTCCATCAAAGGAAATGAAAAATATCTTCACGGGTTTGCTCAGTCAGCTTCTTTAGCAGAAAATGCTTGGAGGTGTGGAATAGTAACGTGTGACCAAAATACAGAGCACAAAAGAACTCTGCTTGCTTTTCTGATGTGGAAACAGTGAAATGCTGACCAGACCCTGTTCCTGAGAACAGTCAATATCTGGGCCTCTCTCATGATGCTGGCTTGAGTGCTCCCTGAGCAAAACTTACAAGCTCACCACCACATGAAATAAAATGTAGGAAAACCAGGAGCACGGCCTCCAGGGAGCTTACATCGCAAAGTGAGCAGGCGAAACAAGCACAGACACTTAGATGCACAAAGGGCACCGGGGAGAGAAGTGAGAGCAGTTGCTGTGTGGGCATTAGAACCTGAGTTCAAATCCCTAACACCCACATAAAAAGTTGGATGTGGTTGTCCAGGCTTGTGGCTTCAGCATCATGGGAACTAGAGAGACAGGAAAATCCTGGGAGCTCATTAAAATGGCAGGCTTCCAGTTCAGTGAGACTGTCTCATAAAATAAGGTGAGGACAACAGAGTAAGACAAGCAGCATCTCCCCCTATGTACACGAGGTACTTGCACATGAACATTCATGTCATACATGCAGCAGATGTACCAAACCCAGAGGTAATCCTGAAATTCTCTGAGACTCTCACAAGCGGGACTACACACTTGGTGTTTTCATCAAAAACACATTGGCTTCTGTGCAGCTTCTGGGACTGCTGTAAGGTTTTGTCTCCTCGGCTGTAATCCTATTCAAAGCCCTCAGGAGTCACCACAGCATCCTTCTTAAGTTCCTAGCAACCCTTTCAAACATGTCTTTAGGAACCACCAAATTTGTACATATGGCCTCTGCAATGACACTTAAAGGTAACTGAGAAATTTATAGTCCGGGTCTTAAGCATGTGCCCTCCTTTTCCTAATCATCACTGTTCTAACCGTTTGCTCAAGCCTACGCTAGAATTCTCTTAATTAATCCTAACTGTATTTTAAAAGGGGCCAATAACATGAGTACTTTTTAAAAATAAAACTTTTTATAAAAGATTTTCCTCCATTAAAAGACATTTTTAAAACTTTGTAATCACATAAAATACTTAACTTGATTCTAGTTTAAGAAAATGCACTATAAAATTTTTCTTGGGGGGAAATTGGAACATTTGAATGCAGTTGAGTCTTAGCTGATATTGAGAACTGTTAATTTTGTCTAGAATGACAATTAATGCTACAATTATGCAGTGAGTGTCCTTTAGGTGTGAATTAAAATATATAAGAGTAGAATATCATGGCTTACATGTATAACGTGATTTATAATTCTTCTACCCAAAGGAAAAGAAGACACAAATTGACCACAATATGAACAGCAGCAGATACGGGTTCAGAGACTTCCATTTTAGAGAACGAGATATGAATAAGAAGTATTTAGCAAAATTCCTGGCACACAGCAAATTATCACTAATATTCACTTTGCCAATATTATTGTTTTGTTATTTCTAAAGCGTCATCCCTGCTTCTCTTGCTGTTGGCACTGCTGTGCAGACTGCCACCAACCATGATGGAGAGAGACAGATATGGAATGTGCTCTCCAGTCTGGAAGCACTGTCCCTAAGGCTGTGTCTCTGTGGAGGATGCTCTTAATGATACAGGGGGTTTTGTTTTTTATTGTTGTTTGGTTTTCTTGTATTGTTGTCCTTTGGCTTTTTATTTGTTTTGCTTTTTTGTCTGAGCAGACTCTTCAACAGCATCTAGACCAGAGTAACAAATGCTGTGCTCATCCCACAGCACAGTTGCTCAGGTGCTGATCAGTGAAGTATAGGGAAAGGCCATTGTCTTCCTGGGAAGGAGGCCCTGTGACCTAATTGGGTGACTTGGGAGCAAATGAAGGCCTGGCAGCTCAGACTTTGTCTGTGGTTCCCATGAACTATGATATAAGAAATTCTCTATCTTGGTGGCAAGAGCCTCTGATGTGCCTACAAATATTTGGTTGATTTATCCAATTCTCAAATTCAAAGTATAACTCCATGTTGTCACCTCTAAATCATGTACTCCAGCATTATAATGAAAAGAAAAATAACATTTTCATCTACTTTATGCTACTTTATTATTTATTTGGTTTATAACTTAGAGGGAGAGAAGAAGATACAATGTATCTAACTTTACATCTGTGGTGAGACTTTTCCTGAGTCCTTCAGATGGCAAACATATGTTCTGTCCTGTGAATCATATGAAAGGCCTGAATGCTAAGGGGATATTTGATTTGTGATTTCTGTTCTCTGTGGTTCTTTAAAAGTTCAATAAATTGAGTATCACTAAATGTCCACAGAACTGGATTTTACCTGAGTCTTGCAGTTAAGAAATATTCAAGTTGGAGATTGTTCCAAGTAAAGCTCACAAAAAAGATAATAGTGCTACCAGGTCTCCTAGGCATTCCAATTCTTCAACTTTATAAGAGAGAACAAAAAAATGAATTAAAAAAAAACCACCTGTGTGTATGATTAGCAGGTCTTATTAGTGGGTTGTTTTGTTTGTTATTTTGTTTTGGAGACATACTAAAATAAAATTTTTAAGTAGAAATGTGGTATATACAAATACTGGGAAAAATCCACCCAGCAGCCATGGTGAATTCTTTCTTGCCTAAGAATTTCAACTCTTACCATATATATCTTCTAGATACAGACACTACTGAATGCATAAGGCAATAGTGTGGTTTCTGTGGGTTTTTATGAGAACAGAAAATACCTAAACATAAGCCAAAAAAAAAAGTATATTAGTTCACATGTTGTTAATTTGGTAACAGTCTTAATAACAAAACTTGTTGTTTTAACCCTTTTTCTAATGGTTTATACCATTATACAAAACATATGCATTAAATAAGATATATACAACATATACAACATAATATTGGCTATCCTAATAATTTTAAGAGGACATTTCAACCACACAAAAGTAGAAGCACACTATTGCACAGCCATCAACACCTCTACACCCTGAAGACTTCATCTTGCAAAACTGAAACCCTGAGCCCAATAAGCAACAACCTCTATTCCTTCCTCCTGCCGGGCCTCTGCTACCATCATTTGATGCTTTGATTCATGAATTTCAATAATCCAAGCACATCCTATAAATTGGAGCATGGAATAATAGTCTTTGAAGGACTAAATACAATCATTTTTGAGTGGCTTTTTGGTATCTTCTACCCATCAGTTGCAGGTGCCTTGGCCAGAGTTTATTTCCCTGATAACTGACCGAGGACCCAAACCACCAACACTGGGCTTTCACATTCAGAAGCCCACATCTTCCCACTTGATTTTTATCAATTTAGCGGTTTCTGTTTTAAATTAGATCTCTTGGGCATGATCTTTTCTCAATGAATTAAAACCACAACGTCGGAACATTTCCAGTCTTTCGTGGAACAGGTATTGTGCATACGTTCCTTCCTCCTCTGTAACTTCCTACTCGTGGTATTAGCTTAATAGACACCAAAGAAGAGGAGTCAAATTAGCTGCTAGGAGTCTAGATGCAAGGCCCCTGGAGATGAATGGCAATGGCCAACTTCGTAAACCAGTCAACAGTGGAGGCTTTGCAAAGTGTCCCTGGAGCATAGCAATTCACTACATGTGACAGAGGTCGTCCTCTACTAGGAGCGGAGCTGAAGAGATGGCTCATTGACTTAAAGCACTTACTAATTTTTCAGAGAATATAAGTTCAATTCTTGTACCCATATGGTAGCTTTCAATTGCCTGTTATTTCCAGGAGATCTGATGGCACCTTCTCCATGGATATCAGGCACACGTGTGGTGCACGTAAACTCATGCAGTCACACTTACCCATTAAAAACAATCAATCAATCAATAAATAAATCTTGTTTTAAAATGTGCTGGCTTAGGAAGCACAGAAACTACTCTATATATTCCATACTTATTATTCAATATTAAAACAAAAATTTTAAATCGTATATCTCAGTTCAGTGATCTTACTCTATCAGTAGAGATATCAATCCAAAATCTGAATGGAATCTCTAGTCAAATATTATTCTTAAATATGTCTAGTTCACTTAATTTAGAAAAGGAGAGAAATAGAAACAGAGACACTGACAGAAAGAGACAGAGACAGAGAAAACTAATGTGAATGTAAGAATGAAAGACAGTGGAAATGAAAGTATGGGCATGCTCATGAGGACCCAAAGGAAAGAGATTTTCAATAACATTACTTTAAGAATCAGAAGTCAGCCTATCTTGAACTCTAGACTTAAAACAACCCGTGGTGGACTTTATAAAACAGCCATGAGTTCAAAAATCAGTGATGGATTGTTCAAATACTACTACATATAAAATTGACCTGGATTATTATCTGTTGTAATATGGTTTTTCAGTCCCGGGTGGCCAGGGATCCAGACCCACAGACTTACAGCCCCAGACCTCTTAGGTGCCCACCGCTGCTGCTCAGGCCCCCTGAAATGACTCAGACGCTTATATTAACCCCATGCTGTTTGGTCTATGGATCAGGCACTTTGCTAGCTACCTCTTACATCTTAACTCAACCCATTTCCATTAACCTGTCTGCCCGTGGCTCACCTGTATTCCTTACATGTTTCCTTTTGGCTTGGTCTGTCTTACTCCACCCTGATTCTCCTATCTATGCTCTGATTTCTCCTCCTACTTTTTCTATGGTGCCTGTCATGGGCAAAACAGCTCCTTTATTTAAAGATTGATATTCACAGCACACAGAAAGACATTCCCACATCAATTATCCTCATTTTTGAAAAGTTTGTCTTTTTAATGGTTCTGAGTCTTCATATGCATAATCAAGGTAGAAATTTTCTAAGTTTCTTGAGGTACTGGTAGATATAATAGTTTTCATAATTACTTAAAGAATGTAATGGCTGTAAAGATAGCTCAGTTCATTAATTGCTTGCTACACAAGCATGGAGACATGAGTTCCCCTGCACTCTTACCAAAAAAACAACAACAAAAAAAAAAACAACAACAAAAAAACCCCACTAGACATAGTTGTACATGATTGCTAGCCCAATGCTGGAGTGGGCAGAGATGGGAGGACCCCTGGAACTCTGTGCTCAGGTAGCCTACCCAAATCAGTAAGCCCCAGGCCAAGGAAGCCTGCCTTTAAAAGCAAAGTAAATGACAGATATGGAATGAAACCTCGGATTGCTCTCTGGCCTCTACATACACCTGTTCATACATGCATAAATGCACACACAGTTAAAATTTGAGTCTCACCACTGAACTTATAATGAACAGAAATTCATTGTCTCCTGATTCGAGAAGCTTGGAATCCCAAGATCATGGACTAACACCTCTCAAGAGTTCTCTTGCTGTGTCATCCCATGGTAGAAGACACAAAAGCAAAAGGGTGATAAATTCCTTTTATATTACCACCAATTTTATCCAAGAGGGTGACCATTTCTAAAAGTTCACCACGTAGTATTATAATGCCAGTTAAGGTTCAAAAGAGTTTTTGAGAGTAATGTTCTAACTGCAGAAACTTGGCTTTACATGAAAGTGTCATGGTGTCCAAATGACATCTTTATGTGCTAAATGTCAGACCCATCTGACCTATCATTGCTTCAAATACATAGTCCACTACTGACCTACTGACTCTCAAAATGTTAGCAACAGTGCCTTGAAGCACAACTCTAGAAAATTCATACCACTTGTAATTTACTTTGATGCTATTTTTATCTTAGCAAAGAAAAAACTTACCTGAATAGTAAGAACAGAAAGGAGTTTCCATCTGGAATCCAAGCCCTAAGCCCTTCCCAGAGCCATCTTCCCCCAACCAAATTTTTGAAAAGTGGGTTATGATAGTGCACAGGGAAAACTGTTCCTTAGATTAGATAAATTGTTCCATCAAGGTGAGCACATTCTATCTATGTGCCGAACTGTCTATCATAACACCTATGATAACCTTCATCCAACAGATAGCTAATTCCATGGACGGTGAGCCATTAGCAACTGTAGAGACTCATTTTAAATTAGGTTTAAAATCTAAGTGATAAGGCAAGTGACATCCATCTAAACTCTAAAATAAATTCTCAGTGGGATTTTAAAGATAAGAGGATTTCAGTATCTGAATATGTAGACAAGATGATATAAGGAAGAGATCTGTAGAATCACCAAGAGCCAGGATATGTTTGAGGATAAACAGAATTCTGTAGGAAAAGTAGGCTGCCATCTGAGGTAAAACAGGAGCAAGCTGTTACAGATAGCTTCAGCATTTCAGAGAGTGTAAAATGAAGAAGAGCGGAGGAAACATGGATGAACACAATATCCAGCCGATTCAAATGTTAAATAAAGCAATCAGGAAAGAGACTGAGGTCCTATATGGAAACAGTAAGAATAATGAAGTGAGCATGCCTTAATCTAAGAACTAATGGATTCAAGGAACGATGAAAAAAACTGATCCATTATGCAAAACTGCTTCCAATAAACACTGAAGACTTACCAGACCAAATGGCCATATGGGAACACTTGGCAACAACTGAGGACGATGGTATAATTAGCATGAATGGAACCAGATAGTCTCTTGCTGCCAGACAAAAAGCCTATACAGGAAGGACACATTGCAGGCATACAAGGGGGTGTGGCTTTGTACTGTAGAGTTTCATCAGCAAAAATTTGTGGGAAAAAGAAATCGGATAGATTCACTTGTGGGTGGAAATGTCATTTTTAAATTATCTAGATCAGAGATGGATAAACTATATCTGGTCCTCTGCCTATTTTTGTATAATCTTTAAACTAAAAATAACATGTTCTCTTTAATGGTTAAAAAGAATAATATTTCAAAATTCCTAGTTACTTCTCAGGAGGCTGAAACATCAAGAGTCTGAGGAGCCTGGTCACATTTCATTCACAATTAGGAAGCAGAGAACAGACAGAAGTAAATTTGCATCATAATTCTCTCAAGTATCCACAGTGGACAATAGCCTACCTCCAGTGTCCACCTCCTTGATTAAGGCTCTACCTCCCAAACATTCCACAATTTCTCAGAACAGCACAACCAGCTGGAAACTGAGAGGTTAAAAACTCATAAGCCTTTGGGTGACATTCCACACTCAAACCACAACAAATGATACTTAAAATCATATAAAACTCAAACTTTAGCATGTATTAACATGCGATGATGTACATAAAACATGGATAACATGTTGTTTGACTACTTCCATATTTCAACAGAGTTGAGCTGTATCAGATACCTAATAGTCTGCAAAATTTAAAGTTTACAATCTGGTCTTTTTATAGAAGTTGTGTTTCAGGAGCTGGAGAAATGGTTCATTGGTTAAGAGGACCAAGAGGATCCAGGAGAAGCTCCCAGCACCCACAAGATGGTTCACAGACATCAAAAACTCTAGTTCCAGGAGACCTCACACACTCTTCTGTCCTCTGAAGGTGCCGGGCATGTATTCAGTGTACACACATACATTAAAACAAAACAATCATATGTTTAAAATAAGTAAGCCTATTTTTTACAAAAAAAAGTACAAAGGCAGGACATGCCCATATCAACCAAGTTAATAAAATAGAACCTAGTCTAGAGTATTAAAATTTCCTTAGACTGTTTCTTAGGGTGATTTTGATGAACTGCTTCCAATGTCAAGACAGTTTAGAACTCTCATGAATCCAAATGATGAGCTGGGCAGGACATAACTGTGAAAAATCATCCTGTAAACAGTGACCCAGACAGAATAAAAATAAGTAAATAAAAAGAACGACATGGAGCTTGCTTTAGAGAAGGAAGCAACAAGGAAAAAATGGCATCAGTTTTTTAAAAACTGAAATAAAAGATCTAAGAAAATGCAAAAACTGTGATAAAGTATATGCTTGAAGTCCAGGGGAAAGCAAGCCATGAAGAAAAAGACAAGGAATATCTTCAGGTAATAGCAGAAAACTCGATGCAATTTATCATTGAAATTTAGGAAGAAACAATATTTAAGAATGTGTCTAGGTGAAAAAATAAATGGGAAACATTGTACATAGCAGAACATATGCAAATAAAAACATTTATAAATTGAAAGAGAATTGGCATAAAGACAGGGAGGGAGTCAATAAGATCAATGGACCAGTTGCCACAATGTGAAAGGTTCGTGCAGCTCTAAAAAGGAGAAAGCAGAGTGAGGCCGTTTATAGAGGGGAGGCTTCATGACATTCTTCCTTTTAAATCAACTTCTGAAGAATATCAGTCACAGGTACAAAAGCAAATCTCCAGAAATAAACTAGATGTTCTGAGCTGAGTTGAGAATGTGTTCCATCACATACACCTTTCCAAAAATAGAGTAATCACTAGAAATAAATAAGATCCACCCTAGGGTTTAGAAGACACTCGGAATACAATTTTAGATTCATTAAAACTCTTATGAGCAGATCAGTTTAACAGAGTGCTGGTAAGATGCTCACAGTACAGAAATTCATGAGTAGGAACCAAGGATACAATGCCCTGCGCATTTATGGAGAAGGTAATATGCCTTAAGGAAGGGAAATTCCAGAAAGGGAGAATAGACTCCCTAATGCTTTTTAAATTTTTTATAAATATATTGGTTGTTACCTAAAGACACAAAGTAGAAAAGCAAACTTCAAAGCCATCTCCTATTTAAACATCTACTTACTTGCATTAAAGATGGCTCAGTGGTTGAGAGTACTGTATGTTCTTGTAGAGAATCCAGGTTCAGTTCCCAGCATGTTCATGGTAGATTACAACCTTCGGTAACTTCAGTTCCAGAGGATCTACAGTCCTCTTCTGGCCTCCATGGCATGGGGCACACATATTGTGTACAGACATAATTACAGGCAAAATACTCATTCATGTAAAAAAAAAAAAAAAGTAAGTATTTTTCAATTCTTAAACAAATAGATAAAAACCCATAAACACTTTTATTAGAGTCCATTAAAAACTATGAACTGTACATATTTGTTACCTAAGCAACAAATGTTCATTTTGGAAAACAGAGAAGCAAAAAGAACAAGACCAAAGTCATCCAAACTCCATCTAGACAGAGAAGCTAACCTTGTCCAACAGATTGCTTGGGACCAAACCTGGAATTCAATTTATTATCTTATTTTAGATGAGAACTGGCTCTGAAAGAGAAGAGAAGGGCAAGAGAGGGCAAAACTTTTTCAATTGTTCCAACTCACGCATGGATGCTAAGATACAACAAGAGACTGTTTATAATAACATCCCAGGTTTGCACATGACACTAAGTTCTTTTTAATAAGGAAATATTGTGCCATTTACACAGAGGAAACTGAAAATTTCACAAGACAGCATATGGGAGCAGGAAACTGGCAGATGAAATTCCTTATAGGCAACTGTAAGAGAGTGCACATTAGAGAGAGTCGTGTATAATACCAATTATGCTGAAAGATGATGGATTCCCAGGCTTCGAGTATATCTAGAGCACACAGCAAGCTGTCACTACAGTTATACACTGAAGACAGTACACTGATTTCACTGAAAGATAAAAACTGACGTAGAAAGCAGTAGATCTACAATAGCATATGCTACACATGGAAAGCCCTACCTTGACAGCATCAAGAGGCCATCAAAATCACCAAAGAAAAGAAAGACATACTCTTACAAAAATCAGTACTAATAACTGGCATGCTCTAATATACAAAATCTAACTGAAATATAAATTTGAAAAAGTATATAGATGATGAGATCTTGAGTAACCCTTCAACTAGGATCCATGGACTTTAGAAGGTTTATGAACACCTTAAAAATGGCATGCATATTTCCCATATTCATGTGTTTATATATCTAAGTATATAAATATTGTAAAACGTTATAACTAGTAAAGTATAGATATGTATATGTGAATGTGCTGTATTGAGTGGATGTATCATTCTAGGCCCATAACCTGAAATCAAGAGCTAGTGGTCCAATATAAAACTTGCCACTAACCCTGGGAGACCTTGAGGTGTTAATGAAAAAGCTTTATAAAAAATACACCAAGCAAAAGAAGCATGTAAAATGTCTTTCCCTGAGGAATGCCATGGGACAAATAATGTAGGATGTTAGCAAAAAGTGTTTGAGGTAGCTCTCTGAGTTCCTGGTACTGGTTCTTCATAAGAGGAAAAAGGTTTGTTTTATTCTCAACTGTAACCCTACTGCTGCATTGTATGGGCTGACACATTAACTCACTTAATGCTTATTGTGTAGAATAACATGTTGGTGAATAGTCATGCCAGGGAGAGAGAAGGGACTCGGAGCAGAAAAAGAACGCGCTAGAGAGGAAGGGCAGGCACTGCTGTTCTTCACACTACTGAATCCAGCCAACAAGTATTGAATGACTGCCTACTGTGCACACACTGATTGTACACATCATTGATGCAATGCTTATTGTGCACCAGACTTAAGCTAAGGCAGCATTTTTAAACAGTGTTGGTGTCACTGCGACACCATGAACTCTGGATGTATCCCCGGGTGCACTTCATTTCTGATATCCACATAAGCCAGGGTGGTTCTCCTCTTTCCTCCTCCCCTAAGCATAACCTATGTCCTTTCTTGGCATCTATTGCTGTGAGGACTCCCAAATGTAGTGGCACTGCACTGTATCATCAAAGAACTGTGCTAATTTGGTCTTGGAAGAACATGGGGAGAAACCCAGAAATTAAACATCAAAATAATAAAAAGAGTATAAGAGCTTATGGACATAAAGTGTATGCATTTGTTAAATGGTACACTGTCAAGCAGATTAATTAGTTAACATTTAGAAAGAGCAGTGGGGATGAAAATTGCCAAATAAGGGCTTTGCATATTGAACCAATATCTCATTTGTTATAACCTCATGACTTAAGAAGTCCACCAGTTGCTGAGACAATAGTGGTGTCCAAGTTAGAATGCACTGTCCTGGGACAGTGATCCCGTGTGATGATCTTCTAAGGCTTTTGAGTCCAAGTACGCTTTCCTAAGTGTCTGTGAACTTCTGAGTGTAGACCTACTCTGTCCCAAATCTCTCTGCATTTGCTGGCCAATTCTGCTGATGCTACAGGCCTCAAAAACAACTACCCCCCCACACACACACACACACTGTGCTTAGGGCCAAGTTATGTCTTTATAGAGATCTTCCAGCCCTAACATAGATGTTGTTGAATGGGATTTGGTCAGCATTCTTCAGATACATGATATTTTTACTCTTGAACAATACTGGACATTGAGCCACCTGCAGTATTCTTGAATCACAGCATAGCCTGAGCCAGGACTCGGAACAAAGCCACCTCTAACCCCAAAGGGCAAAAATGAACCACTGGATGTAAGAGTCAATGGAGGAAGAATGCCAAGTCAGAAACCACCCTTGCTCTGGGTGCCCAGCGGCATGTGAAATCAAGTCATCTCTAGAAACAAATGAGTTCTGTTTATTCATTGTAGTTATGCTTGTGCAGCTATATGTGTTGTTTTATTTTTACTAACATCTGTTTCCATTTATGTAGGTTTTGTAACTTCTCTTTCTTCCAAAAGAAACATAGTTCACAGATTAAAATAGTAGGAAGAGCTAAGGTATACAAGAATAAAACAGGAGAAACAATGCATTCCTCTGGGAGAATGCCTCAGGTATACTATCCTTCAGTTAAAAAAAAAAAAAGAAAAAAAAAAGGACTGGTATTAAAGTAACAAATCCTGGGTTCTAGCTCTAGCTAGCTGTGTGGTCTTGCCCAGCCTTTATTCCATTGGCAAGAAAAAGTCCTCTAAAAACCTTTCCAACATGATTTTTGAAGTGTTTGGAAAATGGTCTGGCGTTTGTGTGTCGGACAATGTGGGTGGGGGGTGTGGCTAAGGTGTAAGAGGAGAACAGACTGATTATCCATAAACATAAAAGAAAGAGGGAAGTATAAGGAATTGGCTGACTTGTAGGAGCAAGGTGAGTCGATGGTGACTGACCCTTCATGACTAGAAATGTGTCGTCACTGTGGAAAGAAGTTAGACCGCAGAGCTAAGCTGGTTTGTGGGTAACAAGCTAAGCTGGTTTGTGGGCAACTCCCTGTGGAGTTTGTGATGATGGGAAAACATCCAAGGGAAAAGTATGGTGTAGTCATGTCTGGTATGAACTGGACCTGAGACAGGAAAACAAACCAGGAGATAAATACGCTGAGGTCATGGGTGTTTCTGAAAATGAACAGCTGAGGACACATAAAAGTATGGGGGGGGGGGGGGGGGGGACTGGGAGCTTCGTCCTGAACTAACCAGAATCAGCCAGCAGCAAAAAACAGCTCCTGTGGCTCAGCCAGTCAGCACAAACATTTGTTCTTGCAAGTAAATGACCTGAAATTTTCCTCTTCCTCCGTGTCTCTAACCTTGTTCATGCCTTCCCAGAAAGCCTGCTCCTATGGAGGTGCCCACACAAAGACCTCAAGCCCTGTTTCTGATGGAATCCTATTGAGCAAAATGGGCTCCTGTGTGTTTTTCAAAGCTTCATTCTGCTTCTGTGAAGTGGCTCCACCTAGCTGCATTCTCTCATCTCAAAATGCACAACCTGGTCTCCATGATCAGATGGGCTTGACTCAGTATGTTGTAAGCAAACAAATTTTCTTTACTTCTTCCCAAGCCCCACTCTTAGCCCCTTTACCCCTTGCAGTCATCCTTGGGGTGTGTTCAATGTCATTCTTGTCAAGCACATTGATCATGAATTTGTGAAGCTGTGTTCCTGTAGGTCACGAATCTAACAATATGAATCTCTGTGGTGCTTTCCCTAAATGGGGAATGCTGAGGCAGGCATACCGTTCTGGAGGGTTATATTATGCAGTGATTACTTCTTGTCACACAATGAATTCCAGACCAATGGACTAAACCAGATAAACACACATTAAACATTTTTGTATTTCCATTTTCCCTTCCCCTCTAACTGGTTAAACAGAGACAGGTGTTGCAAATGAAAGAATAATTAATTTCATTGAAATAAAAGTTGAATGATTTTTCTATAGTACATAAATAAAATGTTATGCTTTTTAAATATAACATGCTGTAATATATAATACATAACAATAACTATTAACTTCTATATATTTTAAATATAGTAATATACAGTTAATACATTTTGTATATAATACATGTATTGTGATTAAGTAGTTTCCATTGATATATATTAAGATATACATCCTAACAATCAAAACATAATATCCACTCAAAGTCGAAATGTCTTTTCAGAAACAGTTATTGACATTATTATCAATGTAACTTATGCCAGACCAATGTCTCTGAGGAAAAGAAATATAAAATGTAAAGTAAAGGAAGGGTCAACGGAGAATACACATTCTACAAGCCTTTGGCTTCGCAGAGACTCAACTCTCTGGCAGCCCAGTGGTTTCAGTGAAACTGACCCTGCTGATGGTTCCCATCCTCGGCTCTCAGTTATTTATAAACTGAAATCCATCTCAGGTTGAAATGAGATGCCCTCCTCATGAGAGGGAATACAGAACTGCTCCCTAGTCCGCCTCCCTGTGTATATCAAGCACGGACAGAAAAGGCAGTGTGAAACTTCATCGGCAAGAGAGAAAAGCTGGAAGGGAAGGCAAAGGAGAGTGTGAGCTTGTGTTGATGGGAAGAGGACAGATTTGAAGAGGTCTCTAGCAAGGCAAATGCTGGTGCGTCCTCCACGTTCTCAGAGGATATAAACCTCACGCCTCTACCAAGGCGAATGCCAGCATCAAGGACTTTATTTTCTCCTCTGCCGAGCCTCGTTTCCACGACCTCTCCTCTAGCGCGTCATCAGACACAGCCATCCTTCTGTATTCTCAGGAGATTGGCTGCTAGATGCCCTGCAAAGTGAGGAACACCAGACTGCATTCTGTCAAGTCCCCACGTGGTGAGAGAATCTCATACTGCATAAGCTAACTCGGGAAAAGAGCAAACCGTATAATTCAAAGGACGATTTCTGCTGAACTCACATCATGTTTGTACCATCGTAAAGCTGAAAACTTGCTGTTGAACTGTTACAGCTGAAGTCTGGAATGTCTCCCAGAGACGCGTGCTTTAAGCACTCCATGCGATAGAGCTGTCTTGGAAGATTACGGAGCCTTTGGGGCAAGAGTCCTAGGCTGTACAAACAGGCCAGTAACGGGCCTTCAAAGGTTCACACTCACCTTCGGCTCTAGTCTGGCTTCATCTTTCCTGGTCTGGCCTTCATGTGAGGAGCTCTGCCATATGCTCCAGTTGCCATCAACACTGATCTGCCTTCCTTGCTGTGATGGTCTAAACATCTTCGTCTGTTAACTTGTCTGGCATTTTATCTCAGTGCTGAGTAAAGTCACCATCATCATAAATTGGCAACCACCTGTATACACTTTAGAAGCTACATACCTGTTCCAGAGGGTCATTACATGTCAAGGAATTAGATTACTAACATAAACACACAGAAACAAATGCAGGCTACAGAAAGGAACAGAGAGAGAGAGGGAGGGAGAGAGGGGGGGGGGGCTAAGGAAAAAGCCTCTGTTGAAGATTAAAGGGGAGGCCACTGGAGAGGACAAAAAATGAAGAAATTACACAGCTGAAATGAATGAGAGACGTCGGACATAGTGACACATGAAAGCCTATAGAGACGTACCATAAAACTTCAAGGACCAAGGGGTTCCAAGTTCAAAGCCATACTATCAGCATGGTGGGGACCAGGAGTGTAGGAGTGGTGGGGGAGGCACCTGCAGGAAACACTGAGGGACAGGGACTTGGGAGAGTCACTGTCCGTGTCAGAGGGCAGGAGCAGTAAGGCAGGCACCCCAGGGCTCCTCTGTTCCACCTCTCTTGGCCTCTACTTCTTTACCTCCTGCAGTTGAACTCTACTTCTTTAGAACAGAAGGCTCAGACTCACGGTGTAGCTATTATGCGTTGAGAGATAATCTACCCAAGTTCAAACAGTAAGCACTCACCTCTCCTTTCTCCATCCCTCATTAGGCATCTCATAGAGTCATTTCTCAGTTTCTCAGCTTTAGTTCCCCCGAATGGTTGTGCTCTGAGAGAGACGACACTATTTAACCAGTCAGATTCAGTTGTTACACAATGGTTATTTAGGGCTCTTAACCTATATCAAATAATCACAGGAAATAGAACCTTACCTACTCATGAATTTGACTAAAAATCAATATATTCCTTTTAATGAGTTTTAAACAATTATTGATAACTTTATTTTCCACCTTTGACTTTGGAAGAGTTTTAGAATTGACACCTTAGATATGGGTCAGCATCTTTACAAGTCATCTCAGAAGCAGGGACCAGTGGCTGGCCCTGGACTGAACATTATTATGAGTTCTTTAAGTAAATTCCCTGAGAACACCCTTACAAACTGGAAGGGAGGCTCTGAGCCTGGATAAAATCGTGAATAAAATGAACAAAGGTAGTGAATTAGAACTGGAGAGAACTAACAAAATGAAATGCTCTATAGATGTCTGATGAGAACGCCATCTCAGTAGAAGAATAAACAGTAGGTTACTGTTTATATTTCTAAAACTTACTTAATACCTGCCAAACTTGGGCTACACAATTGGTTTAAAGGCTATTTAGAGGGAGATATAAACTAAATTTACTCTAGATTAAAATCAGACAGGACTATATTTAAACAGACATAAAATAAGTGCATTCTGCAGGTACGCCAGGTATTACAAATAGTCAATGGAAGTGGAAACTAGGAAGTTTTTAAGTTCCCATAATAATAGATTAAACACATGACATCTTTCTGTGTTGCGTGACACTGTTGTCTTTCTATCCACCACATGTTGCTTAGAACTACCCATTCCCCATTCATCTGACCCACTGTGGATATGCGGTTATGGCTAGTGCACAGGAGAATAAGTAAACACTATTTTCTAATAGGAAATACTTGCGAAGGAAGAAAACTTCCTGAGCTCCCATGCCAACTACTGGAGCAAGTTCTCATGACCAGTCCCTTCATTCTGAACACAAAGAATCACATGCATTGCTTCTCTCCTGCGTCACTGTCATGTCTGGAACACTTTCCACTCTAAAACTACTTTCATTAGACAGTATTTCTTCTTCTTCTTCTTCTTCTTCTTCTTCTTCTTCTTCTTCTTCTTCTTCTTCTTCTTCTTCTTTCCCTTGAGAAACCAGTATTGACGTGATTTATATCATTGCCAAGAATTGGTATCTTACATTTTTTATCTGTTCAATTTCTCAGTCATAATCATCCCTCTCTTTAAAACTGAAACTAGGTCATGGCTTCCCTTGGTTGTTATATTTCTTCTTCTGGCTTCCAAATTCAAAGCAGGTCTTGAGCCTTTTAGGACTCTTTAAGTTTGGATTATTCTATTTCAATTCTTACAGATTTGAAATCTATGCTGTTTTGGGGTAGGACCTAGAGAAGAAAATCCTGTTGTTGGTGATACTCTATATACAAACATGATCACAGATAATTATTTGTCAAATAAGGAAAAGAAAAAAATAAGAATGTAAAATAGAAAAGACTTTTTCTATTTAACAGCTATAAGAGAAACACATTTCTTTTTTAAAATTTTAATGATAAACATTTCGATGCTCAATATAGAAACATTAGTGGATCCCACAATGTCCTAGAAGAATTTCTTATAGTTAATGATCTTGGCTCATGGGCCAAAGAACCACGAATCTGTTTCTAAGTGTCTCTGACTGGGAATACCCATTGCAATCACGTGAGCAAGCTAGTCTGAGTGATGCCTCCCAAATCAAATGATGCATAAACCGATGAGCACCGTCACTCCCCGAGCTGTTCGCTGCCTTCCCCAGGAAGGAAGAATAAAAGAGAGAAAAGAGCCTTCCTAGAGGGAAGACCACTGCCTGCTGAGGGGCCAACCACAGCAAAGCCTGAGAACACAGCCAGCCAGCTTCAGGGGGCAGAGGCCTGTGGCTTCCATATATGGGTCTTATCCAGGCATCGGCTCCAGGACTGGGAGCTTTTAGGAAACCCTGGTGCTCACCCTACCTTGACTGTATTGGAGAGCATCATATTTCTTCCTCACTCAACTTGCAAGAACAAAAACCAAGGCCTAAGAACTTGTAAAAGTTGGAAAGTTTATTAAAGTGGTTAGCCACACGAAGTGTTTTTGAGATGAGGGTAGAAGGGCGCTACTACATCGGGAGGTGAGGGGCTGGGTGGCCTTTGAGCCTTGCTGCTCATTCCAAGCTGGCAGATGAAGGGCTGAAAGCTATCACTGCCTCACTGTCGCTTAGGGAAGCAGGGCAAGAGGGTATATTCCTTTCCAACAATGCTTTAGACACTGTGCGTCTTTCTTCTACTTAAAGTACCAAGAATAACAAGAATTAAAGAACCGAGGAAAGGAAGAAAGAATTCACTAAAGAACCTGTTGGAAAATGTGAAAGAGAACAGGAAACGGAGCAGGAGAGAAACCAGAGGGAAAGGATGTTTGAGAGGAGAGAGAGGAGGTGCTGGGCAACTTGAGAAGACGTTGGAACAATCGGTAAAAACAGTGACTTCACTGAACACAGAAGAAAGAGCAAGCAAAATAAAAATAAATAAATTTTAAAAAAGCACAACATAAAAAAGCTACCAGAAAGGGAAGCATGAAATGCCATGGAGCTATGAAGAAGGTTTTCAAATCTTGTGGGTGGAGCATCTTCCAGGCATTTATATATGGTTTACTAGAGAAGATTGCAACGCCAAGAGGTGCCTCAAACAAAGGACTGATGAGTCACACACGAAACTGAGTGTCACCAAAGAGAAGAACAGGGAATGAGGAAGAAGAGAGACAAGGGGCTTTCGGCAATGGAAACAGTCTCAGATTCCAACTTTTTAACACCATCTTCAATTATAAAAAAAAAAAAAGTAAAGAAGAGAAAGACTGAAAAGGGGAAGGAAGGAAGAAAGAAAGAGAAAATCATTTATTACTTTTATTGAAATCTGAGTCTGGGTATACAGATAGGAAGAAGACAGAGCATCTTAACCAGAGAACCAAAAATGTAAATGAATGAATGAATGAATGAATGAATGAATGAATGAATGAATGAATAAAATCAATCCTGAAAAAAGAGATAGTAAAGCTGGGCCAAAGCTTCAGGACACATAAGCTCATTTATGCTACCATCCAACAGTGTCAAGACCTTTCAAAAATACTTGTGGAATGGAAGCCAATCAACAAACACCTAATAGGACACATGCTTTAACCTGTAGAGTGTCACCATTCTTTTGTACATTTTGGGGTCCCAATGTCAATGCCATAGGAACATTCCCTGTGCCCCTTCCTCCTTTTGCTGTACAGGCTGGTAGAATCCCTGAGATCCTTGGTCTACTCTCAAGCATCTTTACTTCAGCCCTGCCACATTAGCAGGAAGATGGAAGTAGGCAAAGTTTTCACCACTCAAAACATTTTTTAAAACATTTTTTCCCTGCCATGTGGCATTTAGAGTGAGGCCACATAATTACCTTCAATTAAAATCAACACAGAGAAGTTTAATGATTAGCCATTCTAATGCCTCTGAAACAGGATGGTGAGGTCTCCTGTGAGGATGACTAAATGCTTATGTCTCCTGACTCCCAATTAAGGGAGATTCAGTGGCTCCTGTGATAGAGACCACTTATATTCCTTCATTCAGAATGTCCCTAGAGAAATGAGCTGCTTACAGGGTTTGAAATTTGAGGGGAAGAAATAACCCTTGAAGAGTTTAGACTAGGGATGGAAGATCACACACACACACACAAAATCATACTACTCTTAAAGTACTCAACTTCTGGAATTCTGGTGATCACCTAAATTCCTTAAAGGACTCCAATACTTCTCGTAGATGGATTATTTTTTCGTAATAGGATCAGTTTCAAATCTATCAAAATCTATCACTAAATTCAATGTAATTATCTTTTCCTTGACAAGTGCTTGTTTTAAGGTAAATATTGCAGCAGACTTAGGGGGACACTAGGCAATGATTTAAAAAGATTAAATGTCCATCAACCTCAAGCTTGAAAGTACACAGCTACAGAAGACACTCTCAGAATAGAGCTTGAATTATAGAAAGTGATCCTAAGACCTAGGGAATTTTCCATCAGCTCCCTGAGAGCCAGAGAAGCAAGACTAAGAAGTATGGCCAGGCTTCAGAAGAGCATATCAGAGCCAGATAAATCTATTTTCATGTGAGCCCAGAGATTTTCAAGTTGCATATTAAGTATGGCACATTTGAATAAATGCATCTAAAATCATGGAAGAGTAAACCGGGCTTCCTTTTAAATTGTCAAAAGGCCGATTAGAAAAATAACATAGGCTTGTCCTTAAAAGATGTGTGTGTGTGTGTGTGTGTGTGTGTGTGTGTGTGTGTGTGTGTGTGTGTGTGTACTGGAAAATATATTTTATTTGGGATTTGAAGAGCTGCCCAAATTAGTGGAACTCTGCTTTCTTTTAAATAACTGCATTTTCTCTCATGCCTGCTTCTTTCACATCTGAAATAATCCATGCATTTAAAGAGCTCGGGAGGTATTAGCACTACTTTTAACTTAAAAACTCAAAATATTAGTACATTTCCACAGTGAATGTGGTTCATTTACTTAACATGGTTTGTTGTTTTCTTAGCTGGTGTTCTAGGAATGAATCTTATTATTCTCTCCAACTGAGCAGAGCTTAAACTCAGACTCAAATATAAATCAGGGTCACAGAATCACAAATTAAGATGGTTCGTCTAAAAAGAAAATAATGGAATTTTCTCAGAATTAAAAGGAACTTTGGCAATGGTCAGAGGCACTTAATAAATACATACCAGATTGAAAATCTTAGCAATAATTTAAAAATCTATCTTGAAAATTAGTGTCTGTTACATCTGAGTGCATCCTAATCACTGTTTTCAGCAACTGCTGTCTAAATAGGAATATTTTCATCTATAACACAAGAACAGGAGGACTGAGCAGCATTGTAAATGTGGAGCAGAGAAACTTTACCGCTTGAGCTTAATTTTCTTATTAAAGGCAATGCTCTCAAAAAAAAAAAAAATCATTTCTTGATTCTCTCTCTCCCCCTCCCCCTCCCCCTCCCAGCCTGTGTGTGTGTGTGTGTGTGTGTGTGTGTGTGTGTGTGTGTGTGTGTGTGTGTGTGTGTGTGTGTGTGTAGTTCTGGCTCTCCCTGCCTTTACCTGCCTCTACATATGTGTTTGAAGGTATGTAGGTATGTGTTCACATGTACAAAGGTTTATTTTGATATGTATTTATATGCAAGCGTTCGCATGCAGAGGTATGTGTTTACAATGCAGGTATGCATGTATGTGTGGAAACCAGAGAACAACATCCGGTATCCTTCCTCGAACACCGTCCCTTTTCCTTTTCCCGACCCCCAAACACGCTTTTTTTTTTTTTTTTTTTTTTTTTTTTTTTTTTTTTTTTTTTTTTTTTTTTTTTTTTAAGACAGGATTTCTCATTGGTCTGGAGTGGGCTAGGATGCCTGAGCAGAGAGCCCCCAGGGATCCTCCTATTTCTTCTTCCCTAGCACTGGGATTACAAGTGTCCACCACCACATTCGTTTTTGGTTTGGTTTGATTTTAGTGGGTTCTCGGGAGTTGAAACCAGTTTCTCCTGCTTGCAAGTCAAGGACTTTACTACTGAACCATCTCCACGGAGCCATCTCCCAGCTTGTGCACATAGGAGAAAACACCCGAAGATGACCGTGAGAAAAGACAGCTCAAACGGAATGCAGGTAAGCACAAATGGATCCAAACACTGAGCTGCTTATCTGTGGGAAATGGAAAATGTCCCATTGCAACCAAATGAATATTTCCTTATCAGCTTTCTAAGAGTCCGGTGCGACATCTCTGATGGCATTAAGACGTATGTAACAAGGGAACCGTGGTGAGCAAAAAAGTCCTAGATGAGTAGTTTATTCTCCAAAGATATGGCTGTCTTAGCTCACGACAGGAGCTTGTAAAGGCCAAAGAAGCGAATGGTTCTTTCTCTGTAGATGGAACACATTGCTCGTTCATTCAGCAAATGTAGCGGACATTTATGGAGCTTGGTATCACTGTGCAAACGCCTTCTGAGCATCCTACTATTTTTAATTGAAAAAGAAACTTTTTAAAAACTTCTAACATTTCTTATTTATTAATTCCAGAATTCTGGGCAATGGGCAGCCAAAGTACCTTTACTCTTTATTATTTCTTATTTAATCATTTTTCCCCCCTAAGAGGCCATGCCTGATACTTGCTTGGGCTAGGGAAAAGCATACCCGCAGATGTGGGAATAGAATGCAACTTCATCCATGGTGCCTTTTCTGGGAAAATGATTGAAGGGCTGTATTCAAGTCATGCGCATACATAGACACCTGCTGTATCTGCATAGCCTATGCTTCCAGGGAGCTTTAATCAATCACTTTCTGGGCATGGAATTACCCAACCAGAAAACCATTATTTATTTCACCAGGAAAAAAAAAATCTATTTTTCATTGCTGCCAGATTAGTTACGTCCCACCCCTCTGCTGACTGCCCTTCATCTGCAAAGTTTAAAACAAAATATATAGATCAATGTTGGAGTCTAAAAACAATTTTGATCCATCTTAGACATGTTCCCTCCAAAAAAAAAAAAAAGGTAGATTCTCTTCCTGGTTTGATCAAAGAACGTAAGAATCCCACCCTTTTACACATCTCTTCATTTATGAATAGAGTGTGATATGTGGAGGAAAGGACACTATTTGAGTTAAGATGTGACTACGCAAGCCTTAACGTAGTAGAAAGTGGAGAAATTGAGAAAGGGCCTAGGAAAGAGGAGAGAGTTGCTGGCAAGCAGAGCATATGGAAAGGCCCTGTGGCAGGAAGCAGCTGCTCTCTGAATAACAAAGGGATTTAAAAAGCATACAAAACAGGAGAAGAGGCCTTCGAACACTGCTATAATCCACCACATTAAAACGAATTTGCCCTGAGCAGCCAGGGAAAATTGTCACAGGGGTGCCAACCACAAATCTTCCCACAAAATCCATAACAGCCTCCTTCCTTTAAACAGAATTCACACCTTCAATTTTACACCATGGAAATTTCCATTTCAACTTCTTCATTTTCTATCTGATAAAAATTAACTCCTTCATGGCATGGAGTCATTGTCAGAGACACCAAAAGAAACAGCTTGCCAACTAATATTGTCAAACCACTTTTCTAAAAAGCCTATTTTCTCTATGGCTCAGGGCATGTCGGGTATTCAGAAATGTCTTCATTACTGCAATAGAAAAGCAATCCTTTTTGAGAACACATGTTATTACTCCAGAGGCGAATGCCGAGACAGAATCACACAATTGGACATTTTAATTACAGGTGGAATCTTGTGTTAGTTTTGTTAGAAGAAAGTCTCGCTGATCGAACAACAGTAAATTCTTAGTGATTTAGGCTGTTGCTCATCATCTGATTGGTTGCTCAATCTCAATTTCCCCCTCCTACTAAAAACATGTTTCCCATTGCAAAACTAATAGACATGGAACATATATATTTGATGTGTTTATATTTCTAAAGTCTGTTAGAACACACATACTCCACACAAGGCTGAGTTTTCAGTGCTCTGTTCCTTATTTATTTACTTGCTTTCATACATGCCTTATCATTTATCCTCTGCCTGAAAACCTATTAGTATATCTTCTTCATCATCATTTAGAAGTCCAGCAAGAACAGTAAGGGGAAATTATGGTAGGAGCCTGTTTTTTTTTTTTGTTTTTTTTTTTTTTAATCAATTGTATTTTTTTAATGAAGTGTTAACTCGGAAAAAAATGAGTTTTTTTTTTACTGCTAATGGAACTGTGTTTATAATAACACCTCTCTAACCTGAAGATAACTTGTTTTATGACCCTCAACAATCTAAAACATATTCAAGAAAATAGAATTGAACTAATCAGTCTCTGAGAGCCAAAACATAATAACAACAAAAGTAGAACCATCACCTTACATAGCCAGGGCAGATTGTCTTTAAATCTTACCACAGAGCTTTCATAAACATAATTTTATTTGCTCTTCATAAGGATAACAGAAGGATTGGCATTATTATCCCTATTTTTCAGATAAGGTATATAGAGTGACCATATCATCTGAAACAGAGCAATGGTTGAACCATTGTTAATTATGGCAGAATATAAGCATAAATGAAGGATGACAGGAAAACCAGGGCAAGAAGGCCCCTGTCAACCCCATACTTAGATGAGCTCCTTGAGCTTTGTCTCAGAGTAGTTTGATGCTTATAATCAATGGTGTGCCCCTTCCATGTGACATGATGCTTCCTGCAGCTGACAAGTGAGGAAAGCAAAGTCAGTAACCAGCCTTGAAGGGCAAAGCTGACTAGGAATCCAGCACAGATGAATTAGGTCAGTGGACCAGATGACAACAACCATGGTACTTGGTAAACTGATAGCTAATGTCCCATTTAAATGTCACATCAGCCCCTGTCATTTCTACAGGCAATTAGATCAGGGGAGCTCCTACCTACCCAATGGATTAATCCCTTGGTGGATTATAAGGTAAAAACATGAATGAGAGGTGGGTAAAGGTAGCAAGTGGGACTTAAACGGCAGAAGTCAATGGGTGCATGTTCTTAGGGACCATAGCTCGCCATAGCTCCTTCCTGTACCTCTTCTGTTTCTGGCCATCATAACATGAACTGCTTTGCACTCCCAACGTTATGGATTGCAATTGTGAGGCAAAACAGATATTTCTTCCCCTTAAAAATCAAACAAAAAATGTCAGTCCTGAGAACAAATGTATTGTCCTGACTCTGAACTTGGCAATAGAAGACCATGGTCTCAGAGCATTTTGGTAAATAGAAGAGCATGGTCTCATCTCCCAGCATTTCCAGAAAAAGTAAGATCTCAAAGGGGTTGGTAGAGGGGTAGGAAGTACAACAAAAGCAGGTGCAAAGGTGAAGCAGGGACCGCAAAGAGGAGCAGTGAGCATCAGGGTTTGCAGCCAACTGCTAGAAATGTGGCCTGATCATGTGAAACAGGAAGGGGAGAGCCCTGAGTATCTGTCCTCATGGTATTAGGTCCCAGGCAACAATAGCAAAACCAGAAAGGGAACTCTACTAGACTTAGGAGAAAAAGAAAGATCGTCAGGGCCTGCAGTTGAGCAGGTAAGGAGGGAACAAATGGGCATCTCACAAAGGCGTGTTCTTATCTGGGAAGGGAGGATGCTGAACTCAGGCACTCTGGAAGCATGATAAATGTTGGCGGGAACATCTAAGAGAGGAAAACACCCCCAAATGAACAAACAGGGAGCTGTGCAAGCTAAGCAGGGTGGTGGGACCCTGGTTTAGATGGTCTCTGATGAGTTCCTTGTCTTCAAACCTCGTTTTAAATGATGAGCCTGAACCTTTTCTTCAAAGGTGAAATGGTGCTGTTTAAAAAGAAATAGCCCATACATAATAGATCTAAGGAGCATGATCGGTCTAAAAAAGATAGCATACAAACACTTGGTTTTTTCCAAAGACATCCTTTGTGAACCATATGCAGCAGTATGGGTTTGTCTGTCTAGCTATATGGAAGACTGAAGCAGGAGGACCACTTCAGCCCAGGGATGAGGCCCACCTGAGCAGCAAGGCAAGGCTCCATCTCAAGAGGATCAAAGAGAAGCCTTGTAAGCTGTTCAGAAACCCCTGTTACCTAGAATGAAACAGTCAAGGGGCATCTGAGAGGCCTAATCTCAGGGAAGGAAGAGAGGAAGGGGAGGATGGAGGGGAGGAGAGAGAGGGTAAGAAAAATGAGGATTGTGCTTCCAAGTCCATGCCCTGCTCACCCAGCTGGGTGCAAAGGTCACAGTTGTGACGAGCTGAGCTTTTGCTCTGGGTCTCACTTGATGTCACCATCTCCAAATTTCAAGTATAGCCATAACCAGTCTAGGCCTCAGACGTTATCTGCCCCACTTTACTACTACTTTCTTTTCTTCACATTTTTATACTTTTAATTTTTTCAAGACAAGGTCTCATGCACCACAAACGCCCTATGTAGCTGAGGGTGACCTTGAACTGTTCCTCCTTCCTTCATCTCCCAAGTCCTGGGTTTGCCACCCCACTCAGCCATGCTTCCACATTCTTCTAACATCCTGCCAGCCTTTTGACTAAATACCTGCCTCTATGTCTCAGAATATCTCCCCCCCCCTTTTATTTTCAGATTCTTTATCCTTCTCCATCATTTTCAATCACATGGCAGAGGTCTATTTTTATCTTTGCTTGAAATATACTTAGCCCTGAGCATTAAATGATTCCCATTTCCTTCCCCTGAATACCCAGGTAAAGAATGCCCACTGGGCAACCGGTTCTTTATATTTTAGCAATCAGCCTTGGGGCTGCTTTCCCAGCCTGTAGCCATTAGCAGGACTAAAGTGGAGCCTTTGAAACAAACCATAATGTGTACTTTTCTCAGCATCGAACCTGAGAACAATCAATCAACTTCAACTGACAACAAGACACTGCACATCCCGCAATCACAGCTGCACCTGCTGTATATAGTTCAGCACTGTCGAAAGAAGGAGATGGAGTTTACCAAGAAAGTTCTTCTGCAGTTTAATTGAACCTCTCTCTTTAAGTGACTTTATTCATGCTGACAATTTATATTAAATATCCAACAAGAAGGAAATCAGGGTGTGACTCCAGGCACTTTAATCTTAAAACACCTCAATTGTGGTATAAACTTAGCAATTTAAAATAAAAGCCAGTGTTCCATGTACACCGGGTATATGATAATCTATATATGTGTTCAGTTCTCTTCACGGGGGTCCATAGGGGACCAAGTCTGCCAGGATTGTGACATCATGGCTCCCTTTATTACTTTGAATTTTTTCTTATTTTTGTCAGAATGTTATGAATTTTAAGGACAAGTGAGCTGTTTATCATTTATTAGGGAAGTTTTCCAGCAGGAGGTAGTTAAGTGCCTAATTTAATAGGATTTATCTGTAGCACATTCTAGTTGGAAAGACTACGTTTATAAGATTTTTATGCCCTTATCCCATTCAAAATAACCAACAAACTACATATATACATTTTATATGTTATATGATCTGCATGTTATATATATGCAAAAAGTATTCTTTCATACATATGCATAGTAAAATGATAAATCATAAGGTGTTGTAGATTGCCACCTGGTTTGCTAATAAAGGTTTATTGAAACACCACCAAGGTCATTTATTTGAATGCTGCCTAGGGCTGCTTCACAGTGAAGTTGAGTCAGTAGCTTTAGCAGTAATGTATGGCGCAAAATTCTGGAATATTTAATCTGTCAGAGTATTTACTAGTTTCCAGAACAAATTTACCAACACTCTTGGTTACCCTTGAGTGTATATATTTATTCTAATACATCTGTTACTTAAGGCACAGACACATACATATGTAGAGAAATAATGTGAAATGGAAAAGCTGTCCCTATAAGTGGAGATTTCATGTCCCCATAGCTCAGACTTCCCTTTCTGCCTCTCCTAGTGTCCCCACCCGCGGGACTCCAATGGGGTCCCTGTCACCTGTAGGGAGAAAATGATAGGGGCAGGAAGGCACAGAAGGACCACAGGACAAGCTGTTCGAGTGGTCTGTCTTTATTATTCCCAGGCTGCTTATATTTGCTTTTGTAGGGCTGCAGGTGCAAGGGGGAAGGGAGGGCTAGTGAGGGGGGGGGCAAAACTATGAGCCAAGGTCAGTGTGTTTAGGCCATTATGAGTCAATGGTCAGTGTGTTCCCTTGTGGCTTTTCCAAGGACTGTCTTAATCTAAAGAATGCTGTCCTACCTGAAGTATGACAAGGGGGTTCTTTAGTTGACTCTTGGCTTGTGAACTGACATCCTAGCAGTTTTCTCTCTAATCTTTTTGCTTTCAAGGCTTCCTCCTTCCTCATTTTGTGCCTATCACTTTCCTTCTTTCTCTCATCCTGTGTTCTTAAACCAAAAGTTGCCTTTCTGCATACTGTACCACTTAGAGTATAAAATTTATTTTTAAAACCCTTATCAATACCAGCACACTATAGCTCATACCCACAGCCATTAATCTCCCGTGCCCTACTGAGACGGCAGAATCCCATTTTGAGCATACAGACACTTTCATTATGACTTGAACCCCTAGGTAATCACTAATATTAATTTAACATTAATAATATACAAAGTAAGTATTAAATTGACATAAATTAGAGATTACTACATAATGATCTGCTAATTATATTAGAACATTTGTTTATTTGTTGCTATGGAAATTTCATAATTAACTGCTATTAAAATTTTTGGCTTGTTCCATATCTATTATTTCTAGATTTGATTTTTTAATTATTGTGATTAAAAATTCAAATATCTCATATTATGCTTAATAATTTAATTTATATTATTTATTCACAATGATTTTATGTTTGTATAATTGTAATTAAGGAGAAATATATAATATACTAACCTTAATTTTTTTCTTTTACTTGCTGAGTGGGAAACCCTTCTAGTCCCCACATGAAGGTGTTCCATGTGCCAGTAGCAATTCTGATGCTACACCCAACCTGTGGGTAAAAGAGCACTGTTAGTACCTTCTTACATGTAATGAATAAGAAATCTAAAAAATGTTAAATAATTTACCCAGAATGGCAGAGCTAGAAAGTCTTGTGGGTAAGATTTAAACATTGGCAATCTTTGCTAGAGTTCAGCTAAGTGGCTTGGCTCCATGATAGTTCATTCTGTCAAACTGACTAGCAAGCTCTATGTTCACTAACTGAACATTTTCTGGAGCTGGTGGGGTGGCAACAGGGCATCTAGAATCTGTTAACTGAGGTAAGAAGATCCACTCTAAGTGTGGGTGACACCACTATGTGACCCGCACTGCTGTGTGACCTGGAATCTGGAATAAATCAAAAGGAGAAAAAGATCTGAGCACTGACTACAGATAAAATTTGATCAGCTGCCACCACACATCCCTGTGATGATGATGGACTGTAGCCTCAAACTGAGCGCCAAATGAAACCCTTCCTTCCACAGGTGGCATCTATTGGGTTTTTATCACAACAAGAAAAGTAATATACATCCTCAGAACTGTTCTTACATCCTTGTGTGAATGACATTGTCACTGACTGGTAAGACAACAGAAATCAAATGCATTTCTCCCAGAAGGTCTCACGTAGCAGTGGGAAACTACTGTAATTGACAAACTTGAGTGTTCAGTCAGGTCTGAATTTCCAAAGATCTGCACATGTACTGGGTTAAGTATGTTTAGAAGCCCCCACTTGCCATTTGTGTTGCAATTTAATCCCCATTGTGAGGTTTTTAAAGGACCACAGAGTATTGGCTGCATGATCAAAACCACTGGCTAATCTTTCTGAGGGCCTGAGTTTGATTCTCTGCATTTCATGATGGCTCACAATCATCTGTAACTCTAGTTACAGGGAACCCAATGGCTTCCATGAGAACTGCATGCACATGGTGCAGACATACATGCAGGCAAAAACACCTATGCACATTTTTTTAAACAATTCTTAAAAACAACATTAAAAGGTGAGACCTTTAAGAAGTGATGAGGTCATGAGGTACCATCCTTGCTGAATGGATGAATCCATTCATGAATTAAGAGGTCAATGGCTGTCCAGAGAATGAATCTTTTATATAGGCCAGGTTCATTGTTTCCTGTTGTGATTCCATCATTGCAGCTGTGTAATGACCTGGGTAAGCAGAGCATCCTCACCTGCTAGGAAACCCTCAGCAGATTCCTTTGACCTCCAGAATCGAATACTGAACAAACCTTTAAAATTTTCAATCCTATAGTTACTACTTTATAACACCAGGAAGTGGCAAGGACACAAGGATAAAAGGCATTTTTGAAGAAGCAGAAACTCCAATTCTGCCTCCAGCACTTCCTCCAGAACCATTCCCCTAGGCTATGATGCCCCTTAGCACATTAACACATGAGCAATTAACACAACCTCACTTCCCCTGCACAAACCAGGAACAGGAACGCACAGTAACACTTGCCTTTCCCTCCCTCTCCACCAAGAACTGTCACAGACTTCAGAAAGCAGCTTTAGTCTGTGCACCCTCAGCCACTTCAAACGTTAGAAGCAGCCCCCACCCCTATTTTGACACAAGGGGTCTGCTTTGACACAAGACCTTTAAATGGTGGGGGTAAATCAGACATGCCACCTGATTCTTCACCTGTCTAATAAAGCTATTAGCACTGACTATACTCAAAGACAACATACTCCTACACTTACTCATCAGAGCCTCTACAATCCCTTCCCTGACCTTACCTTTGCCCTTGGATCTCTCCCCACTGACTGACCTGTGGTCAAAACAGGTCACCACACTAGCTTCTCCTTTATTATTCCTGTATATTTTCTTCACAGACTGCATCACAAGGATAACCATATAACGCATAGTGATGGAGGTCTGTCTTCTTCCCCAGCGGTCTGAAAGCTGTGTTTAGGGAGTGTCCAGCTGCTCTGCTCAGCATTTACATCTCTTAGCTTAGCACAAAGCACAGACCACTAAACTCCTGTTAAATGGTGGAAAGAATTACGTAGTTCTGAACAAATTCCTTAAACTTTCCCAGTTTCTCTTTGTTCAACCGTAAAAAGGTGATAATAACAGTACAGGACTCCAGAGTCTTTGTAGTATCCACTATTTAAAGCGCTAAGCAGAGCAGGCACTCAACACATGGTAGTTATCCATGCCGTTATTTCCTCCAATATACTATGGGCTACAAGAATAAAGAAGGAGGGGGATGAAGAAGAAAAGAGAAAAAGGAAAGAGGAAGGCGTCCACATAAGCAGTTAGACCTCTGCAGAATAAAACCATATTAAACTATTCCACTAGACACTTGGCCTAAGACAAAAGCAGAAGTAGCTAACATCCAGGACACCTTCTGTCTTGTATCCCGCAGGCGCTCTGAGGAGCCCCATAGTCTGAGCCACAAGCTGGGTATCTCAGACAGGATGAACTAAACCTTAGCTCTTCAGTGTCTACCTTTAGACACTACCTGGGAGAATCCATTCCTTCCTCCTTCCATGTCCTTTAAGAGGGTGTGTGTGTCAAGTGACAGTTCATGCTGTAGAGGATGTAGAGCAAGAACACTCCTCCCCTGCTGGTGGGACTGCAGACTCGTACAGCCACTTTAGAAGTCAGTGTGGCAGTTTCTCAGGAAAATCTAAATCAACCTACCAGAAGACCCAGCTATACTGCTCTTGGTCATATACCCAAAGGATGCTCAATCATACCACAAGGACACTTGCTCACCTGATATCCAAAACTGAGAAACAACCTAGATATCCCTCAATGGAGGAATAGATAGAGAAAATGTGGAATATTACTCAGCTGTTAAAAATAAGAACAACAGAAAATTTGAAGGCAAATGAGCAGACCTAGAAAGAAAAAATCATCCCGAATGAAGTAACTCAGATTGAGAAAGAAAGACACTGTATGTACTCTTCATAAGTGAATATTAGCTGTAAAAATAAAGGGTCTGGCCATCTCCTGTGACCACACTGGCCCATGGCCCAATTGTCATCAGAGGGGCATTGTCCAGCAACTGATGGAAACAGGCAGACCTGCAGGCAAACATTGGGTGAGAATTCAGGGAATCCTGCAGAGGAGGAGATGGTGGGAGCCAGAGAGGTCAGGAACACCATAAAATCAACCGGCCTGGCCTCATGGTGGCTCACAGAGACTGAACTGACAACCAGGGAGCCTGCATGGGTCTGACCTGGGCCCTCTGCACGTGCGTTAGAGGTGTGTAGCTTGGTCTTCTTGTGGGACTCCTAACAACGAAAGCAGGGCATCTCTGATTCTTTTGCTGGCTTTGGGGACCCTTCTTCTTATATTGGGTCACCTTGCCCAGCCTTAGTGCATGGGGAAGTGCTTAGTCTTGCTGCAACTTGATATGCCATGTGGGGAGTGGCGTGGGGGGTGAGAACAGAGTGGGGATGGGGGGCAGGGACTGGGAGGAGAAGAGGGGGGAAAACTGCATCCGGAGTGTAAATGAAATGAATTTATTTTTTTTAAATAATTAATTTAAAAAATTATGTTTCTACTAAGAAAGTAAAGCTTTTCAAACACAGAGATTATCTATAGGATCAGTTGTTTCCCATTTCTATATGTTCACCTCATTTAACTGATATATGTGCCCAGTTAAGTTCAACTGCATCAATTCATGAGTAAATAAGTGAATTGTGAATGAATAATGAAGAGGACATGAGATCACACACAAAATAATAGACTGAGTAGGACCAGTAAGAACAAGTGGACTGCATGTAGAGGCTGTTCAACAATCTAGAACATTCTTATATTCAGAAAGTTTCAAAATAGATTAAAGGAAGCAGAACCTCACAGGAGGCAGCTCTGGGCTGTGTATGCCAACCACCTTAGATTTCACCTGCAGCCTCAACTCTGGGTCTGCTTTGATATAAGATCTTTAAACATTGCGGGAAAATCTCTTAACTGCTGTTTGAGTCTTAACTGTAAAATAGAGATAATGGCATTGACCTTCCTCATTGAGCTATTGTGTGAGATAATTAATTAACAATTACAGATTCTGTTGACAGTATAAAGTATGACATAAATTCTAAGCATTATTTCCATACAGTCCCTGCTGACTGTCCTCAACACATTCAGGGCTCAGTGCCTTTGATCTGCTGCAGTCCCCTGAAATGGGACAAACTCTGCTTTTGTTTCATTAAGTAAATGAATAATGAATGTGATTCATTGGTAAAGGTTACTTAGCTATATCACTTTTTTTTTTTAATGGAGACAGAACTATGTAAGCTCATAGCTACTGTGTCAAAGGGAGAGAAATGGGACAGCTAAGGCCACCGGTACAATAAGATCCAAGCCATGACCCTCAGAAAGGCCCTGTGTGTACCTACCAGGAGAACAACAGAGTGAAGTTATCAAAGGAAGGCAGATCTCTGTGAGTTCAGGACTAGCATAGTCTACATAGTGAGTTCTAGGCCAGCCATGGCTACATAGTGAGATCTTGTCTTTAAAAAATAAAAATAAAAAAAGGACTAATACAGAATGAACCAGACGGAGAGCTGGTCAGGTCCAGTAGCAGGAAGAAGCAGGGTGTAGCCCACATATATGCTCTTGCAGTCAGATCTCATCTCATTATAGAAGAAGTAACTTGTGGTGTTTTGGGAACATTGTTATTTTCGCCTTCTAGCTTTTCTTCTTCCTGATCACTGGTTCTTGGATAGGGAGACTGTGGCTTCTTTTCATATGATCTTTGCTGAAGATAGAGAAGAATGATGTTAGCATCACACAGCTAATGTCTTCTCAGAATCTCCTCCTTAGTTGTTGCCACAAAAATGGCCCTCATCCCAGTGCCAAAGAGAACGTTAATACCAGCTTTCATCCCAAGATTCCAAACATAAATTAGATGACTCAGGGGAAACCCCAATTCACAATGAAAAAGCTAGAAAACTGTTGATTGATTTATTTAATTGACCATCCTCTTAAATTGTCCCTTTTGATTTAGAAATAAATAAATAGACAGACAGACAGACAGACAGATAAGACCTAGAACAAAAGGCCAAGTAGCTAGAGCCATCTGATTCTTACCCAGGTGTCAACACCTATGGAAAAAGTCTCTTATCAGAAGGAGCTGAGAAAGGCAGAAACTTTATCTCTGCCTCTGACCCTGTAAAATATAATCGACTCAAAATATATTAAAGACATTAATGTAAGACCTGAACAATAAATTTACCCTCAGAAAACATATGGGAAAGATTCCCAGATTCACACACCAGTAACGAGTTTCTTCATTGGATTATAGTAGTTCAGGGCAGAGCAAAGGAGATGACTCATGGGACTGCATTGAGTAATGAGCTCCTGCATAGCGAAGGAAACTACCTAAAGATGGAGAAAAACATCTTTGCCAGATGTTCATAAATGTTCTAGAAGACATGAAGAACACAAAAAACCTTAAACACCCCCCCCAAAAAAGGTGGGGTAAATGAACCTGATGTACAGGTCTCTATAAAGGACAAATGGTCAATAAAGGTGTTAAAATGTTCAATCTCTTTAGCCACCAGGGAAGGACAAATCAAGCTACACTGAGATTTCATCTCAGTCTAGCCGGAACGGCCGTTATCACAAAGCCAACAGCAGATGCTAACAAGGTGCTTGAGAAAGGGAAGCCCTTATGAATCACTGCAGCTGCCATGACATCGACATGAAGGAGTTACCTCAACAACGTCAAATTACAGCATTCATAGGCTCCAGCTGTATCGCTTCTATGTGTATACCCAGAAAAATAAGTCAACTTAGCCTAGCAATGTCTACACACATGTTTACCACAGCACTATTCGTAATTGTAAAATTACAGAATCAACATAGGTACCATCAAGAGACAAGAGAATAAAGAAATGGAGTTTAGAGCCAGAGGGAAGGATTAGTGAGTGGAAGTACTTGCCACCAAGCCTGACGACCTGAGTCCACTGTTGCCCTTGGACTCGCAAAATGGAGTGAGGGGACCACTCTCTCTGACCTCTACATGTAGGCAGTGATGTGTGTGCACTCTCATAAATAAATAAAGTTTTAATAAAAAAATGTTTACTGCACTATATAGAACAATGAATATGTGTTGTTTGCAAGAAAATGGAAGGAGAAAAATGTCATCGTGTTAAATGACGTAACCTAGCCCTTTAAAGATAGTACAGCCCATGTCATTCATCTGTGTAACGAGATGGAGGAAGGGGGGAGAGAGAGGACAAGACATAGAATGATGCACATAATAAATGCACATTAAATTCATGTATGGGTGTGTCATAGCAAAACTCTTAGTTTGCTCAATTAATATATGCTGAAAATAAAAGGAGAAGAAAATCCTTTTGCGATTAGATTTTAGAAACGCAGACTATATTTGATAACTCTGCGGGTTAAATTTTTAGATGTTAGAGCAAACCCTTAAATCATATTACTTTAGAAACCTATATAAATTTACAATGTAGTCCTTCTCCTTTATATTATATTACATAATACCCCAAACACACCTGTCATATACCCCTCTACGTTTCATCACCTTGACGACCGCGATTTTATTTCTACAGCGGCCCTTGCTTTTTATTACCATACCTCCGTAATTGTGGTTTTCTGCCGACCTGCTTTTATTTCAGCACCCTTTTGAAAAATCTTCCTTTACTACGCTTAGTTAATTCAAAGTTTGGAAGTATTGGCCCATGTTACAAAACCTTCCGTGGCATGGAACAAGATCGCCACCCAGTGGCTAAAATGGGTTTGCCTCCCTGCACTCTTCCAGATTTTTCCTTTCGGATCTTTATTTCACACTGAAGAGTAAAGCTGTCCTAAGGGAAGGTCGAGCCCTACCCCTTCACTCTGCAGACGCGTGAGTAACAGAAAGATTGCCAGCGTAGTCAAGCCCGGATGCCACAGGAAGGCCAAAACTCATGACACTTTATACCTACATTTTTGACGACAGCTCCTCCAGGCTGGAGGTGACCTTCAAGATTCCCTGCTCTAAAGAGGTGGAAACTGAGGCACAGAAAAAGAAAAATGGCTTCTTGGTGTCCACGAGACTGATTAGCCAGAATTACAAGCATGGTTTTTTCATGGTTAGCTTATTGTTAATTTTCCTAGTAGACTGATTCCATTCGAAATAGTGTAGCCCCCACCCTATCTCCAAGGAGATTCCATGTCTCCAGAGGTGGGGGAACACAGAAGATGAGCATAATTCTAGACATTTTCGAGGTCTTTATTTGAGAATGTCCTTTGTCTCCATTTTTCCTTTGAATTCCTTCTCTGCTCACTTCAAAGCCATCTTAAGAAAGAAGAAAATTCAATAATACTGAAGCATCCTCACCACTCAAGTGACTTTGAGCTCCTGAATTCTTAGATAAACTGAGTTCAAACAGTGTAGCAGAAATAGTGTAGCTTTGCCGACCTCAATGTTCGCAAGATTCTCCCAGTTCACACCCAACTGGTTCCAGGCAAACAGCGCCCCCCTCCCCCAGCACTATTTTATAGGCCTCAGGCTGGTGATGGGAGCATCTTTGGTTTCTGGGCATTCTGAGGCGACTTTCACAGCTTTGTCTCCGTGGCTTTCCTGGTTTACTTGTAGCTCTAGCATTAAGTTCCTCTTTAACCACATAGAAGCAGCCTTTGTCCCTGTATGTCCTGGCACAGGAAATCATAAATGAGCTACTGCTCCCTCACTCTCTCGGGTCTGACTTTTAGGGATAAGTATGACTCTATTGTAAAGAAGCTGTTTGGCCTTGGGGACCTAATAATGGTGTTCTTGGAAGTTACATCTGACACTCCATGCAAATTGGAAGATTGAGCACAAAACTTAAGTTGAAATGTCAAGGTGTTTTCCTTTAACAAGCACTTGAAGAGTCCGTGGCAGGTCCTATGAAGGTACTCATGGGGTTATATGTCTTTATAAACCTTGCAAAGGTGAGACATTTTCATCACCATCAGTTAAAACTATCATCTCATTCCACGTTGTATTCTGTTGGAAATGAATCCTTTAGGAATCTGGCTGAAAGGAAAGTTCACTTAGGAAGACACATTTTTGCCAGCGTTTGGGAAGATGTCTTAAAGAGAATTTCAGCAAAACAAATTCAACAGTATAGATTCCTGACTTGAGTGGCTAGGCAATGCCATTCCTGATATATATAATTTAAAGAACTGGGAGAAAATTTTGGATAAAAAGTAATGGAGGAAGAAATAAAAGTATTAGAGTAAATAATAAAAATCAATAGAACTTACCTCTAGGACAGGAAGTAAATTGCAATAAAAATATTAAACAGACCACAGGAGCCAAGCAATTATTTTATAAAAATATTTGGCTTCAAAAATGTAGGAGGAAATTATCAAAGCCTAGAACCAATTTATTATGAAAATATTCTGTTGCTTTTGGAGATGTTACATTGTTTATGATTTTGCCATGCCTATTTGTTATTTCCTATTCTTCCTTTTCTTATTCAAATAAATATTGACTTTGACATTTAATCTAATATTTGTAACTTTGGATTCTCTTTTTTAAAGAAAGTTTCCAGAGTTGTACATGCCTCCAGAACTTTTCTGACCAGAGCTTCCTTCAGCAGGGAAAAGCTTTTTTCTACAACAGGATCAGAAGCTTAATAAGCCAGAAAGGAATATTACCATGAGACCATTCACACACACAAACACACAAAAAAACACACACACACATACACACACAAACATACACACGCAAACACACATACACACACAAACATACACACACAAACAAACACACACACATATATATACACACACACACAAACACACACACACACAAACATACACACACATATATACACACAAACACACATACGCGTGCACGCACGCACACAAACACACACACAATTCCATTCAAGGGAATAATCAAATGGTGTTTAGTTTTTCTGAGGTTATGTAAGTCACCTTATTTTATAGTAAACTATCTTAAGAGTATATATATTTTAAAAATTACTCACCTTCAGCACTGGTTATTGATCTGCACTATAGCAAGTTCCCAAACTTTAAAAAAAAAAAAAAAAAATATGTCATGTGAGTTCAAGATAGCCATTGAGAATGGAAACTCCCAGGAGTCATGGTCACTGAGGCATGGCCATTCTTTTAGGTTTACAGATTAGTGATAAAATAAGACAGTGTTTTACAAATTGTAGGTCACAACCTACTATTAGGCAATAAAAAGTAAATATAATAAATGGCAACAATAAGTTTAAATTAAATAAGTGATTAAAATAGTATCACTTAGAAAATAGAGGTCATGAGAACAGTGTTTATGAAATTTTTATGTGTGTGTGGGTGGTGGCTGTATGAGGCTCAGACAGGCATTTCTTACTGTTTGAAGTATACGTATGAAGAATACAAGAGTGGTTTCAGATTACAGCTCAGGTCACAGTTTGTAAGAGTTATTTGTAACATTATTGGAATTGGGGGGGGGGGCATTTTACCTGTAGAAATACTAGGTTAAGCCATGATTTAATTGTTTAATGGAACCACAAAGGCCCTTTAAACTCAAAGAGAATGTATGTTGTAATGTGATGAGATGGGGTGTGATATGGTATGATTAATACGAGTGTCATGATACACCATGACATGATATAAATGAGCTATCATAGTATGTGTAGCCCTAAACTACAACTCTCACTTCTCTGCACCATCTCAGATTCATGATTCCTACACATACTGTTTGAAAGATAATCTCAAAATGTCAAGGTATGTATGTATGCATTTCACATACACTTAATATTTTATAATAGTTTGAGGTTTCACATGTTGTATTGCTACTTGATTTGCTAGCACATGATTGTAAGCTTAAGCCATTATGACAGATAAGAGCCACTAACCCTTCTTCACGATCTTCCCTCAAGAAAGAATGAGAAAGGTACTAAATGAACCAAAATGAACACAGCTTTATAACTGGGTAGTGGTTAGATCAAATGACATATTTGTTTTAAGGTTCAACATTTGTGATTCTATCCTGGGATAACTCTCTGGTGTTAAAATTGTCAGTGCCTCTAAATAATGAAGCCCGAGAAGAAAGAGCTATATGCAACAGACAAGCTTAATAAAAATCCGCAGGAGGGAAAGTCGTCTTTCATGAGAGGCACAGAATACTAAGTGAATATGTAATTCTCTGAGCTCCTTTTGTCATACGTTACAATAGCAATAAGGGAACTAGATGCTGATGCTTATTTGATTTCAGGACCAACAGAGTATTGATTTCAACACTACACAATTCGTGATGATTATATATATAGCTGACTATATATCTTCTCGATAAGTGTATTTAGAAAGGAAGGAGGGAAGGAGGAGAAAAAAAAAACACTAATGAAATGCTTTCAATGTGTGGACCACTGTATTTGGTCCATTACATGCATTATCTTGGAAGTATAATGAAACATGATGCATGCTTTTTAATGCTGCGAAGTATCTATTACTCTGTTCACATCACAGTGAAAGAAACTAGATTAGTTTTCCATGGCTGCTGCATCAAATTATGACAAACCTGGTGACTCTAAACAGCATGAATATATTATCTTACGGCTCTGGAGTTTAGCAGTCTGAAGTGGGTCTCACTGAGCAAACAAATCAAGATGTCAACAGGAAGAACTCCTTCCTGGAGACTCAAGGGTTAAGATCTTGGGATTTTCCAGCTACTGGAAGCTTCTCATTTCTTGAAGGCATGGTGTCTTAGTTAGGGTTACTATTGCTGTGATGAAACACCATAACCAAGAGAAAATTGAGAAAGAAAGGGTTTATGTGATTTACACTTTTGCATCACTGTTCATCCTTGAAGGAAGTCAGGACTTAATTAGGGCAGAAACCTGGAGGTAGGAGCTGATGCAGAGGCCATGGAGAGTGCTGCTTACCAGCTTGCTCTTTATGACTTGCTCGGCCTGCTTTCTTATAGAACCCAAGACCACCATAACAAGCATGACCCCAACCACAATGGGGTGGATCCCCCCCCCCATCAATCACAGCTTATGGGTAAGATGGATCTACTGAGACAGCTTTTCAGACCTTCTTCACAGACTGGATTCTAACTTTAAGTACAATGGGAGACCCCATGTAGGTGGGTGACTTTGTTTATGTGTTTAGTGTTGTTTTGCTGTTGACTAAATGGGTTTAGGACAAGAAGACAGAACTTTACAGCCTCTCCGATGACTCTAGATGACATAATATACATAGTATTCATGACTATCTTGGCCTTAGTCCTTCTCTACAAAACCAGAACCATCAAGCAGAATCATTTTCATGAGAACATCTCTCTAGTGCCTCCTTTCTAATTCCCTCTTCCACTTTAAGGGTTTGTATGACTTGTTGGGTTTACTTCAATAACCCAAGATAATCTATCTTGCACTCAGATCACTGGACACAACTCCTAGGACTACACCCAAAGGGCTGTGAGTCCTACCACCGAAACTCCTGCACATCCATGTTTACTACTGCACTCTTCACAATAGCTAAGAAACAGAATAATCATCTGTGCCCATCAACAAAAGAGTGAATAAAGCAAATGACCTAAACATGCACACGGGAATTTGATCCATAAAGAAGTCATGATGCAGTCACGAGACATCTGCAGGAAAGTGGATGGTACTCAAATTATTATGTGAAACATAAGCCAGACTGAGAAAGAAAAAGACCTAGGACTGCATGTTTTTTCATCATGTATAGATCCTAGATTGTGTGTGTGTGTGTGTGTGTGTGTGTGTGTGTGTGTGTGTGTGTGTGTGTGTGGTGTGTGTGTGTGTGTGTGTGTGTGGTGTGTTAGGTCATGAAGGTACCATAAGAGGGGAGAAAGAGATCTAACAGAAGGAGAAAACTAAAAAGAGGGTAAAAGGAGCATGCGACAGAAAAGGAAAGGTAGGCAATCAGGGGGAGGGGAAGCACTGGGAAGAGAACGGGATGGAAGAGGGTCAACAGGGATGATGGACGGTATGAAAAGGCTGTGATGAACAGTAATTTGGAAAAAAATAGAAGAAAATATCAGCTGATGAGTAAGCCAAATACCACATTGCCATGAATGTCACCCAGCATCCTCACATTTCAGACTAAGATGCAGTTGTGTTAGAACAGGAGACATTACTCTGCACAATACAAAAGGTACTTTAGATACCTTGCCTAAGGTTGCACAAGCCAAAGGTACCGGAACTACATTCTCACCCCCAGCTCCCTTGCTCTATTCATTACCCTTCACTGAGCAGTTGTTCTGAAACTTGTGAGGAACCAGTTCACAACTGTAGAAAAATATATTATCATATTTTCAAGGAGCTTACATTTCAGCAGAGAAAACAGACATAGAGGAATATAAAAGTAAGAAAAATAATGGATCAACTGCTACAGGAGAGTTGTGCTGAAGGATGCAGGCTAGGGCTGAGATGACGTCACAGAAAGATTGCCACTAAACAGAAAGAGCACTACCTGGCAGCATTTAGCCTGCATGTACCAAAGTGGTGAAAATTATCAAAACATTGAACCACAACGCAGTCACATCATCCAGAGATCGATGCTCCAAACCTCCCTGTTTACTCCTCAGGACATTCACATTGAATCTTTATTGGGACTCCCCAGACATCCCTCTAGACCAGCATCCCTGAACTTAAAGCTTGATCTGTGGAGGCATTCCATGACCGTCCTCCAGTTCTATGAGCTTAGAATTCTTGCTGATTGCTGGGTCAGTCATTTCTCGGTGGATGATACAGCAGAGACATACACACAAAGGAACAGAAGAAGTTGTGTGGTGCTATCAAAGCAGAACCTTTGGAGAAAATATCTAGATGTGATATTTAGCAGCATGCTTTTAAAAAAATTAAAATGGACAAGAAAACTAAAGCAATGTAAAAACCAAGGTTTAGGGGAAATTATCAGAAGTGAATTAAATAGCTCTCTTGTTAGATTTTGTTCCAAAAGTTCTGTATGAAGAGATCATCTCAAAGCTGAAGGTGTGTGTGTGTGAAAGAGGTGGTGGGGGAGAGGGAGGGAGGAGAGAAAGAGACAGAGATAGACAGTGAGAGAGAGAATGAGAACCAGCCAGCTGAAGAGTGGGAGGTGAGGATTCCAGGCAGAGAACACAGCCTGATGCAAGACGAGAGAGGGGAGAGCTCGGGATGTTTGAAAATGTAAAGAAAAGCAGTAGAGCCACAGCTTATGGGTAAGATGGATCTACTGAGACGGCTTTTCAGACCTTCTTTGCAGACTGGATTCTGACTTTAAGTGCAATGGGAGGCCCCGTGTAGGTGGGTGACTTTGTTTATGTGTTTAGTGTTGTTTTGCTGTTGACTAAATGGGTTCAGGACAAGAAGACAGAAGCTGTTACAAAAATGTAAGAAATGATGCCAGCAGTCGGGATGGAGTCAGGCACCAGAACTGATGTCTTAACCTAATTTTAGGAGTTGCTGATAAATATGGGATGCAGGGGTTGAGGGGCCAGATGGGTCCCTCAATTTGGGGATGGCTTGCTGTGTGGGAAAGTTGATGTGCAGACAAAGTTTCACAGAAAGAAGTAAGCATGCCAAAAGAAGAGACTCATGATTTCGACAGTGAGAGAAGTCAGCACATAAACAGGGAAAGATGTGGAGTTGGTACAGCCATTTGGAGAACAGATGGCTTCCAACAGTCCTTGTGAGTCAGCACAAGGCAAAGTTGAAATGGATAGACCATGAAGGCTGATCACCCAAGTTGAACCTCCTTTGTCGAGAGTTACGTGAATTTGGACACTCAGCTTCTTGGTTCTTCAGTTTCCTCATCTCTAAACAAGGACATTCTGTGCATGTTGAAAGTTAGTGTTAAAAGGCAAGGCTGTGATTGGACTAGTTAAAAATGGCTATGATTCATCCCAGCACCTTTTGGGGGGATGCCTACGCAGGCTGCTCAGGCTCACTAAGAGTTAGCTGGGAGACACTCCTTTGCTGCCTCTCCTGGATTGCAGGGTCAAGACTACAAAGATACTTCTCTCGGTTGGCCTTGTCTTGTTTCTCTTAGCCCTGCAGACTCGTGACAAGCAGAGGCAGCTGAGCACCAGTGAGAAGGACAGCTAAGTCGTCAGCAGGCCAGGCTGTGGAACCGATAGGTAGTCAGCATTGTGACAGCCATAGAAGAAGCAGGTGACAGTTGTTCAAGAGTAGCTAGGGAGGAGGGCGATAGGGAGAGAGAGACCAGGGTTCCTGCTACTTGGGCTTATACACAACCAGTGCTTTCTAGACACAGGAGGTAACTGTAGCCAGAGATGTTTGGACAGTCCTTGACCCTTTGTTTGGGTCACTGGCTCTGAAACGGTATCTGGTGGAGAGTCTTAAGCTACCAGAAGCCACTTGGATATAAATTTGTTCTCAAGTGACAGTTGTTCGAGAGTAACTAGGGAGGCAGGTTGGGAAGTAACTAGGGAGGCAGGTTGGGAGGGGATGACAAGACAGGATGGAGAACTGAGGGTGAAGGACTAAAGGCTGGGAGGAGACAGAGAAGACAAACTAGAGGAGTTGGTCATCAGAAAAGTTCCAGAAAGCTGTCCAATCTCTAGAACCAGCACTGAGACCCTTGGACAAGAGCTACAATAATGGCTGCTATTAAGAGCCAAAGATCCCAACTTCATTTCATAGGCTATTGTTGATGACTGAGAGAATCCCAATACCTAAGCCCTCCTGGAAGCTACGCCATCAGTGACAAGAAAGAGATGAGGGAGCCTAGGTCCACAGGAAGACCTCTCAGGGCACCAAGAGGCACAATACCCAAGGCCTGAGGGACTACACTAGAGGGTACCACTTCCTGCTGCTCCTGTCTACCTGGGACTAACACAAGTGGATGGAGGGACAGCCTGCACAGACAAGGTTTGGAAGCTTCTTTGTGTCTGCCCATGGTTTCTGTCAGCACACAGAGCAAAAGGAGACTCTTCTCCAACCGGCTAACGGGTAACTCTGCCAACAGGAGAAAATCAGAATGTGTCTATGGTATTTATCCAAGCAACTGAAATTCAATAGGGAAAGATCAATTGGGCAGTGGAGAATAGTGAAGAGAGTGATTAATTTGGGCATATTTAGGGGAAAGACAGTGCAGCAGGCAGAATAGTACGGACAATCCCCTAGCAGTCTGGAGGTACTGACACCACGTGGACCAAAGTGGAAATCAGAAAGCTCTGTCCTTCTGGACCAAAGTTGAGTAAGTCATAGGCTAGTAAGAGGGCTCAGCAGGTCAAGGCACTTGGCACCAAGCATGACAGTCTTATTTTATTCCAACAGATTCCTACAAGTTGTTCATCATGTCCACATGCATGTCATGGCATGTGTACACACACACACATAGATGCACACACATATATACATGCATGAATACACTCATACATACTCACTATGCTTACACACATGTGCACACACATGCATATGCACACATTAAACATAATTTTAAAGAATCAAGTCAAGAAGACAGCCCCATCCTTTTTCCACCTGTACTACTGCACATCAACTGGAGGGGGGAAAAGTTAGTTGTTTCTCAGCAGGTACCGAGCATATCCAACGTCTGATATACAGACTGTGTGAATCTAGAGGTGGAAGGCGTAAGAGCAAGGGAACTGAGACAGAGAAAAAGGATGTAAGCTTACTTCCTAGTCTGCTCCAGACCGCTCAGAGAGGAAACAGGAGCTAAGTAAGGATGCCCACATGCCCAAGAATGTGCAGGTGTTAACTGAACCCAGACTCCTAGTCATGCAGCAATTGGCCTCCATGTCACATTTCTAATAAATAGTACATCTTCACTGCAAATGTGTTTATATTCATAATTTTATTTATTAAGATTGTTATTAATGAAATGTTGAGGTTCAAAGGAGAATAAAAGCTGATCTTTACAAAGCCTTTACCAGTTGCTGGCTTATTGTTCATTCACATTTTTGTGAGAAAGAAAAACTATTCATGTTCTCTAAGTCATTCTAGTCATCCTTAGTTCAAGGGGCTGTCTGCCTTCATCACTTTGTTAGGACACTTTACAAAAATTCATAGATCTTTGAGGGCAATAAGCAAGCTTCCAAATACTGCCTGGAATAGTGAAAAATAACATATTTTTAAAAGGATTTTATTGTGGCACTATTCCCTGAGGCAAAGAGCCTGTACTACTCACCATAGGTTGCCCTGTTTTCTATCCCAAGCCTACTCAAAATTACCATATTTCTTTTTCCCTAAAGGTAGAACACAAGCTTCCTTTGTGAACAATGAGCATCAAACTGCCATTTAAAAAAAAATTAAATGTGTGGTAAAGGCCGGCCCTTAATGTTTTTCCAGAGCATTGAGCCATATTTTAGGATTATAAAATACTATCAGAAAAAGGCACTTCACATACCAAAATAGACATTTTATAAAGTTCAATTTGGCAATTCCAAATCACATTTAGTTTTCTCTGAAAATTCCTATATGACAGGAAGATATTGGTCTTTGTGGCTTTCAAATCTCTCCCAGGGAACCAAAAAATGACAATCTTTTAGAATTAGCATTTTCTCATAGACAGACACTAAATTACCAATATCAATAAAGTCACATGCATTTTCATTAAAATAAATAACTAATAGGTTCTATATTGCTATTCTGGGATTCATGCAAATCAGAAGTCTCCATTATCATTTAGTATGAATCACTTGTAGAGCTTCATTTTCACAGATAGGTGGAGCTAGCAATTTCTGTTTTAATTATAATATTTTAGCATATTAAAATCTGTATCTAGATGAAGCAGATACTTCAAAGCCTTAAAACTGATGAAGCTGCATAGCTCTCTTTTAAGGGATAATATATCACTAAAACAACCCCTGCTGATTTCACAGGCTTTTGCAAGGAGTTATGCATAATTTTCTGAAATTCAAAGGCTTAAGATCAGATATTTATGATGCTAAAAACTAGATCTCAAGAATTATTGAAAACTTGGAAGACTTTCCTAAGACAGATTCTTTTCACTCAATAACTATTTAAAACAAGGTTAATAATAATAAAAAAGTAAAATAAAAAAATTTGAATTCTAGACTTTGCTCCACCACTTAGCAAAGGGGCAATGGTTGGATGTCTTTGTGAACATTTACAAAGAATTTAAATGAGAACTGAAGAAGTGGCTTGGGACATAGCTTTGTAAATGGGCCAGAACACCTCAAAGGAAGATTATTGAAGATGTCATGGTGAAATCCCTACTAGATTTGGGAACAAATTCTCAGGAATCTAAACTGCTGTTTATGATGAGGTGAGTTTTTAGGTTGATATCACTACTTTAAAAAATTCATATGATTACATCCTGGGTCATATGAACATCCTTCTTATGAGTGACACACAGTGCGCCATGTGTCTATATGACAACCTTAATGGCAGATGATTCAACTTCAGTTGTTTCCAAGCTATTGAAAACAGAAACAGACACAATATGTGCTTCCCATGTTCTCCCCAGAGATAAAGAAACAGATTTTGAGCAGATTTGTTTTAATCCAGAAAACCCATGAGAACATTCTATTATATATGGTATAGCTTAGTATGAATAAGTGTAACTGAAAAGAATTCAGGCAACATATCGAGTAGTGATTTTTACATTATTTGACATTATAAAGTAGTAAAAAGGGGGCTGGAGAGATGACTCCAAGGTTAAGAGCACTGGCTACTCTTCCAGAGTCCTGAGTTCAGTCCCCACCAACCACATGGTGGCTCACAACCTCTGGTGCCCTCTTCTGGAATGTAGGAAGAACACTGTAAACATAATAAATAAATCTTTTTTTAAAAAAGTAAAACCATGTGCAGTTACTTTGTAGGTTTGCATATATGTGTTTTGCTTTAAGTAGTCACGTGGAAACTATAGATTTAAGTTCATACCTAGATTCATATATGTATATATATGTGTGTGTATATATATATATATAACATAAAATGAACATGTTGATTAATTTATAATAATTTCAGTTGATGCAGTACTTGAAGGGTCTGGTTACTAAGGTTTGGAGCAGGCAGAACTCAGGTTGTCTTTTGTAGGTACATTGCTGGGTGGCTCTGGGTGAGTCAAATGACTGTACTTGTCAGTACTTCTTCACAGTTGGACAGTGATAATCTCATTACCACAGGAACACAGAAATTAAAAAAAAAAAAAGACTGAATGGATGCCTTCTAGGTGTTGTGGTTTCCCATTAGCTTTTCTTTTTCTAAGTAACTACCAGAAACATGAACAATGTGTGATTCATTTATAACCAATGCAACAACTTGTAAGGGAAAGCAGAGCTAAGAAAAATATTTTATTATATTATATATAAAATATTATAAAAAATATTTTAGCAGCTTCCATTTATTTCTTTTTCTTCCCCTCAGATGTTCATAGGAGAGAACTCTAATGTGTCTTCTCTCTACACTTGAATGTAAGCATCAAAAGGTCTTTCTCCATTGGCTTCCCTGCCTGATGGGCAAGCCTTCCATTTTCAAGTGTGGGTATGCTGCTGAACTGTCCTGAGTTCACCTTTAACACTATGTCACAATAAAGTCTATCCATTTGCTGTATTATAACAATTAGTGGGAGAATAGTTCTAAAGCATTCAGTTGTGAAGCCTGGCACTTTCCTTTAGCTGAGCTGTTTTAATATAAATCCCTTTATGGTTCACTTTCCAAATACTTCTCTGAAAGAAGGGGAAAGTGTAGTGGATTTATGATGTTTCATTGTAAATAATTGTCTCGCCTATGAGTTTAATAAAAAGCATTGATTGGCCAAAGGCAGGCAGGAAGTGTGGGCGGGGCTACCAGACTAAGAAAACTCTGGGAAGAGGAAGAACAGAGCAGAAATGCCACAGAGACTCCACAGTTGCCAGATAAGCCAGAAGATGCAGAGGACAAGTATACTGCTCAGAGAAAAGGTACCAAGTCCCATGGCTGAACAGGAAAGACTACAATGCTTGAAGCACAAAAGGGCCCTAGAAAATCTTCAAAGGCTAAACACAGAGTGGTCCTGATTCTGACTGTACTGTCATTGCTTAAAAATGGCAGCCACCACACACATAAACTACAGCTGGACTCCATGATCTTCTAGTGGAATTAGTAATATGTATCCTATTTCATCAGACTACCACTGAGAGATTTTTTAAGGGATATGAAACAATACTAATAAATGATATCAAAACACTGCTCAAATTTTAGAGTCTAAGTCAATAAACAAAATTATAGCATATTTAAAGATCCGGAATGGCTTTCCTTCACAATTCTAAAACTAGGCAGCCCTTGAAATTCTTTCAAAGAACCCTGACCAGAAAATGGTCAGACATTGTTTATGACAAGAAAGGGGAAGAATGATCTAGAGACAATCTAGTTGATTATAAATAGGTGTTTTGCTTTACATGAATCAATTGGTCTCCTGCTGTTGATTAAAGCTGGGTGCTATTGTCTGGCAGACATTCAGCTATTTGTTCAAAAGTCTAATTCCTAAATTTGGTTTACAGTCTGGCTAACCTATTCAAAGAGTCTATAGTTCTCTGAGTTCTGTGGTATACTACGGCTGGATGGAAGTTCGGGGAAATAAGCCAAATAAGACAAGAATAATGCATGATTTTTTTTTTCTCCTACATACTGGAGGGGGGAAAAGAGTTGGAAGTAAAATAACTCTTAGGAGTGAGAAACAAAGAAACGGAGAGGGGAACGATTAACGGTAATAGAGGGAGTAAGTATGATCACAGTATGTTGTGTGCATATATGGGGAAAGTCACAAACCCGCCCATAACTTTGATAATGAATATAAACCATTTATTTCTAAAGGTTGAGGTTTTCCTCAGCTAGATATATTTTGATGGACCAGAAGAATCCGAATTCTAGTGGCTGAACCTCTCCACAAACCCGAAAGAGATAAGATAACCCCGGGGAAACTCCTTCAGCTGCCAAATCATTGCTCTGGTAACTGGCCACCGCGGACAGCAAGCTGACCTTACTTACACCACACACCACCCGGCGCTCCCAGTTTTGAGCTACTTAACAGAAGAAAACACTAAGGCTGAGAGAAGTGAGAGAAACAAGGAAATAAAAATACCTACTCTACGGGGGGAAACTGCCAACAGAATACAATTCATCCTTCCCGCTACTAATCAAAAGTCTAACCTTTGGAAAGGCTATGGAGCCTCCTAGAGGTGGGGCTACAAAACCCCGCCCACAAGGGTACGCCCCCCGTAGGCCCCGCCCCTCTCCGCACCCAGCCTGCACTGCTCTCTTCCTGACGCTGTCGTGCGCCCCGAATACTTACAGACTTCCTGTCAACTTCGTCATTTCCGATAGCCTTCTCCAACCAATAAGGTGACCTCAGAGGTGGGTCATCGTCTCCCGGGCCCCGCCTTCCCTGCTCGGTAAAAACTTCCTGTTGCCCTCATGGCTGCCTCGGGGAAGCTCGGCAATTTTCGTCTTCCCCCGTTGCCCACCATTCGGGAAATCATTAAGTTGTTCCGACTGCGAGCCGCAAAGCAGCTCTCCCAGAATTTCCTCCTGGACTTGAGGCTGACAGGTGGCTGAGTCGTCCGTTCTCCGGGTCTCCCCTCTGGGCGCAGGCGGGTGATGGAGCAGGGCTGGGCGGGCGGCTGTCAGTCAAGCGCTTTCCCGAGCTCTAGCAGCACGCGAGCAGGACGTGAGTCCTCGAGCTTTATAATGAGCGGGCTTTTCTTGACCCTGTTGCCAGTCTGTCCTTCATTAGCCTTGTTCGGTAACTTGCACCTGTAATCTCAGTACTCGGGGACCAGAGTCCTGGGGATTACCGCCAGTTAGAGACATAGAGACCCTATTTCAAAAACGAATCAAAATAATCAGTGAATAGATACTGCAACAACATTGAGTTTGCAATTCAGTTAATTGACATCCTTACGCCTCTTTAAAAGTCACTTTTATGCGGTATAATTTATATAGGGTAAGGTCACCAGTCAGCCAAATTTTGCTGAGTTTTCACAGGTGGTTCATTAATTTCCTTTCCCCCAGGTGTTAGTGATGCTTTCTGCAAGATGAGATTGTGAGAATAAGGTCCATCTGTTTCAAATAAGGGCGCTAGTTGAATGTTGGAGGATTTAAGATTTTAAGTTTTGATTTAAATTTTTTTATTTAAATTGACGGACCATAAAGCATAAATTAGTAACTTATTTCTTGAACTTGGAACCTTTATTCTTTCAGTAGCAATATTAATGTGGTAAAACAGTTAAGTCCACTTAAGTTTTCTCATCTTGTATTAAGATCACATACTTTTAGAGTCTTTGGCTCCAGCAATAGCTAATACCATCCTCCCAGCCCTTAGCAAATATTAACTGGAAAGCACCATTCTCTACTGAAATTGTTTTTTTAAAGACAGTCTCCTGTGTCTCAGATTCATTATGCAGCAGATGACACTGCTGACCCTCCTGCCCTCACCTCCCAAGTGCTGACATTATAAGCATGTGTCACCATACTCAGTTAACAAATGCCCAGTGTGGAACCCCAGGCTTCAGGAATGCTATACAAGCACTCTATCAAATGAACTACATCCCTACCCATTTAGTTATTCACTTCCATTCTATCTTGTACACACCCCCCCCGGGGGGGGGGGGGGGAGTAAGTTCCAGATTCTTAGGCCTTTTATCCACTTTTTTTTTTTTTTTTTTTTGTGGGAACCAAAGTGAAAGGGAGTAAAGGTACTTGACCTAGTGAGCTCAGGTGGAGTAACAGTGAAACTCAAACAGGTTTGATCCGGCATCTTTGGTATCTGCTTATATTTAAGCGTTTCTGCCAAGCCACTGCCCGACCTGTTTTGTGTTCCGTTTGTAAGACTGAGAGTATTAAGTTCATAATTCTCCTGCTTAATAAATCATTCTCGTTCTCTCTGAGAGACCAATTGGCAACCTGTAACAAAACAAGGATTTGCTTTTAGAATCCACACCTTGGGTGGAACTCCTGCCATTTGCTTTTCTCAATGACAGTTGATGTGTAGTTCAGATAAATTATAACAGAATGGTAAAAGAATGTACATAATGTCATCCAAAAGAGATATCTGGAGGAGTGTTGATTCTCTCTATTATACTATTTGGGAGTGGGTAAGCAACATTTGCCTTTACGCTTACCTAAATTGATAATCAATAGCCATCAACAGGGTTGTACAGTGTCCACATTCAGTGCCAAGAAGTGATCATGTGTTTTCAATACTAGAATTTCCACTGTCCAGTTTCATAAATTTTAATATTTTGCCATCAGTAAAACTAATCCATTATGGTTTTGTATGTGCGTGTGTGATTTTCTAGGTTCTGCTAACTTATGCTAACTGAAGAATTAGTCATCCCTTTTTAACATGCATTAGCAGAGCTTAAAATTTCAAGTAGTAAAGCCAAACCTTTTTTTCTGGAAATGATGAAGAATTCAGATTTTAGCATCTACTGGGAATTTGTTGTGGCTCATTCTGACCTCCAAATAACTGCAGGTGAAAACAGGGACGGACGCATTCTCCTTCTGGATTTTTACATGGAAAAATGAGTGTGAAAGTCATCAGATATTTAATGTTCAAGGGTATATAACGAAGCACTGCTGGCTCATCGAGTCGAGTCTCAGGAACTGGTTGGTTAAGTGGAGAAACATAAAATACAATATTAGTTAAATTGGGGAAATTGCCAGAATAATCGTGTTTAAGAACTGGTACAGTACAGTGATGTAGGATATAATGACTGTTATGTATTAGAGATAAATAATAAAGTTAACTAACTTTTTTTTTCTTTTTTAAGACAAAATTGTAAGGAAAGCTGGCAATCTAGCAGATGCTTATGTTTATGAAGTGGGTCCCGGGCCTGGAGGAATCACAAGATCAATTCTCAATGCCAATATTGCTGAACTTCTGGTGGTTGAAAAGGACACTCGATTCATTCCAGGATTACAGGTGAGATACTTAAAGTGTCTTTTTTAGCAAAAAAAATCTGAATGAAATCTTAAGTCATGATTCTAATGTCCCTGTCATAACCAAGGACTTCGAAGCAGGCAGTTCAAAACTGCAGCTCTTCAGGCCCATCCCAGACGTTAGGGTTCTGCCAGAAGTCTAGAGAAGTGTGTTGTGTACAGGAATACCCAAATGGTCTGTTGGGTACAGTTTGAATAAAAGCACTTTACACGTGGATGCTATCTAAACTAATCATGTCTGCGGTCTTGTTTATTTCTACACTGTGCTGTTATGGCCAAGTTCTATAGAAAGGAATAAAACTAAATAATTGTCAATAATGACCAATTGGCGTGACTTTGGAGAACTTTTTAGGTTCCAAAAAGCATTTACACACATAAACAATGAAAAAGATGCATTCTAGAGCCTCATCAAGAGGAATTTTAGTTGCTGATTTTAAGCATTTTTACAAGAGAATTTTTATGTGTAAAGAAAGAAGTTACACCACTCAAAACTGTACATGAGGTTTCAGTGAAATTTTAGACACACGGGTGTTGTTATAGAAAAAAAAAAAAACTGAAGGGCTGGGTATGTCTCACCTGAATTGTGAGAACCTAGAGTGGGTGTTTTCCCTCTGCCCATCACAGGCAGACAGTGGAGAATAAGCTGGTTTTGATTATTATAGGAAAAAAAAAAAAGGCAAGTAAGTGGAAATTCAGGGAGGCAGACTTGAGGGTTTGAAATAAAGGGGGAAGTTGAGTTTCTAAAGCACTGGAAAACAGCAGAACAGATTATATCAGGGATCTTGTAAAGGCTCTTGATGGCCGAAAGGCCTTTTTGTTTGATTCTTGTGTAATTCTAAAACTTGAGTCCTGAGTTTTCCACCCATATGTGTAATAATATATTATTTGACTATAACAGATCAGTAAAATTATACACTATACTTTCACTAAGAAGAAGCCATGGCTCACACTGTTAGTCCCAGCACTTGGGAAGCAGAGGCAAGAGAATCTCTGTGAGTTCAAAGCCAGCCTGGTCTTCAAAGCAAGTTGCAGGACAGCCAGGACTGTTACACAGAAAATTCTGTCTGGGAAAAAAAAAAAAAAAAAACCCAAAGACTGGAGGAGGTGGATCTGTCCTCAGATATCTCTGACTATTTTTATTATATTTGAAAATATCCTCGCAGTGTTTAAAAATAGTATACAAAAATACTTGTGTATATTAGAATAGTTTGAAAAAATTTGAGACTTTGTTGTAGGCAGAGTTTCTCTGTGTCTTGGCAGTTGCCCCAACACATGGAAACTTCTTATTATAAATGCTCGGCCAATAGCTCAGACTTGTTACTAGATAGCTCTTACAACTTGCCCCATTTATATGAATCTACATTCTGCCAAGTGGCATTACCTCTTTTTTTCTTGCACTGCCTGTTTCCTCTGCATGTCTGGCTCAGTCCTCCTCCTTCCCAGCATTCTCTCTGCTCCCAAAATCCTGCCTAGCCCTCAGCCAATCAGCTTTTTATTAAAAACAAGAGCAATTCATATTTACATACGCACAGAAGCAATCATCCCTCAGCATTTTGTGGACACTTCTTTAGAAAACTAGCGATTTTATTTTTCTCATCTGCCTTCATCTGGTTTTCATGTATGAAGTAATTGCATAATATTGACTTATATCTAGTTTTGCCAGTCAGAATTCATTTCAGATTGCTAACTTAGTTTGAGGAGTAATAAATGATAATGTGAAATTTAGTAGTGTGGGGTTTCATTTTGGATTTTTGCTTTAAGAACCGCATCTTCATTGGCAGTGGAAGTAGGAATGTTATTTTGGGTAGGATTATCTGATGATAAAAAGAAACTGATAACTGCTGTGTTGTTCTCTTTCTCGTCATTCTTTTAGCCCTGACTGACACTCTTATCCTCCAAAGAGACATTTAACAGTCATAGTTCCCCATCTGTAATGCGCGTCTGTCGCACAAATTCTGGTTGTAATAAAGGAAATTCAGAGACAGATCTCAGGGAAAGGCTGAGATATCAAAGAGAGGAAACACCACAGTCAGATCTCACCCAGCTGTCTTCCAGCTTCCTCAGCCTCGCTCCTCGTGGCTTCTACTGCATGAATCTGTCTTTCTATGCCTTACTTAAATACCTTCTTCGCCCAGTTGTTTCATATACAGGTTAAGAATAAAAGCGTGGGCTCCTACTATTTGGTAGTTAGCCTTGAACTCACAGAAACACAGAAAGATCTCCTCTGTCTCTGGAGTTATGGGATTAAAGGCCTGGCACCACCACTGCCTGCCTGGGAGCCTGGAACTCCCTCTGTAAACCAAGCTGGCCTCAAACTCAGGTCTGCTGGGATTAAAGGCATGAGTTACCACTCTATGATTCTCCTGGACTGACTGTGATTATATCTCTGATATTCCAGACTGGTTTTATTAAATATATAACATATCACCACATATCCTCTTTTGTGTCAAGAATAAAAAAGGTTATAACTAACATAAGAAAAACCATATGCAATAGGTACAATAATTATATACAATATATACAAACAATAATTACATGAGTAATGTTCAGTCCATTAACAATTGACAATTCAAAGAAAATATTCCATTAATTATCCTATTCTGGTAAGTCCAAAGGATTATACCTAATTCACTTTCTACCTAACTTGTATTACTAACATTAAAACTATATGTTGATGTCTCTAAAACTTAAACATTTTAACTTCTGAATTTCTTTTCTAAAACTGTCACTAGAAAACTATAACTATAACTATGTCATCTTTAATGCCCTCAGAGACTCAAGAAGGAAGTAATATTAACTAATTAAACAGCATGGGCAAGCAAGCAACTTCCAAAAAATGTAAAAAATAAAACAACTGGCTGCCTGGACAGTCACCCAAGGTTCTTCTGTATCATTGAAGCATCCATCTTCAGCCTACAGGCCTAACATGTCTGACAGACTTCTCTGTGAAGCAGAATATTCTCAAAGACCTTCCTACCTTGTCTTGGCAAGGTTCAGCGATTCTCTTGTGGGTGTGTCTCCTGCTTGTCCAATTTGAACATCATACTGTCAGCAGTCAAGGCAAGAGCACTTTCTAGCCCAGTGGCTAACTTTAGTTACAAAGAAGGTCAACTGTGTATGGAGTTTCTCTGAAGTAGATTGGTACTGCCAGGAGTAGACATGTCTTGCTGTCATAAAAATAATAAGAACCTATGTTATTAAAATATCTTAAATGCCATATTCTATGGATCTCTGAAATGTTTGAATAAGACCTATTCATCTAAAAAATACCTGATCGTGAAAACATATCTAATATGACTATGTTTGATTGTAATGTCTAACTGCTGACTTGCATTTCTTCATATCCTAATTAGTTGGTAATGAAAACTTTGATAGACTAGCAGTTCGTATTGCATTGTTAGATGAACTGTGTAAGTACAATACCTTGAACAAGCATATAGATATATGTACAGTAGCAAAATTAGTCTCAACTTTATATGAATATACACAATTTGTATACAATATACAAATATCCAGTCCAATGTAAAATATTTAAAGCTAGTAATTCCTTTTTAAAAGTAGATTCAGTAACTTACACTTATATCCTATCGTGTCTGTATCCCTCTTTTTTCTTTCTTTCTTTTATTTTAAAGAAGAATCCTGAATCTAATCTCTCATTTAGGCTTTTTGTAACCATAACAAATAACAGTTTTTAATCAATTACCCTAAACAATGACAATCATCCATAACCCATTGAAAGACCAAAAACCACCTACCCCATCTCTTAGGAATGTGAGCACCGTGTTCTTAAATTTACTTCTTGCTGTCTAAGGGTGATGGCATCTTTAGGGGATCCTGAAAAGAAAAGTTTTGTTGATTGTCAAGTCCTGAAATAAGTAGCTATATCATTTATTGTTCAGTCACTGCACAACAGGAAAGTGCATGGCTTGTCTCAAGTCCTGGCTATAGTAGTCTGTGAAGCTGGTTCATCTCAGCGACCCACCTCGAAATTGTCCTGAGCAGTTTGTAGTCCAAATCTGATCTTTAGTTAGTGTTTGTCAGCCTAGTGGTTTTATCAGAGTCCATGTGAAACCATCATTGTAGCACCCCATCTTCCTTTTGGATACTTTAAGTTCACAATTAGGTTAGGCCTTGTCATGGATCACTGCAGAAAACTGCTAAGAGACTAAAACCCAACACAATGTACAGGAAGCTAAATATATAATTATTTATTCAGCATAGGCTTAGTAACAATAGAATAGTCCCTTATCTTTATTCTTCTGTCTCCTATCATAATCTTTCCCATTAATCAGAGGGTGAATACGATCTATGTTAATTCTCACATTAATATATATATATTCTCCTGTCTGTGAAAGATATCTGAAGGCCGACTCTGGAAGGGGCAGCCACTGCCCCCACCTTCTCACCCACCATCCCTGGAGTCCCTGCTGTTTGTGAGATATGTCCATGTTGCTCTTGTCTATCTGTCATCAGTTCTGCCCCTTTAGGATGTAAGCAGCACACGGATAAAGATCTGCTCTTTCTTTATTTCTCTGTATCGATTACATATGACAGTGCCACAAAGTAGTGTCTCATGTGGGAAATAAAATCATCTATGACTGTTGTGTATGTATCAGAGCAGCTGACGGAATGTGTCATTTGATAGTAAAAGTAAATAGGAATAGTGGTTATTAAGAAGTTTTATACTTTTTAAATATCAAAGCTAATTCAAGATAAATCACAGGAAATGTACATTTGATTTCTTACTCATTTCACAAGCAGCAATATAAATTCTTAGTGTCTTCTTTGTGGGAAATGAACTTGCCTTAAAAAGAAATGATGGGTACTGAATTATCAAATAGGCTTCTTCTTCCTATAAAGAGTGTTTCAATATGTAAAGCTGTGCTCTACTAGGTGTCCTAAATTAATCATAAAATTGAGTAACGCAGAAATAGAGTGGTCTATTTTAAGGATTCCATTTTAGTGATTTCTAAGCTAATAGAATTACTTTTTAAAGAAAGTGAAATAATTTATAAAATATCTTCTGGCTGTAAGTATGTCATTTATAGCTTGATTCAGTTGTTACAGCATAATCATGAGGCAGCTGTGGGGGAAGGGGAGCATGTAACATCCTTTCTATGTATTGCAAAGGTAAGAAAACCTGTTTGGTATGAGAAAGCTGCATAGGTGATTGTTATGGCAAGGGACATTCATGTTTACCTCTGGCTGCCAGGATTAAGTCAGACTCTGACTGGCTGTATGCCCTTAGGTGGAAAATTCTGTGCATTTTCACTCAATAAATACTCATAAAATTGTTACTAGTATTTAGTGAATGCCCGACACTTGGTAATGATTCGGTGAATCTTGTTTTGTTTTGTTTCTCTGTTCTAGAACTCTGTAGGCCAGGCTGGCCTTGAACTCAAAGATCTGCCTGCCTCTGCCTCCTGAGTGCTCAGATCAAAGATGTGCACCACCGTGCCCAACTTCAGTGAATCTGTATTAACATCAAGTTACTGTCTTCATGTCTTGGGCATCTCTGGTGATTAAGAACTGATCTAGGCTACTGCTGATCTACAGAGTGCTTTCTGTTAATGTTGAATTGCTCAGGTTGTGCGTTTCTTCCTCATTACGTTATGGTCATTTATTTTTCTTGCATTTTGGAGACTGAGAGGTTTCTCTATGAAGGGGAGTAAGGAGATTTTATGTCTCTGGAGCTTGAATCCTAAACAGATTCTTTTCTCCTACTTGTGAGCTAGAGATAAGGTCAGAAACATCACCCTCTTTGGGTAAGGAATCCAGAGTATTCTTAAATTTTTGTTTCATATTTAGTGGTTATAATGATAGCTAATATTTCTGAAGCATTAGACCAGTAAAAACTTTGTTTTACAGGTTTATTGCAATTTTTTTTGAGGTTTCATAAACGATGCTTAGTGGAAGTACTCAAATTACTGACGTGTTGGTATCATCCTCACACTAAAGATGGTAGCATGGCCTTGAGGAGAACTTGTTCCTTGTAATGGATTGCTTCCTTTTCTTTTGCCTATCCCTGGACAACTGATCAGGAGGAAGATTCTCTCCTCTTTATTAGAGTTATAGATGACTGTAATAATTTTATGTGTGCTTTTTAGTTAATGCTATGTGTCTATAACTTTTTCTCAGGATAATTACACACAATGCTGAGGTATTTATCAGTAGCTTTCTGTGTTTCTTGCTATATAAATAGTCTATTGTGTGAATATACCAATTTTGTAGAGAACTCATCATTTGATGGACTTTCTTAGCAATTGTATAGCAAGCCATTTCAATATTAGCGTGCAACTGTTTTGTAAGCACATGACTTCATCTTTCTACTATAAAGACCTAGGGTATGTCTGGGTCTGATATTACACCTGTGTTGTTTTATTCCAAAACTACCAAACAGTTAAGGTAGCTGTCTCTCCTTTTCCACCCAGATCAGGTGCAAGGAATTGTAGGTGCTATACATGCTTGCACACACTGGTGTACTGAGCTTTTGGAGCTTTGTTGTTTGAATTTGTGATTGGTATGTAGAGGTGGCTTGGGGGTTTGCTGGCTCTTGCCTAATGACTGATGATTGCATGTGTATGGTGTGCTTCCTTGTCACTTGTACTTACTTGAGGAATTATTCAGATATTTTTGCTATTTTTAGAGGTGATCCATTTGTCTTGTTAAATTTTGTGAGCTCTTTCTATGGTTCAGGCACATGCTGTGCTGATAATGTTCTCAGTTGTGACTTCTATTTCCATTTTCTTAACAGTGTCTCTTGAAAAGAAATTTAACTTTTACAAAGTACAAATTTTTCAGCTTTTTATTTTAAATGTGATTTTGTGACATATCTTTAGAGTATTTGTGAAAACCAATTGCTAAGAACTTTAAAAAAAAAAAAAAAAGTACTAGGTGGTGGTGGCCTTTAATCCCAGTATTCAGGAGGTGCAGAGGTCAGGAGTTCAAGGCCAGCCTGTTCTACAGAGTGAGTTCCAAGACAGCCAGAGCTATAAACAAACAAACAACAATAATAATAATCTTCCTGTATTTGTTTCAAGGATTTCGTTTTGTTTTGTTTTTTAATTGTTTTAGCTTTTAACTTGAGATTTCTGTTCATTTTGACTCAGTTTTTTGAGAGGGGCAAAGTAAAGGCTCAGATGTTCAGCTTCCTATTGTGCGCTCTCTCTCTCTCTCTCTCTCTCCATCTCTCTCCATCTCTCTCCATCTATCAGTATCTGTCTGATTATCTCCCTAACTGCCTCTTATACTGCATGTTGAATTCATCTCTCTGCTTATAGAATTGTCTCCCTGATGCTAATATTGGAATCCAGTTCTATTTCATTAGTTGTGTATACTCTGTGTTTTGATTGAAATTGGGTTGAGACTAAAAATTAATTTGGGTGGGAATTTATTAATGACAAAAATATTGTCATTATGAACATTTTATATCAATTTATTTATATTTTGATAATGTGTTATACTTTTTAGTGTGCAAATTTTGTACGTTCAGATTTACCTTTAAGAATCACATAATTTTGATGGTCTTGGCTGTGATTATAAATTTTCATTTTCCGGTGGGTTGTTGCCGTTGGTTTCTGGTATGCTGACTTTGTATCCTGAAACTTTACTAAATTCACTTATTGATGGCTTCTCTGTGGATTCCGTATCATTTTATATGTATATTACCATGTGATTAAATACAAACAGTTCTACCCTCCTCCATTCTAACCAGTCCCTTCGCCTGTTTCTTTTTTGTCTGTCATTGGCTAGGAACCCCAGTACGGTGGTGAGCCTTGTGTAATAGGAAGTTTCTGGCCCAGCCTTGCCCCACAGTCCAGACCACCTGCAGCCCTGCTTCTACTTAGCCCCCCAGAATGACTCAGATGTTTATATTAATTACATGCTGCTTGACCTATGGCACAGGCATATACCCTAGCTCTTGCAGCTTAATTCCATTAATTTCCATTAATATGTCCTGCCATGTGGCCTGTGGCTTACCTATTTCTTTACATCTTGCTTCTTGGGCAACTGAATTGCATCTCTGGTGACTCTGACCTCCTTCCCCTGTATCTATGTTTGGATTTGCTACTTGCTTTTAAGATGACTTGCCATAGGTCAAAACAGTCACTTTATTATCCAGTGACATTCACAGGATACAGAAAGACATCGGATGTTGCCCTTGCCTTATCTCTGACTTAGGGAGATCATTCAGCCTTTACTGCTGTGAGCTTGGGATTTTTCTTGGTCTCCAGCAGCTAAAGGATGCTGTTTTCTTTTTTACAATCAATGAATATTGGATTTGTTTAAAAAAAAAAAAAAAAAAAGAGCTTTTCCTGGGTTTATTGAAATGTTTTACTATTGAATCTGTTAATATGGTGAATGGTATTGATTTTTTTTTCTTTAAATGTTAATCTAACCATCTGTAGAATCTATAGTAATGCTACCTCATCTTTTTATGATACAAGTCATACACACACACACACACACACACACACACACACACACACACACACACACATATTCTGGTTGATTTGATTAGAGATTAGTTGACTTTAATGATCTCTAACATACAGCTTTAATTTTATTTTCCTGTTTTCAGTGTTGACGTCTGCTCTGAGTCCCCATGTTCTGTTTCCCGTGGGTTAATTGTTCTGCTCTCTCTCTCTAGCTGTTATGTAAGTAGCAGCTGAATGGTTGGCTTGAAGCTGCTTCTGTGGTCTTATAGATTAATGCTATAAATAAATTTCTGCTTTGTCATGTCTTCTTTAATTCCATTAATAGTCATTTGATTTCCTCTTCTGTTTATTTCACCACTAACAACATAATAACTACATTTATGAGGAGTTGACCACTGAGTTCTTTGTTTTTCAGCTGCTTTTGAGATACTAAAGTTAAAGAAAAATTTCAAAAGAAATTAAAAATTTTTATTTAGCCTCTGTTTTTCTTTTTATTGTGTTTGATTTGTGGGCTATTTAGAAATCTGTCATTTAATTTGCATTTTGCATATGTCTTTTTATTTTCATTTCATTATATCCAAAAAGCATACTGGTATGACATATTATAGCAAAATTATTCAAATTGATTTTATGGTATAAACACAGTTATAGTAAATATTTCATATGTAAAATACACATAAATACCTGAAAATTCTTTTTGCGTGTGTATTTAGGGTTTAAGAAGGAGACTACGTCTGGTGTCTCATACTCCCATTTTAGTGTAGGAAACTCAAGGGTTCTTCTCATCCAATAGATTATATGCCTACTTAATGGAATTTTAGAGACACAAAGGAAATCCTTGACTATTTTAGTATTGTATTGGGCTTTTTGTGATAGATATGACAGAAAATTCACAGGATTGAAAAATCAAAGAGTCAGGCATGACAACCTGAGATGTGCTTGCCTTTGACCTCCAGCTTACTGTCGGAACTGTTCCAGCTCTGCCTCTCCCTTCCATACCACAGGAGTCATACCTAACTACCTTTTATCTGCTAATACATGAAGGTTGAACACTATGTGAGGAAATTTACTTGGTCACACATATCTTTGAGGCCACGGTGGGACTGGGCAATCAAGCTGTACTCTAGTTTCTCTGTCCTGCTGAAGAAGCAAGCACCTACTTTGAAGCCACAGTCTCTTTATCAAGTTCCTTTATAATAGTACCCTTCATCTATATTGAACATTCTTTATAACACTACATTTTTTAAGTTTCTGTTTATCATATACCACATTATATGATTCTTCTCATGTTTGCTTTAGAATTTTACCTAGCCCTTCTGCTAGGATTTATTTCATTAGGATTTGGGCTCTAGTATAGGACAAATTAGGAGGAAGGTAATTAATACTTAACTCATACAGTGTTGGCTGCTATAAGCCCCTTACTGTGAGAAGGTGGTATGAAATACCAAATTGCTATTTAATATAGTTCTTGTTGTTCTCAAGGAAATTTTAATTTTTGCCTAAGTTCCAAGAATTGCATAAGTTCTTTGCTCATCAAATGAAGTTGACAAAGAACTAGGTTAACCATATTGACACCCCTGCTGAGTTATCACACAAGCTTTGGCCTTTAAAGGAAAGAGTGCTTCTGCTTGAGTTATCCGACCTTTATTAAAGGCACAGCCCTTCCATTGTCCCAAAACCTAACAGAGGAAGAAGCATTTTCTCTCTGGGGGACTTGGTATAATTACTTCTAGCACAGAATAAGGACTGTATATGCCATTATGCAAGCCAGGAGATGACAGTTCTGATGGCGTTAGGAGAAGTCATTTTTACACGTATGCTTCTCCTTTTTATGATTTGGTTAACGGAACAGTTTAAGAGTGACTATCCAGACACTCACCTGTTAGCTTTGTGGGCTGTGCTCTGAACTCAGCAGTCATATTGCAGCTCTAGGTTTTGAAGGGTCGTGCTCCAGGCTGTTCTGCAAGTGAAACAGTGATTTTTTTTTTTTTCATTTTTCTATTATCTGTGGTTGAGTAGGAAATCTGTATGTGCTGTTGTTGAGTGTTGTTTGGGTGTCTAAAAGGGTGTTTTCTGTGGTTGTAACACCAGTTCAGTTGGTTTGGCACCCCCCCCCCACACACACACATACACCTCATACTTGAGCTCACTCCTTCTGTCATGAGGCGTTGGAGAAGCGAAGCTGAAGCCATGCCGTTGTCCAGGAGGAAGCAGACGTCTAAGATGGACTTGGTTTGTCCTAACTGAGTATTAAACCCAAGTGGGAGTCCAAAAGAAATGGACTAGAAATGCAACTTTCTACTAAGACAGGAAAGTAGATTACTATTTTGTCAGCCTTGGTCTGCAGGTGTGTGTACGCGGGAGCATGGAAAGAACTAACATCCCAAACAGTCATCAGAGCGTTTTCAGTAATACCAAAGCGGCAGGTTTACTTTGCTGTGCTTTAGTCCTAATTACTAATTACTTAGTTACTTTTATATATTGACATTGTGTAACAGAAGCTTTTAGTTCTGCCTCCTTGTTTTTTGATATGCTAATTTGCTTTGTTTTAATTATGTGAAGCATAATTGCTGAAAAAAAAAGCCTTCTCCATTATTGATAAATGTTATCATTAAATTCACTGTGTTTATGCAGTTGCCAAATATCCCATAAGAACTCTCTCAGCTTTTAGTATCTTGAAATTACTGGTTTTAAGACATATTATCTAAAACTGATGGAGTTAAATTTTATCAAACTTTGGTAGCTTAAAATAATTCTTAAGTATATGAATGTCAGAGGTACGCAAATATTTTTGATAAATAATTATGACTAGCCATATCAAATTAACTGATCCTAAATTTAAAATGTCTACCCTTTTACTAAAACAGGCATTTTAGCTATGTACTTCAAACTCCATGTATAATCTTGTCTCATTTATTACTGAGAGAAATTTTTGCAAATGCCTCTACCCCTCACATTTTGAGAATCAACTTCTAGAAGAGTTTCCAGCCTCTTGGGTGCTGTGTGGTACTCCACACTCATTTGCTTATTAAATACATGCGTTAAATTAAACACCTGCTGTGCAGTGCTATTAATGTGGACACTATTAAGTAGGCAAGAAACATATCTTCCCTTAAGCAGCCCAGTTGTTAAAGAGAAAGAAACCTACATGTGTTCAGCTACCAGAGCATGTTACAAGTACTGTCAGCAACTATGGGCATGGCACAGTGTGAGCAGAGGTAGAAGCAACCACGCCATAGCTTGGCTCGGATAAAAGCAGAGGGGAAATCATCAGCAAGCTGGTTGCCTTGCTTCAGAGTCACCCCTCTGGCTTCTGAGAGGCCTCTTTCAGTCTTCCTATCAGTGGCTTGAAATGGACAAAAGGAAAACGTTGAGGTAGGAGTGTCAGCTTAAATGACTTGACAGAAGAGGAGCAAAGAGCCTGAATCCTCCTTGAAGCTATTGGCCATCCCTGAATATCTCTACGCCATTTCTCAGATCTTAGCAACTGAAGAGCCAAGGAACTCTGAACAACTGATCACCCCTTTTCTTCCCAGCTGCAGTTTCCCATTCTTCTTCTCCCTCCCAGGTGCCCCCCCCCATCTCTTCTCTGGGCCCATGCCCTTTTCCTCTCCCCCTCCATTTCTGGTTAGGAAAGGGCAGGTCTCCCGTGAGCATCAACAAAACAGGGCACATCAAGTTGCAGGAAGACTAAGCACCTCCTCATGTGCTAAGGTTGGACAAGTCTGAGGAGTAGGGTCCCAAAGACCTGTAAAAAAGCCAGAGACAGTAGGAATAGAGGTTGTCTGAATGGTTTTTATTTGACCAAGGATATCAAGAAGTAAGTTTTGTATCAGATACCGGGGGACTTTACACCTAGTTTGACTCAGCCTTGAGGCTCATTTAAGCTTTTGTTATATGATGCTCAAGACTGAAATTAAGGAGAAAAAGCTTCAGAGTACTAAGAAATGGGTTTCTGTTGTTTGGTTTGGTGGCCTGGGGTGGAAACCACAGATTTGCATATTCAGACAAATAGTCTATCACTGAGCTAAGTCCCAAAGTCCTTTCTGTTGTCTTTTGTGCTAAGAAAGACTGAAGGAGAAAAGGAAACACATTGCTGGAAATAGAAATACGCTCAGAGGTAACTTGTGAAAATATGCAGGATTGTTCTCAGGTGACAGTGAGTGTGATTCAGGAAAGTAAAGCTGCTGTGGTCAAGGAATGTCCCCAAATGCCAGGTGCTGCCTGACATGGTAAAGTACTTTCTACTTAGTTTTTGAATCTACTCAAAGATCACATTACAAGTTTTGTTTATGTGCAGGATCTTTTGTGTACATTTAATATATCCAGGCTTAGTTGACTTAGCTCATTTTTATACACAGTACTCTTAATCCTCAGTATTTCACTGTAAGGTTTCTTATGTTACTGTGTCTTTATGTTATGTTAACTCTTCCCATGCAGAAACACAAGTCATTCTGACTGTCAAATTAGACCAATGAGCTGTTTTAAGTCCTAAGCTCTCACACTCTCTGCTACTTTACCTAACCCTCGCTGTGTTAAGCAGAAACAATGGTTTCATTGGATCTGATGTCCTGTCGGTTCATGTTTCTTTTCCCACCAATTAACTGCTGTGCAGGTTTAAGATTGTGAATTTTTCTGCCCTGAAGTTTATGAGCTCACTTTATTGACCTTTTGTAAACTAGATGCTTTCTGATGCAGCACCTGGAAAACTGAGAATTGTCCATGGGGATGTACTGACATATAAGCTAGAGAAGGCTTTTCCACACAGCCTTAGAAGAGAGTGGGAAGATGGTAAGTGCCTTGGTTTGGGGCTGTTCATTTGTTTGCTTGTTTGTTTTGGAAGTGGTGGCAGGTGTATGTCTGTCTGTTTTTATTTTGGTCGTTCATATCAAACAGGTATTTGTTTCAGCTATCACCCATCTATTATAATGAAGTACTTGATTTTATATATTTGCATGAAAATTACCTGAACAGAATTAAATAATATGCATCATAATTTTTTCTTCTTTCCTACCTCCTTACAAAATATGGTTAGTTTTTGTTGTTTTTTTTTTTTATGCCAGTGTCTTCTGCTGTAGCCCAGGCTGATCTTGAATTTGAGAACCTTCCTCTCTTTGCCTCTCAAGTGCTGATATTATAGGTGTGCACTACCATACCTGGTTGAGTTTTCCCTAATTCTAACTTCCTTGTTTCAGATCTTCAAGCTGTAGTTTCTGTGCAAATAAACGTTATGCTTTTATGATGCTATACCAAGTATCGTTAACCAATTTTTAACTGTTGTAAAACCAGGCCCCCCACAGACCTTTGTCTCTTTTTCCTTTGCCTTCAGAGTAATGTCTCTGACCAGCCAAGACACCGTTCCTGATATTTACTGGGAAGCTATAGTGTCCAGCTTTTGGGAAATGCAGATGACATAGGGTGTATGGATTGCTAACAGAAACTCTCCGAATAAGTGGAAGAGAGCTTTTAGAAAATCGGACCACTCGTGTGTGGTCTCCTCAGGGTCAGGCTCCTCAGGAGTAACTTGTGTTTATACTCACTGACTTCACGGCACAGAGTCTGTGGAAAGAAACTGCACTTTAAGAGACCTGAAAAGACTGAGTCCTATCTTTTCATATGCCTTCATTTGGTTCTCATAATTAAGTGTAAATTAAACTATTAAGATCATATTCAGAATATATTCATGTACTCATTCCAAACTGTCTTCTTCCCCAACCAAACAGATCCTCCAAATGTACATATTATTGGAAACCTGCCTTTTAGTGTTTCAACTCCACTGATTATCAGATGGCTTGAAAATATTTCTCTCAACAATGGACCTTTTGTTTATGGCAGAACTAGGATGACATTAACATTTCAAAAGGAAGTAGCTGAGGTACGTCTTATCTTTTTATGTATATTTCATTGTATAACCGAATTTCCAAACCAAATATTATTTTGTATTTATCATTGGCTGTGTTTTCTAAGTTAATACTTTTCCATCACACACAGAAAAACCGTCCAAAAGTTAAGACATGTAATGAAGATAGCAGACAGGTCAGACCACCAGATGCTCCCGGTGGAGACCATGAGTGACACTTGCCAGCCAGCAAAGACAATGTGACAGCAAAGAAAGCCATGTGATACTGACTTCACACTCAGATGTGGAGAGTGGCCTGTGCTCTTTTAAAACTGATCCTCTACAATCCTTAGGGTGACAGTTAAAAGATAATATGATAAATTTGGCATTGGAGAGACTCTCATTAACCCATACATAGTCACTTGATTCCTTCTACCCCCACCCTACTACCCACTCTAGCACGCGGGACACACACACACACACACACACACACACACACACACATGCACGCACGCACGCGCGCACATACATAAACACATATGCATACATACATATACACACATGCACATACATACACACACATACAGACACACATATACATACACCACACACATACACACTCATACATATATACACACATGCACATACATACATATACATACACACTCATACACACACATAAACATATGCATACACATACATACATACTCACATACATACATACTCATACACAGATACACATATACACACATGTACATGCATACACATACACACTCATATACACACATACACACACACACATAGACACGCATTCACACACACAAACAAACACACACACCCTCAGTTGATGCCTGCTGAGCCTGCATTCCCCATGGCCTGAGTATTCTGAATTTACAAAGTGAATATCCAGGGTGGACAAGGCAGCTTGCAAGATATGACAGCAAGGATGAGCCTAAGGTGAGGATCTGCACTTATAACCTCACCTGACTCTGATTGCATCTTTCTGCTCCCCGTTACTAAGGTAATAAGAACTGAGTTTTGGATTGTCCCCTTCCAGAGTCTTGATAAATAGATTTCTATCCATGTGTGTCATATTCTTTAGGTTTGTTTACTCTTAAGCTTTACTCAAACAGAATTATATAGCACGTGTGTATTTATTGTAAACAACTTAGTAGACTCACACATCTGCTCATAGTTATCATTTATCTACATAGCTCTGTATCTTGCCCACCTTTTCAGCATCATCTGTCCAGTCTCCTTGTTAGGGACCCAGGATTCATTTCAGTGCTTGACTATTATGAACAAAACTGTCATGAAAATTCTTAGGCACGAGGGCAAGCTTACACAGATATGTGCCCAGAAGCTTCATTTTTGTTAGGCAATGCTTAGCTGTTTTCCAGAGTTATCAATCCTTTCTATTCCTTCCTACAGTGCATGCATGGCTATGTTTTGTTCTGTATTTTTACTGGCTCTGGGTATTACTTACACAGTCTTTATTGTTATTATTAATTTAGGGACAATGGTGTATTGCGCTCTTTTTTGTCTTTGCTGAGTTCTAATGAATGAAATGGGCCAGCATCGCATCTTTGGGTCACTTAGGTGTTTTACATTGAACTGCTTACCCTTGCTAACTTCTATTTGCTGGTGTGCAGTTATTACATTCTCTGTACTAGCACATTGTGCTTCAGATTTCCTTTCTCTGTGCTTATATTGTCATTATCTTTTTACTTTGGCTTGAGAATTAGGCATTTCTTTTTTCTTTAACTTTTTTTAACCAACATATATTAATTATACAAAATAATTGGCATCATTATGACACTTCCACACATTAATGTAATCTGATTCTGTTTCCACACAGACACGCCCCATTACCTGCTCATCATTCTCCATCTTCCCACTGATCTCCTTTCTGGAAGATCATACATTCTTAATTTTTAATTTGTGGTTGTTTCTTACTGAAGAAATCATTTTATGTTTTGATCATAAAGTGTCTTTCTGTTCACTCTTTTCTATCTGTATTCCACTTGGGATTTTTTTATATATATATATATGTGTATATATATATACATATATATATATACACATATATATATAGTAAAAGTGAGTTCTATTTTCTATTGTTATCATTTAGAAATCTCAGTCCCATTTATTACCATCTGCCCTTCACTAATCGCTTATCAGTAGTACCATGCAGAAAACATTTCTCTGCTTAGAGACAATGTCTGAGGAGCAGTAGGCTTTGTGGGACAGAGAAAACAGTCCTTAGGAAGAGCCCTCAGATAGGTCAGATCAGTTAACACACATTAATTTGACCAAATACCTGTCATGTAAGTTTGCATGTACGAAAGAAATATTTACACCAGTTTGAGAAAAATTTTAAGACTGAATTACTTCAAAGTGAACAGAATATCAAACCCAGGAGTGGCTTTGGGAGAGCCTACTCCAAAACTGCTGCCAGGGTATTCAAAAAATCCAGGAATGTGCGGAGGGCTAGACTTTTTATATCTAAGGGAGATATAAGGAAAAACATGCTTTTCCTTCATTTTAAAATATCTCTTTCTGAAAATTTGTCTCTACACAGCTACATTCTTTACATTTCTTCTGTTCAGCTTCATACTTTACACAGATCATTTCTTTACACTGTTCTCTACATAGTTCTATATAGCTCTTTATATAGCTTTCTCTCTCTGTTCTCTCTCTCTCACACACACACACATACACACACACATACACATACACACACAGTCTCTACATACACACATCTCTATTCTGCATACTTAATTCTCCTAACACACTGAGTCTAACTCACACACATTTCTTTTTCTCTCCACACTCAGCTACATCTCTCTTTGAGCACATACACATTCTTACAGCCAAACTCTGGACAGTTATAAGTTACATGTACAGGGTCTGACCTGTTGTCATAATACATGATAAGCCACACAGTTTTTCTGAGGCTAGAGATGTCACACCAACCAGTCAGTGAGTAATGTTTGCCTGTTCACAGAGCCTGAGTGGTCAGGGATGCCAGACAGAAAGTGGCATTGAATTTCAGGACTTAAACAATAAACAGTTAGTTGGCTGATCCTTGAGCCTAGGAGTATGTGCAAAACAGTTACTGTAGAGGGTTATGTCTCAATGTAAACAACTTGACTTTGATTCAACAGACACTTGGGAACTTGCCCTGGAGCAAATTGTCTCCAGGGGCAACTTAGTCTGTTTTTATTTTGCTATAAAGTCTAAAATCAGCTAAATGAATAAAAGACTGTCTTTTGTAGCTGAGAATTTTCCTTTGTCAGTCTAAATTATGAAAATTATTCTAGTATTATTTCTGTTTGTTCGAATTATACAGATTAAACAGAAATCATTTTCCTGACCATTCAGAGCTGTATGTGTGCCCAATAGATGGAATATTTTCATGAGATAAATACACAATCAATGGGAGAAATACCTATAAGCTGTTTTTAGGGAAGAAGTGTAGTGGCACATGAGAGAAATTACAGACAGAAGCAACTGATCATTTACAGTTAGTGACCCCATGGCTTTGCCAAGTGGGGCTCCCCATATATCCCCAGAGGTTATTCTTCTGTTAGGTCCCTTTAAATATTAGTCACCTGTTATATACTTCCACAGCCTTCAGCAAAATCCATATAGGAGTGAAGCAGTGAAAGGCAATATTCAGGGGCAGAGGACACAGCTTAGTGGGTGGAGTTCTGATTGTACCACATTAATAAATTAGTTTCCTTCTGCTAATGTGATTATTAAGTATTTTTGATCTTGAAAAACACAACAGAGATTCAAAGTGTTGAGCTTTCTTGATTCTTTGAGGAAAGAGCTGAGGAAAGCCTTAGTAGTGTTTTTAGTGACTCAGCTGGCAGCTGTGGTTTTTAATGATAGTGGTGTTTGGACTTCACCATAGGCAATCATTTTCTTCAACAAAGGTTTATTTTAGTTAAGTTTTTCCATGAATATTGAATTCGTAGCAGGTCTGTAATTTCTGGAATGCATTAGAAGTATGGGTAACACTGGTCCTTTTAACTGACTTTCACATTTTTGCAGGTAAAAGTTCAAGGGATGACTGGGTAGCAATTTTGTCTTACATATAGTGTTTGCTTTGGAACACAACCTTGCATATAATATTCTATATTTTAGCCACAGAAAGCATTTTTAACTTTGACTTTGTTGTAAATTATAAAACAGAATCAAATAAGGGCCCTCCTTTTTATCTGTAGGATTATAGGATGTGAACATAAGGATTCAGCCTGGGCACCATTAAAGGGCATGTAAATGGAATTAGAGTTTGGAAAATGGAGTCAGACTGTGGAGCTTAACAAATCTCACCTAAACTCTCTTTATACTTAAAATTAGTTTGGAGTACTTTATTGTCTACCATGGGTTGTAGAGCACTTGAACTTGAACACAAGTCCCCTGGGCCTATGTTATTTTAAGTGGGTCTGACATCAACCTCTGTCTTCTGTTTCCAGGAGACATTGGCTAGTCATAGTTACGTTCTACTAGAGAAGATGTTACCACTCTATTAATGACAAAATGTTCGTTGTCCCTGGTCCAAGAGTGTGTAACTTTTCAAGTACAAGTATAATTTTTCTACTTATGATTATTTTAGATGAATAACAGAAACAGAAGTAAAGGAAATACCCATGCCTTGTTTCCTCATCCTTAGTGACTTTTAAAGCTCAAGGGTTAGAAAAATTAACTCATTTCATGTCGAGGCCTTTTACTGTTAAAAATTATCTACTGATGGACTTTTGTGTTCATAGCTTTACCTATCTAGGTCTTAACAAAACTGACAATATATATTTAACTTCTTGGGGTAGCTTTGAGTGAAGTCTTTGCAGGCTTCCTGGACAGTGATTTGAATTTTTGCTCAATAGATTAGCAGTTCTGTATACTCCTTTATTCTAAATTAAAATCTAAGGCTCATATTTTCATTTCACAATCTGGTATGTTTGCAATGAATATTAAGTAGATCTAGTCTGGATTAGAGCACCCCCTCTCTAACTGTACAAAGTGTTTCATGCTCAGAGTGAAATATATTTAAGTGCTTTAAATCCCAATTAGAATAACTCCATCCTTTTCAGGTTTACTTTTTAAAGTAATTGTAAAATTCTTTTGGATTCATCATTGGAAACACATCTTTCAAATGTAAAGTAACATATTAGCTGTGCCTTAAGAAAATCCATGATGGCCAATTCTTTTGGGTTAATTTTTAAATTTTATGGTTATTTTCTTGCTGGATTTTAGTTTTAAAGATTGCTTTTATCACTGAGCACAGTGAATAGTGCTGTAATCCAGGCTTTTAGGAGGCTAAGGCAGGATTTATTTGAGAATATATACATCTCTTGCTTTTATATTATACTGAGGAGCAATTATCTGTGTCTTGCACGCTGTAGCAACTCATCTTGCGCTCAGTTCTCTAACATCTACGTTCCCAATGCAGATGAGCAATTTCTTAAAATGGAAAGATGGAAAGGAAGATGAGATAGGAGATCTCAAAGTAGAAGCTGTGAGAGCTCCAGACCTGTCATAGGAAATTCTTCCACTTTTCATCCAAAACCTGTTTGTTTGTTTTATCTTAATTTATTTATTTTATGAATGTTTTGTCTGTACGTATGTACACATTCATACCTAGTGCTCAGGGCCCCCACTGATCTTGATACTGGAGTTATGGATGGTTATGAGCTACCATGTGGGTGCTGGAATCAAACACTTGGGTCCTCTATAAGAGTAGCAAGTACTCTTAGCCACCTCTTCAGCTCCCCAAAGTCTGTCTTACTTAAGTTAAAGTTCTAAAAAGACAAATTATATGACATTCTTCATGCCCAGAACAGGTTAGAAGCAGCAATGGAAACAAGCTATTGGATTAATTGATGCACACAGTGAAGTAATAGAAAATCCAAGAGCAGCTGATCTGAAAGCACGACGGTGGCCTAGCAGGGACATCCTGCCATGTGCCTAGCTTAGGATGTTCCTGCTAGTATATGTGACCTTGTATCTAAACAGCTCAAGGCTCAGGAACACCGGAGCATTCTACGTTTTAGAAAGATGAATGATCTTTGAACCTATTACTCTCAATCTTACCCAATTTTAACATATTTTCAACTACCTTTTCCAAAATATCAACTGCTATGATATATATACTTGGAGCCCTCTTTCCTATATTTTGAACTGTTATACATGGTAGTCACCATTCCCACACATTTCCTGTTGGTATTGTGAGTGTATGTGTAGGCACACACAGAAATCCTAAGATTTTTATGTAAGCATTATATCATACTTGGTTTTGCCACTTTAAAATCTACACTCTATCAGGGATGTAGCCTATTTTAACTACTATTTTAACAGTTATTTCATATTCATTGGAAAATTGTTAGCCATTTACCTGTTGGTGAAATTATAATTTTTCACTTTTCAAATAATGAGTATAATGCTATAATGGACACATTATCTTCTCTTGTGTAAGTAATATGCTGTAAAACTACAGCTTTTATTGACAAATTATTGTCTAACGTACTACATACCAATTTCCACCTTTCTGTTCCCTTCTTGTACAGAGTCGCTGTACCTTCTGATTCTTTCCATCCTTCACTAGCTTTTTATAGCATTTCTTTTGAGGGTGAATTATGGTCTTTTGTGGTTTTAATTTGCACATCTATTCTTTTATAAGTGCAACTTAGTTAATGGTTATAATTCATTTTTTAATCTACCATAATTATTAGCCTTATCATATCTTCTGGTTGTTTTTATCTTATGGTTGTTAATGCCTAGTGCCTCAGCATCTTGTTTGTACTGTAAATACGCTTTAGCCCTCTAAGTACATTTTTAATCTATGATGTGTCTTGATAGTGTTTTGATTGAAAATTTTAACAGAAAAAAATCATCTAGCTATTGATTTTGAATCTTTAAGACATTCTTCTCCACTTTGGGGTTATGGATATTACTTGCAAAAGACTTAAATTTTGTTTTTCAATTATCATTAATACAATTATTTACATTATATTAATTACAATTTGTCTTTTCTCCTGTAAATGCTTAATTACACCTATACCATTTAATTAATGGTCTTCCATAATCTTAAGAGAATCACATCTCTCATGTATCAGATATCCACATGTCCTTGGGTCTGTGACCAAGACTGTCTAAGATGTTTTTCCTATTGGTCTGATTGTGTTTGTAGCAATACTGGTTTAATTTTGATATCAGATAGGATGAATCTCCAATGAACATTGTTGGTATTATTCAGGAGCATCTTGGCCATTCTTGATACTAGATAATTTTTATCTGAAGTATAATTTTATGTATATTATGTATGGAAATTGAAGTTCTTTTTAAAAATCTGGTTGGAATTTTCATGCAAATTGCATTTTATTTATCAATTGGTTATGTACTTAGTTCAACTCAAAAATGGATCGGTTGTTGTATGAGGTTTCTGGCCCGGACTTTCCGGCCCTCAATCCCATAGTCCCAATGAAACATACAGATGTTTATATTAATTATTACTGATAGACCTGGGGCCCAGGCATATAACTTGCTAGCTCTTAACCCTTAAACTAACCCATGGTTCTTATCCTATTCAGCTAGAGGCTTGGGTACCTTTTCTCAGAGCAGCATCGTTGTCCTCTGCATCTGCTAGCTTGTCTGACAACTCTGAGGCTTTTCTGCAGTCTCCCTCTGTTCTTCCTGTTCCCAGAGTTTTCTTAGCCTGGTCCCCCCACCCACACTTCCTGTCTGCCTTTGGCCAGTCAGCACTTTTTTATTAAACTCATAGGCTGGACAGTTATTTACATAAACCCACTACAATGGGTGGTTAAAAGAAAAAGTTCTAATTTTTGCATAAATTTTGTCAAGAACAGCCTGTTTTAAAGGTTCTTGAATATTCGGGATTATATTATACTTATAAAGGAAGCACTTTAAAAACCATCTTTATAGTTCTTTACTTGCTAATTTCTTCAGAAATATTTACTGATTGTTTTTTATATGGCTTTCTGTTGTAGACTATAACATAGAGATTTTATGTTGAAAATCTCTGACAGGGGCTGGAGAGATGGCTCAGTGATTAAGAACACAGACTGCTCTTCCAGAGATCCTGAGTTCAATTCCCAGCAACCATGTGGTGGCTCACAGCTATCTATCATAAGACTGGTGCCCTCTTCTGACCTGCAGGAACACATACAGGCAGAACACTGTATATACAATAAACAAATAAATCTTAAAGGAAGGAAGGAAGAAGAAAATATGGCAGTTACTAGTAGAGTTTTTTTATGTGATTCTTTTTCAGTGCTTATATATGATACAATTGATCTACAGCATGTCTCAGCTGATAATGTTTGTTCCATAAGTCTACAAGGTTTATGTCAAATCAAATAGCATGGAAGAGAGAGAGTGTGTGTGTATTGTCTTTTAAAATGAGCCAAATGTTGGCTCCTTTCTGACAGTTCAAATGGGATTAACTATTTGCTAAAGCTTGCTTTTGGCCTTCCATAGAGACTTGTAGCCACTACAGGAAGCAAACAGCGCTGTCGCCTTTCCATTATGGCCCAGTACCTCTGCGATGTCAAACATGTCTTTACAATTCCAGGAAAAGCTTTTATTCCCAAACCACAGGTAAGTACATGTTTCCGTTAGTTTATGAATGTGAATTATAGTATTTGTTCCACTGAAAACACTTCATAGGACATGATTTTCAAGATCTAAAACTTAGCTGCAGCTAGCCTGTTATAATATGACTATTGCGGAGCATGAAGATCTACTGACTAAACAGAATTAGGTGATTTTAGTCTCTTTTCTGTTACACAAGTGAAAACTATTTGTACACATAAACACTCTTTCCACTTCTTAAGTCATTAATGTACAATCTTTCTTCCTCTAGCAGTTGTATTCTGAGCAATCAGTAAGCATAAATTGTCAAGTAAATTAGTAGAAAACCTACAGTGTTTCTTTGCACCTATGATAAGTCCAGATTTTTGTTAGACTGCTTTAATTATCATGTCATAATTTATAAGGGTATTTTAAAAACATTCTTTAGACTTTTTAGAAGTTATTTACTTCTATTAACTGAAGGTGCTCTTTGATGATCAAACAACAGTGTTTTTGTTAACTTGAAAGTGACTAAACCAGGCATAGTGGAGCATGTCTGTAAGCAGAAGAAAGGAGGTAGTCGGTGCTGACTGAGATTTACCGGGGTGGGGTCAATCTAAAGAACTGGAGAAATGAACTCAGTATATTTTCTAGATGCAGAAGAGAGAACAGTCCTTGGGTAATTTAAAGCAAGCAGAGCTCTTATTGGTTGGCTTGTGCTTAAAAAGTCGCACGTTTTAGTTTGTGCCTTTATTGGCTTTCGTGTGCCACAGGAGCATCTGCCTGTTCATCCATTCCATCTAATCTTAGTTTGTATATGTTATATTACAACACATAAGAAAAGTTAGGATGGAACCTGGAGCTTGGGGTGGATGGCTTGGACAACATTTGCATGGGTTTTGGTCCTTTGTTCCTGGAGTCTTCTCCACATCCTGTGGCTTTAAAACAGAAACAGGCTACTCAGGCATTGCCCACCAGAGGGCAAAATAGACAATATTCTTGATTCACACCAAGAGAAGGTACTTTTTTATACTTCGTAATTACAAAAGAAAAAAAAAAAGCCCATCGGAAATATATCTTGAAAAATAAATTAATGCTGTCATCCATTGTCTTATTAATATAGTCAGGCCTCTCTCAATTATATACTTTTAAATAAAACATGAATCCACTAATAGGAAAATAAAGAAATTCGAGACAGATATAATTGTATATGGGGGTTTGTTGGCATTTTAAAGTATCTCATATTTTTAATATTTTGCACTTTTTGAAAAGGAAGTTAAGCGTAGGGTGTTTTGCTTTTTCTTCATCCCCCCTACATGTTCATTGCACAGCTCTACACATAATCCTTCAGGCTGTATGCTGACCTGTTCCCTGGCTGGCAGGTAGAGGTGTGTTGTTGCTTAGGAGGGTAGATCCATGGTTTCGGGTTCTTTTTTATAGAAGAAGTGCAGAAAATAATGCCAGAGATGAGTAGTAGCGTCGCCGAAATGAAGCCGATAAAGATGGCTCCTCCAGGTTCGTATCTGTTGCTTTTTGGCATAGTCCGATCCACAAAGTTTTCTATGATCTCCTTGCTGTACCACACTGTTGGGATTAAGCCAGAGATCCCTGCAGTCACGAAGCAGACTCCACCAGCAAAGCAAAGTTGACTCTTGGTTTGTGTGTCCCCTCCTAAGTGAGTGCATTTCAATCCTACTACAGAAGTGCAAATCCCCAAAGCAGAAAAAACGCAGGCCAGGACCATGGTGACCCTGGCAGTCTGCACATGGACAGGTAGAGACAGGATGGAGTATTTCAGCAGACAGCTGAACATCCCAGTGCTGTACCACGTGCAGTCCATCCACAGCCCGTGCACCTGTACAATAGCTGTTACAATGTTGGAGCCTAGATCTGCATTAACCTTCCAGTTGGGCAGCAGAGTGGCAGCCAGTACTCCAGAGGCCCCAGATAAGGCCAGGATAAAAGCAAGGAGATGGAGACCTGCTGAGGCCATGGTGTTACTCTTCTGTTCTCGCAGAAGATCCCAGTGGCTAGTTGTTGTGCGTGGTCAGATGAGTAGCTGTTCTGTGTGGTTGAGAAAGCTAAGGAAGGAAGCAGAGTCGGCTGAGGAGGAGGACGAGTCAGCAAAGGCCTCGCGCAGGAGCCAGAGCGCACCTGAGTAGCGCCGTTCCCACCAAGCTGCAAGCCTACACACGTGCACACACACACACACACAGAGTCATGCATACAGGGAACAGGGATGCCGCTGTCTCAGAGAGAGGTTCCTAAGTGGGCCTGCAGAATAGCATTCTACCGAATGAGCATCATGAGCAGTGCTGGATTTGTGGCATACATAGAGTTATCCACATAAGACCCTAAATACGCTGAAAAAGTCTGTGAAATGGGCATATATCTTGTTAGGTATTTTAGACACTTCAGACTGTAGTTGTGTCTGGTACAGAATCTTATTAGCACTGTAAATCATTTTAAATAACTTTGTTTTTTAATGAAAATGATTCATAAACAATAAAAAGCTTAAATCTACTCCTCCAGATAATTTATAGATGCTGGAAAAGTTAAGAACTGAAAAATGGTATGGATTAACTCCTCATTCCGCACACACCATGTGTGACCCAGGATACTGTTGAAGGAGAAAGAAAAATTGAAAGAATTTTCAACAGTCCTTACTAGGTTAGCTTTTTTTTGCTTAGCTTATGAGAATGTCAGATCCTTTCTGCCTGCATCCATACCCTTCCAGTTATAATCCAGAAGAAATGTGTAACTGTGAAACTGACTCCCCAGTATGATTCCGAAACGGTCCATGCCAGAAACAGCCACACTGATGGCTGTAGGTAGAATAGTAACCTCACCCCTGTTTACTTTGTAGCTGGCTTTAAAGACCAAAACAATTTCCTAATTTCATGTTCATATTCCTGCTCTACCACACTGCTTTGAGAACAGTATAATGGTCTCTGGGATGCTGCAATATTGGCCTTTGTTTTTCCTTTCTGAAATAACTTTAATGATATACTGCAGTGAGTATTATAATTCTTACACACATTTACTTTACAAATGGGCATATTGGGCCTCTTCAAACCAAAAAGGGAGGTGGTTCTTGGTTTCATATCATTTCTCAGAACTTGAGAAATGTCCAGAATGTAGGACATTTGGGTTTTTCTTATCCTTCCCTGGGCTGACTTAATTAATTTTCCTAGAATCCTAGAGCTGAGGGAACGGAAACCTCCACTGTAATCACGAGTGTCGTCATGTTGTCAACTCGGGGTACTCAGGTGGATGTGCCCATGTCACAGTCTTCTGCAGGGCTGTCACTACAGCTCCCTCTTGCCTTCTCCCCCCACCATCCTCTCTGTCCTTTCTGTTACCCATGTTTACTACGTGGGGACAGAAATCAGCTCTCTACCCCTTTCCTCAGCAGGAAAACAAAGGCCTGCGTAGGTAGGTTTGGCTTTCCTTCCCACCAAGAGGCCAGCCTTTGGCTCTTGTTAGATGCCTGAAGTGATGCTAATCCGGCCTGTGTAGAAAGCACAGACCTGCCATGGCTACAAGAGAGTCTCTAGGACATCAGGACATCAGAGCCCCTCTGCCTGGACTGAATTCTGTTTTTGTTAATCCCATGATTTTAGAGAAGGGTTCCTGGGATTTTACATTCTTATGAGTCAGAGAGTATACAGACCTCAGGGATTTTAGGACGCATCAGCTGCTGGGCAGTTTGCTTCTTTTATTTTCCAGATTTCCTAGCTATAACCAAAACATAAAGTTAAAAGCTTAAGGGGGCGCTTGGGGAGACAGAAAGTTGTCTAAAGCTACTGAGCTGAGGTGTCCGCTGTGAGACTGTCACATGTACTAATTCTAGCCCAGGAGCTTTCCCGTCAGTTAAGATCACTGTGAACACTCCCTAAGATCATCCTGCTGTTTGGTTTGGTGTTTGCATTGATGGGATAATTTTTTTATGTTGGTCAATCTATCCAGCCTTCCCATTACAGCCCTTTTATTGCCATCAAACAATGTTTTCTAGATTTCAGTGCCGTGCAGACCTGCAATCAGTTACTGGCATAATCAACAAGTCGTGGCAGCATTAAATTGCAGACAGACAAAAAAGCAAGTCAGTTAAAGACATTGCATCTAGCTAGTTAGCTCAACGTTTGCAGAAGAGAACTTCCCATCCTTCTTATTCATAGAGAATTGTGTTAAAAAGAAATGTGAAGGTCACTGTCCTGCTCGAGGAATCCAGGTGTACTGGCATTCTCTCCTGCTCTTAGGGTTTTTCTCTCCAGCCACAGGCATAATAGTTTATATGGCATGTTCCCTCAGTTTCAGTCTGGCAGAGAATCAAGGCACACTTAGTTCAGCAGATATGGTAATAATAACAGTGATAAGGAAATACTGTGACAGTCCCTTAAAACAAGGGGGTTACAATCGGGAACTTGAATCTTTGGGGAGAGCACTCAAATTTCCACAACACATCACACAGAGAACAGAACCTAGAAATGTCCAGTTTATGAACTGTTTGCCAACAGGAAGTCTGTCGATGTTTTGTTTTTTGTTTTTTGTTTTTTTCAAAATTTAAAGCCAGTTTTCCAGAAAAGATTCAGTTATACCAGATATATTTTAAGACAGATATCTAACTTCTAAGTCAAATGAAGCAATACCCTGAGTTCTATACTTAGCTGCCTAGATAGTCTAGAAGCCCATCATACCTTTTGCCAGGAGTCCTCACTCTGAGCTGCCCTGAGTTGGCTCCGGATGTCTTCAGTGTCTGATGCGGAGAAGCCACATGCAGGAGGCTGGTACTGAGGTCTGCATATTGCCCATGGTGAAGCGCCCACAAGCTAGAGTGAAAATACCAGCCAAAGAGCAACTTGGAGATGAGAGGTCAGAATTGCTGATGGAGCTAGAAGATAAATACCAGGCTCTGCTCTCATTTGAGCTGTGGGAGAACTGGGAAAGGCAAGGCGGGGAAGGGAGGGAGTTGTTACAGCAGGATTTGGTGAAACCTCAAGGCTGAAGACACTTTTCTGCTACTGTGCACCAGAGGAGGGATCATTTGGGAGCTCACACAAGGCCTTCTCTTTTCATGCTATGTTTTACTCATAGTTATAATTTAGTTTTGAATTTTTGTCAGTGTTAGAAGATAACAATTTTATGTCCTCCGTTAAAGAATGCTGACTGAAATATTTTTAGCTGGATTGTGCTTTGCAAATGATAGTTGAGACTATCACTCTAACTTTTTATTCTGTTGCTTGTTATCTGGTGTGAAACTAAGACTCCAAAAATTGACTTTTACAAACCACTCAGAAGAATTTTTCTTTGAAATTTTGAGTTAATAAAATAAAGTCCAGCTTTTGAATAGAATGTGCTTATAACCCTAAGATATGTTCATTCTGCCTCACATTGCCTCTTCCCTGAGAGTCTTACAGTACGATGTGAGTTAGACCTCAGAGAAAGTGAAGAGATTGTACAAAATAATCAAAGGAAGCAGGGCAGGTAACAGCCAGGACCTTGAGCATTTATACAGATGCATTTCACGCGACTCTTTTAGGCTACCTTTTTTTGAAGATGTATTTTTTTTTTCCTGTATAGTATATTCCAGTTACGGCTTCCTCTCGCTCAGCTCCTCTCAGACCATTCCTACCCCTATCCACATCCTTTGTGTTTTTTCTCATTAGAATACAAACAGGCATCTACAAAAAATAGAGATGATAATAAAAATAAGGTAAAAATAAAAACCTGAATATAACAAAACAGGAAAAAACAAGCACAGGAAACACATTATCATGTGTCAGTAGTTTCTTCAAAAGTAGTTAATAGAAAAACATGTCTCAAATGTCTGGGTTTTCCTTGTTCTGTTGGATCAGCTTAATCTTTTTCTATTTTGGCATTTAATAAGTCACTGTTCTTCCTCCCCTAGAGGTCTAATTTCTGGATTCTTTTAGGCTGTAATGCCCTTTGATAAAGACTTGATCTTGTACAAGTATGCAGATGATTCTTGGATGTGTGCTGGGCTATAGTTTACTGGAGGTGCTAGTGGCAACAGCACTGTTATTACTGGGCCTCCCCTCAGCATCTGCTTTGTTTGACTCTTTACTGCAGCCTGTTAGAATGCAGACGCCCTTAGCTAGCAGTAAGAGGTAGATAGACTGGTCTTCTCTTGGTCCTGACAGCCTGCTGAATGAAGTTTAAGTAGGGACCTATTTAGAAATGTAATGCAGCACATTATCAGTTTCTGATGTGGATATTAAAGAGAAGTCTTCGAAGTCCACAAAGACTGTTCAAGATAAATATTATACTCTTAGCTAAGGCCTTTGCCATGAACTCCCAAGCTGTGCTTCCATCTCCTGACTTGACAGGACCAGATTCACAGATATGTAAAACCATCCCCTTTACCTTCCCCAAATTTCTGTTTATGTAAAAGCTGACACTTCCTCCCATTTGACAAGGCTCAGACCATAAATGTCATCCTTGTTTCTGTCCACAACATACCAGACATTCGTTCGGCAAACTTTTTTATTTCTGACTTTGAAGGTGCTCAGAACCTGTCCTGCTTCCTGAGGCTCAGCAGTGTGGCAGTGTAGTGCAGTCACAGGGAAGGCCTTCTGTCCACCTGACCACACCAGGGCTCCTGAGCTGCTTGTGGTCCTGGGTTGTAGTGGGATCTAATAAGTATTTGTTAGATGAAAAAATTGTCACTGCTTTTCAATAAATAAAGTATTAGTTAATCCATATATTGCTTTTGAATGATCAAAAATATATTTAATCATTTCTGAGTAGGACTAGGATTCTCTAGTAATTTTGAAATTCTTTGGCATCTTAAATAATACCTACTCTTTATGAACTGAAGTGTTGAAACTATGATCTGGCTAAGGCTCTGTAACATCTAATTTCCAGACAACCTGTGAGGTAAAAAGGAATCTATGTTTTGCTGATAAGAAAACACAGTTAGAGCTAAGTGGCTTAATTGTAGTTATAAAGGACTAAGTTACAGGAATAAAAACAAGGCCCAGCACAGTACAGCTTCTGAAGCAATGTGCATTCCAATACCACCTCAGAAAGTGTCTGTGTGTGTGTGTCTGTGTGTCTGTGTGTCTCTATATGGCCACTTTACATCCAAACCTCCACTTACCTCTGCTCATGCTAAGTCTATTTGGGGTAGAATAGTTCCATCTATTTTCATTTATCTAAGAAAAACTTTGTGAGATTCTTTTAGTGCATTGTGTTGATAGTGAATGCTAATACCAGTGGCTTCTCTTTCTTTCTGAAATCAGCCAATTAAGCATCCTAAAAACACACTAAGTATCCATTAGACCCAGCAGCAAATCAAGCACTTTGGTTTTTCTTCTGTCTTCTCGTCACCTGTTCCTAATTACCAGTAATTTCCTTGGAGAATGACAGGGTTGTCAGCTCTAGGAAAGGACACCTGAGGATCCCTGAGGATGAAGGACATCAATAAGGACTTGGGAAGCCACTAGCATGACCATGGAAGTTATCAGAAAGTTTGTTTGGTGGGGTTTGTGAGTGACACAGTAGCTTGGCTATTACTTGGAATCGTCTTTACATAAGTCAGTTCTGGGAGACTGTAAGAATAGAAGAAACAAAATCCAGCTAGTAAATGGCAGCAGGTTTACTATTCAGGGAATAGATTTAATAAAAGACATGTTCATGAGACCAGGAAATATGATTGAATATGAATATGTATAGTGTAGTCAAGGTCATCTCCAGTTTATTTAAAAAATATATACCATTATTGTATCCAGTCTATATTGGCATTAATAAGAGCAGAATCCGCTGAGAGGTCTCTGTAGGGAGCAGTTTCAGGTCAAAGTCCTATGGGAGGAGGAAGCTGTGGTTGATGACAGTTCCTGTGTGCACTGGTTTTGGCTAAAGGTCAGTTGTTGATAACATTCTTACTTGGACCTGAAAAAGGCTTTGCCATTCTTTCAAACATGACCCAGGGTAAGGCATTGCCATTTTTGTGAGTCTGAGGCATTGGGGGTCTTACATGGCCATGATCATGTCAGTTATACTCATTCACTCCAGGCTTCATTGTTCACCACAAGGGGGCTTTTCTTCCCCTTTATTTAACTAAAATTCCATCGTTTTCCCGTTCCCTTCCTCCCTCTAGTTCCTTGTGTATGCACACTCCTCGTTCCCTCTCAAAGTTAGGTCTTTGTTACAGTTCACACACATTTGTGTATCCACATGCACATGAGTATACCTGGATATGTAAATACAACCTGCTCGGTCCATTTAAGTGTTGCTTATATGTATATGATTTCAGGGCTGACCACTTGGTGTTGGATAACCAGTTTGCTCCCGGTCTTGGCATTCTTTAGTTCTTCATAAACTTCATAAGATACCAGAGATTTCCCCTTCCATGTTAGCGTGCCTGTTGGAGGTATACTTCTTCATGTCTTGTTCTAGCAGGCATATTATTGAGGTACTGTGGGTGAAGCTACCCTCTCATGCCTAGGAAATACAATCTCACAGTACATTTCTGTCCACTCTTCTGAGATATTCCCGGAGCTTTGGGTGCGGAGGTGTCAACTGGAGCTGGAAACCCAAAAATCACATGTTCTCATGTTCAGTTGCGGTTTTCTGCAATGGTCTTTGTCAGTTGCAAAGGGAAATTTCTTTGAAGGGTGAGAGCTACACTTACAGTGGGTATAAAGATATTTAGAATGTAGTTAGGAATTATGCTGGTTTAGTAAAGTAGTGGTAGTAGGTCCTTTGACAGCCATGATGTCACTGGCTCCAGTAGATGGCTAGGCTTCTAGTACCAGGCATGATTTCCCTCCTTTGGGGAAGGTCTTATGTACAATTAGAGAGCTGTTGGTCACCCCTGTGTGTTAGTGCTACTCTTGGATTCTTAGGGTTATCATGCCATGCTGGTCATCAATATATAATTTAAGTGAAATTACCCCACTTGATTAGATTATGCTCCCCGCAAAAGCTATAGACTAACAAAAACCCTCAGTGGGAGCATGAGAACCGCCTTTCAAGTGGCTACATAGGGGCATCCTAGAGGCACCTAAAATGACATAGGCTATTGCCCTTGACTGCTTCTCAGAGGTTGAAGAAACTAAGTCCCTATGGCTAAAGACACTGTGCCCTTCAGACATAAGACCTGGAAGGACCCAAGCTGGATCTGCCTTGAAAGCCTCCTCCCCGTGAGAACCAGCTTTCACAGTCCTGAAGGTGCCCTGAAAACTTCCAAGAACCAGAAGCAATCAGTAATCCTCCCCACCCGCACTTCTACAGTGAAGCTAGAGCATTTTAATTGTATCTAGTTTTTCTTTCCTCTATTTCTCTCTTTTTTTTATTTTGTTTATTCTAACTCAATAGATTTGAAATTCAAGAAAAAAAATTAATGGTGGTTGTATTAAATAAGTGTTCAATTATAAGTAAAAAGCACTTTATATCTGTTACCATAGTCACCAACCACACTTTGTGTGGTTTTAGAGAAAATGGCCTCCATCACTCGGAGTAATTTCAAGAAGTGCTTTTGCAGGGATGAGCAGAGAGGGTGAAGAGGAGTGACCCTCCCAAAGGACAGTGCTGAGCTCTGCCTGGCTTTTAGAGTTCTGCCACATAGTATTGTGTTGACGAATGGGAATTTTCCTTCAGCTGTGATCTAATGCCTACTTACCTAGGTACCAGAATACTATTCAAACTCTGGAAGTTACATAGGATGCTGTTATAGTTCTATAGCATTTGAAGCCTATTTACATAGAGCAAGCCTTAGAAGGTTCCTGTCTTTTGCAAGCACTAACTGTATTGCAAAGGAATGAGATTAGGCAACAAGGATGGAACCAATATATAAAATCCAGAAACACTGCTCTAAGTGGTAGCTAAGTGCTAGAAGACTAGAGCGTCCTTCCACAAACTTGTGCCTTTGAGTGTAGCAGCCCTTGTACCTCAGTGTTTGACACTGTTTCATACTTCCAGGTTGGATGGAGGCAAACCTTCCTCTCCTGCTGTTTTGTTGTTGTTTGGGGTTTGATGGTTTTGTTACTGGAAGGTGATTTGGCACCAGTGGGTCATGGAGTCTGCACACCAAGGCTACAGAAGGCCTTCTTAGAGTTGACTGTTTAAAAACATCAGAGATGACTGAAGGAGGTGGTACAAAGAGAGAGGAGATGGGAAAGGCAGCAGATGCAAACGTTGTAGGGTACAGGGGTCAATCAGGGGGACGTATAGAAGATGCTCTAGGACCTTCCCAGATGCGGAAAATCAAGATGAATGATGAAGATGGGTATGTCAGGGTTTATGGGAAGTCGGATGATTCTTGGACAGTCATCATGGTAAATCTTAGCTGCTTCTCCTTTCCCAGCTTAAGGACCTTGTTCCTTCCCAGAGTCCCTAAAAGTGAGCCACCTGCTCTCCCTACAGCAGTGCTACATTCTTAAAACCCCAACCCCTCCCACAACTCCCTTTACTGTTCTCTGTCGCTTTGTAGCTATGTACCACCTCAGTGTGTTTTGTGCAGATCTAAGATGGTCTTATAGGAAGTATATGTTGAGGACTTGATAAAACAACTTGTAGAAAACAGTTGAAAGGTGTTATTAAAGGAAAGAGGGTGGGGGAGAGAACATTATTAAAAACATTTAATATTGTACTTAGTATTCACAACTGCTCACCATAATAATCTTCACCAAAGAGGTCTGCAGTTTAGTGGATTTTTTATTGAATTAATGTTTTTTGTTTTCATTTATTTTACATAAAGACCAGTTTCCCCTCCCTCCTCTCTTTCAGTTCCCATCCTCCCATCTAGCCCCCTCCTCACTCACTTCTTCTCCATCTCCATTCAGAAAGGGGCAGGCCTCCCATGGGAGTCAACAAAGCATGGTACACCAAGTTGAGGCAGGACCAAGCTCCTTCCCCTGCAACAAGGCTGGGTAAGGTAATCTAGCATGAGGAACAGGATTTCAAAATCCAGCTATGTACTAGGGACAAGTCCTGATCCCACTGCTAAGAGCCTTACAAACAGATGAAACTACACAACTTTCACGCACATGCAGAGGGCCTAGGTTGGTCCCATGCAGGCTCCCTAACTGTTGGCCCAGAGTCCATGAACTCCCAGGAGCTCAGGTCAAATGTCTCTGTGGGTTCCCTGTTCTGAATTTGACTCCTCTTGTATAATCCTTCCTCCCTTTCTTCAGATGGACTCCCGGAGCTAGTCCAGTGCTGACAGTCCAGTTACTGGACAAAGGCTCCCTGATGACAATTAGGGTAGTCACCAATCTGATTACAGTTCTGGCACCCTCTCCACTATTGCTAGATGTCCTACCTGGGGTTATTCTTGTGTATTCCTGGGAGTTTCCCTAGCACCAAGTTTCTTCCTAACCCCAAAATCCACACACACCCATAAAGATGTCTCTTTTATTACTCTCCACCCTGTCCACACACAACCAGCCTTCCCAACCTGCTCTCTGAAGTTCCCCATCCTCCACCCCTTCACAGACACACACACACACACATACACACACATATACACACACCCTCCCTGTCCCCAATTTACCCAGGATCTGCTTCCCCTTCCCAGGGAAATCTATACATCCCTCTCTGGGCTGTGAATTGTAGGTTGGTTATCCTGTACTTGATGTAGAAAGACCCTCCCATGGGCAATTTCACTTTGTATGTCCACTCACACCATCCCTGTGGTCAAAGGTCTACTGTCACTTATATCCAGCTGGTACAGCTACAGGGGTGAAAGCTTTAGCAACAGGATTAGCAGTATTCAAGGGGAGGAGGGTCTGTGGGTCAAACAGGTGGCAAGGATGACAGCCTGTGGGAGCCTGATCACCCGAGACTGACTTCTCTTCCTTCCTTTGTTCTTCCAGGTCTTACGTCTTAGCCCCTTATTTTTCTTCCCACATAAAACAAGCCAGTGTGCCCTCATCCACATGCATTGTTGGCCATTTTAAAGGAGTTATGTAGCCACGAGAATTTTGGAAAACAATCAGCCTGAAAGAAAAGCCTGAATGGGAGAAAAGAATAAGACTTTATTTTGAAGAGCAGCAGCACCATGCTGCCTAAATTGTGCTTTCTTAGCCTCTGGATGGGTTAGCAATGCCCAGGCCAGTGCTTTATTAGGTCAGAGGCCTCCGCTGCTTCTGGAGTCTTGGAGACTGCTGGGCATCTCTGTGGGTGCTCATTTTGACTCCGTTGTTACCTGTCTGGACTTTGCATTTTTCCTGTGTTATGGTGATTCTCAGTGAGTCCATTTTTGGCAAAAAGCCAGAGATAACTCTTGCCACATATGCCTGAAAAGCTAGTCTTCTGGTAATTAAATGGTCTCAAAAGTTGGTAGCAGTTTAAACACTGTCCAACAATGACATATCAGCCCTGCCCCTGCTCCTGGTGCATGTAAAGTTGTTACTGAAAGTTCTGTGACTGCATGGGCTCTGCACATGAATTCGGTCCAGCTGAATAGTTGGCATCCTTACTCAGAATAGCTGGTGTCCTTCCTAATCATCCCTTTCTGGAGAGTTCAGCACTATGTGGTCCTTGGGGGATCCTGGGCCAATCAAAAGCTGACTACTAATGCAGCTTACTGTACTCCTGAAAGCTAAAATGCCCACTCCCAGCTACAGCCCAGCTACTGGCCTTGACAATTCTGAGAATAGGCTTTTAAAGGCCATTGTAATTCCACACTTTAAAATAAGGTGACCATCAGGCACAGGTGTAGTGGGTACCCCTATATATAGTTGCAATCCCTTGGGATTTCCACAGCCATCCAAAACTTAGCTTCTTATGTGTTCAGAGAAAACACAGGCATACTGAACAGTTTCTGAGAATGCTAGAGAGCCCATGCTCCTATGGAATTATTTAAGACAAGGGACATAGCATGGAGTTAGAGTGCTTACCAAGCTTGCAGGAAGCCCTGGGTTTGATTTTCAGGACTAGGATAAAAAGTGTAAGTCCCATTTTTCCCACATGGTAATATATTTGTTCTCAATGAAGGTTGATGTAGGAGTGGTACACTTTACACCCTTGGCACAACCCAAGATCAAGCAGCCATTCAAGCTGGTAGAAAAAGTTGTTCAGAACGTGTTTCAGTTCCGAAGGAAATATTGCCACCGAGGACTTGGGTAAGAAACCTTTTTGACTTTATGACTCTTTACAGGTGTATATGAATCGGGGTTTAGATCCTGCGGTGAGCAACCTGTCATCACCACTGAGGAAAAGCCCTGAGTTCACCCTAGATACCATTTACAGGTTTGGTTTGCTTTGGTCTTAAATACATAAAGCCCACAAGTGTACAGCTCCCCTGACTGCTCAGGCAGGACTCAGTTTGTTCTGAGTTTCTGTCTGTCCCTTAAGGACAACTTGAGAACTAGAAAACAGACAGACCTTCTTAGCGGGCACGTCATCATAGTGTCTTCTGTCTCCACGCAGAGGAGCTCTTCTGTTCTGTCAGGCCCACTGCTCCACACAAGCACATAGGCCTTCCAGAAGGTAAGGCTGAGCCATGGCCTTGCAGCGACCACAGCAGTTACGTCTTATCTAGCACATGTTTATAGGTATAATCACAGCCAACAAATAGCTAATTAAAAGGACTCAGCTTGTAGTGCACATGTTCATTTTCTAAGTTACATGAATCCATTTTGGTTCTTGATAGGGATGTAGGAAGTGTGGGTTAATGCATGGGATGATTCCAGCTGTGTCAGGCAACTGCAGCCTGAAACCAAGATAACTTGCAAAGCTCTCTTTAAGAACTTTCAATTATGAGTGTTGATTCTCAGCCTGCCATTTGTTGATTCTAATTTTAAAGCATAATTCATAATCTGTACATACTAGCTCTAATTGGAGGTGGTGGGAATCTCAAAAAGTACATCTTTCAAAGATCCTGAAATTAATTGGTCAAGCCTAGCCCTACTGTTTCCAAAGCAGTTCTCCTCCCTACTCCCCACCCCAATTAAGTAATGGGCCTTGTTCATTTCAGTACACCGTCCTCTATACAGACATGACCGAATACCAAAATTCACTTTGAAGGATGATTATGAATATCCATACTACAACATGGTCCCGGGTGTCAGAACTCATGATCTAGACACCTCTCCAGAAAGGTTGGGCAGTGCACATCGCCATTAGCCTAAAGGGAGAATTCATCCTCCACGGACCATGGGCTCTGCCAAGCCCTTTGGATGAGCTCCATGGTCAGGGTCCAGGCACACTTTTGCAAGTTTTAGGCATCTAAATTCATTCTTTTGAACAACAGTTGACCTGATAATTAAATGAAATTTAAAATGCATACTTGGATTGAGTTTTAAAGATGATAAACTATCTGTTTTCATAATAGACAGCACTCTACAAAACCAGTCACTCTTGGAGTAAGGGGTTGTGAAGACTTGAAGATGTAATAAACTTTATGAAAATGAGGCAAATTAAATTTTCACTTGTTATAGCTTGGGAAAACAGTTTTCCTATTGTGGATACAGCTTATAAGTCTTAGCTTAGACCTGCCTCTAGTGAGTCATACCTGGTGTCTTTGGGTACCCAAGAGGTGCCAAAGCCTCAGGAATCTATCAGTGTGTCATATTAAAGTTTTAGATAAAAATCTATCTTTATTGGCATAATTTAAGTAAAGCCCCCAACATACTTTCCTTTCAGAATGTTATTCCCTGAAGCTCAACGATTAGAAAGCACTGGAAGATTGTTACAGTCGGCAGACATCGACCCAACTTTCCGACCTACCCACCTCTCACTCATGCATTTTAAGAGCCTGTGTGATGTATACAGAAAAATGTGTGATGAAGACCCACAACTCTTTGCTTATAACTTCAGAGAAGAGCTCAAGCAAAAGAGAAGAAGAGGCCAGGAGAAAGATGTGGACACAAGCTGTGGGTCCTGATGGGCTCCGTGGCCACAGCCTGGGGCCTCTGCCTATGTACTGACTGTTCACCACTCTGTACAGACATACCAGTGACCTACATGCCATTACAAGAAAATAAATATCAAATAGATACAGTACAAGCTTTTCTTTAATATATATATACTGCATAGATACGACATGTTTAGTATAAACAGCATTTATTACAACCTTCAAAAATGAAATAACTGCACATTGTGCCCCTAAACCATGGAAAAATAACTTAAATGTGCTTTAAATAAAGCAAAAAACTAACAGCTCAAAGAAAATGCCCAGAGGATTGAAGAAGGGACCCTTTTAAAAGCTATTAATCACAACTTTATCCACATAACTTAAAATAATTAGAATTCAATTTTATTACGAGACTAAATCATTTGATTCCTGCTCAAAAGAGATGTAAGCTAAGTAATTTACAGATTCTAACCAACTTAATCTCTAGTTTTCTGACCCACAATAAATTAAAATAACTTAAATCTTTACAACAAGTTTTGTGGGAAAATATATACTGCACAAAACCCAAACACAAATATTTTCCTGCAGTCTCTGTTTTCCCTCCAGTTTAAAAACTAACGAGCATTGTAACCACAAGTCCTATGATTTGCCATGGCTCTGTGCTTCGTAAAAACACTCCTCATTAACGACAGAAGTTAAACTCTGGACACTGAATTCTCTCTCCAAAACCAAATTTAGATCAATGTTGGCAGTTTCAGGATGGCTATCAAGGGACTGGTGACGAGTCTGTGCCTTGAGCAAAGTTCCTCTGCCCCTCTTGGTGCTGTTTGCTTTTCGTTTAATGGGGCAAAAGTGGCCCCTGACCAGCCTGGGTTGCTCGCCTGGCCCAGTGGGAGGCTGTTGCCCAGCTGGGTGCATGTCAGGTTCTTCAGAGATTCTCAGTCTCTGGAACTGAAGCTCAATGTCCTTAGTAGGGCTGCCCTCTTTCAGAGCGTGGTGGAAGTCCTCATCCTCGTCACTCAGAATGTCACTTTCTTTGATAAGACCATCTGGAAACTCTGCCAGGCCCTCAGGGTCTTTCTCCAGCATGGTATTCTTACAGTCCTGCCTGTTCTCAGCTACTGGGCAGCCGCTGCTCTGGGTGCCACTGCTCAGGCTACACTCATCCGAGTCCAATGAGTTGCCCTTGCTGGGTTCGCTGGGCCACTCGCTGCTGGAGGATGTTCTGAGGACCTTCAAAGACCTGGATGAAGCTACAGAGAGAAAAGTACATTTCTTCATGTGACAGACACAAACAGATTCTACAATGTAGAGTTAGGGCCTCGGGGTCTTGACAGTTATGTGAAGGTTTTATTATGTGAATTCAGTGATCTATCTTGGCATTTGGATGGCAAAATCATATAGTTATGTCAAACAATGAATTTACTGAGGGGTTTTGTTGTTGGGTCTCTTGTAGCCCAGGCTAGCTTCAAACTCATTATGTAGCTGAGGACAGTCTTAAGTTCTGTTCCTCCTGAGTGCTATATAGTGTGCACCATCACACCTACTTTTATGCATGCTGGAGATCAAGAGTTTGCTGAAGGCTAGGCAGGCACTGTGCTCCCTAAGCTACACCCCCGGGCATATCTGAAATTCTTAAGGAATTAAGCATTTTTTTTTCAGACTAACAAAGCTTCATCATATAGATAGGGTAATAAAGTACCAATTGCCATAAGGGATAGAATTGCTATTTTGCCAATGAATAAATTGAATAGTTAATCACTAATAGAAACTTAGGTTACATTATTTTACTATATAGTACCTTGTAATCTGAAAATATTATACAATCCCTATTTGTTTCTCTAGATGCTCCATTAGAAGCTGAAAAAATATTCCTATCTCTAGAGCACTGAGCATTGTTTATGCTGGAATTTATAACCAACTTTAAGAGAATTAACACTGTGCGCATTTAATTGTGTGTGAGATTCTGTTCACAGGGAATTCTTAGTTTGAATGTTCTTAATTAGCACCACATGACCATAGACTATTTTGACAAAAGAATAGAAAATATAAAGATCTAGAGAGATCAAATAGGGCTGTGTGTGTGTGTGTGTGTGTGTGTGTGTGTGTGTGTGTGTGTGAGAGAGAGAGAGAGAGAGAGAGAGAGAGAGAGAGAGAGAGAGAGAGAGAGAGAGAGAGAGAGAGAGAATGTGACAGGAGATCAAAACTGTGTGCCCTGAAAGATTACAGACAAGAACAAGGATCTGAGGGATGTAGTTGGTGGCAGAATGGCAACCTAGTGTCGAGAAAAAGGTCCTGGGTTCAGTCCTTAGCACCACCAGATAAGTAAAATTACATCTTAAAAGCAGAAACAAGGCATTAAATTTGTAAAGTAGGCAGAAAGATGAACAATATTGTAGGCTGATGACCTGCTGGCAATGATTGTGTAAGAATGAGTACATTCAGTCTTATGATCTGAATTAAGGCCTGGCAAAGCAGAGCCCCAGACTCCTGTTCATCTCAGGAAGAAACAAGACGGGAAGTGTGCACTGCATCATTGCCTGCTGATGGCTGGGGGCAAGGAGCATGGTTCTCATACTGTTATAACCCCATGGTGATCTCCTCATTAAAACAGAGCTAATGAAATTCTCACCTAATTTGGCTGAAACAGGAACTCGATTCTTAAGAGGTACCAGTCGGTCCTTACATGTCTTCTCCGGTGGTAACTCACACTTGATGTGGCGTCTGAAGTTCTCTCTCAGAATAGAACGGATCACCTTAACAATGTTAGTCTTGCTCTCGCTGTCACTGGGGAAAAAAAGAAAGAATATGCAGTGTACACTGTCTGTTCTGCATCATCGGGGCCTTCCTGAGGACACAGCCCTGGCCAGCTCTGCAGAAGCTAGCAAGCTACCCACCAATGTGTGCCTGGCTTTTCTGACTTAAAGGGGGTGAGAAATGATCATTCTATGTCTGATCAATATATTCTACTTGACCCACAGTTGCCCCTTTTAGACAGAAGTTGTACCCTAATACCAAAATTCAGGAGAGTACTAAAAATATCACACTCACACTTTAAAGATGTGCATGCATGCGTGTCTGTCTGTATGTGTATCCCACATGTGCTAGGGGTGGTTCTCGGGGGAGAGAGGGTGCTGAAGAGACCAGAAGTCATCAGATCCTATAGAGCTAGTTACAGGTGGTCATAAGCTACCCAGAATGGGTGCTGGTAACGAATTCCAGGTGCTGTGGAAGAGCAGTGAATCTTGAGAAGTGCTGAGTCATCTCTCCAGCCTCTCCACTCCCCTTTAAAGAGCACACAGTTGAGTCTTACATCCATTTGTCAAGGGAAGTACCTGCAGCATAACTGAAAGATGGTTTCTGGCCGCCCTTCAATCTCTGACTTCGTATGAATCAGCTCCCATAAGGAGTTATTTTCAGTCCCTGGGTAAAGAAAATAGAAACAAGGGTCCACAACCTTGTCAAGATGCTGTGGTTAAGAGCACATGCGATGTCCACCATTCGGACACCCCACTTCTGTCTCCGTGTCTTCCACAGCTCATTCTCAGATATTAACAAATTGCTACAGAAATGGAGATGAAATTCTCCATCCTGCTGTGGTAGTCGGTCTTGTAGGTTTTGTTTCGCTTTTGCTGTGTGGGTGGGTGAGTGGGGGGGAGGGTGTGGGGGTGGGTGTGTGTGGCAGGATCTCACTCTGTAGCCCATGCTGGCAAGCCTCTTGCCTCAGCCACCAAGTTCCAGTTCCTGCCCCATTCTTGGAACAAATAGCAAGAGGATTTGCTCAGGAACTGTGGGTGGCAGAGCCCCCCTCCCATGTAGTCACTCTCTCAGAGGCATGAGCACCATGAGCTGACAAGAATCACCACATAAACCTGGTGGCCCTTGTCACCAAAGGCTCTTGCTCCCAGTTATGTGAAGAATTACTTATTCTAGAAGGTCCTTGGAACAAGGTCAGAGGGATGTTTTGTTGCTTTATTGCAGTACTCTTAATATTAATAAATTTTCTAGTATGTCTAACTTTATGGGTCTTTGTTTAGTAAATTTTAGGGTATCAAAGCATACGCCAAAAAGGAAAACATCGACAGTTGTTGACTGCAAAAGTGAAGAAACAATGCAGAGGCATTCGGCAGAAAAAGGCCATCCAATGCTGCTTGTTTTTCTTCCAAAAGATCATAAAGAAATGTCAAAACAACCTATTCTCATTTTTTTTTTCCTACAAAGTAAAATACATGTTAAAATTATCCCCAGGCCCTATGGTTTGGAATTGTCCCCAAAGGCCCATGGACTTTAAGACCTGATGGTTAGCCTGTGGTACTATTGGGGGCGAAGGGGTGGGAAGAGTTAGGAGTGGGACTGAGGGGTGCTCTCAGTTACTAATGCCCCCCCACCCCTCCCTGACCACCACTAAGTGAGCATCTGTCTGCCATCCCATGCTTTGTGCACATGAACTGTGCTGCCACAGTCTCACGGACTGAAACCCATAAACATGTCCTGCTTTTTCATGCCACATGAATGAAAAAACACATAAAAATGTTTCTTCTTGTTGCATATTCCCCAAAGCGCTTACCTCCTGTGTTCCCCAGTCTAACTTGAAGCGCAGATATGGGGATCAACCATCGGAACTTGAAGGGGTCCAAGTCAGCAGAGTTGTGGGAAGGCCGGGAATTGGAGGGCTGCAATGTGAGAGACCACCAGGAAGAGGTTAGAGTCAAGCGGACAGTGAATGGGGGTATCTCGACCTGTATGCAGGGCTTTGGGAGTGTCTAAGATGCATATAAACCCAGTTCTCAATGACGTCCAAGAACTAGGCCAGAGTAAGAGTTCCTGGAACACAGGGTTCCTTGTCTCTATACAAAGATGGCAGCCATGCCTTCCTGCAGTCTCCAGTTCTTGCTGGTTGCTTCTGGTGTCTGTGGCTAGGCTTTGATTGAGTGCTTTGGGTCTTAGCTTTTTGTCTGTGTTTTGAATTGAAGTCAAAATTACTTTAAATCCAAAGCTTTACAGATCGCTGTCCATATGAAACCACATGTACTATTTTCAGGGAATAAAAGTTTTCTGTTCTGGCCTCCATGAAGGTGTCGCTATCCCTCCTCTGGGCACAGGTGCAGAACGTTCCACAGCCAACCATAGAAATGTTTGCACTTTCATGTTTATTGCCGCTTTCTTCACTGTAGCAAAGAATCAGAAGCAACCTAGTTGTCCATCAAAAGATGAACGGGTAATGAAAATTGGTGTGAGTGTGTGTGTGTGTGTGTGTGTGTGTGTACACAACTCAGCTCTCAAGAATTAAAGTTGCTAATTTTTAATAAAATGGATGGATCAGAAATGTAAATATTACTGACGTCACTCAGTTTCAGAAAGAAAAAACGGCATGCTCTCATTCATAGCAAATTCTAGCCAGTAATTGTTGGTTTATATATAAACAAATGTACATGTGGGTACAGTGTAACGTGGAAAGACCAGGAAAGGCTCAGTATAAAGAGATATGGAAAAAGTGAATGCAGATAATAGACCCAAGTTATAAAAAAGGATTTAAAGCTGGTTATTTTCCTAGTTCTGACAAATGGGTTAAGTACTGTTGGACCATGAGGCCATGATTCTTAGAGAGCTTCTCAGTACAATGGAGGAGACAGCCAGGAAAAGGCAACTTCAATTAAGTCATTTTTCTTACCGGTTTCTTTTTTAGTTTGCAGTTTTCTTTATAAACCAGTATGACAGCTCTCTTAAAAACTAAAAGAGAAAAAACAGTCTTGTCATTTTCTGCAAAGTCGTCTGGGGTTAACCCAGAGCTGGGCACTTCATGAGAGCAAAGCGCTTCAGACCCAGGACTGAAATCCCACAGCACTAACACCTTCTCTGCCTTGTTTGACTTCAACTATGCAAAAGTGCCCGCATTTGTTTCTCCATCATTTGATTGACAGCTGAGGCCATGGAGTAACTTGCTCTCCCAATAATGGGTGAGAAGGAAGAGCTTTTGAAATGCAGCACTATTCAGACAGCAGGTTTCCTAACAGCCTAGTGAGGTGCCTCCCCTAGCAGGCTGTGCTGGGTACCAGCCACTGCAGCATTTTCCAGCCCCCCCCCCCCCCCCAAACCAGAAGTCAGCAAGAGCAGTAATGTTAGTCAAGCTTTTTGTTACTGCTAATGTTTCTGAACCAAGGTACCAACCAAATACTGTGAGCTCAATGTCCTTCCTGGCTTTTCCTAAAGAGAGGAAGGGATTCACCCAGGAAACTGTGGAATGCACGAGGAGTTCTCCCATGGACAGCTCTGTCACCTGCGTTGTAAAAACAAGGAACAAAGATGTGAAAAATCTCAAGAGTGAGGTGCTTCATGTTAGATACAGAATTGCATCCATGTGGTCATTGCTAAAATGTGTGGATAGTCCGCATCATTATGGCATGAAGTGAAACTCTGTAAATATGAGCCAAGCAAGCGTCAAGCTGCATTCCATTAGTAATAGGGATGACCCAGGACCTCCTGCCTGCTGGGCCAACATTTTACCACTGAGCTACTTCCCTGGCCCTCTTTATTTTTTGTTTTGAAACCAGGTCTCTCTAAATTGCCTAGGCTGACCTTGGATTTACCCTGTAACCCAGACAGGCTTTAATTGTGCCTAGACCCAATAACTAATAGGAGGTGGTGGAATTTAAAGTGCTTACTTAGGTCTGTCCTTGTTGTTTGGTTCTTAAAGTCAAAGGTTTCCCTGTGTGGCCCTGGCTGCCCTGAAATTTGCTCTGTAGACCAGACTAGCCTTGAACTCACGGAGGTGTGTCTACCTTTGCTTTCCACCTCTCCCAGCCCCACCAGGATTAAAGGTGTGAGCCTCACCACCCTGTTAGCTTTAGTGCACATTTACATAGGTAACAATTCTGCCACAGTAGCCATTGTCATCTAAGGCAGTGATTCTCAATCTATGGGTCATGCCCCCAGGGGCCATATGTCAGATATTTATAATTCCTTAAAGTAACAAAATTACAGTTATGAAATAACAAAATAATTCATAGTTGGGGGGGTCACTACAACATGAGACACTATATTAAAAGGCCACAGCATTTGGAAGATTAAGAACCACTGAATTCCAAGGGGTTAGGGGTCATGTTTACTTCAGATCACTAAACTACATCAGGCTGCTAATAAAATACTAACATTGAAATTGACCTAAGTAAATAAAAAAATCCTCTGTCCCTCTTTAGTTCCTGCCACTTTCCACTTACACTGTTGTTCTTAGATGTGCTATCAAAGCTCACTGTGCAGCAATTAAACAGAAAAGAAAAATACTGATGCTGCAGAAAGGTAACCAGAGGGGATCAAGCCATATATATATTATATTATATACATTATCCATATGAGCTCCTTCCTTCCCATGTTCTAGTTTCCGGAGCTCATTCTTTGTCCCCATAGGAAACTATGGAGATGGAGAGACACCAGCTCAGTGATGCTTCTGCTGCCTCTGTACGGTGCTAACAGGATGCAGTTACATTTTTAGACCAGTTTAATACATTCTCCATACTATTTCCATATAAACGATATAATTATTTTATATATTAATAGGAAAAAAGGGATGGCTTTGTCTCCTGCAGGGAAGTCTAACCAGGTAGCTGCTCGCGAAGTCCCTCTTAGCTCATCCACCCAGACATGAAGCCGCGAGTCCAAAGCCCCACAGACCTCCTTCTCGGTTCCGCTCTGCTCGGCCACCAGCTGGTCGAATACTGTCCCATAATCCTCATAGAGCTTCTGCATGTCATTGATGTGGCTGGCTACTTTTTCCATGGCCTTTAGTGCCTCTGAAAAATAGGAAGGTGTGCCTGGTCATTCCAGATCCCATCAAGTGCCAACACGGGAGTCCAGCTCTACTAATGCCATGATTGAGGTAGAGCCTGCAACAGCCAGTTTAGTTCAGGTGTCACAATCAAGGGCAGTCAGAGCATCTTCTACCTCGGATTTTCTGAGGAGTGAGGAGACTCTGAAAAGAGCCATTAATAAAGCTACCCTTAGCCCAGCCACATATCCTAACGGTGCCCTGTGTGCCCCGGAGACCACAATGACCGCACTCAGGATCAGATTGCAGGAGAAAAGACAGGTGCACATTTTACCAGAGTTCAGGAGAGAATGAGTCGTGGGACAGAATCAACCCAGTACTGTTCAGCCTCAGGGACTGCTCTCAATTTCTGCATCCTCTCTAGAACTATCTGCCAGGTTAGAGTCCAGCACAGTGGTTCATTTACAACCTTAAGAGGGCAGGAGGTAGAGCTCAGTGCTAACGTGCCTCACTCAAACACACAAGCCCTGAGTTTGGCTCCCTAGTTCAAGAAGAAAGTACAAAAGAAACACACACACACACACACACACACACACACAAAACTACCAATGTCAGTAAACTACGGTTCAGCTGTTTACATTTATACCTGCTATTTGTTTATAACTTGGGCAAGGGCATATGAGGGACAAATGATTTTGGCAAAAAATCTCGGTACATTCTATACTTTATTCTCAGATATCTCCACAAGGTGGCACCCCATCCAGCAAGCATGAGCAGTAGTGTTAGTACAACCAAGGCCACAGAAAGTACAGAAGAGACCCGATCAGGGATTCTTACTGTTTCACTAGCCAAGTGGCCTGTGGTCTTCAACTCACTATGCTTGTATTATATTATTTTAAAATTTTTAATCAAATTATGCCTCTATCAGTTTAGTGAGAACAATCTCACTGTGAGATTACCTATAAGCCAGGCATAATAATGCATACCTTTAGTCCCATCACTCAGGACCTATACTTCTGTGATTTTCAGGCTGGTCTACAGTGAGTTTCAGGCCAGCCAGAGCTACACAACAAAATCCTGTCTCTATTTAATTAATTTTAAAATTCCCAAAGTACCTTGAGCAGCATCCTGAAGGATGGCTAATACCGAACTGTTTCCCTTTCTGAAATCAGTATCTAAGATGAACAGTCCCAGGGAAGAGCTGTATGCTAGCACTCTTGCTCAGCCTTACCCGTCAGGTGATAGTGTTCCTCACTCTCATGGTCCGTCAGGGACACAAGCTCCTTGAGGAGCAGGGGGTACTTGAGCACTCTCTGAACAGGCTTGATGAGGTAAGACTCCAGCGTGGAGGAATGCTGCTTGGTGGGATTTCGGGCATCCAGAAAAGCCTTGAAGGCCTTATCCGTTTTAGCTGCAAGTAATGGATAAAACATCCTTAGGAGAGCACAGTGGGATGAATTATGTTATCTTTCAGCGTAGTTTTATGTTATTTCCTCAACCCTAATGCCAGTCAGTAATAAAAACCCAAGTGCATTCACAGGTTGAATACCCCAGTTATCAGCAGGTGTTTCTGTCACCCCACTTATAAGGCCTACAAGTGAAGGAGTGTGGAGACACGATGCAGCTGTGCACACCCATTACAGATTGGTCTGGGTGGCCTAAGGATGAGCTTCAAACAATTCACTGCAAAGAGCCATGCAGAAAAGCATCTCTTCTCTGCCTTAGCACCAGCTATACTTAATTCTCTACACTCTTGAAAAGTAGTGTCAGTCTACGTCTGAGACATGCTGCCTTCACCCCACAGCTCCAAGCAGACTAGACTCTTAACACCAGAGTTGCAGTTCTATCCATAAAGTGTGGCATGGGAGCTCCTCAGCAGCAGCTGCCTCTATCCAGTGTTAATGTTATAAGGGGTACACACGGAAATACAGGTGCATATGATGGGTAATGGACACACCAGCCATCAAACTGGGTTCCACTGGTTGTCACTGACAGACCAGCCATGTAGGATCCAGCCAGTTTGAAGAAATGCCCTTATTAAGGCCATATCTCAAGGGGGGAGTCTAGAGCACTTAGGACATGTCATTGATCACAAGACCATGCAGGCAGAGAGATGACTTCTCATCTTTATGGCAAAGGACAAGTTGTGTTTTTTATCTTACTGTAGCCTCACACTCTCCGTGACAGTGGGCATCCTCTGGGAGGCAAAATTTTTCCCAATTCCTCCAGAGGAACCACCTTAGTTATGCCATTAAAAAAGTGTTTGTAAAAGGAAATGCAGATGCGCGCAGTCCTTTGTTGAAAGTGGCAGGAGAAGATGGACTTAGGCTATTTGGCCTGAAGCATATTCCAAGATGCATTTTTTAAACTTGGAATTTCTGGGATGCTGTGAAGTTCTACATTTAAATCAAATGGGTTTGAACCATATTAGCAGGAATCTCCTACAATCTTTAGAAAACTTTCTGCTCCCTCCATGATAGTAGGAGAGTTGGTGGCCTCTGGGAGGCAGAGTTTTTCTGAGTTCCACCAGGGAAGCAACCATAGTTATGCACTTCCTTGGAGCTTGATAGTTTTACTTTGTAATAGCTCTACACACCTAAAAATGTTAACAGAACAGAACAGTAGAAAAACAGCATGCACTCTCTCCAGTCACCCAAGGCTTGTGGCACTAATGTTTTCACAAACAGGAGCAGCAATCTGACACACAGCGAAGCTCAGAGCCGCCTGTCCACTGCAACCATAACTGCAAAAAAATCTGAAAAGTTCCCTTTAACTTTTATCATTTTCAAGGTCTAGGGAGGAAGACAACCCAATAAAATCACACTTAACCCTCCACTTGCCTGATGCAGATCTACCCCTTTTTAACAGAGAAAAAAAAAAAACTACTATAAAGGCTGTAAACAACTCACCTCGCTCTAGAACCTTCTGTACTTTACTGTGGTTGGCGCAGAATCCACTGTACAGTTTAAAGTGGTCGGCGTAATAGAGGAAGGAGCCTCCAAGGGAAAAGAGCAACTTCTAGAAGGGGTAAGAGAAGGTCAAATCAAACACGTCTTCCATGTGCTCTGGCTTCCCATGTGCTCTGGCTTCAGCAGATAATTTGCTGCTGATAACTGTCCTTGCTGCTCTGTTCGGTCTGTAGGGGGAGACCAGTCTAGTATTGCCCTAGCAGACTTTTAGATGGATGGGGAAGGGTCTGACGGAGGAACATCCTGGCAACAGACTAACTGTATCTGATGGATGGGACTATAGTGCTCTGAGGAGAAATGGGAACTGTCGGGGACATCCACTCCATTATTTGAATGAATTGTGCCTGCTGCGTGATCCTCAAACCCCTTTCTACTCCCTTCTGCCCTCTCGTCCCTGGAAAAACTTCCTGTTAGCCATGCTTCTTACTCCAAGGACAAACTTCCCTGATGGCCACCTGAAACCCACATTTTCCAGCCCAATTTCCTAGAACCACATAAGAGAAGAATCCAGTGCAGGTAAGCTGCTCTTTCTTCAAAGGGAGCTGCTACAGTGCCTTTCTTGAAAGGGAGCAAAGAACAGATGTGGCCAGCAATCAGACTGCTGACCACTGAAAGCTGTCACTCCAGGAGAAAACCACAAAGCTACCTTCCCCAACACACAGAAAAAGCAGGGCCTTGGAACACAAAATTCATCTACTTAGGAGAGAACTTTATACCCTACACACTTGTATTTGCTTTAAACCCAAATCCAAAATACTTACTCGAAACTGAGAGGGAGTTTCCAGGACACTGAAGTCTGAGGAAGCGGATATTCCATCCTCCAGAGTCTCCAGGAACACTTTCTGAAACTCCAGCATCTCTGGCAAGCTCCCAAATAGTGATTCCATCTACATGAAGGGTGCGGTGTGAGAAGGTGTAACCAAGACAAACTAGAGTCCCTCACTCACCACAGACGTGTGTCTGAGAAACAGGTATAAGCAGATCCTTTACAGACCAATGCATTTGCCTTTTTGTGAGTTTAGGGGATCACATTCATCGGCCAGGCTTACCCAACTGACATTTTAGTCAATGAACATTCTCTGACTGAGACAGGTTTCATGTAGGCTGACCTTAATGCCAAGTGATGGTTACTTGAACTTCATTGAAGAAAACAATGAAGTTCTGGTTGTAGGATTTAGTTAAAATGGTATCTAGTCTATATCTAGGCAGAGACATAGCTCTGGCTCCCTACAATTCCACAGTTCCAAGATAACTTGTCAAGTGAATTGAAATTCAAATTAGGGGCTAAAGAGATGCCTCGGCAGTTAAGAGCACTGGCTGCTCTTCCAGAGGACCTGAGTTCAATTCCCAGCAACCACATGGCAGCTCACAACTGTCTGTAACTCCTGTTCAGGGATCTGACACCTTCATTCCAATGCACATAAATTATATTTTTAAAAATTTCAAATCAAAGGAAATAGAAATCATCAGAAAGAAGCTAATTCTTCTGATTTGATATTAACAATTCATATACTGCAAAGTAACTTTTGTCTGTATCTCCTGCTGGATAATGAACAAACAAACCAGAAAACCTGAAGACACCCTTCTGCCTTTAAAAATGTGTCAACTGCTTTCTAGGATAAAGGCCACATCAGTGGCTTTAAATGCAGCCATATACAAGACTTTGTGAAGACTCTTCAGCTTCAGCGTTCATCGGCACCTAGCTATACTCTGGAACAGTTGTGTTCAGCCAACTCATAGGCTAAATGAGGCAGCTATGGACACAGCCCAGCCCAAATTCTCCAAATTAATTGTAACATGATTTTATGCATCAAGCATGGTGGCACACAACTTTAATCTAGCACTAGAGAGGTAGAGGGTGGCAGATCTCTGAATTCAAAGCTATCCTGCTTTACATAGTGAGTTTCAAAGCAGACAGGACAAACAGTGAGACCCGGTCTCAAAAAAAAAAATAAATAAATAAAATAAAAATAAAATTTACAAGTTTTTGTTGCTTTGTTTTTTTAACTGTAGTTCTTGGGCATAAAGTCTGTAGGTACGAGCATCATTTTGTAATGTTAAACACACACACACACACACACACACCGGTCTAGGATCTCTACTAAAAGGCTGAAAAACAGGACAGGCATGTCAACGCAGAAGAAAAATATTTGCTATTTACCTCATCTTGGGTAAGAAAGGTCTCATTCTGGAGTGGTTCCAAGTATAGTTCAAAGAGACAGCTCAGATCCTGAAAGTCAAGAGAAAGTCTCTTTAACATAAATCTCCAAAATAACCAGTTGATTCCAGTAGCCTACTCAACCATTCCAAAGGCTCCCATTAGGTGACAATGTGTCTTGTTGAAATTCTTGACACTCAAAGTGGTTATCATTGCTCACCCAGTACAAAGGTGGATGCCATCATACTGCCACCCCTGGACCTCACGTATTAACTATAAAGTGCCAGCACCCACTTCTCACTGACAGGACAATCTCTGTCTTTCCTACCACAGAAGCTAGCCTTTCTCTGAAGGGGAAGAGAGGGACAGCTAGATACAGCTGCAATTGTGGCAAGATACCAGTGACCTGGCTTTCTCTTCTGTGCCAAGGAGCATGATAACAGCTTCTGGATGGAGATGTGAGGGCCAAGACCTAGGCAGCTCTTCAACTTTGGGTTGGAATCAGCAGAATTTCCAACTCATGTGTTCAAGTGTAAGAGTACAGACATTGAGCAGCAGAGCAGGGATGTATATAAGCCACACTCAAGTCTCTACTGGACTAGTCTTTCAGAGAACACAGAGTGGAGTACTTACATCATCCACTAAAGTTTATATTTAAGAACTTGAAGCCAGAAATAATTTAGTGACAGAAAAGACTTCTTTGTGGTTTCATTTATTCCGAAGAATTGGGAGTTGTGCATATGGCACTAGTTGACTAACGAGTTGGTGGAAATGACTTCAGGGCTTTGCAAGGGAGAGGTCTTAGAAACCAGAGAGCTGTGTGAAGAGTGTCTCTCCTCCCCCAAAGTGTCTACCTAGTGCTCTCTGAGCACTGCTGGTGCTTCAAAATGACAGGGCTCCTGGCATCCCCTCCCCTTGTTCCACAACAATCTGGAATGTGAGAAGAGCAGGCAGCAGTGAGTTACTGGGGCAGATCTTGGGGACACACAAATGTGGAGAATTTTTAGTTAGAATTAGAAAGATTTGGTGTTAGAGTCAAGCAAGAAAATTGTGTTAAGTGTCAGCAACCAAAAAGAAACGAAGAACTAGGAGGGAGCACGTGTGAATTATAAGTTCGTACTAAGTACTGGTTATCTGGCAGACAGCCACTCCTGTCCAGGCTAATGCCACTTGCTCAGAGGACTTACTGCACAGCAAGAGGGGGTCACGCTGAACTGGGGGTGACAAAGAGTCTCCATGCCTGGAGCCCTATAAAAACAAATGGCAGGTTCTTGCAGGGAGGGAAGAGTTGGTCCTTCCTTGCCTGCCTGATCACACATCCCTCAGTGGTTAACAAGTAGCATTGAACTTGACCATCCTGGTACAACGCAATCCGAAAAGAAGTTGGAAACAGTGTTGACAATGAATTCTATTTTCAGTGCTGCCCTGGACCCAGCAGGTTCTGTGATGCTGTTGCTCAAGATGTCTCCTAAGCCTCAGAAACATCCCCAGTTCCCAGAGCAAAGGTTGTGGGTATTCTGGGGCACTTAGGAAACTTTGCTCCCTGACAATCATCCGATCTCTCTTCCACTGGATACAGGACAAGACACAGTAGAAAGTGAAATTCAAATCTCTCTCTAGCTTTTCTTTCTTTCCTACAGACAAGAGGCACTGGAGCTAGGTGTGAATAAACCTTTTGAGAGAGTCTTGGGGGAACAGCAGTAGTGTACTTAAAGGAGAAGCTCAGATCTGTCTTCATCGTTGTTTTCAGAGTCTCGTGTAGGCCAGCCTGGCCTCAAACCTGCCATGTAGCTAAGGAGACACTTAGCTCCTGAGCTTCCATTTTGTACTTCCAGAATGTTGAGATTATAGGCTTGTGTCATCCTATCCAGCTCTACAGTATCAAACCCAGGGCTGTGAGTATGCTAGATAAGTACTGTCCCGACTGAACTACAGTCCCAGCTCCTCCCAGTTCCATAGAGAAAAGGGTAAATAGCCACATGTGCGTCCCCATGTGGAACTCTTGGATTTCACAGACTTAAGAATTTCTGGAAAGCCAGTTACAAGTGTGAGGCCCAACAAGGAAGTTGGAGAGGACTTCCCAAGGGCCATGACCAACAAGCCAGACTAGGCCTAGACTCCCAGCCACTGTCCTGTGCCATCCCCTCCCAGAAACTGACAAATGATGCAAACTTAAATAGACCCAAAACATGAGCAAGTGCTTAAAGCAAAGAATACTGTCTTTCCAATCTTCTATGTTAATAACATTTTCCAAAGCGCTAACTAGGGGTTAGTTGATCTGATAAAGAAGAGAATTCAGCGGGTACCCAAGACTCTGGTAGCTATGCCTTTGTCACGGTATGAGAATGCCCCATGTGATGGCTGAAATACCTGTGGATGGGCCTCTATGGATAGGGCTGGCCGCCTAGACTCTGAGGACCTATATTCAGTGTCCGTAGGGTACAGTTCCCCAGCTCCTTATAAACCAAAGTGATCTCTACCATTCTTGCTAAAGCAGTGTAGATGTCGTTCCCACAGATTGAAAATAATGAACTACAACATCTGTTTCTGTAGTGAAAGCTATCTTGGTAACAACAAACAAGCCAAAAATCCATTGGGCGGGGAGGGGGGGGCAATTCTCAGTTCTTTCACCCTTCACCTGCCCTCCCTTCCCTTCCGTGAAGCAGTTCATCTCAAGGAGCATATGTCTAACTCCTGAATGGTAGATGTCTCAGGCAGGAGTAGTCTGAGGTCTCTGCCAGTGTGACCTCACCATCATCAAAGAGATGGAGATGCCCAGTATTTCCCATTACCTTCACATAAGACTTCTCCGTGTCTACAAGCTCCTGGATGACTTTTCGGAGGCGGTCTGCATCTGAGAGGTGTCGAGCCAGAGGCCTTGAAGGTGGGTCCTGGCTCTCCATTGGTGCTTCCATTCTGTTGGTGTGGCTGCTGTTAAAGCCCTTGCAGAGCTCAACAATCTGTTCAGCACTCTGAGAAATGACAGGAAAGGGAAAGTCATACTCAGGACACTGTTGGCCAGCATTGGGTGTGCACCTCCTCACCTGAAACACCAAGTGTTCCCATCTGCACACAGTACACTATCACAAAGATGCAGGGCTAGGGCACACAGCTTCATTCACCTCGGACTCACTATAACCGAAGCTCTGTAGGGAAGAGGGCATCTGTGTTTTCTGTTGGTACACAGTGCTCCCTAATATTACAAGAGCCGTAAATGCTTTAGCACTAAAATCAGAGTCAGGAATAAGGCTAACTCTTTTCTAAAGTTGAGGTTACTCTAAAAATCCAGACATAGAGCTTTCTGGACAGGACATACAGGAAGCAGGCTCACCAAATCCACCCTGTCTACAACGGTTGACCCAACAAGGTTTCCAACTCCCAGTGTTCTAGGAGACTCAGACATGGCGAGGTACCATAGCAGCTTTAGGATGACTTGGCCCCAGACTGCAGGAAGTTCTTCCCTCAAATAGAACCATTTGGCCTGAGTCAACTAGCAGTTATAAATGAAAACACTCAAACTGGCTCTACAAAAACTAGGACGAAATAGAAGGTGAGACACGCATGCACACTTCAGAAAAATGAGCCGCTCTGGGCCCACCATCCCTTTCTGGTCCACCTCCTCTGTTTGCCAAAGTAGTGTCTTCATCCAATGGAAAATCAAAATCAAGTCAAAACCTCAAAGATGATCCCTGCCTGGCCTTGCTATCCAGTTCAATGAACACGGCCTGAAATCCTGCTCCATCTCCAAAGAAGTGGAGGGTAGCTCCCGCCCAAGTGAAGAAGGCTTGCCAAGGTTACAAACATCAAAGTACAGATGAGGGCAGTCTGCAAATCAGCAAGTGTGAGTAGAAAAAATGGAAAATGCTGACACACGGATGGAAAGACCTGGGATAGAAAAGTATGGAAAGCCAGCTAAGAGGTAAATTGTAATGTGGTCCTAAGAGGTGTGTGAGCCAAGAAAGAACCCACAATGAGCTAATGATGCAGTGGAAACATGGATGCAGTAACATCCAGAACCTAATGCAAGGGGCAGGTAACAGTGAGGCTCTGACAGACACCACGGCTGTCATTTTTACATGAGTCCTGCTTTACAACAAGGTATGAGTTAAAAGAGTGTGTCCACAACCAGACACATAGACTTCACAAGACTTTATTACAAAACAAGTTAAGCAGTAAAACGATTTTCCTTGAATATACATATTGTCTACTTAGTTTTATTTTTCAATTTTAACATGAATATTTCTAGCCATGCCTATCAGAAGGTGTATGTAAAATTCAGTAAGAAAACAAATGTGGAGGGCTTGGGGCATAGTTCAGGTGAAGGAGTGATCTTGTAGGTTGGACAGATTTCCTGGGTTTGATCCCAAGCACCATGAAAGCCGACTTAAATACGGCAGTGCACATCTCTAATCCCAGCACTCAGGAGGCAAAGGCAGGAAGGTCAGGAACTAAAAGTCAAACCTCAAAGCAAGTTTGAAGTCTGCCTGAGCTACATCAGGTACGGTTTCCCCCCACCACTAACTCTACCCTTCACCCCCACACACACCCACAAAATTACAGATCTGAAGGCTTCAGAATACAGCTTGGTTTTTCAAATGTCTCATACCATGTTTACAACAGTCAGATTTTATGGCTTATTTTGGAAGCTCTAAGCTCATCACATCCTAACAGCCTTAAGCACAGAGAGGGCAACCAGAGGTGGCGACCTTTCTCTTCTAGAGCATGAGATACAAGAAGGATTACAAACCACTAAGACATCCAGATTCTTGCCTTTTCCTCCTTGCCAGAGGACCCCAGCATTGTGTTCATTTTCAACTGAGACAGGGTCTTACTATGCAGGCCTGGCTGGCCAGGGAACTGCTAAATAGGCCAGGCTTGCTCAGAACTTGTGGTAGTCTCCCTTCTCTACCCAAGCACTGAGGTCACAGGTGTTAGACCAGGATGGATCCAGACAGACTTGCAGCAGCCCTCCCTAAGTGCTGAGATCACAGGTGCATGCCACTATGCCCAGCAGCGTAACTGTTTGTAAGATGGGGTCACTCTATGCAGCTCCATGCAGCTTTGCACTTGAGGTCCTTATTATTATTAAAAGTTCTCCCCTAAGTGATGCCAAGGGGTGGCCTTCAGGAGAACTACTAGTCTACCCATCAGGACAGTGATGCTTGCTCAGGTTTCCCTGGAGTGTCACTGACTCCAGCTTATCACTCTTTCTCCAGGATGGCAACATATAAGAGGCATAGAATATGTTTATCCAGAAAAGCACATGGCAAAAATCACACCCAGAACCTGGTTCTAAGCCTGGCCTTCTACTAACTACTAAAAAGCCTGTGAGAATAACAGGCCATAAAACTCACTTGAAATTTTTCCTAGGATTTGCACCGCAAAGTCAGACAATGCAGTTCTGTAATCCTGGAAACTAATAGTCTCCAGAGCTGCAGAATCTATATTAAGCTTACATATAGCGCACAAAATAAGATCTGACAAAATGCACCATAAGTTAAATGGCATCTGGTGAGATTACAGTTTTGCCTTGCTGGGATGTCAGAAATCACACCTAACATCGCGGTGTTAAAATAACAAGATTTCAAAAATAAAATATCTTGCCATTTTGGAAAGAAAATCGGAATTCATTTTAAAAACACTCTTCACAGGACTGACTTCCAAAAAGTGAGTGTTAGCCAGGTTATTTCAATGGCAAATTTACTTGTCACAATACTGCAAGTAAGTATCCAAGTGCTGCTAAGATGCATTTGCACACTTAGCAACTGAGCCATTACCTTAAAGGTAGCTTCGAGGATTACCTGGAGCAGGAGGAGGAGGGGTCACAGAGTAGAAATGTCACAACGGCATGTGACAGTTCTCACCTGCATCCAGGTCATTTACTACTATACTTGACATACATATGTGGACAGGCCACGGTCTACATTAAGTATGGCTAAGTCACTTAGGAGCCGTGATATTCTTCTGCCTCTTTAATGATCCATAAATAGCAGCAGTGCCTATCTGTCAAGTGACTATGCCCTCCACCATGTGGATCCAGAAGAAGCGGGAACTTGCATGTGCTGAGTGCCTGCATCACACCATACTTGGGGGATTCTCCACAGAAAGGGCCAGCACCTTGGCTTTAGCATGACCCACTGATACTTAGCAACTGGCAATAGGCTTTCCACAGCACTGGACACTCGTACCATAATCAGCACAGCATTGGCAGAGAGAACTCTTCTTCCTGCTGTATCTGCCTACCAAAGGGTCCAGACTCTTCCGCCTTGGCATTAGACGAATATAATCATCACCGTTCAGAGTGGTGGAAGCAGCAAGCACCCTTGTATATTACAGTGGCACTTTATGGTCATCAGGGGGCAACAGGGAAGTCTTAGGCCATCCAGACCTCACCCCTAAGAAGGTTGTTTTAAAAACAAAATACACGGTTTACAAGTTGGAGGTAGGCATGTGGGAAGACTCAGGTCCCCAACAGTGCCTAGTAGAGTGTGTGCAGAGTGGAAGGCACCTGCCTGCTGAAGTAAAAACTGACTGTTCTGGTTTTCAGTGTGTTGAAGTCAGGCTCATGGTGGCCCTCGGTGTTTTTAAGAGGATATAATTATTTATTATTCATTTTAAATAATTCATTATCTTCATGAATTTCTTAAAAGAGTAAAAAGTTTCCCTTAAAACTGCCTCGAAAAGTCAAGTATAGATACTCTCATCTCACACCCAAAATGTTCTACCAAGCTTTTGCTCTGTATGGTAGCACACACCTAAAACTACAACACTGGGTAGTCTTGGGCAAGATGATCACAACACCAACGCTATCTGGACTGCATAGCATAAGTCAACTTAAAACTGTCGGGTATGTAGAGCTACCAAGTGTGATCCCCACTTGAAAACAATTTCATCTTCTGTACAGACAAGGCCTGACTCACTGTGGAACTCTGAAATCAGATATGCCAAGGCAAAGTTCTGGGTTTTGTTTCATTGTGTGGATAAGGCACCTTCTTCCTCACCATAAAAGGCAATGTGTCTATTCTCAAAGAGTCCCCCAAAAATATTTGGGGGGACGGTACCAACACTGCCTATAATGACCAAGCACCTAACCTCAGTTACCATTTAGAGGGAAGTAGTGCAGAATCTCACTCAAACCAAGTTCTGAGCGGCCCTGTAGCCCACCTAACCCAGACAACAAGGCACTTTCCATCAGAAAAATACACAGCCCTCTGACTTCGTTTGCAAAATCCCCAGGTCACACAACAGCTCTGGTAATTGCAATGTTCCTATTTGGAGACATTCCTTGCCTGGGTTTTGTGGTTTCCTTGCGGGCTTTGGAACCTTAAAAGTAACTGCTAAGGGTTTAAGTAACTCATATAAGAAGATTTCACAACTACTGACGCCACATGCAGCATTCTGAGCCTCATCATGGCGGCTCAGTGTGCAACAGCACCCCCATCCACAGCTCTAGGTACGACAAGCTAAATTTGAACTGCTTGACCTAAAAAACATTTTCAGCCTATGAAATAAGTGCTGGATAGTGAAATAATATTTCATATGGAAGCACCAAAAGGGAAATGTCAAGAAATGCTACTTTTGAGTTCTCAGTCTATAGGAAAATCTTGGGGGTGGGTATCAGATGCAGATGTAACCCACACACTGACCTGCCTGATATTCTGATGTTGGGGTGACTGCGCATACTGTTAAACAGTCTGGCAGAAAATAAGATGTATGAAGAGAAGACACATAGGACTCTCAATCTATCACGCTATTGAAATAATGAACCCCAAAGAAATTTCCCAAGAAATCTCATCATGGGAGAAGAACAGGGGTGCCAGACAGAGGGAGACCTTATCTCCCTGAAGAAGACTTGTTCTAACAATTCTTCAGACCACCTTACAGGATGAGACTGAAGCCCAGATAAGAATGAGTCAGTGGTGGGTGAGGCTAACTTGTGCACATTCTTAAACCCTCTATTTAAACTCAGATCACATTCAGTGCCTGGAAAACAGACTTGAGAGCTTCATGAATAGTCTCTCTTCCCAAAATGGCCACATTGAATAGATCTCTTCCTCTGCTTTCCCCAATCAATGTGGCGCTCTTAGTTGGTTTATTAAAGGCTATTGGCTGGATCTGACTTATAGCATAGGTTTTCTCAACTCTGATAGCAATATAGGCTCACTTATGTCTGGCTGTCTTCTCATTCCCTCCACTCTCTCCCCCACTCACCGAGCTCTATCCTGCTGACCTGAACCCAAGGCAAGTCAAACGAGACCCACAGAGCTCCTCATTGCTGCAAGATATCAGGCAGAAAAACTGGGTTGATGATGCTTCTACCTTTAAAATACTAGAATAATATCAGGCCTGTTAGAGACGCTAAACTAAGAATACCCCAGCTTGGGGAGGTTGTGCAGCAGAGTATGGGTAGTATGCTCCATGTTCTTACTTTAAAAAAAAAAATTCTTCTGTTCACTGTCTAGAAGCCATGAGGAGGCTGTGTTCCTGAGCATCTCAGGGCAACCACGGTGTCAGCTGTCACTTCTAGCAAATTAGTTAAGTCAGAAAAGTTCGCCTTCAGGGAAAAAGACAATTAAAAAGTACAAAGGACTTTTCCTCAATTCACTCTGAGCTTCATTATATGTGTCACTAACTTACAGAAAGAGCTAATATTACCCCCATGACTGACAGACGGGATCTGGAACCACAGGATGACAAGAGACTGGCCCCAGAAAGGTTGACAGGAAGAAATAGATCATGGGTCTGAGGCAGGAGGACCAACTCCTAACTTCCCCATGGCAGCAGGGTCAGATGCCTAAATTACATTCTGTGAGGCCTCTGGAGGTAGCAACCAGGCCTACAGGCTATGTGACGGTCCCTGTGGGATGGGGTGGAGATGATCAGTGATAATGTCAAACTACTTGTCTTGTAAAGTTAACAGTAGAACCTCAGGCGAGACTTTCCATTGGTAGAGTGCATTATAGAGCATGCAGGAAGCCCTGGGTTCAGTCCCCAGTAGCCCCTAAACAAGGAACACTGGCCCATCCATATCTGTCATCCCAGCACTCTACAGGGGTACAGGAGAGTCAGAAGTTCAGTGCCAGCCTGGGATACATGAGACCCTGCCTAAAAGGAAAACTAAAAAAGAACTCCAGAAGATGAGATTTAACAAAGAGATAAAAAGACAAATGGAATAGCCCCAAACCTCTTGGGGTCTTCCCCTCCCCATTAATCAGAGTTCTAGTCACAACTGGGCAAAACGAGACAGTAAACTATGAAATTAACAGTCAAAAAAATTACACTATGCAAATGTAATGAGTCACAGAAGACAGTGGAAGACACTGACCTCTACTGACCAAAAGAGGGCAGGATTTAGTTAATAGTAAAGAGAGAAAGGGTCTATAATTGTTAAAATAGTCTTATGCATATTTTTATGTATTAATATGCATGAGATTTTTATGATATATGTGTGCATGTATATATGAGTGTATGTATATAATATGAAGTGGTTAACACTGCATTTCAAGTTATTTTAATTTTAATCTTTTGGCTTATCTGAATTTCCTCATTTTTATAGTAGTTGAATTTTTATTTTTTTTTAAATAGAATCATTTCCTGTTATTTTACAAAAATGACTCAAGGCAAAAAAGTCTCCACAAGATGCTTGATTTGAAACTGAGGAGTGTGAGACTGACTCATCCTCCCCTCACAGAGCCCTGAGGGCAGCCAGGAAGACAAACTCAGAGCAAGGGACCCCAGTGTGCCTTGTGGTGCCAAAGACTGTGGAACCCTCTAGAGACAACAGAGGATGCTCTGCTGGGCAGAAGAGGCCAGGAACATGAACACTCAAGTTATGACTAAGATAAATATAGGTAATGTTACTGAGCCTAACATGGGATGAGGAGGCATAGACTCTGCAGGAACTGAGGGCCAGTGTGGAAATGGACCTGGTCCTAAGACGGGTAGACATGGCAGGAAAGAGAGGCAGGGGTGTCTCTCTGCCAAGATTGCGGGCACTAAGTAGAGGCTTTTATGCCAAGGAGAGGAGCCCATGAAACAGTGGTGATAAGCAGAGAAACTCGCTAGAACTGGGTGAAGTTCGGATATAGTACTAGGCCCGTCTGGGACAGCAAGGTGAAGGCCTGAGTGCATACTGAGCACAGATTCTCCTGGCCACTCCCCTTCTTTCCTCCATGTTACAGCCAGAAACCAAAGTAGCACGTGCTGGACCATGTGTCCTCATATACCTCTTTCAAGGCAGGTGATACATACATATACATACACATACATACACTACACACACACACACACACACACACACACACACACACACACACACACACACACACACACACACACACACACACACACACACACACACGAGCGCACGCTGTGGAGTTAAAACCCAGGCATGACGAGCCCATGTGACCTTAACTAACCTCTCCCAACTCAGTTCCCTATCTGTAAAGATGACATAGTAAAGGTGTCTCAGAGAAGCCAATGGGGAGAGGGGGGATGTATAAAAATAAAACATAAAGTATGTTGAAAGTTATTGCCCAGGGAACTGTCGTTTTTCTCTTATAAGCTGTGTGTGTTGCACATACTCCAAGTGTGTGCACACATGTGTAAACACGCACGCAAAGTTGGTCAGAGCCAACCTTCCGTGTTGGTGCTTGCCTTCCATTATATTTGAAGCACAGTCTCTTGGTTTGGGTTTTGTTTTGTTTTTGTTTTGGGGGAGTTGGGGGTTTTTTGGTTTGTTTGTTTGTTTTCCTGCTGTATACCTCAGGTTAGCTGGCTTGTGAGCTTCCAGTAATTCTGTTTTCTATCTTATGGTAGGAGCTCTGGGATTACAGACATTGGGTACCACATCTGGCTTTACATAAATGCTCAGGATTTGAACTCAGGTCCTCAGGCTTCCACAGCAATGGATTTTCCATTGGGGCAGAAGTCCTACACAGAGAGTTTAATGTCTCAATGTCATTTATCTCAAATGTATGGAAGAAAATTATTTTCTCTGGTGGCCCCCAAAGGACAAGCAAAAGCAGTCCAGTTTCATCAGTGTTTGGTTTTTATGGAGATCCTCCTCTGGGCACACAGAATGATGGCTCGGCCATGGCAACCCACAGCTTCTCAAACAGGATTGGCCAGAGCACAGGGAGGCTACAATGCAGAGGGCTGGGCAAGAATGTTGCAGCTCTAACAGGTATCAGAACAGGAAAGGGAGGAAAGAAACACACAGCCACTTAGAAGTCGAGGGAAGGCAAGCTGGGGCCACTTGGGGATGCATTCAGAGAAGGTGAAGGAAGCTACGGTAGCGCTTAGTGTGCCAAGAAGGACCTCGGTTTTCAGGCAGCACAGCCCAGAGGTCAAGGAGGACAGCAGGGTGTCTCAAGGGCAGAGGCACCTCAGCTGTTTCCACATGGCTTCCCACACCGCAGCCCAAGGCAGTCACCCTGCTCCTGGGACAGGAACAGCCCAGCAGCTCCCGGTAACAGAAGTGCCAGGGCTGCTTGTGTCCTCGATGCCTGCCTTCTGCTTCGTTTCCTTATTTAACAACAGTTTGGTCTGGATTCAGGAAGGAAAACGATAAGGTCTCTCTGCCAAGGACCTTTCAAAGGGTAAAGCAGCCTTTCAACACAACCAAGTCCTCCTTTCCATCAAACACTCGTTTGGATGTTCCTCTTCCTACATGGGGTGGTCAGGCTATCAATGGCTCTTGGCTTAGTACTGTGTTTCTCTGCTCCATTTGTCCAGGGAGAGAGAGGGGGAGAGAAAGGGAGGGAGGGAGGGAGGAAGGAGGAGGAGGGAGGGAAGGAGGGAAGGAGAGCGAGATGGCTTCTTGCATATGTAATTAAGCCTATACATCCAAAGAGCATGTAAGCCAACTTTTTCCTTGACTTCCGGGGGACAAACAGAATGACCATGTGTGCAAGAGACTCCCATGATCTCACACTAAAACAAGTAATTAAAACAAGATCACTGGAGAGAGATCCAGCAAACCATATCCTGTGGGTCAAACCCAGCCTGCTGGCTGTTGTTATATATATCTGGATTCTGGAAAGAGCTCAGAGATTAAAAGCACTTACTCCTCTGCCAGAGGATGTGGGTTCAAGTCCTAGGACCCAAGGAGCAGTTAGTAACCATCTGTAACTCCAATTCTTGAGAACCATGCAAATGAGTTTTTTAATCACACATACACACACCAAAAAAAAAAAAAAAAAAAAAAAAACAAAAAAAAAAAACAAAAAAAAACCACAACTCATAGTTTTCAGTATATTTACAATCCTATGTTGGGCCACATTCATAACTAACTTTGGATGCACAGGGCACATAGGTCATAAATCAAACACACCAACTACAAAGCCTTTTATATAGAATACTTCCAACTATATTCAAAATAACCCAGAACACTGATACTAAGTGCTTTCATGGCTCAGCTCTAGGACTCAGGCAAACAGCACTGAGTTCTCTCCAGGGTTTGAGTCTGTCTGCTGCATTACTTCTAAATGCTGGCATGGTTCCTTTTTTTACAGGTCTTGGGTCTTTGCTTTTTCATCTGTGTGTAAGATCCTTTGCGATTATTTTATACCATTTGACTTTCATTCTATACATATTCACTTAATTGAGGAAGCTCCTCAACTAGAGTTTTGCATTTGCTGGGAAATGCATCCTTGAGATGACTTGTATTTCACGTCTTCCCTCTACCTCTCCCCTCAAAGGGAGGAACATCTCTTTACCCAAGGCCATGGCTCCCATTTCATTTTCTTCCTTCAGCATTCTCTCACACCCTATTTTTGTTCTGATAATCTCACAAATGAGTTTAAATGTGTCTATAAGAATCGTGTTTAGTGGCCAGTGTTTTCACTTATCTCTTCTGTTCTCCGTTCTTAGGGTTTTTGTGCTGCCTGCTAGTTCTCTGAAACCCGGCACTTTATAGCATGGAGAAGTAAGGCTCTGCCAGTATCTCACTGAGCAGCCTTTGCAAAAAAGGTCTTTCAATACAGTCTGAAGCTTTACTGGCTGAGGTTCTATTCTCTCACTTGTAATGGTTAGACACAAAAGCATGAAAAGATCATCATTGTCATTTATTTGAAGAGAAATGTGCCATTAACACCAACTGTAACCAGTCCCTCCACCTTAGCCTCCTGAGTGCTGGGATTATAGGTATGAGCCATGCCTGCCTTCGTTAAGGTTTGATTGCTGGATAGAGACCATGACCATGGCAACTCTATACAGAACACATTAAATTGGGGCAGCTTCCAGAGTCCATTAGCATTGTGGAGGGAAGCACACAGACAGACATGGTGCTGGAGAAGGAACTGAGGGTTCTTACCTCTAGATCAGCAGGCACTAGAAGAGAATGAGCCACTGAGCCTTGGCTTGAGCATGACATACTTCCTCCAATAAGGCCACACCTACTCAAACGAGATCAGGTCCCCTAATCCTTCCAAATGATGCAACTTCCTATGAGACCAGGAAGCCATTTTCTTTAAAAAGACCATATGCCTATCTTCAAATTCTTCACAGTCTGGAGTTTTGACAAATCTTTTTTTAGCCACCAATATTCTAGGCAGGTAACATGTAGAAATGGAGGGCTAAAAATGTCAGTGTTAGAGCCTCACACTGGACTTAACAGGTTCTAACCAACCCTAGTCCACAGCTGTGCCCAGCTACTGCAGCCAGACTGCCCAAGCTAAGTCCAGTTTCCCTGGTTCTGCGACCCTCAAGAAACTGCTCTGCTGTAGTTGTAACCTCGGTGGGTTCCAGCTTGCCTGACCTAGAAAATCAATGGTATGGAACACCCTACCCTACACACCTATCCCTCAGTATTTAGAATGCCCTGAAGGGCTCAAAAAATAGCAACTGGAACACACCAAATTCTGACTTCTGGGTAATAAACCTGGGCATCTAAGACCCCTTCTAGTGACCTGTCTGATGGTCCAGTGACCCTTTCACAGGGGGCAAATATCAGATATTCTGCATACCAGATATTTATATTATGATTCATAACAGTAGCAAAATGATAGTTATGAAAAGTAATGAAAATAATTTTATGGTTGGGGTGACCACACCATGAGTCAAAGAATTAGGAAGGTTGAGAACCGTTGTTCCAGACTGTTACAGAGAGCCTATGCTAGCGCCTTCTAGCTGCTGCAATTGACCTTCACCTAGAGCATGAACCTTGGAGTTCCATATCCACACGTATTCCTTTTGTCCGTGGGAGCTAGTATACGCTACAGTGCTATAGACTAACTCAATCTTATCTGCCCTTCTTTGCTTAAACTGGAACACTCAACAAGAGTCACTTTATTAACGAGTATAACTAGCAACACGGCAGTACTACATGAGTGGAATTTTATCCTAGAAATACTCATGGCAAGTGACACAGCAGACCCCTGAGGACCCTCCACAGGGCTCAGTCCTCTGCCATCCCAGGCCATGGAATGGTGGTATCTCCCCCACCCCCAAGGAGGGGGAAGGGCAATAAAGCAGAAGTACTGTGTTGAGAAGTTCTTTATTAAGACAGTGTCCCTTTGCTCATAGATCTTTAAGTTATTTTGGTTTCACGTAAATGTGAGTTCCAAAAGAGCAAGCACACAAGGGACATACAACACTTAAAAAAAATGCAACAGACAGAAGACAGAGCAATGTCCAGAATAGCAATTACTGACAGAATCTGTGGATTTGCTGTTGGGAGAGCCCCCACCGTAGCTGACACGGATCCTTAGCTTCTCTGCACTGAGGCGCAGACCGAAGCTGCCTGACAAGCCTTGCATAAAGCATGTTTTGGGGTTTTTTCCCCCAAATATATTTCTGTGCCCCCAAATATATTTTAAGTGGCTATTTTCACAAAGGTTGTGTCGTTGTAGATGTCAAGCTATCCACCTTATTACTACTGAGATGAAAACACCCGGATGAGTCGTTAGCAGTCCAGGAACCACAGACCTTCCTACCAGAGATGTCAAATTATTTGATGATGGCTGAAAATTTCACTCTAGATTTATGAAATGGATTCTTTCAGACACTTATTAAAGTGGAAGAAAGCAAACATACATACATTTGGTATGTAACATTAGTTTGTGGTTTAAGCTAAATTACTAAACAGTTATACCCACATTTTTAGCAGCATGTTCTGTTGATCCTCATGCAGACCCAAACTTTACCTATATGCTGTTTAAGCACATGCTTACCCCTTACTCTACAATCCTTGCTGGGCAGAGCGCTGTCGGGGAAATACCTTTTATAATCTGACAGAAGCAGCCTCAATGTTGGCTTTCTCAAAACCAACTGTCTGAAACATACTGGTCTGTTAGTTAATGTCCAGTGTGTCAACTTTTGTCTGCTAAAAGGGACCATGATAAGAATTTGGAGAAAACTGGACTTAAGTGAAATGATACATTCATAATTCATACTCACAGCAGGGCTGGGAGCAGCTCAGTTGATCAAGTGCTCACGTAACAAGCATGAACTCTTGGGTTCAGTCCTCAGCATAACATAAACCCAGCCTGGTGGTACACACCTGAAATTCCAGCACCTGTCTGCAATGCACTTGGGAGCTGAAGGCAGGAGGATCACTATCAGCTATTCAGTGAGTTCAAGGCCAGCCCCAGACATGTAAGAATGTCTCAAAAGAATAGTTCATAGCATATACATAAAGGTAGTATCAGCCATTTTGCTTAAGGCCCCTTGCAATTTATGCTATTCATACACAGCAGCTTAGTTTAATTTTACATCTCAGCCCATATGGGCGCATAAGACACTCTTTAATGATATTTGGAAAGAAAGGAACAAAGTGATTTTTCTAAAATCCACTGAAGACCCCTAGTCCACCTGTTTTTCTATTTCATACAACAGCAAATAAATGCCCCCTCTCTAATGTACTTGCCAATTCGTTGCAGCAGGAGATCAATACCTCTTGCTGATGCTCCAATCCACCTTGTACATCCACTTTCCAAGAGCATGCTAGGATGCATATCTTGGGACAGCCTTGGCCATGGAACAGGCCAAAGTGATAGAAAGGATAGGCCACAATAGTTACCATGCTTATCTGTCCCTAATGTTCTTCATAAGAAAGCAAGCCAGCATGGGGTGGGTGGGTATCCAGGAGCACGGCTCTGGTTTGGAGGTATAAGGGGGTCCCTTTGATGCCTGGATCTGCAGCAGACCAACTGTAAATTCTTAATGTCTGGGTCATTTGAATGTTGCCTTCTATAGTCCTGTGCTCTCACTTAGAAGGAAAGCCATTACAGACTTAGCATGTGGAGCAGGGTGAGCAAGACTCCCCACCACAGTGCCAGGAAGCCATCTATGTCCCCTCATATAGGTGCCTGTTGTGACACCTTTGGCAACTGTGCTCCCTTCCACTGTGTGTCCATTCTCTAGATTTCATGGATCCAGCATGTAGCTCAGTCACAGGAAGAGTGGCACTGAGCCGGGAGACAGGACCCAGGACCAGGGTTTGACTGAAGCTACCACACACACATCTACGTGCTTCCAGAGGCCCTAACTTGTACTAACAGTACAAAAATAAAGCTTGGAATCTGGTTTCAAAAACAGGCTTTGAGAAGAAAAGCCCTAAGTGGGTAAAGCATAAAATCGTTCCTTGTTTGGCTTAGCTATGCGCTTGGGCTGTTGTCTCCAGTGAGCACACGTACAACCTGATGGCACCTGGTTGATAGTAAAACTTCTCATTTTTGTTGTATTTAAGAAATACAATAGTCACATCAATTCATCATGTTACACTCCTGATAATCACACAAGGAACAGAACCTGCCATATACATAACTGAGGTGTCACACAAACCATTCTGCACATCCTGGTGCTGACCTCAGAAGCAAAATGGAGACACAAACTTTAAACTCTTATTTATCAATACATATCTCCATCATTTCAAGTGCCATTGCCTTGGGTTGAGAAGAAATGATGATGCGGGAGGGCAGTAGCAAGACTAGAACTGACAGACAGACAGACAAGTGTTCAAGAGAAACCAAGCAGCGGCCATGACAGCAAGGAGACCAAATGCTTGCTCACACCTCAGACTGAGACCATCTTTAAGCCTCACCTTGCGTCATGGCTGAATAACTAGTGTTCCTGTCTTGGAAAATCATTGCTGAAAGAACCATGTTTGAGTTCTCAGTCCTCAAACAAGTGTGCAGAAGCACGGGCTCACTCACTCCTGACAGTAGGGACTGCCAGGCCAAGGTAGTGACCAGTTTCCTCTCAGTCTTTGACTCTGTGACAGAACAGACTGGGAAGGCGATGGCTTGCGCCCTTCCAAGCCAGCTGTCAGCAGGTGGCACGACACCTCCAGCCCTGCCGTGTATCTGTGGTCCTTAAGTAGCTCACCATGAAATCTCCAGTTCATGCAGTCACCAGGCCAGGACCTCTAGAGCAAATGTCAGTGATTACTCACTGCCAGGTGGCTTTTGACAACAGGAGAGAACTTAGGTAGCAGCAGAGAATTAGAGATTGACAGGACAGGGGCTGTGAGTCAGGAGGAGGAGGATGCACCTCAGCTGAACAAACAATGGAAGGGGGAAGGCAGTGGGGGCAAGAAATTAACCGATCAAAAGGAGAAAATCAACTTGAGGTACTTTTGCATACAATGCCTTTGTGTGAATATATGTTCACATGAGTGTTGAGCGCATGTGGGAGCACAGAGGTACATGTGTGTGGAGACCAGAGGTCAACATGGGATGTCTCTCTTAATCGTTCCCTGCTTTATTTTTTTTGGATAGGGTCTCTCCTAAATCTGGAGCTCACCAATTTGGCTAGGATGGCTGCCTGACTGGCTAATGAGCTTCAGGGGTCTATCAGTCACTGCCTCCCCAGCACTGGGATTATTATATGAGCATATCACCAAGCTCAAGTTTTTACATGGGTGCTGGGGACCTGAACTCAGATCCTCATGTTTGTTCAACAAGCACTTTACCCACTGAGCCATCTTCCCAGCCCTGTGGATATGTTGAAGATCTGCAAATATTAATAACATACCTGTATTCTCTGGTCTTTGTGTGCATCAACAACAGAGGGAAACTGATTTTTCAAAACTTAAATATCTACTCTTTGCCCTCAGCAGTTCTAAGTGAGTACTGAAGAAGGGCCACTGAAGGCAAAAGCCACACTGTGTGCCTGTGAGCAGGGCTCCTGGGTGGGGTTTCTTCTCAGCGTCTCCCATTCTCAAGCCTCCAGAGCTCCTGATGGTGACGGCTGAGTCTCCTTAGAACGGAGTGCTACAGGAAATGACAAAATAACCCGGGACAATTGTGCAGGCTTTTTTTTTTTTTTTTTTTTTTTTTTTAAGTATAAGCAGCTGCATCATGGGACCCAGATATTATTAAAAGATGATAATGTGTTCTGAGTAATGAAAAGGCATAAAAGCTGCATTGAAGCGCAAACACACATACCTTCCTTCAGTTGGCACAATGGAGTTTCCATTTGACTATCTGCCCATAAATAAGAATGCTGAAATAAGGAATCAGGATGACTGTCCAGACCTCTTCACAATAGCTAATGTCAGAGCAGGCCTTTGGGGAGTGACTCATGACCTTAAAATCTCCACACATCTGAGAGGTTTTAATATCAATATATGCCGTGACAGACCACAGATGACCAATGCTGATTCCAATCAGGTTCTTCTAAGGTTTGGTTTTCTTTTAAGCAGCTCTCCACATTCATGAAGATGAGAAGCAGCAAAGTCACATGCTCTGGGTCACATGTTTCGGTAGAACGATGGGCAGGAAGATATGTCAGCTCAGAGCTTACACTCAGACCAATGCAGAAGTCCCGTGATTTTAGCCAAGGACAAAGCCATCATCAGTCCTGGAAGTCCACCATACTGCATACCATAGGTCCAGTCCCCCTAAGAAAGCTCTAGAACCTTCAAATAGGGTTCAGATTGTACTTTCTTCTCTGCCCCAGAGTCAAATTATACCAAGGCTTCCATAACTGTTTAGAAAGGAAACTGGCTGCAGAACTGAGGGCAGGAAGTACAGAGGATGAGGAGAAATGACCCAAGAAGCTCACCAGTCAGCCCCAGCTTGACTTTCTGCGGGTGTGACAACATGGAAAGCTGGGGACAAGGAGTACAGACTGCAGACCCCATTCCACCGCCTATGCTTACCACCTGGTGAGGATAAGCGGATCTCTTAGAGTCTCATCTCAGACAGGTTGAGAGCACAGTCATGGCTCATGCTGATCAAGGGAGAGAAAGAACCAGAAGCTGCAAACAAATGCAGCCAGGTGACGCATGCATCTCTGCCCAGTCAGGGTCAAATCCTTGGGTGGCTTCAGCTCTGGGGCGGCTCCCAGTCACTTTCCTGTTAGTCACCACCCCAGCAGTGAGGCGAGGGCATGTAATTATCCCTTCAGTACTTGGGTGCCTGACAGGGAGTTAATTTCAGAGCCAACACTCCACCTGACAAGCCCTGCCCCCAGCCCTGCCCTCTGGGATGATTCACCCTCCCGCCCTACCGCACAGCCTCTTTGTGACTTCAGTTTTTGTCCTTCCTCAGATTTGTGATTCTGACTTTGAGAAACAACTTATTTTTTTTTCTTATAGAAAAGAACAAACAGACAAAGACAAACAGAACGTAAAGAGAAAGTACAGAGGAGAACATGGAAGCAGGGATACAGGAAAGATACAGGACACAGGACAGACAGGGGGCATCTGAGGAGACCAGCCTGTTCACAAAGGAACCACAAAGGAATGGAAGGGAAGAAAAAACCACCAGGAATCCTCCCAACCCCACTGAGCCAGGTGTCATTACCCCCTCCCTGTGAGAAGCATCAAGAACCAGGAAAGACAGGGGTGCCCGGGCAATCTAGAGTTGGTATTTGATATTTCAAGTCGACCCTGTCTGTCGGGTCATCCTCTAGAACCTCTGCCTTTCAGGTGACTCAGCTGCTGGACAGTCACATATTCCAATAACATGGGAAAGTGTGTGCTTTGTGCCACATTACATGCAAACTCACAGCCTCAGGGCCAAGTGTCCTCATGCTTGAGGCTTCAGACTCAACCAGACCCCTTCCCCGGGATGAATGCCCAAGCTGCTTTCAGAACAGCTACTATGGTCGCATCTGTATCTCTGGGGTCTCGGGGCCACTCTATAATTTAAGTTCATTTTGCTCTCTTTTGGACCTTCCCTGGTGCTCTGGATAAAGGGAAAGGGTGATATCTTTAATTCTGCAGACTTTAAATGATCCTTGACAGAACAGGACCCAAGGGTGACCTCTACATGCTTTACCCCATTGGCCACATATCAGCCCTGATGAGCAATGGCAGACCCAGAAGAGCAGAACACTAATAGCCTACAGCTAGGAACATGGGATGGGGTGCAGATATCTAACTCTGGAAGACCAAATGCTCCTCCAGGGGCAACCCAGAAAAGTTGCCTCCTACAAGCCCAACAAACTTACTATGGAATCTCTTTTCCAAGAGAGTACAGCATTAAAATGACAGAATGCTACACTTGAGAATCAGGTACAAAATCTCAGCAACCTGCTCCTTCTCCAGCTTATATTCACCCCATCCGTCATCGAGAGGACAGATCTGCAAGGCTGTGGCCAGCAATGCCTCTCTGGCCTCCCTGAGTGATTGGATACCCACAATCTGCAGGAAGAAATCAGACCAGATGCACAGCTTCTCTACTCAGTCGCTTCAGCCAATTTATAATACTACACCTGAGAAAAGTTTACTACACCGATTATATGTTATCTTTGTGAAGACAACAGAGGGGGCAGGAGAGATGGCTCAGTGGTTCAGTCCTCTTCCAAAGGACTCACGTTCAATTCCCTGCACCCGTATGGCAGCTCACTACTGCATGTAACTCTAGTTTCAGGGGATTCAATGCTCTTATACAGACATACATACATGCAGGCAAAACACCAATGCATATGAAATAAAACAAATAAATCCTTTTTTTAAAAGACAACAAAAGCCAAGTGGACTCAATTCTTAAGGTCTCTGGTATCTGATTTCTTTTTTATCCCAGAAAACAGCTCAAGAGACCTTGGCAAGTGACACTGAGTCCAAGAACACTAGTGGGCAGTGAAGGTGTTTATGTCACAAGCACAGTAATGTCAGTAACATTTCACTAAGACATTCATATCTCTGTATGTGAATTCTTATCTGGCTCTGAATCTCCCCAAGTCCCACCACCACCCCAATGAGGTTGCCAAGGCTTAAGTAGATGTGTACTTGTAGAACTGTCAGGGGAGACTACTTAATCTCCTAAAAGCTGAGGGACTTGGCCCAGGTAACTGATAAATCTTGACACAACAGAATATACAAACTCTAGCCTATTCAAGATTTCTTTTTGGCATGCCACTGCCTGAAAGAAAGGACTGCCTGAAGTGAAATCATCATGGGAGATGGTCACTATGGCAGAATGCCATGCCCGAGTCATTTCTTAGGAACAAAGCACATTGCCTTGAAAATACCATCCTCCTGCCCATTAAAATACAAACTAGTTCAGACAACTTACATTTTAAGATAGGTACATTTATCTTTAAGAAAAGACCATGAATACATCAATCTACTGAAAGCAGCTACGGAGACGGACGGACGACTATTCCTAAGTAAATGATGTTCTGCTTAACTTTCTAACAAAACATCTTACAACCCAAAGGTCCTGAGGTAATGCTAGAAACCCAAATGTGTACACTTAAGGAATTTTGGGACACAAATCATGCCTCTTTAAACCTTCTACTTTATTTCAGCTTCTTTGATATGAAAGCTCTTAAAAAGCAATTCATGTGAAAAACTTAAAAGGTTGAGCAAAATGAGTGGGCAGGAGTCAAATATTAAATACAAGTTATGTTGCCCTGGTTACAGGGCGGCTAGCTGTCTGTGTACATTCTTTTCTTCTGCCTTGAACACCAACAGGCTAAAACACATCATTAAACCGATCAAGTTGCAAAGAGCACAACACACAGTTGCTACACTGTACATCTAGATTCCCAAAGCTCTCTGTTCTATCAACACGACGCCTACAAACTACAAAAATAATCGCGGCCACAGCTACACTAGGTGATTACATAAAAAAAATTCCTCTAAAATCTAGGAAATTAACTGAAGAGGGAAAGCTACACCAAAAACTCTGCTCACCTTGCACAAAACAGGTTTTCTTCTTTAAAAAAAAAAAAAAATTGCAGGTATTTATTTCACAGCAGTAAGCCCAATACAAGCATGGGCTATGCTCCAAGAAAATTGCTCAAGCAAAAAATAATTTGCAATAATCAATTCTTCCTCTCACTTAGAAAAATAGTATACAGAGGAAACATTTTTGCACGGGTCTTTCTGACATCTATTTCAAATTAGCAAAACTGTTTTAGAGATCATCTACAAGACCTCAGTCACAATGAGAGGCAAAGTTGACAGACCCATAGAGCCAGTTCACCAAAGTTCTCTTCTCACCTATAACATAGAATGCTTCAAAATTGCTCTTAGGACCCTTTCCAAACAGACCCAAACCCTGGCCGTCCGCACAACCTCGAGACGTTATTAGAGTCACATCAACTTTCCATCTTGAAAAAAACATGCAAACATGCCTGCACTTGGATCAAGATCTGCACCCGGAAATCCCAAGCCTGCATTTACTTACATGCTTGCACATATAAAAGGAGAGGTTCAAAGGCACCTGTTCCTTCTCAGGGTCGGAGAAGGAAGCTCTGCTGCTGGAGAGCGTGGAAGGCATACATCCCCTCCTGTTCTCATCCCCAGGCAATGAAGTGAGGGAAAAAAAAAAATCCCAACTGTTCTTGCCTGTCACATCCACAAGGATGTCCTAGCGCCACCAAGCTCTTTCTCTGCTGCCTGCAGAAGTTACACCCCTTTCCATTAGATTCCTACCCCAAACTCTGAGCCTGCCTGCTCCGGAGAGGTACCAGGAGCTTACAGCAGATGTAGGAATGACAGATCCACCAAGTGCCACATGTCTACTGCCAGTACCCAGTACTTAAGTGGCTTGTCTGTGTGTGGCGGGGACTGCTTAACACACCTTGAGTGCCCCCAAAACAAACCAAAATCCCTTTAACTCCCTCACCCAGAGAGAAATTATTTATTTTTTTCAAACTCTCCCCCCTATTGTAATAGCATATGCCAACTGCTAACAATGCTAGAAAGAAAAAAATCCCCTACAGGAGAGGCTGACAGGGTCACACAAAGAGCTGTGACAGTAATAGGCACCCTTAAATAGAGACAAGGCAATCAATTATGAACCATTTGCAGAAATTGTGGGGCTGTCAAAAGCCTTGGTTACAGCTGCGTTTCATCAAGCCAGGCTTCGTGTGATTTTCAATGGAAATTATTCCTTATTCTTAAGTCTAGAGTACTTGTTAGTAAAATACCCTACATGGCCCAGGTTCAACCAGAATCTAAGCTGAAAAGAAGTTAATGACCCCTAAGAAGATTCAGGAAGCAAAGGCAGTTCTTCTCCCTGGAGAGCAACCGCCTCCTGCAGGCCTGAACAGCTGTCTGCTAGAGGGCAGCGTGCAGGGGCCCCTGGAAGGGTTGCTCCCCGGCATAGAGAAGAAATGTATCACCTCGCACCAGCAACTCCCAAGTCACTTCTATGCAAACAGGAAGGAATCGTGATGATAGATGGACTGGGGAGCTGATGGGCTCAGTACAGTGCGTGCAATGGAAGCTTGAGGATGTGAGTTCAGATCCCCAGAACCCATGAAAACAGAACAAAACAACAACAACAACAACAAAAACCAGACACGGTCTTGGGTATCTTTACCCACCCCCGGGGGTCCAGTGGCCAATCAGGCAAGTCTCAGAGCTTGCTAGCCAGCTAGTCCAGTCAAAGTTAGGTGAAGGACTGTCTTAAAAGAAGGAAAAGGGTAGAGAACCATTGAACCCATCCCCAGTGTTGATCTCACTATAATAATAGTAGTAGTCACTGTAATAATAACAATAAAAATGACCTGGTCTATATGGAGATTTGAAAGAAAATGGCCCCATAAGCCTACAGGGAGTGGCACTATTAGGAGGTGTGCCTTGCTGAAGGAAGTGCGTCACTGTGGGGCGGGCTTTGAGGTCTCCTGTTCTCAAGCTACTTCCAACGTGGCTCACAGTGTCCTTCAAGATGTAGAACTCTTGGCTCCTCAAGCACCATAACTGCCTGCATGACACTATGCTTCTCACCATGACAATAATGGAATGAACCTCTGAAACTGTAAGCCGGTCCCAATTAAATGTTTGCCAAGGTCATAGTGTCTCTTCACAGCTATAAGGCCCTAACTAAGACAGTCTATAATCCCACCCATTCAGCAGTTGAGGCAGGAGCATCCCAGTTCAAGTCAGCCCAAACAACTTAATAAGAGTCTGTCACAAGATTAAAAAATCAGAAAGGTCTGGGAATCTAACTTACATTAAGGAGTTCAAGCCCCAGCACATGGGAGATATATAAAATGTTAAGAACATTTGACAATTCCCTGCTCTTTTCACTATACCCATCACAATTATTACTTTCAGTGGTCATTAACTCACTCTTTTCAAAAAACAAAGATGCAAATAGAGTGACTCCTAGACATCATCCTACTCAGTGAACTGAAGTCCATCTTTCTCATACCTACAAGTGACTACCGTCGACTTGGAAGAAATCTGCTCACTCACGCTCAGTGCTCCTAATCCAAAATACTGCAAAATTGAGCATGCCAGCATACCAAGGGAAAGTGTCCCACCCATGCCTTCCAGTACAAGACTGTGGTTAAAACCCAAGTGTACTGCCTACACTGTACAAACTTATTTCTGCATTATGTATACATGGTACATATGAAACTTGAATGGATGTCATGTTGACAAATGGGTCCTCTACCCAAGATACTTCTCAGATAAAATGCAGATATATCAAAACACTCAACCTGAACTTACTTCATCTGGTATGTTTTATGCTCTGTGTTCTTCGGCATGCATATGAGTGAGTGAGTATGTGTGAGTGATTGAGTGAGTGAGTGAGTGAGTGAGTGAGTGAGTGAGTGTGTGTGTGTGAGTGAGTGAGTGAGTGTGTGTGTGAGTGAGTGAGTGTGTGAGTGAGTGAGTGTGTGAGTGAGTGAGTGTGTGAGTGAGTGAGTGTGTGAGTGAGTGTGTGAGTGTGTGAGTGAGAGAGTGAGTGAGTGTCAGTGAGTGAGTGTGTGAGTGAGTGAGTGTGTGAGTGAGTGAGTGTGTGAGTGAGTGAGAGAGTGTATGAGTGAGTGTGAGTGTGTGAGTGAGTGAGTGAGTGAGTGAGAGTGTGTGAGTGAGAGTGTGTGAGTGAGTGTGTGAGTGAGTGAGTGAGTGTGTGAGTGAGTGAGTGAGTGAGTGTGTGAGTGAGTGAGTGTGTGAGTGAGTGTGTGAGTGAGTGAGTGTGTGAGTGAGTGAGTGAGTGTGTGAGTGAGTGTGTGAGTGAGTGAGAGAGTGTGTGAGTGAGTGTGTGAGCGAGCATGCGCGCATGTCTGAGAGAGTGTGCTTTCTTACTTCACCAATTTTTATGGTTTGTTTTTTGTTTTTTTGTTTTTTAAGGCAAGGTCTCAATTATGGTGCTCTGGCTATCCTTGAACTTACTTTGTAGAGGAGGCTGGCCTCACCATTTTTTACAATGAAATATAAAGCTCATATCACCCAGATTTCCACTCCAACTTCAGCTCTCATGTTTCCACTTCTAATTGATGTACCCACTGGTCACTTATTTTGAGCATAACTATGACACAAAATATCAGAGAATAGTTAGAAATGACCTTACTGAGCTAATTTTTTTTAACTTCTCATGTCTCTTTTTTTAATGGGATTTCCATATTAAGAACTCAAGCAAAAAAAAAAAATCACTATTCTCAATAGCGTTGAATGCTCTTCCTCACCTCCAACACAGAGCCAAAGCCAGGAGTGCTTTGAAGAGCATGGCTTCAAGAAAATTAAGTCAAAACAAACAGGATCCATCGAGTGGATAGTCTGTGATCCTCTGCTCCCTGTACAGAAAAGACAGCCATAATACTGACTTCCTCAAACAGTCCAACACATAGAATGAAACTGTGAAATCTTCAAAGGAAAAAAAACTGTGTCCTGCCATAAAACTGGACATCCAGGGCCATGGGAGAACGGAAAAAGCAGGAAGAGGCTGGGGGAGGTGTTATGGGAGCGGGCTGGGAGACAGGAGAGAGACTGAGCATATAGCAGCCTTAGGATAGTGGGCTCTCACCTAATCCACTCTGTCACTGGATGCCACCAACCTGACGGGTATGCTCTATGCTTCTTAGCAAGGATCCAGGCCCTCAGTTAGTCTAAACTCAAATGGCAGGTGATTCTACAAGAACTGGCATTTAGAGACTTCGACTGTCTTAGTGGTAAAAATCTTGAGACTCTTTTAAGAGGCCCTGCTGCAAAACGCTTAAATGAGGTTTATGAATAGCTGGCGGTGATGCTCTACTTGGTGGCAGGGTAGACCCTAAAATTCCCCCAGAGTTGGGGTGGTAAATGTGGTTCCTGCGAGTACCTCTGTCATAAAGCTAAACTCTCACAATCCAAGGAGCTGGTGGAGCAAGTTCATAATAGCCAAGCCTTTAATCCTAGCCATGCCTTAGCAGATTAACATCGCAGTCAGAGAGAAAAACGAGACAGCTTCAGACAAAAGGGGAAAAAAAACCTCTAAACAGTTTACAGTATACTTAAAAATATATGTAGGTTTGTAAGAGAAAAGAAAAAGAAAAAAGGAGGAAGTCGCTTTAAAAAGAAAGTTATATATATGTGTGTGTGTGCCATGTAAAGATGGAAAACACACAGAGAGTCTAGATATTGTATGTCATGCTGTCTTTGAGTTGTTTGACTGCTGAACAAGAATCAAGAACTGTTAAAAGACATTTAATTATAAATTCTGCTGGATTAAACCAATCTATATATTTTGTGAACGCCTTGACATCAAAATTGAACTCAAAAGGTACGTTAATTTGAAAAAAAGATGTTTTCTTTTTATTTCTACAGAAATGAGAAGTTGTAAATTCATTCTGGGTTAAGAAAAACCAGGGTTGATTGAGGAAAACCCCCTTGAAAAACCTCAGATGGGAATGGATGGATCAGATGATCCAGCATTTCAGAGCACCTCTGTTGCAGTTTCCTCTGAGCTCTGCATCCTGAAAGCTTCAAGGAGACTAAATAAGATAAAACAGCTTCACAGACTACTCCAGTCAGGACTTGATTATAATTCTGAATTTTCTCAGAATACCCATAAGATTACTAGGACTCCCAATCAGCAGGAAGTAGTCTAGAAAACTATGTCCACATTCCTCCCAAATAGATTATGAATGCTTATCTTTGTTTACAGCATTGGTTACCAGTTGTTATAGATAATGGTGAGAAAAAACTATACAAAGGAAATTAAATTGGGGGTTCTTGTTTTAAAAAGGAAAAAAGGGAAATGCTGTGGGATTATGCCCTTTTTCATTGTAAATATTTGTCTCTCCTATTGGTTTACTAAAACACTGATTGGCCAGAAGGCAGAAAGTATGGGCAGAGATACCAAACTAAGAATACTCTGGGAAGAGGACGAGCAGAGCAGATATGCCAAGGAGGTGCGGAGGAAGCAGGATGAGAATGCTGCATTGGGAAAAGGTACTAAGCCATGTGGCTAATCATGGACTAGTTTAAGAGTTAGCAAGTAATATGCCTGTACCATGGGCCAAACAGTATGTAATTAATACAAGACTTTGTGTGATTACTTGGGACTGCTGGTCTGGATCTCGGGGCTAGGGTCAGAAACTTCTTACTACAAAGGGACTAATGTGCCAATCAACAGATGAATGGTAAATAAAATGGGGTACCTACCTGCAATGGAATATTCCTTGGCCTTAGAAACAAATGAAAATCTGATGCACATGGGCATACATCACATACACACAGTCGCCCGCGCACATACATGTGCGCACACACACAGTCACACACACATGCACACACACACATGAGTATGCATGGGCAAGTGTACTCATACATGGGCATACATCACATATACGCAAATAAATTTTTAATTAATATTTTAAAGATTTATTTATTCATTCATTTTGGTATGCTCTTTTTGCATGCACACTTACATTACATAAGAGGGCATCGGGAAAGAGGAAGAGGGTCAGATCCCATGATAAATAGTTGGGAGCCACTATGTGGCTTCTGGGAATTGAAACTCAGGACCTCTGGAAGAGCAGCCAAGGCTTTCAACTGCTAAGTCATCTTTCCAACCCCATAATTTTTTAAAATGAGAAACAAATAGGTGTGGTGATACATTACTCATAATCCCAGTGCTTAGAGACAGAGGTCACTATGAGTTTGATGTCGGTCTGGGCTACACAGTTAATTCCAGACCAGCTTAGACTAGAGAGTAAGATTCTGACTTAAAAAAACAAACTAACAACTCCCCCCACCCAAAAAAAAAAAATCCACACACATACACCAGAACAAAACAAGTCAAAAAGCACATGCACACACTCCCATAGGAATTTCAGTGTTTAGAAAGACGAAAGGGTTTGTATCAGCTAGTGGACCCAAGAATAGGAAAAACCCATCTTTTACCCCCAATCTCAGACACCAGTGGGAATTAGCTCTTCCCTGCCTGACTCATGGCTTGTGACCTGGTAAGCTGACCATCTTACCCGAAATGCTTGCTCTGTCTTCTCCCTGTGGGGCACCTGATCCAGAGTGCTATCTGTCTGGCTCCGTTTCAGGCCTGTAGTGACGTCAGGGACATTGCTGAAATCTGCAGGGGGGAAAAAATGGCAAAAGATACATGGGTGTGGTCATTCCCAGTGAGCAGTATAGATTAAGAGTCAGCCTTAAGAGAAAGAGCAATAGAGATGGAAAACAACAGAGGGGCAGCCCTTAAAGACACCAGCATTCCTATATACACACAGCTGGCACCTGCACGGGTCAGACCAGGCCCTTGCTGATTTTAACAGCAGCATTTTCAAACACTTCAAGTACACCTTTCCTATTGTGGTGCAAACTGCTCAAATCTCAAAAAAAAAAAAAAAAAAAAAAATGCATTTGGACCAGAATCTAGCAGCAACGACCTTTGTGGTAGTTCCCTATTTTGGGCTAAGAGAGAACAAAATTGCCAGGGATATCTTGGAAAAACAATGACGTAATACCACAAACACAACTTGTTGTTCACTCGTGAGTGTAATTTCATTTCTGTTATCAACCATCCCTTCATCCAGAGAACAAACCTTTGTCAACCTCCTTGGATTAACACTTGTTAATACACACCAGCTTCCCTCCACAATTCCCTTCACTCAATTTTAAGCTAACAAAATTTCAAGAGAGATAGAAAGACCAGACTCTACACAAAACAACATAGGTTTTTCTTCCAATTCTGGTATTTGATAGACTGCCCCCCCCCCTCGGCTAAGAAAAACCAGATGGTTCCAGATCCTAGGAAGCTACAACAAGTAGTCAGCCCATCTGAGTAGGTTGAGCTCAAAAATAAACTAAGTGACAATGGAAGTGTTAGGCATGACCAGGACAAAAAGCCACTGAAGGATCTGGAGATGAGGAGATGTAACTGGTGGGGAAGAATGCAAGTAAGAAAACCACCCTCCCAGGAGGGTCTCCAGAACACATCCCAGGAGTCTACAGACATCTGCAATTCCATTTTCTCTTTCTCTTTGCCCCTTCCAACATGCCATCTCACTCTGTATAGACACTAAGTCACACTTCGGACAATTGTTACTATAAAATTAAATAAGCCTAGGTGAGGTGGTGCCCATAACAAAGGCAGGAACAGCCCCTAGGGAAGTTCCATATAACAATGACAGCAAGTATGTTTGAGATTGCCTCTCCCAGGCCCTTATCACCACATGAAGAAACTCCTCACTAGCAGGCCCACTACATGATGAGTGAGACATTAAACAAAAATGTCCAACCTTAGTTCCTCCACTGTGGTCACCTTACTCTGATATGTGTTCACCTTTGTGTAAGGGAGACCAACTTTATCATTAACACAAGGACATCTCTATATTCCCATGGACAGGGCAATGCAACAGTGCTTCATTTATCTACCCAATATGGGTCTTTTGTGAACCAGCTATTTCCCAACATACTCTGAGAGATGCTAGAGATGCAAAATATGTAAGGTAGTTTCAGGGTCTGCTAATGGGAAGAGTGAGTGATGAGTGTTGAGAGTAAAGGATTGAGCTCAAAAGAACACAGAGGGCTGAGTGGGTCTTAAGAGGAAAACTCACTCTCCCTGGGCATTAAAGGGTGTCATAAAAAGGAGGCACTTGACAGAGGCTATAAATCTGAGAGATTCTTATGTAGTCAGAAATTTTTGGCCCAGCCTAGCTCCTAGGTCCAGACCAGCAGTCTGAAATAATCACACAAAGGCTTATATTGATTACATGCTGTTTGGCCTATGGATCAGGCATATTGCTTATTAACTCTTACTCTTAAACTAACCCATGATTCTTAACCTGTTTAGCCACGTGGCTCGGTACCTTTCCTCAGAGCAGCATTCTCATCCCACTTCCTCTGTGTCTCACTGTCATCTCTGCTCTGCTCTTCCAATCCCCAGAATTCTCCTAGTCTGGTTGCCCTGCCTTTACTTCCTGTCTAGCTACTTGACCAATCAGCATTTTATTAAACCAGTAAGAGTGACAAATATTTACAGTGTACAAGAGCATAGTCCTGCAAATGCTTATTTGCCTTTACTATATAAGCAATAAAGCAGGGCAGGTAACAAGGGAATTCCATAAGTAGGAAGTCACTAAGAAAAGTCAAATGGTATAAAGAGTTTAAGACAATCTGGAAACATGGTGAGTGTGTATACAGAAGGCCAGAGAGCAGTGCCTGGGATACAGAAAATAAGACAAAAATAGATGCAGTAGAGGGATGTAGATGTTTACAAAATAGAGTAACAGCAAATTTTAATTTTTTAAACTAAAAAACGGGTGGAGAATTGACAGAGTTTGAGGTACCCCAAACAGTCTTTCCTTCCATAAAGTGTAACATGATGCAGAAAGAAAGGCATCTAGGAAGATGCTGGGTTTGGTGTCTTAGGTAGCTCAGGTTATGACCCTAAAAAAGGTAAGGCATGGAAATTTCAAACTTGATTTCAACAAAGCTAAGATACAACTGGGTCTTCCAGAAGGAAGTGGTCAGTTGTCAGGCCAACATCTTCACAGATGTGGACCTGGGTGTCATTGGAATATATCTGGTAAAGTCATGATACATGACAATTACCACCTATAAACATTCTCTCAGAAAGGACCAAGGATGGCAGAGGGATGCAGCTCAGTTGGTAGAATACGTGCTAAGTGTGCACAAGGCCTTGAGTTCATTCCTCAGCACCACATGTACCAGGCATAGAGGCACATGCCTGTAATCTCAGCATCAAGGAGGTAACGACAGGAAGATCAGAAATTCAAGATAATCCTTGAACAGAGCAAGTTCATGGGACTGTCTCAAAAGAAAAAAAAAAGACAAAGGAAAAACTAGGGCCCAGGAAATGCCAAAGCAAAGGGTATAAGAGAAAAAGAGATCTTTAAGAAGAGGCATACAAGTCAAAGAAGCAAGAAGAAAAATAGAGTATCATCACAGCAGCCCCACAATGTGCAAGTACATCGCCTAGGTAACAGAATCGGATTAGCATTCTGCTGCCTTCACCTTGTAAACAGCAAGCTCCGTTATTTCCAGAGTTACATCAAGCACAGGAAATATGACACATAGGTCATACATGTTTTTATTCACAATGGAGATTTCAACAGTAGCCCTCTCACACCTGGCAGGTGCTGCGTGATGGCGACAGAAACAGGGCCAAGTCTCCAGTCCTATGAGGACTTTAGATATACAAGGGCAGAGGAGCACTGGAGCCTGAAGGGCCAGATGGAAGCCAGTGAAAATAGCATGGGAGGTGTGGGAGTGGGCGCCGAGCTAATTCTGAGTCATTCATTGAATATATTCACCAAACTTTAGAACTTACGGAAAACCCTCCCAGCCACTGTTGGTCTCACAGGCTCATTTCTTCCTGAGACTATGCCTCAGGTAAGAAAGAGAAAGGTGTGCCTTATAACCAGTGACAGAACATGGATATACTACCTGTCAGAACTCTGTACACTCCAAGGAACTTCTCCACCACCATCATCTCAACTGCAGAGAGCTTGTAAGTACTGTTGGGACTCCTCTATGAATACAGCCTGGGTAGACTGGTCAATGGAAACCAACTTACTTGAACCATAACCTAGAACCCAGACAAGGTCATCCCTGAGATCCAAGGTAGTAAATATCAGAGCTGTCCCCCCATCCACATGTCACAAGGCACAGTGTATCTGAGCAGATAGAATCCCCAGGATGTCAGTCCTGAGCTAGCATTGTCCTGGAGACTGACAAGACTCTTGGAGAGCCAATCTGGACAGGGTCAATAGCTGTCAACCTGACTTCAAGAGTCTAAAACCTCACTGGTGAATGCTGGTATCTGTCATCAGTTTGACAGACACCTAGGACACAAACCTGTGGGCATGTCTCAGGCAGTTTCTAGAGTAAGTTAACTGAATAGGATGACTAATCCTAACTGTCGTGGCACTGCTCAATAGAACACCAGGAGACAGCAATCAGAGGACCAGTTCTCATCTTTCTCTGCTTCCTGACTGAAGAAGCAATTAAGCAGGTGCTTCAAGCTTTCAATGGACTTCCTACCGTGGTGGACAGTGGCTTCAAAGCTTCCCTGGGTTCCTTTTGTAAGGAGTCAGTCTTGTCGCAGTGAAAAATAAGGTAGGAACCTAAGCAATCCACACTGAGCCAGCCCTGTGTGTTGTTTCTAGAGGAAAGATAGAGGTACATTCTGGAAGAATAGAAAACCAGCAATAAAAAGAGTGTAGGCTGGTCAATAGAAATACACAGCTACTTAAGTATGCTGGGTACTGAATGCCTACCCATAGCCGCACCCACGTGCTGCCTACATCCTAAGCAAGAGCAGCTGAAGGACGGACATATATCCCATACCCATAAAAATTCTGGGTTTTGCCTGACCGTGCCATCTCATTACAACATGCACAGTGACATGTTTGAAGGGTTCTTCATCATTTCTGTAAGATCACACTAAGTACACGCTCCTGCCCGTGCTGCACCCAGCAGTGTATAGGATCCATGATGCCAATAATGAAAAGCAGCCCAATTATAAACCTGTCAACAGAGTTACTTTTGCATGTGTTAAGTGTATGCCCTTGTCTGCCTTGTGTGCCTTGTGGAAATCAAGTTTGGGGGTAAGATCTTTCAAACTGAAAAGTCTAGCACTTAATATGGCCAACAAGAGCTTCTATTTGACAGCTGAGGGAACAAAGGTGCAATGAGGAACCTGAGTGGAGAATCACAATTCAGATGGGTACCAGTCACTGAAGAGTCACCAAGCACCATGTCAGGAGCCAGCCGTGCTGACTCCAGACTCAACTGCCTTTTCCTCTTTTTATCAGAGGTGGATGACATGCCATTCAGTCTGTCATGGAAAGCCACTGCCTCTCTACTATTCCATATGCCCACCAGTTCTTAACAGACAAGCAGGGCAGATACAAGTCTTTAGGTATGAGACACCTAGTAATTGAGTGTCTTGCTGAACTATGCGTCAGCACATGCCCCATTAGTGCCACTGACAGCCTCAAATCCTTCACAATTAAAGGGCAAAACCTGTGTTAAAATAGCATCCTGGGTACCAGCTTAAAAATAGAAACTCCAGGAAGCTGAAGATCGGTCCCATGCAAGTACTTTGTAATTTTAATCCAAAGATTACAATTATATCGCTTCCAAATCTGATCTAGCACATTTAATATGTAAGACACCATCAGTTAATGTGCAAAAAAGTAGGCTTCTCTATTTACTTCCTGCTCTGTAAGACACAAGACCTCATGCAAACCCTGACTGGATCAAGGAGGAATTCTCTGAAACAGTGGAATAGGGGAAATGGGAAGGGGGCTTGTGGGCGGTGTCACCCCTGGGGCATCCCACCTGCAGCTTGGTCTTAAAGAAGCTGGACTCTCACTCGAGGAGTCAGCTGTGTTTGCTTGTTCTAGCTGGTACAATCCATAATCCCAGGTAGCAAAGGAATAGGGCTTAGATCCCTTCCAACCCCTGGACACCTCCCAAGTGGCCTCTGACAGACAGACAAAGGACACTCCAGCTGCTTGTGACTATAAGGACACAAAGGAATGTTGGTTCTGGCCTTGTGGCTGCTGGGACAGAACCTTCCTAGGACAAGACAACTGGTTCTAGTGAAAGCCAGCTAAGACCCACCCCATCCAAAAGTCTGAGAATAGTCCCTGGGTCCTCAGAAGCAGCAACTATCCATTCAACTCAATGAAAGGCCTCAAGAGGACTCAAGCACTGTGCTCCAAACCAAAAATAAATAAATGTATAAATACATACATAAATAAAAATGCAAGTTGTAGGACATTAATTTTCTTGAATTTTTAAGAAACTAATGATGGAAGTGGGCACAGTATGAATCTATAATCGAGAATTGATGTGGGAATGCGCTTATGTATGCTGTGAATCTCAATCTTTAAATAAAGGAGCTGTTTTGGGCCATGGCAGGCACCATAGAAGAAGTAGGAGGAGAAATCAGAGCATAGGTAGGAGAAGCAGGGTGGAGTCAGGCAGATCGAGCTGAAGCCGCCCAAGAGGAAACATGTAAGGAGCACGGGTGAGCCACGGGCCACATGGCCGACAGATTAATAGAAATGGGTTGATTTAAGATGTAAGAGCTAGCTAGCAATGTGCCTGAGTCATAGGCCAAACAGCATGAAGTTAATAGAAGCATCTTAGTCGTTTCTGGGGGTCTGAGCAGCAGGCGGCTGAGAGGTCTCGGGCGGCAGGTCTGTGGGTCTCTGGGCCTCTAGCCACCCGGGACCCGAGAACCCTCATACAACAGAGAATCATGTGTTGGAAAGTCTGCTGCCACTCACAGTGCCGGGAGATGGGACCTGATGCGGTCCTCAAGACTTGACATGAAGGCACTAGAACATGATTCTCAGTGGTGTGTCCACTCCTCTCTGCCTTGTGCTGCGTCAGGGTACAGAAGTGAAGGCCACTGTAGGGTCAATGGCCAAACCTACTAATGTCCTGACCTTGGACTTGAGTTTCCAAAACTCTAAGCCATTTCTGCTTAGAAATGACCCAGACTCTGAAATCCCAGCAATACAAATGGATTAAGAAAGTAGCCACAGCACCAGACAAGCTCTGTTTCAATGTAGGAATAAGAGTCACCTGAAGTAGGAAGGGCAAGGGCATGAAAAGGGAGATTTTCTTAGTCCTGGAGACTCTACCACCTGACAACTTCCCAGTTTCAAAGGATATTACAGTATACTGATTTTGATACTGTCAGGCCCAAAGACCCTGTTCTGATCATGTATTTCTACTATCCTGAAAGAAAAGCTGTATTATTAACTACCTCCACAATTCATAAAAGGCTAAATAGACTGTGCTAGTCATGCCATGAGGAGAAACAAAAATAAGCCAAATCTGTAGCTTTTCAAAATGTGTTTCAATATGTAAATGGAAGACCCAAGGACTCTGAAAGCCATTTGTAGGCCACTCACCCCTGGCACTGCAGAGACATGGTGATCTGTGCTAGTGTTTTATCACAGACAACTACCAAGTTATCAGGGGAAGTAGGGGAGGGGAGGGTATCAGAATGCTATAACTTTCCAAAAATGCAAAGCTTCTTGGCAAAGTTCTGAACAAAACAAAAGGACAGCATTCTTCCCTTTGGCCACTGTGTGCTGCATTCTGCAGAAAGGCCAGGATCCCTGCAACCTCAAAAAGGTGCTTTACATGATTTAGAAATGACACTAATTCTTGGCTCAGTGTTGTATGAATCCTAATTGATTATAATAAAAACCCGGAACCAGATATTGGGGAAAAGCTGAAAGACCAGAGAGACAGAAGAACAAGCCACAGCCACATCTCACCACTACTGAATCCTCAGGCCTAAAGGGGAAGACCCTAAAATGGAAGGGGCAAACTCCTGCCTCCTCCTGCCTCATATCCCTTTCTCTTCCCAGCCATATCACTTCCTTTCTCAACCTTCCTAATGCTGGATTCAAAGTGTGAGATCCCATGTGCAGGACTAAAGATGTAGGCCACCATTGCCTGGCTCTATTTCTTTTATGAACTGAATTAATCTCATGCAGACAAGTGTGGCCTTGAACTCACAGAGATTCCGATGGATTTTGACCTCCAGAGTTCCAAGATTCAAGGTGTGAACCACAGTTGCAAGACTTCTGTGGCTAACTCTGCCCTCTGACCCTCAGGCAACCTTTATTTGATATAAAATACATCACCACAGCTCAGTTTGTGTTTTCTCCTCCACACATGTGATGATTAATATTGTTGGCTTCATCTAAATTCATTTAGGAGACAAATCTCTGGGCATGTTTCTAGGAAGTTTCTAGGTTAGGTGAATCGTGGTGGGAAGACTTTCTGTAAAAGTGGTCAGGACCAGTCTAGACTGCATAAAAAGGAGGAAGGCAGTGAAAGCGAGCAAATGCCACCATGCTCCAACCACCATGCCTTCAGAGCAAAATAAACCCTCCCTTAAGTTGCTTTTGTTAGGTGCTTTGACATAGGAGTAAGAAAACTAATACAATGAAAATCCTCAAAGCCTGCAACATGTGAGATTAATGTGAGTATCACAGGAGATTCATCAGCCACTAATCACTGACATTCGGTTAACAGTTTGTATGGGTTCTGGTCTTCATCTGTCCTGGTTTTTTGTTTCTCAGCACTCCCACTGCACAGTTCAAAAGATGAAGAGCTCTGAAAGGATCAAGAGCCAGAGAACTCTCATCCCACTCCATTCCTGCACTTTGTGTATTTTTTGCTTTTTTTTTCTTGACTACAAATGCAATTTTAAGAGAAGATCAATATTTGAGTAAGCCCAAGCTGTCAGTGGAACAGCATTTTGTACATACCAAATTGAGATCCTCCCCCCTCCCCGCTCAGTTCTCCAAGCCACACCACCTATCACACAGCTCCCTGGTAACCTGGCCTATCAAAAGGCAGCACAGAGAGCACACCAAACGTAAAGAAAGCCCATTGGCAAGGATGCTGAGAAAGCTCCTTCATTTGAACTGGAAGTCTGGGAGCTTTGTACAGCAATGGTTATTTCTAACTAAGTTAGATGCCCAAAATATTATTATTCATGTTTTTACTTTAAAGTGCAGCGGCCTGTGGCACCTTTCCTTAAGGATGTTTACTATGCTCTGTCATTCATGCAAATGTTATGCATTAGTTGTCAAAGAAACAGAGTGGTAATGCGATACTTAAACGAAATAATAAACACACACTTCAGAGGCTGAGAAAAGCAGAAAAGCGGGACGGACCCCATGCAAGACTGGGCAAGTCCTGATCTGACGACCCAGACAAAAGAGAACCATCACTTAATGCCATGCATTATCATCACATAAAAATTCACCAAAAATGAGTTCAATCTGGGCTGGACAAATGGCTGCTTTTTAAGAGGACCCAGGTTCAATTTCCAGCAACCACCTGGCAGCTCACAACTATCTGTAACTCTAGTTCCAGGGGATCTGACACCAATGACCATTTTTTAAAAAGTTTAATAGATTTTTTAAAAAATTAATATACTTGTTAGGCTGTGATTTAAGATTCTCTGAGTGTGTGTATGTGTGTGTATATATGTGTGTGTATGTGTGTGTGTGTGTATCTGTCTGTCTGTGCCTATTTTTATGTATATGCAAGTGCTTGTGCAGGGGATGATACACATGTGTGTGGAGGCGAGAGGTTTAACTTCAAGTATTATTCCTCAGGACAACACTTAAACAAGTTTGTTTTTGAAGAAGGAATCTCTCACAAGTCTAGAATTTTTCAAGTAGGCCAGGCTGGTTGAACAGCTAACCCCAAAAATTGGCCTGCCTCTGCCTCCCTAGCACAGGAATTATAAGCAAACACCACCATAGCTAGTTTTGGGGTTTTAGTTTGGGGTTTTTTTTTGGGGGGGGGGTTGGTGGTGGTGGTAGTGGTGGGTTTGTGGTTTGTTTGTTTTACATGGGTCCTAGAGATTAAACTCAGGTCATTAAGTTTGTATGGTAAGCCCTTTACCAAGCAAGCCATCTCCCAGTCCCTCCATTTTAAAACTCATTATTTTCTGTCAAGGATGTACAATATTAAGCCATTTGAATGTTACCATGAAACTTGCAGGAAAATCAAGTCTGTCACTGCATACATATCTTGCCAGAAAAACGTAAACTTCATAAATCTCTTAAGCCCACCTAACCCAAGGTCAAAACCCAGTGGGTAACAGTATTGGTCAATGCCACAAGCCTTGGTGACGCACAGAAGCAAAACAGTAAACGCTTATCAATAGCAGACTGCCGTGATCTGAGCCAATTGTCTGGAGACAAATCTGCTTTGAGAGAAGAGTGAGGTCAATGTTTTTAAGGTAGCAATGGGCAGCTGGCTACCACCATGCTTTGGGTAATACTCAGGCTCCTTAGTAGGATGAGAGGGCTGAGGGTGAGGCCATTTTCCCTCAGATGCCACCCTTGTTCTCCAGGTGAGCTATGATGGTGACTTGGGAACTATGGTCAGCCCAAACTGAAGGAAAAAGGGAAGTGGAAATAAAGGGGGTGGTTCCAAATTATACTTGGTCCCATCAGTTAGAGACACGTCTGGAAAAACAACCAAGTGACAGCTAATAGCATCCAGGGGCATGTGACAGACAGACAGCACTGTATTTCAGTCATGTCGACATTCACTCTCCTTCCCTCTTGTCTTCCTTCCTCCTGTGTCCCAGTGTGCATTTCATGGAGCCCAGAGCCTTTGTGATTGCAGGAGTATAGCAGGCATACTTTATGTGGTGCTAGGGTGCTGTAGAATAATCTTCTTGTACACTATAAAGATCTGTCATTTAAGTTGGTTTAATAAAATGCTGCTTGGCCAGCAGCCAGGCAGGAAGTATAGGCGGGGCCGTTAAGCCGAGAATGCTGGGAAGAAAAAGGGTGGAGTCAGGAGTCACCAGCCAGGTGCAGAGGAAGCAAGATGAGAATGCTGTACTGAGAGAAGGTATCAAGTCACATGGTTAAACACAGATCATAATTATGGGTTAATTTAAATGTAAGAGCTAGTCAGTAATAAGCCTGAGCAACCAGCCAAGCATTTATAAGTAATGTTAAGCCTCCATGTCAATTATTTGGGAAGTGGCTGCTGAGTATTTGGAAACAGGAAGAAAGAACAGAAAGTTCCAATTACACTAGGGACTGAAGAAGGGTCTGATACATGGCATATAAGCACTCTACCAAGTGACCTATATTCACAGCCCTAAAGAATCTCAGTAAAATGGATTTTAATTCCAAAACTCTCAAAACTGGTTATTGTGAATGTTATTTAAAGGCCCTGGGAAGGAAGCCTAGCAGATCTGTAGGAGATGGAGTGGGGAGAGAGACAAGGAACGCCCATTCCTGCAAGAGCTACTATCCTACTGCATAAAACAGGCTAAAATAAATGGAGCATTGCTCTGCTGTGAAGAGGAATGCAAAGTTGATTTATGGCACAATGTAAGTGAACCTAAAATACTTTGCACTAGGAAGAAAAGAGCAAACATGGCAAGTCCTAGGAGAGAGATAACATGACTGACAGGGTGTAAGAGATAACATGGTAGGCTACTGAAGAGAACAGATATAACAGGCTATACATTGAGCAACTCCAGTTACATGACATGAACATCCTGGGAGGGAGGGTGAAAACAAGGGCTACGTCTGAGGTCATATGGCTTCTTTTGAGGTGATACAAATGTGGAAATAAATAGTAGTTGTAGTCACACAATTTCTTGAAGATACCAAAAAAAAATATTGAAAGGTATGCTTTAAAAGTAACCTTTACAGTGTGTGAATAACATTGTGCTTTTCAAAAGAGGGTTATGAACTAGTGCAGAAGAGACAAACTAGGATTTACAATACAACTCTACTGTAAGGGAATTCTAAGCACAAGTCACAGGAAATGTGGTTACATTATTACAGGGTTAGGAACCATCACCATGAACCATCAATACGGCACAGGAAAGAATAGTTTGAAACTATCACTGTGAACAAATGAATCTCTACTAACTCACAGCCAAGAAGAGAAATCCCAAACACCACCAGGCAGGTGGTTCTGAACTGCCATCCTTAGCCCCAGATAAAATGGAGCCAAGGCAACGAGAACCACCGTCAGTACCAGTCTGTCCTCTGTATCTGGCGCACCTCAAGGCTAGGCTCTACATGACGTCTTTTATAAAGGAAAAGCTGTGACAACGCAAACACATCCCGAATGGGTGGAGAACCAGCATCGTGGTGTCCTCTAAGACTGACTATGACCTTGTCTGAGTTACCAGTGGCATAATGTGCCTGTGCCTTGATTTACCCAGCTGGGAGAGTAAGATAATAGCATGTCTCTGCTCCATCAGACAGAGTGGGGGATAATTAGAGCTCCTGGGGTCCCGTGTGATCTTTGCATGAGACAGCCTGCTATTATCACAGTCTTAACCAACACCTCTCCCAGCAGTTAGGACCTGGCTCTATTTAAAGAGGTAATGAGATTTGCTGCAAAACCAAACTACTAATGCTTTGCTTTTTTGACTTTGTAAAGTTTTATAAATCATGGGCATTGTGATAGAAGTTAAACTGTTCCTTAAATACCATTTAATAAATGAACCTTAGAGGAGGGGGAAAAAAAGGAAAAAGCCCCAACTGGCTTACCCATGCTTCACCTTGAGAGGATCAATCAGGAAGTATAGGGGCTGAGCCCACAGCCACATATAACAAAGCCAGGAACCCAAACCAGGTGTCCTTGCTCAGGATATGCAGCCCTTCATAATGCTGTTACCATCAATATAACTTAAATACATGCTCAAAACTGACCTACCCTAGAGACCAGAAAGCCAAGACTCCTCTCTAAGTGCAGTTTGGGTTTATCTGTGATGTGCCAGAAGTGATAGGACATGAAGAGCAGCCAGTCCAGGTGCCATTGGCTCACTCCAAGGATACCTGCTTGCAGACACATGAGGCCAGACCATCTGGTTTTCTGCTAAGCACAGCCATGAGCCAGCCTGGAGTTCCTCATGTGGGATGCAAGTAACTGCAGATGTTCTGAGGCCACATCCCCACAATTTTATTATACTAGATTGATAAATCTGGAGGCTTGGGTTATGTTTCAAGGATTCTTTTTGCTGACCACCCCTGACAAGTTACTCTCATCAATAATGCCTTAACTCCACACTAATAGAGTCCTTATAACTTACACTCACTACTGTGTTTCTGAGGTATGTGAACACACAGGGCACACACACACACACACACACACACACACACACACACACACACACACAAATTAAACTTTAAAAAGTGCCCTTAGAGACTGCTGTCATTCAGTGGCTATTTGCTCACTGTGGTGACGTAGCAGTAGGGCACAGGCTGCAGGTAGGGTCTAAACCCCCTTGCTGTCCCTCTAAGTTCCCAATGTCAAGGAATTTTTAGTTGTGGGTAATCGATGTCACGTACACATAGGGCAATTCTGCAAGGCAAGCATTATTGCCTCCTATGTCAGCTGGACAGGCAGGACACTCTCGGAGCTCAAAGCATGAAGAGCCCTTGATCTCTCCACATAGCCTGCAGGCAACTCTCTACTCCCTACAGAACACAATCCTAAAAACAGAAACAGGTGTAGGCAGTTTCTACAAACTTTCATTCTCACCAACTTAAAACAAAGCAAGACAAAAAGCCAAGCAACTTTTAATTCATACTTCATCATTTAAACCTGCCAGGGAAGGTGGCCGTCTTCTCCCTATTGAATACTTTCTGATCTACAAGATCAAAGCACAAGCATGGGGCTGAGGGTTCAGTGGCCAAGCAAATCTAGTGATTGGCACTCAGGTCAAGATGACAAAGTTCCTCATCTGAAGCTCCCACTGCTCAGCATGTTTGTCAAGTAAAAACAATGAAACCTGAAGCCTGAAGGGACAGTTCAGTCAGTAAAGGACTTGCCACACAAGTACAAATGTAGCCCAATGTTTCTGGCCTGTTCAGACCCAACGGTCTGCAGGAATCTCTCCCACCAGTGGTCCAGCAGCCACTTATAAAATAATTAGTTAGAGGCTTAAATTAATTACAAACTGTTTGGCCTGTGGAACAGGCTCATTATCAATTAGCTCTTACAACTTAACTCAACCCATTGCTATTAATCAATGTATTGCCACATGGCTTCCCAACTTTACCTGTGTCTTATTACATCTTGCTTCCTTGGGCTGCAACTCACAGCATCTCCTGACTCCACCTTTCTTCTCCTTTATCTATGCTCAAAATTTCCCGTATACATCAAAGATGCTTTGCCATAGGCCAAAACAGTTTCTTTATTAGCCAATAGTAAAGCATATTCACAGTGTACAGAAAGACATCCCACATCATACAAAGACCTAAGGTCAGATTCCCCAGCAGTTTCTTTATTAACCAATAATAAAGCATATTCAAAGCATACAGAAAGACATCTCATATCATATAAAGACCTGAGATAAGATTCCCCAACACACATACAGCAATAGAATCTGGATAGATGGTTGTGTGGCTGTAATCCCAGCAACGAGGAGGCAGAGAGAGGTGAGTCACTGGAAGCTTGCTGATCAGCCACCCTCAATGAACCCACAAGATCCAAATTTAGTGAGAGATTCTGTCTCAAAAGGGAAGGTGAAGAATGAGCAAGGAAGACACCTATCATGCACGCATATGTGCACACAAACAGATGCACATAACATCATGATACGTCATGTATCACATGTGATGGACTATACCCTTATACAAACAGATGCACATAGACATCACATACACACAATAGAATTCAGCAAATACTCATAGAATTGTGCTAATCCTGCTACACAAATCTGCTTGAACACCACAGAATCCTAACATGTTTATTTCTCAACAGAAACTCAAAAATCAGAATTAGAAACACAACTGGCAGCTGGACAGGGTTTGTGCTAGAAGGGTAAGTAGGCTAGGTCAGATAGCAATTAGCTGCTGCTGAATGCTTTCTTGGGAGCTCCAGCTTTCACAGCTAGCCCTTGGGAGGCCAGAGGCAGAAACCCTGCTGCCCCAGAAATTCTGCTGGCATTCTTCTCCCAGGGTCAGCTGGCCAGAGCACTTGGTAACAGACATGCAATAGTGATATCATAGACCCATTTCCAAGTGAACAAATTCAAAGCTACCACCGAGTCTCAAAATAAGATAATCTGACCTATGTCATGCCTTTTCATAACAACTCAAAGACGTCACAAAGCAAGAGCAAAACTAAGATGAAAGATGAAGTGGATTTGCAAAGGAGTGGGCAATTTATAAATAATTATAGTTGAGTCAAGCTGCATCAGAAATATTTATAAAACAACAGAGCATAACTGAATTAGATCAAGTAAGAGGAATCGATATGTTGAAACTGTATTTCCAAAGTTTACTGACCCTTCCCACCACCAATAAACAAATGGAGAAAGATTGTTTTAGCTTACAATGTTCAGATTTGGTCCATCACTAAGGGAAGTCAGGCAGGAACCTGGAGGCAGGAACTGATGCAGAGGCAATGGAGGGGTGCTGTTTGCTTGGAGGCTTGCTCTTCATGGTTTGCTCAGCCTGCTTTCTTATAGCACTCAGGATCACCAGTCCAGAAACGGCATCACCTGCAGTGAGCTATTACCCTTCCACAGCAATCATCAATTGAGACAATGCTCTACAGACTTGCCTACAGGCCAACCTTATGGAGGCATTTTCCCAACTGACCCCAGCTGTGTCGAGTTGACAAGAAAAACTAAGAAGACACCACTGTCCTGCTTTGTCCCTGATCTTGTCTCTCTTGTCCTGGCCACCAACTGCCCCTTCACATTTCTTACAGTGTGGCATCCATTTGCTTCTTCTCTGCTTCCTTGGGCTGAAACACGGCCAAGTTCCCCGTGCTTTTCATCAGCTCAGCTCACTGTTTATTTCCACTGCTCCTCCAGAAGGACTTGTCACTCAACAGACACTCACTACTGTTCAATAAACACACGACAGAAATGAAGGAGGAAAAAAAAGAAAAGAAGAGAAAAATAGATTGGGCATGGTGGCAAACGCTTATAATTCTAGCATGGAAGATATCAAGTTCAAGGTTAGCCTAGACTACATAGAAAATCACTGTCATAAAAAAATCAAATAACATTATAGGGTTTATTTTTCAAAAAAACAAAACAAAACAAAACAATGATTTCTCAGCAGAGCCCAAAGGTACTTTGTATCTCTACTGTGGTAGGAAATCACATGAGTCATTTCATTGGCCTAAGCTTGAATTTGAATTAAGCACAGGCATTCATTCCCACTCCTAATTTAAAGGCTTAAACAAGAAAAATGCTGGTATTACACAAATTCGATCTCAAGCAATAAAACAAAGCCAGGGTTCCTTCTTAGCCACAAGTATGATTCTCTGCACTTTAAATAAACCCTTGGGAAATATCATAGTCATGAGTATCTTGTACATTCAAATCAGTAATCACTGGGTGGCTATACTTCTATGCCTTGTGATACATTGATGCTAAAATAAAAGACAGGATAGAAGCTGATAAATCAGCCAGTGTCTCAATACTGTTACAATATTACTGTTCTCAGGTTGCCATAATTTTAAATATTGAGTTACTCCTGAGAATGACGTAAGTACTACAATTATAGATGGTGAAAATCCTCATATCCACCTTTCACTACAGAATCACAAGGTAAGAATGTATGTTAAACTTCATATTTCTGGGCATTAAACCCAGGGTTTGCCACATGAAAACAAATGGACTGTCTTCCGGCCAGGAGGCAAGATCAGCAAGGAGAGTGGGCTACGCTCCACCAGGAGATGCAGGATCCCCCCTCCTTTCTCTGTTAGAAGTCTCAAGCAGTCCTTGGCTTGTGGCTCCACATTTAGTTCTTTCATCCCATTTCCTCTCAGTCCCTAAAACACTCCATACTCACAGTTCAGCTCCATAGGGAATGGACATCTAATACTAACCGGTATTCTGTCAAAACTAAGGCAATTCCGAACAGTGAAACAGAAGGCTAAGGTGTGGCTCCAGTTAGCAGAGTGCTTGCCTAACATGCACAAAGCCCCAGTTCCATCCCCAGAACCTCAAAAATTCAGGTGTGAGCATGCCTGAAATTCCTAAAGCAGGAAAGATACCCTAGCATGTTCCCCAATGTTTACACTTCTCCAGGTCAGGAAGGGAAAGAAATTCAAGAATTATCCCCAGAAGAAAAACTCAGTGCTGAGGACATAGCAAGATAAACTTATTGACGTGTTCAACACACAGTTTCATAGCTCTTCCTCCATATCAGATACTACTAGCACTTTCCAAATATCAGCTTTTAAATCACAAAAGTCCTAGGCCATTTTAGTTTCTAAAACTAATCAGAGAAGTTAACTGACTTTCCTGGGAGCACACAGCCAATAAGTAAATTAGCCCAGAGCTAGGACTTGAACATAGGCTGTTCAGCTAATATCCATGCCTTTAAAAACTGGAACCACCATTTCGGAACTTAGTCATTACTGGTTAGCCTCTTATACAGGTGGAGTTTTATAGTATGAGCATGCATCACCAATCCAGAAAACTAATGATATCGTTAATGGTGGAACTGCTGGGGGAGGGGAACCCAGAGGCATGACAAACATTTCCCTTAGCACAGATAACCTGGATACAGGCTGAACACAGGAGACAACAAAGAAAGGGCGGCCAGCCCTGAACTGTAGGAATTTATAGCTTCTCTCTCCAAACGGAAAGAACTGAAAGACCCATGAGAAATGAGCCCTCTAGGCTCCCATAGTTACAGGAGTCTCTAGTTCGTAGTACTGTTGGGAGAGATTTAGGATGGGCAGCCTCACTGGAGGGAGTATGTCTCTAGAGACAGCTCACCCTCTCTGCTTCTGGCTTGCATTTGAGGATGTTGGTTCCTAAATAGAGCAAAATGGACTCTGGAAGAGGATTCCTTGTCAGGCCCAGGACCAAAGAGGAAAACCAAGAACAGGGCTTGGGAAGTGTAACTGGAAGCAATTGCAGAAGAGCAGGGACCGATTCCTTTTCTTGTATGAACGGTTTGACTGTTTTATGTTTCCTATTCATCTAGGGCTTTCTTAGGAGTAGCAAACTTGGCTGGTTTGTATCTTCCTGCCTGCAAAATGTAGGAAAAGGTCAAACAAGGGGAGAGATCAGACAGAGAGAAAATGGGAATCAAACTCTCAAGTGAAACTCAATTTTAAAAGGGAATTTGCATCCAAGGACCTCACCTCCTACACCTGCAGCAGCACACCACACCCCCAATTCCACACTGACCTTGGCCAAGGAGATACTCATATGCTCGCAGCCTTAGTTTGCTAAAAGCTACCTTCAGCTCAGTTAGAAGGACTTTGGGATTCCGAGGCCAAGGTTCCAGCTCCGGCTCGAGTTAGTATTTCCCAATTGGATTTTTATTATTATTAAACAAATTCACTTTCCATTCTGTAGGGACTCTGATATGTTTTTAATGTGGGAACTGGAGTGTTGCTGAGATAGACGCAGTAATGCAGTTTTATATAGAAACAGTATTCTCAGAAATTAATGCTGTTGGCTACTCTAAACATCTCACAGAAACCAGACTGGCCTCCTACTCATAAACAGGAAGAAGATGGGTGTGGCACAGTAGAGCTGGCTCCAGCATTGTAGACATACATTCACAAGTACAAGCCACTCTTGAGAAAAGAGAGAGAGAAAGAGAGAGAACAAATTTACATCCAAGTGGCTTCTGGTAGCTTAAGACTCTCCACCAGATACCAAATCAAAATGAGTGACCCAAACAAAGGGCCAAGGACTGTCCAAACATCTCTGGCGACAGTTACCTCCTGTGTCTGGAAAGCACTGGTTGTGTATAAGCCCAAGTAGCAAGAACACTGGTCTCTCTCTCCCTCCTGTTAAACACACCTCTGGCCCTCACATGGCCATAGTAACAGCTGTCTGCATGGAGAAAACATTGATGCCATGGGGAGTCTAGTGTTTACATAAAAACTTTGTTCACAAACTCTCTGCCTGGGGAGACTTTCCTAAAAGCTGTTGAGACTTCTCAAGAGTCAGCAAACACTAGAAAGGGGGATTTCATGCATACATCACAAAAGCAGCATTAACAGGATCTGAGCTCAAATAGCTTGGGCACACCCAACTCCTTCAATGGCAGCCTTGTTGGATCAGAAATAACACTGGCCTCTTTGGAGAGATTCCAGTGATAAAATTAATTCTGCAAAAATGCTTCACTAGTATTTCCACTAGAGTCAAATATAGCCTGTGGACATTTCCTCTCCTGAGTATGGATAGCTATTACAGAAATTCCAACATGTAAGGCAGAAATCAAACAGCCATTCATTCTTTAGAAGTCAACGCACTTTGCTCCAATGCTGTGGCCCTGTGGCTTCTGCTGCTGGGACCAGACTGATGAAAGTAAGGTTGACACCGGGGGTTGTCTTCTTCTCTGCCTCTTAAGAGGATCAGTGTGTCCTTGCCGGGGGCAAGAGACAATGGCTCAGTCTCCAACTGATGAACGCCACCCAAGATGCCAACCAGATTTAATGAGAATGTGGCACATCATTTCACTGGATCCTCAGAGCCTCAGCTCGGGGGGATTGAGTAAGAAATGATCTTACTACTAAGGGGTACCCTCCTCCTACAGACCAGACACCTAGTGGCTCAGCTACAGGCCTGAGGAGACACCAGAACTCAGAAGTCTGTCTTTTTTAAGCTCCGGAAGTGAGCTTAAGACTCATTTCACCAAACATCCTAATTATGAAGGAATCTCAAATATGAGTATAGAACAGCAACCCACAATGACTTCCATGACCTTTGTGATACCCCCTTCTGCTGTGGCCACACTTCTTACTGTCAGAGATAGAGATGGAGATTCCTGTTATGATCAGAGGCCAACTAAGAGACCAGTGTAGATGTCTGGATGTGTGACTAATATGAGCCCAGAGCCAGATGCAGCCTGTTCCCAGGGCTTTGCTATTCTACACGCAATAGGAAGGGGTCTGTAATCCATTTCCTGAGATGTCAAATGTGCCCCCCAACAACTACATGCATCTTTCTTCCTGTTCCACATGAGATTCATCCACTTTTCCCTTTTTAAAAAAACCAATCTTATCCTTCAGAAACATCCCTAGGTGAAGACCCAGCCTTTGTAGAGGGATTTAGGACCTTCCTATCTCCTTTCCAAGCACATGGTGCCTTTTAGCAATGCCCATGGGTGGGACATGTATGACTAAACACAGTAAAGTGACTGCTCCCCAAAACAGCCCAATGTTGTATTAAAATCCCTTTTCCAAAGCCATTTAAATGTTTGTGTGAATTTTAACTTTATAATAAAACGAGATACTTTTCTTCTATATTGTAGTAAAATAAATCAAAATAAGGATTTTTTTGGTATTGTATATCCTGCCTCGGCCTTCCACACAATTAGGAGACAGGTGGTTGCTGTAGGATGGCCTTTCTATGTGCTGTGAATATGTGTTGCTTCTAACTGATTAGTAAAGAAGCTATTTTGGCCTATGGTAAGACAAGATATAAGCCAGGTGGGAAATGCAAGGGAGATACTGGAAGAAGAAAGTCAGGGTCAAAGAAGATGCTGAGAACTGTCAGGGGAAGAATATATAATGGAGCACAGGTAGCCACGAAACACGTGTCGATACATTGGTTAATAGAAATGGGCTGAGTGAAGTTGTCAGAGCTAGTTAATAATGAGCCTGAGCCATAGACCAAACAGTTTTGTAATTTATATATGCCTATGGATAACTTTTTTATGAGCAGCTGCTTGACTTCGGTGGGAGAGATTTGTCCAGACCGCAGGGCTAGATGGGACCAAGAAAATTCTGTCTACCGGTGTAGAAACACATTATAAACCTGGTTTTCAAACAGAGTGGGTAGAGGGATGAGTCACCAGTTCAGAATCCTTGCCACACCAGAGTTGGGGATACCATGAGGTCTCTCACAAAGGCAGTTAGAGTACGAGACTAGCCATCGAAAGTTATTGGGAATGTGACCACACAGTAGGGAAGAGAGACAGGAAGGTGGTGTACAAAAGAATTCTGTGTGCACTTAGGTCTCAATTCCAGGGGCTATTTTAAAAATGCTGTGGATGTATCTCAAAGCATCTCTGCAATTGGGTTGGGAAGGGAGTTTACACCCTCCGCAGTCCAACCTCACTACCATATACCTACCACTAAGAGTACCCAGTCTTCAATATTAGGTCTGACTCAGGACCTAGTGACTATCCCCATACCCAAGTCTTAATGTACCCATACACAAGCTCCTCTCATAAGCAAAACGTTATGTCCAAATGAGAAACCTGGTCCTTTTTTTTTTTTTTTTTTTTTTTCAATTTTTTTATCTACTCACCCCAGATTTTACTTTTATCCTTAACCTTCAAAATTCCCAAGAATTAAGTTTCCCTCAAGCAACACAACTACCTCAAAATGAAAAAGAAAAAATTTTATTTTGCAAAGTGTATAAAAAACAGTTATCATGGCATACAGGCATACAACTGTGGAACAGTCACCCAGAGCTCACACACACACAAAAAGGATAAACCCTAAATCTCGAGGTTGTGCTATGTCTGAGAAAGGGGCTAAATCTTGGAATACTGTAGCCTGGCTGGAGGGGAAGCCCCATGAGGATGCCTTCTGGGAAGCAACAAGAATCCAGGACTGCAAGAAGTGATGGACAATATAGAACCCTCATCCAGCAGCAGACGGAGGCAGATGCAGAGATGCATAGATAAGCACCAGGTCAAGCTCCTGGTCCAGATGAAGAGAGGGAGGAAAGATTGCATGAGCTAAGGGACCAGGATCATGATGAGGAGACCCATGGAGTAGGCTGTCCTGTATTGCTGGGAGCTCACAGACTCTGACGTAACAGCTGACAAACCTTCACGGAATGGATCCGGACCCTCTGAATGTAGATGACAGTCAAAAGGCAGGGCAGTTTCTGGAGCCTCTTGCAATCAGACCAGAGTATATCCTGAGTTCATGAACTGGCTTCTGGAAGCCCATGCCCAGCAGGAAAATACCTTTCTCAACCTTGATACTTGAGGGAGGGACTCGGTCCTACCTCAATTGGATATACCAGAACAGATTTGACTCACCTTGGGATTCCTTGCCTTCTCTAGGGATGGGGGGGAGGGGGGGGGAGGGAAGGGAGAGAATGGGGGAAGGCTGGAAGAAGGGGCAGGAGAGGGAGCAGTAGGGGTTATGGGGGAAATTTTAAATTAAAAAAAAAAGACAGTTAGAAAAAGGTGGTGGACAAGCTTAACTAAACTGTTTTATTCTTCCTCTTAGGAAAAAAAATGTAAATCTATATTCATCTTTGCTATTTAGGAAAGATAACTCAGGCTGCAGGATTTTCTCATTGTGATAAAGCACAGAGGAATAGCAGGTAGTGGTGTCCCTCAAGGACAATAAGTCCAGCCATGGATACATAACGGGCCACTCAGGCTCAGAACAGCAGCCTAGGGCAGGATGAATGACGGTCTCAACATCACCACCCATTTATTAGCTCCATCATAATTTCTATTTCATGACACCCACTTTTCAACACCAACAGTCAACCTCATGATATTTTAAATGAAAAGAATGTCCCAGGAGAGGAAGGGAAAGCACCAGATGCCCTGCTGAATCGTAAGTCTTACAATCTGATATTTAATTCCAAAGATGACCTGTAAGCTTGCTCTGTCCTTTAATTCATCCTGATGGCCTCTCTTCTGTGCTTTGCATTCATTCTTGCCCAGCATGTGGCGATCTCTATTGCAAATCCATTAGCAATGCAGGACAGTGTGAAAACATTACTCAGGTGTTCCAGGATCAAGAGCCAACATGTACACCTAGGAAACCTGACATGGACTCTCCATAGGATAGAGGTAAGTGACAGAGGGAAAATACCCAGCTAGGTATTCTATTGGAAAATACCTAGCTGGGTATTTTCCAATAGAACAATCTAGAGAGGTGGGAACAGCAAGTTCAGGAAACCCGCCTTCCCATGATTCCTCATCCAGGTGTTTCACTTGGAGGAAACTATCCCAACAGACACTCTTCAATCACATGCCTTCACAGAGTTCTGAAATCAGCCCAGGAACTACAATCAATATATGCTGTTTCTGAGAAACCAGTTCTCCCAACAGAAAAAACAAACAAACAACAAAAAGCCCCCAAGCCTGTACTGTGTTACTGTGTTCTAGGACCCAAAGAAAACACTGCAAAGTGGATCCATCTTAGACTCCATAAAAGAAACACATGATCTTTCAGTACTGGGGTCTATGCAGGCTCATGGCTGCAATTGCAATTGGTTATAGACAGTGTCAATACTGAAAATGTGAAAAATTTTGAAAATAAAGACTATTTTGTACAAGGAAAAAAAAGTAGTTATTTTCAATTTTTCTGAAGCCATCCTAATTGCTAAAATACATGGACGGTTGACAAATTGCCCCCAGTTTGCACCTGAGTTCTTGTCCTAGTGGGTAAGGAAGCATTCTTTGATTATTCTCTGATTAGCAACACATACAGCCTGGGTTTGCAATCGAGGCTTTAGCCTAAGAATATGGACCAATGGCACCAGCGATTCAAGCTAGGGATGAAGCACAGTCTTACCGTTTGTAGAGGTTTTTTTAAAGTTATCCAGGAATTCTTCCAGCAGCTGGGACTGGTTGGGAGAGGGTGGCAGCTCTCTCCGGTTCCTGGAAGTCAGGTCACTGTCTGACCAGGAAGTGCACAAGGTTTTCTTTGTGTCTGCAGGCCGAGAAATCAGTCTAAGTCCAACACTCTTCTCGGAAAACAGGGCCTCCATCTGCTTGATGTCAAGGTCAGACACAGCTTCCCCATTTAAGGTCATGATTTCATTGCCCTTTCTCAGCCCTGATAATCAGGAAGGGGAACAGGAAGGAGGAGGAGGGGAGGAGATTACAGAGATGCACTTTAAGAGGAAAGCAAGCTGCAAATGTCAACCCCTGACTAGAAGTTCAAGCTAAAGCCCAGCTCTGAGCTGGCATGAGGCAGACTGTTTTGAACACAAGCTGGGGAATTGCTTTTTAAGTGTTTTCTCTGAGTCTCTCTTTCTCCCTCCCCCTCCCTCCATTAGGACATCTGTATGAATATTCCCCTTATACATACACACCTGCATGAATACTCTCTTTGCACACACAAAACCTTATATATATGTATATGTATGTATGTATGTATTTTCAAGCAAATTCTTTCTCAGGAACCCCCATGTACACATCTGCATGAATACTCTCTTACACACACACACACACACACACACACACACACACACACACACACACACACACACGTATTTTAATTCTTTCTCACAAACTTCAGGACAAAGCATCATCCACAAAACTGCAAAACAGCCTCACAAGGCAAATGCATCTCACAGTTCGAATCTCAAAGTGCACACACAGCACCACACAGACCTCCTCCATATGCCAGACTGTCGGGGAGAACATCACTTATAAATATCCGGCTGAGATGCTGGTGCCCGTCCACCTGGGCTGTGACTGCAAACCCTGGGGGCGGAAAAAAAGAGGCAGTGAGTTCACCTGCCTTTGTCTCCCCAACCCAGTCAGGGGTGTGCCCAATAAATGTCTATTCTTGTAAATACAGTAGGCTACGACTATTGAAAAATGCTATTGTTTAGTAGAGAAGAAGGAAGGAGGAGCCCACCAGACTGAAGGGCTTAGGCACGTGAGTGTGCAACCTTAATCCACAGTTGCACTGTGCACAGCAGCACATGCACCGCAGCCAGCTGTTGGGAACAGCTTGGCTGACAGATGAGGAGATGAAGGACAAACAGAATGTGTTGTATAAAGACAATAGAATATTACTCAGCGAAGGACAAACAGAATGTGGTGTATAAAGACAATAGAATATTACTCAGCGAAGGACAAACAGAATGTGGTATATAAAGACAATAGAATATTACTCAGCCTTAAAAAAAAAAAATTCTGGCACATCCTGTAGTGGGATGAACCCTGAAGACATTAATGCTAAGTGAAATAAGCTGGGCACAGAAAGACAAAAATCAAAGTATTCTCAAATTCATGGGGACAAAGGATATAATGTGCCCTTCTCAAGCGCTGGCGAGGGAGTAGAAAACTTAACATCCTATGGATACAGAACTCCAGTTCTGCCAAATGAAACATCTGGAGAGTGATGGCGAGGGTGACTCACGGACACAAATGTGCCTTGCTACCATGGATAAAGGGTGCAGATAGTCTACTTTATGTTACTTCTAACTCACCACAGTAAAAACGATGCTTTACTTTTTTCAAAAGTTAAGACTAAAAGATATTCTTACTGAAATGCAGTGAGGTATTTCAAGAGGGTTAAAGACCAGGGTTGGGCAATGGCTTGTGATGTGCTTCACAAGCATAAGGATCAGAGGTTCGAATCCCCACAAGTCATGTAAAAAGCTAGATGCATAACATTAACACCAGTATTACAGCATTCCTTCAGAAGGATGAGACTGAATAGTGCCTGGAAGTTTGCGGGCCAGGCAGCCTGGTCACAAAGTAAAAAATAACAAGAAAAATCCTGTCTCAAAAACATACTCAAGAATATAACCCAAGGTAGTCCATTGTCTTCCGCATGTGTGCCCTGGCATGTACATACCCAGATGCACATATAAACAAACACAGATGCAGAGAGAGAGAGACAGAGACAGAGAGAGAGAGAGAGATACACATACACATAGAAATAGAAGGTAGAAAAACTGCCTGAATGCATCCAGTGCTTTAGATGCGATATACAAAACCCAGTACATGTTCTGCTTGGAATGCATGTTCCCTCAGACACTGCCATCATTGCCATGGTGGAGACTATAATTCCACATTTGGGTGCCCCAAGGCTATGAGCTCCTGGAGGACAGGGAAAATGTCCTCTTTCCCCCATGTCTTCTCTAAGCCTCAAGCAGAGCCTGGCCAAGCATGGAAAAGAATTTCACTCAGATGGGAAGAAGACATAGTGGCCATGGGAAGTAGAGCAAATTCCAAGACAAGTAGACAAAAGGCAGAGTTTCCAAACAAAACTGACTTAAAAACCAACCAATACAAGTCTACTGTGGACAGAGTGGTTCACACTTCATTCTCGGCATTTAGGGGGCTAGGGCAGGAGGCACACATTCTCAGTATGACTTTTGAGGATGGTCAGTGTGGGCTACAAAATGAAACCTTGTCTCAAAACAAACCAACACAATTGATCAAATAATTAAGGACAGAAACCAAAAGAATGAAATTTTAACATATTACAATTGTAGTATATCAGCAGCTTGAACCCTTTCAAAGCAAGTATCTATGATGTGATGATATTTTTAACATGGTGAAAACAGCCTCTCTGTGGAGGCTTGTCAACCTCTAGCTAATTACTGTCTTCTCATGGTAAAGGCAATAAGAGGCTAAGGTGCACTTTGAGACACCAGCAAAGTCTGCAGAGACCTTAGAGCTGGGTTTCAATAAATACTAAAGAAAACAGTCACTAAACACCAGGTACTAACCACTAATAGTTAAAGTCAGGGCAAAGGGAGATGAAGCAAACAGATTGGACTTATACTAGTTAGATCAACCTCATGTTCTTGAAGGGCAGGTAAGACTTCTGTCCTGGGAAAAGGGATTAGGAAAGACTCTAGATAGGAAAAGAAGCCTCATGGGGCTCATTGGTGAGGAGCACTCGCTTCTCTTCCAGAGATCCCACATTCTCTTCCTGGCACGCAAGTTGGGCTGCTCACAACTGCTTTTAATTCCAAACCCAAGGGATCAGACGCCTCTTCTGGCCTCTTCAGATACTGCATACATGTGGCGGGCAGTCACACAAAATCAACAAATGGATTAAAGAAGCCTTTTCTGGCTCCTGGGTGAACCTCAGCGGATCGCCAACCAAGCACAGCTAATTCACGTGTCAGCACTACCACTAACACGTCACATTCTCTGCCGACTTATATATTATTTCCTATAATTGCCTTGCCATCTACCCCAATATTGATGGGTAGCAACCCATCCTGCTAAAATAAGTAAATAATAATAAAGGGGGGTGGGAGGCAGGATGAATAGCAGGCCCCTGGAGTCAGGAGAGGGCTCTGGACACTCACCGAAGTCAGTTATGCCTTCAGTCTTAGTTAGCTGCACATCATACACGCTGAGTGGGAAAACTTCAATTTCATCATAAACCTAAGAAAAGCGAAAGCAACAGAATCAACGGGCCTGATGTTGACACAACCTCACAAAATTATGTTTCCCAATTTTCACGGGGAAATTACGACATCTCTTCCATGAGGGCTGTTTACAAATCGAACACCTTTGTAAACAGCTTGCCCCGAATTATAGCCTTCAAAATTAAGAGCATGCAGAGGAGACACAGCGAAGGAGTGAGCTGGCAGGATGGCTTGGTATGACAAAGCCTCCAGTGGGTGTGACCTCAAGCATCACTCACTCACACTCAGTGTGGTAGCACACATTTGTACTGGAGGACCAGAGCCTCAAGATCATCCTCACTACACAAGGAGTGTGGGGCGGTACGGCTGTAAGATGGGGTGGATGTGGTCGGACCTCTGGACCTCCTCTGCCCACTTGCCTGCTCTTGCATGTATTCACACAGTGCAGGGACATGGCACTCGATACTTTCATCCAGCACTTTTCGAAGCTTTAGACCATAGTAAGTGGGCTCCAGGTGTCTCATCTGCAAAGAAAATGATTGGTTACTTACTCTAAAACCACCAATGTTCAGTAGGTTCACGACAAACCAGTGACAAAAATCTCAAAAGGTGACTGCATATAATTTGCTCAGTCTGGGAAAGCTCAAATTTCAATGTGAAGAGAAGAAGGGTCGAGATTAATTGTGACACTTCCTGCTAAATTCTCTCATCACAGTGTTATCACTGCTGCTAGGAGGTTAAGGAACTGCATTTCATCACACATGTCTGAAGGCCCAGCTCTTCTACGTGTCGCCACTGCCTCTAAGATGTTTCTCATGAAATCAGAAAGATCTGTAAGATGTGTTTAAGTTCTACAGACCTCAGGATTTCATACTTCAAAGTAATTTCAAAAAAACGTGTAAGTTCAGATATATTCTCCTGTCTGTCTCTGTCTCTGTGTGAATGTGTGTGTGAGTGTGTGTGTGTGTGTGTGAATGTGTGTGTGAGTGTGTGACACGCACACATCCCCTCCTCCTCCCTCACTCACATCCTTTTTCTTTCCCACACTTTCAAAAGCAAAGCATTTATCCCAGGCATGTGCTCCAAAAAGGATTAGCTGACCTCCTGCGTCCAACACCTTTAACACTCAGAAAATTTGTCACTGTTAAGTCCATAAAGATATAATTACATACACAAGGTACAAAAGAGACTGAAGACACTCTTCATGTCAACCATGAACATCAGCTCTAGAAGCCTCTTCACTCACATAGTCTTTCGGCTCTACCCCGCCACCTGGTGGTTGAAAAGTATCAGACCAGCCAGTGCGAATGGACTTGTCCTGTATGTCCTGTTTACAGTGAGAATAAAGTCCAGCTGGAACAATGAATAACTATCAACTCATACAAGAGTCCATGAGGCAACTCTGAATAGTAGAGAGTTATATACTTAGCACACAACCCGCTTCTCTAAAGTAACGTGACCCGTGTCACAATGATGCTAGATTTAGCTTTAAAATGTATGTGGGACAATTCAGGGTCCTCATGGAAGCACGGGATCGTGATTTAAGGGCTCATTTTTCTCAAGGGTGGAAAAGCAACTAACTAGAAAATGTTAATGTGTTCCCCTGAATAGAAAGTTGGGTCTTAAATACCCCACAAAACCAAAAACCAAAGGAGTACATTAATGGTCCTCTCTATTCAGAAGCATATTTCTACAACAAAATCTGTTACCTTGCAGGCCAATGTCAGCACGTCTTCCACTCTGTGCTCTGGCTTGATGACCACAGTAACTCCCTCATTATCCTGGAAGTGAATGTATGCCTGGATCTCACACATGTTGTCTCGGAGGCTGCTGTCTACTGTGGAGCCATACAGATTCAGATCATGGACCTGCGTTAAGTGAGAAACATAAACAGGCCAGATAAGCAAAAACAGAAATGACCAGGGGAAAAATATTCCCACAAGTAGTTGCTACCATAAGCTTCGCACATGCCTCACACTCTGGCCTCTCCCTCCATCCTGGGGCAGCTGTTGGCAAGCAACCATCTGCCAGCCTTTGGGTCTTCACTCTCTCTAGGCAGATGGAACTGAAGCCCAGGAAGGGAGACTCCTTCCACGCTGCCACTGGGGCAACTCAGAACAGCTCAGTCTCACTGCTGAGTCCTGGTGGAGAAAGGCTACTGGGAAAGGTACATTTAACCCTCAATCCCACAGTGATAGGCATCTGTCTGTCTGCACTCTAGCCCAGGTCTAAACTCTAAGTGTGAGCGTCCTCCCCTGTTTAAACTTTTTAAACATAATTTCTAGTAAAGAGGACACCTTCTCTCTGTCTTCCTGCTATGTCAGACATGGTCATTCTGTTAGGAAATCATCCCCAACGGTATCACCTTTTAGGAGCTTTTTCCAAAACACTTTCCTAAACCTCACCATCACAGCCAGTCACTCAAGTTAACTAACACTGCTCAGTCTGATGACAAGCAAGACAGCTATGCATCCAGGAACTCAAGTATTCCCTCAAGCAAGATCCTAGAAGGAACAATATGGTGAACTAACCCCCAATGCTGCTGCTACTTAACTAGACAATAGTGGCCGAGGGAAAGTAATTAATTTAGATGAATGTGTTGTTATATGCCTTTAATGCCAGCAGAGACCAGGAGATCTCTGAGTTTGAGACCAAATCTCAGGCTGAGCCTTATCTATAAAGTAAGTTGATTTCAGGCTGGCCAGAGCTATTTACTGAGACCCAGTTTCAAAACAAACAGAATTCAATTTGCTAAGCCTCAGTTTACCACTTTGCAATAGAAAGCATTGTTCTCACTGCTGATATTTATAAATTAACAAGACAAGCTTTTATGAGCAAAGATACCCACATACATGAAGGTGTCTTATAGGCTGAAAAGCATGACATAGATTCAGTACTCTCACATACTATTGTAATTCAAACCTCACAGCCGTCACACTGATGAATCGTTTTACTGTTAATTATATGAATTTCTTTAAACACAAAATAAACTGTGCAAAGCCAAACACCAAAGAACAGGTCTAGGCAAAAAAGAGGAAGAATCCATCTTTCCTAGTTTGGAAACATGATGCTCAGTGTAAAGCGGTATAACTGGATCTGTTGTAGATCTGTCAACATCAGCACACTTTCCTAGAAAGTTGATCACAGCCAGAAATCAAGTCCCCCCACATGCCAAGGAGAAATGACACAGAAACACCTGCCTTAAGCCTAGGATGCCAGGTGGGCAGTAGGATACTCTCTGCTGAGGAGGCCTGTCACGTGGGTAAGGGCTTTCCCTGGCTCATTCTCTTGGGTCCTTCTATCACATAAGCAGGGTTTCTACCCTGGGGCCTAGTAAGAGCAGGGACTGCAGGCGGCAGCGCAGGCTCAACTCTTGAACAATGCACATTGAAAAATAAAACTGAAAGCCCAGCAGAGGGCACTGTAAAGTAAGAAACTCAAAATGAAGGCCACAGGAAGGAACAAGAAAAACCAGTCCATCACAACGTCATGTTGTCCTCCAAGAAGAGAACAGGATGGACAGATGAGCAGAGACTCAAAACTTAAAATCCATGCCACACCATGGCTTCCTGCTCTTTATCATCTCTATCTGTCCACCGCAGGGAGATTGAGCCACATAAATAAACCCCTACTCTGCTGGCAATTCACTCACAGCCACCCTCTCGGGTGGGCACCGTCATGACTCCCTATTTACCAGCTGAGAAAAAAATGGGTACAGAAAAAAACCTTTAAGCTTGCACAGCTAGCAAAAGAAGTACAGAAGGGCTCTGAACCCTGAGGTCTGGCTGTGAGTCAGGTCCCCCCACTCCCACGATACAGCAATGGACATGGAAGTCTGCTCATTAACTTCTCCCCACAATGACCATAACTTAATGGTCCCGATTCATTTCCTAATTCTACTACACAAACTGAGCCCTAATTGAACAAATTCTCTCAAGGGGCCTTTCCACAAAAAGCAAGGCCCTCCCCTGCCTCTACATTTCTGTTCATTTCAATTGCTTTCCTCTATCTTCCTGTGCCTCCTGGCTCTAGTGTTAGAATCACTAGAGTGGGGGACCCACTACCCTAAGTTCTTGACAGTGCAAAATCCAGCTCACAGGACGGTTAGTTTTGGGTTCACCACTTTGAGTGGCTAGATGAATGAATGACGCTGTTTCCTCATCCACGGCTCTTCCAGCCCTTTCCATGGTGTCATCCCCAGTACCTACATGATGAGGACAGGGATTCCAGTTGAGACTCGCACTCAATTGAGTGGAAGGTCGAGGCTCTCCACTTGTATCTGATTCAAACTCGCTTTTCCAATGTCAGGTTTTAAATAGTCTCAACTTTAAGGAAGACAAATTCCCACCTTGTTAAAAGAGGGCAAGTCTTGAAGAAGAGAAATGGGTGAAAATAAATGGAGAGATGTAAGAAAGGACAATAGAAACAGCCCCATTGTGTTTGATTAAGTATGGCTTTGAACCTGCATCTGCATAGAGGAGTCATTCCCTAGGTCCACACTGTTCACAGAAGATGCCTCTTAAAGCCACGGCCATCGGTGATATAGAGCCTCTCAAGAGAACTCCCACAATGACAAATAAGAAATAAGACATGTGCTTTTTGCTGTACCCCCCACATACACACATACACAGGTACACACACATATATATTAAATATGGGAAAGGAGAAATCTGGTTGTGGAATCAAAGAATGTGGAATGAATTAATTAGAACCAGAAAAAAAAAAAAAAGTCTACTGGGTGAATACAGTTCTTGTAAGTTATTTTAAGCTTTGCCCTTTTGGAGAGAAAGCTTGTGTTGATTTCCTCAGGAAGGGCCAGTGTCATCCAAGCTGAAAACATACACGCTTCAGTTTCAATGAGCCAGATAAAACAACCTTCTACACCCCTTTCATAAAAGAGACAGAAAACCGTGAAACTGAACACACACACGCGCACATGCACACACACACACACACACACACACACACACACACACACACACACACACACACACACACACACACACACACACACACACACACGAGACATCTGGACATTCCCTCCTGCACGCTCTTCTCAAAGGGGCTTTTTAGAGCATTCATCAAGTTCCACAGTTGGCCAGCTGTGATAAGACAACCGACCACATAGCCTACCTGCTCTCTCCTACCCTACCCTCCTCCTCCAAAAGTCCCCAGTCCCTGAAGAACACAAAGGAAAGTAAAAACTGGTCAGGGCCAGATCTATGTCTTGTTGGCCTTGGGGTGACTGATAACCTACTACCCTCAACATGTCCCTCACCTACAAGGTGACCACAAGGACACCTCATGAGGAATGGCATGAGACACTCTGCAAAGCTTCAACAGTCACCTCTGATGGCCTCCAAGCATCATACCTGAATAATCCCCGCAGTTCAGAGACAGGCATTGCCCAAAACTGCATGAGAATCATTCCTTGTTCCAAAACCCTGAGGAACCTGGAGTGGGGTACAATGCTGTCCCCTCACAGTCCAATGCCTGCTAGCCATCTAGGAGCATCAGTGAGCTTGAGGTCCAGCCAAAGGATGCTACCTTAGCGTTTGCAAATAGGAGCTAGCTCTCCTGGTAGGGCACCTTCTAAAGAAGTGATTATTATAATCAGCATCAGCATCATCATTATCTAATGGCTCTTAAACCACATGTCAAATTACTTATGCTCAGTATATCACACAGAGAGAGAATGGTAACCCTGTGCATTCTCGCAGCAGATGCTTTTGGATCGAATGACTTGTAATTACTGCTTGGATCACTGAAGAGACATGAGTGGCCAAATCACAGTGTCTGTCTGTCACAAGTGAGCCCACACCACCCTAGCCTCTGATAAAAGAAGAATCTATTAGCGTATGAGATGAAGGGACCGCACAAAAGAAATAATCCGCTCTGACTTTTCTTGACAACTCCATATCATGGAGGATGCAGTGTTTACTTCCTTCTTGGGCAGAGGGCCAGACATCAGTGGTTAGAAAGGGAAGACAAAGACCTGACTGGCCAGCTATGTGTATGGAAAGAAACAAGCACAGATATGTTCTATGGATGCACATGTACATGTGTGAAGGTTCCGGATTAGTTATTCTATTTAAACAGACTGTGCTTTGATAAACGGTTGTTTCATTCACATTTTCCATTTAAGAAACTAACACGGGGTATCCCCGCCACCCTGTCTGCAGCTAATTCCTTAACGTGACAATACTTCATTCACTCACTGCCACAGAAAGTCAGGGCACCCCCAGACAGTTTTCCAGGAGCAGAGGCCAAGGCCAGGGGCTGCCATGGCTGCTGTGGCTTTCTGGGGCAGCTGCCACCTAACTCAGTGGGAGATTTGTTGACACATCTCCATAACAAACATCTCTCTGGCAAACACTGTCTGAGACTCATCATTACTCATCAAGAAGGCTCTGAAAAGCTCTTATTTGGGGCGAGCCAAGGTGTCCTTTAAAAATGCTCCAAGAAAGCTGGCTTTCCTCCAGCGCTAACAGACTCCCAATTAGGGTGACTCACTGCTAGACCCTTACAGGATGTACCAATTATGGTAGGCTATTTTAAAAGAACTGTGGCTCCTCCCTTATGACAGCCTTTCTGTGTGATGCCAATGCATATAATGTACTTACTGTATAAAAGCAGATGGTTTGTGTGTTGCAAATATTCTCTGTGATTAGCACAAGACAACTACTGAATAATAATTGTAATTATTCAAACAGCTACAGGCAGGATTTTAAGCCAAAAAGGTATTTTTTAAAAAAAAAGTCTCACTTAGTACAAGTTACAGCTAAATTTGAGTCTAGATACCTGTGTTCTGTGACAGAGGACAGAATGATGTAGCATTAAAACAGCCAATACACAAATGGAAAGTCTTGTGGGTCCCCACAAAGGGCTCCATCCTTAGATGGAGGAAATGCGGCTGGAAAGATGGCTTAGGCGAGATGAGATGCCTTTGATAGCTTGGATGGGACTTGGGGATTGGACTGGAATATGTGCAAACCTGAACCCAACTTAAATAAGCACAGAACTTCATCATCTATGACTATTTCAGCAAAATTTCCTCTCACAGTTCTCTCAAAGTTGATAATGTTTTGATGATCTCACTCCTAAAACTTGTAAAATAAGAACTTTCTATTGTTACATAATGTTTAAAGAGATTCAGCCTTAGAACACTGGGTTGTTTTTTGTTTTTGTTTTTTTTTTTTAAATCACAGATTCAACAGTTCTCAACCATTAAAGGACCTAAGTTAATACAAGTGATTAACAAACATTAAGCATGAATCATAATATTGGCATGAGCTATGGGCTTAGAATACACAGAAACACTTAGACTACACAGACCACTGACCTGGAAAAGCTCTTCAAGACACTACTATATATACACACTCACATGCATACTCATTCTCTCTCTCTCTCATTCTCTCTCTCTCTCTCTCTCTCTCTCTCTCTCTCTCTCTCTCTCTCTCTCTCTCACACACACACACACACACACACACACACACACACACACACACACATACACACACATAAATGTAGATAATTCAAGATAGGACACAGTAAGAACTGAAAAATCAGGGACACATCAACTACCCGATTAAGTTCCCCTATTAACAGGGATTTTGAATCAGCTCTGCAAGTATACAGAAACCACAGAGCAGGAGATGGACAGTATTCACCATAAAAAGGTTCTCACTTTGATAGCATCCTTTACAGGAGAGAAGGTTTGCATGTTAGTCCCATTGCCTACACATGGTTTGTGAGCTTTAGGAAAAGAGTGTACAGGGTAGCAAAGTCCCCCCCAATCCCGTCCAAGCCACCCCATCCCACAGTCTGTTCTTGGCAGTCATGATTCTAAGAGGTGAGAAGAAACATGATTCCAGGTAGAGGATTTTCCACCCCATTCACACTCATCCTCCAGGATCCTGAGTCTGAGCCACCACCTAGGAGCAGTTTCAGAACAACAGTGGAGGCAGCGCAGTAGCTATACTGAACATTTTATATCACCAGAGAATACCTCCCTCCCTCCAAAGTAACTGTCACAGTGGCTAACATTCTACTAAAAGTCGCATTTTTTTTCCAAACTAAATTTCTAATTCATCAAAATTATGTCCATCAATGTGGATAGTTTTTGCAAAGACACAATAGGCTTGTCTATGATGAACATTATCAGTAATTTGAATTTTAATTTTTTTGTACTTATGTTTGTGTGAAAGAGTGTGCCTGTATGCATGACAAGTGTATGCGGGTGTCCATGAAGGCCAGAAGAAAGCTTCAGGGTTTCTTATCAGGGTTTTAAAATTACTTTATTATTTTATATATATGGGTGCTTTGCTTGCATGTGTATCTGTACACTACACATGTGCCTAGTGCCCAGAGAAGCCAGAAGAGTGTAGTCAGTAGTTCTGCCAGAAACTATCCAATACCCAGCAACCACTTCCCAAATAATTGACTCAGAGGCTTAATATTATAGCAAATGCTGGGCCAGCAGTTCAGGCATATTACTGACTAGCTCTTACGCTTAAATTAACCCAGGATTCTACTTATGTTTAGCCACGTGGCTTGATACCTTGCTCAAGGCAGCATTCTCATCTTACATCTGGCTGTGGTCTCCTCTCTGCCTTTCCTCTTCCCAGAATTCTCCTAGTCTGGTTGCCCCATCTCTACTTCCTGTCTAGCTACTAGCAATCAGTATTTTATTAAACTGAGTAATAAATCTTTACAAGGACATTATCCCACAAGAAAATATCAAATCCCCTCGGAACTGGAGTTATAGGCGGTTGTTAGCCACCACCTGGGTACTAGAAAGTAGAACTTGGGTCCTCTTGAAGAACAGTAGGTATTCTTAATCTCTGAATCATCTCTCCAGCTCCATTGTCAGCCTTTTAACTTTGATGAACTCAGATGTTTGTTAGAAATAAAATTACAGATAAATCAATCTTATGGAGAAAAAACTGGAGAAATTGATGAATATGAAATATATCTTCGAGAGAAGTAAGTTTTTTAAAAAGCACCGAGTAACTATCAGCATGTCTAAACAGTATACCCCACTCCTGACCACACTCAGAAACAGAAGCAGGTCTGGAGACCAGAGAGGAACACTGCTCAGCTCCCCTGAGGACACCCAGAGAAGCATGTACCATCTATGTGAAGGCTTTGACTGTCATGAAGGAAGGTGTGACCTGGGCTTCTCCAGTATTCAAGGGAGGGTCATGTACTGCTGATGGGTGAGTATATACCAAAAACACTACTCCGGCTCAGCCACTCATGGCAGGTCTTTTAAGGTGATGGTGAAAGTTTAAAAGCCTCCAAAATACGTTTACCGTTCAAGGGACAACTCTTAGCTTATTTAGGAGAGATCATTTTAATTCCAAATTTGTCTTTTAACAGATCTATGTGTAGACTCTAAACCCCCATTCCTCACTTAGCCAACATAAAACAAGATGGCTGCCCTCTCTAGCCAAGTTTACCTCACTGGAGTTGGAGTTTTGAGGTAGCTGGGTTCCAGAAAATCCATGGCTGCTGCTCGAATCAAACATCTGACAAACAGAAAGAAGGGGAAAGACTAATGAAAAGGTTCTGCAGTGTCCACTTGGCATCCGTGCATTATCAGTTTAAAGATTAAAGTTGTAGATCATTCATTTCATACTCGGTAGAATATGAAGCATCCCCTCTGCAGAGAACTCTGCTTTCTTTCCCCCCACAGATTCATATCTACTTTTCTGTGATGTCTCACAGCATCCAAGTCATCTTGAATTTTCTTAACATTGCTTTCTTAACTAATTATGGACTTCAGAAGCTGTGAAACAAAGACACAAAATCATCTTATAACTATTTTTTATGTGCTTAAAATAAATATTGAGAGGCAATATGTTAATAGAGGTTTTTTAAGCCAGAAAGACAAGAAATCACTTTTTACTTTCATAAATTTTATCTTCTAAATTTTGTAGAATTCTAACATCAAATAAAATATTCAACTAGGAATAGCTAATAAATCAACTTTATTCACCTATGTCTTAACTTCATATCTTTTTAAAAGCAAAAATGTCCAACCAAATGCTTTTGTTTATCAAGAAATCTTTTGTTGAGAACACTTGGCAGATATGTTGAGGCAGACAGTAAGGCTCATTCAATTAACTAAATGGTACTTCTAAAAATAAACAAGCTATTCAGTTATCTATCATGTTATCACTTTAATTACATGAGGTTATCTTGATTAATATCAAACTGACCTTGATATTATACACAAAACATGAAGGCTCCATTCAGAAAACATAGATCCAATACTAACCAATGGGTTATAGTTAACCATTGCCAAGAACCAACAAACCATTGCTTCTTGTAACTAAGTAAAAATACAAGCAGAACTGTAAGTCTTTAATTTGTGGTGTGTGTGGGCTCATGCCGTAGGGAACGCAGAGAAGTTAGAGAACAACCTGAGAAGGCAGCTCTACCATGGATTCTGGGTAATCACACGCAGAACCAGGCTTGGTAGCAAGCACCTTTACCTCTCCAGTCCTAGCTAGGTGATTTTGTTACAATATATGACTATTGAAGAAACCAGTGGCCCATAAAGAACTTACATGTGTTTGGCTGTCTTTCCATCAGCCAATCCACTCCCTCTCATGCCGCTCTTCACAGTTTTAGGATTTTAAAACATTGAAGTTGTTTTAAAGTTTTGAATCATATTATTCATAGTGTTGTTCACAGTTATAGAGACACAAATTAGGGAATAAATGTCTATGAACCGTGGCCATCTCTTTAAAATAACAACCAAAATCATTTCCAAAACAACAGCAACTCACTGAAAATCACTGCAAATCTTTTCCCTGTCAATTACAGGATAAGGTCATCCTAATAACTTTTTCTTTCATTGGTACTTGAGAAAATAATCCTACAACCTACCAACTGGGAGAAGAATATCAGTTGACACATGCGGCACTATGGGTGTTGGCAAACACTTCAGATCTGCACATTCAAAATGTTCTCAAAACAATTTTCCTACCTTGGGGCCATATTTCAGCAATGAGTGTTGGAGCTGCTCTTCTTTGATACAGTGCTAAGAGCAAATACTCCCCATTGAAATACATGCATTCTCTTAGGGCTTTGGACACTATGGACAGGTCCAAGTCCCAAGCCTGCCCTATGGCACTGGTGAAGACAGGAGGTGAATGCACAGCTCTTCAGAGCACCAGTTTTCCCTCTGTAGTGCATGCTGACAAAATACAATTGTCTGATGAAAGGCTTGGAGGAGCAAAGAATCTAGTACTATCATTGAATCTGGCAAGATCAATAAAATCTAGGACTAGCAATCAAACCTAGCACTATCAATCGGTACAGTCTAGGACTAGAAAGAGACTCAGCAATGTCAATAAGATCTAAGACAATCACCAATCGAATCCAGCTGCATTTCCTAGGATTAGCATTACTTTTCTAAATTCATTTTCATATAAATTAAGGCCACAAAAAGTGTAGATTGTTTTTTCTAATAATTATTTCCCTTCCCACATACATAGCAGGGATCTATGCATGCTAGGCAAATTCTCTACTCGTGAATCACACTCAAGCCTCATTTTCTGCCTCTCTTGAGACAAGGTTTCTAGCCCAAATGACCTCAAACCCCTGAGGATGCCTTTGAACTCCTCAACTTACCAAGTGCTGGAGTTACACGTGTGCATGGCTGTTCCTAGGTGTGCAGTAATGATCAAACACGGAGCTTTAGGTAGGCTAAGCAAGCACTCCCCCATTTGAGCCACATTCCCAGACCCATTTTCTCCTAATTCTAATCCCTTGTGTTCCGAAGAGCCTGCCTTCAGGGGTATGCTAAAGTAGATGAAGTAGTTTGTCTGTTTGACTTCACCTTTACCAGAAGGTAAGCACTGATGGCTTGCAGCAGTCTGGAAATAGGGGTGTCAAGAAAGCCACCCAGGCTCTTGTTCTTCCCAGGCTAAGAACTCACCTGAGTTATGGAAGCTCTCTTCTCCTTCCCTTTTCTTGCCAGGGTGTCCAGCCCTTTCAATGAAGAAAATATGCCTTTCTTGTTTTTGCCTTTCTGGGAAAGAGAGAGTGTTCTTTTCCTGAGGGCAGAGTCATCTCTAGAACACACCTAATGAGAAACACAGTTGAAAAATATCTTAAAGCCTATCAAAGTGTCTGCGCATAGAGACATCAGTCTTGCTGTAAGTGTCTTCTGATGGTGACTGAGTCTGCTGCACAGTATATACACAGAAATGCAGCCTGCACAGAGATGCCTCTTATCTGGCTAGCACAAGCCATATCCCAACATTCAGATGGCTCCACAATGGGTAGCAGAGTCAGAAAAACCACTCCCAGCCCCTCAAGATGAGCCCCTCTACTGCATTTCTTAATGCAGTAGAAATTTTAGGCTCTATCTATGAGGCTCCCAGCCCACAGACCAAGCAACCCCTATTTATGTAATGTACCTGATTGTGTGTTCATATGTTGCAAGTATATGTGGACACCAAGGGCCAACTATGAGTGTCATTCCTGAGGTGCCATCCTCCTTGTTTATTCTTTTAACTTTTCTCCTTTTCATGTGTATGTGGTATGTGTACCTGTGTATATGTATGTTCACATGTGTGTGCACAAGTGCATGTGTGGAAGCCTGAGGTTGGCATCAGGAATCTTCCCCAATCCATCTTCTCCAGACTGTTCCTTGACATAGGGAATATCCATCAAACTCAGAGTTCATTGATATTACTAGTCTGGCTAGACAACTTATTCAGCTCTAGGGATCCTGTCTTCACCTCCCAAAGGCGGGGAGTACATGTGGGAAGCCATGGCCACGGAGCATTTTCAGGGATGCAAATCAGAACATCTTTCACCTGCTTTAACCATTGAGCCATCTACCTAGCCCTCCATCTTTATTCTTTTTATTTTTTTTATTTTTATTTTTTCCTGTTTTTGGAGATAGGTTCTTGTTGGCCTGAAGCTCTCCAAGTATAGGTTCTAGAGATGAAACTCGGACCTTCACACTTGCAAAGAAACCACTTTACTCACTGAGTTACCATCCCAACCCCAAGTTAAGCAACATTTAATTCATCTTTCTCTTCTTTATCCCCTAGGACCACTCTTCAGAGATGCCACCTTCCCATACTATGAGGAGAGATAGAACATGGAATAACTTCTAAGTAACAGCTAGACTCCTAGAAATCTGAGAACTGAAAACTGCAGTCTCCCATGCTGGTCCCCAGAATCCAGACTCTGTGACTTTTGCCAGTTACTAAGCTTCTGCTGAAAGTTGGCAACTAGCTAAGAAGGTAAGCCTCCATGCAAGCCATTGACTCAGCTTTCCCCAAGAACTTACCAGGGCGTGGAAAGACGAAACAGACAGGACACCCAGTCTGCCAAGAGCCAGCTTGGATGGCCGACTGGTGGCAGCAAGGAGACTCTTAGGGTTCGGTAACTCCCCACCTTGTAAGCTCGCCAAATAGCAACGCATGCGGAACAGGTCCATGTGGAATTTTTCCAGATTCTGCTCCCATTGCTGGATCTGAAACAGCAAGAAGAGAGATAATTTCGACCTAAGTTACAAGTCTGTGTTGCTCAAACTGCCCATGCAATTTCTTCCAGAGCCATCAAGGAAAAAAAATATATATAAATATATATATATATAATATATAAATATATATACATATATACATATATATATATATATATATATATATATATATATATATATATATATTAGCTGCTGAAGTCCTCTGGTTTCAATCTGCTACCCTTGATCATCGCACCTCATACTCTCCTACTGAGACCCACTGGGTCACATACACACACACAGGGATGAACTTCATAAGGACAGCCAACACCAAAGGCACCTTGGGGCTGCCAATTCGGTGACATACCAAAGTGCATGATGGTTATAGAACAAAACTAAACCACACTGATTCAACATGAGATGCAAAGTGAGAGATGGGTCTCTCCTGTTACATTTCCCTTCTATTTACACCCCCAGAGTCCTTACTGCAGCAGTTCTCAACCTGGGGGTCCTAACTCCATTGGGGATCATATATTAGATATACTATATATCAGATATTATATGATCCATAACAGTAGTCAAATGGCAGTTATAGAGTAGCAACAAAAGTAATTTTATGGTTAGGGGGTCACTACAACATGAGGAGCTGTATTAAAGGGTCACAGCATTAGAGAGAGAGATCCACTGTTCTCCAGAATAAGCGGTACACAGACAGATAAAGCAGTGACAATCAAGTGCATTCTGGAGATGGCACAGAGGTTTAGCACTCCCTGATCCCTGATGCTCAGTGTCTGGAGGAATAAGCATCACCTGTACATCCGAAGAAAACTTAAAGCCTCTACAGATGTTTACATAACAGACAACATTGGCATGTAGTTCTTCAAAACAAGTCAAGAGCTGGCAAAGAAACACCAATAAATAGCTTTTGTTTAGGGATCTCTTTGGCTTTCGAACTATATCACAACCACACGTTTATATAAAATGTGACCTCCACTTGCATGATCAATAGATGCTGGTGATTTTTCAACACATGGCTCTCTAAACAGGGCAGAAGGCTGGCATTCCACCCTGGTGCCATCTCTACACAGTCACTGGGCACTAGATTCTATCACGGGTGACAGATTTCCTCAGTACCAATGGCATCCCCTGTTGGCTGTATTATTTAGCACTCACAGGGAAGCAGACAAAAAATCTTTCATGTTAGTCATTCATTCTGTATAAATGGTCATTAGAAAGATTTCCAACACCGAACATTTCCCCACCCAGTCTTTTCCAAAAGTTAAAAATCTCAAGTATCTCCCAGGCTTCCGGTGAGTGGTTCTCAATCTTCCTAACGCTGGGTCCCTTTAACACAGTTTAACATAAGCTGTGACCCCCAACCATAAAATTATTCTTGTTGCTACTTCATAACTGTAATTTTGCTACTGGTATGAATCACAATGTAAATATCTGTGTTTTCCTATGGTCTTAGGTGACCCTCCCTCCCCCCAAAAAAGGTCGCAACCTACAGGCTGAGAACCACTGTTGTAAGGAACTCTTCACTCATCTCTTTTAAGTTCAGCATGCAGCTTTCTGCACTCAACAAATGCAACAAGAGCCCTGTGGTTGCAGCTCGGTCAGCAGAGTGCTTGCTTACTAGTTTACACAAAGCCCTGGGCTGGACCACATATCGGGCTGTCAGCGAGCCCAGCACTGGGAAGGTATAGGCCAGATCAGGTGTTTAAAGTCATCTTCAGTTTCCTAGTATCCTCCCGAGTCCAGAGGGAGAAAGAAGTTTTCAAATAAGTTATCTGGACGTGGAAGTGAAAAGCCTACTTTACAAACTGAGCTCGCCTTTTAGTGGTACACACAACAAAACACAACAGTGACATGGATGTCACAAGAGACAAGGGAGCCACTTTAAGAAAGATTTCATTACCCCCTTTTGGGATAGAGTGTGTGAGTGTGTATGTGTGGGGGAGGGAGGGGGTAGGGGGGAGAGAAAGAGACAGTTCCACACTGCATGTGTGGAGATCAGAGACAGCTTTTGGGAGCTGGCTCACTCTCTCCACCTTCACATAGGTTCCAGAGATCAAACTCAGGTCATTGGGCTAGATGCATTAATCCATTTCATTAGTCCCATAAAAAGAGAAACTTTTAATGATGAAACCCCGAAGGAAAACCCTAGGTTTAAGCACTGATACAAATTCAATGACAAATTTCCTCTTTATTGGTAAAAAGTCATGTTCGGTAAATGGGCTCAGAGATATTTTGGACGGCTGTAAAAAGTTGAGAGGGAGAAGATAAAGCTTAGTGATAAAAATGATGATGAGGCGAGTGAGTATGTGATGCATTTGAAGAGAGGTGGAACATTGCTGCCTGACCCCACCCTGTTAGGAAAGTATTTTCTCCCAGTTAGACATTCAGTTGTAACATTTGGCCCAATTGTCCATTACTAAGCTTGGCCAAAAAGATAAATTTACTTTTTCCTTTTTGGTGGAAGGAATGTTAAAAATCCCCACTCTGTGCTTTTCAAACACTGAAATTTACAATCACTAAAAATCCCACCCAGTGACAAGGGTCTACCAAAGCTGACGAGCGGCTACAACAGCAAGCCACGGTTTGGTGGCCACTTTCTTTTTCCTTCTTTCTTTTTTATTTTTTTTTTTGTGGAGATAAAAGTCACCCATTTTATAGTCAGTAAATTTTTCTTCAAATCAAGCTAGAAACCCCAACTTATAGGAATCAGGGAGCCAAGCATTCATCTCTCACTCATAAAAAATCGTCCATCCCACATTTAGGCACCAAGCAAAGCATTGCGTGCGTTATTGAAGTACCGTTGGGCAGCAGCTGAGCACTCAAGAACAGATTTGGTTCCATTTCTGGCTCTGCCACTTCCATGTGCCATAGGAAACCTTACCCACCTAAGGGTCTGCTCCCCCATCCCTCAAATGGATGAAATCTACCCATCTCTACTGGGTAGAGAGGTCAGAAAGTCAAATACACCGTGGCTTGAGAAGGAATCAGGATACTAGTTTCCATAGAGGAAACTAGGAAAGAGGGGACCTGTTAACTGGGGGTGAAGAAGGAAGGACTAAGAAAAGCTGGGGTTCCCACAGTGAGGAAAAAGACCCCTGACTCATAAAAGGGGCCTGTTACCATTAATGCTAATTTTCAACTTGACAGCATCTGGAATCAGCCAGGAGACAAGCTCTGGCCATGGCTTTGAGGGGTTACACAGATGGGATTAGCTGAGGTGGGAAGAGCCATCCTAAATGTGAGAGGCACCATTCCATGGGCTCAGTACCGCATTTTGTCACAGCAACAAGAGATGTAACTAATTTGGTACCTAATGCCCATTCCCACAACACCTCCAGAAAATAACTACAGATGCAGGCAATAGGGTCTTTTAGAGGCTGTGTTCTGATACAGGGGCAAGAGGAACCACAGAACACAATTGAAAAGCCACAAGCTGAGCAGGGACAAAGATGGAACCACACAGAACCTGTGTAAGGAGAGTCAGGGCATTCTTGAAGGAAGTAGCCCTTAGGCCTTCAAGAGGAATGGGGTGTACAGGGTGATCCAGGTAACAAGGAGAAAGGATGCAGCATGTGTGTGCACCATGCAGAGGCCTCTCTGCTTATCCGTCTCCTGACGAGATAGAAACAGAGAAGCAGCGTAAGAGAAAACAGCCAAATGGGCTTCTGGATGAGACCAGAGTGGAGAGAGGTTCATCTTCGAAGCCACAGCATGCCTCATAACTGAGTGTGCTGATTTCATGTGAACACTCTTGGTTGTGTGAAAATACATCACTCCACCCAGGACACCCTTCTCTGTCCCTTTTCTGGCTAACAGCTCATTTCCAAGGAGCAATTCAGATGTTCTCTCCTCCAGCAAGTCTCCCAAGAATATATAGGAAGCCAAACCTCCCCTTCCTGTCTTCCCAATGGTAGGAAACTATAGCTCTGACATTGTCGTCTCATGTTGAAACTGCAAGCTCAGTTCTGTCACCCTTCCAGGTGGAGGACACTCTGAGGACAGATCTGTCACCCTTCCATATGAGAACTCTGAAAAGAGTGTCATGCCTCCCCCCCCCCTTTCTAAACACATACCTAACCTGGAGTGTGTACTAGGCTACTCGTGTTCTGCTGCCCACTATATTTACATATTTACAGCACCTCTCCACTGCCCACTAAAGAAAGCCTGCCTCTGTATATAGCACCTCCATCAGCTAGCCTTGACCTCAAGGCCCTCCACAGCTATTCTCTATTCTCCTCCACAAACTGCCCCCCCCACATCATATCACATCTTCAAGGCTTCATTCACACTGTCCCCTCACCATACTTTCCAAATGTCTAAACACAGTGTATCTTTAGCATCTTGAGCCTTTATGTAAATATATAAAGGGATGCCCAGGATACCCTAAGGCTGGGGCAATGTTTGGGGTTTCTCCAAACATCAGAGCAATGCTAGTAGAATACTTGCATCCCCTTTCTAGTCCACTCTTCAATGGGCAGAACCCTAGTTCCTGGAAAGGAGACACAGTGAGGCAGCCTGGGGTGAGGCGGGGGTGGGGGGACAGGAGGGGGCATCTGGGAGGATGCCAAGATGGCCTAAGGGTGGTGAGGCTTTTGTCCTGATTTACTTGTTTGAAATAATAAACGGAAAGGAAAATAAAGTACAAACTGAACTTAATTTCCAATGCTTCCTCCCTCAGGACTTCAAAGGCACTCCCCATGAGGACACACAGCGGGTCTGGTATGCATTGGACACACTCAAATGAAAGTTGCATCATCTGCCCAGTGAAATAGCCCAGAGGCCAGAGGACAGGACTGTAGTGTGGTTTATTTTAAGGCAAAGCGTGTGACCCCCACTGCAGCATAAAACACAGCCATTGTCACCGTGACAGTGTCACAGTGTCTTTCTAATAGGAAAGGGCGTTGACAACCATTTTCTCCACCCACCAACTTCAAAGGGATCTGTCCCCGAGACTTTATCTATCTTGAATGATGTCATCTACGCTGTCAGATCTGCTATTGTGAGGACACAGGATGGCTAGCTCTGAAGTTTCTAGAGTTTCTGGGAGAAAATGTTCTCGGAACGAAAGGGCACAGCCCAGCTGTGACTTCTAAAGGGCAATGAGCTAGAACACTACTTCATGATGAAAAGCTTTTAAACAGGTGGTTTGCAGAACACATGCAAGATGCACTGGACTGGGTCCTCATTGCTCCAGGCCTATGGATACATTGGACAATACATTCCTACTCGGAGACTTAAAAGCAACCATAAGCCAAGAAGAGAAGGACCTGGTGAAAGATGTATCAAAGTTGGCATATGAATCATTCAGTTAACAGAAGACAAAACATCCTCACATTAGAGTATGCATAAGGGGCAGAATGCATTACACAAACGAGGCAGAAGGTGGGTGCAGTGTGAACCACTCCCAAAGATGCATCTCTCCAGACTGAGCACTCTCGGACCCTCCACCAACCTTGGGAGTGTTTCTCTCATTCTTAAGAATGAAGCAGAAGTTCAGGGATGTGCCCAAAACAATCCATAAATAACTGGAAAGTATAAAGGGACCTAGAGAAGGGGAGGCAGACCTAAGGCAGAGGGGAGGGTTGCTAGGTAAGATGGTCATTCTTAATAACCTCTTCTATTTCTGCCTCTATACATGTGCCTGGGGTCCTATATTTTATTCTGGGGCACAAGAACCTGGAAAATCATAGAACCCCCTCTAGGCTCCAATCCTGTAATACTTGCTTCTTAGGCTTCGGGTCTATCAAGTGAAGAGCAAATGGCTCTCTCTACAACTGACAGCTGAGTTAGGAGGAATGAGCCCAATGGCTATAACTCCTGTTACTACCCTTTGAGGAAAGGTGACTAAATTTTGGCCTTTAAAATATTCCAACATGATGACTTTAAGGCAGAATTTCTGAAGCTCAACCAAAGAGTTTCTCATGAGGAATTTGCAGACAATTGTGAGGCAGGAGTGGGAGAGTGTGGAGAAGGCAGCAGGGATTAGGACTGGGAGCAGGGCTGAGCGAAACCTCAGTGAAAATCTGGTGGTTTATCAGGAAGGTCTACTCAAAATGGCTAACATGACACAGGTAAGAGGGGGCAATGGGCCTCAAAGGGTAACACCCCTGAACCTTTGCGTGTGCCACAGAAGTGCTCTATACGTAAACTGCAACAGCAGCCTGGCTTCCCTTCTCTGTGATGCGCTTGAGATAAGTTGCCCAGGGTGGCCAGTTATTTGCAATGTGGCCTTGGTTGCCTCAAATTTATGATCTTCCTGCTTAGCCTCCCAAGTAACTGGTACTATTGGCCTACACTAACAGGTTCTGCTGATCCCAATTTGTAAGAAGTGGTCCTCTTGGACCACTTAACCACTCAAGACTCTCATATTTATGTAAAACATTATATAGTAGCAAGCTCTGCCCTTCAGAGATCAGAAGTAATGAGACACCATACAGAATTCATCCAAAAACTAAAGACAAAGCAACAAATATATGAAGGGGGGGTGTGAATGTACTTATAGGCAGAGACCATTGGCTTTTTTTTTTTTTTTAACTTTATGTGTCTGGGTGTTTTGCCTACATGTCTACATGTCTATGCCATGTGTGTACACAGCACAGTGTGCAGTGCCTAGACCACAGAGGCCACAACTGAAGTCACAGATGTTGTAAGCTGCCACAGAGGAACTGGGCACTAAACCCAGGACACATCCTGAACACACAGGTAACTGGGAGACTGTTGCAAGCTGAAGAATTAAGGATAGCTTTGGACTAAGGGTATCAACAAACAAAGACAATTGGTATTCAAAAGCTGTACATGCTTGAGAGGCCTTCCATGAGGCTATAGAAAGAGAAAATGCAAATAAATTGTTAAGCAAATTATCCACCTAACAAGAGCCCTAAAATAGTTTAACCACCTCGTAAGACAGTAGAGTTAGTTATTGATCAAATACACCAAGACATTAAATTAACTTGGCTTGCTTTAAAAGTGATTATTGGGACACTCTTCTTAGATACACACATATTGGAGAGGTTACTAAGGTGTACAATTTGCTCTTTTGCTTTGTTTGAAAATCCCACTCTAAGATGGAGACTATAGATGGTCACTATCATAATGGAATGCATGAAGATGCACAGGGATGGGCACACATGACTGCAAGCTCTGCCTGTGAAGCCTTTCTGTCTCTTGACTTTGTTTGAGACAGCTCTCAGGCTCTTCCTCTGGAAAACCGCCCCCATGCCCTGAAGTATAAGAACAATGGGTTTTGTCCCCGGAGTGACGCATGTCTGAAAGCAGGATACAAGCGAGGCTCCAGGTTAGGAGTACCTGTCTTCCTGACAAAACCCCACATCCTTCCACCCTCTGCTTTCCTCTGCGAGCAAGAAAGAATTCCCTGAGCACGTGGAGCATCTTCCCTAATTCGGCAGCATAATTTCTGTAGAATTGAAGAAAACTGCACTCTGGCATTTTCTAAATAAGCTTGCAAGCCCTTTATGTCATTTGCTACAAGATGTTTGTCCCTGAACACCCACACCATTGCCATTTTACTGCTCATGTCTTTCCTTAGTCTGTCTGTCAAATGACATTTCCTAAAATTGATACTTTTATCATGTTTTCTCCCCGGCTTAAAACGCTACATCTACCTTCAACCTCCAATGCCAAGAAGGCAGTCAGCTCTCCAACACTGTGATAACACAGCTGAGAAAATCAGCTGGAAGGGGAAAGAGTCTATTGGCTCACAGGTTGTGAGATGTCAGTGCATGTTGACTGGCTGTGTTGTTTCTGGGCTGTGGTAACACGGAACACGTTGGCTGCTGAGGACAGACTAATGCCACTCACCTCACAATGGCTGGAAAGCTGAGAGGAAGGGGCCAGAGACAAAAATATACCCTCCCAGGGCAGGGCTTCACTCACCTAGTATCCTCCACCTAGGCCCAGCTCCACCTTTAATACTCCACCCATGACATCACAGTCCTTGTGAGCCAATGACCTCCTAAAGGCCTATCCTGTGAACACTGGAAGGAGATTAAGCTGTCAACACATGCTGGGACATTTAAAATCTAACGCACAACAAAAGGATAGAATAAACTACCCAAGCCTTAGAGTCAAAATCCTCCATATGGCCTGAATTGTGTGTCTCCACCAGACTTCCATGTGAAAGGCCTGAATTCCCAAGGTGACAGAATTAGGGAGCTTTCTGGGAGGTAAATGAGGTCATGTAGCAAAGCACTTAGGAATGAGATCAATGTCCTTAGGAAGGGAACACAGAGAATTCCTTGCTCCTTCCACCATGTAAAAAGACAGCAAGATAACACACCACCTACACACAGGGGAGCTGGCCCCACCTAACATGGAAGCTGCCCATGCCTTGGTAGAGTACCCTTCTATTGTTTATAAACCACTTTGTTGATGGACTTTGTTACATGGAAGACCAGCATCCATCCCACCTAAGTGCCAAGTACTACCATGCTGATTTAACAGGTCTATACTGGGGTGCTCAGGAGCCCCAAGTCACCTCTCTGTTACATCTGCTTCAAACCAATTGGCCCCTGCCTTCCTCCCAGCCTGGAAATCCTTCCCTTTTGCATAAGTCGGCAATGTCTTAAGGCCATCTTCTCCAGGAATTCATCATCTTCATCATTTCCTCAAGTTCAAGTTCAAGTTCCTAGTCCAACCTCAACCCTGTGATCTCTCAAAGCACCTGAAGACTATGCAGGGTGTCACCTAATCTAGCCAATTCTAGAACATTCTTTACTGAGATGTTTACCAGACTTGCTTTCTACTAAAGTATACCTTTCTTAGAAATAAGATTCACATTTCCTGATTTTTTTTCATGCTTCCAAGTCAGACACATCTCTAAGATTTATCAATATGTGCAATACGTGAGAGGGAAGAACAGAGAAGAGAGACACATACGAGCTTGTCAATATGTGCAATACGTGAGAGGGAAGAACAGAGAAGAGACACACGAGCTTGTGGAGTGACAGGGAGTCAATGGTACCTGGTTCTCGATGGCCTTCCTGTTCTTGGGGTCGCTCACCACAGACAGCTGCAGCTCAGCCATCTTCCTCATCTTTCTGTCCATGTCAATCTTCTGAAGCAGGCTTCTGGTCTGGCTCTTTAACAGCCTTACTGTGTCCTCTTTCCCATGCTTCTTTGCAAAAAGAGATGCGCATGCCGAGTGTATGGCGGTGACCCAGTTCTCCAGGTCTGTCTGGCTCGTGGCCTGAACGTGAGATGAAAGGAATTATTTGAAATTATTTGAACAAAGAACAAGATTTAATGGGTCAAACCCAAGGCCTCTCCTTCACACACATAAACCTTAGTTTCCCAAACATAAACACCCCACTGAGGTCCAGAGACCCTGAGAAAAGGACACCAAGAGCTAAGCAGAAAGGGCCATAGAACTCATACTGATTACCTCTAACTGCTGGCTTGATACAACAGGAAGATGCTCTCCATAAGGGATTGTCTAGGTTAGGCTGATCTGTGGCCTTGTCTATGGGGGATTATCTTAGCTGCTTTAGTTGACATGAGAATACCAGGCTTAAAGTAGAGGGTCCTATTCTCTAGTTTTGGGTCCTGGACTGTATAAGAGCATAAAAAGTGAGCTGTGCACTGTGTGTGTGTGTGTGTGTGTGTGTGTGTGTGTGTGCGCGCGCGCGCGCATTTGTTTCTTTCTCTGCCCCTGACTGTAAATTAAACCACCACACACACACTGTGACTTCCCCATAGTGATGGACTGTGACCTAGAATCATGAACTAAAATAAACCTTTCCTCAGTTATTTTTGTCAGAGTATATCATCGTAGAAATAAAAGGTAGAAACCTAAGTGTGGTACTCAGAAAAACAAGGAACAAATAAAGAGTTCTCAGCTAGCGAGAGAAAACAAAGGTCTATCCACCCAAGGTGACGTCATGTCATGCATATCACATTCATGATAAAAGCAATGCTGTAAGGTCTTTTGGTTGGTGGTGGTGGTGATGGTAGTATTTCAAAATAACATCTCACTGTGTAGGCCAGGCTATGCTGGAAAGCATTATGTAGCCTAGGATAATCTTGAACTCACAGTGATCCTCCTGCCTCAGCCTCCCAAGTACAGATGTGAGTTACCTTCTGCCTGGCGTCTATGTACTCTCATAAATCTACTTGTTCAAAGTACAAAGTGTCAGGAAGTAGGCTGAGTGGTCCAAGAAGACAAGAGGTACCAGGAATAAGTCCATCTGCAGGATTCAACACCACGCCAGGTATTTCTATCAAACTGCTAAAAACCCCAATGGCAGATATCCTGATATTGGTTATCAAAAGGCAGCTGTTACTTTCTCAAAACTTGTCCAGGAATGTCTACTGTACATGAAAAGCTGCTTTGTTGACTTTTACCAAGACTCCTGGAAGCCATTGAAGCCTCCCTGGCTACAATCTCCAGGCTTTCTTTAAATGACCTCAGTTCTGGAACTCTTGGACATTACTCTCGCAAGTCATATGCTACCCAGAGCACAGATCAAAATATTTTCTATTTGTTCTCACATGATATGACAGGCGGTAGCCTGGAACATTACAAAGACCTGACAAATTACCACTATAGGAATGTCCAGGTCTTGACACTGGTAGGTACAAGAAGCCACATGTGCCTTAAACCCAAACATTTACTGAATCCATGTCCAAGGTCCTTTTTAATCTTGTTGGCTCTCATCTTAATCACTCATGTGCCACCACCTCACCCCTCCATTTGCACAGCAGCAGTACCTGGAAAAGGTAGACGTCCCCACAGGAGTTGCTCAGACAGAACACATGCTCCTTCTTGGGATGCTCTGGGACAGACTGCACGATGCTGTCCTCTGCAAAGAGGGCACACCGTGGCACACTATTCTGGTCCGTGGAATTCTTTCCATACGTTTCATAAAACAGCAGGGTACAACCTGGGGAAGACAGAAGCAGAATAATGTCACTTCCACATGGCCAGAGAATGTAGGAAAAGCATGAGAGATAAATGATACAATCCCCAAATGTTTCCCAGACACATGCAAAAGAGGCCCATGTTTGAACAAGGAGGCCCTGGCATGTGCAACACTCTGAGGACCAGAATGAAACCTAGATGGTGTGTTCAGCGTGGCATCGCTGATCAATAACAATGCCATGTACGTCCCCTGACTCCTCAAGTGCTCTCCACATGGCTGTCCTACAAGACTGTCAGAGTGACACATTCTACCAATAAGAAGCTGGGGATGCAGTCGCATGTGTGGGTGTCCAGGCCACATGACAGTGGAGCACAGATATGAACTTAGGCCTTCTCACTTCAGCACCCTCGTTCTCATGCACAGGATACTATGAGTTTGAATGACCTTGACAATCCTTTTGCCCAGGAAACCCTGTGACCTGCAGGGAAACTACTCATTGGCAAAGGCAGGTGCTCCCTGTTAAATGTTCTATCTTGTAAATTCTGATTGTTATCTGCTTAGCACTGTATACATCAGCGTTAGCAGGTCACAAGACAGTTTGGGATTAATCCCTCTCCACAGCAAACCATTTCCAATGTATCTACAAGATTACTTCAACAATAATTTTCAAATTCTAATTACACACACACACACACACACACACACACACACACACACACACACACACATTTTCAGATAAGATTAGCCCAAACACATTAGTTCCAACATTATAATTTATAGAATCGAAGCCAAGAAAATGGACTTTAACACAATGAATTTTCAGAGGGAAGAAATAGAAACATGCAGGTTATGAGGGGTAGCCAAAACTTTGGATTGGGTTGGATGCCTGATCTCAAGGAGGAATTTCATACCTGGTACTGTAGACCTGTCATATTTCCCTCGGCAAGTCTGTCACACAAGACTAGGGAAGAGGGAGGACACTGCCACCTCCTTTGCAAGAATCCCAAGACCTCTGATGATGGAGATAAGGATAACATCTATTCTTTGAATACAGGCCCACATTTACTTCCACCCTGTCACCCTGGAAATACATTTCCCCACAGTCTACAAATCAAATCCATAAACCTTTTTGCACTTAAAAGCATGGTTCAGCAAAATTTCATACCCTCTCCTGAGGCAGCTATGGCCTAAAATTCTTATCCCTTCCAACTTTTTATTGGATCTTATTGTTCATTTCATGTTTCCAAATCTCCCCTATCATGGAAGAGAGCTTGCTTCCCTGGGACCTAAAAATTGGGTCTGTTCTTTGCTTTCCTCAGCCAGTCATGAACCATAAGGATCACTGACTCCCAGTGCCTACACACACAGTACACACTGCCCACTGGGGAAACTTACAAGATGATTTTATAAGGCAATAAAGAAATAAAGCCTACCCATCAAGGTTGGGGGCTGGGCTCAGAAAATTGCTAACCAGAGAACCCAGGAAAGCTAAGAAGGGGAACCATGAGAAAGGCATGCTTGAAAGTTCACATTTACTATGTACATGTGTGATTTGTGTTCCCGCTCTCTTCCCCATGGAAGTAGGGGTGAGAACATCCAATATGACTTCTCTCAGGATATGCTTAGCATGTCTAAGGCCCCTGGTCCAACCCCAAACAAGCGAACAAAGAAATAGCTGTACAGTGATGGTGACCATAAGACTTTCTTAGGCAATAAAGGGGGAGAATACAGGTCCAACCTTCTAACCAACATTCCATCTAGAAAGCACACAGCTTCGGAATACTGAGCAAATGCATAATGGAAACCACAGTGAAGTATATCTGACAGTTATGTAGAGGTTTGTATTATTCTAGATAGAAGTATCAAAGAATGGCAGAAAAACATACATGAAAAATAATCTAATTTAAAAGTACTGATTAGGCTGAATACACATATAGATGGTTATGTAAATCACTAAGCACACATGTTAAGTATTTTAGTAGAGTGCACTATGAGATGATAGATTGTAATCTTTCAAGTTAGGGCTGGGAACATACCTCCAGTCATAAAGCTCTTGCCTTATTAGCATGATGCTTTGCATCTGATTTCCAGAATTCACATTAAAAACAAAAACTTAGGCACAGTAATAGTCTTTATAATCCCAGTGCTGGGAAGGTGGAGACAGGTGGATGCCGGGGCCCACTAGGCAGTTGGTTTAGCCAAATTGGAAAATTCTAAGCTGGAGAGAGCCTGTCTCAAAATTAGGTGGATAGGGAAGGACACCAGAGGATGTCCATGTGCATACACTACACAAACACACACACACACACACACACACACACACACAGTGTTCCTCATACTTACTCACATTAATGCTAACACACCAGTACTTCCTGCTGACAGGACAGCTGGTGGGCAAGCCCTCAGTGACCTGTAACCCACGTACCTTTCAGTGTCACCCAATACTGTTTCCACTTCCTCCGAGCCACCAGCTCCAGTTTCCTCTCCTTCTGCAAGGTGACAAGGGGTTTAAAGAAGAGCCATCCAGCTTTCCGGACCACTCCCTGTTCCTTCTCAAAGAGCAGATCCAGCTGCTCCAGGGAACTGAGGGACTCGCTGCTGGACTCCACAGTCTCTGTGGATGTTTCCACATGTTCCATGTTGGTCCTGCTCATTTCCAGCTCACGCATGAAGTTCTCGTAAATGTTCTGTTGGAGGGGATCGCTGCCAATCATGTGAGTGGATTCACTTCTCTGAGGCAGGGTCAGAGCTGAGCCCCCTGACCACAGTAAGGCAGATGTTTGCATGGATGCCTGCACGTCGGTATTCAGTCCGTCTGAGTGGCTATCCAAGTACTCACTGCCCTCCTTGGACCTCGGTTCCTGAACACAACACAAATTATCAATCAGTCATCATCACAAGCTATGGCACCCACAATTGCCCTCCATGTAGTCTTGATGTAATGTGGCTACATCCAATAATAATGAGGATTTGATCCTTGTATCAAACCACAGATAATTTTATCTCCACACCAGAAAGAATTTTAGAAATAGTACCAATCTCATGCACACCAGTGGAGTCAAATGTAAAAAGAGAAACATGAAGCCACTGGCTCTCCAAACCTAGCCACACTTCAATACCAGATCAATTAGATAGTATATTTAAAACAAACTAGTAACAAGTTCTGATGTGGGAATGTCTTTCTGTATGCTATGAATATCAACCTTTAAATAAAGGAGATGTTTTGGACCATAACAGGTACCATAGAAAAAGTAGGAGGAGAAATCAGAGCATAGGTAGGAGAAGGGCGGAGTCAGAGACAGACTGAGCCAGATGACCAAGGAAGAGACATGTAAAGAACACAGGTGAGCCAAGGGGCACATGGCAGACAGGTTAATGAAAATGGGTTGAGTTAAGATGTAAGAGCCAGCTAGCAACACGCCTAAACCATAGGCCAAACAGCATGAACTTAATATAAGCTTCTGAGTCATTTTGGGGGGGCCTAAGCAGCGGCAGGCAGCTAAGCAGTCTGGGATGGCAGATCTGTGGGTCTGGACCTCTGGCCGGCCGGGGCCAAGAAACCTACTGAAACAGAAGCCATGGCTCACACTGTTAGTCCCAGCACTTGGGAAGCAGAGGCAAGAGAATCTCTGTGAGTTCAAAGCCAGCCTGGTCTTCAAAGCAAGTTCAAGGACAGTTACACAGAAAATTCTGTCTGGAAAAAAGTTCTAGAATGATATTCTTTGCTAACTACAATTCAGTATCTTCTAGGAAAGAATCCATGTTCTTATCATCCATTTTCTCCTAAATCATGTGAAATCATTGGGTTAGGGCATGGAAGGGGGCAAGGCTGGTAAATTAGGTTGGTCCCCACACCATTTCCTTCTTCTCCTTGTCTCAAATGAAGTCTTCTGGCCAACTGTCAGGCTTAGACCCCATACATAATAATCTCTTACCATTCAATTTCCCACTTTACACAGTAAAATCCAAGCTCCAAGGATTCATAATCTGCTAGGGTACTGCCTAGTAATTGTAGGTTGTTTGTTTTTGTATTTTTTTAAGATTTGCATTTTTATTTTCTTGGGGAATTTATCTTAAGGAAATAAAAGGTAAACTCTGCTGTCAATCTCCTTCTATTTGAGTACCTCTTTTACTCGAGGACCTGGGGGTCACCAAAGACGTGACTCTTGGCTTTAATATTGGTTCCAATACAAACTCAAACACAAGCCACTCTGAATCAGCTCTATAGTTATCTAATAACTACACCTCCTGTAAACCAAGGGACACAGAACAAGCAACCAGCTGGTAGGAGAGCCAGGCTACAAACACAAGACCATACTGATGCCTCTTTTAGCTTCCATGGAAAGCAACTGACTGATAGAGTTCAGAAGAAAAGCAGCTGAAAAGGTTGGCCTCTGCATGTAACCCAGCATTTTGAGAGGCTGAAATAGGAGTAATGTCATGAGTTCAGGCCAACAAGTATCTAGTGATAGCCCAGAGCAGCCTGGGCTACAGAATGATAACCCACCTCAAACCAAACAAATTAATAAATAAGAAAGCAGTAAACTCACCCCACAGCTCAGATTAATATAGCTACAAGGAAAGGGTTGAGAGGAGTTAGGGAGGACTGGAGAGATGGTGCAGCCGTCAAAGGCTAGGCTCACAACCAAAAACACAATAGGAAAGTATTCTCAACTGTTGGCTGATAGTATCTCCTTCCCACCAAAATCAAAGTGAGGAGAAACTGGGTTAGAGGCCATTGAGTAAGGGCTCTATTTTGAACAACCCACCTTGTGGGGATGTTTTCTTTTGGAAATCTCATTTAAAAAAAAATGAGATCATATTTCCTGGGAGACACATTTTCCTGTGTCTTTTACAGGAAAACCATTACCAGGCAACTGGAGTGTTTTCCAAGGCCCAGGTGCTAAAAACAGAACTCAGAACACAAACAGTTCTTACTAATCATGATAGCATCTTCCAGTGTGTTTATACTATGTCCTGTGGTGGTCATTCTTATTTATATACTGACACCTCTGCTTCAAAGAGCAAATCAAACAGCTGCTATGAGCCACTCAGGAAATTCAAAATACTTTAGAGATTCTTCTCTTAACCACCACTTTGTTGAGACTTTCATAACTCGAGGATATGAAGGAATGTTGTTCATTTAGCAGGGTTAATGTGACTGCAGCTATGAATCTCTAACTCACTTCCCCTAAACACTGGGAGAATCTCTTCCCTTGAAAGAGCCTTAGTGGCAAATCTCTGGCAGAGAGATGTATCCAAGTTACATATGACCAATAAACACTGTTCCTGCCATTTATTCTCTTAAGAAAGAGACTACAGGGCTGTTAATCATCCAGCCAGAGCAAAGCAAGACAGTTCCTTCTTGAGAGATGAACTTACAGCATATGTGGGTATTTATTACTGATTCCTACACATGGGCATGAATTTTCCCAGGCTCTTACCAATGTCTGAAACTGTCCATCTAGAATCCCAATTGCCAATGATCTCACTTTAAGACCATTTCGAAAAATAAGATGTCTTTAAATAGGTCCAGACACAATTGCTAATAACTACTAGATGGGTGTGAGACCAAGAAGCTCACACCATATGTGTCCCATATGTGTGTACAGTGCCTTCCCTTCAACTCAATCATAACCACAGGTAGTAACTACTCTAACTTGATGACTGGGAACTAGCAACTTCAAGTAGAGAGGGATGAGAGGGGATGAGAGTAACATCAGTTCCCAGAGAAGCAAACACCGCATGACCCATCTCACTTATGTGAGAATCCAAAATAAGTGGACTTGGGGGCAGAGGCAAAGAGAAAGGCTGCACAGGTATAGAGCTTTGGTTACACCTGCCAAGTTCCAGAGATGTTCCTTTGCATATACGAAATATGCTAAGGCAGTAGATTATGAACAGTCTCACAATAAAATAAAGCCAATTGGATAACTATGGTTAGTGGCAACTATGTTAACTAGCTTGGTTACGGTGACCATTCCCATTGTATACATATGTCAAAGTATCATGTTATATATATTAAATATATTCAATTTCTGCTAATTAATGATACCCCAATAAAACTAAAAAAGTAAAATATGATGACTTAGAGGAAACCCCATCTCTATCCTCGTGTGCTAGGGAAAGTATTGAGTTCTTGCTCACATGCCGGGGGAAAAAACCTGCTGGTCTCTGAGACAATGTCATTTTGTAATGGATGTGAGAGTTTACAATTAAAGGGGGCCAGGAAGTGCATCTTCCTGTCCCAAATCCTTTCTGTTACAAACCACAGAAGTCCTCCGTGATGCCACTAAACATTTCTGGTCCTTCCCAAGGCACATGGTAGGATCATTTTCTTATGCCTTCATGAAGTCAGGCCTGGCCTTATCATTTGCTGTGCCCAGAGAATATAAGGAGAGGTTAAATGTGTCAGTTCTGAGAAACAGCTTTCAAAGTCAACACACAATTTTCTCTGTTCCAGTAGCTTAAAGAGCAGCACAGACCCCAGCTACTATGATGAACTGGCATCATGAATAGGGAAAGACCCTTTGGTCTTCCCAAGTCACAGAGATGGGGGCAGGAGACGCTGTTAACTCAGCAAAGCCTATCCCATCCTGACTGAAAGAACATTTAGCCAGACAGCTAAATGTTCAGCTAAAATTAATGTGACATGTTTACCAAGCGCTTTCTAGTACATGTTTTTCTATCTTCTAGTATGGTATTATTTTTTTCAGCTGTCCAGCTTTTAGTCTCACAGATATAGGGACAGACTTAAAGGTCAGTATTGGAAGGGCTATTCTTTTTATGTCATATTTTAAAGTCAAAACAAATGCCTGTCCATCAAGCAAAGCTTTCTGAATCATCGATCTGCTGGCATACAGAAAGTTATGTGGGAGAAAGAAAGTAGCTATTGCTTCACTGTCCTGCTAAAGCACATCATCACAGACTCCTCCTACACATAGATGGCCTTTGTTTTCTGTGTGTGGTACTAGGGACTGAGCCTAGGGCTTTGGGCATGTTGCATGTACAGTGTTCCACTGAACTATGTCCCCAGACGTCTTTTTTATTTTTTACTTTGAGAAAGGGTCTCACTAAGTTGCCTAAGCTATCTTTGAACTCACTCTGTTGCCCAGAAAGACCTCATTCTTCCTGTCTCAGCTTCCCAAGTAGTTGGGATGACGGTCCTGAACCATCACACATAGCTGGATTACATCTTAAAGAGCCTTATTCTAATCTTCTCTATGAAAAGAAAAGAAATGTCTGGACAGTAGGACTGTAATATTTATCTCCCAAAAAAGTCAATCTTGTTTACCTTTATAGAAATCAATCATTAGGGAATCCACAGACAAAACTTTCAAAAGGCTGTCCTAATTGGTCACTTAGAAACAAAAGGGTCTAGATTTTTCATCATCTTATTCAACAACAATTAACAACAGTCAACAATATTTTAGCGTTTGTCTAAGGTTTTACAGATATGGCCTCCAGCCTGCTTCTCCACTACCTGACGAGGAAGACCACAAACTTCTTGATTCTTCAGCTTCCCCATCTCTAAAATGTGGAGATCCTTTCTGGCATTAAAATTCTCTTTTTAAAATTCTAATTATTTTGCTTAGAACTCTACATGGCACACAATATATCAGAGGCAAGTTTGTGCATGACACAGAACTGAAGGAGGTTCAGTCCCCTTGTGAAAGTTGGGCAGTCAGTGACTGCATGTGGCCGAAAGTGATCCCACACACCATGGTAATGAATGGGTCTGCTTTGGACCAGTGAAATAGAACCTAAATATGTTCAAGATCACTGTATGCTGAGTCATGCCACAAACACAGATGAGGAAATATGCTCTGGGAAAACAAGAAGTGACAGTATGCATAAGGGGACATCGTTACAGCAGCTAGACATAGCCAGCTGTGTAATACTGGGATCCAAAGGATGTGAGCTGTAGCCCTGGGCAACAGAGGCTGAACAGCATGCTACACTCAAGCCCTGGGAAACAAGAGCCAGGAGGCAAAACCACAGAGCATCTGTTTAGTATTTTGGCCTAAAAAACAATACACTCAAGAGCAAGAGAATTACTACACTGAAGGATATGAAAGACGTACTGGAGACAGGATGATGGCCACCTGATTCCAGCTCCCTCGGGAGAGAGGGTGGTGATGGTAGACACCATACACAAGAAGGAAGTAACCAGTTGTAAACGTTTATAATAGGAAATGTCCCATCAGGAAAGATTATATTGTCACCTGCTCTTAATGTCCCATGATTTTTTTTCAGTTGAGTCTGTATATCTAGCAGAGTTTAGACAACATTGCCCTATAAATTAGCTGTGTAATCATATTCCTTTCAACTCTATGAGCTCACAAAGTAAATAAAACCAGATAGACCAAAGGGCTGGGGATTTAGCTCAGTGCTAAGAGTACTTTCCCAGCATGTGCAAGGCAGTGGGTTCCATCTCCATGGACCATACACATGCCCATTCTCCATGGTTTATGACTGGTTATGAACCAATTTAAATATAAAGTAATATCAAGTTGAGAAGGCCCCTCATCTGAACTTAATGACTACTTACCATTTTTATTTGGACTTTATGATTGAGTTCTAACAAAGACCTCAGATTATCAGGTCATCTGGACCTCCGCCCGGCTCTATGCTTTCCAAGAATAGTTCAGCTTCAGAACCGGGCCTGTGGGCTGGTACACAAGTGCCAAGGCAATTCAGTACAGGACCTGTGCGCTATGGCTGGATGTTATTGGGCAGGGGGTTAAGTGGGGATTAGGTTTATGTGAGAGCCAGGGGCTAGAGTCCAGAAGGTATTGGTGTTCTAGCAAGAAGAGAAAGAGACGAAGGTCCTCCCTTCCCGGTTGTGTAAGAATGGAAACTCAACAGCCAGGAACAGGCCCTCCCCAGAATATCACTACAGCGGCTCCTGACTGTCCAACCTCCAGAACAATGAAAAATCAGTCTCTCCTTCAGCCACCCAGTCAGTAAGTAATATTCTGTCCCATGCCTTGGCTAAAACATGGAGGCACTGGAGTTGGGAGCTCAAAGTGTGTGTCTGAAGCAAATAAGAAAAAAAGAAAGTAATCAGAAAAAGAGCCCGGCTGGGTCCGGTTCAATTCTTCCTTTCTCCAGCTCACCTGAGGTTCTGAGCAGGTCCAGATACAGATGAGGAAACCCTAGGACCCTTCGCCCCCTACCCCAGGGTGTTCTCACCTGCAGTTTCCTCTTTTTCCTAGAGAGGCTTCCTGTCCAGTCGCTGAAGCGTCGCATTCTGGCTTTGAGGGTATCTTTCTTTGCGGCATCCTCAGTTAAGGCTTTGGACTTGCGACAGGGGAGAGTAAAAGAACTGTAGTGCATCGGATCCCTGTGATCCACCCTGGAGGGCACATCCACATCAGATGCAAAAGAGACGCGGTTGCTCAGGGTGACTTGGGAGCAGATGTACTCATCGGAAGAGCGGCAGGTTCCAGAGGGAGAGCGGCATCCCAGGTTGCCATCTTTGTACAGTTCCCGGAGGGAGCAGAGGGAAGAGCTTTGGTTGAAAGGTTTTTTGGTGTCACTGGGTGGGAAGATGGTTGGAAGACTGGGGTCCGGGGTGCTGGGAGCCAAGAAGGAACCATCTATCTCACTCATCTCCCCAGCGTTGCCCCACGGGGAGTCATACCAAGATGACTCCGAGCTCAGGGAGCTGCCTTTGCTGGAGCGCAGGTGAGAGTCGGTGGGAGAGGGGCGCTGGCTGGCTGGGGAGTCTGCCCCCGAATCCCTCCTAGTTTCTGGCACTAGGCAGGTTTCCGACGCCAACGTAGGGGAGTATCTCAGCAGTTGTACTGGCCCATTAGGACTCTCCGAGGGCCCTTTGGGGGGGTCGCCACCGTTATGGAACTCAACCCTTAAACACCCATCTAGCTTCCCCAGTGTCTTGATGAGCACCCTGGGGCTTCTGCGGTCCACGCCTGGTGAGGTGGAAGCAATGCTCTCATTTCTCCTGTAACAGGTGAGAAGGTGTCCATTGCACTCTCTGGAGGTCACATGGCTCTCCCCTGACTTGTGCCCAACATAGTGAAAGCCATTCTCCGATAAGAAAGCACCATTGTTACCCTGGAAATCGTTTCCTGGGGCATTCGCTCTGTTCTTAGAGTAGACAGTGCCCTTTGAGACTTTGCACGTGGGGCCACTAAGTCTGGTAGCATAAGGCTGGTGACTCTTGAAGTGAGAAAGGCAGCTTCGGGCAAGGGACCTGGACTTGTAGCCTGCTCCGCTGCTTCCATGAGTCCATCCATGCAAAGACTTCTCATCTTTTGCATGAATGCTGCGTATTTTCAGAGAGCAAGGCTTTTGCTTAGCACCGGTGACAGTATTGCTATGATTCTTGGATCCTTGGAAGGTATACTGACTCTCAGAGTTCCCCATTTTAACCTAAAGAACCTGAGAACAATTGTATCAGTGAGTCATGATCTAAATTACACTGCAGTAAGACAGGGTTTCTAAATATAATAAAAAACAATCATTAATAATATTAAACAGGGAAAATGAAGGGTGCAGGACATTTCTTTCCAAGTCTGGCAAGATTCAAGGGAACAGAGACAAGAACCATTTGACTAGCTAGTTTCCCTAATTGTGAATGGCTGTGGTCACACAGACTACATTGCATGCTCTCTTGTGCTAGGGATTTTAAGTGCATTATCAGTGGCACACTATTCAAACTGAATGGGCATAAAAGTGTCACCTGAAAGCTTCACTTCAGGACCAGTATTGGCTAAAGATCCCTGAAGCAAAAATGGAGAGAAATCTAGGCATATGACCATACAACCAGAGTTGTATCAGAGTAATTACATTTTTTATTACATAGGAATCATTATTGAGAGCAATGACTCACATAATATTGGGGAATGGATCTCAGGATCCCTTCAGATTCCAAAACCTTCAAATGCTCAGTCTGTAGGTGCAGTCTTTACACTTACAACATACACAACACATACCCCCTAACACACACATACTTTTTCTCTTAGATAACATATGTAACACTTGACAATGAACGTGCTATGGAAATTGGTGTCACTCTGTATTTCCCACTGAATTATTTCAGAAAACCTGTGTGTCCATTTCACTAATGTTGTTATTAAAGTACATATATATTCAATTGACAGCTAGATTAATCTAAAGGTGCAGAACCCCTGGATGCAAAGGACCTATTGAGTTACCTGTTCCCAAACAACCAGAGCCCTAGTAAATTTACTTTAGGATGCAGTGAGAGAAAACCATTCAAATACTTACAGCTCAGAATGTGGACAACAGAAAAAGGTACTGGTTTCTTTCAATTCCCTTTAAAGTTCCATTTAGCTCAAGGTAAGCAAAATGCACATTGAAATTTGCTCCAACCCTCCACCCCCTTCCATCTTCATCAGCATGGAACTATGATGAGCCACAGCACTTGGACTTCCTGTCAATTTCCAAGCATATTTAGCAGGTTTTAAGTTCTTCATTCTCACACATTGAAGCTTGTAGAGTCACAAAGCAGAAATCAAATAGATGGCAGTCATCAAACACATGAAAAACCCAGGCACTGGAGCAAATAGACCCCTCTTTACTTTTCCGTGGGTCACGCACTTTATGAGAGTTTGAGCTGTCATTACCTGCAGCCTGGCTTCTGCTGGGAGGGAGGTTAAAGCTCAGCAGGTTTTATGGTCTCGGGAACAATGCAGGCACTTAACAGGCATGGGGGTGTGAATCCATGAAGTGATCCTGAAAAACAAAAGAACACACATACACACACACACACACACACACACACACACACACACACACACAGAGAGAGAGAGAGGGAGAGAGAGAGAGAGAGAGAGAGAGAGAGAGAGGGAGAGAGAGAGAGAAATAAATAAATAAATAAATAAATAAATAAATAAATAAATAAATAAATAAATAAATAAATAATAAATAAACAAACAAACAGTTAAAACTCCACAAAGCATTTTACACTCAATTCCTGATAATAAAAAGTAAAGCAGTAGAGTTGGGGATGTGGCAGTTGGTAGACTGTCTGCTTATCACCTACATGGCACTGGGCTGGAGCCTCAGCATGGCTTTAAACCAGGCACATCTACACATGCCTATAATGCCAGTTCTCAGGAGGCAAAATCAGGAGGATCAGAAGTTCAAGGTCATCAATTGGCTATGCAACAAATTTGGAATACTGGGCTACAAGTCTGAACTACACCAGACTATCTCTAAAATACATAAATAAATAACCCAGTGGTGTAATATAGGTTATCCAGAAATAAAGTATTAGTGTTCAAAAATCACTTGTCAATGCTTCAGTAGGCAAAAGCATCTGCTGCCAAGCCTGAATCAGGATGTCTTGTGGTAGAGAGAAGTTGTTTGCCAACCTCCATGCACACCACAGCATGCACACCCCCATCTCATAAATAAATAAATGAAAATTATTTCGTGAACTAAAACACAACACTGTCAAGAAATACATGAGATGTCTGTGAACTTCCTGATTGGCCAAGGGTGTTTAGAAATCTTAAGGAAGCCAGAACTCTCCGCTCAGTGTTTGTAGCTGATGGGAAGCCTTAGTTGTAGCTGCAGCAGCAGGTGAGAGCTGATGAATCAGGGGCATCAGTCACCACTCCCAAGAAAACAGCTCTGCTGACCAAACTGTAGGGATGTACCACCCCCCACACACCCACACACCTCTCCACCACCCCTCCCCCTTGCAGAACAATAGCAGTCCATTGTTCTCTGGCCAAAGAATAAAAACAAAAGCCTCCAGTAAAATCATGGTGAATAGTCTTGGCTAAAGTCATAAGTTATGGAGGCTGACATTATCCATGAGTTTGATTTTTTTTAAATTAAGCATGTGTTGGTGGGGGCCTGAGGTCAACCTCAGAAAAACACGGTAACCTTCTAAACATGGAGGGCTGAGGTGGGAAGTGCTATCTGGTGGCATTCTGCCTGACATGAAGCCTTTATTTTCTCACAGATATAAACAGCAAAGTGATGAAAGGTCAAGAGTGGCCTTGTGAGTCCCTTTTCTGGAGTCTATTGGTATTTATATTAAAACACACTTAACAAGATTGACCGTCTTTTCCATTTTGGGGCCCAGCAACATTAAGTTTCTTCATATTGTTGGGAAGCTATCATCACCATCCATCACTGTGGTCTTTTTCCCTCTGCAGGACTGAAACTCTGTTGCCCACTGAGCAGGGATGCACTGGTCCTCACTCCCCAGCCCACTGGCCATCACTACTCCACCTTCTGTCTCCATGGATGTGACATCTCTGTGCACATCATAAAAGAGGATCAAAACCATCGATCCGTCTGTGGCTTGCTTATTCTACAAAGAATAATGTCTTTGAAGTTCATGCACGAGAGTGCCTGTCCGAACCCCATTTCTTAATGCTTTATGACATTCCACTATGTGCACCGGGTGTGAACATACACACTTTTCTGAGCTATTTGCTTGTTGATAGACTTCTGAGTTATTCTACCTCTTGGCCAACACAAATAATGATGTTGTGAACATGGGTGAACAAATGCTGCCTTTCAGCCCTCCTCAGAATGTACCCGGAAGTGAACTAGTTAGGTGAAGTATTCCTAATCCTGCATCATTTCTCATCCCCACCAGCTCTACCATAAGGCTCTGATGCCACCGCCACCCCATGGGTAGAGGACATCCATCTTATCCATCTCATTGGTATTTCCCTGAGGAGTCCTGAGGCTGGATCTCTCTTCTTGCGCTGTCAGGCTCTTGCACATCTTCTCTGGAGGGTTCCATCATGACTTACAAAGTCAAGAGTAGAAGCAAGTGGCACCAGACCTGGGGTCCTCTAAATAAAACCAAAGCCACATCTCCTGCATGGTTTTATCCACACAAACACATTCTACTCAGGGGGTCGGGGAAAGTCAAGGGCACAAGCCGGAAATGTAATGACTCATTTGAACTAATTAAAATTGAGGCTAACATCCAATTAATAAGGCTGAGATGCAGCTTCCTAGGTGACTGCCCCCTGCCTTACAGTGAACCATTGCTCTATGAGTATCAAAGGGGGCAGTCATGGGAAGACAGGCCCTGTCTGACCCAGAAGCACAAGCACTGAGTCCCATCTCTGTAAAGTTCACACCCTGAGCTGTTAGTCTATTCCCCACAGCACACTGTGTGTTTAAACTTGCAGAAGTAAAAACGGCCATAGAAGCTCCCAGCTGTGGCCTTTTGGACCTGCAGTCAGTGAAGAGAGTGAGCCTCTGAGTTCATTTTGATCTTTTTGTCATCCGGTGGTGATGTGAAGGAGAAGGCTCCTGGGCCTCTCTCCATCTGCCCTTCTGATCCACCAGCACCACACAAAGACCTGCCAGTGTGAGGCCAACTGTTAGATCCTCCTGGATGACAGAGGTTGGGACTCATAACTGCTGAAGAGTACTGTAAAGTGGAAGTCTATGCCCAGCACATTGGAAGGCATCTCACTGAGCAGGACAGAAGAACAGGGGGTGATGTAGTTCACCTGGTGTTCATCTAATGTGCACAGGGCCCTGTGTTCATTACCCTACAACCATAAACCAGCTGCGGTGGTACACAGCCATAATTCCAGCACCCAGGAGGCAGAGGAGAGAATGTCACAACTCCAAGGCTACTCCCACCTTACATAGCAATTTGAGGCCAGCCTAGGCTACAGGAGACCCCATCTCAAAAAGGGTCAAGATTTTCAACACAACAAAATTTGTCATAACATCACCTACAGAGACATCAGTTGAAATATTTCGGATAGAATGTTAAAATGGCAATGAACGGAGGGAAGTGCCAAAGTTGAAACTTTTAATTGGAACCGTGTATTGGTAGCACTTTGATTGTATGAAAATCTCTTAAGAGAGGTGAAGCGGCTGATTACAACCAGCATAGGAGTCCTAACTTTCTTGTGTCCTGTAGTCAGTAAGAATTCCTTTTTTTAAGTAATACTCTTTGTCTTATCAACTTGTAATCCTACCCAAAGCACCTTAGAGATTGTCTTATAATTTTATTTTCTATGAAATAACATTCTTGGAGCTGAAAGAATGACTCAGTTAAGAGCATTTACTGCCTTTCCAAGGGCCTGGAGTTTTGTTCCCAGCATCGTATTAGACAGCTCACAACTGTCTGTAATTCTAGATCCAGGGAATCCAATACCTCTGGTCTCTGCAGGCTCCTATATTCACATGCATATACCCACAGGCATATATATGTGCATGGTGAAAAAATAATAAAAATAAATTATTTTTAAAAAGGATTACTTAAGATCTCTTTGAATGATATTCTCTTAAGAAGTCCACATAATTCACAGTTAAGTGTGTACTTTTCCCCCAAAATAGCTTTCAAATGTGCCCTTAACACAAACAACGTATATTAGAGAGTTTTCTTAAAAAAAAAAAAAAAAAAAAAAGTATGTGCATATGAAGAGGGTGTGCATGCCATGGAACACATATGCAAGCCGGAGAACAAGATCTGTTCTTTTCTATCTTCACGTGGATTTCAGAGATCAACCTTGGGTGGCCAGGCCTGCCTGGCAAGTGCCTTTACCCACACTAAGCCATCTCACCAGGTTCTTCCTTAATAAACTATGACTTTACTTCATACTGACTCATCCTGAAGTATTTCCCAGTGCACAGGCAAGAATCCCACCTACACTTGAGTAAAATCTGTGTGATCACAGGCTGTACCTCCCACTACCTCTCCTGCAGCCCAAGGCATTACTACTTAAGACAGGAAGGGGGAAGGGAAGGGGAAAGAGGGGAGAAAAGCTTTTAATTTCAATGATATGAGGCCTCATGTATCTCAGGCTGACAATAAATACTATAAGGATGACCTTAACCCCCTGGTCCTCCACCTCCCAAAGGCTGGGATTACAGAAATGTACCGTCAGGCCCAGTTTATGCAGTGCTGAGATTAAACCCAGTGCTTTTATATAGGCTAGGCAAGCACTCTCAACTTAGCTACATGTCCAACCTCTTATTTTTATTCTTGTGACAATTTAGGAAATACACCAGAAGACCCTAACTTTCACTAACACCTTACCTGACTGGAAGCCTGAACCGTAGGTTCACAGGAAGCATGCTGGGAACACCCATGGGATTGATAAAGACAACCTGCAGCTTAGAAGGCTGATTAGGACACAGAGCAAAAGAAAGGTCTCTCCCCATTGGATGTGTCTGAACAGCAGTCCCACAGAGCCCAGGCCATGAGGATGAGGAGCTGAAGAGAGAGAGGGCTGAGGGAAGACAGCAGCAGCACTCACCTTCAGAGGCAAAGGCTGAGCAGCTGTTCGAGGCACCGGTTAACTCCACCCAGTGGAAAAAGAAAACAGCCCTAAAAATGGCAGCTGCGAGAGCAAATCCAGCACCTATTAGAAATTCACTGACAGGGTGATTCTTGAGAGATAGTTTGAAACTATTTTCTCTGATGACTTTGACAAAGACATTGCTCTTCAGACTTCAGCTCTGATTTTTTTTTCCAAGAAGAGAATAAAGAAGTCAAAGTCTTAGCAACCTCTAACCCTCAACTCTTTTACAAACGTAATTTTTACAAGTATTCCAGTTTTTAAAATTCTTTAGACAGGAAAGAGACTGAGACCAAAATAATAAAACAATAACAAAAACTTTCCTATGAGCACAAAAAATATAGTTAAGAGGCTTGGCACTTGAAAATATCAAAAAATATATATGTTAGAATAAACCAAACTGCAATCGTATACATGAAGGTATATAAGCTACAATAATACATACTAGGTACCTAGTACACAGTTCATAGGGATGTAAGGCAAATGAAGGTTTTGTGGAATGCACGAGTTGTTAAAACAGTGCGCATAGCAAAGGCTGAAGGCCATGTACAAAGAACATAATTCTCATTTATTAGAAAAAATAACATTCAGATTTACAAATTAGGCATAATCTCAAGAGCCTTAAAAAAGAAATCTTTCATTTTCTCTAGTCCCTATTCAAATGACTGTGTTGGGTGGCATCTTAAGCTAACAGCACAAACAAGACCAGAGAGGGGCATTCTGGTCTTTAAATTGTGATCAATTACCATATCAAAAATGACAGCAAATGTGCACTTTACAGACAGGCCATCAAAATTGCAAAAGTCACTGTGAGCTACTGGAAACCAGAGAGAAACACCTTTTGTGAGGAAGTTCAAGACTCAACTCTGTCATTTGCCTTCAGAGTGAGGTACACTGATGGCCAAAGTGTCTACTCAGAGTGCAGGGCTCACAGCTGGAGGGAAAACAAAACAAAACTGGGAAGGTTGTATCTTGGGACTGAGTTGAGCCTAGATGGAGAAAAGGAAGGAATCAGGTGGGTAGATGGATGGCAGATGGCGCTGATGGACTGGGGACAGAGGGGGGCTATAAAAAGGGCTGGGGCTGAGTGATGGGGCTGAACAGAGCTAGGGTCAGGGCCACCGCACAAAGGCAGATTTATGGCTGAGCAAGACAGTAAAATCTGAGTTTTGCCACAAGGAAACACAGACTGGCTCCACATAGTTCCTAAGAGATTACAAGGTTGAACTCAGAAGCTCCCTACAGCCCATAGCAAATCCCTCAGCCAGAGCCAAGAGCCAGATAAGATAGGGGCTCACTGTCACTAGCCACCACGAGGTCTGCTGACATCTTTTTATTTGGGCCAGGCAGAGATGTTTCAGCTACTCAGGAGACAAGGCTCAGAATTTGGTCTGCTTTGTGTCAGAGAAGTTTGGTGCAAGATACCTTATGTCTGATAGTGTATAAGATGCTGGAGGAGGTATTTATCCTTTCTGGAGTTCATCTTCCCCATTTGCAAACTAAAGATAAAAATATCTGACACACCCACCTCATAGATTGAAAGTCAGGTATGGAAATTTGTGTGAAACCACCTCAAAAATTATGATTACCATCAGCTGTAAACTACTGATTTTGTATAGTATGATAGTAAATCCCTTTCATCATCTGTCATTTCAGACTTGTCACTGATTATGAATCATTAAACTTTATCTGTATTTATATATAAATTTATAGTCATCTAAGCTGTACTATCAATGTCTGATTTTTATCAGTACCCCCAAATAATCACAGCATATAAAACAGCATGATTTACAAGCAGCATCAAGTACCCAAAACAATGACCCAAGTCACACACTTAAATAACTAGATTCTTGTGACTGGAAAAATGAGCAAATAATCCCAATAACTCACTGAGCAACTATTAATGCCTTAAAGCAGTCATTGCAAGCTAGACGACTGCTCTCTAGACAGCATTTAGCATGATTACAGATACTGTTAGAGGCTATACCCCCAATGACACACACATAAGAGACTGAGATCATATTAGTGGCATATAGCAGCAAGGCCAGAAACATCCCTCAACATCAGACAGCACACCAGTGCCCCCACAATAAGTGTCTAGTCCAGTGTGCCCCTCTTAAATGCTTTACTATCTCATGTGTGACTACATACAAATTCACAAGAAAGGGACGCATGTGTGTGTGTGTGTATGTGTGTGTGTGCGTGCGCGCGCGCAACAACACCATTCAGCTCTATATACGACCCGGACCTAAACTTAGTCAATATTGCCCAAACCCCCTTCTGTCATCTTTTGTCAATGAACCACAGAGTGCAAAAACTGAATACCAGGATTTAAGGGACAGGATTTCTAATTCTGAGACTACTTGAACTCATTCGGGTAAACAGGCAAGCAAAAGAACATCTGGCCTCCGCAGGAATTTGTATTCTTTACAAATAGAGTGAGTAGGAAACAAGCTGTTGCAAAGGCCTCTAAGGTGAACAGCACTGTTGGGCCCCTCTTTCAGTTCAGGGGGAGCCCATTAATAGATGAAAGAATCAGCAACTGGGCAGCATCGAATGCCCCAGGAGCCTGATCTCAGTCGATAAGCATGGCTGGCATTCAACAGGAGGAAAGTCATAAATTCCACAGCGACAATGACCCAGCTCTGGGGCACAGTTCATCACCTTAGTTAAGCTCATTCATCATATGGGGGTGATCACAGAACTCACACCTGCTTTGTAAGAAACCCTAACATCTGCAGTATTCCACACAGAATTGCTGTTCAAAATAGAGTCTCAGCTCATTGGTGGGCCATGAAGTTCCTGTAATGAATCAATCCCAGAAAAGAGTAGAGAGATAAAAAGAATGCCAAGTGTGTCCCAGTAAAGATAAAACTGCTGCCTGCAACAATGTGTCTGGGTACTTATTTATATACTGAGTTCTGAAACAATGTATCTGGGTACTTGTTTATATGATGGGTTCTATAACAATGTGTCTGGGTACTTGTTTATATGCTGGGTTCTATAACAATGTATCTGGGTACTTGTTTATATACTGGGTTCTGCAACAATGTGTCTGGGTACTTGTTTATATTCGGGGTCCTGAAACAATGTATCTGGGTACTTGTTTATATGCTGGGTTCTTTAACAATGTGTCTGGGTACTTGTTTATATGCTGGGTCCTGCAACTATGTGTCTGGGAACTTGTTTATATGCTGGGTCCTGCAACTATGTGTCTGGGTACTTGTTTATAAACTGGGTTCTGCAACAATGTGTCTGGGTACTTGTTTATATACTGGGTCCTGCAACTATGTGTCTGGGTACTTGTTTATAAACTGGGTCCTGCATCAATGTGTCTGGGTACTTGTTTATATACTGAGTCCTGCAGCAATGTGTCTGGGTACTTGTTTATATACTGGGTCCTGCATCAATGTGTCTGGGTACTTGTTTATATACTGAGTCCTGCAGCAATGTGTCTGGGTACTTGTTTATAAACTGGGTCCTGCATCAATGTGTCTGGGTACTTGTTTATATACTGGGTCCTGCAACAATGAGTCTTGCACTTGTTTATATACTGGGTGAAGCATAGGTAAATAAATCTTTTTGACTATCAGTCTCAAAACCCTTTTAAAAACTATGTCATAGTTAGGAGTGATGGCACACACCTTTAGTCCCAGCACTCAGGAGGCAGAGGCAGGAGGATCTTTGTGAGTTCAAAGACCCAGCCTTGTCTACATAGTGAGTTCCAGTTCAGAAACCTTATCTTAAAAAAAAAAAAAAAAAAAGGAAGGAAGGAAGGGAGGGAGGGAGGGAAAGGAAGGGAAGGGAGAGAGCGAGAGGAAGAGAGGGAAGAGGAGGAAAAGGAAGAGAGAGAGAAAACCTAGGTCATAAAACCTTAAATAGTATTCTCATCAGAATAGGACATATATTTGTTAAAATTAAGTATCTGAATAATTATCAAAAACAAAATCGAGGAATTACTACTCATTATTTCTAAGGGTCTGTGTCACTGGGACACCTGTGTCTGGGCCTATTACAAAGGAGTACATCATGGTGGTGGGGACTTGTGGTAGAGGCTCTTCACTGTATGGTGGGCAGGAAGTAGAGCATTGGTAGAAGGGGGTCCTAGCCAGATATTAGCCACATAAGAATGTACCCCAAGTGACCAGGCGGGGGGGGGGGTCCTATAATCTCCAAGTAATCTATTCATTTGGCCCAGCATCTTCATGATCTGTCCCTGGAAATTTCTCCCTCAGATGGGGTCCTGCAGGTTCTAAACTCCTAGCTGCTCCTCAATCAAACTGACAGTCGAGATTAATCACCAGACAGTTCTACTAAGAAGACTTGAGGTCAACAAACAGCCTCCAAAAAAAAATCATCTAAGATAAACACCTGGACAAACACCTGGCAACTAGGAGCCAGACAAGAAAGAAACAATCCACCACTGAGGATACTACAAAGTGGGTATTCAAATTCTGAGGAGTTAAGGAAGGCCTACTAAGGAAGTCAATTGCAACTCAGGATGAGTGGGATCCTGTCAGATAAAGAAAGGGGAGAGGGGAAGACAGGGGAATGGAAAATAGTTCAAACACTCGGTATTCTGTGGCTTCCTGAATCTGTACATGATTGAAGCATGAACCCAGTAAGAGAAGGGACTCCAGCCTTTCAGGACAAGGTGGATAGGGGACAGTGTCTGCTTGTAATGACAAGGTTGGGAAGGAAAAGGCAATGACGAAGCAGCAGAAGAAAGAGGCAGCTGGGGAGCTTTAGCAGTCAAATGCCCACCACCCCAACCCCAGACACTCCTGATGTGACCCATTTAGAGAGACACTTAGGGTCCCCTACAGGGTGGCATGACAGGAAGAGATGTGTCCTCTGTCTTGACAGAAACTTGGGGAACTGAAAGGAAATAAATTGTTCTGCTTAGCAAGTCGGAAAGAATGGCTTGGAGACTCCCCAGGATTTCTGCAAAGGCTTCAAGGAAAACCAAAGCAGTGGTATCCCTTATTCAGTGCGGCTGTCAGCCTGTGTGGGGTGTGAGGTACAGTACAGACATGAGCCGCACAAAGAAACAACAGAGAACACACAACTCCAGCCATGCACAGACCACATCCCACAAATATTGCTGGTATGTTTATGGAATGCCAAGAAATCGAGTGCCTGGCTACAGCTGAGCCATCACAGGAACTGAAAACATTTCAGGGATTAAACACAAAAATCCTTTCAGGCAAAGTTACAGAACTGAATGAAATAGCCCTGATAATGAGAAAAGGCCTTCCTTTAACAGTTATCAAAATACATTTTGTTTTCCAGCCAGGCACTTACAAGTGTTGTCTGGTGGTGATGCTGGTGTGTGTGTGTGTGTGTGTGTGTGTGTGTGTGTGTGTGTGTGTGTGTGTGTGTGTGTGTGTGTGTGTATTTTGTCGGTATGCAAGTGCACTTTATCTATGTGAGTGAGCATGCATAGGTCTTGTTTGTGTGCAAAGACCAAAGGACCCAAATGGCTGTACCTCAGACAGCATCCACCTTGTTTTCACTGAGACAGGGTCTCTCTTTTGCTGGCCTGGAACTAGCAGAGTAGTGTTGCAGGAATCCTAAATAGTCTTATAATAAAAACTTAGAGCCAGATATTGGGACAAATGCTAAAAGGGCAGAGAGACAGAGGACCAAGCCACAATCACTTCTCACCTCCCAACTCCTCAGCTGAAAGGGGAAAATTCTGTCTCCACAAATCCTCACACTGAATGGGGAAGTGAAGGCAACCAAAAGGCTGAAATGGAAGGGCCCAAACACCTGCGTCCTCCTACCTTATATTTCTTTCCCTGCCTGGCCATATATAATTTCCTCTCTCAAACTTCCTAATGCTGAGATCAAAAGCATGTGTGCTTCCCAAGTAGTGGGATCAGAGAAACAGGATCCCAAGTGCTGGGATTAAAGGGGTGTGCCAGCGCTGCTTGCCTCTGTTTCTCTTTTGGACTGGATTAATCTCATGCAGTCTAGGCTGGCCTTGAACTCTCCGAGATCCAGATGGATGTCTGCCTCTGCACCATTGCCTGATCTCTATGGCTAACTCTGTGTCTGGTTCTGTTCCCTGATCTTCAGACAATTTTTATTTGATACACAATATATCACCACAGAGTAGGTCAGGCTGGTTAGCCAGGGAGTCACAGGGATGCAGCTGTCTCTGAGATTATCCACTGGCACTGACTCTGTTATCGGCACTTTTGCTTTTGAACATGGATTCTTGGGATTGATCACAGATCCTCGTGCTTATAAGGCATGTGCTCTGCCAACGGACCTCCCCCAGACCCCCAGCGCTTTGGATGTGCTTGTTTTTAGTGTATTAATGTTCTGTCCTAACTTTACCTTTTCTCGCAGCTCTCCATCAGTATCTTCCCAAATTTCCCCTACATCCCAGTCCCCAAATGGCCTGTGCTGTCTAGGGGTAGGCACCATTACCAAATATTCTACAGAGTTAACATGGGTTTCAGGTGGCTTTCTTCTGTAACTTACGAACACCAGAGTCAAACTGTCAGCCTGACTTTTAAATAACCTCTCTCCATTAACTATGCTTGAACCACTCCACAAGAGCAAGCCTGGTTTCTGCTGGCAGCGTCCAAGCTTCACACTACAACACAGGTAGCCTTGGAACTTGGCCTACAAGGCTGCAACCATTGGTTTCCATGTTCCTTACTGCAGAGACCCACACATAAGACATGTGCCTCAGGAAATTGAAAACAGACATCGAACCCCTGAGCCTCAATTACATTTTATAACCAAAATATGCTCCACTGACTCTACCAAGTTATTCTTGGCAAAATCTTTCTTCATTATACACTATTCCTCTTAAACCTGAAAAATGAACGGGCATAAACCACACATTTTCCCCCTTTATGTAAATAGGTGTGTCTCCCACCCTCATAAATGTGTGACCACTCTACTTTAATTGGAGGTGTGGCCCTACTTCAGGGTTCCAATTTACTGTTGTCTCCATCCGAAGGCTACTGTCTAAGTTAACCTTAAAAGACGACACTGCGGAAACTCCTCTTAACTGAGATACACAAATCTGCTAAGACTTTACCCAACAGTTTATTAAAACTTTAAGGGGAAAATTGAGCAGGACCAGTAGGTCCAGTTTAAATTTGTTGATTTAGCTAGGCATGGTAACACACATCTGTAATCCCATCACTTGGGGGGCAGAAGTAGGAAGGTCAGGAGTTCAAGGTCATCCTCAGCTTGTTCGAAAGTCCAGGGGCAGCCTGGAATCCTTGAGGCTTCAACTCAAAAAAGTACAAAAAAAAAAAAAAAATGACTTAACTTAAATTTTTCAAACTGCACAGGAACTGAAACTTTTTGAAACTCAAAGTCTACAAATGCATGGAGGGTGGGAAGAAATTAGAATGTTCTGAAGGCTGCTTTGTGCCAAAGGTCTACTGGAAATAAGAACCCTAGTTAATAACCTGCACAATTGTCCCACAAACCAACATCTTTTTTTAAAAATAAAGATTTACATATTTATTATATAAATAGTGTTCTGCCTACAAGCCAGGAAAGGGTGCCAGATCTCATTATAAATGGTTGTGAGCCACTATGTGGTTGCTGGGAATTGAACTCAGTGCTTTTAACCTCTGAGCCATCTCTCCAGCTCCAAACCAGGATCTTTCTAATCATTTTTATACTAACTGCCTAATCAACAGGTCTAGAGTCACCTAAAGACCAGCCTCTGGGTATACCTGTGAGGAGCTGTCTAGATTAGGGTAACTGGGGTGGGAAGAGTCACTTTCACATGGTAGAATAAAAATAAGGCCTGAATAAAAATAAAGCCAGATGAGCATCGGATTTCATCACCCTTGGCTTCCTGACTGCAATACAACTGACTAGCTGACCAGGTGCCTTACATTCTTGCTGTCTTGACTACCCCACCATGATGAACCACATCTGGAACTGTGAGCCAAATAAACCTTTTCTTTTCTAAGTTACTTTTGCTGCGAATTTTGTCACAGAGATGAAAGAGCCCATTAACATAGCATTATATCAAAATAATTTAAAATTCTCCTGCATATTTTTTAAGCTGAAATTACTCAGTGTCTTCTTAAAAAGTAAAGTTAACTTCCAAGTTCCTCTTTCAGAGTGGGTGTGAACCTCTGCCCCTTCCCTTTAGAAAACATTAGTGAGCCTCAGGACAGTGATTGCAAAACAAAGAAAAGAGCATCCCAGATGTCAGAACGTGTAAGACCCAGAGGAGAGGACTGGGCTAGTGTGTTTGAAGCAGATGTGGTAAAGAACAGCAGAGTGGAAAGTCATGAGGCACAGCTGGGGAGACATCCAAAGGACGGGGGCTATTCACACTGACACAAAGCTACAGAGGGTTGTGGCAGAGAGGGCTCTGCATGGGACAAAATATCAACATGGCTGCTTATGTGCACCTGGACTGCCACGGTGAGTAGAAGTAGACAAGACAGACGCTCTAAGCCAGTGTCAGGATTCGGGTGAAAGTGGTTAGGACACAGCTGAGGAACAGGCAGACACTGGATACAGTGAGCAGAGATGACAGGACCCTCTGTGGAGAGAAGTGCCCAGTAGAGATGTGAGGACAACTCTAAGACTCTGCAGCCTACGACACTGAAGGGAAAAGGTGGGAAGAATAGTTCAGACTAGGGGGATACGTTATGGTTTTGGTATCAGATATCCACAGAGGGCTGAGTATGGCGGTACACGTCTGTAGTCTCGGCACTGGTGAGGGTGAGGAAAAGAATCGAGAGTTAGAGGTCACCCTGCAATACAGAGTAAAACACTGGTCTAAAATTTAAAATGCCCTAAGAGCCTGCAGACTGAAGCCTTTGGTTGCCAGTCCATGGCACATCTGCAAAGAGCTAAAACTATGAAGAGATATGAACTTAGTGGGGCAGGGGAGGGGTACCATTAAAGGGGCTACGGTGGCACTGAGATCTTTCACTCTGTTCTTCCCAGTTGCCACAAGGTGGGGCATTCTGCTCCATCATTCTCTCTGCCATGATGTACCCATCTCATCACAGGCCCCCAAACAACACCCAGTCACAGACTGACACTGCTGATGTCATAAGCCTCAAAACGCCTGTCCTTCTTGACAGTCTGTTTTTTCAGTATTTTGTCACAGCAAAGGGAAGCTAACTAATAGGAAAGATCCGGGATTTGATGATGGACATGCTAGATGTGAGTGTGTCCACTGATGTCAATGTGACAATGTAGAGTGAGTAGTTGATAGGTGAGGCTGTAGGTAAGCTAGGTAAAGTGGATAGGCTCTGTCTATGCAAGCAACAGGAAGCCAAGGCACTCCAACACGAAGAGGTCAAGTAAATAAGGAGAAGCCCATAAAGGTAATAGAACAGTGAGCCGAACTGGGATGAAATGGACAATATTCTGTGCTCTGAAAGAAGGAGGACTCAGCAGGGCATCACAGGCATAGGGAAGGCAGAAGAGGACACAGGTGGTGAACCATATACAATGTTAAATGTATGGATGCTACAATGAAACTCATTCATTTGCATACTAACTAAAGGAATTAGGAAATTAAATAAATAAAGGAAGATTTCTCAGTGGGTAGAGCACTTGCTATACTAGCCTGAGGCCCAGAGTTCAGATCCCCACAAGCCACATAAACACTGGTGACCTGCCTATAATTCCAGTCTCAGAAAGTAGAGGCAAAATCCCCAGAGTAAAGTGACTAGAAAGACTAGCCACATCTGTGAGCTCTGGGTTTGATTCACAGAACTTGCCTCAATAGACAAGATGGAAAAGTGACCGAGGATGAATCCTGACATAACTCCATCCACATCCCTTTGCTAGAGAAAAAGCAATAATTTATCACATCACTGTATGTATAAACTTTGTTTTTTACCAAATGCCTTGCTTTGTGACACTGAAGCCCCTGGCTGTGTCATTTTGTCTCTGCCACAGTGCCTACTGGCAGGATAAGGACTAATACAACCAAAACAGAACGGCACCACAGAGCAGAGACAGAGATTAGAGTCATGTAGCTACAAACCAAGGATCCCAAGAGTTACGGCCTCCAGAGGAGCTGAGATAATCAAGGGAGGGCTTGTCCCAGAGTCTCGGGAGTATGGATGGCCCTGCTGTACTGTGATTTCAGACTTCCAGCCTCCAGAGTCTGTAAGTGCTCAGAAGGCCTAAAGCCTTACATTCACGCTGTAGAAACACAACTGATATGCCAATGTTGACCCAGAGAGCAGGGGACTTCTTCCTTCTGAAGAATAACAAGGAGCATTCCTGCCTGCTGTGGTTTGTCCCCTCCAAAAATCCATGTTGAAATTTCATTTGCCAGTATCCAGCATTTCGGGATGTGGGAGCTTGAGATCATGTAATTCAGTCCCAGGTCCTTCTCCCTGGACCGTTCTAATTCTTCCAGGTATGAAGAAGGTCTCTCTACAGCAAAACAGTTTCTGTCAGAAAATTTTGTCATGAAATGAATCTTCCTCCTTCCTGTCTCTGTGTCATGTTCTTGGATTTCTAGGACTTAACACCATAAGTAAAATAAATCCTTTCTGGGGAGGGGGTTGCTTTTTCAAGACAGGATTTCTCTGTGTAGCTCTGATTGCCCTCAAACTCAGCCTCTGCCTCTCAAGTGCTGGCATTAAAGGCATGCACCACGACTGCCCTGAAAAATCTGTATTCTTTCTAGAGCAAGATGGACCAAAGGTCCCAACTCACATAAAGGAAAATCCCACCTCCTAATCAAAGGCTGAAATGGGAACAAATGAGTACAAAAATGTCTACCACAGATGCCTTATCAAGTAGGTTAGGGTAACTTATGTAGCGGGAGGTTCTCCATAGCAATGGTATAGGGATGACGACTATGCTTTGAGCACAGTTTTGAACTGTGTTAGACAATAAAAAGGGAAAAAGTATTTCCCTGCATAGATGTTTAAATCTGCGTAAGCTGATGAGATTTCTGAAGAGAAGAAGGAGGAGGCGGAGGAGGAGGGTAGGAAAGAGAGGTGCAGATGCATGTGTGCATGTGAAATGTGTACCTGGACATACATAGATGTGTACATACGTATGGGTCTTTATTAACTTACTATAGATATACAGACATGGATATACCATGTGTCCCCAATTTTAAGCAGTAAAAGAATAGAATTATCAGGATATCCTGGCTCCCACCCCATCCGGGCTACAAGGTATCCTAACTTCTTCCATCTCTTTTAGGCAAAACACTGTCTCTGTCCTTTTGGACCTGAACCAGTTCAGTTCTGTGGGTTTTCAGTTTTCCAATTTCTAAAACCATCTAAGATTCATTTTCAGCTCTATGTCTCCACAGCTACGGACTACAAAGAGCTGGGAAAGCCAGGCTCCACTTAACACTTCGTCCACAATTTAATCCCAGTTCTCAGAAGGCAGAGGCAGAGTCTGAGGCCAGTGTGGTCTACATAGCGAGTAAGTTCTAGGATAGCCAGGGCTACATTGAGAAACCATGTCTCAATAACAAACAAAAAAATAACAACAAAAAGATTTGGAAAGATTATAAAGAGAAAGGGAGGGGGAGGCAGAGAGGAAGAATGTAAAACAGATTCTTGGGACACAGCTAAGTCTTCCCAACATGTGTTAGACTGCTTTAAGGACTGGATCAAGAGCAGAGCACTTGCCTCCTATCCAAGAGATCCTAGATTCTAACCCCAGAACTTCAGAAAATAAAATTATACTCAGCCAGAACTATTAAAGATCCATTCCTATACTTGGCTAAGCAGGAGTTAGTAATAAAAAATATCCAATCACTGCTATTAAAATCCAATTATTAGCTCTGTGTATTTTGTATCATTATTAGTTTTATTTTCTTCAATATTAATGATTTCTTTCAACTCTACCAATTCTATAAATTCTTTCTACCAGAAACACCTTTTTCTGCTACTCACAAAGCCATCATTTTCTTTGCCTGTATCTAAGACACATATAACTCCAAAGGAGAAAATGCTATTTCTTAAAAAGTAAAAATATATCCAAAATGACCTTGGCTTTGATGTTCTGTGAACTAGAAATAATTTTCTAAAGACATATGACACTTGAGGTAAAATAAGTCAATTTATTATCACCATTTAAGTGAACTTTACAGAGCAAAAAAACCTAGAGGCCTATACACAGATCTGCAAAAATGTGTTGAGTACTTTAGGGGTGCATTTCTGGATTGATGGATTGATTGATTGATTGATTCATTCATTCATTCATTCATTCATTCCATATTTATGTCTTGACAAGGTTGTGAGGTCCACGCTAACTGCATAGTAGTAAGTGAGGCTCTACGCAACACAAACTTAGTCTGTCATCTGTCCTATCCTGTGAGTACAAGCAGAACCACATTGGGAGGGCAATCTCTCCCCAAAGACTGTGAGCCTCCCCTTGTCTCTTACCCACAAGCATGGCCTGAGAAGGCTTTGCAACCATCACTGAGTTTTATCTGAATGTATTTACAATGCTCTCTAAGCTGCTGATGTGGGCCTGAGTCACCGGGTTCTGCAGCTTCGGCATCTGCCTGTGAGCCTATGAAAACCAAAGCCAGCGCCAAGTGTCCAACTCAGCAGAAAAGGGGACCGAGGATCCCAGCTCTGAACTCCCCACAGACTCCCCCTCAGAGTCTGAGCAACATTTCTTAGATTAAAAGGAATCAACAATGTGACCAATTATTCTGTGGGTAGTAACTGACCTGAACTTCACCCCCACGCCTCCACCCTCCCAAGATATTTCTATAGAGGACAGGATGGGCTGAGGGTGCCCACCACACCCATGGTAAGACAGCTTTCCTACAGCTAAAAATGAACCCTCACTGTGCAAGCCCACTTGCTCATAGCATCTTTACAGCGAAAGAAAGCAGATAGCTGGAATCCCTAACCCTGACTTAAGGCCACAGTAAAAGCCTAAAACACACTAGGAAATACTCCAGCAGCCATACAGATGAACCCATACTCTTCAGATATCCTATAAATAAACTTCCAAGTTATGACTTCAAAAGACCTTCCTATTTTTTGTCTCTCCACCCACCAATTTTCTGAGAATTACATGCTGGGCCAAATGAATGGTAGGCCAACCAAGAGGAACCCAGGCTAGGGTTTCTCTTTTCTGCTGTCAGCTCACACCCTCAGCTGGGACATCATATGCTCAGAGTTCAAGCCCTAATGAATGCTACCACTCAGATCCCTCACTTAGACTACAACAACTCAGATACCGTTTTCCCCAACAGTTCAAGACAAGCCTAAGAACAAATAATACTGAGCAGTGAACAACAAAGTACAAGTCAGAAAAGAAATTTTTACTGGGCTAAAAGCTGCATTTGATATAATGATGGGAAATAACAAAATACAATTAGGGGCACATTTCAGCTTCTCATCACACACCCCCCCCCCCAAAAAAAATCAACTGGGAAAGATGCACAACAGTCACTTACATTTAAAATACTCAGACTGAGAAATGGACATTTGCTTAAGACATCTTAGGGAAGAACTCTTCATACAAACTGGTTTGGAGAATTTTAAATTCATAACATATTCTACAGCAACTGTAATACATCACCCAAAGGTGTTTGAAAGCATATGTGCACTAAACTTTTAGATAACAATTCCTTTCTGTCCAATAATGTGTGCTGCCTGAGTATAAACTAACGTGAGGCAAAGGCACATTCAAAGACAAGGAAAGCTTTTAGAAAATATCTCCCAGGTCAATTGTCTCAACTCAGAAGAATAGAAATAAACATCTTCATGACCTTACCTTGGTCAAAACTGTGGCTGTAGCCAGCTGTTCACAGGAGCTTTTACCCAGCTAGAAGCCATGGTCTGTGTTCCTTCTGCCCTGCTGAGCCAGGAAACGGTGTCTAACACTTCAACTGCTCAGCCGTTAAGAGCTAAAAACGGATTGTGTGCAATGCTGGATGTATTTCTGTCTGCTCGCTTGCTACACACCCTCATCATGTTCAATTTTTTCCATTGATGGAACAGTATGAGGCAGACTTAACCAGAAAGTGGTTTTTCCATGGGCTGCCTGGAGTGAATACCCAGGACAGCCTGCCACATGCTTCAGAGACACCAGGCTGCCCATGACTAGGCTCTTGTTAGGCTGGCAATCCACCATGACCACCGAAGTTCCATAGGAGCCTGGCTCTGAGGCTTGCGAAATAAAGCCCTACTCACTCCAAAGCTACCCTGGCCTCTTTTGAAAAGCCCTGTAGCACTGAGAATACAAACCTATCATCCTTGTGTTTGGAGAAGCAGTCAAAACCACAAATGGAATGCTATGGTCATAAAACTGTGTTTCAAGAACAGCCCTTAAAAATGATGCTTATGATTAGCAAAATATCAGATATACCCTCATTCTGTGGTCCTTGTTGGAATCATGTTATTTTTGCTTTTTAAGTTAGTTCAGCAATAGTGTTTCATGTTCAAAGTCCTTATAACCTAAATGTGGAGCCATCTTATCAAGAATATGTACTCAGTTACTGTAAATTAAAGTCATACAACAGAGACAGAGTATTTTTAAGTCTCACTATAACCTTTAATGAGAGATGTTAAATATAAAAATATGCAAGATTTTAAGGTCACCTTTAGATTTTTGTTATTGTTGTTGTTGGCGAGGTGCTGAATAGAACAGAATTACATCTCTGTTGCAGCGCTCGAAGTTCTGGAGTTATATTCCACAGAAGAAACAAAATTCCTGCCTTTTTAAGCTGTACATATTCTAAGTCTGCAGACATACAAGTCACATGTGTCAAGCGTTGGAAGATAACATGCTCATTTTAGAAATGCGACTCTGTGAATCAAACTGCTTGCTGAGGAAAACCTAGAAAACCCTAGAACTCACATAAACTAGCCAGATACCGTGGGATACATCTGTAACCCCTGCACTTCTACAGAGAGAGGGGAAGGAAATTTCCAGAGTGCTCTCAGGCCAGCTAGACTGTAATAGCATCTACCTCAGCAAGGTAGAAGGTAAGAACTGATACCCATCCATTATCCCTGACCACGCATGAGGAATATGTGCACATACAGATAATTTTTTAAAAGCAAATAGAGCTAAATAATCAATAGGTGAGTTGTTATTGATCAGATTCTACTCTAGTCAGAAAAACTTTTAGTTCCTTATGTGGATTTTAAAGCATACCTTATTGACATGTACACATTGACACATGAAAAAAAAACCACACTGAGAATAATATTTTACATAGTTTAACACATACTTGAGGGGATGCTTCCTAACCTTGATTGGCAAATAACATGGCACAAAGTCATCAGTATAATATTTAGAAAAAAAATAGAATTGACACAAAATTTTAAAATAACACAGAACCAAAAGCCATAAATTAAAAAAAAAAAAAATCACCCAATTCAGGCTCCTTCCACTACATACTTTAGCATGTGCCTTAGCCCTCCATTATGGCACATGTCCGCAAGTCCAGGATCTGGGAGGCTGAGGAGGGAAAACGGTCGGGAGCTGACAGTTACCTTGGGTCACAGAGTGTGATCAGAGCTCAAAAAATAAATAATAAGATAGGTAACAGAGGCCATAAGTGAAGGCACAAGGTGACAGCGCTGGTCAGCACCAGGCATCGGAGCAAAGACACACACCCACATAACCACAGCCTCTGAGTAAGAAGGTTGCCATGGAAACCAAGTCATAGAACAGAAAACTTGGGAAATTCCTGAATGTGTGTTTTTGAAAGGCCCTAGGTAAATACAGAAGGACTAAGGGTATCACTAACTCACTCTAGCACCACCATTGCTGTTACCAAAACACAAAACCAACAAACAAAGAGAAGGGATGGGAGGAAGATGGGGGAGATAGGTGAATCTGACAGTACACTAGCCAAAGTGATGAACTCAGTTCCAGTATGAGATCCTGTCTCAAAATAATACAGAAACCAATAGAAAGATACCGAGAGTCAATGTCTGACCTCCAGACAGAGAAACACTGACACGTGTTGCTCCCGCCCACCATATGCAAGCTTCCCACACATACACACAAAATAACAGCCAGAATAAATAAATAACATATACACATAAATAATCTAGAGTGGGGGAATAAAAAGTCCTCCATGTAACTTTAGCACAGCAGAAGACGCCTAGATATAAATGGAAACATTCTACCAGAAGGAAGATGGGAACAGAGCAGCACCTGAGGGTGGGCACCCTATCAGTACAACTGCCTGTCTGGAGCATTTATGTATTATTTCTACCTCTAGATTTGAAGGCAGTTCTGATCATGTGATACATTTTAGTGGACCCCTTTAAAGTCAGAATGAACTGTGATAACAAATCACTGTCAATCATTGCCAATCACTGACCAAATGTTTCAAGTGGACTTGCAACGTCTGGTTGCATTTTATTGCTGAAGTCACCCCCGTAAGTTTAGCTCTGAGCTTGTACAGAGTCACTGGGATCTCAAATTCTGATCTCAAATGATAACTTTCAAGTGCCTTAGACACAGAAGCTTCAATAAAATACTCTCGATTTAGGTCTCCATCCCTGAATTCCAAAACCCAGCCTACTTTCAAATCCGAAAGACAGGCTTTCCTCTTTTTACTCCTCCGTTACAAGATGGTGTAACAGGGCATATGTGTTAACAGGCATCTAAAATTAAACTCCTTGGCAAAGTCCCCAGGAAACATGTAAATTGCTACTTGGGAAGTATTCCCTTCAGAAGCATATAATGCAAAAATATAGATAAAAGCAAATATCACAGAAATGCTAACAATTATAGAATTTAAGTGGCAAATTGATAGGTTCTCACTATATGGTTCCTTTGATCCTTTTTGCATTCAGAAAAATTTTGCTAATTTTCTTAATAGAAGGTAGAAGTAAATGGCATATGTGTTCACACATGTCAATCCATGAAAAACACTGTTTTACTTAAATGCCTAGTTGAAACTAAACAAAACTTGTCATTTTGATTGTAATCAAGAATATGAATAATCTACATTGTGAGAGCACATATGTTCACAGAGGCATGCTCACAAGGGTTCTGCATCTATTGAGAAGCGATGGGAGGGGTAAAATGATAAAATATGGTGTGGAAATTCCTCTAGAATAAAATGAAGTCTGATCATGATAAGAGAATAAAAATGAAAGGCCAGATGACGGCAAGGATAGCCATGAAATGTAGCTATAGCACTAATAAACTTGCAGAAGCTGCAGGAGCCAGCACGGGATCTTGCACTGGGCCCATCAACATTCAGGCATGAATGAGAGAGAGGCTCATGGGGTGCAGGGGAGCTATTGACAATGGAAGGCTTCTGTAGGAGAGGAAGCCACTGTCTTCGGTGATTTAGCCACTGTTGAGCCTCATGCTCTGACAGACAGAGCATGACAGACATATCCATGTCAGTACAGGGAGACCCCTGGTTAAATTCAGTGGGTCACAGAGCAAAAGCAAAGGCACACTAAAAAGACATGAAAGTTGAATCTGGACATGGTAGGGAGAGGGGTATGGGTGGGGAGGAGAGAACGACAGAGGGTACGGTGATGTGAGCAGAATGTATCCCATACGTGGGCGAAATCTCCAAATAATCATTTTGTAAACGTCCAGGACTTGGTAATGATAAGTGTTTGCTCGCATGCACAAGGCACTGAATTTGATATTCAGACATGCACAAAAATCAAAATAATTTATACAAACGCATATGCCCTACTATCACAAACAATAAAAATAAAATTACGGTCAGTATAGTGGAATAGCTCAGAACCCAGGTCAGCAATTCACTTAAGTAATGCCAATGCTATCTGAAAGTTATTTGTGTCATCATAAAAGGAAATGGGTAACAGCAGCACTCGCCACATATAAAAACAAAATTAAATGTATTGAAGTGTAAAACAGGCCAAGAAAAACTAAAAATAATGTTTTTACAGTACTGATGATGGATGTCACAACCTCACACATTTTAGGTGCTCATCCTCCAATGTCAAAAGGCCATTTTTAAAGTACTATGAAGTCATATAAATAATATCTCTGCTTTGAATCCTAGAGGTTCATTTCCATATCAGGCACACTTAGAAGGTTTCTCAGGTAATTACTGAGAAGCAGCTCAGCAGAAACAATTCCTTGAGGCTGACTGATAGGAAAACATAGTAACAATTAACAAGTGTTTAAAAAATATAAACTCCCTTTATCCAAACAAGATTACAGAAGACTAATCCTACACATTTCTTAAAAAAAAAAAAAAAAAGTGTATTTAATTAATATACTACACACACCAGAAGAGGGCACCAGATATCATTACAGAAGGTTGTGAGCCACCATGTGGTTGCTGGGAATTAAACTCAGGACTTCTGGAAGAGCAGCCAGTGCTCTTATCCTCTGAGTCATCTTTCTAGCCTGAGCATCATCTCTTTGATACAGTCACACACTAAAAGAAAAAAGTTCTGGATATCTCCTGCATAGAAGGGCATCTCCTGTGCTATTGATGTGAAAGAGCAATCCTTCAGATCACATGTGTTAAGCCAACACTATAGAAACACTGCACCCAGGCACCCAAGGTTTTCAGAAATATTACCTGAGCTGGTGATTCTTCACAAAAAATTCCAAATCTAACCAGACTGTACCAAATGCCAAGGCTTCAAATCAGCACAGAGACTAGAGTGAAGGTAGCCTCACATTCAAGGATTTGTCTTCCAGGTAAGATTAGATAGATTAGATAGATAGATAGATAGATAGATAGATAGATAGATAGATAGATTAGATAGATTAGATAGATTAGATAGATTAGATAGATAGATAGATAGATAGATAGATAGATAGATAGATAGATAGATAGATAGATAAAATAAAAAAATAATAAAAAAAAAAAACCTCAAACACGCAACAGACATATACAGTGTGTTTGTTGCTCAGGTGTGGTACTCAGGAAGCTGACCAATTTCCCCGGGAGCAAAGCAATATGGTCTCTCCTGCCTGTCTTCCAATTATCACTGTGTGATTTTATATAGATGACTTACTTCCTCTGAGCCTGTTTCCCAGGCTGAAAGATAGGGATAGTACCACTTGCCTCCTAGGTTACTGTAAGGATTAAGTCAAACATTAACACAAGCATTTAACACACAAATTCTGCCTAAGGAAGTAAATTGGAACTGGAGAAGTTGGCATAGTGGTTAAGAGTATTGTTTGCTCTTCTAGAGAATCTATATTTGATTCCCCCACCCACATGGTGGCTCACAACAGTCTGCAACTCCAGTTCTAAGGCATCTCATGCCTTCTCCTGGCCTCTGCAGGTATTGCACAATGCAGTGCATACACATAAATATGGGTGAAACATTAATACACATAAATAATAAATCTTTAAAAATAAATATAAATTTTATACAGCTGAGATCTTAAGATCACTTATTACTAGGAAGCCCAGCACTTTAGACAGTGTTAACACATAGTGAATGCCCAGTAAATATATTAGCGAATGCATGAATGAGTAAGGAGATGAATGGGTGAGAGATGATATCAATAGTGGAATGAAAAAAAAGACTGGAGGGTGGGGTCTCAGCTCTTCTCTCAGAAGCTGCTTGAAACCTTCTACAGTGGTTTGAATAGGAATGGCCCCCACAGATGCATGTGTCTGGGTGTTTGGCCTATAGGGAGTGGTACTATTCCATTTGGGGGTGTGGCCTTGCTGGAAGAAGTGTATCACTGTGAAAGCAGGCTTTGAGGTATGCCCAAGCTACCTCAGTGTGCCACAGTCTCCTGCTGCTGCCTATGGATCAAGATGTAGAACTCTCAGCCCCTCTTCAGCACCATCTGTGCCTGCACACTCTCGTGCTTCTGCATCATACTGATAATGGAAGCCAGCCCCAATTAAATGTTTTCTTTTGTAAGAGTTGCTGTGGTCATGGTGTCTCTTCACAGCAATAGAAATCCTAACTAAAACACCTTCATTAAGGAGAAGGCAACCTCGGGAAAATAAAAACAGTTAAAAGGATTGTCCTATGATCCAGCTACACCACTCAAAATGGACACACCCAAAGGAACCTCAGGACAGCACTGAGGGACATACCTAAGCAACCATGTTTAGGTTTAACTGAAGTACTCACTTCTCCTATAGACAAGTGATAAAGGCAGGTTATGAGCCCAACAGATGAAAAGATAAAATATGGTATATGCATGCCGTGGAGTTTTAGTCAGCTTGTGGGAACGTGGGCAGAACTAATGATCACCATGTCAAATGAAATAAGCCAGACTTCAAAAGACAAAATACTGCATACTTTCTCAAATGTGCAATCTAGACATTTTTAAAAAGTCATGAAAAGAGAAAGGAGGCTATTTGTGAAGAGAAAAGGGTTCACAGGGAGGAGGGGCAGTAAATGAGGTCAAAGAAGAGCAATAAATGACCAAAGACAAGAAATATCATCAAGCCATCCAGTGGTTTGTACAGTTAATATATGCAAGTAAGTAAATAAAACCACCCCACTTGTGACCCCTGCTGACAAAGCAGAACTGTCAGGAGATTCTGCCTGAAGTCCCTCAGCCATCCTTCAGAGCTGCTTCTGGCTCAAAGGGATGCCGAAACAAACCTCTAGCTGCATCTTCAGCATCAGGACCACACTGCAATAAAGAGTCGCACACTGGTGCCTGGCCACAGACTGGCCTCTCACTCTGAGGAGACGCTGGTGACCCTTACACATGGGCCACACTGCGTAAGTCCTCAAAACTGCTGCTATATATTGAGAAATACATTTTCAATTTTCAAAGAAAACTAGGGATGACTTCAAAATCTCTAAGTCAAAGAAAATTCAAAATTAAGTATGTGTCACTCTCAAGTCAGTGTAAATCTCAATTTCAAAACAGAACCTTCTTCTGTTTAAAAGATGTCAGATATGCAAAATGCCTAAAGGAGTTGATCATTGTGGAAATGAGGTTTATATTATGAATATTTAAAAGACTCAAGTGTTATCTTGCATCATATTACAAGCAAACCTCGTTAATTTATTAAAACCCTATATGTGTGTGTGTGTGTGTGTGCATGTGCATTCACAAACATTAGCACACATGTGTGCATGGCAGACAACTTATGAAAATTGGTCTTTTCTACGATGTGAGTCCTGGGAGTTGAACTTGGGCATTCAGACTTGGCGGCAGGCACCTTTACCCACTGAGCCATCTTGCTGCCCCAAACTTCATTAACTTAACAACTAGTTATTTTTCTAAGAATAAATATTATACAATAAAAATTCAAATTTAAAGCTAATTCTTCATAAGCCTTCCTTTCTAGGAATTTTTTCCTATAAGTTAATACATTCAAATTAAATTCACTTTGACAATTCAAAACAAAAGAATTCATTAAGATCTTTGAAGTTTCTTTTTGATCTGTATGCATTGTGTGTTTTATTGATGTATATGTATTGCACCTGTTTCTAGGCACAAAAGCATGTGGATGCCTTCAGAAGCCAGAAGAGGGCATCAGACCACCAGAGTACAGTTGTGAGTTGCTCAATGTGGGCACTGGAAACTCAACTCTGGTTCTCTGAAAGAGTAGCAAGAGCTCCTAACGCTGGGCCATCTCTCCACCTCTAAAACCCTGCAACCTCCTTTTTTTACAAAAAAAAAAAAAAAAAAAAAAAATCCAAATGAATTGCTTTATAATAAATAGTGATATGATTGTGCAAGTCATGCAATATGTATTTATTAAAAGCATGCTAAAAACACACACAAAACCCTACATGTGAGGTTTAAGATAAAATAAACTTGTTGGAAGGGACAAAAAAAAATCTTTTAGGAAAAAAATTCTCGTGGAATCCTGGCCTATAAACAGTGGCCATGGATGCTGTTTACACTTTAAAGGGTTATTCCTGACCACCTCAGAAAGTGATTCTACTCTGCCTGGCTCTATATGTTACTCAAGTGGTTTGTTCAGCCTCTCAGTAAACTCAGAGTGGATTTTTTAGACTAAAGTGATACAAGCTGCAAGGTTTCCTAATAAGTGCAAGCCAGAGTCAGTGAATTGAAGTTCAAGAAGAGATTGAGTAATCTACAAAACCCAAACTGCCTTCTAATTTGGGCGCCTCCTCCATTGCCTGCACAGATGGGCTGCTCTCTTTGTTTAAACGTATTGAGCAGAGGGTGCCTCTCAGCACACTCTACTGTTTAAAAAAGAGCAAATGAGAATACCTTCCAAGGGTTAAGCAATCATTCAGTCATGCTAAAACTCCTAATTAGTGTGACCCCTCCTCTCACTATCTGCTTACACCCCACTCCCCTCTTCCCAACCTGCTTCCTCACTGCTGAATGAATGCCCTGGTCCCATAGTGCGTTCCCTTCTGCTTAACCTCAACACATACACCAGAAGCATGCCTGCCTGTCAGATACAACAAAGGAAACAGACCCCGGGATGGTCTCCCTAGAGCTCAGGAGGTTCTGAACAAATTCCCAAGACTTCAGTCTATTTTTGGCTCCTGGTTAGGTCTGTGTCCAGGAGGAGCTGGAGTCCACTGGACAAGCTGATCCCAGGGTCCCCACATACGAACAAATTATATACACTTTCCATTTCATCAAGGTGTGAGATTTTAAGATCATTTTTAAACCCAACTAGTTTATTAAATATCTGTAATTGGGGTGGGGGTGGGGAAGATGTGACATGGCTCAGTGATAAAAATTCTTGCCCACAAATATGAGGACCAGAGTTCAGATCCCAGCACCTACAGAAAAGTCAGGCAGGTATAGCCACCAATTTCAATCTCCAGAGTTTGTGTAAAAAAAATTTCAGAAGCGGCATCAGCCTGTAATCCCAGAGCTGGAAAGGTAAAAACATATGGGTCTCTTGGGCTCATTAGCTATTTAGCCTAACAAAATCAGCAAGCCAGACCAATAAAAATTAAGATGGTCGGCTCCTGAGGTTGTTCTGGCCTCTGCATCATATGGAGACACATGGTTATGTCAATTTCTATTGTGAGCCATGCACAGATGTGGGCTCTGGAACAAGGCTGCAGTGAACCAGGTAGAACCATGAAGACAAGAAGTTGATACACAAATACATGAACAAATGAACAAGCAAAGCAATTGTAAAGGAGGGATCATCATTCAGCAGAAAATTAAAACACATTGACAGAACTGTGACTGTGAGATCAGTTGGTGATTTCAGGATCCGCAGAGATAGATCACCAGCTGAGAGCTAATTTTATACAATGTAACTAACCACGAAAAAAAATGAGCAAAGGCTGTTGTAACTTTGTTTTGAGAGCTCTCTTCTGCAAAACATCATAGGCTGCAGACCCTCCCAGCTTCTCAGAAGCCTTTCCCCAGACTCTGCCTGGAGTGCCAGCCTCTCTGGCAACACATCAACTGGGAAAGATCCAAGGGTCCCGAGGGTAGCACAGCCTAAACACTGCCATGGAAATCTAACTCACCTCGGCGGGTTCTCTATGTCCAGAGCTTGGAGCTTAGGTAGCCCTACAACTCCAGCCAGAAACTGTACTTCCGAGATGTTCTCAAATGGGAGATTGTACACACTGTGGAGTTTGAACATGTGTCAGACGGTATCTGCCATCCAGACACAGCTGGTGAGCTCCTCCTTCATGTAGAGCCCCAGAAAGGGACTGGGCAGAGTTCCACAAAGCAGATCATCCAGCCAAGTACCTTTGTGATAATTTACTCAGACTGGAGCCCATGCCTGCCAGATCCTCCATATCAGCACTGAAGAATCCACTACCTTTCCCCCATTCCCACACACTCTGAGCCACACAGGAATGTGGTCATTCAGCAAAGACACCAGACTGACAGAGTCTCACAGATGTGAGACACAAGGCCTCAAACTTACCCTTAAGTAGAAAAATGTGTGTAGATAACACTTAGTATTGCCATTCATTCATCCAGGAGGCGCTGGCTGAAGAGGTGTCTGTCAATCACGCAGCCCTGCCAAAAGACATCAAAGACAGAGAAGTAGTGAGAAACAGCTTTCCACAATTCGAATTTTGTGGCTAAAAGTAAACTTCTCAGCATTGTGATATATCACAGACTTCATAGGAAAAAAAGAAAGTCCATAGAGAAATGTGTGCAGGGCTAAATGATTAACTATAAAGAAAATGTAAGGGTCTTCCCCAAGCCTGTCTGGAGGAGGAGGTTTACTGTTCCATCCCATAACTTCATATAGACAAATGGAAGCCAGTAAGTGGACAGATGATAGGCAAGGGAGGAAGGGAGGCTGATGAACCAGCAGAAGAGGCAGGAAAAGAAGAGATAAATGCATAGATAGGTGGAGAAAAATGAGGTAGCCGGATATAGATGATAAAGAAGTTGATAGATGCAGGGCAGATAATAAGCAAGTAGAGGATAAATAGGAAGGCCAGATGTGCAGGTGAGCCTAGGGGAACCAAGCTACTAACCACTACAGTAGCTGGACATACAGTGTAGGGCAATGTCGGTGGTCACACCGAGCTTCATCCAAACAGAGAGAAGCAGTCAAAACAAACTAGGGCAAAGCTATGAAAATATCCTGGAGAAAGATGTGTTAGATGTGTTATTCAGACAGACAGATCATCAGACAGACAGGGAGAAGTAGCCACGTGAAAATAGAAGAGCAGGAAATGGCTCAGTGAGCCAAAAGTAGAGAGACGATTACCCAGGCAGACGGATTAGCCAAGACTCTAGCGTGGCCAGGATTCTCCAAGAATTATCATGACTTACAGAGTAGAATACATGTGCAGAGAGGAGAGTACAGGATGAGGGATCCCTTCTTAGCAAACATGCCGTCTCTGGAGGTCTCAAATTACAGGATAAAACCTATGCTTGGCATGCTCACCAGAGATGTACTCATGCTCCATTAATCATCATACCAGAAGATACTCCTCCTCACCCACCATGAAACAGATTACAGGGAACGAGAAAAGAGTGGCTTGACATTTTTGTCCATTCACTTTTTGTTTAGAGCTGGATTCTTGCTGTACTGCTCAGGATGGGCAATTCCTGAGTTGAATGGCTCTCCTACCTGGGATCCTGAGTATTGGGAGCTGTGTCTTAGTTTAAAAGTCAACAGAACCCCTGACACTTACATGATACCTAGCCAACTTCTCAGAACTACAACATTTCAGATTGCAGAGATTTTCAGATTTTGGAATAGTTGTATAGATTTCACCCATTTTCCTGAGTGCTAGCAATGATACTCTGAAGGTTTCAGATTCAAAATTTCAGATTTGTAGATTTAAGGGCCCAGCATGGACGTATTAGGTTCTGAGGATGTGGTGCAGAATCCCAATCCTTGACAGGAGAACACTGACAATGGAGCCAGTAGGCTGACTCTGCCACGCAAACCCAGTTTTCTTAAACCAAGGAGGTCTATAGCATGGGTCTATATTTGAAGACAGTCTGCACCCTCCAGTTTTCTCAACCATAAGATGGAGCCGATCCGATATTCCTTACTGTAAGTATTGATTTTGATAAAGCATAGAAAGCACTTGATTAGGTGGTTAGAACAAGTAGAATATTCAAAAGAGAAATGAGACAGGACTAATCCTCTGTTGTAAAGTCACATGGGCAGATATTTGATTATCACCGGGGTGCATTTTATAAGAATACAGATAGAGAGTGGGGCATGGTGGGGATAATGGTTTCAACTTGCGGGCTCAGGATAGCAGAATGGTATGGTCCCTCTAACTCCAGCCTCGGCTGAGTACAGTGGTTCATACCTATAATCCTAACTTTGGAAGGCTAAGGCAGGAGGTCTACTATGCATTAAAGCCCTGCCTACCTACAGAATGGGATTTGGTCTCAAAAACAAACAAACAGACCTATGAGCCAGAGAGTAAAAAAGACACTTGTTGACAAACCCTGTAAGCTGAAACCCATCCCAGGAACCACAGTAGAAAAACAGAACTGAGTGCCAGAGGTTGTCCTGATATCTGTGTGCACTTACACACATACAGACAATAAACAAATGTATACAAACATTTTCTTTGTTTTAGATAGCCCTGGCTGGCCTGGAGCTTGTTATGTAGACCAGGTTAGCCTGGAACCCCAAGATCCTCCTGTGTCTGCTTCCAAGTGCTGGAATTAAAGACATATGCCTCCATGCCCAGTTTATACAAACATGAAACCCACTCACTCCCTTTACTCTACACATGATAATTTAAAATCACAAGTGATAGCTGAAATTTACAAAAAGACACACATTATCAGGTGTGGGACCCAAAGTGCTCAGCTCAAATATCCAGCAGTAGTCAGTAAGAAACCTCTAAGGGGAAAAAGACGTGGTCACAATCCAAATGCCCTTAAAGTATGCTCTTCCCACCCTACCCCAACTAGGTAGAAAGTTCTGTCCTTCCTGGTCCTGTGGACTGAACTCAGGGCCTTTTGAATGGTAGCAAATGCTCTGCCACCAGCAGCTCTTACTGACAAGCTTTGCTCTCTCAAGGGTACACCCTTTTCAAATTACACCCACTGTGGCCAGCACCTCCTTAATGAATATGCTGTAAAGCTCCTGGGTTTGTTTCAGCCTATTATCAGCTCAATAGCTTATCAGTTCACAGGGTCTCTGTGTTAGGAGTCAAACAATGCAGCTCATGGGAAAGGGAAATTTTCCAGGCCTGAAAATGAGAAATGAGACTTGTCGGCTCCATTAGGTCCTCTCACATGACTGGGGGGGGGGGGGGGGGAGTTGTTGTATCTGACTGAACCCTTCCAGGATCACCGCTCACAGGTAGCTGACTTAATATATCAGTCTCACTGGCCTTTAGAGGTTTAAGAGACAATAAGTCACTCAGAGACCATTCTCAGGCATTAGGTAAGACTACATTATGACAAGCCGTGTGCCTTCTGGACCATCTTTCCTCTCTTGTCACCATCGCTAGCATACTGTTCCTATATAAAGGACAGAAGTAATTAGATCCTGAGCTCCACAGAGGGAAACCAAACAGAATCACCCAACAAACTGGGACAACTAACCAACTAGAGAAACTGTACAAAAGGTGGTTAAAGCAAGAAGACAAAAAAAGTGCCAACAGAACCCACCGAACACCAGCAATTCTAGCATGTTTTTTTTTTTTTTTGTTTTTTTTTTTAACAAAAGTGGGGAATAAAAATAACATTAGAGGATCTATTGACTCTAATTGTGATGAGAGTGTTTGTCTGGAGAGATGATTCAGTTGGCAAAGTGAACACCATGTAAGTGTGAAGACCCAAGCTTGATCTCCAGAACCCATGTTAAAAAAATGGGTTAGAGTAATCTGTAAGGGCAAGAATAGCAGAGGCAGTAGGGTCTCTGGGGGCTTGATGGCCAGTGATCCTAGCCACACTGGTGAGCTCCAGGCTCAGGGGAAAACACCAGTGATGACCTAAGCTACACGTTACACGTGAATACTGATATGCCCACACACACACACACACACACACACACACACACACACACACACACACACACACACACACACACACACACACACACACACGAACACAATAAGTAAAACCAAGAAAGACACACTTGGGCCACTCTAAAGGGTAAACACCAGAAAGCCAAGGGTAGAACAACTCATCAGCTGTGTGTGTTCAAATCTGCAGGAGAGTCTGAGCCTTTTCTGCAGAGCCATGTGATGCAGCCCTCAACAAACCCCAAAGAATGACCAAGTCTCAGGGACCAACAAGCTACAGAGCGAGGCTGACCAAGACACAGCTGCCTCTGAGGCAGTTTCCGGGAATTAGTGGGACTAGGAGGGAGGTCTTGCGTTGTCTCTGAGCTTAGATAGTTGAGCCTGATCTCAACTATCTACAGGGCACTTTTTAAAAATTCTTGTTTGTCTTTTTTTCTGAGACAAGGTCTTACTACACGGCCTGAGTGAACTTAGACCTGCCTGCCTCTGCCTCCCAGGTGCTGGGATGAAAGGTGCCATCTGAAAAGTTTTATCTCACCCAAGACTACACATAACTTCTGCAGAGTTGTACATTTCAGAAAAGAAACCCATGGTAAAAGGATCCACCTCAGATCCTTTTACAATGCTGGGATCCCTAATTATCACTTTTAACCTATTAGATTTGGAATCACTGAGAAGACAAGTTGCTGAGAAAATTTCCATGGAAGTATAAATGAGAAAGCACAGCTCACACTGAAAGAGGAAGGCACCATCCTATGGAATAGAATTCCCAAGTGATTTAAAAAAAAAAAAAAAAAAAAAAAAAAAAGCCTTCCAAGGAGGCCCATTGAGCACTAGCATCTATCACCCCTCAGCAACCTCAAACCCCCAGTATATGACTTCCTACAGTCTCTCTACCAAGAGCCAAAATAAACCTTCCCTTCCTTGGGTTGCTTTGTGTAAAGCGTTCTGCCACAGCAATAATGAAAGTAAGTCATCATCTTGTAAGATACATCGGAGAGAGTGAGTGAAGGAAAGAGCAGCATAGGAACGGGCCAATCATTCGTGCTGGTCACTGCTAGGTCCCCACAAGTTCAGGATTGAAGCAGACTATGTAAAGATTAACTTAGCATGCATGAATGGGTCAGTCGCATACTGGCCTGTGGTGATATATTGTCTATTTAATGAAATCAGCCTAGAATATCAGAAAGAGGAAGCAGACCACAGTCAATTCTCACCCAGCCAACATCTCAGGCCAATCAGGGTTCAAGGTTCCTCAGCTTGGCTGGTCGTTTCTACAGAGTGAATGAATTTCTGCCTTCTGTCTTCCTCGTCAGCTGTTTTACTTCCTGGTTCAACTCTATGATAATCCTAGAGTTAGGAAAGGTGGGAGCTACTGCTGTTTGGCTGTTAGGCACGAACTCACAGAAATCCAGAAAGAGCTTCTGTCTCCTAAGTCATGGGAATAAAGGCCTGGGTCACCACTCTCTGATCTTCATGGCTTGACTGTGGATGATTCTGTTCTCTGATATTTCAGGCTGATTTATTAAATATACAATATATCACCACATTGGCCCTTGTAGACAATGGAAATATTTTATTCTTCTAAACTTTTCAAAGTGATTACATTTCCTTCCTGGAGACAGGGTATGATTCAAAGATCAAATGAATATGTTGTTACTGACCAGCATCCTCATTATGGTCCTCGAGGAAACAATGATTTCATAGTCATGAGCTAAACTGAGAAAGTAAATGTTGCACCCTCCACGGGAAAACACGCAATTCAGCAGGGTGAGGCTGCTAGACCCATTCTCTCTACTGACTGGACACAGGTTCATCCCAAGGCAAGAACTGTGGGTCAGAACATGACTCCTTATTTCAGATGCTGTTTTTAAAAAGATTTATTTTATGTGTGTTTGTGTCTGTGTGAGTGTGTGCTTTGTATGTGCATGCCTGTGTACACATGCAGAGGCCATAGGCAGGTGTTGGATCTCTCACAGTTAATGTCACAGGCATTACGGGATGCCTTCCTTGCTTAAGGGTGCTGAGTCCTAAAGTCCAGTTCCTACATGTCAGCTACTGCACCGACTCTTCAAACATCAAGTGCTAAATTTCATTACAACACAATACACAGTACTGTCACTTCCCTGTGACTTAGGCAATGGCACCTTTGATGCTTGAAGACACTGGGTTATTGTCAATTACACTCTTATCCAAAGCTAAATGTTTAAGAAAACAAAAACCTGTGTTTACATACTAGTCAGAAAAATATATCGTGTCCCTAAAAATAAAATCTGTAAGTTTTACACTAAATTTCCTCTTAAATGCCTTTCATAAATATTTTGATTCCTTCTCATTAACAAAGAATTTGAGTAAGATAAAGTGGTACCAGCTCACTGAAAAGGTCCTGGTAATATGGAAGCCAATACTACAGAATCTGAGATAAAGTTTAAATGATGTTAACAAGCTCCAAACTGAAGGCAGATAGATAATGGTGTCTTTCCAGAAGGTGAGAAAAACACTTGACAGAAGGCTGCTTTGGTTTCAATTCATCAATTGCTTCTGCAGGAAGAGCCGGCCACTTACAGCAGCTTCCAGGGGTTATGTGGCTGCTTATGTCTCACTCTACTCCATAAACAAACCAAAATGTACCAAGACACAAGCAGACACCAGAACCTATTTGATGAACACTGGTGCTATAGGGGTTTTAAAAAGGTTCACACTACGCACAGCTGAATTTCTCACCAAATTTATAGTGGTCATGACACTTGTTCCACATAGTCACATGTAAGGAACACACTGTGAATGCACCTCCCATGGGGACAGCCAGGCACAGCATCACTAACCATAGGTTTAGATTACTAGGGAAAAAAAAGAAAATTGAGGGAATTGATCAATTATACAAAGAAGTGGGGTTAATACCTGGGGTGGAAGCCAAACACTGTCATAAACAGAATGTCAGAAGTCCTTAGATTCCACTAAATCCATTATATCCACTAAATGTCTCTGAAAAAGAGAGCCTTAGCAGCAATCACCATGGAGACCACATGTTAGACTGAGGGAAGAAATGGCTTAGGCCAGTTTGACAGAAGAAAAAGCATGGAATAAATGTAAAAGAGAAGTATTTGCTTCTATAAGGAAGTGAGCATGGGAGCTCCGCCAGGGGTTTAGAGAACATGTGGACTCCATTTCCAAGGACATAAAGATACCATGCTTGCTATGGAGAGCAGGCTGAGATGGAGACGGGTGGCTAAGAATGATGCCCATGAGAGGCACGTGAGGAGGCCATGGATCACCTCCCGCTGGAGAGTCAGATTAGAGCAGAGCACAGGAGATGGCTAGATGGGGGAGCCATCTTAGAACCTCCAGAACTTTGTTGAAGAGAAACACATGGAACCCCTAGTGTTTAAGAAAGTAAAGTCACTGAACAGGGTACTAGCATGTTCTGGGGGTCTACAGAACAAACAACTTCCTGTTGAACCTCAGGCCCACTGTACAATAAGATAGAGGTATATTGGTCAATTAGCATAAATTATTTGCTTAAAAATTGGTAAGGAAAAAGATAACACCTTTCACACAGTCAAGCAGATATGAAGCAGGGATCTATCTTCTCATGTGGGTGTTCAGGATTTTGTTCCTTTTCTGGTCAACCAATCTATCTTCACTGTTCTGGTATATTGTGAACTCCTCACCAAATGATTGACAGTAGCTCCCCCTAAATAACTTGCACTCCCCCAAGAAATGGTAACAAGGGAATTTCCTTTAGTCCTAGTGATTTCAGTATGGCATTACCAACACACTTCCCCCTTAGGTAAGTATTTAATTATTAGATTTTTTGTGAGCATGAGTAAGTAAAACCTGAACCAGGAAAGATGGTGAGGGGCTGGAGAAAGGACAGTGACATGCACCCTGGTTGATTTTTTTTCCCCCCATGAGATACATTCCAGGGATGCAGCTGAGAAGTATGATTTAAACCAGACCATCGGGTCCCTGGATGAAACCCCTATCCCTTCCTGCCCCTCAAACTACCCCAGGAAGCCCATCCCCCCACACAGCCCTGTGATTCATGTCCTACCTTGTTTAGAAGTGGTCCTAGACTTAACAATGGATCTCTCTTAGATTCTTTGATTTTACAAGAAGTAAAGCACACCCATCCAACTGTTGGGTTCTGTACTTCTGCTGAGGTATGCAATCAATTCATGGGCTCCTGAAAACCTTATTACAAGTCAGGCTTTGTGTGCCATGTTTCTGCCTGAGCATAGATTAGCATCACTGCTCAGGGCACACTTATGGCAGGCTAGGCTAGCTTCTGTGTTCAGCAAGGAAAGTTTACTTATTAGTTAGCTGCACTTTCATCCCTGAGACAACTTTCCATTTCTGATGGCTATGGTAAGTGGAGGAGTGGAGGGCCAATTTCAGTATTAACAGCTCTCTCAGGCTCTTTTGAAACATCTAGCTCTCTGAAAGCTTTACCTCAGTCAGGCTCCTGCCTGACATGCCTTTCCATCTCCTAGCCAAACTGTGTTCCTCTCCCATTCTATAGTAATTCTAGACTTCTTAAAATGTTGTATCATATCTCATTTTATTTGATGTGCATTGTGTGTGTCCAGTGCCTGTGGAGGCCACAACAGGTTGGTAGTAAACCACCATGAGGATGCTGAGAAGCAAACCTAAGTCCTCTGGAAAAGTAGTCAGCACTCAACCATCGAGTCATCTTGCCAGCCTGTAATCATGGACTATTTTATACTCAATCTTGTACCTCATCCAAAATCCCAGCTACCTCCCAGAGGCACCAGACAAAGAAAGTGGAGGGGATAGTGGTCCCATGCTCCAAGAGAAAGTACATCAAAAGAACAAGAATGAAGGCTTTCTTAGAGTTCTTTATACAATTTAAGTTCCACAGTAAGGGCACTACTATTCCAGCATCTTAGCAGTCCTCTCAGAGCTACGGGCTTCACTGATTACATATAACCATGATAGCACGCATGGAATCAAAATGACCTGTACCAATTACCCTGAGGGTCTTTCTTTTTACTCTGTCCAACTTGAACATTTAATCTAACCCATTAGCCCTCACTCTACACACATACTCCCCTCCCTCTGTGGCAGAACACTGGGGGGGGGGGGGGAGCACCACATTCCCAGTCTCCTATCCCCAGCACTGCCCTCTACCACCTGTACAGAATTATGACTGCTGCCATCTTTGAGTCCTCCAAGGCAATGGTCCCATCTCTACCTCTGCAAGAAGCCTCTGGGTTCTTACACATTCAGACAGCTCTGAAGACAGACCACCAATCACATTTTAATAACCAAAAGTCTATTGGTATCCCATAAAGAACTTGAACAAAGAAGAAAACCTACTGATAATAAAAATTTGGGAAAAGCTTTCCATTAATTTAATTCAGTGAGATGAATGAATGGTCTATGAGGCCTTCTGACACAAGCCTCTAATTCTCAGCTTCTCAGAAGAAGGGATTTCAAATCCAGGGCCAGCCTGGGCTACAAAGTGAAGTTTAAGTCCAGACTGGGCTAGCTCCAGACATTCTGGAGAAGTACTTAGTCAATCTGAAACAAGAGCCAGGTCTAACTAAAAATAATCAATTCCTTAGAAAACTCTTCAACCTGTAAACATTAAGTATAGTATTATACAATACCAGCATGTAAGTGCTCTGAAAAAAATCAGCTCACCTAGTTCCTAGTCACAAAAAAGAATGTATGTGTGTACATGTATCTACTTGTGTGTGAATGCCACATAGAAACAGAGATCGGCCTTGAACATCATTCCTCAGATCCCAACCATCTTGGTTGGATGGTTTGGGGACAGGCTCTTTCATTGGCCTGGAATCACCAAGTAGTGAGGTTGGCTAGACAGCAACTGCCAGACAGAAGCAGGTATCAACAGTACTACAGTGCCTGCTGTATGGGACAGCACCCATGCTAAGAACTAAGGAGCCACTTTGGGGACAGCACCTCACCTTTGTCTTCAACCACATGCTCCTAGTTCCTACCTCCTGCTCAAAGGGACTCTGTGAGGATTACTGATGCCTGGGAGACCTTTCATCTCTGTGGATGAAAGGTGCTAATGAAGGTTTGTAGAAAGCACTCCTACTCTGCCCTGTGGGAAGGTTCCCAGCTCCTCGGAGGGTGTCTTCTGCAGGGAGCAAAATATGCCGTTTGAAGTGGAAATCACTATAGACTTTTAATTAGGGGAAAGTGGGGGTAGCTTGCTATTAATCAGAGACCAGCAGTCCTGTAACCCTGATTTTTCCTCAGCTGCCCTGGTGGCCATGACCTTGAGGCTCATTTCCTGTGATGTAAATCTAGGTGGCACAAAGCCACCATGTGACACAGGGTTCACATGAGGGGAAATCAAAGGGATACAGGAAAGCATGCGTATAACATTAGTGTCAAGTGGCTCAAGGCCTTCTAGAGACGTATTTAGCCAACTAGAAACAAGGAAAGCAACAGGCAGATCTACAAATAGGCCATGCTTTAGGAAACCCTTCAGCCTGTAGCGTTCAGCATAAATTTTAGGCATAATATCAGTGTGTGAGTGATGCACAAAAATAAGCTGACACCAATCCTAGCCACAAATAAGGACTTACATGTGTGCATGTGTGTGTGTGTGTGTGTGTGTGTGTGTGTGTGTGTGTGTGTGTGTGTGTGTGTAGGGCATAGGCAAGGCTGTCCAGTCATCCCTCTGTCTGTCTGCCCAGCACTGGGATGGCAAGCATGCACCCTCCCCCATACCCAACTTTTTTACATGGGGCCTAATGGATCAAACTCAAGCCCTCACACTTGTATGGCCAGAGATTTTGGACTGAGTCATCCCCCCAGCTATAACTAGGGATGGACTTCAGTGCAGTTGATACAGCCTTAGGAACATTTTTGTCTGTCACCAATGTGAAATTAAGAAAAATTGTAGTCCATCTTTTCAAGATTTTTATGGTTGTGTGTGTACCATAGCACACATGTGGACTCAGAGAACAACCCTATGGTTGGTTCCCTCTTTCAGTCTTTAAGTGTGCCCCAGAGATCATATTCAGGCATTAGGATTGCATGGCAGATGCCTTTACCTGCTGAGCCAAACCACCTTGCAAGCCCCCCTCTATGTAATGTGTTGAAGCTGCCTCCTTCATCCCCATTCACTCTTGAGTCCCAAATCCCAAACCTCAGTTTCCTTTCCGAGTACCTGTGTCTTCATTTCTTCCTAAGAGGTACTCAGGTTCCTTGGGGGCTTCTTGCTGGTCCCCACCTCTGCAGTTTTGATACCGCCTTTGGGGGTGATGGTTTTCACTATCATTGACCATAGCCTCCTCTCTATGACTTCTCTCTCAGCCCTAGACCTATGAATCTATCTACTGAATATGTTGCCTCCAAATCAACATGATGTGAACATGACTTCCTAACCCCACTCCCAGATAACCTGACTCTTCCTCTGTTTACCAAATGAAGGTAATGATTCTTCCTTCCAGCTGGCAGAGAAGATAGACACCCATCAATTATCCTGGGTCTGCTTCTACTTTCCCTCATCTTGCGCATCAAGGCAGTTATTAAATCCCACAATTTCTACTTCCTAAGCTTCTCTTTTATATATGTAGAAATATTTTATTGCATGTATTTCTTTATTTGGGTGTAGGTGTGAGTAGGTGGATGCATACATGTCATGGCACGCATATGGAGGTCAGCAGATAACGAATGGGAGTCAAGTTCTCTCCTTCTGACAAATGGGTCCTGAGGATCATTGACTCCGGATGTCAAGCTTGGGGGCAAGTGCTTTTACCCACTAAGCCATCTTGTAGCAAGCCCTGCTTCTTGAGCACCTTCTCCACTCACTGTATCCATTCAGACTCATACAGTGACTCCAGAGCTGCCTCTACTGTTTCCTACTAGAGTTTTCCCTACCTGTCCTTACCCACATCTCCCACCATAGCATCAGAAGAAAATTCTAGAGCATCAATGCAATCACATTGTGTTCCATCTTCAAATGTCCACTGTCTTCCATGCCTTTCTCTTTAAACCCTACACTTCCCTGGTGGGTAGCACAGACATCTCCTCCAGCTTCTCACACAGTACTTGGAATTGATGTCCTATTACAAACTCCAAATGCTTCTGTGACTTCAATTCTCTGAAATGTTCCCCACAACCTTGACAACCGAGCACATCACTCTTCAGTCTCAGAGCTAACATGATTGCATGAAGCATCAGTGAGGGGTGGGGTGGTGTTAAGATTATCAAGAGATGCTTGCAGAGGAATGAGAGCTTAGTGAACAAGGATGCAGAGTCGGAGCCAAACAGGAGAACAGACTTCACGAGAAGTTTCTGGATTTTCTGGAGATACTGGACATTTCCCAGGGGAAGCAACAATAGCTCAAGTGGGTGTTCTTTGCAATTGAAAGGGAAGGAGACCTCAGAGATGCTCAGAGGTTGACTGTAAGAAGCTAGGTAATCCCACCAAAAGACTGCCTAGATCAAGGGAGGACCTAGAGCTTTGCAGAGGCAGAAGCTCTGGACATCGGTGGGTGTCAGAACACAGTAACCCTTTACAGTGTGTAATAATGTGTCATATGTGTAATGTAAAATGCAAAAAATCAGCACCCTCTGTGCCACACTTTAGTTCCAGACTCTGGGACTCTACAATGGCTGTGGACATGCTGCAAAACCCTTCTGTAATACTTCGTCTGACAAGTCCACACATCTAGCAGGATGAACAATCTGTACGGGAACATCAGCTAACCGACTGAGCTTTACCTCAACGGAATAAGAACATATCAAGAAAGTATACAAAAAATGTTGTTTTCCCGCCAAAGTTTCCAAGTTTATTGTTAAAATCCGAGCCTGTTTTCCAAGTCTGAAATTCAAGCTGGTTATAGAGGAACAAAATGAAGGGGGAACCCAGGCCAAAAGAGAAGAAAGACACACCAGAGACACAACACAGAGCACTGAAATCCATATACAAAAGACTTGCAGCAAAAATTTGTTTGAACACACAGAGAAAGAGAGAGAGAGAGCTTAAAACTGGGGTCTACAATTTGCCCTTGCTCTAGGCCTTCCCAGTTTCCAATAATAAACAACAAAATTAAGAAAACAGAAATAAACAGGAACCTGTCAGGAGTGGCACCTATGATTATGAGAAGGCTTCAGAGGGGTTGCTAAGAGTCTCTCACTTTGAAAGGTTTCCAGATATGACAACACCCCTTGTCTTCCAACTATAAACACTGTCAGCCTGCACCCTCTCAGTAGGTCCAGCTGGCTATTCCGAGGTCCTAATGCCTGCCTGATACCACCCAGTGGCCCCACCAGTGTCTCTCAGTCAAACATCGGTTCCTCTCCTGGGCATTAACTCAGTATTTTTTACACAGAAGTAAAAATTATACTTAGCCCTTCAGGGGAGAGAAATGTTCCGTAGTAAGAACAGATTCATGACTTTTATTTAAAATAACCAGGTCACGGGCTTTGCATAGCTTAAATCTAAGTAAACATGCAAAAAAAAAAAAAAAGAAGAAGAAGAAATGGACTGAAAGTGCATTTATACAAAAATAAGATTTTACTAATATCCTATTCTGGAGACAGGAAGAAAGGAAGGAAGCAACAAGTATGGAAGGGAACCTAGGGGAAGGATAACCAGAAAATCGGGGAGGGAGGGAGGCCAGGTGAGGTGGAATCCTTACCTCAAGAGTGAGCAGACGTGGGGAAAATCTAAACAAATGACTTGTTTCTTTCCAAGCTGGTGAACACAAATTGCTAACTGCAGCCGTGCAGCACAATTATGTAACTTATTTCTTCCATTCAAACTCGATCTCCACCCTCCACATGAAATTACTCAAAAGCCTCTGGCTCCATTGATCAGCAGTTGGCTACGGTGTTACCATGTCCTTCCGACTCCCTTCCCTGAGACATGCTGCTGGGCACAGGCCCACTCACACTCCAGTTGGTTCTGGGCCAGACCAAAAGTTCTGGAGAAGTCAAATCGTCAAATTCCAGCTCCAGCTACATTCACAATTCATAATTGAGGCACAGGCAAGCCAGAGCCATAAACCTAAATACACCAGGGTTTGTTTTTCAACGTTTCTCAGACTACACAATTAAGCTATGCAGTTTTTATGTCCGAGAGGAAAGCTAGACTCTGAATTTGCCTAGAATTTCCACTTAACTCTTATGTAGAAGGCATTACACTTTATCTCATTCTAATATTCACCAACAACCATACACACCTATTCTGGCAAAAGGTATCTTTTGAATAACACTGAACATGAAAAATAAAAGCATCTTCTAAAAAGTTAGAAGTAAATTTGTCAGTTATCAACAAAACCCTATCAGCAAGACTGTTAAGCTACTTAATCATTTCCTATTATTTGGAAAGATTGTGCACTTTGCAAAGCTATACAACACTAACCGATGGTTAACAAGGTCACCCTGGTCCATCCTCTGGCCCAAAGCAATCTGGGTCTTCCTGGGATAATCAGGCAGGATTCCACAGAAATCCTCGGCCATAATGATCCATTTATTCCCATCTGCACAACGTCTGTTTTGTCTTACAGCCTTTTTTATTCTTAGCTGTCATTTAACTTTATTGCCTCCCATCTGAATGCAAGAGATGTGCCTACAGTCATTAATGTACACATATAATATAACCCTGCCCACCACCACCACACACACACATCAACACACACATGTCGACACACATACTCCATTCTTGGGAATTCAGTAAGAATGTGGTATAAACAATTAGTTGACCACCCTATGATGATGGATTGCTGAAACACTGCCTTTCAGTCATGGAAAAAATAAAATAAAATAAAAGCACTTAAAGTATCGTTTACAGTGTGTTACGGAACTCTTGCTACTACATTCCTAAATTTTGAATCACGACCCCTTTCATTAAATTATGTTGCCTTCCCACTAAATCTGAGCCTGCTATTTTCTTTACAAAAACACTACAAGTCACATGGCTAGGAAAAACTTCTTTGTAAGTCACATATCTGATACAAGATGTTTACACAAAATACATATAAGGAGTTGTTAAAAAGTAGCTGGGTTTGGTGGTGCAAGCCTTTAATCTCAGCATTCAGGAGGCAGAGGCAGGCAGATTATTGTGAGTTTGAGGTCAGCCTGGTCTACAGAGTTAGTTCCAGGACAAGTAGGGCTATACAGAGAAACTCTGTCTTGGGGGGGAAAAAAAGCAATAAGAAAACTAACAACCAACAAGATTTCAAGAGAAATAGGTACATGTGGAGATTAGAGAGAAAAAAGACCCAGGAGTTAAGAGAACTGGTCACTCTCGCAGAGGACCTTTTTTTCTGTTCCCAGCACCTATACAGTAGCTCACAACTGTCGGTAACTCTAGTTCTAGATGTGGTGGTACAAGCCTGTAATCCCACAACTCAGGAGACAGGCAGGAGATGCTTCATACACCTGCGGCTACTCCAAACTACATAGAAACTATGAGGCCAGCCAAGGCTACAAAGCAAGATCCTGCCTCAAGAAAACGCAGAAAAACTAAAACTATAAGAGCGTGTGTGTGTGTGTGTGTGTGTGTGTGTGTGTGTGTGTGTGTGTGTGTGTAACTTTATATACCTTAGAATTGCTGAAGCAAAAATGACAGCAGCTGGTTTGAAAAACAGGCAGGCACAGGTTCAGAGTCACAGACAAACAGGATAGAAGACATGGGAAGCAAGAAGGAGAGAATTCAAACCCGGGCTCTCTCTTGGTATTAAATACACCAAGGGGAAGTCTTTATTTTTTTTCTCTTTAATTCCTTAATTCATCACTGAGGCACATTGGTAACTTGGAGTTTATTTCTAACAAGTTTAATACACACACACACACACACACACACACACACACACACACACACACACACACACACACACACACACCAGATAGACTTAGTGGCCTATGCCTTCAATTCCAATACTCAGGAGACTGAGGCAGGCAGATCTCTGTGAGTTCAAGGCCAAGATAGTGGGACCCTCTCTCACATAAACAAACAAAAAGAAAAACCAGTCAGAGTGCCAGGGATCTCAGGATGAAGTAAGGCAATAAAAACAAACAGGGGGCAGGGAGATAGCCCAGTAGGTGTGAATATTTACCACTCCAGCCTGAGAACCTGAGAACAGATGGAAGATCACATGCACCCATGTAGACAGGTGTGACTATGCATGTGCCTCTAGCTCCCCACACATGGAGGGCAGACACAGACTTGCCAGGCTTGTTAACCAGCTTGTTGAGACAGAACAGGTAAGCTCCAAGTTCAATGAGAAACCCTTTCTCAAGGTATTGAGACAGAGAACAATGGATGAGGGCACTGGACACCTTCCTCTAGCCTTTGCATCACACACACACACACACACACACAGAGAGAGAGAGAGAGAGAGAGAGAGAGAGAGAGAGAGAGAGAGAGAGAGAGAGAGAGCAATCCCACAAATGGATGTCATCACCTCGCTGGAGTGGAAGAAAGAAGCTGGTCCAATAACTTTACAATCTGATATTCTAACCAGATACTGTACACCAGGAACAGAAAAACAAAATTAAAATGACCAAGTGTTTGGTGACAGCCCAGCAGCCACCAGGGTGCCAGCGAATGGCCATTCTGATGCTGATTCACACATTTATAGGAATGGACAGATGTGTAAAGTGAAGATGAAGAGAGCCCAGACTTCACTGGTTTGGGAAGGTGTTTGTACAGAAACGTGGCTCTTTCTGATATGGACGAGGACCACGGGGTCTTGTTCAGGTTCCTCTTTCTACTTCACCATCACCATGAAAGGAATACACCAAAAGCCTAGAGGATGCTGGCCCAGGAACCTACACTCAATTTTTATATCCTTAGGAAGTGTGCTCTGGAATGGTCAGTGATCCAGACAAATTTCTTCTAACACAGAACACACCCAAGTAATGACTCCCCAAGAGAAGGAAATGGCCCTGGTCTACAACTGTACAGCCAAAAACCATGTTCCAGCCACAAAATGTTCTCATCCATCCCTCACCAGGACTATGAGAAATAACAACTGAAATCATTTCTTCAGCATGAGCACAGGCTACAAATTAAACTCAGGTCCGTAATTAAATGGCAGCCCTTAAGATACACATCCCTGACTTCCCTTCCCAAATGTCACAGCTCACAAATTGAATACCCAGGGGTTTTCTGAAGTAACTTTATAATAAATGTATGCTATCTGGGTAGTCTGGCTAATAACAACAGGTTCTCTGTTACACAGTTCCAATTGCTCATCTTATAAAGATATTGTTTGTGTAACATGGAAAGCCTATCATAACTGTGCAAACTTACAGTGTGCCACTTCCAAATAATTACCCAACTTCCTCTTTGTTTATATTGAGTTCTCCTGCCCCCACCTCTACCTAAGTCTATCTCTAAGATTGACTCTGGTCACACAGAGAAATTATAAGTGTATTAAAGGCCTGGCTTTCACTCAAGAGACTTCTGTGAACCTCAAGGAATGAACTCCTTTCTGACTAGAAAGAGTGTGGATGCCATCTAAGTGATACAAAACGGTGACTCATTGAATTAAAAAGTTCCTCAGAGGTTCATGTATTTGAATACTTGGTCTTCATATGATGGCACCATTTGGGGAGGTTATAAACACATTACTTGGGTGTGTTCTGTGTTAGAAGAAATTTGTCTGGATCACTGACCATCCCAGAGCACACTTCCTAAGGATATAAAAATTGAGTGTAGGTTCCTGGACCAACATCCTCTAGGCTTTTGGTGTATTCCTTTCATGGTGATGGTGTCTTTTAGGATGTGTGGAATCTTGCTAGAGGAATTATGTTACTGAGGATGAGATTTGGGTATGTACAGTTAACCCCACTGCTAGTTTATGCTCTTGGCTTCTTGTGTGACAGACAGCGATCATCCAGCTTCCGGCTCTGGCTACCTCCTGTCCACCTTCCTTTCATTTTGCCCACATACACACCTCACACCACCCCTGCAACTGTAAGCTACAGTTCTTTCTTCCATAAGGTGCTTTCTGGTATTGGCATTTTATTGGCAACGAAAAGCAACTAATGCCAGAGCATTTCAGAGGGCTGCACGTCCCTAAGCTCCCAGAAAGGGACACAGAGCTGACAATAGAAACTCTCTATCAGGCCAGGGACAGCTACATCGCCATGGTTTTTTTACTGCAGATCACACAGGGTGACAAATTAGATTCTTCACGGTGTTTGTTGAATGTAGGCACAGAAGGCATGTGGTACAAAGAAAGAGCCTGTCCATCTAACAGTCACCTGCCAATAAGGACAAACTTCCAAGCTCCAGAGATGTAAGAAGAAGGGTAGGGGGTATCTTAGTTTCCTTAGGTTTTGTTAATGTGATTAAACAAAATATTGTCATAAAAGTAACTTAGGGGAAAAGGGATTTATTATCATAGCAGGGAGTCAAGGCTGATTAAACAGCTGGTTACAGTATACCCACAATCAGGAAGACAGGAGTGAGTATATGCTTCCTTCATTTATGCAGTCCAGGTCCCAGCCAGAGAATGGTGGCACCCACAGAGGATGGATCTCCCTACCTCAAGTAATATAATCAAGATAATCTTCCACTAGATGCCCTAATGTTTCTCAAGTGACATTAGATTCTATTAAACTGTCAGTGCTAACCACCACAGTGAGTTACATTCAGGTGTCACAGGCCTTTGTGCATGAGTCAAGTGACCCCGTGCACCATGGCTCTAGCTTATTAGGACCTATTTTATAGTTTAACTTTTCAAAGAGACAGGCATTCTCCACATTTCTAAGTTATTGAGGAAGAACATAACCATGTTTAGCCGAAAGCACTACCAGCATTATTCATGATTCACTCTTCAGAAAAATAGTCAGGAACCTGCTTTTTGTTGTAAGTAATGAATTATAAAGTGAGACTGAGGCAGGCATATCCCTTAAGGCTCCAATTTCAAGGCCAGAATGAGCTGTGGATTTAGTAAGGCTCCATTTCAAAAAGCAAAGAAGCCTGTGAATATCCAATATATCAAGTATCACAGTAAGAGAAAACATTTTGACTACCTAAAATGTCACTAAATCAGTGACATTATTTCCATGGTATAATTAAATCACCATGATATACATATATGTGAGTTCTTTTGGGTTCCACATTCTTCCTCTTTCTACCCAACCCAACTTCCTCACAAATCCAGACCAGGCAGACGGCTCTGGGGTACTCAAGCAAGCCTAACAAGTCAAGTTCTCTCCCAGAGGACACACTGAATAATGGGGCATGCATCTGCAACCCCAAAACTCCTACAGCGAGATTGGCGGTGGACATGGAACTGCCGGGGAAACTTTCCTGCAAACTCAGAGACCAGCTAGCCTGGAGAACCGAGAGACCCTGGATCATCACAGCAGGAGAGAATTGACTCCCAAATGTCGCTCTCTGACCCTTCACCTGCATCCTGAGACATGTCAATATATACAAGAACACAATATTTTTCAATAAGAAAGTTCATTTTCCATAATCTTTGGGACCACCCCCTTAAACACATGGCACAGAGGGGACCTGTCACTTCTGTCCAGATGATTTTGTTCAGTTTTTCCTAAGGGATTGAAGTTTGGGAGGAAAAAAGCAGCTGAAAAAAATAAAAATAGAGCAAAAACACCTTTCAGATAGAGTTGGAGGAAAGCACAGTGGTTTAGGAGGAAGATGCTGGCCTTGGAAGCCGGGATCTGGGTCTCACCTCCATTGTACTCCAGTCTACTCCATAGTAATAGCATGTCTTTGCCATGGGACAAGTTATTAAGTCCTTATTCTCTCTCTAGGGAAAATAGATGTGGAGAATAAAGCCCATCTGGATTGCTAAAAGACACAAAATGGCAAACACACAGGGCTCTAGCGCTAGACAAGCTGATCCCTGACACCAGTGCATCCAGGGAAGGAGGCAGAACACCACTCTAGGAACCCTTTGGGGGTGTATGCAGTGTGCCTTCATCAGCAAAAGCTACCCAGGCTGGCCAGCACCATCCCCTCACAATCCACTGTAGGCCACTGGTTTGCCCTTGTCTCTGTTTTCCACATACTGTCTTAGACATGCCCTTCAAACCTTGCCCTGGTTCCTCCTGCCTTTCCTGGTTTTCCACAAACGTAACATTAGTTGCCCCGTGGCCATTTACTTCAAGTCGGGGCAACTCCTTCCACTCTCCTGTTCCAAGTCAGTCTCTCTGATGACCGTATGCACAAAATGAAATGAAAAGATTGGGCTGAAACCCAGTTACTGCCTAACCTGACCATGTGAGAATTCTAGCATGTGGTTCTTGAACTGTGGGTCCTGACCCCTTGTGTGTGTGTGTGGGGGGGGGGGTTGTGGCGGAAGGTTGTCAAATGACCCTTTTCACAGGCAGGGGTCACCAAAGATCATTGGAAAACACAGATACAGTTACAATGCACAACAGTAGCAAAATTACAGTTATGAGGTAGAAATAAAAATGATTTCACAATTGGGGGGTCACCACAACATAAGGAAGAATATTAAAGGCTTGCAGCACTAGGAAGGTTGAGAAGCACTGCTCTCCAGTAAGAATGAATCAAAAGGAGACTGAAGAGGGATGAGTGGGTGCATGAGGAATAGATCCAAGCAGTAGGGCTGACTACAATGGGAAACCTCTGGACAAGGTAACATTGGTAGTTACTCTTCAAGTAACTCCTCAGAAACCGCACCTCTGGTCTCATTGACCAAAGAAAAGGAGGTTCCTTGTAAATCCTCTGAATAATGAAACTTGAGGAGCCACTGAAATCATAGCCCTGGATGTTAGTAAGATGTGTAAATGTTCCCATGTCTTGAGAAGCCAGACTCACTGTGGGTTGTTTGTTCCTTGTTCTAAGTTCAGGACTCTTTTTCCTTATAATCCCCAGGCTTAACTATACCTTAAGATCTTTACTGAATAAATTCCTAACTTTACTTCAAAAACACAAGTGTTAAAGAGCCCTAGTCCAGGCCTTGAAGATGGCTCAGCAGATAAAGTTGCTTGCCGCCAAGACTGGCTACTCTAAATCCATCCCTGGAAACTGTATGGTGGGGGAGAGAAACATGTCCTGCAAATATTCCCCTGACCTCCACATATGCGTGGCATTCACACACACACCCCATACACACTGATACTCACACACACTGACACTCACACCCACACTCACACACATTGACGCACACACACTAAGACACACTGACACACACACCCACACACTGATACACACACCAACAACTGACACCCACACACCCACACACTGATACACACACACCAACATACTGACACACACATCCACACACTGACACATGCACCAACACATTGACACACACACACAAATAAATATTTTAAAGAAAGAATCCACCTATGTGTTCATGAAAGAAAAGAAATCATTGTAACAAGTGACAGAAAAACAGTTGTTCATTACAAACCTAACTAGGTTTAGGTTGTTATAAAGGGCGTTATCTCATGCTACATCCAGACCATCCTGTAGTTTTCTGAGATCTGAGATGGTGGCATGGTCCATAATTAAAATCAGTAAGCGTACACAGTCTGATAACTATTATTTAGCAGATTATTTTGTTTTAGAAGTTCCCACTCTCTTCAAAAACTGTGCCCTTAAGCAGTTACATTGCTTTGGTTTTTTAAAAAAACTTAAGTATTAAAATAAGCAAAGATCACTTTACTAATATTATCTTAACTCTAAGGTAATAATCAGTTTTTATGGAGAACTGTATCCAAACTGATCAGAAGACTGAAGTAGGAGAATCAGAAGTTCAGAGCCTGCCTAGGTTACTCAGCAAGACCCTGTCTTGAAATTCCGAAAACATACACAAAGGGCGAGGGATGGAACTCATGGTAGAATACTTACCTAAGCATGTACAAGGACCTGGGTACAATCCCCAACACTGGAAAAATTTAAAAGCCAGTTATTAAAGAAAAAAGGGGGGGGCTGAGGATATAGCTCAGGGGTAGGAGGCTTGCCCAGCACCCACAAAGTTCTGCTCTGAATTCCATCCACTGGACAGCAAGGGAAAAGTTTTTTTAGTCAAATTAATGCCAGGAGGGTTTATTTTATGCCACAATGTAACAATGTAATATTGTTACCTACGGAGGACAGCTTTAGACACTCTGAGCCCAGTGATGGTCTCACCTTAACTTACAGAGGGAAAGCAGTATGCTGAGAAAGTGTCTGTTAAAACGACCAAGGCCACTCAGAGCTTCCAGAGAAAGCTCTCAGCGTGCTGCTGTCTCTTATCAAGGCATATTTTTAAAATACATTTTTTGCCTTTAACTATCATCTCCATTTTGGCCACATAAAATTGGATGTTTAGTGTTTCTTTTGTTTGGGGGGCTCTTTCTGTACTTTAGAAAGAAAATTATAAATAAAAGTATCCTGCTTAAGCTAGGGTTAATTAGTCTATTTTCCTTTCCCACTCAACATTTATACCATTTTTTAAAAATTAATGCCCTTTTTAAAGACTATTATTTCAAATTAGAATCATTCTGATAAATGGACCAATTAGAAAAATCTAGGGCTTAGAACAGGTTGTTAAAAATGTGCCCACAACACAAGGATAGCTGCTGTTAACACAACAGACGCGCCAGGACTCAGCTTCAGGCAAAACCATACAAACTTCCCAGCACCAGCCAAAACTAACAATTATCACGGTGCTAATGAGCCATCCCTGGCAAGTCCGCCTTATAACTCAATGGACAAAAGCAGGGAACCCTGTCCCATTATCATTGATTGATTGCTTGCTTGCTTGCTTGGTACTGGGGATTAAACCTAGGGCCTTGCAATGTGTATGCCAGACTAGAAGTTTATACCAACTGAGCTAAATCCCCAGCCCCAATTACATATATAAATATATATATTTAAGACCTAGAGATGGACTGTAGAACAGACCTACTGTGAAACTGTGCATCCCCTCCAGCCTCCAGCAGGTGACCTACCTTTTAAGTCTGCTCTTCCAGAAAAAAAAAAAAGACACACGGAGATGGTTCCCTGTACTCCCTAGGAAGGGTCTGAGGATCAAGTCCTCACCCCTCATTTACACGTGCACTTGGCAGCCAGTCCGAGCCCATAATGCCGCAGCCCTGGTTTCGTGCTGGAACAAGGAACCGGAGGGCCTTTCAAAGACTGCATTAAGGATTTTGAGCTCCCTTTTTGTCCAAGCATGCCCTGCGTGTGTTTGTTGCGCCATTACCACCCTATAAAAATATTATTCTGCAATAATTTAAGCAAAACTCTCCCACAGTCCTTATGCTACCCTTCCCAAACACATCAGAGCCTTCCCAAGTCCTCGTTCCCATTCGAGCTTCCTTAACCTCACACCAGACTGCCGTGGGGGCTTTCTGATGACGGCTTTATCTCAGGACAGGCCAGTTCTTCCAATGCACAGCCCCAACTCCACACTCTTACTGTCATGACCACACTTTTCCATACCTCCGTCTATTTATTGCTGTTTGCACATCTGTGCTGTGCCAGTACCTAATAAGCTAGCAGGGATGTGACTTTGAGACCTTTGCTTAGCTACACAGACACCAAGAGCAACCATTCAGTGTGCAGCTCCACTGTTGGTGCCGAGTAGAACCTCCTATGTATTAGTGGCATTTGTCTGTTCCTCATTCTTTCCTTCATCTCCAAAACCAAACAGAGAGGGGCCAGCAAGATGGCTCAGCAGATAAAGATACTTGCTGCTGATTTTGACAACCTAAGTTTGATCCCCAAAACCCACATGATGAAAGAAGAGAGCCCATTTCCATAGGTTGCCCTCTGGCCTTTTCACATGTACACAAATATTTACATGCACACTCTCACACACTAAATAATGTGACAAATAAATTTAAAGTCATGAACAGTGATGGTAACATGAATAACACCGTGTCCTGCTCTACATTCCTCTCGTGATTTTGGCTTTAGGAGGGAGAATGTGTCCTGCTTGATCTGCATCTCAATGGGCTTCACAGAAGCTTGGGAAAAGGTCCAAAGAGCATTCAAGGAGGAAGGGTCCCTTATTAGGTCTCCCCTCCTCACCAGGGAAGGCTTAGTGTTGAAAGGCTTTCTGGTGTAGAACAGCCTGAGAGAGCTGGCCTCTGGGGTGAATCTCGGACAAGAACAAGCTTAACAAAGCAGTGGACAGGGAAGACTCAACATGGAGAACAGAAGATGGTTACATCCTAAACCCAGACCAGGGGAACCAATCACACTCTTCCTTCCCCCTTCTCCTTTCCAGACCCCTAACAGCCAACTTCTCACATCTGTCAGAACCATGATCTCCACAGAAATATCCCCAGAGCGATATCTCCACAGAGACTCCCCACAGCTGCCTGTGGTTCCCATTGTATCTCTCACCTCACACCCAGTTTCTAATAGGAACAAATCTGAAGTCCAGCTGACAGACACAAAGCCGGGGATACGTAATGGCTGAGACTAAGAAAAGGCAGGTGGTTCATCTTGTGTGTTCCTCCCTCTGTAAAGAAGCCCAATGTGTTGAAAGGAAGTTCCCAGAGACGCCCAAAAATCATGATGAAATACCAGACAGATTCCTCTCTCTCAAGCTCCCCACAGCTGACAGGCCACCTTCCAGATGGAGGCTACAGGGAAGCTAAAGAGAAGCTCCCACCCTCCGGGCTAGTGCTAAAACAACTGTGAACTTTCAAATAAAACAAACAATGTTAGAAACAGGAGAAGAAGCAGTTGCTGGACCACAAAGTCTGAGGAAATCTTGGAGGGGGTGGGGAGATCAAAAGCGGGGTGACTGCAGCCAGGGCTTCAGGAGGTGAGAGAGTCTTCTCCATGGAGCCTTACAGTCAAACTTGGGGCCAGGGAAGGGCATACAGAGAGCTACGGAGTAGGAGTATCTCTGGTGATGTGACAAGGGGCAAAGGCAAGTGTCGTGAGCCCCCAGTGCCCATCCCTGCCATTTGCCTCTCTTTTCTTTTCCCACAAAAAGAGAATCCTTAGAAGCCAGGAGCCACAGCAGGGAAAATGGGCCCATGACTTAGGGAGTCTCTGCGTGTTAGAGAGGGACCAAAAGTTGTTTAGAAATCCTTCCCATTCTCACTTTTCCGGGGGGGGGGGGGGCTCTGACCACTTTCTATGACATCACCAGGGATGGAGAGTCAGTCAGCCTGCTTCTTAAGGCCAGCTTTGGAAACCCCACAACTGCAGAGAAGATCAAAGGCAATTTCAAGCACAAGTAAATAAATATCGGACAAAGTCAGAGCTTGTGAGTTGAGGATATCCAGAGTACAAAATTAAAGGACTACAATGAGCAAGGGGCACACCAGCCCAGGGGAAACATAATGCCGGCCCACAGTCAATAGACAGAAGATAACTGAAAGAAATTTCTAAGGACCTTAGGAAAGATTTTAAATAATATTAGATGAACAAGGCAAGACCAGGCTGCTTTGAAGAAGAGGCAATCAGGGTACTTCATCAGAAGAAGGAAAATGTAAAATGACTATTGAAAAAAACCAGTGGACTTGAGAAATAGAATGAATGATGGAAATTCCCAATGTCACGACTTAGAAGAAAAGATACTGAAAAACAGACAGGAGCAAAGCTCACCATCCCCAGACTCACATATGTGCTCAAAGCTGTAGAAAGAGAGTGGGGTTCAAAGCACATTCCAATAATGGGGGTTCAGAGCACATCCCAATGATGGAGGTTCAGAGCATATCCCAATAATGGGGGTTCAGAGCATATCCCAATAATTGGGGTTCCGAGCACATCCCAACGATGGGGGTTCCGAGCACATCCCAACGATGGGGGTTCTGAGCACATGCCAACGATGGGGGTTCAGAGCACATCCCAATGATGGGGGTTCAGAGCACATCCCAATGATGGGGGTTCAGAGCACATCCCAATGATGGGGGTTCAGAGCACATCCCAATGATGGGGGCACAGTTTCTCCTCTCAACAAGGTGCAAATCCTCCAGCCTAAGGGCTGAACAAACAATTCAGTTACCAAAATGTAGCATCATGGATAAATGGGCTCTGAAGATGAGAAATCCAGGCTTTGGAAATTACAGTTCATTATATGGTCCAGTGGTAACAAAATCAAAGCACAGTTGAGAACATTTCTCTCTGTTCTAGAGGAACATCTCGTAGAATGCTATACATGCAGCCTCTGCATCCATCTTCTGGACAAATAGATAACCTCATCTCCCTGGGTGTTATTTATTTAAACAATCCATTGATGAGAGCCCCCCCCCACCCTGAACCATTACTGGAGATGATACGTAGTGAATATATATACAGGGATATAATGTAAGGTATGTGTCACATGTGCCGTTTCATCCAATAAGCTCAGGATCCTCTTACAACAAGCTATGTCTGCCACCCTGACACAAGTGGCCTGAATGATGTGGGGTGGGTCACTGCTCAAATGAAGGTTCCCATGTCTGGATTCTCCTGATAATAATAAGAAATTGGGAGCAATACATGATCAAAGGCTAAGCTCTTGCTTCCAACTACCTCGTTTGTTGGGCCCACCCCTGGCAGATCTGACTGACAGACCAGGGAAGAGGCCGCTTGTGTGGCCATTCCTAAGGGTCCACTGATGAAGACTTCTGTAGTTGCTCCTGCTCTGCTCCATGAAAGAGGAAGGATGAACCAGCAGAACCACTCCCGTCTGTCTGCAAGGCCAGTGAATTTCTACTCCTGCAGCGTCTCACCTCCTCCCCTATACCATACTGGTAACAGTGTATTTCCTGTGGTGTTAGGGGACCTAAATAAAACTACACAGAAACCTGGCTACAGCAACTGGCACTTCTAAAGTGATCAGAAAAGGTTAATTATTATAAGTACACTTCTATAATTAAAGTATGGGGTATGTAAGCTGTAAACATCAGTGATCCCTAGAAGTAAATAACATTTTTTTTTTTTTCAAATTGACCTGTGACTAACGTCATCTGACAATGGTAACGTCTCAGTGGTTCTCAACCTTCCTAACACTACAACCCTTTAATATAATTCCTCATGCTGTAGTGACCCCCCCCCAAGCATAAAGCATTTCACTGATATTTCATAACTATAAATTTGCTAATGTTATAAACTATAATGTAAATATCTGATATGTGACCCACAAAGGGGTCTTGACCCACAGGTTGAGAACCATTGCTTCAGATAAGAGGGAAAATATGTCAAAGAAGCACACATTAAAACAAATCTTACTGTTTGTATTTTAACTAAAGTATTCTAAGGTTATAGCCTAAGGAGCTTATTTAGGGTTTCTATTGCTGTGGAGAGACACCATGACCATGGCAACTCTCATAAGGAAAACATTTAATTGTGGTGGCTTACATTTTCAGAGGTTTAGTCCATCATCATCATTGTGGAGGAACATGGAGCCATGCAGGCAGGCACAGCATTGGAGAAAGAGCTGAGAGTTCTACATCTTCACACACAGAAAACAGGAAGTGGTCTGTCTCACTGGGCGGGGCTTGAGCATATACTAAACCTCAAAGCCTGCCTCCACATTGACACACTTCCTCCAACAAGGCCACACCTCCTAATAGTGAGACTCCCTGGGGGGTAGGGGGAGGCATTTTCTTTCCAATCCACCACAGGAGTGTTTACCAAATACAGTCCACAAGCATTAGGAATTTGTCTGACCCTAGTTGCAAGTGAAAAAAACTGTAACAAGACGTGTCAATTATTTTTGAACTAACTTCTTAAAAAATGTTTCCTTTTCTGCAGATCACAGAAGGTTGGACACAAAACCCTTCTTTCTTCCACTCTATTCTACCTATATGTCTTTTTCTTCCTACTACACCCTTTCCTCTTAAGTGTGGAGCCAACCCAAAATAATCATACCAAATCCAAACCCTTGGAAAGTCAGACAAACTTTGAATTTTGGTTTTGGTTTGTTATTGTTTTTCAATTTTCTGAATGTGTGACTGTGTGTGTACACTCACATGTGTGCATGAAACACACTCATGTTGTGTGCCATAGCAAACGGAACTTCCAAGCTTTCCTCCCTGATACAGGGACTCTTCACAGCTATGCAGCAGGCCAGCTTCCCCTCAAGCTTCTGGGCATCCTTCTCTTCACCTCCATATTCCCCTAGGAGCCCTAGGATGGCAGGTGTGTTCGAGCACTGCCTGTCTGGCTTTTGATGTAGGTTCTTGGGATCTGAAGTCAGGTTATCGACGAGCCCTTCACCCACTGAGCAATCTCTCCAGCCCCCCAACTTCATTCCCCTAGCTACTAAAAGAGTCTGAGGAACCGAGGAGCCTCTGCAGACATAAACAAGCTTTATAAAGTTCTACTTCACAAAATCTGTGAAAATTCAAGAAAAACTTTTCTCAACTATTTTCCATCAGCCACGTAGTGTGAAATAGCATAGAACTACTCCTTCAAACAGGGGGTTTACCTGGGCTAGAGAAGTTGATTCACACTCTTAACTTATGAATCAAATCCTGACTTTGTTCAAGAAGTGACGATACATTTGGCAAGAATGATGCTTAATCTTTTCTTTGACCAAGGGGCAGTCTGGGTGTTAAAAGCCATGACCTAAAATCAAAGCCCCAGCTAAACTGGAAAGCCTGAATAGTAGCAGTCTACATCCTACTGGGCATTGCCAGCTCCCTCAGGAAGGATTCTTTGGGGAATACAAAGTGGCAGGATGGGGCAATATCTCAGTTGGTAAAGTGTTTGTTGCAAAAGCATGAGGCTGTGATGCCCAGAACACACTTTAGGGGGCGGAGCAGGCATGAGGGTACATGCTGGTAATCTCACCAACAAGGATGTGGAGTTGGGAACATACCTGATGCTTACAGGTTGCCAGCCTAGACAAAATTTTGAGCTCTAGACCAGTGGGAGATTTCCTCTCAAAAGTCAAGACGGATACCTATGATTAACCTCTGACCTACACACACACACATATAAATACACACACAGGATAAGCACATGCTTCGATTGTTTCTCTTGACTTTCATAGAACTAAACAAGCATAACTGTACTTCTGAAAGCTCCATCTCTCTTAGAGAAAAAAGGAAATCAAAAGAGAGAAGAAATGACCTCCTCTTAAAGGTGAAAAGCACTCTGCCAGCAACCAGCCCAGGTGCCCTCCATGCTGCTCCTCTGTCTCAGAGTTTCCGCTGGCATTCTGGACTTGATCCCACTGAGTCCATCTGGTCCCTAAGTGGTGCTCTGGATGATAACAATTCCCTCACAAACACATTAAAGTCTAGAGCTGCAAGAAGAATTCCCAAAGGTAATGAGATTATTCTAATCTCTGATTGATGAACTATTTATCTAAGTAAGGAAACAGATAGGAAGACTATTTGGAGAGGGAGTAAAGATGAAAACGTAATTACTGCACAGAGGAGAGTGCATTATGCATCGTCTTTGACACCAGAATACCTCAAGGTCATAATTACCATGGAAATTTTAGTCTATTTCTCAGAAAATGCTTCTAAAATTGTATAAAGCAGCCTTCTAGTCAAGAGACTCAAAGTTAATTGGTTTTGGTCAAAGGTCACTTTGTAATACTAAACTACTGTACAAATTATTGCCAAATGGAAAATTGAAAGAAAATGGTTAAATTAAACATGGACTGTAGTTGGGTTTAAATTGTATAAACCATTTTCCATTCCTAGTACCTTCCCAACTACGTGTCAAATCTTCTCAGTGTAGCACATTTTTTCCAAACCTTTGCTTCTGAGAATAAGCCTCAGAGGAACAGCACACTACAATATATAAGTCACATACTATAGTATATAAGTGGTCCTTTATTCTACCTCTCATTTTGGAACAGAAACAAGTTATATCTAACTAAGAAATCTTAAGCCTCAGGGCTCCTTTTAAAGCCTGGGAAGGGTCCCAACAATGTGCTTGTAACAAATCTTGCTATAGAATCCAGAAGAATGGTCTTTTGTATACTGTTTCTTAACCATCCTCCCCCCAAATTATATGACTTTGAGAGCCAACAAAATGTGGGTCCCATAGAAGAAAATATTTGAAAACTATATTCCTGACAAGATGTTCACATCCAGAATACATAAGCAATTCCAAACATAAAATGGGGGGGGGGGGGAACGAGTCTAAAAAACCACAACCTGGTTATCAAAATGGCAAACTAGATAAGGGTGCTTACTACCAAGCAATGACCTGAGTTTTATTCCTAGAACCCACATGGTATAGGAAGGGAAATGACTTCTGCATATGCATATACATATACACATATATGTGCAGATACACATATAAATGTAGAAAGCAATAATTTAATAGGGCAAGGCTTCATCATTTATAAAGAAGACATTCAATTGGCCAGCAGGTGTATTAAAGCACACTGCTAGCATCACCACTAACATCACCCTAACCAAAGAAAGGCAAGTCAAAACCACCATTAGCCATCATCCACTGGAGTATAAAAGCTTATTATCAAAAATAAGCAAAAAAATTAAAGCCCACACACTGTTGTTGGGATCACAAACTAGTACAGCCATGTAGAAAATAGTATGGATTTAAAAAAAAAAAAAAGGACAGTATCCTCAAAATTAACAATAGAACCACCCTACAGCCAGTAATTCTACGGGTATATCCAAGAAATCATTGGGACAAAGAGACATCTCTGTTGGCATAGTCACTGAAGTCTCAGTGGGTCAGAGACATCTGTGTTAGCCATAGTCACTGAAATATCATCCATGATAGCTAGAGATTACAAATCATCTGTGAATAGTGGATAACAAATACATACCACATACGCATGATGAATGCCATGAAAAAAAAAAAAGAGAGAGAGATCCCGTCATTCACAGCAGCAGGAATGGAGCCCGAAATCGTTAAATAAGCCCGGCAGAGAGTTATGACCACACATACCTGCTCACACAGAGAACACAAAAGCCCTAATCTCATAGCAGGCGGTGTGCAAGGATTCTCTCGGCCTCTCTCTCCTCTGCCTCCTGCACCTGTCCACAAGGCACTCTAATAACACAGGCAGCGCTGAGAACAAACTCCAGTCCCCTTTATCCCAGATCTGCCTGAGGGGAGAGAAGGACAGGAGAGGCAACAGCTCCAGGCCCTGCTCAACCAATGGGAGACGGAGGTCAGAGGGCACCAGGGCCTGACATGCTTCTCGCCACAGGTGGGCAATCAGGAAAGACAAGGTCCTGGGATGAGGAACCTTGGAGCAGTAAGAGGCTCCCTTCTCTTCAACACATTATTATTTCCCGGTGTGTGCAGCCTGAGATAAGTAGCTGGGAACCACGCTAAGATTTGCATCCTTCCCTCTCAAAAGATATTTTTACCTTCTTTTTAGTGAGCAATTTTGCCCAAAAGAAAATGTTCGGATCAAGTTTGCTTATTTCATGGCTGGGAAAAGAGAATTCCTCCTTAGTTTCTAAAATGGAAATGGAGGAACAAAGAATTTCTTCTAGTCAAGTAGATACGGCACAAACACCAGCCTTCACGACTCCAGCCAAAAATGCAGAGCAGCGATGGGTATGAAAGGTAAAGAAGATGTCGACAACCGTTTTTGGTGACCCCGCCACATGATGGGAAAGAGTGCTCTGTTCTGGGAGACTGGGAGGGGACAGTGATCTTAGCCCGACCCCACCCACAGGATAACAAAGGCACCAAAAACTTAAAGGCAATCATTCAAACCAGAAAGCTGTAACACATGACTGCCTTGCCCCTGCACCTGCAGCCCCTGCAGCCCTGCACCTGCAGCCCCTGCCAGATAGGAGGCTGAAGCAGGACAATTTCCCTAGAGCAATGCTGCAAACCCTCACTCAACAACACAGACAAATGTAGGGGAGGGAAGAGAAGGGGAGGGGGAGAAAATATGAAGCAGAGAGGGAAAAGGAGGGAGAGAAGAAACTGACCTGGCAGTTTGTTTGTTTTTAAATCATCCAATATCTGTCATGTACGGTGCAAAACTCAGTCATACCATTTAAAGCTCACACTTAAATTTGAGGGAATTATTTCACTGCTCCCATTTTATAAACAATAACATCGGGACCCAGAAAATCAGCCTCGAGTATACACACGTAGCAGATAATGGAGCAAAGGTCGGGGCCTAGCCACTGTGCATTGTAAGCAGCCAGAACATCTCAGAATGATCTTGAACAATGAGAGGGAACAAGGGATAATCTAGGGATGATAACCAGAGAAAAGGGGAGACAGTTTCAGAGGGTGGCAGAAGGATTATGCAAAGCCCCTTGTAGCATAATGTAATGACTTTAAATTTCTAAACCTTCATATACTCCCAAGCTTTAGAAGGAATGAGACCTATGGGATCAACTGGGGTGCTAAAAGGAAATGAAACAAACATGGGTTGGAGGCTCTGGGGGACACAGCTCGGCTGTGGGGGGCCTGCTCAGCCTGCTCAAGAGTGTAGGAGCAGGGACGGCAGGAAGAAGGTATAAAGACATCTGACACGCCTCAGCGCTACCCCCTTCTTCTCCCTCCACCTCTCTCTTTCACTCAAACCTTCTCTAACACACATCAACGGGAGATGTACCATGTGAAATGAATGCACCTTCAAGGTGCCAATTAACCATCTCCTTAACTTTGCACCTAAAAGGCCTACATGGATGCATGCGCTATATATAGAATTTTTCTTTCTTATTCCAGGCAGATTCACCCAAAGACAGATCAACAATTATTGATAAAGTATTAAACTCCAAGTCCTGATGAAATTAAAAATTCTAATTACAAAATTGTTCCTGTTTCACTGGGCAGTTGTGATGCACAGATGCACGCCTTTAATCCCAGCACTTAGGAAACAGGCGAGAAGATCTCTTAGCTCAAAGCTAGCCTGGTCTACAGAGTGAGTTCTAGGACAGCCAGGGCTATACAACGAGACCCTGTCATGAAGAACCAAAGAAAAAAAAAAAAGTTCCAAAAATAAGCATGTTGTACTGTTATTACAGCCCTGTAAGGGAAATTTGCATCAATCATGCAAGGTCTCCGAATGACCCTGTCCCAAACACAATCACCATCAGCTGATCCTTTTTATCAATGTAATTGTGTTTTGATTAGGACAATTCTCATGAGCACAGGAACTTCCAGGCATTTCCAGAGACCTCTTCTGAGACTGAATTGGGTGTAATTTTCCCAATTACAGAACAAAGAGGAGCTAAATTGAATCTGAAATTGTATAGATTTTGCAGTCCTGGCAATGATGGTCAGTGCAGATGCACACCAAGATAACAGGCCTCCTTCAACACTGCTGTGAGCCTTCTGACCATTTAAATAATAAAGATACATAAAATGCCAAGAATTTTGTTAAAAAGCAAAATCAAATTCATATTATTTGCACATATACTTGGCAAACAGGGAATTAGTGTTCAAACAAAATTCTCAGTTCCTTCAAACCATCTTTCTATGTTTTCTTCTTCAACTGTGACAGCATCTTTAGCCCATGCCAGTTTCACTGAAACTATTTTTGGTTCCCACGTGTATTACAGGGAGGTTTGGAATCTTGCTTTTCTTAGTACAGATCCTCTCAGCATTAAAATGTTAACTTAAAATCAGCTAATAGTAAATATCTTGAAAGCAACCTTTTAAACTTCCTAGTAGGGTGTCAGTGAGATGGCTCAGTGGATCACAGTGTTGTCTCCAAGGCTTAACAACCTCAGTTGGATTCCAGACCCACATTCGTGTGTGTGTGTGTGGGGGGGGGGGGGGGGGTAAAGTGCAAGTCTAGCATGTAGCATGCAGGAAAATTCCTAGGTTTGGTCCTCAACCCAGAATTTTTTACAGAGAGAAAGGAAGAAAGAAAACTTACATAATTGATCCAGCAGCAGTAAAGGCCATGAAAATAAAAATATTTTCATCTGATCAAGAGGATAAATCTCTAGCCTTGGTGGAGACCTAACATGACATTTGGGTAGGGTCAATGGTTTGACTAAAGAATGACCTCTCAGAAAGGCAGGTTCATCTTAAGCCTGAGATAGGTTGAATAATTAACCCTTTAATAAGACACTGTATTTCCCACCTTTTACTGAAGTACTTTTCAGGGGTACAGCCATGTAGCCTTGAAAGTCTGTTTGCTTTTCTAAATTACTCAGAAGATCATTGCTTTTCCCTTTCTATCACTGTTCTGAGCATGATCTTAACACTTTGGAATTCCTTTCTCTTTCTTTAAAGATGCTCTTTCTGCCACATGGCTGAATAACTCCCCCCCCCACACACACACACACACCGGTTTACCTCAAATAGCCTGGCTCCCCTCACCCTCTGCTCTGTTCTCCTCCCCAGGCAGCTATAGAGATTTATAGTTTGCCTGACCTGCAGATTTTCTTTTAAATTCTAATAAAATTGTCCTTAAGCTTCCGTTTGAATTCATTCTTAAATTATTTTATTAGTGAGAATCAGAAACCCCCATAAAGGGGACTCCACTAGAGAAGGCATCTGGGAAAACACAGCTAACACCACACTGATGAAAGCAGAATGCTTTCGTCTGAGACCCAAACAAGACAAGTTTGCTTTTAGGGGTGCTAGTGATAGGGACACAGTTAACTCAGCTGGGGACAGGAGCTCCACAAAGGGGCAGCTATGAAATTCAAAAGGCTTTGCTTCATTCATGATGCACTGAGATGTCATTAACATCCGGATGTAGGCATCCAGTTGGACGTTAACCCGGTATCCAAAGGGGCAGGGTCCCACCTGGAGGTGTACTGACTGAGCAAGTGATTAGCATGCCATGATGCTAGTGGAAAATCTTGGGAAAACATCAAGGAAGTAGAATCTAAAAGGAGTTAGGGAAAGAATGGTCATCAAAACCAAGAGAAAGAAAGCATCTCAAAACCAACAGCAAAAAGACACTTCACAGAGATGAGTGTTTAAGGGAGCGAGCGGGCCTGGGTGCTGAGAAAGCCCTGCATGACCAAATCTGGGACAAACTCAGCTTTCTGATCAAAGCTCACATCTGCCATTTTCCTTAAAGAACACCCTCCTATTGTACTTTTAAACACTTAAAACCAAGAAGCTTTCTGTGTTTCAACTCTAAATTCCAGAAGCAATTACTATTTCTACCAGTTACACAATATCAGTACCACCTGCATAATAATTAGAAGATATTGTAGATCACAAATGATGTTGCTCAACACAGAGTTAAAGCTGTATTTATTCTCTTAATGGTTCTTTTCTGGTCATGCTGTTCTCCTTAGGGAGCTAAGAGGCACACAACCTAGCCAGGGCTACTATTGCCAACAATTCTCTTTGGTACCCACTCAACAACGGGGTCATGGCTTTGATGGGTGCTGACTCATGGTGGGCTCCAGCTACCTTGGTTAATTTCCAAGGTCTAGGAAGAGAAACAGAAGGAAGGTCTGGGAACAAGAAGACTCAAAACCAGTTTGACCCGTTAACAGGCATTTAAGTAACAGCATAAGCACACAGGCAGGGAGATGACACTTAATGAGTGGCCTTTGGTCCTGAAACTTCAAACAGCTGTCACTTAACACAACTGTTTTCCACTTAAAGACGGAAAATGTTAGAAGAAATGACTCTTCCATGGACCAAAATTTCCTTAATCAACTGTACAAATACGAGAAAAAAATGTCTTCTCCATGCTCAAGAGCCTCATAGTGAAGCAGAGTTAGAGACAAAGGAGTACCCTCACGAGTCTCCTGGAATAACTGGCAGATGCCTCAGTTCTCCGCTGAGGCTGGCTTGTGTGGAGAGGGGTTTAATGATGAATTCCCCACTGGACAAAAAGGTGAGTTGCTGTAAGCATCAGGCATTGCAAACAGAAGCCCGTTGTGTGGCCCACTCTAGGAACTACCAGGCAAGTAGGTAACAAGGAAAAGACTCCTATGTAATTTTTCCAGGCTTTAGTCCTGCTCACAGTGAAGCAAGCCGGTTCATACCGACTTCAGAGTGTGTACATACCAGCCGAAAGCACAAAGACAGAGACAAACATTTGGGCAAGTGGTGTACACCGCTCAGTGTAAACATAATCTCTTTTCTTGTAATTACTTCGACCTTTCACAACACAACACAGGACACACACACACACACACCCCCTCCCTGTCTCATAGACCTACTGTGTGCTCTGTAAAGCATATCGTATGCTTTGCTATGCCAAAATAGCATGTACAGGATTTGTATGATGAGTTCACATAACAGTTTGGATACTTTCCATGAACACCTTAAATATACAATGTGCTTTTCGCTCGTAGAAATTTGTTTGGCTTGATTCAATCTAAAAGTCAATAAAGTAAATATGATAATGCAAATTAATAGTATTATATTTCGGTCATTCAGTTTCTTTTTTATTTATTAGCTTTCTGAGAAATTGCTGTTACCTGACATGGTCTTGATGTTACCTGACATCCTTCATTCAGATGATGTCCCATGCCATACCCAGTTTAGCTCTTTTATTTAGACATAAGCTTTGTATAGCTTGATAAGTTTTAAAAGACTACAGGGCTATACAAAACTGTTAGAAGGCACCCAACTGCATGTCAGAAAACCAGCCGCAGCAGATATTTCATAAAGTCTCTATTTGGTATGTGACAAAGAGAGCAAGCACAATTGGAAAGGACAAAAACCTTGTGGAAATAGGCAACTAGAGGACACCATAATTACAGAGATGTTTCTCACCTTGACTCCAGGATTTCTAAGAAAATTCTAAAGGGAGAGGGAATAAAATTCTAAAGGGGGAGGGACTAAGATACTAAAGGGGAGGGGCCAAGATTCTAAAGGGGAGGGGCCAAGATTCTAAGAGGGGAGGGGCCAGGGTTCTAAAGGGGGAAGTGCCTAGATTCTAAAGAGGGAAGGGTCTTAGTCTCCTTATCTGAAATAGATGAAGACTCTTCCTGCTGCGCTCACAACTATATTTCCCCAAACATTTCCAAAACTAACAATAAGATGGAAAATATGAGCCCCACCCTGAGAGAGAGGAGGAGGCTTTCTCCCCGTAGAGTAACAAGTTCAGATTATTGCAAGGGCAAGCAACAGCAGCCAGTCTTATTCCATAATCAAATCCTCCATAGCCAGTGTTCCCAGAGAAGAGAAGTACCTGAGGTACCCGTGAAAGTGGGTGAACAATACCAGGAGACCTTTGACTGGAAGAAGAAAAGCCAGGCTCACCAGCTGGCTCCTCCCGTCAGCTAGCTCAGCCAATGTTTAGCCATTGCTCTGTTCCCACAATGGTGTCTCAAGGGACCCAAAAACCAGAATGTGAGATGCTACCACAAAGCTATGCAAACAGACTTCTGACTGGCAGAAGGCAGTTCATTGTAACTTTAACAACCTGCCTATTTCCTTGTTGGGGGGGGGGGGCAGGAGGGCAGAAGTTAATATTAATGGAGTCTTCCCTCTTCCCCTCCTCTCCTCTATTGCTCATGCCTTCTAGGCTAAGGCAGAAACCGTCCCTCACTTTCCTTTCACAAGCACGGATACTTTCTCCCTGCCCCCCCCCACCCCTTCTTGAGATAAGCTTGCTGATCCTTCTGCCTCAGCCTTCTTCACAGCAGGAGTGAATGTGTACACCACCACACTCAGCTCTCAAACTCTGTCATCTTAGGAAATCACCGGAAGATACAAATAATCTTAAACCCTTATGCTTCCCTGGTGATAACAAGGACATTCTCAGTCAATTGTATATCTATCCGGTTTGTGAGCACACAAAAAGAGCGAAAGCTTATCAAATCACTCAGGAATCCCAAGGCAGCAAAAAAGACAGAACAAGAAGCAAGACACAAATACTGTTTTGACTTAAGATGGTATCATACATGCTGAAAAAAGCTAAAGACGGTCAAATAACTGACTGACTAGATTAAGGGAATTCGGTGTCTCCATACAAATAGGCAATTCTAGTGCATTTCCATACATGAACAACAAATGCATATCAGGGGAAGGCCTTTATCAGATGAGTGTATTGGCACATAACTGACTTCTCAGCATTTGGGAGAATGAAGCAAAGGATTGCCACAAGTATAAGGGTAGCCTGGGCTACATATGGAACTTCAAAAAATATCAAAACTTCAAAAATTAAAAAATCCCTTTCACTGGGTGTTGATGATGCAAGCAGGCCTTTAATCCCACCACTCAGGAGGCTGAGGCAGGTAGATCACTGAGTTAGGGGCCAGCCTGGTCTACAGAGCAAGTGCCAAGACAGCCAGGACTACACAGAGAAACCCTGTCTTGAAAAACAGACAAACAAACAAAAATCTTTTCCAGCACTAGAAAGATCACTAAATAAAGAGGAATGATAATATCTATGTTTTTAGGACCATGTTTAAAAAACTAAAGTCTTGGCACAATTACATTTTTAAAAGATGTGACTCAAGCTGAGGTAAATTATACTGATAGATGTTTGGTCTAGTCTCGGGTAGTTTACTGTTGATATTTTGCTCTTGTTCTAAGCAAAATGACAGGCTGATTCTAATGTTTATGCACAAGAATGACCTTGCAAAGAGTCGTCGAGAAGGGATATTTAGGGGTGGAAAAAGAAGAAAGGCTGACCATATGCAGCTTAGATGGAGACTGAGAAGATGGTACACAGGGCATTCCAAGCTGGCAATGTGGACCTCACACAAATGTTCCAAGCCAGGGCTCTACTACAGCTCACCGAGGAGCAAACCCCACAGCAGCCGCATGCAAGGCTGAAGGCAAGCAGGTGAAGAGCAAGTCTGAGTCTGCACTCACACGGGCAGGCGAGACATTCATCTCCAAGCTTTTCGCCTTTCCTGCTCTCACAGGGCAGCCACAGATCTGCCTCTACTCTCTCAGTGGCTGCCAGCAGGCCCCATAAGCCACCGAGGCAGCTGGGGTGACTCACGGTGAATCAGTCCCTTCATCCCTGACAGCCCCGGCTTGAAAGCATCTACGCTAGCATGCAGCCCCTTCATTACAAAGATATTTCCAGCCCTGTGTTGGATAGTTGTTGGATCCCTTCAAAATGTGATGATCAACCACAGAGAATTTTGCAAAGAACAGTAACTGCTTGGCATTAGTCTATGCCTCACCATAAGGGGGGGGGGGGGGATGAGAAGCTCAGTTGACTCAAGGTTGACTTTTGCTTCCAGAGTTAAGAACTGAACACAGACCCCTAAGATGCTAAGCAAAGACTCTATTATTGAGCAGCACCTCCCACCCCATGCCTAGGATTCTGATTTTAATTTTGACTTTTATTAGTTGGGGCGAGATTCCATACAATGTATTTTGATCACACACACACACACACACACACACACCTTTTCACACATGTCATCTTCCACTGAAGTCCCATTGACTTTCCAGGAGCTACACTCTTAGACAGCACTGACCCTTTACTTCCCAGCAGCTAACAACGGATGATGGGTCTGTCACTAGGGATAGGTTTGGATGTGCCAGCTCTCCATCTGTGCTGGGATTTTATCTGGTTTGGGCATACACAGGATGCTGTCCCAATAGCTGTGAGTTCCTATGTACAGCTGCCTTGATCTATCCAGCAGATGCAGCTTTGTAGTCATCGACCCCTCTCTTGTACACTCTTTTTTCCCTTCTCTAGGGATCCCTGAGCCTGGGGGAGGAAATACAGGACTGTATCCCCTTTTAGGGCTGATCATTCTATTATTCTCTACACCAGAATCTTCCAGAAAAGATAAACACATTCAGTAACGTAGCAGGCACAAAGTTAACTTCATACATACAAATGACAAGCACGCCGACAAGGAAACGAAGGAAAAGCTATCATTCACAGCCCCCTCCAAAAAATTTATATATATTTATGTATATACACATGTATATATAATATGAATAAACCTAACCAAAGAGGTGACAGGCTTGAACAATAAAAACATTTTTCTGTTTTGTTTTGTTTTAGAGAGGGTTTCTCTGTGTAGCTTAGGAGCCCATCCTGGAACTCACTCTGTAGACCAGGCTGGCCTTGAAGTCACAGAGATCCACCTGCCTCTGCCTCCTGAGTACAGGGATTCAAGGCATGTGCCACCCACCACCAGCTGAACAATGAAAGCTTTTAAGACACATACACACACAAAGAAATGAAAAGGATGTCAGAAGGGTAGACAATACACACCCAGCCCACACCCAAGGGAGATTCCTAATAGAGGGAACTCAGGGACACAATGAGAAATTCAGTCAACAGTATCTGCTTGCTGGAGAATCATCTACAATTTTCCAAAGTGGAAATTTTCTGTGTCCCTTAGGAGAATTTGGCAAAACAGCCTATCTATCTCTTAAATATACCCCCTTCTCTCAGCAGAAGTTATGGAAGCCAGATGTGGGCTCAGGATGATAATCCCAGCACTGGGGTAGCTGAAGTGATTGTCTTGGGGTCTGGAATACGTAGTGGTTCCAGGCTGGGCTGCAGAATGGGGCCCTGTCTCAAAAGAACAAGGGCAGGGATGAAGAGATGGCTCAATTGCTAAGAACATTGGCAGCTCTTCCAGAGGTCCTGAATTCAATTCCCAGCAACCACATAGTGGCTCTCAACCATCTATAGGGGGATCTAGTGCCTTGTTCTGCATGCAGGCTCTATATGTAGGTAGAGCACCATATACATAAAATAAATATTTAAAAAATTATTTTAAAGAGAAAGAAGGAGGAGGAGGAGTGGGGGGCTACAAGATGGCTCAGCAAGTAAAGGATTTGTCTTGCAAGCCTGATACTGTGAGCTCAATCCCAGAACCTATGTAAAAGTCAGAAAAACCAGATGCACTGTACACACCTATAAACCTGGATTTCCTCAGGGGAATGGAAAATGGAGACTAGATAATCTGAAAGCCCTAAGGCCAGCTTGTCTAGAGGACTCTGTGATAGAAACAAGAGAGACTCTGTCTCACCAAGGTAGTAGGTAAGAACCACCTCCCAGAGTCGTTCCTGACTTCCATATGTCCATCATGCTAACATGGACATGCTCACTTTCATACATGAACACACACACTAATAAATAAAATAATGTTTAAAGTTCCTTATCCATTATCTAGTCAAGCTGAAGTGCATTTAAGCAAAGTAAGTGCCTGGCTTTGGCTGCTTTAGGTCTTCATGCAGAAGTCCAGCCAGTCACTCTCAGAGCTCTGGAGAATCTGCAATGTACTCTAGAAAGATAATATGCCACTTACAAAGCTTATTGCATCTCTGAGCTAGATGCCAGAGAATATAACAGGCCAGTCAATGCTGATCCCCATTCCACATGACAGAATGGTAGGGGGGGGAGCATCCACTACCATTCAGTGGGGAAAAGTCTAGCATTTTCCAGAAGGTTCTGATGGTTTTCTTCTTTTCTGTTCTTTGATGATGTTAAGGATAGAGTTGTTAGAAGAATGAGAGATGAGAAAATGTGTGTGTGTGAGCATGTGTGTGTGTTTGTGTGTGTGCATGTTAGTGCATGTGTGTGCATGTGTGTCCATGCACACATGTATGCAGAGAAAAAAAGAAAATATCATAATAATTATGAGCACGCCTTGAATAAAAATAATTTCCACTTAGCATGATGACTTACACCTATAATCCTAGTATTCAGGAGGCTTGGGGAAGGTTGAGGTCAGCTTGGACCACTTAGCAGTACACTCTCAAAAAAAAAAAAAATCACCCACTTTCTTTCAAAATTAAGCTAGATTCCATGGACTACTCTGATGTGGGAATGCATTTGTGTACGCTGTGAATCTCAATCTTTAAATAAAGGAGCTGTTTTGGGTCAGGGCGGGCACCATGGAAGAAGTGGGAGGAGAGTTCAGAGTTTAGGTAGGAGAAGCAGGGTGGAGTCAGAGGCAGACCGAGCCAGCCGCCCAAGGAGCAACATGTAAGGAGCACGGGTGAGCTACGGGCCATGTGGCCAACAGATTAATAGAAATGGGTTGATTTAAGATGTAAGAGCTAGCTAGCAATGTGCCCGAGCCATAGGCCAAACAGCATGAAGTTAATATAAGCGTCTGAGTCATTTCTGGGGACCCGGGCGGCAGGTCTGTGGGTCTCTGGACCTCTGGCGTCCGGGACCCGAGAAACCCCACTACAACACTACTCCAGAACCAAAATGGCATATGACAAAGTGCAAGCCACTTGACTGAGTGCATTGTTTTCCTGAATTTAGTGTATACTGTGAACAGCCATAGGGACAATGTCCAACATTTAACCAGCTGCAAATATCTATATAATCCAGCTTTGAGACATACGCATCCCTCACACTTCACTACCAGTCACAAAGGGGAATTGAAGCTTGGACACATTTGCTCACTGCAAGAAAATCTTGACTTTTCTCTCCTATGATTTCATTTGCTTTTTATAGCTTGGCTTTCCAACATAGTAATTGCTTGCTTTTTTTAAAGACATGGATTTATACCACATTTAATTTGAATGCCACTATATATAGATTTCAACCTATAATAATAGCCACTTTACCAGTGCCCACTGTTAAAAACCTAAATATAACTGCAATTGAGGAATAGAAGTTTTCCTATGAAATAAAAACATTAGCGTAGGAAAAGATGGCTGATTTCACTCCTACTGAAATACAATCCGTAAGCACAGCTCCGATCCTCTAAGAGCAAAGAAAATACCCTATTTCTCCCACAAAACCTGTTGTCCAAGAATTGTAGAAGTGTGTGTGAGAGAGAGAGACAGAGACAGAGACAGACAGACATGCAGAATCCCTCTACATAACCCAGAGTGGCCTTGAACTCACAGAGATCCATCTACCTCTGCCTCATGATTGCTGGGATTATAGGCCTGTGCCACAATGCCCATCAAGAATTGTAGAAAGACATCAAATTTGGGCCATGATACCTTATTTAATTAGTTCTTACACTCTGATTCGGGTGTTAGTAATTCCATCTCCTGGGGAGAAAAGAAGCTGATTTTTACTCACTCAATCCTCATACAGCAGACACAGAATTCAACTGCTCTTCAATTCAATAGAAGAAAACATATTTTTTTTTCTGGAATCATAAATCTGTAGAGAACAGCAAAGCAGACAGGACCAATGCTCTGGATGCAGACTAGATAAAAACCTAGAACCACTGTGGTATGGGATTCTTCACTCTTGAGCCTGAATCCCACAGTTTGGGAGGAAATACACCTTAAAGAACTGTGCAAACAATATATATTTTGGTTGTTTGCTTTGATGCAGGGGATGCAGAGTACTGAATGTGATCCTGATAATGTGCCTGATGGTTGTTCCTGCCATCTTCAGGCTTTAAACAAAGCCTAAAAGATGCTACTGACCATAATGGAATAAGATTTGGAAAATATTTTCTCCAGTCCCTTCATTACACAGACAAAGACCACAGAATTTATATAAGATATAAAGCAACAATCTGCAGATGATCTTCAGCTCAGGAGCGGATTACAGAGAGGGGAGACTTAAGGTTTCCTGCAGACTTCCAAGAATGAAGAACAAAACAGGGTGGTGCTTAAATCTGCAAGGGGCTTTTCACAAAGAAGGTTGGCTCTATCACCACTGCTGAGTACAGAAGCTAAGACACTCCTCAGAAGGCTTCCAAAGGATGATGGATGAGATCTGCCTTTATTCTACTTCAAATAATCCTCTGTCTTTGCTTGGCCTCTTAAAACTGTTCACTTCCAGCTGGTTCTAAGCCAAGGAACCACCCATCAACAGCTCAGGGCTACAGAAGAAAAAGTGATACTCAGACACCAGAGCATCCACACCCACACTAGATCAGGGACTATTCAAGCTGAAAGCAAGGGCAGAGATGAATGTGGAAGGACAAACTCTGTCAATAAACTGTAACATTTACTAAAAAGTCTCTCTGCCCAGATCATAAAAGCCCTCTCATCCATGTATAACGTTCACAGACAGGGCTTTGCTGTCTAGATTTAACTTCAAGCTATAGCTTGGCTTAAAGAATGCTGAGTGCTTCCTAGGCTGTCATATCCACCAGGCTCATGTTCGCCTCCACAGTCACTTGCTCAAAGTGGCTGGAAGTAAATCCAGTCACAGTCAGACTTCAGAATGGGCTAATAACAATGATGATGATAAATCAAAGTTGGCTTCTTCCTTGCTTCTCAATGCTCTAATTTGAATACAACACACTACAACAAAACACTTCTTCAAAACAAAAGCCGAAAAGGAGGAAGTCCATGCAGGACACTAGGGAAAAAAAAGGAACTCACAGTGGGTGGCAAACCCTGATGCTGGACTCATTCCAAACCCTTGGAAAGCTTTGTGAGGAAACATCCCCAATCCTCATTGCTACTAACCAGTACTCCTACTGAAGCAGCAGCCAGCCACTGCCTTCAGAAAACCCTAACTTCTCATTAACTCAGGGATTTGTCAATACTGTATGTGTCTGCAATCAGCCATGGGTAGATACCCTGCAATCAAAGCTACACACACACACACACCTCACACACATTCTGTTTATTAATCTCACCTTGGCAATGCAAATGAGTTTTCCCAGAAATAGACAATAAATCAGGCATGGTGATGCTATAATCTCAGCATCAGGGAGGCTGAAACAGAGGTCAACCTGCCAGTTCAAGGTCAGCCAGAGCTATATAGCAATATCTTGCACGTAACACACAAACAACTATTCAGGTGCCTGGACACATGGCATGCCTAGCACTAGGTTTGGGGTTTTTTACAGCAGCTGGTGAGCACCCAGCATAATGGTGACTTTTCTCCTGCACCTCTGTTTTCTCCTCACATCATATTTTGGGAAAATTATCAAATGTTAAGACCTTCGTGATAACAGGTGAGCTCACTTTTGCAACTTCCTTTGGAGTGATAGTACAACAGGAAAGAGAGATGAAAACAAGAGTCATCTTCTGTGGTGATGCCATTCTCCTAGGGGTGACAAGTGACAAGCAGCAGCTCTGAGGAGGCAGCAGCAATAGACTGGTCTTGAGCTGAGCCATATTGCCAACTCCTGCAGCCTACACAGTACAGGAGTGGCTGGCGCACACTGTGTCAGAATAGATGCAAGACCAGTATGCACTGTGCAAGCCACCGTCAAAGTAAGACAACTTGAACTTGAGCCGTGTTCTTGACACCATAAGCTATGTGACAAGGTGTGAGGTGAGGCCAAGGTAATTAGTGTACACAAACTGAGGATCCTTATCTACTTAAATGAGGCTGTTGAGTGGATATGGGTGTCAAGCTCTTGCAGGTTTTTGTTAGAAAGAAATCAAAATGGAAAAGAGAAGAGAGGCCAGGATTGGAATTTTCTCTGAGTACCATTCTCCTCACTATAACTCTTCCCTTAGATCCAGGGTCAGAAAACGAAGTAAACTCTGGTAACTCTATGAAGAATTTAGCTTGTGGGGGTCATGTGATCAAGAAGGAATGAGCTGTTGGATCTGAAGGAAGGTGGTGTGGTTCTTCCTTCTTCCAGACTATTTTTATTAAGTATGCAATATATCATCACCACAGGGTGGATGCTCACATTTAAAATGAAAACGCATCATGTAAATGGCCAATAGTGGTCATCAGGAGGGGCACCTCCACTATCAGTCACCACAGTACATGGAAAAAGAGAAGTGTGTCTGTCAACTAGCAATAGTTGAACTTTGACTGGGCGTCTTGGAAAATATTCTAGAACACTGCACATGGTGATCTGCAAACAATTAGTAGGTTGTAAAATCAGTTTAGTGGGCCATTAAAAGTATTTTTAAAGGGGGATGAACTAGGGACTTCAGTTGGGTTGGAATAGTGTGTGCTCTGGATCACATGTTAGTAAAGCATACTGGCTCCAGTTGAAAACATGAATGTATTTATCCTACACCATCGTGCAGGCAATATTTTTTTAAATTCTACCCTAAAATAAATTTTGAGAAAAAAGACTAATCTATAATGCATAAGAAAAAATTAGGAGCCTTATGTACTCCTGGTGAGAGTGTAAATGATGTAGTGAGAAAACAATTATAGCAGTTTCCCCCACAATAATCTCAAGCGAAATTGCCATATGATCCAGCAGTTGCACTTCTTGGTAAATACCCAAAGAATCAAAATGTGGGCTTCTGCTGAGGTATTTGCACACCTATCAAATCAGAGCTACCCTGCTCACAACAACAAACGTGTAAGCTTCCTGCATCTATTTCTTCACTACTCACAACTGAGAAATGGGGCTTCCAACCCCAACTGTTCTTTGATAGCAGTTCAATGATTCCGAAACCCTAAGATCAAGAGCCTCACTGCAGTCTTCTGTAACCAATAGCTGAAAATGGAAATCAGCAGCATCTCCCCTCTCCAAAGTGTCCATATGTAACTTGGTGCGTGTCCGTGTCCTTCACTCTATCTATACACGCCCACTTACATGCAGACTTCTCAAGGTTTTACACCTAAGCTCGGAAATGGCCTTTCCTTCAACCATTTTTCCATGTCTCCCATCCTTCCAATGCCCCTCCTCCCAAGCAACATAGACACAAGAATATGTTTGTCCTTTTGTATGTGCAAAAATGAAATGTTATTTTACATGTCTCTTCAGTCTTTTTCTCGGAGAATCCTTCCAATTCAGGCAGTACCAAAATTCAAGATGTAGACATGCCACATTTTATTCAATTGTCCCCTGTGTAAAGCATTTAATTCTTAGAGTAAAGCACTGAACAATATTTAGTTTTCAATTATTTCTTACTACCATAGACACTGGAGCAAATATTCTTCTATGACATATACACCTGCTTTAATTTCTACAGACTAAGGTGTCGTGGAAAGAAATCACCAGGTCATAAGCCACATGCATTTGAAATTTTAATAGACTGAACTAGATATCTTCTCAAATGACTGGAAGCAATGCTGGAAGATTTCTTACTAGGAGTGGCATTAACCGTTTAAGGGTTGTGTCGACCTAATGGTCTGGTGCACATGAAATTTGCAAGCTCATGCCCCAGCTCCACCTGCTCCATGGACTGGACAAGCCATTCTCTTACAGATATTTTTCTGTTTCCCAACCTTTCAACTACCCAAGTTGAGCATCAACCAGGTCTATTCCTACATTGCTCTCCTCTAATATTTGTGTGTTTGTGTGTGTGTGTGTGCATGTGTGTACACATATGTGTGTATGTGTGTGTGTATATATGTGTTATGTGAGTGTGTGTGTGTGTGTGTGTGTGTGTGAGTGTGTGTTCATCTAAAGAGGTCAGAGCTTAAACCCAGGTGCCTTCTCCCTCAATGGCTCTCCACCTTGTTCTTTGAGGCAGGGTCTCTCTCTGACCCCAGATCTCACTGACTGACTACACTGACTGGCCAGTGAGTCCCAGGGATCTACTTATCTCTGTCCTTGAAGTGCCAAGGTGAACACTCAGCTTTTTGTGAGTTATGGGAATCAGATTCTCATGCTTGCAAGGCAAGCACATTACTGATTGAGCCATCTCCCTAAGCCCTCTCCTGATACTGTTTTATGTGGGGGTTGGTCTGATGATAAATCTAAATGTATGCACGCAGCTGAGATGTCTCTCAAGTGCCAGATTTCTAATTGCTCAGCCCAAACTCATTCAGATCAAACCCAAACTCTCTTTGTCAAGCCCTGAACTGATTCCTCCAAATATTTTAAGATTATTAAATTCTCTCCCCCCCCCCCCCGTGTGTGTGTGTGTGTGTGTGTGTGTGTGTGTGTGTAGGTATGTGCGCATATGAACACATATAACTGTGGACTCCAGAAGGGGGTACTAGATTGCATGGAGATGAAGTTATACCTAATATAGGTACTGGAGATCTAGTTCTGGTCCTTGGCAAGAGCAGCATGTAATCTTAACCACAGAACCATCTTTCCAGCACCTTCTTCCAATTCTTCAATCACTAAAGCAGCAACCTTACCAAAGATACCCAGGTTCCCAGCCTGTCACTCAAGCCCCAGGACACAGTTAGCTCTGTGGCCCAATTCCAGTGCCCTACCCTGGCAAGGAAAACTATATCCAGACCTCAGAATCGCACTTCTCTGTGTGTTCATATTTGTGTGCATGCTCATGTGTAGGTCAGAGTTCAACATCAGGTATCTGTCTTCCTCTACTGCTCTCCATTCCTTTCTCATCTTGTTCCTTTGTTTCCATTCATTCATTTTGAGCAGAGGGTCACATATGTGCCAAGACATGCATGTAGAGGTCAGAGGCCAAGTCAGTGGAGTTGATGCTTCCCCTTCACCACGCGGGCTCCAGAGAACCCAAACTCCCTCACTGGAAGGAGAAGAAGCCTCTGCCTCCTCAGTCATCTTCATCTGTCAGCTCTCCTCACTACTTACTGTTTTTAGGCAGAGTATCTCACGGAACCTGGAGCTCATTATCCAATGAGGCTGGCTGGTTAGTGAGCTCCAGGAATCTGCCCATCTCTGCCAGAGCTGGGACTACAGATGTGTGTGCCTGGTGCAGGAATCTGCCTGTCTTTACCTCCACAGAGCCAGGGTTACAGATGCACATGCCTGACTTTTAATTTGGGTGCAGGGGATCCAAACTTGGGTCTTCATGTTGGCATGGCAGATAGCTTCCCCGTCTCCTCAACCACACTTCTAAGTTCTGATCTATGCCCCTGGTTTTTTGACTCAGACCCCCATTGTTCTCCAAAGGCAACAGGAACACATCTGTTTGGTATGTCTGAGCTTTGAGAAAAAATACCACAGAGCACACGAAGTACAAGAGATGCTAATGGAATTGCCTTTTCTACTCTGGACCTACCCGCCTAAAAAAAATGTCTTCCTTCGAGTTATAAAAAGAAAAAAAAATTTACAGAAGAGAGCATAATATAGAAGAGCAATAACCTACAGTAAGTTATGTAATACTTACATATTCAGGACATGGACAAAAACCAAAAGAACAGGAGACTCTCACCACACTCATGCCAACTGTGCAGAACCATTCTTCATCCATTACCTGTCTCATGAGGAGTTTCATGATCAGATATAAACAGCTGGCATTTAAACCCAGCAAAGTAACAATGAGAATTTTTTTAATTATTGTAATAATATACATGGTAAAAATAAATCACAGTCTAAACTAAATAAAACTTGCATGGGTTGGGGCAGGGCTGGGCTCAATAACAGAGCATTTGTCTAGCGTCTAGCATCTAGCATCTGTAAAACCCTGGGTTCTATTCCCAGTGTGGGGAGCAAGTGAGACAACACAGAAACTAGAAGATTCCGCTTTAGTAATTTGGAACAGTGAAAATGACATTTTGGTCAGCATGCGGTGGCTTTGAAATTCTAAGGTGCCCAACTGAAGAGAACCGTGAAATGAAAGACCAGGTCAGCACACCTCAGAGAAGGCTAACGCTGACTCAGCAGCCAGTCTGTAGAAAAGACGAAATGAAAAATTTTTGAAAGGCAAAGATTTAATAAAATAGGATATGAATATGATTAGTAAGAGACTGGTAAAAATATATTTTTGTGGACATTAGCTCTTAGTCCTTGCCTGGTTTCCTTGCTAGAAGATTCTACAATATAGTGACCATCATACTGCAGGATGGGCAGGTGATGAATATGAACATATGCGTGACTCGTTGGCAGCACCTTCAATGCTTTCTAGCCCAGCACTCCTGGTTCCAATTGCACTGACCGAACACGGAGGAAAGCCTCTCAAGGCTCCTCCAACACTAAGAGCTGGGCCTCTTCTGACGGAAACTGTCAACCATCCATCATCCTGGCTAATGGTAGGATTCGGTGTCACAGATAATTTAAACAGCTGTCAGAGCTGCACAGCTCTTCAGATTCCATATGGCCTGTGTAAGACACACATGTGCTCTCAGCCCTTCCCCCTCCAGAGCACAAGCTGGGAGGAATGACGTTAAATCAGACACACTGGGACTCAGGCCCAGATCTGTGCTGCAATATGCTCACATACAATGTCCACAGTTTGCAGCACAGGCAGATACTCATTGGAAAAGTCATGTGAATGTGCCTTATGACATACCTGATACACATAGGCAAAGCATCACAACTCAAAATGTCCTGAAATGCAAAACTTCGTAAGCACCAACAAGGCCCTCAGAAGGCTTCTAGATTATCTACGGCATTTTCAAGAGCATAATGAGTCAGATGACAGCAGACCTCAAGTCCAGCGGTCACACAGGAGCAATGAGTACCAATAAGAGCATCAGGCTCAGAGCAGGTCTGTCATCTCTTCCAGGTAGATGTGTGAGATGCTGGAAGAGAAGCCACCTTGTTAGGAAAGAGAACTGACCCTCTCATCTCCATCCTTTAAAGTGAATCCAAACTCACACTGTCTCTTCCGTGCTTTGTGATCCCAATACATCAAGACACCCAAATTTTACAACTGAAGACTTTAAAGATGGGAGGCGAGGTAGATGTGTAAGAATGTACAATAGTGCCAGAGACACTGTGCTATATTTAAGTCTGTAAAACTAAGTTTATATAATTAACAGAATCATGAACTAACTGGGTCTGTCTGGTCAGTGTGACGGCTGTTTTAATCTCACCCCACACAGGCCAAAGGTAGAACGTTTTTGCTCCTAAAATGGCTTGCTTTCAACCAGAAGCTCAATAAAAGGAAGGGGGAAAAATCAAAATATGGTAATGATCATCTTCCCTTCCTGCTCAGCGAACATCCTTTGGCTTAGTAAACTCTCACATTAAACAGGATGAGAAAATGCAGCCACTGAGCCAGGTGTCATGGTCACACCTGTCTTCCCAGCATGCAAGAGGCTGAGGAAGGAAGAAAATAAGGTCGTAACTCGCTTGACTATGGGTAAGGTCAAGACCGAGCAGCTCAATGAATGAGATCCTGTCTCAAAAAATAAAGATAATCAACACCATCCAGACCTAACTGCCCAGAATTATAATTTTAGCTACTTGGCAGACTAGGAAAAAAAAGATCCTAAGTTCAAGGTCAGTCCAGGCTACGGGGAAAGTTCAAGGGCAGCTTTTCCTATTAGTGAGTCCTCTTTCAAAAAAGAAAACCTTTAAAGGGGACAGTGATATAGCTCAGTGGGACAGTATTTGCCTAGCATGTGCAATATAGCAGTTTATACTCCTAGAGCCGCCCCTTCCCAACAGGGTCCTAAAGGGAGAGGTGCATGGTATGGGGAAGACACAGAGAGAAATGAGACTAGAAATACAATGTATTTGAGGAAACAGCATCTCTTTGAAATCATCAGCTCTGCTCAAACACTTTAAAGTTCTTATCCAACACCCCCTCTTTTCTTTCTACAAAGAAAACCCATGAGTATCAGTCTGGATATATTTACAACACTCCCCTTGGAGAATGCCCAAGGTCTACATTTGGTTTTAAAAGATGGTTCTTCTTACATGGCAGCTATCTCCAAAGGCCAAGACATACATGCAGAGAAGCCTAGCCTCTCGTTAACATTTTCCAAGCATACAGTAGCTATGCTCCATTTGGCACTCACCACAGTCCCTCCCAAAGCACCCAAAGGCTGCCAACTTCCCCGTGCATTTACAAGAAGAAATCTTGAAAAAGCATCTCTTTGCAAAAAAAATTCCACTCTTGCCAGGACGACCATCAAAAATTTACTGTCTCCCCATGGACAGTTGACTAGTTTTTTAGTGACTTGGCCCAATATCAAAAATAGTTGCAATTAAATAGAACTGTGAAGGTCAGATGAGGTATTAAAACAGAGAGTTATCCCTATGGAACTAGAATCATGCTTACCACATGTTCAAGTTGCATACCCCACCCAGGAGAAATGGTTGTCAGACACCTCTCAGGAGAAAAAGTCAATGTAACTCCCTGTGGTGTTCATTGGGACAAGAAGATTCACAGTGCAGAACAGAGCTGGTCTGAAGCAACTGTCCAGGTTGATCAAAATTAGAGCCTATCACTCAATGACTTTAATGGGAGTCATAGTTGAGAAGCCACAAGGATCACAAACCAGTGTGTTTGCAAATGCTGAAATACTCTACGATCAGAGAGGCTCTATAGCTTGAGTCTAAAGAAGGAAACCAATTCACCCAGTAGATGACGCCTATCTTAAAGGTTTCCCAATGAGGGCTAATTCTAGAATTTCCATGTACCTTTAGTGACAGGTTCACCTTAAAAACAGGAATCATTTGATATCACTTCATTGTCAGAGGGCTTGTCTGTGACTAACAAGACCTGAAAAGACAGTTCCTAAATTTAATCAGTGTTTGTACCTCTTCCCAAGGCTTAAGAAAACAAACCTGTTGGGTATATGTTGGCAATGGAAGCACTCAGGAGAATGGTGAGATCAGAACAGGCTTGGACTACATGGCAAGAGCTAAAAGGAGTGAATAGGGGAGAAGAAGGTGGAGTCAGAGGTGGAGAGGGTGGGGGAAGGGAGGGGAAGAGAGCTGGAGGGGAACTGGAGGGTAAATGGAGAGATGAAAAGAAACCAATTGCTGATTTATATATATGGACACATGTCCCAGGTCCACCATCTCAAGCGAAACGTCACATGTCACAGAACTGGTCGCCTGTGAATCAGGGGGGCAGCTATAATATTTTCATGGATTTGCTGTTCTAACACAACTGTAAAATTGTTAAGGTTATCACAGAGATTTCTGGGGATGTGGTTCAAATTCCTACCAAACACACATTCTTACCATAGATGCATCTACAGTCATTGAACATGGACACCAGAGAGGCATAGTGGTATTTAGGCATTATTTAGGCATAAGTTTATAGGTGTAACTTTGGGGTATCAGGACCCTGAATGGGGGTATGGCCAGACCCCAATGAGACCCGAGACACACTGACCTGTTTTGTTCCTGAGTTCTCCGAGGAACGGATCAGCCACCCAGCATGGGACAATTTGTATCAGTGAGTGTTCATATAACCCCCCCCAATAAATATTAATTCTTTATATAATATATTACAAATAAATAATTCTACAATGTATGGCGCCCAACATGGGGCATGCACCTACAAACCTGAGATTAAGAGTCTTATGCTCTACCAACTGAGCTATGGGAGCAAAAAAAAAAAAAAAAACCTGAGAGGATCTGCCACCGTGTGGAGTGACATTATCCATACTAGTGTCCCCAAGAGAGCCTCCCCTCAGCAGCTCAGCAGCACCAAAACCCAAGCAGACCTTCAGCCCTCTCTGTCATTACTTAAGATCCCTGAGGAGGAGGACTAGGTTGGTAATTCAGTGAGTAAAGTGTTTTATCGTGCAAGCACAAGGACTTGTTTTCAATCCTCAGTAGCCATGTAAAAAAGCTAAGTATAAAGGATTAAAAAAAAAAAAAAAAACAAAAAAAAAAACCTGAGGCCTTCCCGGGCTACACAGTAGGTTTCTGTCTCAAAATAATTAAAAGAATTTTAAAAAAGAAAAGAAAAGAAAAACTGAGAGAGAGGAAGGAGGAGGAGGGGAAGGGGAGGAGGAGAGAAGGAAAGGAAAACACACACACACACACACAAAGATGCCTGGGAGAGGCCTGCTGAACCATAAACGTGTGTGTTTTGGAAGAGCTGCCAAGGTGAGCAAGACAGGCTCTCCTAGCCTGGGAACTATCATAGCTAAGCTCTGCTCAAGTCTACAGAGCCTCCAGAGATGTGGTATGGAGATGCTACTTTAGTGAACAAAACCTGATCAACTATGTGACCTTGATACCCACACTTCACATGTCAACTTGGAGAAGTTTTTGTTGTTGTTGTTGTTGAGATGCAGTATTCAAATTGTCAATCTTTGGTCAAGGCAGAGCATCCCCCATAGTAAGTAGTCCAACTACAGAATAGGAAGACAGCTTCCCTGGGCACAAGGGGCTCCCTTAACATATCCTCAGGCTTCGGCTGTCCCAGCAGCTTCCTGGGCTCCACATGCTGCCTACACTGCAGATTCTGGACTTCTCAGACTCAACAGCTGTCAGGGTCAGGTAGTTACAACAAAGCTATTCTTGGGCTGGAGTGCACTGGCACAGGCTTTCCTGCTTGGCTTCAATTCCCAGCCCTATGGGGTGGAGGACATCCCTCAAAATAAGGGTGTATACACACCCTGTTGAGTCTACTTCTGTGGAAGACTCTAACACACTGTGAGAGATCAAGCTTAATTTCTGAAAGCATAATAATTATCCTGATTATATACAATACATTTAGATGCTTCCATTCCATATTATTCTGTTATTTCATATTGTGTATTTTCCTAATGTGGGTGCTTCAAAAAAATGAAAGTCATTGGAATGGTTTTTGTTTTGCTTTATTTTTGCTTTCGTTTGAGGCTAGCCTTGGCTACATAGGAGGGCTGCCTCAATAAAAAAAAATAAGTACCACACACACACAGACACACACACACACATGACCTGATAAACTAATTTGTCACTGATGGCTCACAGTTTACAAAATATAGTTTACAAAATACAGTTTTAAGGAGTTCAGCAATGAGAAGCATTTGCTGCTCTTGCAGAGGATCCAGGTTCAGTTCCCAACACCTACATGGCAGTTTATGGCCATCTGTAGCTCCAGCTCTAGGAAAACTGGTGTTCTCTTCTGGCCTCTGTAGAAACAAGGCACACATACAAGGCTTACATGCATGCAACCAAAACACTCATACATGTGTAATAATAGTTTTTAGTGCAAATGAAAGCATAGATGCAGAGAGATGGATCAGTGTAAACCTCACAACTTGAATTCAACTCCCCAAACTCACAGTGAAAAAGAGAGAACTAGATATCCCATGACATGTACCCACCCCATCACACACCAATGTCACACACACACGGAAGTGAGGAGACTGGAGAGATGGCTCAGCGGGTAAGAATGCTGGCTACAGAAGAACCAAAGTTCATGTCCCAGACCCACATCATGGCTGCCCATGTGTCTATAACTCCAGTGCTGTGGGACTGGATGATACAGGAGAATTTGCTGGCCACTGGCCAGCTCTGGGTTTAGTGATAGAACAGGATATCTGGTGTCCTCCTCTGGACTTTCTCTGCAGTTACTCATAACTGGTCAGAGATGAGAGTACATGACTGTTGACTGCTCATCTACAAATGGTAGATATATGTGTGCATGTGTGTGTGTGTGTGTGTGTGTGTGTGTGTGTGTGTGTGTGTGTGTACTTATGCACACTCATGTATAAAACCTCCTCTAATGGCACAGAAGTGGGGGCAGAAAGAACACAAGAGCCATTGAAAGGGGTAGAGTAGACACTGTTGAACTCTGACAGGCTATGGTTACTTGCAAAGGACCTGGACGAGGTCAGGCCCATCAACATCTTGTCAAGCGAAAACAGGCTCTTCCTATCCTGGGGATTTATAGGGAACTAATGGTTGATGAAGGCAGAAGAGTCATTTTCTTCACTGGTGTAGCCACTGTGTGCCCATCGTCACTTAGTCACTTACGCTCCCCTTTAAGCAACCCTACTGAAACATACTGGGTCACTAAAAAAAAAAAAAAAAAAAAAAAAGTCTAAAAATAGAAAGGTAGTTGGGAAAAGAAAAATCAGTGGGATGGCACAAGAGAGGGCAATGGGGATGTGAATATTCCCAAGTGCATTATTATGAATTTAAAATGTAATAAGCAAACTCATGGTATATGATTAATATACACACCTTTTCAAATGAGCTTGGGAGATCTTCTTCAGTGACTTAAAGTAAAATTAACCAGTTTGAAAAAAATGTTAATCTAAACCTGATGGACTTTGAAGGTAGCACTCGTTTCTTTTCAAACAATCAATAAAATGCCAGTTATTTATACTATAATAAATAGTATAAGTAGTAGTCTTCTTATATAAAAATAGGGACTACATTGTTTCTAGGAAGTGTTTCAGTTCAATAATCTGCGGGGGACCATTTCCTAAACACACTGGGTTGGGAAAAGGCCTATCCTTCTTAATCACAGTGCAGTCTCCTTTAGTGAACAGATGTGCTCCACGGGTCATCTATCCCTCATAACATTGTCAACACGAACAAAGGAACAAAGGCCAAGCAAAGAATAAGCTAAAAAGCTATTATTATCTTTACTAATTGCCAAGATTCACTAGTAAAGGTAAGAGTGGGGGTGTCTACCTGCAATCCTCACACAAGGGAGGCTAATCCAGCATGATTCTGAGTTCAAAGGCAGCATAGAGTATATAGCAAGTTCCAGGTCAGCGTAGGAAATATAATAAAAATCTATCTTAGAAAAAAACAGAAATTTTCCATTGGAAAAAAAAAATCTAAAATATCTCCCAGCATTTTTATATAAGGCTCATAACGAGATCTTAATTCTTAAGCATAGAAAGAAAATCTGAAGAATTGTGGTATCTATTCTTTAATTAGCTTCTAGGGAGGAGACAGCCAAAGGAGGTTGTGTGCATACATGTGTATGTGCATGTGTGTGCATGTGCAATGTATATGTGCACATGTTCACATGTATTTACATTCACATAGAGGCAAAAAGTTGATGTACAGTGTCTTCCTTAACTGTTCACCCTAGTTTTTTGGACAGGTCTCATATAAAACTTAAAGCTTACTGATCTGGCAAAGCTGGCTGCATAGTGAGCCCCAGGGACACCCTCCAAGTCTCCACCCACCCAGCACTGGGATTAGAAACACAGGCCACCATGCTCAGCTTTTTACATAAGTGCTGTGGATTCAAACTTGGACCTTCTTGCTTGCACACCAAGTATTTTACTTACTGAGCCATCTCACTGACCTTAGCTAGAAACAGCAAGTTACCCTTCTGAGAAATGGTTTGAATTAGATGATTTCTAAAGTATCTGCTGTTCCAAACCGCATGCTAACACATGGGATTTATTAAAATTATATGGGATTGTCATGACTTGGGACCTCAGCCTTTCCTATATGATTCTGTGAACAAGATACATGTCTCTGAATGTCATTGTTTATAGTTAAAATATTTGTAGTGGCATCTACTGTAGACAGGTAGCTATAGCTTATAAATTATATTTTGAAATTATTCAGAAATGTTCCACGCACTCTATAAATGTGTAGAGGGTTTCCTTTAGAGAGTGAAAAATTGCATGAGGCGTTCTTTAATGCTGACAGTAGCATATGTGTGCACCCACTCAGTGATTGATTTGCCGAAAACGCCTGGTGTTAGCTGTTGACTCAGTAGACTCCAAGCTTTTGTGAATTTTCTAACTAATCCGATTATCAGGCCATCAAAATTCAGGCAGCTTTTCAAAAAATGCCACAATGCAATGACATCTCTCCTCCACACACATCAAGACGCCACAATATAAAGTTTGTTTCCAGGCCCAGCGTCTCTGTAATGACAGCCAGACTGAGTGACATCTCTAAAACTTTTAAGATGAGTAATTTTAAAACTCCAATTGCATGGGAAGCTGAAGTAGAAACAAGCAAACTTCCTCATGCCCATGTTCTTTACAAAATGAGCCTTCAGTGAGGAGGTAAAAAGGCTTGTTACTACAAAGCACATGTCCCTAAAGAGGTCAACACTGTTTCTAAATGTCTCCCACTGCTGACACATTATATTAATACACAGGCTCTTTTCTCTAAAGACCAGATGTATCTCATTAAAAAAAAACAGTTTGAAAAACTAAGTTTCTGTTAAACCACAAACAAGCCATCAGCACCAGCACTGTATGCTGATCTTTGCCTACACAGCCTACTGCTGAAGTGATGTGATGCTCTGTCTTAGTTAGGGTTCATTGCTGTGAAGAGACACCATGACCACAGCAACTCTTACAAAGGAAAACATTTCACTGAGGCAGTGGTTTACAGTTTCAGAGTTTTCGTCTATTATCATTGAGGTGGGGAGTGTGGTAGCTGGGAGTATGGTGGCATGCAGGCAGACATGGTGCTGAAGAATTCTACATCTTGATTCAAAGGCCACGGGAAACGAACTGAGACACTGGGCATGGCTTGAGCATATATATATGAGAGACCTCACAGCCCACCTCCACAGTGACACACTTCCTTTAATAAGGTCATAGCTACTCCAACAAAGCCACCCCTCCTAACAGAGCCACTCCCTTTAGGGTGGTAGTTTCTTTAGTCCATCATATGGCCTCAAACTCTATCATCTAGCTCTGCAAAATTAGTCTCTATGGTTGGGTCTTCTTAATCCTAAGCAAGCCTTCCACATAGATATCATAAAAAGAAATAGATGAGGACGAGACATGGGTTTTGTGTCTCCTCCCTCTCTCTCTGGGGTAGTGTCCCGAAGACACATTTCACATTTGTTATATAGTTTTTCTTTCTTGCTTTTGAGACAGGCTCACTATGTAGCCCTAGTTGTCTTAGAACTCACTATAAACTGATCTTAAGTTTGCAGTAATTCCTTGTCTCTGTCTCCCCAAGTCTTAGGATTCCAGACATGGTCACTGCACCAGGAAGATTCTATAAGACCTTCTGAATTATAACCCAAGAAAGAGCTGAAAGAATTCACATCTTAACAGGCTCTCGGAGGACATTAACCAGAGCTCCAGCTTGAGAGCCCAGATGCCTGGCTGCCATTTGTTTAGAAGAAGACTTATAGGCACTTGTTAAGTGTATAAAAATTGCAGGTGGCTTATGGTCACATCTGCCATACTGAGTTTAGCAGTGCCACCACAGATGGTGGTGCAAGCCTTTAAAGCCATGGCAGATCTCTACCAGTTTAGGGACAGCCTGGTGTACACAAAGTTACAGGGCAGCCCGAGCTACATAGAAAGATCCTGTCTAAAACATAAAACAAAAAGTTAGTGTTGCCAACATTCTCCAAGAAGTACTAGGCCTTAGCTTTTGAGAAGTCTCTCCCTTGCCCTGTGCAGATACTATCTTACTTTGCTCCTCATTCAAACCATTCCTATCCTGATCTTCACATCCTGCCTTCATTACACCCTTCTTCAGTTCCTCCTGGATGCTTCTAGGTCTAAATGAAACCCTCAACTTCCTGAGGGCTTGAAATGTATAGCAGTCACAACCCCAAGATCACAAGAAATCACCTAATCTCCACATCTAATTACTCATTGTTGATTTACAAGACAGACAGACAGACAGACAGACAGACACACACACACACACACACACACACACACACACACACACACAGTTGACTTCCCTTAGTCAGGATGAGTGGTGATTGCCATCTAGACCTGTTCCAACAGCAGACAGAATAGCATACTGTAAACTCACTGCTCTCCCATATATAGAGATGGCTTTTGTTATTTTTGTGACATCTCTCTTACACTCTACAGATGCACACAAACACTGATTTTCATAGTTTAAAATCTCCCTAAAAATAAGTTAGCTCACTGCAACTTCCTGCTCTGTCAGTAAAGTGCTTGCCATACAACCATGAGGTCCTGGAAACAGCGAAGGAAAGAAAAAAGAAGGGAGAAGGGGGGAGGGGAAGGGAGGGGAGGGGAGGAGAGGGGAGGGGAGGAGAGGGGAGGGGAGGGGAGGAGAGGAGAGGGGAAGGGAGGGGGAGAGAGCAAAGAAAAGAGAGAGAGAAAGAAAGAAATAAAATGAAATAACAGATCGATCCAGGTATGTCACATCCTGGCTATCCAGCCTAGAAAATTCAGTATGTAAGGCAATAAAAATATTTTGTCTCCAGAAACCAAGGCAGAGCAAACTGAAGAAGAGATCTGAAGTGGTGCTCCAGTAACCAGACACATACACACATGCATGCACACAAATATATATGCACACTCACACACGTGCAGGTGCTCAGAAATGGAAATCAGAGAGAATATAAAGTGGTTCAAGATGACACAGTTATTCTTTTCAAAGCTACTTAGAAACTAGAGGCCCAGTCTTCTCCTTGGTGGGCTACCCCACCTTATTCCTTCTGATCACAAAAGACAAGAACAGTTTTCTCTCTCTCTCTCTCTCTCTCTCTCTCTCTCTCTCTCTCTCTCTCTCTCTCTCTCTCTCTCTCTCTCTCACACACACACACACACACACACACACACACACACACACAGTAGCTTTCAAATAGTTTAGCTCATGCTTTGCTTTCTATCAGAATGGATAATAGTAAAGGTCCTGATAAAAAATTACATGTCCCAAAGCACCACAGACAACAAACTCCAGGAATAATCAGCTCCATGGAGTTACAAAGGATACATACCAACCACTCTGTACAGGCAGCATGGCCAAGGAAAGGGCAGACTCTGCTAAGGACAGATGAGCCCATTTCAGGAGAAAGTTAGGTGCCAGTAATGGACCAATGAAAGGTCACTCAGAACATCCCAGGTGAACCTACAGTCTAAGGAAATCAATGTTACCTTACTATAACTAATTTTTATATTATATATATTATTAAAATATAATTACTCTCCCTCTTCTCTTCCTTCCCTCCCACCTCTCCCATGTCACCTCCCTCAAATCCCTCCTGTGTCCACCCAATTCTCAAATTGATAGCTCTTTTTCTTCATTGTTACATATTTATATACACACAACTATACAAATGACCTGCTGAGTCCATTTTTGATGTTTGTGTGTATATGGTTTCAGGGTTGTCTATTTTGTTTTGGATGACCAGCCAGTGAACTCATCCCTTAGGGTAATTCTTTTCCTCCTAGAAGTCATCAGATGCCTATATTTCTACTAAATTCTGAAATAAAGGAGCGAAACCTGCCTGGGGGTAGTATATTAATAATGATAAAAATACCATTATTTTAAAGAAAATACTGTATAGCATGTAGTTATCTGGTCACATGATAATCAATGCACTTCTCATCAAGAAGGTCAGACTTGTTGGTGCTGGTCAGTTTCTGTCAACTTGACCCAAGTTAGAGTCACCTGAGAAGAAGGACCCTAGGCTGAGAAAATGCCTCCATCATATAACCCTGTATGCAAGTCTGAGGGGGCATTCCCTTCATTAACGATTACTGTGAGAGGGCCTAATTCGCTGTGCACAGTTCTACCGCTAGACAGATGGTCCTGGGTTGTATTAAAAAAACTGAGCAACCCATGGGGAATGCCAATAAGAAACACTCCTCCATGGCCTCTGCTTCAGTTCCTGCCTCAGGTTCCTGCTTGAGTTCCTGTCCTGACTTCCCTTCGTGATAGATGCGTCAGAGAAATGTAAGCCAAGTAAACCCTTTCCTTCCAAAGTCAGCTGTGACTGAGGCACTTTATCGCAGCAGTGGAAAAGGAAACTATGACATCTGTCAGGGGAAAGTGAAATAAAGTATAAATACAGCTTTGCAAAATGATTTTTCCAGAGCAGAAACTTAGAACAAAGTAAAGGAAAATATCCTGGTTTCTGATTCAGCCACATTCATCAGGGCTCAATGAACTCACACAGTGGGTACCCATTCTAGAAGGCTCCAACTGCCACCTTCATTCATGTTGACATCTTTTTTGTTTCTTTTAAAAACTCATTAGTTCTTTGGAGGTTTCACATAACACATGTTTACACTACTCACCCTCCCTCCACCAATTCCTCCAAGATCTTCCCCTGCTTTCCTACCCACCCAACTCTGTGCCCTTTAAAACAAGCATCAACTCCAATTTGTGTTGCCCAAATAGTCTTGGGTGTGTGAACATCCTCTGCAAGTGGGCTCAGCCTACCAGGGGTCTCTCTGTGCTGGAGGTTATCAATTGCCCTTAGTTCCTCTGGGAGAGCACCGAGGGATGGTGGGATAGATATTATGAAAGTGGCTATCCTACAAAGCAACCTACCAATCCAGTGTAGTCCCCACCATCGTGTTGATATCTTGACATTCTCTAGATGTGTTCTTCCTCCCTTTTCATTTGCATGCACAAGTCAAAATTATTTTCATTTGCAATTATGTGTCTATGGGTGAGTTTGTGTAAGGAGTGTGGTGCCCACAGAGTCCAGGAAAAGGAGTCTTAACCTTTGGAACTACAGATGCCAGGAACCACCCTGAGGTCCTCTGAAAGAGCAAGTGTTGTGCTAACTGATGAGCAGTCTATACAAACCAAAAACACCCTCTTTTGGTTTTGTTTGTTTGGTTGGTTGATTTTGGTTTGGGAAGACAAAGTTTCTCTGTATAGCCCTGGCTGTCCTGGACTTGACTCTATAAAGCAGGCTGGTCTTGAACTCAGAGATCCACCAGCCTCTGCCTCTCAAATGCTGGGATGAAAGGCATGCACCACCATGCCCAATTCGCACATCCTCTTTTTAAAGCCCACGCTTTTCAAAGGTTTCAGTTACCCAGAATATGAGGACCAGTGCGACTATTACTCTGCTAATCAGCCAACTGGGCACAAAGCTAGAAGAGAAAGAGAATGAGAAGGGCCTGATGCCCCAGGGCCAGAAAACACAGGGAATCTCTCAAGAGCCCTGTCTCTCTCACTCTGGAAAAAGACCTTTAAATATTAAAAAGAACGCCAAATGAGTAAAACGCTTATTCTAGACTGGAATCTAGATCTGCTGAAGTCCAGTATAAGTCTACTGCTACTGTTCTACACTTCAAAAACTAGGTAACTCTACATTTTAATGCCAACACATTATTACTGGTAAAGCCCATTTAAAGAGTCAAAGATTTGGGGCTTAGGAACCAGCTCAGTGGATAAAGTGCTTTCTTCTCAAGCATGAAGATATGAGTTCAATTTCCTGGGCCCAAGTTAAAGATAAAAAGAGGGACGCTGCATAGCCACATATTGAGGTGAGCCTAATAATCTCAGTGCTATGGTGGCAAAGATGGGGAAATCCTCGGGGCCCACTAACCAGCCAGTCCAAGTGAACTGGAAAGCTCCAGGTTCAATGGGAGACTGTGCCTCAAAAACAAAGAAAAAGGAAAAGTAGAAAACAATTAAGGAAGACATCTATCCAGCATCTGCCTGTCCTCCACGTGCATGTGTACATATACGCATCCTACCACCATGTAAACAAACGCATACGTGCACATACACATAAATATTTTAGAGTTCAAATCTGACAAAGGTTTCTTCAACTTTTGTCAAGACAGTGTCTCATCAGGATATCTTCAATAACAATTTCAACCAACACGTCACACAAAGTGATGCCACCATTTTACCAGCATTTTCAAAGTACTGGGCTCCACCTCAAAAGGACACACCAGTACAATGAGACATAGCTCCTATGTGATAGGAAGTTACCCACAATGCAACAGCACAGGGCACTATAGCAATGAACACAAGCCACACAAAGTAAAAAGAGTCCAAGATGCTCCTGGGGAGGGCTCTGCTTGGGCTCCATAGTCAGCTAGGGAGAACCAGAAAGGGCAAGAAAGGTCACAAGCCAAGGAAAGAATCAGAGATAACGGCAAAGAAAAAGCCAAGAAGAAAATGAAGAGTTTTGCCTTGGTTCTTGGATGTTTGCTTGCATTTACTTTTGCTCTGTTTTTCTGAAGGACAGGATGACCTTCGACTCCTTATCCTCCTGACACCTGAGATCACAGGTGTGTACCCCCACACCTGGTTTATGTGGTCAAACCCACAGCTTTGCACATTTGAGGCAAGCACTCTGCCAACTGAGTCACCCCCCTCCCCTGCCCACCACCCCTGAACTCTGTTGCTACAGCTCCAAGTCTAAGCACCAAATGCCAATTAACATCCATGCTTCGGTTCCCAAAACAGCCTGTGGGGAAGCTACTACCTCTGTCACCCTTCACCTTGAGGAGATCCCACAGCAATACAACTCTAAACAAGAGCCACACTCCATTTTTAAAGTGACATAAGATAATGTTCTACAACTCATCATTCTGTTCTAAAGCCATCAAAATCCTTAACTTTCACCCCTTGAAAGAACAGTGAGCAAATTTGTTGGCCGTTTCACACACTGCTGACAAAAAAGAACCTTTAGCATACTCCCTCCACATGATCAGTGACAGTAACTTCTAAAGTACCATGTCCAGAATGACACAGTGGGAAATCCAAGTCCCAACTGAAAAGAAACCTGATAACCGACACAAGGAAATACGATTAACACCACAGTCCAGATTCTGTCACCTCATCTACAAACCTCATAAATGAAACCAAGCAGGCCAATCCCCAACAAGGGGAGGGGGCAATGAGCAGGCTAAAGCCTAGGTACACAGGACACCACAGACAGGAAAGGTCTGCTATTACTTGCCTCAGCCATCAGTAGTTGGGCACTTTCTACTCGTCCTTCTGTCATAACGTAAAATCAACTTTCAAATTTTAGGCTGCATGATCTCTGATTTGCTTATAGTGGGCATACTCCCAAGGCAATTTCATAACGGTGTGAACCTAACTGATATAGATGGACAGCCCTCATGTCATTTTTTTTTTTTTTTGCAAGATTTCATTCTCCCTGCCCTCTCTCACTCATGAAAATCCATTTCACCTCTACGTCCTGGCCTCTTCCTCCACGTCTGTCCTCAGATCTTCTTATTACCTCCTTGGATCTCCGTGCTAGAACTGACCTGTCAGTCTTGCCTCTCCAACTACACTCCAGAAAATCTCCAGAGGGATTTATCGGTGTACAAATCTGACTCTCTCTCCTCCACCTAGAGTGTAAGTATTATTTTTGGGCATTGCTTAATGTTGCTCACTGTTGCTCGCCTGACGTTCTCTTACATCACACAGGGTTTGGGGTTTTACAGTTTCAACAGATTGGCAGCACATTCAATCCCTGTTCAATGCTGAAGGAGAACTGTGTGTACCAGGTTTCTCTCCAGCCGACAAAGCCTTGCTTTCCTTTATTCAGAGGGATAAACATGACAGCACACAGAACGTCTGCACAACAGCATCTCAGTCACCGCTACAGCTTCTCTGTCTGATTTTTGTCCAGAAATGTGCAAAGCGCTTTCACACGCATGAGCTCATGTGAACCTTCTAGCAACTGACACTTCTAAAGGGACATTAAGAGGAGAACAAAGGGGGTGAGACAGAGGCCCACAGGACCAGGCTACCTCCCATGTGCCTTCTGCCATGACTTCTGGCCTCTTTCTAGAAACTATGGGATGGAATAATCTGTCTTCCTTATAGTAGACTCAGTGTACTCCAACATAGGAGACAGATCTCCATCTCACCCATGTTTATCCTGTCTTTTATTACACTTCAGAAATATGTGCACAAAGGCCAAATTCCACCCCTACTATCAACTCTAGAGGACTTTGCTTTGCTTCATATCCTGTACCTGCTTTACATTAGTATGCCATCAGCCCATTCACACATGCATTCCTCTATCCAGGGGACAGTTATCATTTGGTGCTACAGTGGTCCGTGTCCTGCCATCTTAAGACAGTTTATAACTTCAAAATGCCCTGATAAGCCAAGGACAGAAAGTAGAGAAAGCCTGCTGTTCTTACAGGAGCTTGGTTGGACAGCAACAACCCAGAAGTGGAAGGTTGAGTGCTCACCAGGGCTATGCCTCCTCAGTTTACTGACTTGGACAAGTCCCTGGCACTCAGCTTCTTTACCCAAGAGAGGGAGGGAGGAAGGGAGGAAGAGGGGTTGAGGGGGAGAGAGAGAGGGAGAGGGGGAGAGGGGGGGTCCATATTATCTTTAATGTTATTTCAACATGAAATAACAAGGCACGAGATTCCATTTAGCCAGAGAGCCACAGTGATATTGACCATGTATATACTTCATAGAACAATTTCACAAGTTTTTGAGATGAACCCTGTATTTCTTGTAGCTCAAACAAATGCTACAGATTATCCCACAAATTTGTGTTAACTACAAACCTGGAGCATTTGTAAGAGCCCTATGGCAAACTGTCCATACATCAAAACTGTTCATATGAGCAGATTATGATGTTAAATGACCCCACTGGGGACACTAAATCAAGCCAAGCGCTTCTTTTTCTGCCCATCACTTTGAGGTGACTTAAATTCTTCCATACAAAATGCACTTCAACCACAGTCATTGGCCCATCTTACAGAAGCAACGCTCCTCACAGCCTCACTTCCAAGTCTTGTACCAAATCTCTCTCCACATCATGGTTAGCCATGACAACTTCAGTGCCTGGAAAGGTGGTTGGCTGAGAGCAGTCACATGATGCACGGTCTAACCCATGGATTCATTCAGAGACCTATGTCTAAGCATTGCTTGGAGAGCCAGACATAAAAACTAAATAAAGTACATTCCTATATGTTTTCATACAAAAAGAATATCTGTCCCCAAATGTTTCTCTGTGGTGCTTATTAAAAATCTATTTTTCTTTTCTCATTCATCCAGGAGGCTTTCATTACTTATGGTGATGTGTGGTGAATATAGAAGTAGGGCCAGGCTTAGGCAGTGAGCCATATTGTACCTTTGAGAGAATTGCAAGAAAAATCCTCTCCCAGTGTGCAAGAGTTCACCAGGGGCTTGGCAAATTGAGTGTGAACTGATTTTACACTCTGCTTAGTCAGATTGACTTTGTACAATAAACACACAGGACTGTGCAAGGTAACGTGGCAGAAGATGTAAATTTAAACTGTGTCCTAATACAGACACTGACATCTATCAGAGGAAGACTTCAACTTTCCCAGGAGACCTGGGAAACGAAGCTTCCTTGGCGGCGATATTTGACTGACACGTGATAGATGTGTGGGTAATCAACAGATGGAGAAGGGGAGTGGGAACAGCCTAAGCAGAACGTTGGTTCCTTCCAGATAATGGCCTGGAAATGACAAGCTGTGGTGTGACGTGTCTGGAGCAGACAGTATGCCTGTACTTCTAAGAGGGAAGGGAGGAGGAGAAGGAAGGAGAAAGAGGAAGGAGAGGAGAGGGAGGAAGCCAGTGATGTCAGGGCCTTGATATGGTTTGGGGCCTTGCTTTGTGGTTTGGGTTTGCTGGCTGCCTTTTTTATTTCGTGAAAGGCTTTCCCTTGGTAGCTCTGGCTGATCTTGAACTCACAAAGACTCACCTGCCTCTACTGCCTCTCAAGTGTTGAGGGCTGGAATTATAGGTGTGTGTCACACTGGTGTTGCTGTTGAGTGCTTTGAGATTTGGTTTTGCTATGGAGACCAGGCAGGCTTACAGCAAGGCATCCTCCTGCCTCGGTTTCCCGAGTACTGGGACTACAGGAATGTATCTTCTATGGGATGTTAAAGGTGGAGACTTGGGCTCTGTGGGACATTGCTTGGCTAGAGTAACAAGCTCTTTTTCAGATTTATTCACCATTATTTATTTATTTTACATTTACCCATCAAAAAAGACCTTTGCCACCCTAAAGCAACACGTTTCATTTTCCTCTCAACTGAGCAGGGAAAGATCCAATGATAACGACATGTCTTTTTTAAATCCATTTTAATATTAGACTTTTTGGTGGTTTTTTTTTTTTTTTTGACATGGTAAGCTTTTTAAAAGTTCTTTTTCTTTTTTAATGCTTAGGGTGTGTGTGTGTGTGTGGTGTGTGTGTGTGTGTGTATGTGTGTAGGAAGGGATATCCTGTCACCTAGAGTTGGAGTTACCCGCAGTTGTGAACTATCTGGATGTGGGTTCTGGGATTTGAACTCCTTTGACAGAACAGTATGTGCTCTTAGCCACGGAGCCACCTCCCCAGTCGTCCTCACACACACATACTTTTTTTGGAGGGGGTCCTGAGACAAGGTCTCATTATGCAGCCTTGGATGGCCTCGAACTCAGAGATCTACTGGGATTAAATTCGTGCAACATCTCACCTGGTTAAAAACTACAACCTGAAAGGCGGGGAGGGGACAGCGACAGAGGGTGAAAATACCAGGGAAAGTAGCTGAAAGTGCATACGTGCACTCGAGTAGTAGTGGCTACGCAAACTTAAGAGGAGCAGGTGGCACTCTACGCCCAACACAGGATCTGCACCTGTAAGAAACTTGGAAGGCATTTCAAAAAAGCTTCCAGAGACATTCTATTTTCATCTTGAATTGGAGACGTCGGGTGTTAACCTGTTAAATGGGGACCAGGACCGCAGAGGAATTTGGGAACCTGAAGGTAGAAGGAACGAATCGCCCCAGAAAAGAATCACGGACTTTTGCACCTGGAGTTGTAACGCACCAAGGGCTGCCTGGGAATGTTACCTAGCGGCCTCTCTTCCAGCAGCTGAGGAGAATGAACAGCAGGAAAACCTCCCCTGGATGGAATTATCTTAGCGATCAAGCAGCTTCCCCCACCCATAATATAAAGTTACCCTAATTTTCATTTTTTTTTTTTAAAGTAAGGAGAGACATGTAAGTGTGTCCATATTAAGTTTCCGGTCTCGGAGATAAAAAAAAAAAAAAAAAAAAAAAAAAAAAAAAAAAAAAAAAAAAAAAAAAAAAAAAAAAAAAACCCTCGCGGAATCCTATTCGTACACTTTGCTGCTGAAAGAATGGGCCCTTTTCTTCCTGAACTGTTTGTGGTAAATACGATCCATCAGGGACACAATGTTGTCGGCTTTCACAGAAACTCGGCACCGCGGCCGGCGGGGAGCCGCGCTGGTCGGGGTGGTCGCAGAGCGAGCGATCCTCGGACCCCTCCTGAATGGCCAAGCCGGGGATGTTCACCTGCTCCCGGCTGCGCCCTTCTCCCCTGGGCTGAAGGAGCTGGGTACTGAAGGGGCTGATGGGCGCCGCCACTTCCAAACCTGAATGGCACAGCTGGACCCTAATAAATCCGCTCCGCACGTGGGGGCGGGGCAGAACCTCGCTTCGGAGTCTTCGGGAAAGGAGTCGCTCTCCGAGCCAGGCTGGACGCTACCACCCTCCCTGAGCAAAGTGTCCCCGCCGCGCCCCTGATCGCCTCCAAAGCCGGCCGGGAGAAAGGGCGAGGCTGGCCCACTGGTGACGGCTAGGGCAGTGCTACGGGATGCCCCGCTGCAGAGAGCCCGCTCGAGACGCCCCGGCCGCGCAGCGGCGCCCTCGCCTGCGTCCCCGCCTGCGTCGCCCTTACCTGGGTCCAAGTCCCAACACTGCCGGCCTCTCCAGCCCCGCTCTGCGACCCTGAGCGAGGCCCCGCGGGGACACTGGGTACACTCGGGGAGGAAGTTTCCTCCGCCACTTTGTTCTCAGCTCGCTCACCGAGCCTGCGAAGGTCAAGGCTGCCCCGGCTCCTTACACTGCTCCCTCCAGCGAGGCCAGATCCGCGGCCACACCTTTCTACGAGCTGCTCGGCCCGCCCTGCCCTGCCCGGATACGCCCATGGCACGCCCCGCCCCCCGGGGACACGCCTCCTCCCCCTCCCCGCTGGGACCCCTTTGCCTTCTGGTCTGGCTCCGGTCGCACGTTACGTCCCCAGTAACCAAAACAACTCACAACTTGGAGCCCGCAGAGTCAGCCAGTCGCTGTGGCCCAGACCGCAAACTGCGAAGCACGCGCGATCCGGTCCCTTCCCCCAGCGTGTGCAGAAAAAAAAAAAATGCCTTCTCGGGTCCCACCCAGGAGGAGGATCCCACCCAGAAGAAATCAGTGGCAAAGGACTCCGCGTTAGCAGAGGCCACCCATCTTCTTCCCTTCGGAGAGATGCTGAGTGTGCTGGCTAAAAGTCTGAGGGCAGTGTTGAGTTGGGCCACCCAGAGTCCTACAGGGCTTGGTACCTGCAGGGCTTATTAGGCAAACCTGAGTGAGCTGGTGAGCCCGGGTGAGGGGAAGGTACCTGGCTTGCTGGGACCACCATCCTCTCCCGGTGACCCTAAATCTCCACGTCCGGGAGGAGAGGAAAGGGGCATGGATGTGGTCGATGTGTGGAGGAAACTCTTATTACTTACTCTGTATAGCAAATCAAGGTAAGTCAAGCTGGGGAAACCAAGAAGTTTATTGGACTTACAGAGCATGGGTGAGTGTGAGTGTCCCCAGCACAGTCCTACCCCAGCATTGACTACTCATAGCTGCCTATTGGGGATCCCTCATAGTTAACATTCCTTAGTCTTTAAAATCTGGTACTTCTCAAGACCAAGTCCACTCTCTGGAAGGTGCTGGAGGGAGTGGCTGGAACTTCAAGATATGGTTCAAAGATCCTCTCCACCCATTCCTGTAAGGGTACATCAACGGGCCTGATCTTGAGGGTCACAGCTGTAGTTACTATGGTCCCCTAAGATATAGGTACCAATTTGAGACTAGCTACAGAGGATCTTCATAGCAAATGGATATGGAACTAAATGGGAAGGAGTGTGTGCCCACATGCCTCTGTGTGTATGTGTGTGTGTGTTAAGAATATTTGTTCTTTCAGAAAGTCAGGGTTCCAAAGTCAGTAGGTCATAATCATTTATAACTCCAGATCCAGATAATGCAACTGCCCTCTCTGACCTCAGAGGACACCAGGCACGCAGAAAGGCAAAACACTCCTACACACAAAATTAAATTTTAAAGAAAATTTAAATGTGAAAGGAGCTGGGGAGAGCCTTGAAGGAGAGAAGAAAGTAGCCACCCTGAGGTCTACAATCATGCTAAGTTCTGTGACCTCACTACGTGTATGTAACACACACACTAAAATAAATATATTGCTGTGGAGTATCTCCTTAACTAGGTAAAGATGTGTTACATTTGTTTATGCTGCATTTGTTTAACTATGTAAAGATGTGTTGCCATGCCTGTCTAATAAAAAGCCAAATGGCCAATAGCTAGGGCATAGAGGGATAGGTGGGGCTGGTGGGCAGAGAGAGTAAGTAGGAAGAAGAATCTAGGCTCAGGAGAGAAGGAGAAGCGTGGAAGGAGAGAGGGAGGGAGATGCCTGGGTTGGGCCAGCCAGGCAGCTGCCAGACAGGGAGATATGAGGTAAGACATGCAGAATGAAAGAAAGGTAAAGAGCCCCAGGAAAAACATAGATGAAGAGAAGCAGGTTAAATTAAATTATAAGACCTAGTGGAACAAACATAAGATAAGGCTGGGCATTCATAATTATAAGTCTCTGCGTCATGATTTGGGAGCTGGTTTGTTGCCCAAAAGAAAGCCTGTTAATATATACATACCATTATATATATATTTTTCTTATTATGAAAGTAATGTGTTTATTACACAAACTTAGAAAAGTGCCTATGACCCAAATGCTTCCAAACACCATCTTGATTGGCAGATGTGGGTGGGAGATTGTGTTGTTTCATTGTAAATAATTGTCCCAGCCACTGGTTTAATAAAAAGCGCTGATTGGCCAAAGGCAGGCAGGAAGTGTGGGCGGGGCTACCAGACTAAGAAAACTCTTGAGAACAGGAAGCACAGAGAGAATGCCAGAGAGAAGCTGGAAGAAGCAGAGGACAACTATGCTGCTCTAAGAAAAGGTACCCAGCCACATGGCTGAACAAGATAAGAGACATGGGTTAGATGAAGGGTAGAGAGTTAGCAAGTGATATGTCTGAGCCTTAGGTCGATCAGCCTAACACTATCGTATGTATCTGTGTGTCTCTGTGGGTCGGTGGGGCTGTGGGTCCTAAACCTTGAGGCAAGGCACAAAAGTCAGGCCAGAAACCTCCTACAACAGATGTGTTACTTTTTTATTACTGTGACCCAATACATGACAAGAAGCAGTTTAAGGTAGGATGGATTTATTTGGGGTCATGGTTTGAAGGTGTAGTCTGAAGTGTCCAGGGAACACAATATACCTGTTTATACCTTAGCAGCAGAACTGGGAAGCTGCTTGATCACATCTGGGCGAACCAGGAAGCAGAGATTCGGAAATGATGGCTGTGTTCCAGCTTCTCCTTATCCCAGTTTGCTCAGTCCTGGCCTCCTGTGGGGATGGTGCCATGATCAAGGAGGGTCTTACCTCCTCAGCCTCTCTGGAAACACTCTAACAGACACATCCTGAAGTGAGTCTTCTAGAAGATTCTAAATCTAGTCACACTATCAATGAAGACTGACTATCAAACCAAGTAACCAGGGTCTGGTCCCAAGCCCATGCATATCAAACTAGATCTGTTTTAAAAAAAAAAAAAAAAAAAAAAAAAAAAAAAAAAAAAAAAAAAAAAAGCCATAGAGACATTTAAATTAATATAAAGAAGCTAGCCTCACTGAAACTTCCAGTCATGAGAACTGGCTAGGTAAGAAGGAAAAACAGAAGAAAATAGTTAGCAGGTGCCAGGATTCATACAGCAGATGAGGGTGTTCTTAGAACTCCAGGGCCAGAGAGGATCCTGTTGGGACAGTCACATTTGAGGTGAGTTCTGAATGGCTGGCTGAGAAGTGGATGTGTGCAGACAGAGGACCCTGAAGCTCTCCAGGACACTCTGAAAGAAGAGACTCAGTTCAGAGTAACAGGAGATAAAGACAGAGAAGCATGCTAAAGCGAGCCACTCATGAGCATACAGATGTGAAGAACTTGGAACGTTAACTCATTAGCAAAGAACATCCCTACAAAAGGGTTTACGTGCTAACATGCTGTGGTGGTGGTTGGGGGGTGGGGGGCATTCAAGAAGATTCTACTTGGGAGACTGTTGGAAAATTAGGTCACACCAGTGCCCCAGACAGAGTTGAACTTGGATACTTAGAAAATAACAGTTACACAGAAATTATGTCTAGCCATCACCTGACTGCGGGCCCTGGATAGAAACTATGGAAGGAAGAGAAAGAGAAAAAGTGAAGGCAGGTTGGCAAAGAGAAGTGGGGAAGGGCCAGAGAGGAGAGAGAAACAGGAAATGGTGCTGATGCTGTGTTATCTTAACCATCAGCTCATCAGCTTGATGATAGCACAAAGCTGAGACCATCGCTCTCAGAGACAACTTCACATTTCCATGCTGGCAGAGGGAAGGACAGCATGAAGGTCTAAAAGACTGCCCTGAACACCCCTCCATTCACAGCCATCAAGATCTCCAAGCCACCACTTTGCTCAAAGTTAAAGGACATTGGCCTTCTAATCCCACTACTCCAACATCTTCTCTTGTAGACCAGTTATACTTACACAGTTTCTAGGGAAGGGGCCAAAGCCCACATACTCTCTTCTCTCCAGTAACTCAGAACATTTTCTGACACACAGGATAGACCTATAAGTGTTTGAAGAACGCATTCTGTTTCTATAACCTATTCAAGCTGAGTTCAAGCATGGTGGTCCATGGTTACAATCCAAGTGCTTGAGACAGGTGGATAGAGTCTAAAGCCAGACTAGGCTCTGTTAGCAAGACTACTGAGAGAAATGGATGGGGAGAAAAAAGAGAGAGCACAGAGGGAAGAGTGGAATGTAAAACAAACAAACAAGACCCACAAACCCCTTTCCATGCCCTTTCGGTATTTGTTGGACGTTCTGGTCACAGGACACGGGGTCAATAGCATTAACAAGTGATCCTTCCTGACTCCCCCACAAAGACTTTCTTCAGAGCACTTTTCTCCCTTTTAGAAGGTCAAGTGATAGGGGTTACACACACACCCACACCCCCCCCCCCACACACACACACGGTGGATCATCCCATACAAAATGACTGAGTTGAAGTCTTTTTTCCTTGAAGCTCAGATGTAGTCTGAAAGCCTGTTTGTAGAAGATAGCAGGATCCCTCCAACCCCCTCCCCCGACCCCAGATTCTCCTAGTAAGATATGCTTTTCTAGGGCTGATGAGATGGCTCAGTGGGTAAAGTGATTGCTGCTAAGCCTGGCAACCAGTGTTCAATTCCCAAGACTCATGGTAGACAGAGAAAACAACTCAGAAAGTTCTCTAGCCTCCACACACATGCACACATAATAAATCAGTCAATCCATCCATTTTTAAAGTGCTTTTCCATCACTTGATGCCAGGAACACTCACAGGCTAACATGCAGCTTCCCTTTCAGGATCCTAGGACTTAGGAAGCAGGCAACAGCTGTGCCAACTCCAGTCTAGCCACGTGCTGGGCACAGCTGGGCATATCTGCCAGATAATTCTGCAGAAGTTGAGATTTCTGGAGGGCAGCCTCTTCCTTCTGATGATCAGTGGCCAAATACAAAGGGGCCTCTTCTGGCTACTCAGGAACCTGGATGGATCTCCTGACTCCGTTTCCAGTCCCTACAAGAAAGAAAGATGAAGGCTTAGTTGAAGTTCTTTGTCTTCAAACTGTGTGTGTGTGTGTGTGTGTGTGTGTGTGTGTGTGTGTGTGTGTGTGTTAGTTGGGTAGTATGGCCAGCTGCTTGTGAATTCATGCATGGGGAATGGTTCTCCTTGGTTCTCTGGTACTTATCCATTTCTTTTCCAGCTGAAAAGGCACTAGAATCTCATTTATACATCCTTCATAGGCTACTGAGAATAACAGAAGCACCTTGTGGTATCACTACCCATGAAAAAAGGCCCAGGCATATCTGGAACAGTATGACACGGCACTGTCCTCTACAAGCTCCATGCTCAGAAACTATACAACTAATGATTTAAAAAAAAAAAAAAAAAAAGCCCACAATGTTTCAAATTTATGATTTGTATTAGGCTGTATTCATAGCTATTCTTGGGAATACATAGCCTGAAGGCTCAGAGTCCAAATTTTAAACCTTATTAGTACAACAGAGAATCTTCTCTAACCAGGGCCAGTACCATCCCTACCCCACCCCTGACTGGAAAGCATCCCCAGATATCTCAAAAGAAGAAACAACAGATCTGGGTAGCCCCTAGGAAAAGCATGTCATTCTTAAGTTGTAGGTGGCTGGAGCTTTTTGTTTGGATTTGGATTCTTGAGACAGGGCCTCGGTATGTTAGGCTGACTTGAAACTAAAATGTAGCCCAGGCTAGACTTGAATTCACGATCCTCTTGCCTCTGCTTTTAGAGTACTGAGATTATAAGAGTGCATTGGTGAGCTTATGAGCAGGTTTTGAATGGAGCAGTATGAATTGCTCATACATCAGTCTGAATTTTAGAATGTCCAGAAATAGACACCCTGCAGTGAACAGACATATTTAAATTAGGATTCTTCACCCTCAAAAGTAAAATTCTAAAAAAGGTTACCTATACCAGTGATTGTCTAAAACCCACTTAAATTTATCGCATTTCTAAATTAGCCAAATAAACCAATTCTAAAATATAAAAGTTAGTATTCCCTGAATCAAAACTCTATTAATGTGTGGTCTGGGATTGTAGCTCAGCTGGTAGTGTCTGCCTAAGGTACACGAAGCCTTGGGTTTTATTCTCAGCATCTAATGAACCAAATGTGGTAATGCACACATTTAATCTCAGCATTTGAGAGATGGAGGCAGGAAGAAGCAGAAGCTTAAGGTTTACCTCAGCTATATACTGAGTTCCAGGCCAGCCTGGGGTACATGAGACATGTCTCAAAAACAAACAACTGAATACCTGTGACAATACCATATATAAATGCTGGCTGGACACCTGGTTTTGTAGTCAACAGTTATTTCTACAGCCCCCACTGGAGGTATGTCGAACACACAGAACTGCAGTGAAATGCAAAACTAATTCAGTATGAGCACACTTTTGTGATGTCTATTCTTGGTTTTCAGCTTGACTTCATCTGGAATTAACTAAAACCCAAATGTCTGGATATACCTGTCAGGAATATTTTTCTTAATTAAATCAGTTGAAATGGGAAGATCCACTTTTAATCCAGATCTTTTGAGATGTGAAGACACACCTTTACTCTGGGCCACACCTCCTGCTGGCCGCCTTTATAAAGGACATGGAAGAATGAAGCTTTCTCTCTCTGCATGTCCTCAATTCCTTCCTTCATTGGCATTAGAGCCTACTTCGTCCTGCACATACTGAAAATCAGCTGAAATATCCAGCTTCATGAACTGAACAACTTCTGGATTCTTGGACCATCTATCGGCAGGCAGTCATTATTGGACTAGCTAGACCATGGCCTGTAAGCCATTCTATAAATCCCATATATATGCATATGTATGGAATATATATATATATGCTATCCTAATAAATCCCACATATACATATAGAGTTTATTAGAATCTCTCACCCCCCCCCCATGCACACTCTATCAGTTCTGATTCTCTAGTGGACTCTGGCTTTGAGGTAATGTATCTTTCCTCTCAACTTTTCCTTTACAGCCCTGAGGCCTAGTCTGAATTTGCAGGTCTTGTGGAGCTTGGATTTGTACTTCTTGGACACCGCCTCTGCTTGGACTCACCTCAAATTCCTCTGACTCCCTTCCAGGTCGGTCATTGCCACACAGCCCTGACAGTATAGCCTTTCAGGCTTCCACTGCAGAAATGTCTCTTCTTTTTGTTGTTGGAAGGTTCTGGAACATGGACAGCACATTTCTGGTTGCTGACAGCAAGGAAGGGAAACAGACTTCCACTCACCCACAAAGATCAGTTGAGTTGCACCTGGAGTTGAGTGTTGTTGGCTTGGGGCCAGCTAGTGTATAAATGGGATCTTTTAAAATCATACTATCGACAGAGTGGACTTGAGCGACAATGTTGGAATTAGCAGCTTTTACCTGAGGAGGAGAGCTACAGAATCCATTCAGGTCTGTTGGTATAAAGCTAGACAGACAGGCACTGCCATGAAAATTCCCCAGAAATGTTAGAGTTTGGCGTTTCAAAGGTAAGAAATTAAAGGAGTTAAAACTGAACTTGCCCCTTTTTATAATTACTTATTTCTTCTTAATACATTTGAAAAGAAAAACATCTTAGGGTATCAAATAATAAACATTTCTGCTTGTCAGTACATATAGACTTACATTACTTGTTTAAAAGAGTAAGGCTATTATTACATTTATTTTTCCTTTTGGGGTGTGTATGTGTGTGTTTCATCTTTTTTTTGGAGGGGGGCAAGAGCTCATGTAGCTCAGGTTGTCCTCCAACTCTCTATGGAGTGAGAATGGCCTTGAATTTCTAAGCCTCTTACCTTCTGAGTACTAGGATTAGAGATGTGCACCACTACCCCTGATGTATACACTGCTGGCTGTGGAACCCAAGGTTTCATGCATGCGGAGCAAGCCTAAACTATATCTCTAGTTCCACACACCTAGCCTCTATTTAAGTGTTATGCCTTCACACATAATGTAAATACTTTGAATTAACTGCTGCAAAAATTAAAGAATTTATTGTTTTAAGTTTGGACAATAACACCTTGAACAAGAACCTTGGTGTAATTATTTGCTTTGTATCCAAAGTATCCAGTTATAATTTTATGTAAGCTACAAAAACTAAAAATCTAGTCAGATACTTTCTATGGGACTGGCTGAAAGGTAAGACTGTATCATGCCTTGTAAATAACAGTATGGTGGTTTGAGTTAGAAAGGCATCTATTTGAATGCTTAGCCCACAGTTGACAAGGATTAGGAGGTGTGCCCTTGTTGGAGGAGATGTTGGAGTCACTGAGACTTTGAGCTTTCAAAAGTGGATGCCATTCCCAGCTAGTGTGTTCTCTCTCTCTCTCTCTCTCTCTCTCTCTCTCTCTCTCTCTCTCTCTCTCTCTCTCTCTCTCTCTCTCTCTCTCTCTCTCCCTCTCCCTCTCCCTCTCCCTCTCCCTCTCCCTCTCCCTCTCCCTCTCCCTCTCCCTCTCCCTCTCCCTCTCCCTCTCCCTCTCTTCCTCCCTTCTTCTCTCCCTCCCTTTTATGCTCCCTTCCTCTTTTGGATCAAGATTTGAAGCTCTCAGCTGCTGCTCCTGCACCATGCCTGTCTTCTTCTGGCCATGAATGGTCATGGACTCACCCTGTGAAACTGTAAGCAAGCCTCCAGTGTAACAATTTCTTTATAAGTTGCTTTGGTCATAGTATCTCTTCACAGCAATAGAACAATAACAAAGGTGGACAGTTTTAAAGAGAAAAGGTAAGAAAATGTAGTTGATAGCTAACTCCTTATGTCTCTCAAATGATCTCCTCCCTTCCTCATTCCCACCTCTACCTTAACTCCCAGGATGCAAGTTGGTCTATGCTTATATGTTTATTAAGATTTCTGTGTAGCTTTAGGATAAGAGTCTGGGCAAGCACACTCCCCAAATGGAATTCCCTGCTAAAGACAGACAAGCAACTCTGAACAAATGAGTCACTCTGGGAGGGATGAGGCAGGACAAGGGGCTGCTGTTCTTTTTTTTCTTCCTACCTTGGCTTTATCTGGCACCTGCAAACACATTCTCAGCCAACAGCAGCACCAAAGAATGCTAACACCACCAAGAAGTCATCAAAAAGTCTAACCCAGTTCATCATGTATTTTTGAAAACTTAAATTTTGTTAGATAACATTTGCTTTGGTTTGGTTTCTTTGAGTTGAGGTGTCATGTAGCCAAGGCTGGCCCCCAACTCACTAATATAGCTGAAGATGCCTCGTGAACTTCTGATCCTCTGGCAGCAACATTCTAAGTGACAGGACTAGACACCCAGCATTTTCTTTTCCCTAAGACACAGTCTCATGTAGCCCAGGTTGGCCTCAAACTTATTATATATATAAGGACAGCCTTGAACTTCTGATTCTCCGGCCTCTACCTCTCATGTGCTGATAGGTCTGTCATATCAGGGATGGGGCCCAGAGCTGTTATCTCTTAGTCAAGCACTCTACTCAACTGAGCTATATCTCCCTCCCAAATCTTCACTGAAATACATTTTTCTTTGTTTTGCTGGGATTTTTGTTTGTTTGTTTGTTTTTGTTTTGTTTTGTTTTAAGAAACAGGGTTTCACTCTATCACTGAGGCTGGCTTTCAACTCTTCGGCTTTGGCTTTAGGTTCCTAAGTTGCTTGCGACCATATACATATGCCACCGCATCAGTACAAGTAGAGTTTTGCATAAGAAGCATAGGAAGAGGGGTTTACTGTGTATATTTTTATTTCTTTAGGTGCTACAGATGAAGCTCCTCAGCATGCGTTCTACCACTAAGCCACATCCCCAGACAGACGGGACACTATTGACTAAAAAGGAACCCTATCCGGGTCTGAAATCACACTAAAATATTCCCCCTCTCAAGCTTGCAGTTCCTAGTGATCCTAGACAAGCTGTCAGTGCTCCTCAGAGGCCGCACTCCAGTCCCACTCACTTGTTCAGAGGACTGGAAATGGCCAAGTTCACCCAATGGTGAGAGAAGCCTGGGGCTGGGAGGGGGATCCCTCTCCTGCCCAGTTAGAAGGAGGTGACAGCACAAGGTGGTAACAGAAGGATCCTGGGAGTACAGGGGACACCAGTATAGAGAACAAACGTCTCACATCGCCTGAGGGCCTACTAGCATGTGCTAAGAATAAGTACATGTCCAATTAAAGAAGTCAAGCGCCAGAGGTCAGTGACTTCTGCATAAAGTCCCGTTTTGCTTTTACTTTCCCACCCAATATTTTTGTCAGTACAAAAACAGTAGTGGGGGTTGTGGCTGTAGCTCAGTTGGTAAAGTGCTTGCCTAGGATGCATGAAGTCCTGGGTTCAATTCCCACTACCGCATAAAGTAGGTGTAGAAACATAGGCCTATAGCCTATAATCCCAGAACTCAGGAGGTAAAGACAAGAGGATCAGGAATTCAGGGTCACCCTTGGCTACACAGAAGGTTTGAGGCTAGCCTGGTCTATGTAAAATTCTGTGTCAAAGGCAAAAAGATAGCAGAGATTCCAAAGTTAATTATCACTGTGACTAGATGGATGTTAATTAACTTGGCTGTAGATGAGTATGATGATCTAACCCACGGCCAAATTGACAAGCTGTCTCTCTGTTCTTCCTTAAGGCTTCCTTTCAATCTCAGGCAAGAAATCATGATATAAATAGCTTCTGCTTAGGTGGGAACCTATAGGCAGGGGACTGTTGGTATTTTAATTGAAAAACTGACAATCCCCTAGAGTACCACAGGAAGTTAGCCATAGGAATCTCAGACCCATTCAGAAATTATGAACACTAGTTGGTGAAGTGGTCAGACAGACAGAGGACAACAGACAGACCTGATAATGACTATTCACAAGGGAAAATACGTCACTATACAAGGTGATTTTAGCCATTCTCTTCCCAGTGAGACCTGTAGAATTTTGTTTTCTTCTGCAAAGTATACACGATTAATTTATGTACCTGTTTCCTGGGTTAGTATAAATCCTGGCTCGAGCCGGTTTCAGTTAGCTTAACCAAACCAGAACTAGATTTGCAAATGGCTCCAGACACTTCCAAGACACATGTACTGGAGGCAAATGATGCCTGAGTGGATGTCAAGTTGGAGAATACCCAAATGAAGAGAGGCAAGTCACTGCACTCTGCACAGGGTTAGCCTTGTAAGGAAAACTCAAGTACAAAGCCTGAGTTTAATATAAATTATGAGATTGGGCCTAGAAATGTAATTGTCTTTTTCCCATAACTGAACTGCCAGTCTGTTTACATTTAGTAGACTGTACTGTCTGTTAGGACTTCCAGAATAAACTATAGCCAACAACAAGAAACATTGCCCCACAGTTCTGGAAGCTGGAAGTGTGATGCCTGGTTACTTTGATTTGGCTGAGGTTTCGGGGTCGGGGTTCAGGGGGGCAGCCTAGGTTGTACATTTCTCTTGGCTTCTGGTAGTTTCAGCTGATCCTTGGTGTTTCTTGGATGGTAGACAAATCACTCTGTCCTCTGCCTCTGTAGCCACGAGGTGTTCTCTCTACATGGTCTGTGCAAGCCCCATATCATTGAGCTCTGCTCCAGGCCCTGGTCTCATTTCTATACTCCTGCTAATCCAGGATCCCTGCCAGCTCCCCCTTCCCTTCTCTTTTCTCCAGGTGGAAGTGAGATTGGGATAGAGGATGAACTCCTTCTTTGTGTTTTTCTGCTTACTTGTTTTGAAACAAGGTTTCAAACTACATAGCCAAGACTAGCTTTGAGCTGTTTCTCCTGCTTCCAACTACTAAGGGCTGAGATTATAGACATGTACTACCAGGCTCTTCTTTCCTTTTCTATTTAAAAGTCCCCTCTACTAGATGGGGACTTCCCAAAGAGGCCCACAACCTCAGAGGACTAAACCTAAGGATCATGCTTTGGCAGCCCCCGATGTTTTCCCTGTACTGGTGTTCCCATCCTCACCAACAAGGCCCACTGAGAGGCACGGGATAAAAGCCAGATTGTAACCATTTAATCTCTTCCTGTCTCTATCCCAGCTCCCTCACCTTAGTCCTAGCACTGAAAAAGAATTCATCTTGGTGTGTACCCACGGAACAGCACGGCTTTCCCTTGAAATGCCCTCAGCAATATTCTTGGGGAACTTATCCTCAAGATACAAGAACAGCTTATATTAGTCCAATCATTGTGATATGAAAAACAGATAGGGAATACAATGACATATTAAGTATGCACATTGCATAGGCTTGCAGATTATTAAAGAGCTACCCAGACTCTGAGATGAAAAAGGGAAACAATGAAGGAGTCCATCCTTCAGCTTCTGTTTCTCATAGGCATCTACCAGCTATGATGCTCCAAGAAAGGCAAAGAAATGATGTCTCGGCCAACTACATCCAAGAAAGGTCTGGCCTGGGAATAGAGCTGTGAGGAAGAAATTAATTAAAAAATAAACAGTTACAGTTAGAAAAGAATAGAGCAGTGACTGTTCCAAGATGACATCGGGACAACTAATGCACACAAAAAATACTCTAACTGGGAACTGCAGAGATGCCTCCTGGTAATGCCAAAGGATCACAAACAGAAGGCCTAGGAGGTGTGATTTACAGCATTCCAGCTTTCCAGCTCATCTCCAAGCTTCTCTGGATGCGCTTACATCTGCATCTTCATTAATTCCTATTGCAGTCAACCAACAAAGGAATTACCATACCCTGAAGACATTAGGATTCACAGTATTCTTTTATGCAGCATGGAAAACACTAAGACAGCAAATTCCTCCTCAGGTGCCCAGCCCAAGGCTCAGGGCCATCACTCCAGACCTGGCCCTTCCAAGGCCTTCATTCCTAATGTTTGTATAGCTTACCTGCTGCCTAGAAACCTCTGGGAGTTGGCCACTGCTCTTTGACACTAGGTCCCATCATGGTGTTGCAACTCCAGAGAGGCACATCCCACGCCTTGCCTTCCATTTCATTCCTATTTTCATTTCTTTTCAGCTGCTGCATCCTTAGGGATAGTCTCTTGAGTAGTAGTAATTGCTCAAAAATCATCTTCTGCCGGAAGGATGGCAATACATGGTTTCCTTCTTAGCCTCCTGAAATGATGAAGGTGAGCAGGGAATGAATTATGGCTTAGTCTTCTGTTTTTATTTATTTATTTATTTTTGAGTCAGAATCTCATATGGACCAGATTAGCCTTGGACCAGCTACATAGCCAAGGATGATCTTGAACTCTCAATTCTCCTGAGTACTGGGATTACTACTACCTTGCATTCAGACCTCTTATTTTTGTGTTTTGAGATAGGGTCTCACTCTGTAGGTGAAGCTGGCCCAGAAGTAACTACCTAGCCCAGGCTAGCCTAGAGCTTGCTGCATCCTTTTGTCTTAGCCTCCTGAATGTTGGGATTACAGATGTGAGCCACTAGGTCCTGTATGGTTTAGCTGTTTTAATAGAAAAACAGGTCAAGCTTCAATTGCCCAAGGAATTCATTACACAAGTACATCTATGAGTACAGTAGTTTGTCTGAACTTGACAGGTACCCCAGCATGGTTCCTGTTAAGGACTCTAGACCTCCTGAAAGCTCCAGCCATTTTGCATTGCAGGAAATAACCATCTAATCCTCAAACCATGATTTTAATTTATGTGTACAAAGAAATCTTTCCCAGTTGTACATTCTTTTGGTAACAGTTTGGCCCATAGGCTCCAAACCTGGGTGTAGGGGATTGTGTTGTTTCATGTAAATAATTGTCCCACCCACTGGTTTAATAAAAAGCGCTGATTGGCCAAAGGCAGGCAGGAAGTGTGGGCGGGGCTACCAGACTAAGAAAACTCTTGAGAACAGGAATGCCAGAGCAGAACACCAGAGAGAAGCCAGAAGAAGCAGAGGACAACTATGCAGCTCTAAGAAAAGGTACCGAGCCGCAAGGTTGAACAGGATGAGTCATGGGTTAGATGAAGGGTAGAGAGCTAGCAAGTGATATGCCTGAGCCTTAGGTCAATCAGCCTCAAATTAATGAAAGCATCTGTGTGTCTCTGTGGGACTGTGGGTCTGTGGGCCTAGACCTTGAGGTTAGGCCCAAAAGTCCCGGCCAGAAACTTCATACAACACCTGGGAGCTGAAACATTCTTTTCATAATATTTTTACAGAAGCAGTATGGCTTGAAAGCCAAAAAAAAAAAAAAAACCCTCATTGCTTATAAGTGTGCATGAGCAGCCCACATTCCCATTGGCTTTTATTCATTGACTTCTTGATATATACTCAAGAACCAGGCACAGAGCAAGACCCTCGGGAATGCACAGTGCAACTCCTTACCTTGGAGAAAGCGCTGGTCTAGAATGGCTTAAGTAGAGGTCTGCTCCTTCTTCAGACTACTACCTGGAACTCAGTGACCAATACCTACATACTTAACATTGTGCCAGCTATGAGAAAAGCAAACAAGCCCACCCTTGGGGGACTGGAGCCATGCACCCCTTCTCCATCAGTCTTGATGGTTCTCATACGGTTACAGCCCTAGTGGCTCTGTCAGAAGACCTGTGTCTCAGCGAGAATGGCCCTAGGGATGCTTTGCACCTTTTTACAGGAGGGCCTGAATCAAAGGGAAAATGAGAAATTCTGTTGAGTGTTAAAGCATTGTTGCATCCTGGTATTTTCTTCCTTTGTTTTCTGACTAACACAAAACTACACAGCCTTTTTTTGTCTGCTGTTCATTCATTTGTTTACTTTGTGGTGCTGAGAATCAAAGACAGAGTCGTAGCCTGCTAAACGTGTGCTCCGTCTTAATGAGCTACATCACTAGCCCTGTAATTGTTATCAAATAGAAGGGAATTGGTGTCCCCCGTTGAGTCACTGGCTGTGGAAAGAGGGTCACAAGGAGGTTAGATACTGACAATGAACATGAGGCTGGGTGGGGGTGTGGCCCAGCTGGTAGAGCACTTGCCTAGAATCTTGGGGTTCAATGTCCAGGGCAGTATAAACAAGGCATGGAGATCCAAGCCTGCAACTCGGCACATGATCACAAGTTGAAAATCATTCTCAGCTACATAGTAAGTTTGAGGCCAGTCTAAGAGGCAAGAAGCTCTGTATAAAACAAACAAACAGCAACAACACAACAAACTCAGACAATAGTGATGATATGAGCATCCTGGGAAACAAAAGAACAGTTAGTCGCTTGCATTCAGCTTCCCTTCAGGAGTCCTGACAGGATATGCCATGCTGCATAGTACTAGTCAAAATAAATGTGTGGGACTCTATCAGTGTGGAGGCCGCCCATCCCTGCCCAGAGAATCAATAATTAAGGCAACTGTTCCTAGCATGTATAGCAAAGCAATACAACAGCATAAATTCACTGAGATAAGCTCCGGGCTCATACTAAGCTGCTAGAAATGGATCCCATTACTTTCATCTATCTGACTTAGAGCCTATTAATCGGCCTTCCCAAGGCTTCATTTTTCTCATATACAAAGTGGGATAGTACCAATGATGAGTGTGTGTATGTGTGTGTACTGGGCATCATATCTAAGGCTTCGTGTGTCCTATGTAAGCATTCTACCACTGAACTACATCCTCAGACCTTTTTGTATTTTTACTGAGATGGGGTCTTACTAAGTTGACCAGGCTGGACTGGAACTTGCTCTGTACCTCAGGAAACTTTGGAACTTGAGATCCTCCTGCCTCTTCAACCTCCCATGTTTCTGGAGCCCTTGGCGTGCACTATCAGGCTGGGTTTCATGGGGTTATTGGGAAGCATCATTGTTCATTTCCCTGGACTGTGGCAGATGCACATCTGAAAAATATTAATATTTCTAGTGTTTATATAAAATTTCCCAAAATTATAAACTGGCTTTATGTGTAACACTCTCTCTCTCTCTCTCTCTCTCTCTCTCTCTCTCTCTCTCTCTCTCTCTCTCTCTCTCTCTCTCCACACACACACACATACACACACACACACACACACACACACACACACACACACATATATATATATGGTCCTTTGGGAGTTCTCAAGGTCTTAAAGGAGGCAACTTTTTAATATTAAAAATAAAACATCCTGCATGGGCTTTTAAAAAATGACATTGTACAAGGTTGTATCCTGGTGTTCTCAATTTTTTCTATGCAAGTGAGAAACATTCATAAAAGTTAAAACACAACTGCACCCTCCATACTAAGATGTCTCCCCCACATCTGTTTTTATACATCCCCTGGCATCTATCTAGTCTCTCTGCGAATAGCTTCCTTAATTATATGAAATTAGCCATTTACTATGTAGTAAGAATGTATCAGGAGAGAGCAGTCAGGCGTTCCGTTTCTCAGGAAGTGTTCTGCAAGGCCTGGGCTCAGAAACAGGAAATGCCAGTAGAGTCATGAGAGCCTGGTGCACTGAGTGGGCTCTTGTATGGCTTACCCTGGGTTTCCACATCTAGGGAGGCTAGACAAGCAGGGTGTGTCTTCCTCACAGACACAATGGATAGAGCTCTGAAAAAAAAGTTTGGAGCAGCCCTTGTGGACAGGAGACACCCCCATCCCCCACCCTGCCTATTGGCGATGTGGTTTTAGGTCATCATGAAAGGCTCTCTTGCAAATTCCTCCTATGTTACTTTATTCCAACAATGGAGCAAAAACCAGCTTCCTGTGTTTTGTTTTCCCTTAGTATTTATGACACAGAAAATTCTTGTAATGAAGAAATGCATATAAAAGAGCAGATGGAGCCCCTGAGGCTCAAGGAACAAGATGTCAGAGAGGTCACCTCCTATCTGAGGTATGGAGACATGGTCCTATTCTCCTAGCACTGATGACGGTGTGTTAGAAAAAAAGAGCCACCTATTCAGCATTTCCCTAGGAAGGAAACCAAAGCTGGCATCTTCTTCATGGAGACCCACTCACAAACTGAAATTAAAAATCTATTCACCCTGGCTGGGGTGGTACACTGGAGAGGCTGAGGCAGGAGGATCACCTCTAGTTCGAGGCCAGCCTACACTACATAGTTGAGGGTAGCCAAGGCTATATAGCAAGACCGTGTCTCAAAAGATAAAAACAATCCAGATGGGCTAAGGGGTGTGTCTTCTATGTCTTAGTCATCAGGGACTTGTGTAGAATATTCAGAATTTTGGATTTGATCCCCAACACAGAAAATGGAAGGATAAAAACCAGAGTATATAGTACATGAATAAGAGCTTGGAAAGAAAGATCCTGGGTTACAAGGTGACTTCTTAAAAGTAAAAGTGATTCTGAAGGGAAAGCCAGGTAACATCCCAAGACAGGCATCTCCTCAGGAAAGTCCTTAAGTTGCACTGATGCAGCAAGGAGGCCATTTTTCTAGAGCAGAGTTGGGGGCGTACGCATGAGGGTGGAGAGAGAGAGGCATTCAGAAGGAAGAAGACAGGAAGAACAGGGCTGTGGATTTCCTAAGAACAGCTGTGGTGAGGAGACACACCCAAGTGTGGGCACTGGCTTCTCCACGGAGGGCAGCCTGTCTTTTGAAACTATAATAGGCTTCTCGTGAATCTTATCACTAGAGATATCCCAGTAGAAATAAGAGAAATTTTCAATGAAATACCCAACATCTACTCTGCCATTCTCTAAAAGGCATTTACAGAAATAGGGGAGGATCAGTGAACTGATGCAACACAGATGTCATAGGTCAGTCTATGTGTTATAAAGGACGCACACTTATTCTGTTGCTACAGACTCAAAGCCATCCCCCTGCCTTACTTGCTCCTAGGGACTTTGGCCATGAAGGGAAGGCAGATCCACACAAAGCTCTCCTCTCTATTTGGCTACTCACATGAGTCACAGGATATGTGGCTGGGGGCTTCTGCCTTTCAGAAAATCAGGTCTGAGATTTAGCACTTAGATGTATCTAAAAATAAATAAATAAATAAATAACCTTTCTTGTCTTTATGTTTCTGGAACTTTCACACCACCATCCTGTTTTGAAGAGCAGGCTTAGAACTGTGAATGGATAGTCTGGGGGAAAATGCATTGCTATCACTAGAGTGAGAACCATGAGTTCAGGTATTTATGCATTTTCACCTTCTCAACCACAGACCCTCTCCTATAAGAAACTACACGCAGCTAAGTGTTGAATAAATAAATAGATTCTCACTAATGTGCAGAATTTTTATGTTTTTACATGAGTTTAAAATAAATTAAAAAGGTAAAAAATAAATATATATACAATTATAAACTATATATTGGTGATATCTGCTGTATTAAAGTTTCGTTTTGTAGTTTTATAAAAGTCAAATTTAAATTAATTTATTCTTCACATGACTGCAGAGAACAAAGCTAAGAATCCCACGAGGCAAGGAGTCTGGTACTCATATTCAGGACTGAATCCCCAGCACTCACATTCACCTTGCCCGCAGTGAGTGCATAATAAGTATATTTGTAGAAATACAAAGTATTTCAAAGCATTCTGACAACTTGAATATTGTCCATTTAAGTCAAACCCTCAAATCTTTAATTAAAAAATTGATCAGCCCTTTACTGGGATGGTGAGGTTTAAGAATGGGCAGGCTTGCTGAGTGGTGATGGTGTAGGCATAATTCTAGCTCTTAGGAGGCAGAGGCAAGTAGATCTCTGTGAGTTCAAGGCCAGCTTGGTCTACAGAGTGTGTTCCAGGATATCCATGGCTACATAGAGAAATCCTGTCTTGAGAATATACACATATGTATATACACAGGCACCACACACACTCTCATGTACACTCTAGAAAATTAAGTAACAGGTATATACTGTCACCTACAGGATCAGCTATAGCCCTTGACCACCACATAACACTTGCAAAGACTGGAAAACTAATCTTGGCTTAAGACCTTAAGCCTCACTGTACTTGAAATGTGTGAAACGACCTCTGGACTGAGAACTCAGTTATGGCATTCACCCTGCCTGCCACATTTAACACATAAACAGGGATGGGGGGATGGTTTAAAAGTTAAACTCAGTCTCCTAGACAGCCCTCCTGCAGTAGAATTTAACTTGTAGTTCTTACCCATTTATTTCACACAGAAGATGCATTTCAGTTAGTGTGTGTGTGTGTGGTGCTAGGGATCAAACTCAGGGCCTTGTATATGCTAGGCAAAAACCAGACTCATGACCTCACCACTACTTCCATTAAGACCCCCTTAAATGCTGTCCAGCCAGTTAATGGTTTGGTCCCTGTCGATGCCCCTGGGTGAATAGAAATGGGTTCAAGACAATGGGGCCAGAAAGTTTAGGACCTGTAGGAGCAGGGCTCTTCATTGGGTCCTCTGTTTTCCAGTTCTGAGGTCAGCAATGCTGTTGAGTTTAAAATAGAGTCCAAAAAGCCTCAGGGCAGAATTCCACACTTGTGACCCTTTAGGGTTTTCAAAGTCATCTGTTCCTGAATGTTCAGCATCTTGAGGCATCATTAGCATTCTGGCAGTGCCACCATTGGGGGTTGCTAAGTGCCTAGTGCTTAATCTGACAATTTGTTTTCTCAGTGATGTACATATGCTGATGTCTTGAGCCCCAGTTGGTCACTAAAGAGATAGAACACTTTGCTGATAAAGCTGCTTAAGTCAACATTGACTTAAGTTAACCTGAGTTGTCAGTCTAAAGTGTAATTTCAACAGAAGGCCAACTAACTCTTCTATTAAATTTTTTAAAGAGTGTATTTACCCACTGCTGGCTTCATGGAACTCTGCAGTGCTATATACTAAGCCCCTGTGGCAATGTGTCATCTATAATTGAAGCAGCACCTGAGATTCTGTGGCCTCCGTGGCTGTTTCTGCCCAAACAGCCACTGAGAAGGCTCACGTGGCCCCTGGGGTTATGCTGTTCTTCAGAGGGAATGAAGAGGTGCTGGCATTGAAGTGATGGAGGAAACCAGGTCCAAAGTCTGGGTCCTTGTCCCCAGGGAAGGTTATAAATGGAGAAGAAACCTGAGCATATGACCATGGGGATCATAATCCAATTGAAAAGATAAGGGACCCTGTGAGCGTGCCACGCTGCTGAGCAGTAGGCGGCTGTGTGCTAAAACACAGGATATAGCCGTGGTGAGGAGGGCAACCTCCATGTGTGGGAGTGGTTGAAAAGGAATGGGGGGGGTGAAGGGTGGGGGAGGAAACAGTCCTGGAAAAGACGTCATGCTGCGGTTGCAGTGTGCAGTGGCCTATAGGTTACACAGGAGACAGACCCATCTCAAGCTAGACACCCAGAGCACCAAAGGTTCCTGAAATAGAGGAAAAACACACAGGAGCCGTTCTAGACAGGAAAGAGAAGTGGAAATCAGGGTCCAAGGACCATGGTCCTTGGGCTCAGTGATGGCGTGTCTTCCCAGTCCTGCTCCAGATCACTCTCTAGGATATGGGAAGATAGTATTATTATTTAGGGTGTTTTTGTTTTGGTTTTGTAAATCTTACTTTTTTAGACTTCTATCTCACATATTTTAAATGAGTTCACTAGTGCACATGACATGTAAGCAATCTAAAATAAGTTAAAAGTTGGATATGTTGGCTCACATATCCCAGCCATACTAAGACAATAGGGTTACTGCAAATTCAAGGCCAGCCTGAGCTACACAGTGAGGTCTAGGTAGCCTGAGCTATATGTATACAAATACAAGTACCCATATTTATTCTCTAGACTTCTACAGTGTAAGTCGGGAGGCTGGCTCACAGAATGAGGCAATAAAACTGCCCCTGCCTGAGCCCTGGCCTCTCAGCAGGTCTGGGAAAAATGGTTTATCCTGGATCCTCTGGCAGCTGCTAATATCATGAGGAAGTAATAGAGAGCCCATCCAGGAAGGAAGTCTGAAAGCTTTGTGAATTCTCTTTCTTATCCAAACACAACAAAATCTCCTCAATGCTAGACTGTGGGCACAGGCTGTGAAATTCCACACAAACTGAAGCCTCCTGATGTGAGAACTTTCACAGTGAATTATCTATGGAGAATAACACAGGAAATCAGAGCACTTCACAAGAGTAGGGAAAACAATGCTAAATCATTGCAGTTCTCGCGCTCGCGCTCTCTCTCTCTCTCTCTCTTTCTCTGTTCTCATTCTCTCTCTCTCTTTCTCTCTCTCTCTTTTTCTTTTTTCCTCATGCTTGGAGCAGAACCTAGGGTTTGGGGCATGCTGGAAACACCTATCCTACCAGCCAGTTACAACTTTTTTTTTTTTTTTTTTTTTTTTTTTTTTTTTTTTTTTTTAAAGAAAGCTGTTCCCAGCTAAGACAGGACTTGAGCAGGATGGTGTGGGCAGAAGCAGGCTGCAGACCTACAGAAGAAAGCATGAAGCAGTGGCTACCTGCAGACTACATTCTGGAGGAAACCAAAGGTGGCTGTGGGAAGGAGCAAGGTTTGGGAAATAAAGGTGTCTTTAATCCCAAAGAGTTATCAAAGCTCCACCCACTAAAAGATACGCCCTCTTTCTTCTCAAGACATGCTCTCTCCTCTTGAGAGTGACCAGCAGGGTAGACATTTTAAAATGGCCCAGAATAGTTCGGCCTTTTACCTCCAAAGTGCCAGGGGTTAGGGGCTGGCCTCAATGCTATAGTTCTCTCTTTGCAGGATGGCCATATTCAGGGAGGCTACTCCCGCCACCTGTAGGAGCCATACACAGAGAAGCCTCTGGGTCTCCTGGGCACATGCACAGAGTGGCCACACAGAAGGGGCACTCACAGTACTGGGAGTGGACACACTTTGGGGTTGTCATGACTATGTCCCTCCAGATCTGCATGCTTGTGTCGAGGACACTGGTCAGTGGAGTGAGGAACAGGGACTAACATGTCATGAGTAAGAGGAGATGGGGGCCCAGAGACACATCTATGCACTCTGGGGAAAGATGGGGATCTCTGCCACTGTAGTCACACAGCATAGGCACTGCAGAGATTCAAGACTGGGGACCTTAAAGGGATTTATACACAGCAATGCTTTGGGAGCCTCTAAGAGAACAGTGAGCTTTAAAGGAGTCTGGTGTTTTCCTGGCCTGGTGACTCTATTTCACAGCAGAGAACAACCACGTGTCCCTAAAGGATAATAGAATATTATACTTGCACTCCATTCCTTCAGCAGATAAACTCCCAAAAGACTCCCAGAAGCTACAAATTAATATTGAAAGTTACATGGCTCCAGTCCTCAAGGAGAAGTGTGGTTTTTTTGAGCATCAAACTTTCCTGTGGTGAACTCTGATAATTGATAAATGACACACAGCAGAGGTATGTACTACCATGAACATGTCACAGGCTTCTGAGCTTCACACCCAACTCTACATGTCCAAAGCCAGGTCTCTCAGCATCTTCATCAGCCCCCATTTCAAAATGTGGACAGTAGCCTAAGAAGAGATGATGCCCAAGACCATAACCACTAAAGCCAGAACTGGGATTTGAACCTACAAAGTGAAGCCCTGAGGTCTGTACCTTTGTTACTACACTGTCAGATCTCAGACCTTTGATCCTAGCCACTTAGGCTAAGAGCGGAAGGGTTGAAGGTTAAACAGCAATCTGAGCAATTTAGTAGGACCCTATCTCATCAGAAAGAAAGCCTGGCAGTGGTGGCACATACCTTTAATCCCAGCACTCAAGAGGCAGAGGTAGGCGGAACTCAGTGAGTTCAAGCCCACCTGGTCTACTAAGTGAGTTCCAGGACAGCCAGGGCCACACAGAGAAATTCAGGGGTGGGGTTGGGGACTGGTGTAGAGCTTCTTGGTAGAGCCCTTGCTTAGTATGTGAGGCCCTAGGCTCAATCCCCAGCACTTGGGGGAAGGAGGGCAGAGAGCAGAGCAGGAAAAGGCAGAAAAAAAACCTGTGCCGAGCAGGGTGCTAGAGGCAGTGCTTGGGGAGAAGGCAAAACTGCATTACACTGTGGTGAGTGCCAGGTCACTGGACCACCATGCATCTACAGTTCGGAAGGCTGGCATGAGTGCTGAGCAGGCAGAGCAGAAGGTGAGGGAGAGAGATGATGATGCTAGACAAAAGGACAGCAAGGGCAAAGCCAGACGATGGCGGATGTAGCCTCAAGTTTCTGACCTGTCCAGGCCCACGGTCAGGAGGAAGCTCTCCCACTGACGGTCCCACAGCTGCTTATAAAATAACTTCTCAGCCTCTTATATTAATTAAAAACTGTTCAGCTTATGGCTCAGGCTCATTACCAACTAACACTAACAACTTATCTCAGCCCATTTCTATCCATCTATGTATTGCCACGTGGCTCCGTGGCTTTACCTGTGTCCTGTTATATCATGTTTTCTGGGCAGCAGCCTGCAGCGTCTCCCAACTCCATCCTTTCTCATCTTTATCTCTTCTTGGATTCCTCACCTGCCTCTAAGCTGCCTTGGGCCGAAACAGCTTTTTTTATGAACCAGTGGTAATAAAGCATATTCACAGCATACAGAAAGACATCTCACATCAGATGGGTTCAAGGGAAAGGAAAGAGTGGTATGGGATGAGGTTACAGAACCTTGAAATCCGGGGTGCTGGTCTTTTATCCTGCAGGATTTGAGGGCGCTTTAGGACCCATTGGGAATGTGGCTTGATTGTACATGCATTTATTTTAGGTGATAAAGGTCCTTTAGAAGGGTAATTTGACAGGCCGACAAACCACAGAAAACAAACAGCCAGCCACGAGATAATACCATCAGCTTCTTTTCCTCTCTGTAGTGAGGATGCGATGACGCTTCCATTGTACTAAAGTTTGGTCTTTTTGTTTTATTTTATAGACAAGGTCTCAGACAGTTGAGGCTGACTCTTTGAACTCCTGGTATAGCAGAGGATAACCCTGAACTCCTGCCTTCATTTCCCCAGTACTGGGATTACAGACACGAGTCAACACGCATAGTTTTATACAGTACTGGGGAATGAATCCAGGGTTTCATGTGTGCTAGGTAAGCACACTATGAACTGAACTACATCCCCAGCCCCTGGAAGTGGAAGGTGCGAAGGGAGTTCTTTAGGAAATGTTCTCATTTTAAGTTGAACCTTTTGGTCACCTACTTTAATTTTCTATCAGTATTTTGAGGCCCATTACTGAGATCCTTCAGGCTGTGGGTCTGGTTGCTACAAACTGGGAGGGGCAGCCTTGCCACCCTGAGTGTTTCTCTCTTACATGTCATCTTCAAAGCTGTTGGTGAGTATGGGGTTGGTAGGTATGGTAGTTTGAATGTAACTGGCTCCCATAATCTCATAGGGAATGGCACTATTAGAAGTGTGGCCTTATTGGAGTAGGTATGGCTTTGTTGGAATAGGTGTGGCCTTGTTGGAGCAAGTGTGTTACTGTAGTGGCAGGCTTTGAGGTCTCCTATGCTCAAGCTACACCCAGTATCTCAGACTACTTCCTGTTGCCTGTGGATGTAGCTCTCTCTGCTCTAAGCTCCTTCTCCAGCACCATGTCTGTCTGCATGCTGCCATGCATGATGATAATAGACTAAACCTCTGAACTGTAAATATTTTCCTTTATAAGAGATGCACTGATCATGGTATCTATTCACAGCAATAGAAACCCTAACTAAGACAGTAGATATCATGCTTTATGTGTAAAATGGGTCTCACAGGCTCATGTATTTGAACACATGGTCTCCAGCTGGTGGTACTGTTTGGGGAGGTGGGATCTATTGAGGAAATAGATCACTAGGGGTCAGTTTTGATGGAAATAAGCCTGGCCTTATTTATGGTCTACCTGCTTCTGCTTCCTGTGCTGACAAGGGGGTAGAGTGAGGAACTCTGAGAATGCTAGCATATCCATGGAGCCATCTGCTTCTCCCACCACTATGAGCTATCCCCCAAATCATAAGCCCAAACTAACCTGTCTTCTTTTAGGTTCTAATGTGAGATATCTGGTCATAGGGATGAGGGAAATAATTATACTGCATGGGCCAGATTCAGGTGTGGCTTTTATTCTACCCTCAGGCCAGCCTGCTCACTAAGAATGCCTAAGATATAGAAGAAACGGAAGAAGTCACTACTGACCTCCAACTGTAGTCACGCTAGTGAAGATGAACAAGTTCAAATCCTCCTAGAAGCTCAGGCACTCTGCAATCTTCTGGGTCACTTCATCCTGGAAAAAAAAAAAACAACACCAAAGGGCGCTCATTAAATTACTAACAGCAAATAATCTTCATTCACATGGCATTAAAAGAAACGCTCACATTTCATGGGCAATTCAGAAGGAAAGTCTGTGATGACATGTGCAAAAGTTTGCTGTTTAAGGTTTCTCTTACTCTGGTAACAGCCATTCCTCTTCCTCCCTGGCTATATGGTCAATGAAAACACCATGATTCCTTCATACACAGTAGTGGTGAAGAATGGTTACAGAAAACTGAGGGCGACAGTGGGACGCTAGCTGGCACTCTGAGGCTGAGGGAGGTGCTTCCTGGGATGCTTTTTCCCTTGTTGGTTGTGTTCTGGTGAGTGAGTGTAAAATAAAAGACACCCCAAGTCTGTACTTGAAAGTTTAGAATTTTATACAGGACACTCCTTTAGTTAGGAGAAGGGACAAGATGTCGTCACCCTACAGCCTAGCAGCCAGTTTCTGGTCAAGTCAGAAGTTTAGTAACCAGTGTTCTTCCTGTAAAATGGCATTTAGCCTAGCCTGAAATTGTAGTTTTATAAGGACTTTTGATCTAGAAAACGCTTGAGTTTCATGTCAATTTAAAACATTTTATAATCTCTCTAAAGATGAAAGTGATTTTCTAATAATAAGCCCAGGTCTCTGTATTTCATAGAAAAATGAGCCCTTCCAGGTTTAATAAAAAGGTTCCCCAGGACAGTCCCATATTTTCAGACAGAGGTTGACTTGTCCCCAAAGAGCAATTTGCTTCCTGCTGCCTCAGAAAATCTTAGTGCTTGAGCTGGTTGGAACCTAGGACTAATGGAGTCTAAAACCTCTCATTACACTAAGAGGCACTGCACTGTGGAGCCAATCAATTAGAGATCTGGCTGGAGGAAAACCGATGAAATGTATATGGTGAAAGAACATCCTCTGTGCCAGGCTCCAGTCGCTCTGCTTCAAACACGTGACCTCACGTGCAGCTTTCAGCCCCCCCAGAACGTAAGCACAGCATGTCTCCATTTTACAAATGCTGTGCGCCACTCAGCTCTTCTAGCTGAGCATGTGTTGAAAGGCAGGGACCAAGTGGGTGCTATGCACACAAAGGGGCCATTAGCACACTTTCTGACCGCGATGAATTCAGTGTAGTGTGTGTAGGGAGAAGAATCAGGCACCTTAAATGGAACTCTACTGTTCAGACTCCAATTTCTGACATAGTAGAAGGACACAGTACTTTTTTAAATAGGTCTTTTTTTTTTTCTTTCCTTCTTCCCTTCCCCTCAGTACTGCGGACGGAACATGGGGCACTGTGTGTGCAAGGTAAGTATTCTACCACTGAACTATGACCCCAGCCCTATTTTTACTTTTGAGTCAGGATCTCACTAAACTGTCCGGGATGGCCTTGAATAAACACTATAACCCAAGGCAGGCCTTGAACTTGAAATCCTCCTGCCTCAACTTCCCCAGAAAGCAGCTGAGATATAGACCTTCTCCACCAGAACCAGATGGAGTGTGCAATGCATGATACTGTTAGCTCAAGTACTTTAGAAGCCAAGACCGGAGGATCCCAAATTCCAGGCACAATAGCAAGACCCTTGCTGGAGAAAAAAAAAAAAAAAAAAAATATATATATATATATATACACACACATAATATATAATATATATAATATATGTAATTTACATTATATATTTACATATTGCTATATATTTATGTGTGTGTATATATATATTATACATAGATAAAGTAAGAACAGAATAGGGCAGATTAGAAAATAGCATGAATGTAGTAACAGCAGGAGGGAAACTCACAGGGATGTATAGTCTCTATCATTCATCAGCCTGTGTGCAGAGCTTTGAAGTATAAAATATATTTGCATTCATAGGTCGTGGAGAAAAAAGGTGTGCCCAGTTGCAGAGTTTAGGACAAAGTGACCACTGTTTTCTTAGAGGTTTATAGAAAACAGTGAATGCAGAGGAGCCAGGGTCTGCCTGGGGAAGAGCCAGCATGGAGATCCCCAGATGAGATGTGCAGGGCTGAGAAGCATTTGAGAGGTGCTGTTAATGAATTTCAGGGAGAGGACAGTGTTCTGGCTAGTTCTACGTCAATTTGACACACTCTAGAGTCATCAGAGGAGAGAAAACACCTCTATACTATCAGGCTGTACTAAAAGAGCATTTTCTTCATAAGTAAATAATGAGGGAGGGCCCAGCCCATTGTGAGTGGTGCCATTGTGGGTTGATGGCCCTGGGTTTTATAAAAAAAGCAGGCTGAGCAAACCATGAGGGGCTAGTTAGTAAGTAGCACCCTCCAGGGCCTCTATATCAGCTTCTGCCTACAGGTTTCTGCCCTGAGTTCCTGCCTGACTTCCTTTGATGATAAACAGGGATATGGTAGTTTGCATTTTGCTTCGTTTTTTTCTTCCCAAAAAGGGAAGGTCCTGGTGTTTCATCACAGCAATAGTAACCCTAAAACAGACAGGAAAATAAGAGTTGGGGTTCCCCTTTTCCTTCAACTTGAGAGTAAGGGAGAGCTATGAAGTCACAGGGAAGCTTCATGACACCAGCTCTGTACTCAGGGCAGATCCCTATCCCTAATTGTCATAACTGAAGATGTTGCCAAAGCTCTGGCTGAGTCAGGAATGGATCTTCCCACCTCACTATCACCAAAGAATAGAAAAGCATGGAGATCAGGGAGCCAGGATGCAGTGAGCCCAACTCCAGCTTAGCATTCCGGGGAGCTTAATGCAGAAGCACAGCATCTCCCGGGATGGCATGGAATTCCAATATGTAAGAGCCTTTTTCGGAACAAACAGGTACTAAAGATTCTGTTCATTTTGTAAAACTTCCTTCAGACATGATTTGGCTACTGTGTTTACAAGCCAGGGGTCTGAGGCAACCCACTCAAGGTTTCTGAACATAAACATAGAGAGGCAAGGTTCCCTTAGAGAATGGCTTTGTGCCACCACACTGTCCGTCCCTCTGATGATGCGTGTGTGATGACTAGGCAGGGGGCTGGTCAACTCCTTGTGCTATTTTGGTGACTTAATAATTAATTGCATGTTTACCTGTTAATCAATGACCTGAGATGAGGCCAAAATTATCTTATCCACTACTGAATCTACATGTCACTAGCAGACGTGTGGCACTCATGACAAGAACTAAATACCATGCAAAATAAGTAGTTCCATAGACAAGAAAAAACGATGAGTCAATGTTCACGTTTCACCCAGCATCTATGATAATAAACTATAGATCACAAGGTTGTAGGCAAGACCCCCCTCATTTCAGGTCACGGCTAAGAAGACACTAGCCAATACCTAAAGCAGAAGAAATAAGACGTAATTTTTGTTTTAATACTATTAAGCACCAAATTGAGGAGCTGGACAGATGGTTTGACAGGACCTGGAGTCGGTTCCTAGCTGTCATATCAGGCAGCTCATAACCACTTGACACTCTAGCCCCAAGGGATCTGATGCCCTCTTCTGGCCTCTATGGGCATTGCACTTAAGTGTACAAACAGCCAAACCCACATACACACACCCACACACACCCCACACACACAGTTTCCAAAAAATAAAAGTCTGGGCTGGAGAGATGACTTAGTGGTTAAGAACATGCACTGCTCTTCTGGGGGCCTGAGTTCAATTCCCAGCACCCACATTATGTGGCTAATAATTGCCCTATACCTCTATCTCCACGAGAATTTGACACCCCTGCACTCATGTGCACATACCCACAAACACACTCACATAATTAAAAATAAAAAGAAGTATTAAAAAAGTCAATTTAGTTAAAAAAAAGAAAGAAAGAAAGAGAGAGAGAAAGAAAGAAAGAGAAAGAAAGAAAGAAAGAAAGAAAGAAAGAAAGAAAGAAAGAAAGAGAGAAAGAAAAAAGGAAGAAAAGGCGGGGGATGGTTACTTTGTCTAAAAGTATTTTATGAACCAATAGGAGTCTGAGTCTCTAAGTAATCACCATTTTAAAGATCACTATCTTTTGTTACCTATATTAATAAATTATGTGAAATTTTGAAAGCATTGGTTCCCATGAAAGATGATGCATTTGATGGTTTGTGAGTGTGTAATTTTCACACTTTAATTTTTATTCATTTACTTGCCTATTAATTTATAGAGTCTCATTTTATTACACAGGCTAGCCTCGACCTTGCAACCCCCCCTGCCTTAGCCTCCAACGTGCTGGGATTACAAGTATGGGCCCCATCACATCTGGACCACACTATTATTATTTTTAGACCAAGGACTCTGGTTTGGCTTTTAGGTTCAAGGGCAATATAGCAGAAATTATATACACACTTGTCTTCCACAGCCAAAATGCACATGGGCTTGGGTTAAGAGACTGGCCTATCATCTCCATCTGAATGGAGATAAAACATGAGAAGGAGGAGTTAATGAACTGCCTAGATCTCAAAACAGGTCTCCATGACTCCAAAGCCTCAACTTACTCATGAGCTTAGGGATGTGGTTGATATTTCTGCTATTTTTTTTTCTAGAGCTACAGACTGTTTTCTGTTCCTTATAAGAAAATAACATGGAAGATCATGCCACTGGTTTATATAACCATGCCATAAACCCAAAGGTCTCACACAATGGGAAGCCTTTTCTGAAAGTCAGCAAACGACACCCTCCATTGTTAGTCTAGACTCAAAAGTTCATCTGCTCTTTCACAGTTTAAAATATTTTTAGGTTTCATTGTTTTTCTTAAGATTAAGTGATAAACTCTTTAGGTTTTAATTTTCAAAATTGTGGCTGGAGAGATGGTTCAGCACTGGCTGAACTGGTTAAGAGCACTGGCTGCTCTTGCAGAGGACCTGGGTCAGTTCTCAGCACCTAGGTGGCAATTAACAATTGATAGCTCCAGTCCCAGAAGAGCTGAACTTGCTCATTGTGGTTTCCATAGGCACTGTATGTTCATGGTACTTAGACATATGCACAGGCAAAGCACCCATATATATATAATATAAATAAAGCTTGTTTGAGAAATCTCAAAATTGCAGGAAACACATGTGACATAGTAATTTAAAAAATGATACAATTAAAAAAACAACTGAGTCTATTGGTTGGTAGAATTTAGTTTAGATACATCTGAATTTTACCTGAAGTGTAAGAAGACATTTGTAGTAGTAAAATAAAATGAAAAGGTGAACTGTGTCTTTAAATTGGCGCAGAGGACTCAGTCTTGGCCCTTGCACATGCTCAATATGCTCTTGACAGTTTAGCTATACTGTCAGCCCCATTTGGTATTTGGTAATGGGTAAGATTAAGCTTATGAAGACAGCAATGCACAGTGGGGTGCTAAGAGGAAATCTGGGAACAGGAAGAGAGAGACTGGACTGTTGGATGGTGCCAGGGGCTGGGTACAGGGACCAGGCTTCTGGGACAGTAGGGTCCACTGTCTGTCTCCTGGTTAGCTTGAGTGGTGTCCCCCTATATTAAAGCATTACACCATAGATATGGTGTGGCTTTCAGTATTTGTGGGCTTTCCTCTAACACTAAAGGGATTTACAGTAAGAAACCATTGATTTGCATGAAATAAGGAACCATCAGCTTGAAGATGGATTGCTTGGTATTTCCAGGCCTGGTAAGACAAACAAAATTAAATGAGCTCTTTTTCTTCATTTGGCAAGAGAGAGGCTGTGTGGTGAGGGGTGTGGTCATTGTCTGTGAGCTCTGTCACCCTAGCAGGGGAGGCTCTTCCTCTTTAAGCAGCTGTTTGCAAGGCTTAGACAGCAGGTGTGTGTAATGCACTCTCCCAAGAGTCCTATAGCTTGGGAACGAAATGTCTGGGGTCTGAATGTTTTTAGTTTCCTTGCTTGTGTGTTCTGCATTTGTGTGCTTGCATGTGGATCTGTGTGCACACGTGTGTGCTGTGTGTACGTATGTGCACACATGTGTGTATGAGGGAGAGGAGTGGATGTATGCATGTGCTCGAGTGTAGATAGTGAGATGTCTTGCTCCCTCTCTTTCCCCTTTTATATTTGAGACAGGATCTCTGATTTGACTGGGCTCGCTGGCCGGCCAGCCTTTGACTGTCTCTGCCTCCCCAGTGCTAAGGCTATAGGGCACATTGTGGGACACACTAGCTTTTTATGTGGGTATTGGAGATCCAAACTCAGGCCCCCATACTTGCGTAGCAAACATTTACCCACTGAGCCTTCTCCCCAGCCCTGCTTTCAGGTTTTGCTCCAGTTGAGAATTTCTTCTTTTAGCAGAAATGGCTGAGACAGACCTCAGGTAAATTCTTCCAAATCAGGCGCCAACTCACATTGCTTGCAGGACGTGACGCCTGGCCGCCCAACCCCCACTAGCCAAGGCCTCCCCCTACCTCCTGGCCAGACGCCAGGGTGAGAAAAGCCAGCGTGCAGCCAAGGTAGAGCCTGAGTATGCAGCTCCAGCTCTCCAGAGTCCAACTTCGCTCCTTCTCCGCTCACTGAGTGAAAACTGGCCCTTTCTGTTTATTTTCTCCCAGAGCCGGTTAACATCGGAGCACAAAGGGTGGGTGCGAAAGCCACAGCCCTGTGGACCAAAATGATCTCCAATCACAATAAACACTCCCAAAGAGGGAGGAAGATGGCAAGCGATAGATTTCCTTTCTAACATTCTTTCAAATAAATGCAGAGCCTTTGGGGAGGCAGCCTGACATGTTTCCACTAGATGAAGAGGGTGGAGACAAGCAGCGCTTTGTGTACTAGGCTGCTGTGCCAGGCCCCGTTCCAGCCCAAAGTTTGGCAACTACCTCCCGGGGACAAAGGGTCTGGAGCTTGTCCACAAGGCAAAGGCAAAGGCAAAGTTGCTGCTATGAAATCAACAAAGATTCTTTCCCTTTCGTTAGCCCTGACATGCAGCAAGATACCGGGCTCTGACATTCTCTACGGCCTCCTGCGTCCTCCAAGCTAATCTTGGCTTGCTGAGAAATACCAGGAGGGTTTAGGAACCTCAGCGACAGCAGGCTGCAACAGAGAGCAAACCAAACCTAAATTCTGGGCCACCACATTTTGGAGATGTTTCCCCTGAAGCATGTGAGCAAAATCCACAAAGCTTTAAATCAACATGTGATGGTTGTAAATAAGGGATCCTGATTTCTCCATCCACTTTTACAGATCCATCCATTCTACAGGATCCATGTGTCTTTCTGCGTTGCTCACTGTAAACATGGCATGGGGACAAACTGCATGCCTGGAAGCCTAGAACACAACCCCAACAAAACCCCTGTACTCCCCTTGCTATCAGAAGATGACATAAAAACACAATGTCTTAAGTACTTTCAAAGGGAGAAACAAGTTTGGGCATAATGGCTCAAGCCTGTAGGTCCAGGACTTATGAGGAAGAAGCAGGGGATTCACTGATAGTTCAAAGCCAGCCTGGGATAGGAAGTGAGTACAAGGTCAGCCTGAGCTACAGTGTGGGAACCCCTCTCTGAAAGGTGGGCATGGGATGGGGTAGGGAGTTGGTAGCAGTGGAATATGCCTACGATTTCAGCCATTTAGAAGGGCTGATGCAGAGGCAATGGTTTGCGTCCAAGAGTTCAGTTCTAGGCACCGTGGGGAAAACAGCAAGATCTCAGAAGGAGAGAAAAGATGTGCAGGGCAGAAAGAGATGGGGAGAGGGAGGGAAGGAGACTGGAGAGATGGCTCAGTGGTCAAAAACATGTACTGCTCATCCAGGACTCTCCTTCAGTTCCCAGTGCCTACACTGGGCAGCTCATGACCACCTGTAACTTCAGCTCCAGACCACGCGAGCGCGCGCACACACACACACACACACACACACACACACACACCCCTATAAACATAGTTGAATTTATATAAATGTAAAAATATGTTTAAAAAAATAGGGAAGAAAGAAGGGAAAAAAGAAAAAGTTTCTGACATTTTTTAACATGAAAAGACACACCTGGACCCTTCTAAGCCACGGAATATTCCCACTAGATGACAAATCCTTGTCAAGCTATCAAACTTCAATCATCAATGCCTTTGTTACTAAAAGCAAATGTCCCTGTGTTGAGCTACAGAACACAAGAAAGCCTCCGCAGCTTTTGTGAGGTGGCCTAGTGTTGTGATTAGTGCTGCCCCCTAGAGGTGCATAAAACACAACCCATGAGGCTACAAATCTCCCAGTGCTGGGATTATAGCTACATGCCACCTGGGATCTCCCCTCCCCAGGGATCCCCCTCCTCTGCCCCCCCTTCCCCCTGCCACGGGTGCTCAGGATCTGAAGTTGTACCATAAGCATTTTAGCCACAGAACCATTTCCCTAACCCCAGATTTTTCTAGAAAAACATTTGGCTTTCTTTTACATATATGAGTGTTTTTGCTTGCTTGTCTATGTACTCCATGTGTGCCAAAGTGTCCATGGAAGCTAGAAGAGAGTTAGTCCTTTGGAATTGAAGTTACAGATGGCTGTGAGCTGTCATGTGGGTTCTAGGACCAAACTCAGATCTTCTTCAAGAGCAGCAAATGTTCTCAACCACTTTCTAGCCCCCTCCCATTTTTAATATTTATAGATCATTGGTTCATCTTCAAGATTTAAAAAACTTTCCCTAGGTCACTATTCATAGAGTACTTGTTCATCATTCGACTCTGCCCTGCATGGCTCCTCTGTAAGGCTCTGATTCTCCTAGAGTACCCTCTTACTCCTTACCAGGCCACTACAGTTCTTGGGGTAGACTCCTTTCATAGCAAATGCAATTGGTAGCCCATAGTTATCTTTGTAAATGCTCATAATGCCCAGCACATCGGGGCAGCCTGATTCTAATTAGCCATACCATCATGTCCTGCGACATTGATCTAGCAACCAAATAAGATATACCCGAAGCCATCTTTCTCTTTGTACAGCCTCCACCTCATCCCTGTGAGCCAATCCCCTTCCCCAGTGTAACAGAAGACAGTTTTTTTGTTTTGTTTTGTTTTGTTTTTTAGAATCTGTGTTGGGTAGGAGTGACTATTCAAAGCTTAATTTAGCCTGGGACCAGCATGCTAAGGCCCCAGGAGCACAAAGGAAAAAGACAAGAATCTGTGCTTTAAAATAAACGCCTTCCCTTCTTTCTTCTATTTTTCCTACCTCTTTAAAGAAGAAGAAACTCATTTGTATGGCCAGGAGAGGTCATTTTTAAATATTTGAAGAGATGACTGAACATCTTTTTAAAAACCCATGTTAAGTAAGTGACATTGATGTCAGTTCACTCATCTAGTCCAGAATAGAGAAGCACTTAAGATAATGAAAGCTACTGACCTGAAATTTGTTTTCAGAGGCTACATTTTAGCTAACCTATAGGTCTACTACATCCCCAAAGGGAGACATTACAACCCATCGCTACAAAGTGACTCTGCTGGCTACTTCCATGTCAACCTGACACAGGCTAGAGTCCTCTGAGGAGGCAAGAGCCTCAATGGAGAAAACGTCTCCATAAGACCGAGGTGTAGGCAAGCCTGGCACCATCCTGGCTGATCTGGGTTCTGTAAGAAAGCAGGCTGAGCAAATCACTGGGAGCAAGCCGCTTATCAGGATCCCTCCATGGCCTCTGCATCAGCTCCTGCCCTGGCCTCTTTCAGTGAAGAGCAGTGGTGTGGAAGTGTTAGCCAAATAAACCCTTTCCTCCCAAACTTGCTTTTGGTCACAGTATTTCATCACATCCCCTGATTAAGGCAAGGAGTGAAATTGATTGATAGTTGTTTGATTAAACAATGACCATTAAGTCCCTGTAAGCTAAAGCCACTATCCCAAGATGAACGACTGAAGCCAAACCATAGAGCATCCATGCCTGAGGATTACAATCTACACAAAAATATTCACCAGAGAGGTGGATGAATATGAAAGAAGACATTTCTCACTTCTGTGGCAGCCATCTAGATAGGCCCAGGAGTCATAGGTGGAGACTGCCTATGCTTTCCTTGGCCAAACGCCGTGGTAGGTTAAGAAAGTTTCCTTGTCAGCAAATGAGATCCCTTAGTTCATCTACCAGGCAATGGTGGGGGCTCCAGAAATACTGTAGAGGAAACTCTGGTGTTCCCAGAAGCCCACTACTTGTTCCTCTCCAGGAAAACCACATACAGCATGCTTGCCCCTCTCCTGGCAGTGGTCTGAGATGGTAGCAGGGTTGGCTGGGAAGCAGCAGATGTCAACTTATATACTTCCTAAGCTAAATCTATCTTCTCCTCCAGGAGACTATGTGGGCAGAGGAGGCATTTGGGTGAGTTTTATGTTTTGAAGACTTTGAGCTTCTTCCAGTAAATGCTTTAGGTGAAGCGGGGGGGGGGTGAAGTGGGGGGTTTGGGGAGGATGAGGATTGTAGCTTCAGTTGAAATTCACAGTTGCTTACCCATGAGGCAGTTAAGGACCCTTCCAGAGAGTTTATAGCTGTGCTGTTCTGCTGGCATGAATTCCAGAGTGATGGGTGCATACAGGAAAGGATCCCCCTGTGCTCCAGGCAGGAAAAAGGGCATTTCAGATCCTGAAGCAGTTTGGCTTCCTGTGCCTCTGCTTGCACAAAGGAAACTGCATCACTTCTGAAATTTTTACGCGGAGCAAATTTGAGAGAAACAAGAACAGGACCTAATAAAGTTTGCTTAGGGGGAGAGACAATCAGAAGCTCACCTCTGCCTATCCATTCCCACAAGCCTTCAAAGCAAGTCCAACCCAGAGCAATTTTGTCTGGCAGAGACACCTGTGCTCTCAAGGACCAACGCAACAAGACAAGCATCAGCACGTGTGAACTTCAAAAGGCATCTAATCACCCCCCTTCCACGTCAACAACAGGTCCACAGATTGAAGATGAGTCACCTCCCACCTCCAGAGCTACCCTAAAACACATATCTTCCCTGCTGTCCCAAGCAGTCAAGAGAATCCATCCTAACCAGACCAGGACCACTTATGAAAGGGCTTGTGTTTAGCTTCACTATCCATTTAGTTCCCCTGTGTGTTTTCTTCCAGCTAGCCGATCTGTCTGTAATTAAAATCACATTGCCACAAACCTTAGCTGGTATGAAAAGTTTTACCAGATGTATACAATTGACTAGCTGTAGCATTTGGCATGCCTGCAATGGTCCCATTAAAGAGGGGCGAGCTGGGTCTGATTTGGAGTGTAGGTTATATGCTTTGGATCAGTTTTGTTTTTTTACTTACATTAAAGCTGTGTGTGACATTTAACCATTTTTCAACAATCACAAGGATATGGGGCTGTATTTTAATAAACAAAGAAGACTAAAGCCCACCATTAGAAACTAAGCTGGATCAATGGCTGGGGAGGGGGGGGGTTTAAGAGCCCTGGCTGCCTTTCCAAAGGACCTGGGTTTGATTCCCAGCACCCTCATGGCAGCTCATGACCATCTGTAACTCTAGTTCCAGGGTATCCATCACCTTCTTCTAGATTCTGAAGGCACCAGGCACACATGTGGTGCACAGACATTTACATAGCAAAACATGCATATACATAAAAAAAATACAAAAACTTAAAAAAAGACATAACTATTTGTGGAGCTAGGAAGATGGGTGAGGCAATAAAATGTTTTTCATGTAAGCATAAAGATTGGAATTGAGCCCCTAGAACCTACGAGCCCCCAGAACCCACATTAATACAAAAATCTAGGTGTGATAGTTCACACTTATAATCCCTAAACTGAGGTTTGGCCTCCAGCTAGCCTAGCCTGGTTGGTAAGCTGCAGGCCAGTGAGGGACCTGGCCCAAAACAGAACAAAGCAAATAAACAAAACGCACACACGTAAACAAAACAAAAAGGATGCGAACTAGTATACACATGAGTGCAAGCATATGCACACAAACATTCAAACTATTTGACTGTTTGAGCAAGACCCCTTTGAAAATGTCTCCATCTTCTGAACCCACGTTAAGCCTCTTGGTCTCCACAAAGGCCGAGGTTATCAGAGCCTCCACAGTCACATGGACCGGGGATGGAGAAAATGCAGATGCAATCATGGCTTCCACATACAGAAAACAACAGGCCCTCCACAGACAGAGTGAGGTAATTTTAGGACAAAAAGAGGAAGTCCTGTACTACTGTAGATAATAAAATTTGAAATTCCTGTTCTACGAGGGAGCAGATAAAGTATAAACAGATTCAAAGAGTGAGCTATAGGCACACTGACAAAACCCAAACCTACTTCTGAGGTATATTCCTGACTTCTGAGACTGGTATCAGGGAGATCTAGTCTCCTACCTTATCACCTCCCCTAGACACCCACACTGGGGCTACCATTATACACGAAAAATGAACAGAGCACATGAGGGCAAAATAATAATAGTAATGATAGGAGGCTGAGGTGACCCTTAATACTCTCTGGGCCACAACAGCCGTATTTGATACAATTTGTAGATAATATAGCTATACAGTTACAATTTTGCTTTAAAGGCATTCTTAAATACAGACTTCAGAATTAGCTGAAATCTCTCACAGCATGTGACAGGAAGAAACATATGTTCTTAATCTGTGGGTTTAAATTGTTTAAGGATTACATCAATGAGCCTTCTCAGAAGAAAAATCAGGCCACCAACCCCAGACACAAGATCGTAAGAACAGCTATGGGTAATTCGACTTTTGAGCTCCACGCCTGACAACAAATCAGTTGTTAAAATTCTTTCTTAAATGGACTTTCATCTGCAGCCAGAGAAGTAAAAAGTACAGGCACCCTGGGAGCTAGAAAGGCCTATTTCTTCTTAGAGGTGTGTCCTGTTGTGAAAAACTGAAGCTGGAGTGAAGCCCAAGGTTCCCACAACCCTAGGAGGGACAGTCAGAGAGGACTGTCCTTCTAACACCAATAAGAGCACGTTCCCAAATGAAAATGCAAGTATCCGACTCTCAGAACCGAATGACAACCCAGGGAACATTTGGATGAGCAAATCATTAGGCTGAGTGGCCCATCTGGTACAGTGTCTGTGGGTTGGGTCCCCAGCACTGCAGAAACCAGGTGTGCTGGTACGCAGCTAGAATTTCAGCACTTGGGAGGTTTAGGCAATAGGATTCGAAGTTCAAGTTCATCTTTAGCTATTTTAGCAAGTTTAAAGCCAGCCTGAGCTACATGAGATTGTGTAAAAACAACGAACCAACCAACCAACAAAAAACCCAGAAAACTGCCAAGTGAAACTAAAGAATACATTCTTTAAAAGAGGAAAGTAGTAATGTTACTTGTGTGCGCGTGTGTACATGTGCGCGCGTGCACACACTCACACACACACACACACACACACACATATTCCAAAAAGGGAGAAAGTACTATAAAATGATTGATGTAATTTTGGAAGCACCTGGTGTGTTGTGAAAATTATGAGAGATCACAGGTTAATAAAATGGGAAAATTGAAAATAAAAATGGATGAAGGAAGATGTTAGAGCAGGAATAATTAACTGGACCAACAGGAAGCGGACATTATGCACAAAAAGGGAAGAAGTGGTCCTCTAGAATGAAAGGTACGGATTGTCAGTGCCCACATCGTCATCCTCCACGTCTGTCCAATGCTGTCCTTACACAGTGTTCCCATCTGAAGAGGGAAATGCCACCTCCCCAGTGCTAGTATAAATAAAATGCCCCTAATAGTCTCAGATATTTGATTACAGCTGATAGTGCGGTTTGGGAGATTCAGGAGGTGTGGCCTTGCTAGAGAAAGTACATCACAAGGGGCATGTGTTTGATGTTTCAAAGGCCTCTCGCCATTCCCAGTGTGCTCTCTACTTCCTGGTTGGGGTTCAAAATGTGAGTCTCAGCATCCAGTTTCTAGCTCTAGGTATCATGTCTGCGGCCATGCTTCCCCATGGTGATGGTGATGGAACCCTATGCCCAAAGAAACCCTTCCTTCTATAAGTGGCCTTGGTCATGGTGATAGAAAGTCCTTGATGACAGCCCAAGTAACAGAGGGGAACGAGTCCCGATGACATGCAGGTGCCCAATGTCACAGGTGTAAAGCACCATGTCCCCCTTGACTCTGGGTACTTTCCATTATGCTGCCATTTCTGATGCCATAAGTCATCCGAAGAGAATACAGACCCCAAGTATTTCACCTTATTTTCTCTTGTAAGTCCGTTATATGAAGGGAAGGCTCAACAGGTGAGGTGGTACGTGACCAGGAGCCCAAAATTTGGAAGGCTAAGTGGCAATGAGAGTTTAAGGTCAGCATGGGTCGTGTAGTGAGTTCAAGACCGTTCAGACAGAGACAGCCAAGAAACCTTCTGGGACAAACCCTCAAACAAGCTCCAAATGTGTTTTTCCTGCTTGGAAAAATGAATCCCTTTATTTGTTTACTGATTTAGTTAGTTCTAGGGACCAAACCCAAGATCACAAACATGCTAAGCATGTGCTCTATAACTGGTCTACACATGTGCGCTAGGAAGTGTAATCATAGAAATAACTTACTTAGATATCTATCGGATTCTTTAAAAAAAAAATTAATGTTACTGGAGGTCAAGGAGCATCTCTCACAGAGCATGTGTAGAGGCCAGAGGACAGCTAGATGGAGTCCGTGCCCTCTTTAACCTTTACATGGGTCCTGGAGATCATCAGGCTTCCAAGGCAAGCCCCTTTACCAGATGAGTCATCTCCCTGGTCTCTCATCAGCTTGTTTTTGAGATGATGCCCTGGTGCCTTCTCGGTCAGTTCATTAGCATCCTTACACGTTAGGGGTAAATGCCATGCCTTTTAGAGGGAGGGGCTGTGCTCCCTCATAATCTTGTCCTTTAGCTGAGGACTACAGAAGGACTACAGTCCACTGGAGGGATCTCCCACAAGTGACAGGTGGGACACAGAAGCTCTGTGTGGCATCGGGTAGGAATAGTAACTTACCTGAAGAAACCACAGCAAAGCGCGTACTATCCAGACGCGGAAGAGCAGAGGGGCCTGTGTGCTCACACTTTACTCTCTCCCGTGGGTTAGTTGCAAATGTTTTGCTCCCTCCCAATCTTTTTCCTTTGCTGAGATGTTTTTGTTTTTCTTTGCTTTGTTTTAAAGCAACTCAGAGTCTTGCACAGGCTAAGCATGGGATCCCCCCCCCCCCCATGCCTATTACTTATCTAAAGATAAAAGTCCACTGGAACTAATAGCTCCCCATTTGTTCAAAACATTTTAAGATATCTGATTCTTGACTAATAAAATGTAGCATTTTCTTCTTGGATGTTTCTCCTTGCCAATGAACATATGCAGTTCTTACACTTTGGCTTCTTGGCTTACATTTAGTTTTTAGTGCCTCCCCACACACTTTCTCTCTCTCCCCTTCTCCTTTCCTGAATTTCATTTGAGAAGAGATGGATGGCAGTGGACCTGTAAGATGCTATACTTCAGTCTGGAGACATTACTTCGAAGCATTCCCAGGACTCGGGGGATAACTCAGTCAGTAAAGTCCTTGCCTTGCAAGCATAAGGACCTGAGTTTAGATTCCCAGCACCCACAAAAAAGAAAAAACAAAAAACAAAAAAAAAAACAAAAACAAAGAACCCTAGGTGAGGCGGCACTTCCAATGTTGGTGAAGCAGAGGCAAGAGGGTCCCCAGGACTCACTAGTCAGTCTAGCCCAATCAATGAGCTCCAGGTTCAGTAAGAAGCCCTGACTCAAAAAATAAGATAGTGATTGAGAAAGATACTCAACATTGATCTCTGGCCTCTACATACACATCATAAATGCAGAAAGACAGATAGATATGGAGGAGAGAGAGAATGAATCATTTCGGATAGGTCTCCATAGCCACATGATAGGAAAGTGAGAGATGTGTTGATGAAAACCTACTAGTCTATGCTGCCTTTGTAGGCACTCACAGGATTTAACTCCATCATTTTCTCAGGCGTGGAAAAATGTCAAACACTGTCAGTGCAGGAAATTGAAAAATCCCCTTCCCAGGGGACTGAGAACTATGTGACAGAAGGGAGGGGGGTCTTCTTGGAGGAGGAGGAGGACAAGGTTGGCCTTTGTCCCTTCCATAATCCTATTAACTGGCTCCTTGAAGAATCTGGTGGTGAAGTGGGTAGCTGGGAGATAACAGGCCTTTGATGTTAAGTGTCCCTTACCCTTCATGGTGAGACTGTAATCTTGGTACTCGAGGCCTCATAAGCATAGTTAAACATTGGGCATGAGGGCCCTCCAAGGAGCCTGCTCCCCTGATAGCCTGCTGTGCCTGGGAGCAGTCTTTGCAAAATGCTCCTTGGAGATAGCTTAAGGGGTTCACCTTCCCCAAGTGGAAGCAATTTACTCTGCTCACTAAGCTATGAGGTTGACCTCGAGGGTAAAAGTGAACTCTTCAGGGGCTCCCTTGCCCTGACAAAGACCTCAGGCTCCCTCTCACAGCAATTATAATCAATCTCAAGATGTCTTCCAGGGACAAAGGATACCAAGACAACTGCTCTTCATTAGCTGGGAAAATTAAATCAAAACCTATTGTGTGCTGAGCGCTCATTGGCTAGCAGCAACTCAGTCCCCCTGTGGCTTTCTCTTCATCTACATGAGTAAATATGCTATTTTGGGGGGGGGGTGGTCTAGTATTTCCACCAATTACTGATGAAGGGATGTAAAAACTTGCAACTGTGATTGTGGATCTACCAGTCATCCCCTTAAATTGTGCTACTATTTCTTCATGTATTTAAAGCTCCCTTATGAGGTATAGCTGTTCATGACTACTGTTGCATGTTTTGGGGAAGTCACTCCCTTGGATAACTTTGATCATCTTGAAGTCTTCTTAGTCATGTGTTTATATAACCACTCCAGCTCTCTAAAGCAAACTGAGACTTCATTGTTTGTTTGTTTGGTTGGTTGTCTTAGCCCCCACCCCCTTGATTAGTCTCTGTAGCCCAGACTGGTCTAGAGCTCACTACGTAGCCCAGCTTGCTCTCAGGCCACAGCGGTTCTCTTTCCTCCGCCTCCTTGGTCCTGAGATGACATGCATGAGCCGCCATGCCTGGTTAGCACACGGTTCCCTATGACATGCAGTCCCCATCCACTTACTTTTTGCTTTTCTACTTAAAGGCATTATTTAGCTGGGCCTCCCCAACTAGAACCTCTGCCTTTAAGTGGAGGCGTTTTAGTCTATTTATATTTACTGTTAACTATCAATGTGTTTGCATTTATTATGTTAATTTGTATTAATTTATCTTCTGTTGATCCCATCCATTTTAGAAGTCTTTCTGCTCGCCCCCCCCCATCTTCCTTCCTTCAGAAGAATTAGGCATTATTTAAAATTCCACTATTACTTTCCTCCTGTACACATTTTCTTTAAACTGTCTCTTCATTTCCCCCAGAACTAGGATGGGTCTTGAAAGACAAAAGCAGTATCAACATGTTAAATGATGGCATGCGCAGTAGCCCCCAGAGCCATAGCTTTGCCGCTGTATGTCAGTTAGCGTCCTAATGAGATTTACCTGTTAGTGTGACTCAACCTAGCATGTCTTGAGGATGGAATCCCAACCAAGGGATTTCCTAGATCCAATTAGCCTGTGGGCATCTCTTTGAGGACTCAGGACTGTCTTGACAATTAATGTAGGACCCAGCTGACTGGGTGGTAGGTGGTCCCAGGATGTATAAAATCTAGTTAAGCATGAGAGAAAGACACCAAGCAACATCCCCCTTGGCTACAAGTGAGTTCTCAGGTTGTGGCCAACGTTGTGTGAGAAAGTCAACCTGCTTTCAAGATCACGCTTGTGTTCCTGTCCTGACTTCCCTCAGTGACAGACTGTGTGGGTGTGTAAGCCAAATAAAAGCTCTTTTCCCCTAAGATGCTTTGGGTTAAGTGTTTGTTTGCTTGTTTTCTCACAGCCACAGATGTGAAAGCAGAATAGTTATCCCTAGGTCAGCAGCATTCCCAAACACAGCAAAAGAACCAAACAAGAAAAATCCCATCAAAATCCTAATTTTATTTTGAGATGCAGCCTTCCTGTGTAGCTCGAATGGGAGAGCTTCCTACATCTGCTTTCGAGAGGATAACATTTAAGGCCAGTGTCTCTATGCCCAATGACAATTCCTGAGGTATATTTATTATTTTTGTGAGACAGAATGTCATGTCATCCATGATGGCCCTGAACTTCTGATTCTCCTGGTTCTACTTTGGGAGCTGGAATGACAAGCATGTGCCACCACATCTGTTTTACATGGTATTGAGACTTTGGGCTGTTAGATAAGCACCCAGTCAATCCATCATGATATCTTATTCTCTTACTTGTTATATCTCATATCACTTTCCCTGTAAAATAAACTTTTCATAGGCATAAACATGCCTAAAGAAAAACAGTGCATTCAGAACCTGGTGCTATCCAGAGTGTCAGGCATCTGTGGGCTATCTTGGAACAGGAAAGGGTTGGGCGTTAGAAGCTACCCACATTAGTTACCAAGGAAAGCTGAGAATGGCCCCTTCCCAGCCCTTAAGAATAGGGTGGACATGGTGGTGCACACTTCTAATCCCAGCATTTTGAGGCAGAGGCAGGAGGATCACAGGTTTGAGGACAACCTGGGCTACATAGGGAGTGCTGAGTCAGTCTCAACTACCTCAGGAGAGTCTGTCTCAAATTCTTCCAGCCATCTCGTCAGTCCTGATGCTAGGACACCAGGCAGGAAAGTGGTCAGAGGGGCTTTGCTAAAGCAGTCTTTGTTATATTAATCCTAAATTCCTGAACCCACACTTCTGTCTTGTAAATTTTGGCCTCTGGGTAAGCAGTTCTTCTGATACTGTCGTTCCCACTACAACTGATCTCTCTCTCTTCTTTCTCTCTCTGTCTATATGGGTCGAGCACGGAAACTTGTGGAAGAATTCCAGTTCCCTAGAACTGGAATTACAGGCAGTAGTGAGCTGCCTAACATGGGGGAGTGTGACATGGGAATGGAACTCAGGTCCTCTGAAAGAGCAACAGGCATTCTTAGCTCTGGAGCCACCTCTCCAGCCCACTGCTGCTTTCTGTAGCATACTTAAAATAATTAAAAAAATAAATTCTGCAGGGCAGTGGTGGTTGATAACTTTGGTCCTAGTTCTTTGTAGGAAGAGGCAAGCGAAGCAGGTGAATCTGAGTTAGGGGCCAGCCTGGTTTACAGATCAAGTTCCAGGACAGCCAGGGCTACACAGAGAAACACTGTCTGAAAAACTATAAACAAAAAAAAAGAAACAAATAAATCCTAAAGCTTAAAAACACAGATAAACAAGCAACACCTCGGATTTCTGCCCTTTCAGTTTGTTTCGGCGCGAGTGTTCCACTGGCTGCCTCTGAGCTCACACGAGATTGCAATCCTTTTCCTGAAAATATTGCTACCTTCCCAAACCCAGATTCAGACCCGGCGAGACCTGAGTAGACTAAAGGCTTGTGCGGAGCGCCCTCTTGAGGCGGCTTTTAAAAACCTCGAAACTCCTGCTGGAAGTGTCTCAGCCTCTGCAATAGCGCAGCTAATAAAAGTCGATCCGAGCATATAAGTGTCCAGTAAGACTGCGCTGTCCCCTCACTAGGCATGAATTCCTCTGTCATGCGCACAAGGAAGGTGATAGGGGAACCCATCTCAGAGGGCTCTGAAGAGAACCGAGTAATAAAATGTACATGTAGACCTCTGAATTGGGAGCTAAAAATATTATCTGAATTTATGGGATTTACTAATGATAATATATAATATTATTAACAAAATGGAATTCTTTTAAAAAGTTATCACATTGGTTTCTTATATCCCTGATCATTGAGCCCTTTTAACTTAAACTTGGAATATTTATTTACTTGTTTGTTTGTTTGTTTATTTTTTACAGCTTTGCTATCATCTTGGACTAAGTTAGAAGCGCGGCAAATCAGTGTCACTCAGGTCGAAGCTATGACTCCTGACCAGCAATGATGGGTTGGGGCAGGACCCATTCAAACTTTAGCTCAGTTAATGGTATTAGTACAGTTAGAGGTTTGGTTTCCCCCATAAGCTTTGCGTCCTGTGTTCCTGACACGGTGCTAGAGATGAGACTGTCTCATCATTTGGAGTCCATCTCAGGTCCCTTCTATTTGCCAGCCTAGCATGAGAGCAGAGATCACGTTCATTTGCTCTTCTGTGAGCCTGGCCACTGACGGGCTCCTTCGGCTCTGAGCGTCTGATGTGATAGATTTGCTTGCTGACCCATTTGCTTCAAGTTGCTACTTCTGCTCACAGATTCAAACTAGGCAGATAAGCTGGCAGTAAAGTGTGAGATTTGAAGCAACAAAGAGCAAAAAGAGGTAGGAGACAGGCCTGAACACATCCAAAGGGAACAGTATGGGCAAAGAACTGAAGGTAGAGCGAGGCTCTGCTGCATTAGACAGAAGGACCGAGACTTGAGGGTTAAGACAAACCTGGATTCTAGACAGGAGGGTACAGTTGGCACACAGTTTGACAGTCACACAGGAGCTTAAAGTAAAGCTGCTATATGGAGGTGACAACGCCAGGCCATGTCTTTGGCCTAGCACACAATGAACAGATGGTTTCATTCCCTTTGATGTCCACCTGGGTGAGAGAAGCAGAGCCCTCCACTCTGAGATCATTAGAACAGTGCCAGGTTCATCCTCTGACATTCAGCGTACCTCTGACATGTTGGTTCTATGGAGGGCAGATGTACTTGAGGAGATGTGTAGAAACATCCAGAGAGAAACACACTCACACTCGGTCTCAGTGGGGCATTCAGATTTGTTATAAATACCAGGCAGGCTAGGGACCTCCCCACTGGGAATGTGTCTACCCAGCCCTACAGATAAGAGCAATGATTGAGGCAGTGTGCCAAGGAACAGCTTCAACAGCAAACAGCCTGTGTACATTTTCCCACCTCCCTCTTGGGATCTAGGAAGGCCTGGGAAGGTCCCCAAGGTGTAAACAGAAGCCACACATTCCATTTCCCCAAAGTCTCTCTGTCACACCTTCTCACATCTTCACAGGCTCTAGATGGGAAACTCAAAGAGACAGTGATAACCAGGAAGCTTTGAAAATGAACTCAGTCTTCTAGCCCCATCCCTGACCTTTGCTTTGGTGGCTGTCATGGCCACGGTGAGCTGCTAACATTAGGATTGTTATCGAATCTGTGGGAATGTTGTTCTTTGATTTTTTTGAGACTCAAGTCTCAGGAAACACAAACTGATCTCAAAGTATGTCCCGAGGTAGTCAAGGATGACCTTGAACTCCAGCCTTCACCGTCCAAGTACCAGGATTACGTGTGTCCCTCCACACCCTGTTTATTTTGTGCTTTGGATGAGACCGTGGGCTTCATGCACATTAATCCACAGACTCTACCAACTAAGCTACACCTATCCCCAGACCTACTTCTCCTGAAAAACAAAAACAAGGAAAAATCTTCCAACATTATAGCTATGGTATAATGAACTACAGTGACCCCATACCCATTCATTTGGGCAAGGCTTGTCTTGTCTTTCCTCCCGGTCTCCTTCCCTGTTCTTACGTTCTGACTTTGACATCACAGACTGCTCCAAGCCTACCACACTGCCAATGGTCTAGCCAGTAAACCTTGGGTTCCGGCTTTTGTAACAGCGTCCTGACCAATGGGCTGCCGCATTTCTGCTTTCAGCCCGCCCCAGCTCCTTCGGTCCTCCAACAAACCATTGCAGAACCTTTAGCCTTGAGAGCTACGTCCTTCATCTTGGAAAATCAAAAGTTGAACTACCACCGAGAGACACTAATGTTAATTATTTGAGCCTCAAAGATCCTAAGTGAGTAACTGTCACTGATCTGACCAAGCCCACAGTCCCTCGATCTCAGCAGCAGTTCCCTGATAGCAATAGTAGTGAAATGTGACCGACCTCTACTGTGTCTCAAATACAAGCACTGTGCCATTTGTGCAGAGGACCTGCCATTTCCATGCCTCATCTCCTCGCATGACTCTAAGCATTGAGGGAGACTACAAAGGAACGACACAGACAATTCTGGAAAATAGAAGGTGCCAGATCTCCCACGGAGGGTACTGGTGAGAGGGACTAGAGTAACCAGTGACACATGCTGATTCCGGAAGTGTGCAGGCAATCAGATCCAGTCTCAGAGCACACATTTCCCTGGCATGGACTCTCAAACGGAAACGGTGCATTCTAATTCTTGATAAGTCACGAGGTGCTATGATGAATAAGGCCACAGCCCATTCGTTTCACTACACAAGAAAGAAAAGTCAGAGTCTTCCTGGGTTGTGGTCATAAGCTGTGAGCATGTGAGATGAATAAGAGCCGCACAGTGTTCAGATGCCCAGGGAAATCCAAGGGGAGAATCAAGAAGCATACAAAACCACTCTGAGCGGGAAGACCGCTTTGTGATGTGACAGGGACATCCGCCCCTGAAAGAGAAAGACTGTGCACCCCCAAGAGACCTCCAGCTGAGGTAAGAGCTGAAAAATGAGGAGTGGTTGGCCAGGTGCAGTCTGGGAAGAGGAAGGGCACATTTAAGAATGATGTGAGAAATAGGAAAGGAAGGCAGAAGAACCGGAGTTGACAACTGCATAACACAGGGAACTGTACAAAGCTGGGCCTAGTGTTGGACTTCAGAGGTCACACTTCAAGACTGGCAGGCTGGATGCCGTCCCTACATTGGAGCTGGCTGTGACCCTGAATACACTCTCAAAAGTTCACACATAGTCACATAAACTCTGAAGCTGGCTTACAAAAACCTTTAAAATATTCCTCTGCCCAAAAATACTTCATGTGGCAGGTGGGTGCATTTTAATGTTTGATTCACTATGAGCTGTAAGATTTCAATATAAAAGTCCCTTGAGCCTGAGGCTCAGAGGCCTTGAGATAGTGTCAGGATGGAGCACACTGGGAGAGGTTTGAGAATGGCTTCATGAGTTCTGAGATCAGGAGAGCATGGTAGGGTAAAGAAGTGTTATAACCTCAAATGCCAGGCCTGTGAGCCAGGGTCGTATATCTTGTTTATCCTTTGGTACTGGGGAGGAACCCAGCATCTCATGTGCACCAGTAAGTATTTTACTACTGAACTATATGTCAGATTGTGTGTGTGTGTATGTGTTTATGTATGTGTGTGCATGTGTGTATGTGTGTATGTATGTGTGTGTATGTGTGTACATGTGTGTATTGTATTGTATATGTGTGTGAATGTGTGTATATGTGTATGCATGTGTGAATGTATGTGTATATGTGTGTGCTGTGTGTGTATGTGTATATGTGTGTGTATATATGTGTGTGTGCATGTGTGTTGCGTGTGTTTGTGTGTTTGTGTGTATGTGTATGTAAGGGGGCGAAGGGAATGTGGAAGGAGAGGAAGAAAGAAAATGTACATACAATCATAGGGAGCCCACAGCAGGACATCTAATGGTTCCCTCTATCAATCTTCACTTTGTCATCTTGAGACAGGGTCTATCACCCAATAGGAAACTCACTACTTAGACCAGGCTAGCCAAACAGCAGGTTCTCAGGGTCTACCTTGTATTTGCTCCCTAATATTGATGTTACAGGCATATGCATCAATGCTCAGTATTTTATCCAAGTGCTGGGGATTTGAACTCAGGCCTCAGGTTTATAGAGCAAGGACCCTACCCCTATCCAGTACCTCCCTGGCTGGGTCCGGTTCCTGAGGGCTAGGATAGGCATGTACACGGAGACTGTCACACCTCTTAGGAAGACATAAAAATTCAGGGACGAGAAGTGTGGCGGAGGCAGGGAGAGGCACTCAGACTTAAGGGACTTTTAGTCTTGCCACGTAGCTGAGGATGACTTTAAACACCTGATCCTCCTGTCTCTGCCTCCCAGTTGTTGGGGTTACAGTATGCAACACCACACCTGGTGACCTTTGCCCCCTCCCCATCGAGCTTAAATCTTTATATGAAATTTCATCCCCTAGTCAACAGTGTTCTATTACTCACATGATATCCTAGAATATTTCATATTCCACCCAAAGATGGCTTGAGGTATTTAGAGACCACCCAAATTTTAGAGGAGGTATAAAATATCCATCTGGAGATAATGCAGGGACTGTGCTTCAAGGTGGATTGAACAGATAAGTATAGCCTTGTCTTAGCCTCAGAAACCCCTGGCTATAACGTTCTTTGGCTTTATTTGCAAAGGGTCTTTACAGATGTGGTTAAGTTAAAGATTTGAAGGCGAGATCATCGTAGAGTCTCTGGGCTGGCCCTAGCCTAAAGACACATGTCCTCTTAAGACACGGTAGAAGAAGGAGCTCTAAGCCTACAGACACATGCTCTCCTATGAGACAGTAGAAGGAGACAGAAGTAGAGGCAGCTGTGTAAAGACATGAATGAGTTGCCCAAGAAGGAATGATCATACTGCTCTCTGCTTATCTCTACTGACTCCTCAGAGGCCAGGCAGCTCAGCAAGCCCTTAGGGCTCCTCGGCTGTTTGCCATTCTCCCAAAGCATGGGTACAACTTCAGTATTACCCTTGTTCCTCATGGTTAGGAGAGACGCTTGAACTTCTGAGTCTACAGAGCCCTCAGTCAGCATATGCTGCAAGCACCCATTGAGAGGGTGAGCAGGAGCTGACTTCCAGTTGTGCATTCTGGGCACAGAAGGTCTCCTTTTGTAATTATGCAAAGGAGTGGTCAGTGCTAGAGGCTGTTCTGACTTTTCTGGGGTCACCTGGCCTCAATTCCCGCACATCCCCAACCGGGTTCTAATGATCTTCAACAAGGAATATCAATCAATTCTCTGCCTCTGTAAGGATGCTCAGTCCCCTGGAACAGTCCACATCTCTGTTCCTCCCTCACATGTCCCTTTCTAGTCTTCTAAGGTTAACTTGAATCTTGTAGTGTATTATTTTCTTTACTTTTAAGTCTTGGGTAATTAAAACTCAAAACAATCACACTAGGAGCCAAGTGTGATACACACACCTGAAATCCCAGCACTTGGGACATGGAAGAAATCCAGGAATTCTAGGCCATGCATGGCTGGTTACATATATAGAGAGAGGCTACCTAAAGAGGCCAGCTTGGGCCATAAGAGACTCTGTATCAAAACACTAAGATCAAATCAAGAGCGTTAATTCCATCAACTTTTTATTATAAGAATTTACAATACCATGCTTCCAGAATCCAAAATATATTTGACACAATGTCGGGATCAGCTAGACACCTAATCTGTTTTTGGTTATCTTTGGAATGATCCAACAGGCAGGCACCTTTATGCCAATTTTTATAAATGGGGAAGCAAGGCTTACAGGAAGGGAATTCCTAGCACATAACAGAACTGAGAAATCATCCATCCAGGAGAAGCAGGTATGAAGCCCGAACCACTAACCATTAGCCTGTCCTCTCCGGGGTGAGGGTAGGGTGGCTGTTCCCAGGGTTCCCCCAGCTATTGCAAGTCTGGTTGACCACAGCACTGGACGAGCCCACTGTGGTTACTAATAGTACTAAAAAAAATTCTGTTAGTGTCAGGGTTTAACACTCTCTGATCATGAAAGTTATCAAATACCTTCACTCTGTAAAACTGATGGATCCATGAGCCACGGGAAAAAACGAAAAGTCCAAATCACGTCTTGGTACTATGCCACAGCTTCTTTTGGCTCTTTGTGGCCTGTGTCTCTTGTACCTGCCAGACTGCTAGCTGAGGCTGCCTGACTCTGCCTTGGAGGTATACTCAAGGATACTGTCAGCAACCACAGCTCAGCTTTCTTTCCAGGGGCTTCAGGCAACTCAAATACCCTCGGCTAACAGTACCAGAGCCATCCCTGCCTGCACTTAGCTCTACTTTCACTGGGCTTCTGTCCTTGCAGTTTTGAACTGGTTCACTGGGTTTGTTTCCTTAGTAATAATATTAATTCTCTGGTTTCTGGGGGAAGTAGTGGGGGGGCTACCAAGCTCTTTGCAAGTCAGATGAAGTCATGGTCTTTATCAAATAAAGGACTAGACATGTCAGAAATGCTGCGTAGAATTCCACAATGTTCATAGTTACGGAGCTTGAGGCTTGGGTGCTGCCTCAGGTTCCTACCAGCTCTTAACACTGAGATCTTTCGATGGTTCCATCATAGAGAAATGCACACACACCATAAGGCTGTCACCTTGTGCTGTGCACCATCAAGAGCTACACTACATACACATGCAGAGTGGGAAGTCTTTGCCCTTCCGACCTCTGCACAATGAGATTCATGTCCACCCCATAGGCACTGTTTTTGTAGAATTTCTTTCTTTTAAAAAAGAAGTTAGTTTTGTTTATCTGATATAAATACAGAACAAGTAATGAAGAAGGCAGAAAGAGAGGAGAAACTAAGAGTCTATGACATCACTCTCCTGTCTCGTTTCTTTTCTCTTCTGTGCTTGGGGCCATCCCTGGACTGCAATGGCGTGACACTAACTATGTGCCTCTCACCTCACCCCAAATTCGGACACTCAGCAGCCCTTATCCAAAGAGTTCACTTTCCCATTGTCTCTGGATTTATCTGCCAAGCAGACCCTGTTCATCCCACCCTGGGAAAACAGAGCTCACAATAAATAGCATCATCTCTCAATAAAGCTTGCAACAGAGGACCCATTCAATTGTCCAGGAAAAATTAGGAAGAGTCCCCTGTGAGACTGGATGTCACCCTTCTGGTTCAAACTTTCATTAATCTGACCTCCCATAATGACCAACATTTCTATATCCTTATTTTACCCTAGAGAATAAATGACAGCCATCATTTGCCGAGTGCCCAGCCTGTGCAGAGCCCATTGTATCTGGAATCACACAAATCAGGTGACATTTTCATTATATGGATCCGAGAGCTGCTATCTCTCTCCCATAGCTCGTGACTAGCCCACAAAGGCAGGGGTGAGACCCACCCAAGCCCTGACACCAACCCTTCCCCGTTTTTCTCATCCCATGACAGAACCTATTTGGACCTCTTCTAAGACACCAGATGTCCAAGGCATACCCTAAGATGTCCCACGTTTAATTCTCAGAAGGACCCTCTCCACAAGGTGTCCTCTGACACACCCCACACACACATACACCATGGCATTCACACTCCTCATACAAAATACATAAATATAAAATAAATGGTTATGCTGTGGTGTTATCCCATAGACCCTCCATTTGAAGAACATGACGATGATCCGGTTATGGAGACTAAATTAGTAGGAATTCAAGTGGGACTTTAAATGAACAATTATTGCTGTATCTTGACTGATGTCCAAAGTGGTGTAGTTGGCAAATGATTTTAGCTACAGTCATTCCTATGCTTAGCTGAGCTTTAAAATAAAAATGCTTTATTAAATGCTACCTATAGTGTCCACTATCAGGTGGAATTATTTGAGCTGTCAAAGCGAACCTGTGTCTCTCATGCCTCACATTTCAGGTAGTTGGTTGTGACTGATGCTGGCCTTTGTCCAGAGGAAGAAACGAAGGGTGAGCTCGATTCAGTTCCTGGGGTGGCTGCTGACTTTAGTTTTTTCTTTGTATTTAGTAAATATTTTTCTAAGGAAGATTCAGTCAGCCTTTCTCTACCCCATGTCAAATGCAGCAAAGATCTGTTTCAACCCATTCTTGCCTCTGAGCACCTTGAAGATAGAGCCACACCAGAAAACAGCTGAGTTTGGAGTAACTATACTCTATCCACCAGCTCTCTGTGAAATATGTGTTCCACTAAATACATGTGCCTATGCATGTATCTATATAATTAATTTTTTTAGAAAATATTACTTTATGTGTATGGGTGTTTTGGCTGCATGTATGTTTGTACACAATTCGCATGCAGTACCATTAGAATGAGAAGACAGCACTGAGTTCCCAGGAACTGGAGGTACAGATGGTTGTGACCTACTATGTGGCTGCTGACAACTGAACCCCGGTCTTTTCCAAGAGCAGCCAGAGCTCTTAACCAGTAAGCCATCTCTGCAGCTTTATCTTATTTTTTGAGCCACTAGCCCAGAGTGGGCTCACACTGGCTGTGTAGCTAAGGATGATGCCCTTAATCTCCCGCCTCCACCTCTGAGTGCTAGGATTACAGACTTGTGCCAACACACCTGGTTTATACTGTGCTGGGATTGAACCCAGTCTTGTGTGTACTAGGCAAGCACTCTGTCAACTAAGATACAGTCCCAACCCCCTCAATATCAATATTCTAATAGAAAAGCTATTAAAAAAAAATAGAACACATTTCACTTTAATAGAAATCGCTTCGTACAGTTTACTTATCATTTCCAAAGGCTGTAAAAGCCGAACATTGTGCTTATATTAACTAACTTCCCTTCAATTTATTGGTCAAACCTGACAGTTCTTATGTTGAGTCTGATAAGAGCATCTATGGGTGGTCAGACTTATGAAGTGACCATAAAGATTAGGGGTTCAGAAAACAGGGGCAGCTGGGAGTGTGTTTGTGGGATCATATATGAGTTCAAGAGTAAAGAAAATATATTCTCATAGTTTGCTCTCCAATCCAAAGCTCTTCCTTTTTAGAGTTAAGTGATTCCACCTGAATGCCTGTTGCCTTCAGAACCTCGCTGGAAGGATCTCTGATGGATACCAAAATTATATGAGAAGTCCTTGGAAATCTTACATGTTCAACCGAAATGGCTCACTGTTCTAAGTCAGCTGAGCCCTAATGTTTTAGAATCTACCTAAGACAAACTTGTCGCTGGCTAGAACCATCTGTGGAAACTAGTATTTGGACCTGCCTCTGTGAGCCACTCTTGGGTTCCTGATGAATTGCAATACACTCCTGTATTCTAGTGCATGGATCCTGAGTGACAGGATGCTGATCTGTAACAGGGTCCCATTTTTGATCTCAGGTATTGTACTGAGCACTTGGTGAATAAATTGGTGTCAGAAGACATCATACGTTTTTGAAACATTCTCCTAAAAGTCATAAGGTGGGAGCAGGCATCAGCTGGCACAAGAGGCTTCTGTTGGGGGGGGGGGCTGTCCACACTTATTGAAGCCAGGGCAGGACTTGGGATCCTCTGATCTCTCAGTACTTCTTCCCACCAGAGCTCAACTTTAGGTGTTTGGCTTTTCTGTGACCTAAGATTGTGGTGATGGCTCTGGGTCTCCAACAGCATGACCTGTTCATATACACACCTATTTATATTTACTTCACAAGGACAAGACTCCCAATATCACAAAGTTTTTGTTTTTGTTTTTTTTAATCTCTGAATAGCGATCCTTTCTATTCAGTAATAATCTTCTTACTTACGATCGGCAGATCAATCACAACAGAAGAAGGCATATTCAGGATTTTTTTTTTTCTTAACCCTGTAAGCTGACCAACTTAGGCACCTGAAAGTCACAATTATTTCTAGAACTTTGGATGCTTCAGTGGAGTTTAAAATTTGCATTGTTTATGGAAGCAGTCCTTAGGAACTATATCAGAGCATAGTGCTTGGAATTTTGTAAAAGTTTAGTTAATAAAATGCATTTATATATTTTTAATAACATGTTTTTTATTTTATATACGTTGGTGTTTGGCCTGCAAGTATGTGTGTATGTGGGAACAGAACCTGGATCCTCTCAAAGAACAGCCAGTACTCTTAACTGCTGAGCCATCTCTCCAGCCCTGGAATTTTATATTTTCATAGTTCATGATTTTTACTAAGCCATATTACTAGGCATTCAATCTACTTGTACCCTACTAGAAGGAAAGGAATTAATTCTCAGGACTCAGTGGGAGACAGTGTGCTCACATTTTGCTTCTGTATCACTTGTGATTTGAGTCTTGATATGTTTGGTTTGTGAGCCTAGTCTTTAGAGGCTGAGCCAGCTCTCGAGTTTTCTTTTCTATTAGAAATGATATTGTGAGAGTGATGTGTGCCTCAGAAGAAATAAGAGAAGTAAGCCCGACATCTCTCACAGACACTAAAAGGTGAGGCGAAGGTCTTGAGAGCGAATATGAGACAGGCTGACCACAGCTACTCCATAATCCTGAGCAGCCCTCTGAGAGAATGTGCAGTCAAGAAAATGGCTGCATGGTGCCGCTGTATGTGGAGTGCTCCCAGTTTTAACAAATGAATGCAGAAATCACAGATTTCTGAAAGTCATTAGTAATGAGCAGAAGGGGCCTGGCAACTTGCTTACTTCCTTAAAGCAGCAATGATTTGGCTAATAGTCACCATTTATGTGCAGCATTTGGAAACAGAGTGGCTTTGTTTGTTTGTTTGTTTGACCCCCATTCTATGAAGAGCTCTAACTAAAAAGAAACTCCTGCAGACCACCCACCTCATCTGAATAAAATCACCAAACAAGAACACAGGAAGGGGGGGGATAAAACAAAACTAAGCAACCCATCCTAAAGTTGCTGCTCCCAAAGCCAGATGACATCTGAAGTCTCTCCAGAAGGGGGCCTGTGGAAGGCTTTCTTTGCCACTGACTGCAGGTTTGGGGAACATGTGGCAAAGATGGTGACCACAGAGGTCTGGTTGGATGCTTGTGGAAAGTGGGGCTTTCTGAGATCAACCAACTTCAGCCATTTAAGGGGGTCATCCTCAGAAGTTCAAAAGACAACTCTTCCCATAGATGATCCCACGTAACCTTTAGAAATGCATGCATCTCCAACTTAATGCTGACTGCTTACATGCTGGCTTCTGGAGTAATGAGCCCAGTGTTAAGTCTTTTATGATTTTGTCCCACCATCCCATTCATGGACGAAAACTTTTGAGATCTGCTAGGCTTCCCCCAACTGAAGGGTTTTTCAGTCAAAAAGGGCAGCTACCTGGCACCGTGCTAGGGAGGAACAAGATTGCACCCTGGAGCTTGTGACCAGCCTGGAAAAGTGACATTCCATGTCTAAGAAGGAAATGATCAAATCAGTTTGTGTGTGTAAGCCATGGATAAAGCTGAGGTGTTTCTCGGGGGCCTGTCCAACATCTTGAGACATAGTTTCTTGGTAGAATTTGGGGCTGACTAGGCCAGGCTGACACCAGAGATCCCCATCTCCACCTCCCCAGCACTGGGATACAAGCATACATCACCATAGCTGGCTTTTTACACGGATACTGAGTATCAAACTCAGGACCTCATGCTTGTGTGGCAATCATCTCTTGGCTGAGCCGTTCCCCAGACCCCAAAGCTCCCAAATCGTCTGTTCATATATGTACTAGAAAAGGCTGATGAACCCCAAATCTGTGTTGTTTCTTTTGGAGGATAAATATTAGGTGCTGGAAGGTAGAAGCCAGGCAGGTGGTACACCTGTCCATTGCAGTACTAATTACGAAGACAAAGTAATCATTTCTTATTTCTGCAGCAGATTTAGTAAAGAGCGCCAAGCAAGACCTACACAGTCTTCAGAAGACTGGCATGTTTGGACTTTTTGGAAGCTGTTTTCTTTCTTAAATGCAGTATGCTGAAATACATAAAATGACGCCCCAACATGCTGGGGAGTCAAACAAAGATGCTCTGAAAAGCTCACACCATGTCACTGGAGCTGCCATAGCCTCCTCCAGTTTCCAGCTCATCAACAGAAACTCCATCAGAGCCAAGATGTATCATAATCGCATGATGATTAATTTAATAGAAAATATAAGTAGAAACTCAAGAAATCCTTGGAAATTATCTTTAACCCATGTTGTAATGCATATTCAAAAAAGACCTTGGCATTCAAAGATCTCTTAGTCTTCCAGGAAATAACAGAAGAGTGGCTGTTCAAATTTGGAAACTGTCAGTCATCCAAGGAAAAAGATGGGGGTTGGGGGAGAGAGAAGCTTGAAAGATGAAGGCATCTTTGTATATACACCGGTGCAGACAGCATGGGTGCCAGACAAAGGTAAATCGAGGCATATGTACCAAAACAAGGCAAAAGAAAGCACTTCCAACCAAAATGAGTTTCAGCTTTTATTATGAACGTCCAAAGTGACAGCATACTGTGGGAGCTGTTAGGTTCTCATTGATTACATTCCAAGGGACCACAGATAAAGAATTCCAAGCACTTTAATTTTTTTTTTGACAAAACAAACAAAAGAATGATTAAAAATATTCTTTGGGGGGTATAAACGATGCTCACATTTGAGTTTTTAGTTCCCTCCCCCAGGTATTGTGTGAACACTGTGGTTGCCAAAAATACAAATCAGGCCTGGACTTCTGCAGCAAACCGTCACCATCTCTGCCTGAATTAGAGGCTCCTAAGAAACGATTCATGAAGTGTGTTAAACTATCATGCAGTAGGCCTGATCCTCATCATTTCCTTCCTCCCTCACAAGGCTTCTCGCCTCCACCTGTGTGCCTTCTGCTTGTGTGGCAGGACAGGGAGGTCGGAGCAAAGGGTTCAGGACAGTGTGTTGAATCCTATATTAAAAAGGATTTCTAAAGTGAAAGTTCGCAACTTTCAGTGTTTTTGAGTGTCCAGGGAAGTAACTAATGATAATGGGTTGAAGCCACAGCGAGGCTTTGTGCATGGCTCTACAGTAGTAAGCGTCTACTGTGCTCAAGGGGAAAAAAATCGCTGGTGTAGTAACGCTATGGTTCTGGCCATCTGCAGTGTCGGCACAGTATGATTCTCCCTGGAAGGGTTTCCTCACCCTCTGTCCTTCCCATCATGCACTGGACGATGCTACTGATGGAATATGTTGCCACTGATTCCTCAACCAGTTCTGGGCAGTGGGAGTGCGTATCTCTTACAGATGTAATACTGTTCGTCTGAGTGGAGCCTCAAAAAGAACAACTATGAACTAGAAACTCACAGAGTTTGTGTCTAGAAATTTATAAAATTAAACCTGCTCCGACAGGTAATACAGGGAGGCATGCTTGCAACCTCTGGATTCAATCAGAAACCACGCCTGAGAGCACAGAGCCTTCTCAACAGGCAGCGGTGGGGCTCCTTTTAATGCTTCCGGTGTGATGCCCATTAGAACTTTGAAGCACGTCTGTCTCACTTATTTCTACAAGGCCTGGGACCCGGGAAGCTGCCAGGACTTCATTCATCATCTTGCCTGTTGACAAAAGGAATAATAACGTCATCACTGGTAAATGGAATAACTTCCCTATTTTTCCCCCCTAAAGAAGGGGTGGGGTTGACACAATAGTAAATGCTTCAATGTTTGATGACTTTCTCTGCCCAGAACTGCTATTTTACTTTTCCAGTAGAGCAAGGAAACACAAGTTATGCAGAAATAGTCTGGAGACAGACCTTCCCAAAAGTCAGCAGATCTAGGCTCCAAGAATACCTCTACCAAGAACTAACACGATCCTCTGCCATTATTGTGCCCTAACTGCCTTCCACACACACAAAGTAAAGTGGTGGCTACCTGAGGCTAAATTTAATTCATCCATGTATTCCTGTCTTCTCAGATCCCTACAGAGCATATCCAGGTCTGGCCACGTCAGTCTTGGCCAATGGACAGGCTTACTGCTCTACAGATGAGTGCTAGATTTGCTTTGTGTTGAGAATCAGCTAAATTCTGAGAAACCTAGACATTTATATTAGCATCTGAAGCAAATCAAATCTTCTCGAACGATAGCATGGTTAAGCTATGAGTGAGAATCTGGAAGTCTCCATCCATTTCCACCTCTTTTGTTATAACCTTGCTAAAAAATAAAAAATAAAATAAAATTCAAATGAAAATGAAATAAAATGCAGGGAACAATTAGAGCCATAGAACGGTGGACTGACAGCCTTTATGGCATGGTGCTTGTCTTTTGAGGCTAGCTATTATGTAGGAGTTTGCTGGCTCTTACAACAAGGAACCCCGTTTCCCCTAGAGGCAGCCAAGTTGGAACTGGCTGGCTCAGATAGGTAAAGTGAGCCCTAGACTGGGGTAGCAACCCAGCCAGGCCTTTTCCTTTGCAGGCCAGGTCTCTCTTCTTAGCACTGAATACTGCAGATTCCTTATTTTGTACCCATCTCTTTTGTGTGTCTATGTGAATAGTGTTAGCTCCGATAGACTACACGCTTTTCGATGAGTTACAGGACAGACATAACTATCTCTGCAAAGGAACAGGTGCCAAGACACACCTTGCCCAGCATCCCACAGAGAATGGCTGGGCCAAAGTTCCAAGCTTTGAGACTTTAATTGCACAGCCTCCTGCACTAAAAATCATTAAGAACTAACAGTTTGAGTTGAGTCTGGGTTACAAGTGAGACTCTGTCTCAAGCAAACAGGAAAAAAAAAAAAAAAAAAAAAAAACCAAACAAACAAGCAAAACAAAATAACAAAACCCCAAATTAGGAAACCTGATTGCTTCAGAAAGCTTCAGGGATGCAACACATTGCTAAGTGCCTTCCAAATTACATAAATAGCTTGGCTCATGATGAGATTCTGTAAATGAGTTCTCACACGGCCAGAGGTTACTCTTCCTGTTACCAGAATGGCTCATTACTCGCCAAGGTTTCACCCATAATTCCACAGTAAAGAACCAGGACCAGAACTGGGGAGCACAGGTACAAAGGGTCTGAAGGCACCAGTGACACTTGGATGACATCATGTTTTAGAACCAGCTTCTCTAGCTTGAGCCACCATTGGTACTGTGTTTGCCTCTGTGTCTTTCACTTGGACAAGCAAAGCTATTGTTGTCCTGCTGTAAAGGCTAGTGGAGAAAAATGTGCTTCATATCCAGATACAGCTCCATGGAAAACAGGCACCAAGGAGTCTGCAGTGCCTACCCGAAGAGCCCCGTAGGGAGAGAGGAGTAAATAGGTTGGCTGAGGTGAAATATCCAAGTCAAGAGGACACACCTGGACAGTGTTAGGGACTGCTTCTCAGGCTAAGCATGTCTGGCCCCTTAATTCCATGCCTTTCCTATCGGCCCATTCACCTGATGCCACACGGAAGAGGCACAGCCACCAGATATGATTCATAGGTGCTGAGTGCCGCAAGAAGGTTCAGCTACTTCTATACCCATCACAGGCTCTTTTACTACATACATCCAGCTGTAGGGAAGTGGCCAGGTAGTCAAGTCCCCAGGTCAGGATACTGGGCAAAAGAAGAACAGGCAAAGATGTGCCCCACCTTAAGGGCATGGCTCCAGGAGATGAAGAGCATGAGAATCAGAAGCACATCTTCCACTTAGGGAGAGGATCCTGTAGTCTGGTTGTTTTTATATATTGGCCCTATCTGCAGGCTGTATAGCCTAAGAGTCATTTCTCAGCAACAGGCATGAAGAGAGAGGGCAGGGAGAATAGTTATGAGGAGATGAAGCCCACAGAGAGCCTTTGTAACTCATCTACTCCCAGTACATCTCTTAATGAGCAAAGGCTTGGACGAGAAAACCCACACTGCCTTTAACTTCTGCTTTGCGTCAAAGATGAAGGCATGTGAGTAAGAAGCCAGGGAGACAGAAAATCAGTGTCAGAGCAGTGTGATTCTTGGAGGATCCTGGATTAACATCTAGAGGGCCTCCTAAGGTGATGTAGTAGGCACGCTTGGCATGCACGTGTTATTTCCCAAGAGACGCTCAGACCAAGTCCCAGCCAGCCCATCCTGACATGTGGGAAGGAAAGCACCAGAGTGATTCACAGATGCCAGGCCCCCATCTGCCCTGGCCAGCTTGATCTGTTTGGTCAGCCCATATGGGCTCACGATGGCTGGCACAGGGCTGTGATTATCAGTTGCTGCAGATGCATTTCTAACAATTTGCTGTTTTATTGTTCAATAGTATAAAACCTATTAGAATGCATCTAGCTTGATCCTGTGTCTTTCCAAATATCCAGAATGAGGATAATTAAAATAACAAAAGTATCCATTGCTTAGTAAGTTTATTCTAAGATGGGGAATACCCAGGGTTCCTCTGTTCAACTGAGGTCACACTGTCTGCCTGATGTCCGCATGTGTATATGTACAGTTAGTAGCCACTAAGCCCAAAGCAGCTGCTTAAATCTACCATAAGAGGTTAAATCAGCCCAGACCTTGAGGATCATCTTAACCTGAAGAAAACTGAAGAGCCCTAAACACACAAACTTCTTCCCCTAGACACACAAACATTGAGAGACGATGTCATGCCTGAATTCCTGGTTCCTCAATGCTCAATGTCCCTTATTTATTTAATTCACACACACACACACACACACACACACACACACACACACACACACTCCTTTCCTGTTTTCCGGGAACTCCAGTGACTGGTGGAAATGCAGAGGAGAGAGGGCTCAGGCTGCAGGAACAGTATTGATAACATGTTACCACACCCCTGTCTCCACCCAAGACCCAAGCCTTCTCCCTCCTCTCCTGATCATTCTCCTCGAGGGAGGGGCTGGCCACACTCAGGCTGGTGTAAGAACACCAGTACTAAAGAAAAAGCAAAAATCAATGCTCATCTCTGTTGAAATGCAGGAAAAGAAGCAGAGTTTCTACTAAGCACTCAGAGAACACCCAGCTGAGCCACATGCGGTGTGGCAGTTCTGCATTCAGATACCCTCAACTCCAGGGTGGAGGCTGCGAGAATACACGAGCAGAGAGGGGGAAACAGGCTACCCAGGCACTGCTCTGCTACCATACAATAGACTAGTAGGTCTACAAGATGTGACACTAGGCTGTAAGCCCTAGGAGAGCAAAGCCCAGGCATGAATTCACTTTCCTTAGGTCTTGGGGCTCAGTGGACACTCAGTGAAGGACGCAGTGCTGCTGAGATAATAGCAGTCACCCAGGAAGACAAAAGTCTACAGCTTGAGACTTTGGCTTGCATTCCAGAGGCAGCAGAAACACCCTTCATGCTGGGCAAAGCCGGGCGGGGAGCTGGGGCTAAGCAGTAATGGATTTGATCTGCAGAAGCTCCAGATACAGGTTTAAATGCTTACTTTTGTCTCCCTCCATTGCAATATCTTCCCCACCCTGGACACTGGGGACTGTGACATCACAACCCTGTACATGCCTGGCAGGCACTTTACCACTGAAGTACATACATCTCCTGCCATTTGACTCGGGTTCCTAACAAGAGACTGACATCATTCTGTGGGAGGTGGCACAGTGGTCCAAACATGGGTTCAAATAATCTTAAATTATTTAATAACTTAAATAAACTTAAAGTAAGATGTACCTTTCATTCCTAGCCAGAATGAAAACATATTTCTTCAAGAGAACAGAATCTATCAATTAAAAAAAGTTCTGATGACATTAAAAAACAACTTTAAAAGATGTAGTACTATAGGCATGCTATCCTTATGCATAATGAATACTCTGAAAGCAAGGCAATAATGAAGTCTTATTTTTAGTGTATAGGAAGGAGCAGCATATTTCTTAACCCTACTGTTAATCCCCACCCCCTCTGGGAAAAGGAGCCTTTTGAAAAGTGAACAGTCCTTTCAGGCTCCAGAGTTTCCTGTATATCCAGTCTTCAAGAAGCAAACTCAATCTGCTTCCTCAGCTGTCCTCACAGCTTAGCTGCAGAGCCAACATGGCCATTCACTTGCGCAGATGTTATTGCAGAAACTAACTTGCAAAGTGAATTAGTGACAGTGAAATGATATGACTTAGTCTAGGAAATGATAAGCCAGTCACTTTCCCTGAATGCCCAGGAGAAAAGATCCTGGAGAGATTCAAGACTGATACAGCAACCCACAGCTCTGTGAAAGCTCCATTTCTGAGTACCAAAGAGACGGATGGCATCCTGCGGATCCAGGCTGGGGGCCTACTGTAAGCAGGCTAGCCTCCACCTAGGCTGCACCTCCCCTGGGCTCATCATGCTTCAGGTATCCTTCCTGCATGCATAAGCTTTCTCTCCCCTTACCCAGGAGTATCTAAAAGTGAGAACAGGGTGTTTTTGAAGTATTAATAGGAAGGTAGGAAAGTGAAATTTAAGAAGCACCTGCTGCTGTATTTATAGAGGCCGATTAGTAAATGCCTCCCTGTCTGGCCAGATGGAAGATCTGATCTTCAAGTTCATAAAGTTACTGACAGGATCTGGGATCCACATCATAAAGTAGGCACACTGCAAAGCTAGCAAATTCAGCAACTAGGATCACAGTCACTTAAAAACAAAAAGCAGGGGGACTCCCCAAAGGCAGTTGCCATCTATGATACCTCACACAATCTACAGGGCCTGTGGTTTATAAGTGTAACCCTGATACTAGTGAAAGCTGACACAAGACTGTTTTAAGTGGAGCTAATAGGCTGAACAAAGCACCTGCTGCCAAGCCTGACGATCTAAGTTCCATACCAGGACCCCAGATGATGGAAGGAGAATTGACCCCTGCCTACATGCAAATTGTCTTCTCATCTCCACACAGTATGGCACATGTGCACCCACATTCATAGATATATCATCACATACACAAAATAATAACAAAAACATTTAAAAATTGAAAATATAATACGAGTTTGAAGGAAGCCATGATCCCTTATTTTAATGCCCACACAAAGAATTCCAGACCTACTCCAAATGAATGAAGCACTAACAGACCTTCTCTTTCTGCAACACAACACAGTCTCAGGAACATTTGTCCCCAGCAAACCCAAAAGCACAGACTAGAAGAAAAAATAAACCTTTTTTTTTTTTTTTTTTTTTTTTTTAAAAAAAAAATATGTGTTGTTTCCAGAATCAAATTCCTAAGAAACTTGGCCAGGATTGGGGATAAGGAAATGAATCTCTTTGCAGTATTTGTGTGAGCCAATGTGTGCTGCATCTGTCCCCCACAAAGAATCCCTTATGTGGAGTTGGAGCAGAGAACCCTCTAGAACACACCTCTGGTAATTTCCTAAGGCACAGTACCTGCATTTCATCCAGCTTTCCAGGGCCCTGAACTATCTCAGAAGACATCATACTTGTGGGAGGGGCATATCCTGGACACTAGCAGACCTCAGGTGGCAAATCTCAGAATATTACAACACAGTCCTCCCTCTAAAACAGACAGGCAATGGGAATAAGAAAGGTGAATGGATGCCCAGATGACGGCAGCCAATAGGCTGAGTCACCCAGCTAAGCAGTATACTTCCACCTACTCACCCTGCATCCATATCATCCTCCTTTGTGCCCCAGCAAAATTATCCTTGATTATATGACATGAGGCAGCTTACCATAACTGTAACCATAAATGTCACAGGCAGTGAAGCAAGGTACCTAAACACTAGTTTGTAGTTAGGTCCTGGTTTTAAAACTGGGAGAATTCAAGGTATTAGATGGTGTGATTGGCTAGGAGGTGGGCATGCTTAGGCCCTAAGAATAACCTGTACTCTCTTGCTCCACAGCCTCCAAAGTAGACTTTTGGAAGCCTCTGGTTTGACATTATACAATCTACTGGATTCTGAGCACATCAGAAAAATCATTATCAGTGAATCTGTTCAAAGTGGGAACCAATGTAAGTGTAACCCATCTCTGGGTTACACAAACCCACGTCAGAAAAGCTGGCATGTGATGCCTGGGATGTCAGTCCTGGGGAGGTAAGGACATGTAGTTCTCTGGTGCTCCCTAGTCAGCCAGCTTGGTCTGCTTGGTGAGTTCTAGGCAAAGAGAGCATTGTGTTTCAAAACAATCAAGCAAACAAACAAAAATAGCTGATGGCCCGAAGAACAATACCTATTGGACTTCTACCTTCCACATCCGGGCATACACGTGCATGTCCGTACCTGTTCACATTCACAAAACCCCAGAGATTCACAGGAAGATGTGGACTCAGGGGCAAACAGATCTAATGTCTTTCATTACAGGCTTTCCTTCTGTGTGGGACTGGATCCTTGTCAACACTCAGCATCAGACTCAGGGAGGTCAGAAAATCTCCCTGGAGATGAATCCCTCACTGAAGTCACCATGTACATTGTCAGGAAGCTTGATCCACCCCACCATGAGAATTCAACACCAGAGAGATTAGAGGTCAGCAAATGACTCTTTTCTCTCTTTAGGCTTCTCCCTCTCTCTCTTCCTTTGGTGAACTACAGGCACACTGAGAAGGAAGCAAAAAGCTCAAGACCTACATGGTAAATAGATAAGAGAGATGACTGATAGGTAGGTAGGTAGATAATAGATAGATGACAGACAGACAGATAGGTAGATAGATGATAGACAGATAACAGACAGGTAGGTAGGTAGATAGACAGATAGATAGATGATAGATAGGTAGGTAGGTAGATAGATAGAGATGATAGATAGACAGGTAAGTAGATGGGTAGGTAGATACACACACATTTGCCATCTGAACTTGACTGATAAGCAGGTCCTGTGACTCAGTGAAGAGTGACACCTTACTCAGCACTACCATGTCAGAGATCTATGGGATAAGTGAAGCTGGATCATAATTCAGGACAGGGAGGGGTGTGTTGACTTAAATGCCTTGGGTGGGTAGGAGACAGGATAGAGAAGAAAAACTCCAGCAGGTCTCAGGAGAACTTGGGTGTACACTCTTTGTTAAGAGTTTCACAGGGCCAGAAGATTATGTTTTGAGACACAGCCGGTCTATAAATTTACAGAAGAAAAAAGTTTTTCTTCCTTTTTACATCTTCAGAAGAAATGGCTCCCTCCCCTCCAGCCACATGGCACCGAACCACCCAAAGCCCTGAGTCCTCTCTCTGAATTTCAAAGAAAACATTTCTTCTTCTTCTTTAACCGTCTACCCCCTTTCCTTAAGTCAGTGAGGGATTTGTGATCCTTTATTAAGGCTGGTTGTAAGACTGTAGGGAAAGGGAAGGGAAGACCTGAACTGTTTGGTGTGAGCTGGATCCAGGCTGAGGCAGGTGCTCAGTCACAGCCCTTCTCCACCCCTTAGACAACTGCCATCTCTGACCCCATCCCAGGAACACACATCTGTGGAGTCCTCCCTCATCTTCCTGGTTTATACTGTGGGCAGCAGTAGAGCTAAACTTTTCTGACACATTTCAACAAGGAGCTGTTTGTCCTCCGAAGGCTGACAAGTCTTTCGGTTGCAGACTGAGCCTGAGGAGACTTCTGTCAGGATACAGCATGAGTCTGACCTGACAAAGGCTTCTTTGCATCCATGAGCCACTGCTGGGCTGAGCTGCAGAGATGCCGCCGAGGAAATCAGCTCACGTGTGTCTAGCTGCCACCCCACCCCCAAATGGTGTCAAAACTTTTGGCTCTTTCTGTCTTTGGAACTGTGACAAGCTAGATTTATCCCCGTTTATGGAGCCCATGCTTTGGAATTCTTCCCAGAAGGCATAACAGAGAGCTTTGAGGAACATGCCCACAATCTGTGGTAGCTGGACTTACACAGACAGCCAGCCTGGGCTCAAGGAGCCAGTGCCTGGGGTGGGGACAAAGGGAAGAAGAGACCTGTTACTGGAAGCAAAGAAAGAAGCTATAGTCACAGGGACAGGAAGGCCATTTAGGCTTGTATTATCCACAGGCAGTTCTGTAAGGATCACAATTGTTGACAGTAGGTGTTTGAGTGGAACCAAAGGACCAAAACACGGTACCAGCTTGTTTCATGTTCAAAAGAGAGAAATGCATGCTGAGATACAGTTCAGCTTTGGCTGCATGTTAAGAGCTTTAAAAAAATAATCTTCACCCAGATTCAATGTAATAATTTGAAAATTATCCCTGTGAACTACGGCATATTTTCCATTTGGGTTTTATTCCAATTGTGCTGCAGGCTTCTAACATCTCTGGTATTTCTTAATCTGCATAGGCAATTTTCACAATTAAAAGACCACGGGAAATTCAGCAGTGACTGCTAACTGTAAAGAGGCATCCGGCTGCTCACCTCCACGGGTTAGCGCTCTGCATTTTCAACAAGCTTTCGCCACAGCTATTTAAATGGCCCTGAGGTTGAGTTCACGTTGCCTTTATTTTGTTTTACTGAAACGATTATGGCCCCATTGCTAACAGAATACACATTTCAAGCTGTTTTCATAGTGGCCAGGCAGTCTTGATCCAGCCAACTCTCTTTACAAAGGTCCTTTCTGGAGCCAGAGTATTTTCTTTTCTTTTCTTTTTTTTTTTTCTCTTGCCAATAAAATATCCTATATTTCAAGTAAAACATCCCCCTCACCCACCCCATCCTCATTGCCAATATCTAAATTCTGAGCCAAGCATGTCCGACTGCCCTGTGAATTCTCCATTACCTGGGAGGGGGTCTCATGTCATTTGTTAGGTTCAGTTACAATAACAAAGTCTAAATCTGCACATCTATTTCATACGACAACTCTGAAAGGGCTAGGTCGTGGCCATTCTCATACTCAGCTTGTTTTCTGGACTGCAGACTAAGAGGTGTATGCATTAGTCCAAGAGGGGTTCTGGATGAGGCTTGGCTTGAATTGGCATTCTTACATGCCAGGGACAAGGTTGGTGGACTTTTCCCTTAAGAAAACTGTAAAGAATCCTCAGGGAATGTTGTCAAATTCACCAACTAGAAATTCACGGTTAATCAATTTTAGCATGCATTTATTCCAAATATTACAGGGGATATACTTATACCAAAAATTCTTTCTTGTTTATCTTAAGTTTACAGTCCACTGGGATAGCCTGTGTTTTCTCTCTCACCCTACCTGAGCTGGTATTACAGGGTGTGTTCATTTCCACAGCTATGAAGATGGCTTCAGGGTATTTATCTTTTGTTACTTAATCTCATGTATAAATAGTGCCCTCCTTCCCTCCGTCCACCCAATCACTATCAGCTGATGTAGAGCTGAAGACAGGTAAGAGAAACACTGATTGGTTCCTTCACCCAGGATGCAGTGGGGCTTGTTTTAGAGGACACAGGTCCTTTCTCTCCCCATAACAACCCCATTTGGGGTAAGAAGGACAGTGTACTTGCTGACAGTGAGTACAGCCTGCCTCATCTGGACAACAGGTGCCCGGGACTATGTTGGGCGCCAAGTGTCCCAAGGCTCTTGTAAGCACCCCACCCACCATGCAAAAGGACAGAACAAATGTGACCACAGGTCTAGACATGGAAGTATCAGCCAATGCCAGGGATCCTGCCGCCATTTATCTTACTTTAGTGACATGCACCTTTGGCTTGCACCCAAAAGTCCTATGGAAGGGCTTTTATGTTTATAATAAGCAACTTAAAATCTTAAATAGAGCCAGGTGCCCACTCTTACTAACACCATCTACTTGCAAAAGTAATAAACAAAACTCATCTCATTCTGTCCCATTCACATGCTCAGTCTCCTCCCCGAGGGGAGTGTTTTTTCCACCCTGGAAGTGACTGAGCTTGCCACAGGATCACAGACCTCACCTAACACTGTTGCCTCTCTCCTCACACATTGCCTTTGCCTTAATTTACGGCCTGATACCTAGTTACTCAAGTAAATAATAAACAGGTTCCAAAGGACAGATCTAAGGTCAGAAGTTCTCCTGAGCCCTTCAAAAGGGCCTTCAGAATTTCCTGAGGCAGGAGGAGGAAGGGAGGGGTGGGGCCTGTCTTTGCCTTCCCAATGCCTCTAGGAAGCAGGCCTTGTTCATGTGGCTTCAGCTTGGCTTCCTCACTCTGATCCTGGCAGCCATGGCTTCTAACTATGATGCACACACACTAAGGTAAAGTTCAGCCCAGGCATTTGCTGAGATCTAGGAATGAAGGGCTGAAGTACCCTCTTCCCTGGGCTGACACTGGACCATTATTAGGTAGGTAGAGTGAGCCAGCTTGCTGCATCACTGCCGCCCAGGCTTCCCTCCACTCCGTCCATCACTGTCACAATCCCTTACTGATAACATCTGAGCATCTGTCCCTTCACCAGTGAAAAAGCTTTTCGAAAATAGGATCATTTTCTGCAAGGAATTTGTTCTTAATAACCTAGCAATGGTTCCCTTGGGACCATTTTACACTCAATGAAACCATCACTTATTGATTTATTGTTACTGATTTGTTGGTATATGTTCCTATTCATGTGTGGGGGATGCGGCTGGAGATCATAAGCAAATGTTGGTTGCTACTCCTTGGTGCCATCCACCTTGTGTTCTGAAAGCACTTGACTGACTCAGCCCTTCCCACAGCTCTGGAGTAGCTCTTTAGCTCTTTGTTCTTTCCCAGCTTCTTACTGTGCATCCCAGGCTGGTTTTGGATTCCAGTTCCGCCCACCTCTGCCTCCAGTGTGCTGGGATTGCAGGTGTATATCACCGTGCCGTCTGACCAGCCAATCCTTCAATGAACTGGTTTAGGCATCTTGCCAGAAATGCCGACAAACTGACTCAGCTTTCTAGGAAACTTTCCCTTCGCTTGAAGGTCAAGCATTAACGTTCTTTCCTGCTTGGCTGTTCTGGATCTGCAGTGAGCTGCAGGCCGATCCGGAAGGTTCCATCATTTTTTTAAGACCAGAAAGTGCTGAGCACAAAGTCCCTCCCAGCATCTTCTTCAGTCCCTTGAACTCACACTGGAAACCCCTACACTGCCGACACCTGTACCTGCTTCACTTCAAGCCTGCTGTCGGCCCAGTTCTCTGCAGTACTGGATAGCTTTGACATTCACCTTGGAATACGAAGTCTCTTCTGTTCATGGCAGATTTAGGTCCTACATAACTGTGCTCTTCGAGGCCCTCCCTTGGCGTCACGTGTCACTGCCTTTGACTAGCAGAGTTATTCTGCTGATTTTACCCATGGGTCAGCTTCTCTCTAGGAAATCTCTGTCCACGACATTTATCTCCGACCCCCTGAGAGGGACAGCATGGTCAGGCAGTCGTGACAACAGCTGTCATTTTATTTCTTCTTCTGTCTCTCCTCTCAGCATCCTAGACTGCTGGTACCTATTTTTGCAGAGATGCAGAGGGATACAGCCCATGACCTGAGGCAACTCCGGGGAGCAAAATGAAGGCCCTGGAAATGCCAGGCACCTGCCACTTTAGCCCACTCATCTTGGAAATGAACTCCTACAGGCTAGCTTTATGTGAGGCAAACAGAATTCTATAGTTTTAGGAATACAAAATGTCCAAATTTGGGGCTTTAGGTGGTTTGATTTTGTCTAGCCTCATCCTACCCTATAAGTTCCTACTCTGTGCATTTCGGCATGATTTTTTTTAAGTAGGATTTCAAGATGCACACACAGCCCCAGACCAGGCTGTGTCTACACCAGATGGAGAAAGCCTCTGCTCTGACACTTAGAAAAACTGTTTTGAATATTACAAAGATTTACAAAATAGAGATATCTCTTGATTGAGATTTTGTTATAAAAACAGAAGAGACCTAGCAGGGTGAACTGTGTCAAACATGTATGTGTATGTGGAGGAGGTGGGGGGCTTGCATAGACATAGTCTTCATCCTTACTAACCCACATCCTTATCATCCAGACCACAGAGCCCATGGTGACCTCCATTTTGAATAAGACGTGGCTTTTTAATGGACTGGCTAATTATGTCCCAGATAGAAGGGAGAAAGACCCACCTGTTGAACCCCTCAGGGGAGAAACCATGCTGAATGCCTGTAAAACTGTGGAGAAACCCAGGCTCTGTGCCTTGGAAAATGTATCACTTAACTAATGTGAAAATGTGAATAGTTTCCTAAATATATTATAAAGACATATACTAGATAGATATGTATACTAAACAAATGCCACACACATATACTAGAAATGTGGTTCTAAAGGAACATGGAATATCTACAGGCACCCTGAATTTCCTTCACACCTACAAGTACTTAGTAAGAGCCTGAAAACCACCAGAACTCTATTTTTAAAATGCTGCATTTGATCCACATGGTTTGTGGATAAATTTCCTAGTCAATAAAAACAGCTTAGTTCTTGCCAAGGTGAGTCTTTTGGAAATCAGACATGTATTCAGGACATAAAAAGGAACACTTTGTGTGAACTGAACAATAAAGCAGACTTCAATGTATATTTCATACTTTAAAAAGTCATAGAGATAAATGGTTTGGCAGCTGGCTGAGAAGATTCCATGCTTTAAAGTCTGGAGGCGGCATCTGTTAGCAGTTCTGAGTTCCTACCATGGACTGCCAGTTTGGTACTAGCAAGCTGTCTTCCAATAAATGTTCCAGAAAACATTTATTTCAAGATTTGTAGAAGGAGAGCCAAATTTTCTGGGATTCATATATGTGAAACGTCATCTTTTTTTTTTTTTTTTTTTTTTTTCCTTTTGTACATCTTCTGTGCCCAGGGTTAATAAGCAATGTGTCTTAAAGATGTTCTGCTTGCTTTTCTAAAGAGGAGCCTGACTTCAAAATCTTTTAAGGGATTTTTAATCTTGCAAAACCCAATGAGTAATGTCATTAAGATATTTAAAGTCAAGCTGGAGAGTCGGCTAAGCAAGGAATGGTGTGAGCTGAACTGGCTTGGAGGTCTAAGCCTGCTCCTCAGAACCCAAGAAAAATCGCCAAGAGAATTGACTCTACAAAGCTGTGATCTGACCTTCACATGTGCACATGCACAACACACACATGCACAACACACATACACACCAGCACCATCAATAAAATTATTTTAGAAGATGAAACCACTGTCATAATGTATACAACATTTCCCTTTTCAAATCTGCAGTCTTCTGCCCTAGGAAATTGTGGTTCAAAGAATCTTCCTCTAAAGGCTTTTTTAATGCTCCCACCTCCTCCCCTCACAGCCAGCCTTCTGTGCAATCTCATCCCTACAGTCTTCAAAGGTCAGTAGAGCATCCTTCCTGGTGAAGCTTTGGGACAGGACCCTCTTTGCAGCCCAAGATGGCGCACACAGCAGGGCGCACAGTTTCCATGCCTCCCTGTTGTCTGCCACTGATGGCCTCTCTCTCATGTTTCTCCAGCACCTGGGAGTGCTGGGCCACTTGTCTATCTGTTGAGTAAACAAATAACTGAAAGATGCCTAAGGCAAACTGATGACCAGTATGTGCTACTGAAATTTTACACTCAGGTTCAATTTCATTTGAAGCCTGAAAAAATGGTTAAAAGTCTGATACTCGACACTTCTGCCACATCTTAAGTTTTTGGTTTACAGATCATTGCCTTTAAGCTTTACAGACATGGTAATCAAGATTATCTGTCAACTAGAAAACCAGAGGTGTACCCTGTACAGGCATTCAGGGCACAGCACACAATAGACTGCTCAACATACTCCCAGGCAGGAAGCCCCCTTACCTTCCTTGGTAAGAAAGGCGAGACCTGGCAGAGAGGTAGGAAATATGTAGGTATGGAAAAACCTACTGTTATTGAATACTTCAGGAGAAGTGAAAGACAGAGAAACTGAGGCTCAAAGGCATGCCCTAACCTAGCTTTTGACATGCTGATGGAGGCAAGTCCTCACACAGGCCACCACGTGTTAGCACAGAGCTGTGGGTTCAGTGGGTGGGAGGCAGGAGCTATTCATCAGCTCTCTGGAGCTGTCAGTGGTCTGATGCTCATGGCTCCCAGCTATGAAACTTGCTGCACAGAGGCAGATGTAGGTAGTTGAGAACTATGGGATCTTGTGGGGTTTGCCTGTGCTGGCAAAGTTGGGAGTCAACCATCAATCATCAGGACGGAATGGACATCACATCCTTTTTGCTTCCTTTTGAGCCTCAGGTTTCCAGTGTGTTTTTGGTGAAGTAATGAGAATAAATGTCTACACTTTAACGCTTGAGCCACATGGTTGGTGAGTGGACCCTGTCTGCCAAAGGAAGACTATCCTAGAAAGCTGCTCTGGTAGGATGCTCCTGAATTCTGCTGCCAAAATACTTGGCCAATGAGACAAAGCACCTGCTATGCAACAAAGCACCAGCCATGTGACAAAGCTTATACACTTGGTAATCCTACAACTTGGGGAGCCCCCACTGACTGTTACAGCATACATCCTACAGCTAGATTAAAAAAATGGGTTTCCTTTTTCTTCCCATTTGTTGTGAGATATTAACGCATTCGGTATATGAGAAATAGGTCCAAGTATAACAGTGATCAAAGGCAGGTTGAAGGACAGAATTTGACACCCAATCTGACAGTAAACATTGTCAACTTGACAGGATTTGAATCACCTATGGGACAAGCTTCTATCTTGATTAGGTTACCCTTACGAATGGATGGTACCAGTCTCCCGGCTTGGTCCTTGATGCCATGTTACAAGCTGCCTCTAGCTTCTGCCTCTATGACTTTGCTGCCATGATGGACTTCCCCTGGTGCTGTGAGCCAAAATAAGCTCCATCTTCCTTTGGTTGCTTTTGGTCAGTGTTTGGTTACACAGCACTGGGAAAGCAATGGACACACCCAACTTTCAATGCTCTTTACACCCCATCCTATTACCTTTGAGCCCCAAATGTGGATACAGGATCTGATACAGAAGAACACTTCCTCCATACCTTTGTCTGCTGGGAAAAAGATGAAATGATATGGTATTGTCCAAAGAGTGCTCACAATCAATGCTGTGAAGTAGACACAGACAGAATGCTAAGAAGCTGCCCAACCTTGGCTCCCTCCTCTGAATGGCTCTTTTCTCCTACCAGATTATAAAGCTAATGATGCCACTGCTATTAAACACACCTGTACTCTCTGTCCCATGCACATGCCAAGTCACGCATGTGCCAGGTCATGCACACAACAAATGCTCACTAGTCTTTGTGCTATTGCATGCTCAGAATCCCTAAGCAAGTGTTCCAAAGGCCCTCCCAACCCATATGTCGTCATTTGCACCAGGAAGTGAGAGCTATTTTCTCCCACCTTGCATGCCTCCTGGTCTGCCATGGACGGTCACTGCCAGCTGTACTTGCTCCACTAGTTCTGGCTCTACATTCTACAAGAAACATGCCAAATCTTCCACCGAGGGAAGACCTCCCACTGCAAACACAATGTCACCATATTGTACACAGCCAACTGGCTTTTCTGGTAAAGTGAGAGGTCCATGACCAAGTGTTCGCCAACAGATCCATAAACAGACACCAAAACTTCATGGCACATAAACAGTGCTCCTAGGTGATGGACATTTTTAGCCGAGAATAATGAAAAATGGTCATCTTAAATAAAATTTCCTTGGGGGAAATATAATAAGTAATTAGACCTTTCCAGAAAAGTTTATTTATTTTTTTTTTTTGTGTCCCCAGTGCTAAAAGATTGTTTCGCAAGAATATGGATGGTTTCTAACAGCTCGCTTCCTGGTGTCAGAAACTGAATGTTATAAGCAGGTCAGAATTTAATAGTCTCATTTCCATTCTTGCAGAAATATCAAGTCCAGCACATATAATAAATCCAGCACATATAATACCTTCTGCTTGTACCTTATTCCTTAGAAAGCCGTACACTCCCCTCCCCCTTCTCTCTCACAGCCTGCAGTAAAATGAAAAGTGGCATAACTACTTAAATACTGTGTCTAGCTCTCTGTGAAGATCTAAGAGGGCAAAAGACTGTCCCAGTCTAGTAAACTGACGATCACAGCCAACCTTGTCAAGAAAACTGGCTATGGTATACTTCCTTTTTCAAAACCAAAAACCAATCTCTTTCCTTCAACAGGTGTAGTAAACTGAGCATTTCTATCACTCATTCACCTCTCCTGGATGACTTATGACTTTGCCATCAGAGACAAAGAGCCACATCTACCAGCAGCACCATGACCCTGGACTCTCTCAAGTTAGAGCCAGTTAGTACATGGGCAAGAGCTGTGGTCATGCCCACCACTTACACGATCCTTGAGGACAATACTTAAATGAGACCCTGTCATCAAGAGAGTATTGTGCCAAGATTTGATGCTACACTAACTCATGCTGCCATCAGGAATCCTGTGAGGAATACTCTGCTACTGACCTTGTTGCATGGCCAGGGAGACCATACTTACATAATGGAATAATTTCCAGAATCCTCAGTGCAGTGACATGGTAGATGTTACCTCTGAGCTGAAAGACATGGCACTATCTGTTTCATATTAAATGACCTTTGATTTTAGTTTTAGAAAAATCAGATTTGCAACCAAGACGAGTTGGGAACAAATCTTGAAGGAAGAAGATGGCTGAGTGAGAGGAGCAAAGAGGGAGATAGAGGGAGATGGATATCTCGATAGAGGAAGCCAGTGTTGGGTTGGAAAAAGACCGGGTGCTCGGGAAATGTCCAAGAACTCACAGGATGTCCCTGGCCAAGTCTCTAAACAATGGTGGAGGGGGAGCAGGGGGATACATTGATGTAGATGACATATTTTTTTAAATGATTTGCTACTGTTTCAATCCAACAACAAGAGTCAACTTTCTTAATTATGTTGAGAGAATTTCAGTGTTTTCAAATGGAAAAGACAATTTAAGCAGAACACAGTTTGGAAAAACGGTGTTGAGGGAGAAAAGTGAACTGGACTTCATGTTCACCATGAAGCAAAGCCCTTTGGTTGCAAAAAGTAGAAAAGGCAATTCCTTGTAAGTCAATCAGAAAAAAACAAACCAGGTTTCAGGTCTCAAATGAATCCCTGAGTCCAGTCATAAGAACTAACTTGGGGGCTGGAGGACCACTCAGTGGGGAAGGCACTTGGTACGCAAGCGTGAGGATCCAATTCTGGATCCCCTATGTAAAAACCTGTCATGGCAGCACATGAGTCTCTATCCCCAGAGCTGATGGGTGGAGAAAGGCACATCCCAGAGGCTTGCTGTCCAGCCAGCCTGGTCAAAACTGTGAGCTGCAAATTCAGTGAGAGACCTCACCTCAAAAAAGAGTACGGTAAAGCTCTGAGAAAACCATCCCAGTGTTAACGCTGGCCTCCACCCATTCCCACAGTGTCAACAACTGGCTTCCACACACTCCCACAGGCAAGTGAATGCACATGCACACACACACCTACACACACACACACACACAATTAAACAGCTAAACTGTCTACAACTCACATGAAATAGCAATGTGGAGAAATGAATCAGTGCATACAAAATTTCAGAACCACAACTGCACTTGAAATATAAATCCAAGACAGGCATGGTGGCACACCCTTTTAATCCCAGCACTCAGGAGCCAGAGGCATGTGGATCTCTGAGTTTGAAGCCAGCCTGGCTTTACATAGTGTGTTCTAGAACGCAGAGACACTTTACCTCACAAAGCAAACATTTATTCAGAAAACTACACAAGAGGCCAGCAGGCTGACCTATTCTTATTTGCTCAGGCTTTTGGTGGGGGCATGCTCATGTTAAGCAATGTGACTGTTCAAATCATTTTCACCTATATAGTCTGGGCAGTAAATAAACAAGATCTTTCGTTCAGAAGAATTTTGAGGGATGGGTAACATGACAATGACACCATGGCCCTGTTCTATTTCAGAAGATCAGCAAATGCTAATGGTCGCACCACGTGAGTGCCGAAAGACAAAATTTTGACTACAAGGAAGAAGCATTCATCAGGGAATAAAACTTCCAAGTATTTTCTCTATATAATTAATTATTCTCTCTCATTAACGTGGCAATAGACCTGGGTTAGAACTTCGAGACCAAACAGCAATAAACAATAAAAAACTACAATATACAAGAATAAAAACATTATAATAAAATGTATTATTTTGTTTGCTAGTTAGTTATTATTTCAAAAACAAAGGCAAAAAGGACAACAAAACATGAGGTTTTGTCTATTAAAAAAAAAAAAAAGATGAAAAGAACAGGGGCTGGGGAAGTAGTTCAGTGTGCAGTGTGCTTACTTAAAATGCATGAAGCCCCAGATTTAACCTCCAGGGTCACGTAAATCAGGCCATACATGGTAGCAGATACCCATAATTCCAGCATTTTGGAGACAGAGACAGATGGGTCAGAAAATCAAGGCTATCTTCAGCTATACTGCAAGTCTGAGGACAGCCTGGGCTATCTTCAGCTATACTGCAAGTCTGAGGACAGCCTGGGCTACATGATCCTGTCTCAACAAAACACAAAAGTGAGTAGGAACATTCTTTCCTGACATGATTCCCTATTCTTTAGCTACTCTATAGGCATGACACTTCAGTAGACGTCTAGAAGATCCATCACACCTCAGAATTTTTATTCTTTTTCATAGCTATTCTAATGATAAAAGTGGGATGTTCCTTCATCATTTGAAAAAATATTATATTGGAATAAGAAAACTTTTCCAAGACAAATCTATCTCAAAGTTTCATAATTTTATTACTGGGCATAAGACAAAGAGTCTATGTGACAGAGTAGGGGTGCTAACTGATGGCATATGTGGTAGCATGTGGTGGCAGCACCCAGAAGTAAGTCTGAATGCAATTAAGAGAAAATATTCACTAACTGGGAACCCTGGCTTTTGAGGAATCTGTCTTTCTTATTCAGTATAAAAGCACCTAGAGAATTCTATTGTATTTGGGAGGGGGGAGACAGAATGGGAAAAGGTTAAATAAATTATACTGACATGATATGTGCATACACAGTGAACACCAAGTGAGCATGTGGTACCCTTCACACATGAGTGCTCCATTACCAATATCCACAGGGCTCTCAGCACCAGAGTCGTACACCAACAGGGGAATGGTTATACATATATGCACTTTAAGATAAATATTTTACAACTAATTTTGCTAATTATTTCTAAAGGTGCTATCTAAAAATAGATAGGTTGACTAAAATATTTTAGAATTCAAATTTTTTTCTATTTTGGGCCATTAACAATAAAGAAGACCTGTAAGAGGGGTTTTCCATTTCTCTGTTGAAATGTAAGGGACATGAACAGTCCAACCCCTTGATTTCAATTCAGCAAATTCTCAGAGACCCAGTCCCGCCCCAGCATTCTGGGCACTGGACAAAAGGCTTGGTGGTGAGGAAACACTGATCGCTTTTCCTGAGGGCTGGGGTTCAGTTCCAGCACCCGCACTGCAGCTGACAACCATATGTAACTGCAGTTCCAGGGGATCCAATGCTTTCTCTGGCTTCCATAAGCAGTAGGGACACGTGGTACAGACATACACTCAAGCAAAATACTCATACACACATATTAAAAAATATATAAGTGAGTAAAAATGAGTGTGTGGAATCAATAACTGAACTAGAAAGGATCAGCCCCATACATAGTTCCTTGGCTGATAAGGGATGAGCTACCCTCCTCATCATTTTGGCTATAGGCTATATTATTACATAGTTCCATGTAGGAATGCATGTGGATTCTGTAATGATGGGATCAAGTGTGTCGGTTAATTTTTAAAACTAGATCTCACAATTTGAGTAATTGAGATGATAGCTATTTTTAGTTATACTAGACCATGTGCTGGAGCGTTCGCATATCCTAGCTCCATCATCAAAATGTTAAAAAAGACACTTAGCAAGATAGGCTCCTGCCACCGTTTATTGCTTGATTTCTCATTTAAAAGATACTGAGTATAAATGTCTTCCACTAAAAATCTTAAAAAGATGTGGTTTATATTTAAACTGGCTACTGAAACCCAAATGCCAGATTTTGAAAGCAGTTCCCCAACTGTCACATGCAGCTATCAAGTATGGCTCAAAGGAACTGATAGATGACAGAGACAAGTTCTTGCTCCTCAGGACACAGGGCACACGGGGCTCTTGGGAGCTGGGATTCTGTTAAAGAGAAATGAGCCTACACACAGAAGTCAGCTTGAGTACAGCCAAGGTTCTATATTCTCCTCACTAAGATCTTGACAATTCAACTAAGCCAAGCCCTCAGCTGCCAGCCTTGGGGAGACTGAAAAATAGCCCATTCTAATAAAAGAAGTCACTGGCCATTTTTAGAAAGGAGCAAGCTGTCTAAGTTTGTCTTCAGTGAAAACATCAAAATGCAAGCCTTCCAAAGTCCCTGTCACTAGGAAGGAACTTGGCAAAATGATGCATGTCAGAGAAATGGATGCTGATAGAGTTTTAGATACAAATTAGTTGATAATTTTTATTTTCACAATAGGTTTCTACTCTTAGTTCAGATGCAGGTAGGGATTCTTCATCTTTTCCCAGACTGTTAACATGAATCCCCGTAACTCAGCTACTGATTCCTACTACTGATGGTGAAGGAAAATTGGACAATGCATGGAGCTGGAGAGCTGGCTCAGAGGTTAAAGGCACCAGTGGCTCTCGCAGAGGATCTGGGTTCGATGACCAGCACCCACATGGCCACTCACAACTACCTATAGCTCCAGTTCCAGGGGATCCAATGTCCTCTTCCAGCCTCTGCAGGCACTGCACAAACATGCATTCAGGCAAAACAAACCCTTAAAATACCAATCTAGTAAGTATTGTCACACTGTCGACTACAAGCCATTTCAATCCAGATCCTGCAGAGAGAATGGAAGGAACACAGCATACTGTGGGGATAATGCCCCTTGGCTTGATTCTGCTCAACCTAGCAGTGCAACTTGAGGGGACGTGCATTGAGCTCATTTGTGAGACGTATTACCACAACCATTCTCACAGGGTTGTTGGGAAAAGAAAATAAGCTACATAAAGAACCTAGCATAGCAGGGACTCAGCACACAGCCATCATCAGTGTTATTCTTCAGTGACACTAATAAACACAACTGGGGGAGGTGTGTGGAAGGATGGCTCAGTGGTTAACAATACCAGCTGTTTTTGTAGAGGACCTGGGTTCAATTCCTAGCACCTAGATGGCTGTTTACCGCCATCTGTAACTCCAATTCCAGGGGGAATCTCACATCATCTACTGGTTCTACATGTAGGCACTTAGTGCATGTGATACACAGACATGTATGCAGGTAAAACACCAATACCCATAAAGTTAAAACTAAAAAATACAAGGCACAATACAGGTAGAAGCACTCTGCCAAGTAAGCATGAGTATTAGAGTTCAAATCCCCAGCACATGTTAATGCCAGGTGGATACCCTGTAGTCTCGGGGCTTGAGGAGGTGGAGACAGAAGATTCACAGACTATGATGGTTGGTTGAATTGGAGACCTTTGGCCTCCCCCTTCCACAATAAGGTAGAGAGTCACAGAGGAAGAAAGCCATTGTCAGCCTCTGGCCTATATGCACATGCTCAGGCTATCCTGCCAGGAGAGAACCTGTCAAGCTCATCAACTTCTCAGTGACTAGCTCACTAGTGATGAGGTCATTGGGGACTGTCCTGGCTCTTCTCTACACAGCCTCCTTTTTCTCCTCTATGTAAACATGTTGTCAACCCCACCTCTCATATAGGCATCTTGTCTTGCTGCTAGGCATTTCATGAATGACTTGTGTCTACATGCTCCTGGTTTGCAACATTCTAATACAAGATGGAGGAGACCTGGACTTCAGTTGCATCCCACCCACATCTGATACAGATGTTAAACACATATTTGGTAACACCCATGCATTCCTGAAGGTCTGGTAAGAGAAAGAAGCCCACCTTCATTGAGGATCCATCTCCTGTGCCATCCCCTTTCCTGCCACTTTCTAGGACACTTGGGAATGAATGCCTGATGTAGCTGTAGCCTGGTTCTCTGTTGCCTTTAATTCTTTCTTTTTAGAATCTAATAATGCTAAAAGATAGCTCCCAAATGTTTGGTGCTTCCCACATTTCAGATGCACTCTTGCATTCTGGTGAGCTACTCTATGCTCTTACCAATCATGCGCCATGGAAGAACAGAGCACACAGCCGCTGAAGCCACTGACCACTGCCAAGGGCAGCAGGGTTCACTCCAAAGGCAGACTGCTTTTCCCTTACTAGGTCTTATAAGCAACTAATCAAATTTACTGGGTCACTGGGAGTGGGTGGGCAGGTGATAATGAGTACACAAGATAAAATGCATGAAAACAGAGCAGGGGTGGGGTAGGGGGCTAGCTGTGAAGTATAAGGACATTAGCCAGAAGGGGCATAACAGAGGGTGATAGGTGAATACGACAGAGACGTATGAAAATGTCACAATGAAACCAATCATTGTGCATGACTGATATATCTAAATAATTTCTTAAGTGATCAATGTTCGAAAACACTTGTAGTCAGAATTTTACATGTTGAATCCACATGTGCAGATGTGATGTCTGAGCATAAAATATAAAAGGAGGGTGAAATAGCAATGCTTCCTTCTGGCCTAGCAGATGGCCTTCCTCATCAAGGCTAGGGCAGGAGGCAGGCTAGGAGGAAGGTGTGTGGGTTCTGGGACCCACCACAGATGGAGTAGAAAGGCAGTGTCTGGCTTCTTTGCCACCTCCCTGATGACTCCTGAGTCAGATGACAGCACTGGTAAGAGAGTGAGGTATCTGTGACCTGGGTGCGTCTGTTAACAGCACTGGGGTCCCTGGGCAGAGGCCCCTGTACTCAAAACAGGCCTTAGGGAGCATCACCCACTTGACTGCGGATGCACCTGACCTCTCTTTCCCAAGCCAGCCTTCCCTGTGGCACAGGCTTCATCTCAGGATTGACGAGTGACCGAATCCAGTCAGCTGTCTAGTTATAGGACTGCACTGGAAACTGCTTAAGAGCAAAGACTTGTTTAATATTCTCCTGTGCCTGGTCCATACATAGCTGTAGAGGACATTAAGGAATGAATGAATGGTCAGGAAAACAATCTCAAGCTGTAATGATGTTGAAAGTTTAACAAATTTAATAAAACTTAAGCTAGAGCTTTCATTTGCCAGGGGGGGAAAAAAAAGATAGCATAAACTTAAGAAATAACTTCTTCCTTTAAATACCACCATTAATAGCTAATAAAAGTACTGTGAGATTAAAGTTTTAGAGAGAAAACTTTCAATAAATCCTATTTTAAAGTAACCAATTATAATAAAAAAATTACTGAAATACATCTAAATATTATTCTAGGCAACTCCCTTGAGTTTCTGTAAAAGATCTATTGATCAAACAAACCTCACTACAATGTCATGCTGAAAACTAAAATAACCTAAGAAACTAATATTTCATCTACAGTGGTCTTATATACTCAACTTATAAAATTCACAGGGGACACCTGAAGATAATAATTCTTTTTGTCTCTCTAACACACAACCGTACCACCCTGCCCTCATAACTTCTGAGATAGTAACACATTTCAGTGAGTCCCTGTTGTTTCCTAGCCACTGGGCATCTGGGTCAATGAACTTGACTCAGCTCTCTGAATGTCACTACTAAATGATCATGTGGCTAGGGAAACCTCAGATCACTGCCCTACAGGACTATTAACACACAGTCACACATTGAGAAGTGACTGGTACCACTCAGTACCGTCTAATGGTCCGTTGCTGCAAGATTCCATTCTCGTGGGGGGGGGGTGAGTGTCCACACATGATTCATTATAAAAATTGAGTATTGGCACAGTGCAGTCTCTCAGGGAACAGCTAACGTGCATGATTTTTAACACTCTGTCTTAGAAATATCAGGCTCTCCAAGTAGTAGAGAAGTAGTGCACCTTGTGGACTTCTGTCTACCTTTAGGAATCTGTTCCTTCCCTAAAGAAGTCTGCATAGTTCATGTATCTGACCGCAGACTGTAGTGAGTTAGATATGACATACCTTGGGACAACTAGCTTATCTCAACTACCTAGAGGCAATGCCTACCTATATAGATAAATTATAGAGCATGGAATTTTAAGGCAAATAAAGAAAATAAAATTTACAACCAGTCCCACTTTTCAAGACCAAATATATAAACTACAAAAATGTGATGACTTAGCAGGTAAGAGAACTTGCCACCAAGCCTTACATGAGTCATCTTTGGGATCTACATACAGAAAGAAAGAACAGACTCCTCCAGGTTACCCTCTAACTTCCGCATGCGTGCTCTGGCACGTAAGAACCCTCACACCAATAAATGTAATTAAGATTTAAAAAATAAAAATGCTTCCCAAACCCTCCTGTGTCAAATACTGGCATATGGGAATTTTGAAAATAGAGACTTTGGTGGCCAGATTTCTGATTTCTATAAATGGACAGATTAGTGCTCTGAATTCTTAAATTGAACACCACTGCCTTATAATTAGCAAGATGGGTTTCTAATATGAAAAAATACATCAGTAAATTGAAATGTTACAGCAAAAATCTTTGCCCACCCCCCTCAAAAAAATCATGTCTTCCACTGAAAGCATCACCCTTGAATGCAAAGTAAATAAATAGTAACACATGGCACAACTCACTAAGGAGTGGCTTCAAGTGATTATTCCAGCAGATAATCTTGGACTAGCAGAGGGAAGTTCACTGAATTAGCACAGGTTATTCAAGGGGACGGGGACGGGGACGGGGGGGGGGGGGGGGGGGGCAAAGAAACAAAGGAACAACCTAAAATAAGAGTAATTAACGGCCACACACTTATCTTGTTCTTTGATACAGAACCAGAAAAACTATGGGTTAATTAGGAAGAACAGAAAATAAGCTCTTGGTCCATGGGATGTAAGAATGGAGCTATGGCGGTGGAGGCAGCAGCAGCAGCAGCAGCATGGGTGTTCACTGCATCCACTGGCTTACCGGGTGCTGCCTGGGTGGCCACATTCCACACCAGGAAGCAGGTACCTCTCAAACTGAGACATCAATACGGGGAGTGACAGGCCAGTGGTCACCCAGATGAGGATAGTGTCATTTAAAGGACCTGAAAGCATCAGCATGGTGGCGTGTGTTAACTCAATGGCTTGTTACTCCAGGCCACCCAGGCTGCTCTGAGATTTCCACAGCTTGGCCATCTGTGTGTGTGTGGGGGGGGGGGGGGGGTCCACTGCAATTTTATTCAAGACAGAACTGTGCTTTGTTCTTAAACATTGTTGTTATCAGCAAATACAACCTTAGAGGAAGGGATCCTTCCGGCAGATACCTCAGAGGAGAGCGGGGACAGGATGGCAGAGAAACAGGCATGCGTGTGGAAGCTACCTGCCATTCACAACGAAGCACACGTGTATATTATGAGAAGATATTGATGATTCCACAAAGCTTTATCGGAATATGGTCCCCTAGTATGGATAAACAACAAATCACTCTTTTGAACAGCAACAGGAAAGGATTGCATCTAAGGGGTGACTGAGTGTGCAGTGGGAAGGCAAGCCCCAGAAATATCAGTGATAAATAACTACTGGTTCAAAGCTCTGGTCGCCTACTAAAGGGGCACAGTGACCTCTACTGGTAGAAACACAGAATGCTGATGTGATTTCTCTTCACACACACATCCTAGCACAGAACAGAAACAATTGTAGTGTTTCAGCTTAGAAATTAATCCTGCTGGCAATTTCAGAACACTGCTTTAGTTATTGACTCAGCTATAAAAATATTTCTTTAGTATCTCCAGCATAACCGGTTTCCATGGCACCAATCTCAGAATGAAAGAATATATCAAGAAGCGTGGAAACGTCCCACTGCCAGTCTTAGGTGGCCCACTTTCTTGCGAATATTTGTTTTCCTATTTTCAAAGCAGCAGTTAAAGCTTTGGCTTTCTCTTTTAATTCTGAACAGTAGCAAGAAATAAACTGCAGACGTTTTAAAGTTTATAGTAAAAAAAAAAAAAAAAAAAAAAAAAAAAAAAAAAAAAAAAAAAAAAAAAAAAAAAAAAAAAGACCAAAGACATACGTGACCACCAAAGCCCCCAAACTCCTCTCCATAAACATTGGAACACACGTGTACAAATGATGGCAATCATGTGCGTCCAGAGCACAAGTTTACAAGAACCAATAAGGGTAGCTTTAAATCTGACGGGCTGAAATAATTTCCCTTATAACTTAGTTTCCAGAACTTTTCACTGAGAGAATGAAGCAGCGAAGCATTCAGACCCTTTCAGGGACGTGTATTAAGTCCACCCTGGAACCAGAGAAACAGCAATCTCTTCAATCCTGCCTATGCTTTTTTTTTTTCCTTTTCAAATCACATATAATAAAAATGACTGCAGAGTGGTGATCTGGACCTCTGCACAGAGAGAGCTTGGGCTGGAGCTCGTCGAGAGGAAGGAGTGGAGAGTAGGCTTCCTTACCCAACATGTGAATACATCACCTTTCCATTGTTTCTATTTGCTAATGTCCTGACATTGGAGGCTGTGTACAAGCTGGGAACAGAGGGCAAACAAAACACCATCTTTGCTCCCAGGAACCAGCAGTGGGTAGTAGGGCTATTATGGAAGAAACTGCAAGTACACATTCTAAGCAACTCTTCCTTAAAACACAAAGTTTTTCATCAATAATGACGTAAGATTTATCAGTTCCCCCTCCCCTCCCTTCAGGCAACACCATCCTGCTACTGAAGACCTGCACACCCTCTCAGACCAGTGGTTCTCAACCTGTGGGATCACAACCCCCTTTGGGACTGAATGACGTCTTCATGGGGTTGCCTAAGACCATCGGAAAACACAGATATTTACATCAGGATTCCCAACAGTGGCAAAACTACAGTTATGAAGTAGCAATAATGCTATGGTTGGGGGTCACCACAACATGAGGAACTGTACTAAAGGGTTCCAGCATCAGAAGGTCGAGAACCACTGTCTTAGACTGATGGGAGATGAGACAAGAAATTCAGTCATGGGTTACTGACATTATCAGGAATACAAACAACTATGACTTAGTTAACCAAGGCCCTCAGGACATGTCTAGGACACAAATATAGAAATGGAAAGAGTTCCTCTCCAGTGGCTCTGGGTTACAGTGCTTGATGGCTGAGAGGGCCCAGAATATCAACATGCTCAACAAGCCACAGCTGAGATCACCTGCACAGAGACTATATTCCATTTGTGGGGTGGTGTCTCAAGAGTACTAAAGCAGTTAATGGGGGAGCAGGGGGGGGGACAGAGGTCAGTTGGTAGAATGCTGACCTAAAAATGCATGGGAACCCTGGGATGGGTCTGAACATAATATAAAACCAGAGGAGTGGCCCACACCGGCAATCCTCACTCTGGGGGTGGGGGGGGGGGGGGAGGCAGCAGGCTCAGAAGTTCAAGAGCAGGCATTCTGTAGGGAAGGTGGGGTGGATGGAAGGGACTTCTTTGCCTCCCCAACACAAGGCTGACTGACACCAGACACCACTTGAGCAACTCTCTACAAAGTCAACTGTAGCCTTCCGAAGGAGTTTCGGTCTTTGAACACTGTGAGCTCTCGTGAAGAACTCCCACATAAATACTAAAACCTTCACAGTTCCAGAAATAAAGTAACGTCACTTAAAACTCGGCCTAAACTGGGTACAGGGAAGGGGAAAACAGGAAATGACTAAAACGATCCACAGGACATTTGGTTAACCAGGGAGTAGCACAAAGTGACTGCATACTTGGCGCGTAGTGGAAGCATCCGGGCAGATGGCCGCAATTGCTAACAGAGATGCCCCTATAAAGCGAGGCTGGCCGGCTGGTTATTGCTTCATACCTTAGGGCACTTCCTGAACTGTGCATGGTAAATATCTAGTAAGACAGACAATAATGTCATTAGATAAAATATACCATTCTGGGGGCTATGGACGTAGCTCAGTAGACAAGATAGCTTGCTCTACAAGGATGAGGACACAAGTTTAAATCCCAAGCATCCACATCAAAGAATAAAATAAAAAAATTAACAACAACAAAAACGTGGCTGCACGTGCCTATGACTCCGGGATCAGAGATAGGCGAATCCACAAAGCTTGCTGGCTCAAGAGACCCTGTCTCGAAGCAATAAGGTGAGAACCATGGAGAAAGATGTCTGATGTCCCGCTGTGGCCTCCAGATGTGTACTGTAGCACGTGCATGCACACAATCACAGGCATGCACTATACCAAACGTAGGAGTATAAAGAACAGCAATACAAGGTCAGCGTGAGAGGTTTCAAAGCAAAATACACAGGCTAGATGTCTAACCTTTACTATTTCCTGGCAAAATAAATTAATCTAATACATTCACTTGTCAAAGCAAGGATCAGTTTGGAAGAACGGTTGAAAGACTGAAGTGGCAAAATAATGCTAATGTTTTTAAGAGGAAATAAACCCCTATGAAGGTTGGGAGGGGGTTCGGGGGAGGGGGGATGGAGGTACGGCAGTAATTTCATAAAAGGTTTTCTTACTCTTTCACTTTACTCAAAGCATCACCCTAAAGGATCAAACTCAAGGAGTCAACTCTGAGACAGGGTTTTTCTGTGTAGCCCTGGCTATCCTGAAATTTGCTCTGTAGATCAGGCTGGCCTCAAACACAGACATCCACTTGTCTCCGCCTCCCAAGTGCTGGGATAAAAGGTACACGCAGCCACCACCCCATGACTCTCTTTTATCTGTGGAAATTTCTGTTGCAAACATTCAAAAGTTTGCCTGCGACTGATACTACTTGGTATGAAGGCTGTGATACTACAAGAACCGACTATGGTGCTTGTCCTCAGGCCACAGAAATGGCAATCGGTGCTTAGGACAGAACTCTTCTTAAGCAGGAAGAAAGTAGGTGTTTTTTTGTTGTTGTTATTGTTTATTTGTTTTTTTTTTTTTTTAAAAAAAGCAGGAAAAAAAACCCAAAGATCATCACAGCTAAGAAAAATAAGTCATATTTATTACAAACACGCTAAGGATTCAAATGATACAGCCTTTTCCTCTCTGAATATGCTCAGAGAGCAGCTATGCTATTCTACAAAGCTCCACCCAAGCTGACCCAAAGGAGCTAACACAGTAAAGCAAAGCCAGGATGGAGCTGTAGCCATACACTGTGCTGTGACTGACAGAGGGGAAGGAGAAAGCTGAGGGCCACAGAGGGAGAGCCAGGCTCATCACGCTTAGTTGAAATAAATGGGACTTGGGATAAGGATCACATGCTCCCTCCCACCCTCCCATGGATGGACAGGTCTATCTGTCATCTATATCCACCTATCCATCTATCTTTGTACCTTTCATCCATCATCTGTCTGCCTATCTATCATCTACCTAACCATCGATCTATACCATCTCATTGTCATACATCTATCATCTATATATCTATTCCATTATCTACCTACCTATTAACCATCTATCAATCAAGTGAAACAGGTCTATCTGTGGAAAGGAAGGGAAAGGGACAGCAAAGGTTTATGGGGAGTAAAAATGGTCAAGTAGACACCCAAATAAAGATGTCTTTGTGAAGCTCATCACTATAGACCTCTTATGCTTCAATTTAAAATAAGAAGAAATAATTTTCATTGGGCAGCTTTTATGAAGACTCTCTCAGAAGTAACAAAAGAGAGAGTAAGGGGAGGGAACGGCCTTAGTGTCGCTTATTAGTGGGGGAGATACACTGGGAAACCCAGTTGCCTATGGCGCTCCTGCCCAGTGTGCTCAGCGGTTGTGCCCTCCAGAACAGTGCCGACTTCCTTCCCTACATCAAGAGTCGACAGAGAACTCTAGAACAGGTGAGAGAGAGAAGTGTGTACGTTTAAATTCTTGCCCAGGCAGTGCCAGGGAAGACAGCAGCACCTGGACGGTGCCATTTCAAAGGAAAGAAGGGCAGGGCAGGAATGACGAGACCCCACATTTAAAGGCAGAAGTACACCTTACACGGAGTCACCGCCGATGCAGCTCTTACCAGCCGTATAATTTGGAAGTTTTGTGGCTGTAATTATCCTCAGGTTGATTCTCCTGTCCACTAAAAAGGCTGCTCATTGCAGGGAGGGACTAAAACTCCAGTTTTCTCATTTCCGAGGGGGCTAATCATATGATCATCAAGTGTTTAGTCCCCATGAGCACGTATCAGAATCAAAACCTCATGCTAGTGTGCTGGTGGTAAAACTGCTGGATATCACAAACTGAGAAAAATGGAAACACTGTTGGCCCAGTCCCTTAAATCTGTAATTTAAAAATGGGGTGGTTTGGTGGCAATGTCAAGAGTCTCAGCTACTCAGGAGGCTAAGGCTAGAGAGCAGCTTCAGTGCAGGAAGGTAGGGCCATGATGTGGGATGTCCTTCTGTACGCTGTGAATATACTTCATTACCATTTGTTAATAAAGAAGCTGTTTTGGCCTACAGTGAGGCAGCTCAGAGGCAGGCAGGAAATCTAAGAAGACATAAAATAAAGAAGGGCAGAGTCAGAGCTCAAAGAAAGCAAGATGTTTTGGAACACAGGTAAAGCCATGGAGCCAGGAGGTAATACAGAGACTAATAAAATGGGTTAAGTTGTAAGAGCTAGCTGGTAATGAGCCTGAGCCATAGGCCAAAGTTTATAATTACCATAAGCCTTTGTGTGATTATTTGGGGCTAAGCAGCTGTGAGCGGTTCCAGACCTTGGGGCCGGGCAGGGCCAGACCCTTCAGGCTACACAGGGCTATGCTGGACAACAGATGGGATAAAAGAAACACAATTTAAAAATCTGTAAAAAACCAGCCAGCCAGGAGTGTTCATCCATGCCTATAATCCTAGCACTCAGCAGAGGCAGGCAGACAGAGAGGGACTTTCAGACCAGCTCAGCCTACATAGCAAAATCTTGGCTCAAAACATAACAAGCCAACAACAAAACTAGAGCACACCCCAAAATGGATGCTGTCTACCAACTGGCCACCCAAGAGGCTAGGCTAGGCGTCATCCTTTAGGAAAGCATATCCAGCTAATGTTTTCAGGCAACAACCAAATTTAATGGAGATGCTTTTATTTCTGTGTTTTATGGGGAGCCTTCAGGTACGCTATTTTAACATCAGCACGATGCAGCCCATAGCAGATTTAAAAAGTTCAACAAATTCTACAATTTCTAAAAAACTGATAATTGACACCTAATTTATACTGTGGCCACTGACTTTTTCCTCCTTCCTTATTTAAAGTGTGCCTGCGTGCACAAGCGCCTGAGTGTCTGAGTGTAATACCTGCAGAGGCCAGAAGAGGGAAATGTGCAGTCAGGTACACTACTAACTATAACTGCTATCAGGGATTCCTTAGCTCCATTCTAGCTTCTTGGGCTGTGGCTGGTGTAAATGTAAGTTCAGGCTTTTACTGGTTTCCTACTTCTTAGCTGACAAATCAAGCAACAGAAACAGGAATAAGTTATAGTCAGTAGCATGGCTGACTGCACACTCCCCTAGCTTCCTAGATACTGCAGTGAATTATAACTCTTGTTTTGACCTTTCTGTTTTTCTTAGAGAGCCGGATATAGTTGACACAAGTTAAACATCCAATAGTCATTATAACATCCTCTAGGGAGGTGTCCAATTATCGCAGAAGAGTTTTAAATAGGCAGGACAAGAGAGAGTAGAACTCTCTCAACTCTCATAACTGCTTAATGCTGGCTCTCTTACAGAAAAGGGATGTGGTAAGAGCTCTATGCTGGCCTGTTTTGCTGACTTATCAACTCCTGGGGTAAGAGTGGGGGGCTGTGCTTTACTACGGAACAAGAACTGACTTCACCGTAAGAAACTTCAGGTGGGAGACAGCTCAGTGGTTTTGTAAAAGTACCATTTCAGTATTATAATCATTTTAAGGTTATTCATGCTCTCCCTACTCACTCAGAGGAATTCTGACCTTGGAGGTGTGAGATAGCTTCCAAGTGAAATTCTTCCACGGGCTGACTGTCCTGTGTTGTCTGTCCCCATCCCAAAATGTGACTTCTTCACATTTAATTAATGGAGAATGAAAACCTAACAAAGAGAGTTGATTGACACAAGTTATTTATGAGGCACTTTGTGGTGTTTTCAAGATGAGATTAGCCCCTAACTACATACTCGGAGTGACAGCTGTCTAGTATTTATTGTAGTTATTGTGACTATAACAAGGGGAGAAAAAAATTACAAAAGGCAAAAGAAACAGGTTATTCCATGCATAGGCCAGATTTACATGTAATAAAATGTATGCATGGGTTATCATGGGCTATTCATTAGGCTTTTCAGTCCTCTCTACTGTGTTATGTTACACAGAACCACCAAATTCATCTCTCCACAAACCCCAACTCATTCCATCCCTTTTCAGATAGAAAGCCTACACCGAGTGTTTCCTGTATACATTGTAGCTGCTCAGCTCTGACGCTTAGGATTCCAAACAAGCGGGGTTCAATCCATCAAACCCAGAACCCCTTCTTCCCAACATGAACCTGCCAGCTTCCCGAGAATGTGGCCCTAATGTGGGATATCTTTGTGTATGCTGTGACTACCATTGGATAATAAAGGAATTGTTTTGGCCTATGGCAGAGCAGCTTAGATGCAGGTGGAAAATCCAAGGATACAGGAGGAGGGCGGAGTCATGAAAGACGTGATCCAGCTGCCCAAGAAGCAATATATAAAAGAACTCAGGTATGCCATGAGCCACGTGACAAGACACAGATTAATAGAAATGGGTTAAGATGTGAGAGCTAGCTAGCAATAAGCTTGAGCTATATGCCAAACAGCATGTAAATAATATAAGCCTCTGTATGTTTCTGTGGGACTGTAGGTCTGCAGGTCTGGACCATGGGCTGGACAAGTCAGAAACTTACTATAGGGCCCAAATCTTGTTCACCCTCAAGAGTGATTTCGACGCTATATACCTTTGCTCTAGCTTGTACCCCCACCTGGAATGACTCTGGCCAAGAGTCCCAACATACACCTCATTTCCTTGTCTCACAGCCCAAGGAATCTTCACTTCCTCAGCAAGGATTGAAGTACTCATTGTATTCAACCTTAGGCTTTGCTATCTCCTCCCCCCCCCCCCACACACACACATACCCTACATATCCTTCCAAGCTTCCAACATTCTAAGTCCTTCAAGAATACGACATTAGCAAGCTTTCCTGGTATGTCCACCCTACCCAGACTCTCAAATAGAATGCTTCTATAACAGAAACATAGCTTGATAACTCTCACACTCGTGGTTTTCAGCAAAGCTCAACCCAAGAAATAACTGTCCATCTATCATATAAATATGCAAATATAAATTACTATGTAAAAACCGAGTGACCACCACACATCAGAACTACATCCAGAACTGCCTTTGTCCTCTACTACTGATCATTAAGTCTTTAAAACAGAAATCACCTTTTCCTGCCACCACCCTTTGAAGGTGTTGTTCAGAGCCCCCTTAACCACCCTTCTAAGAGGCAACTGGGGCACTTCGCACATGCGAAAGCTCCCAGCACTGCCGGTGTAGTTCCCAGACCAGCAGCAGCAGTTCCATCCTCAATATGAGCATATGGATAGGAACATTGGAACATTAGACAGAGGCTGTATTATGTTTACTTTTCAAACCAGAGACAACCTGAAGATACAGACAACCTGTCTTCACTGAGGATTCTAATGAGTCCCACCTCTCAGGAGACTAGATATTAGTTATCTTTCTAAACTGATGGAACCAGAGAGATGGCACAGAGATGCCCAGTGGACAAAGACATCTACCTCCAAAAGCCGATGATCTGAATTCCATCCCAGGAATCCTAGGGTGGAACTGACTCCTGAAAGCGGTCCTGTAGTCAGAAGTTTTTGGCCCAGGGTAGCTTTGAGATCAGACCCAAAGCCTCAGCCGTCTCACAGCTGCTTAGTCTCAAATAAACATATAGAAGCATATATTAACTATAAGCAGTTTGGTCTATGGCTCAGGCTTCATTTTAAGTTAATCTCTATTTCTATTTATGTTTAGCCTTGTTTAGTGTAGTATTTTTAATTTGTGTCCCGCTGTCTGTTGCTCTGCTCCTTGGTTTTCTAGAATTTTCCTAGTCTGCTTGCCCCGCTTCTGCTTCCTGTCAAGTCAGCATTTTATTAAACCAATATTTACAATGACAAATATTTACAGTGTATGTAATGAATCTGAGCCATATATCAAACAGTTTGTAATTAATATAAACTCGGTGTGATTATTTTATAAGCGACTCTGGGACCGAGGGTGGGAAAGATCCCTCTAGACTGCAGGCCCCTCTGACTACACGGGGTCCTCTGAGCTCCACACACATGGCCAGTGGCATGCATACACCTAAACATGCACACCAATAAACTTTAACTAAAATGTGGTATAATTCACATGATATAAATTTTACCATCTTAACAGTATTTTTGTGTTTCAAGAAAACTGAAAAGACATTATTGTAATACTGACTAAAATATGGAGTGTCCTTTGGGGGGTGAGCTGCTATAGTTAACACCTGAATTCAGAAAACCCTGCTTATCTGATATTGTGCTACTGGCAAAAGTAATTACAACACATCAGTTAAATTACTGGTATTCCAGGTATAATATACTAAGTGCACTGAGCTGGCTTTTCTGCATTATTTTATACTTCATAAACAAACCCTGATAATGGCAGCTAATCTTCACAAAGAGCAGAATTACTGCTTTTGCTCACTGAGGATTTTTTTTAAAACCTTTTATTGAAAAAAAATTTCTCCCATGTAATATACACTGACTATGGTTTCTCATTCTCTATTTCTTCCAGCTCCCCCATCCCCTTTCTGCCTTTCATTAGAAGAAACACGTTTCTAAAGGATAATGGTCAAAAACTAACTAACACATCAAATAGAATTAAAACAACCACAGCAATAACCCACGAAAAGGCACAAGAAGGAGATATACCGAGACCCGCATGCGCACACTCAAGAATCCCACGAAAATCACTAAACTAGAAGCCATAGTATATATGCAAAGGTCCTGTAGGGTAAAAAAAGAGAGAAGAAAAATACCTGAGTAAAATAAGATGAAATGAAGAAAGAAAGCCCTAAAGTGACAACCCCCAAAGATGCTGCTGAGTACGTTAGTTGTTGGCGCTTACTGCTGGGCGTGCAGCCCACCCTTAAGAAGGCTTTCCATTCACACACAATAACCCTCACATTCTTCCAAGTACATGATTCAGTGGTGCGATATACTGTTGTTCCAAAGTCGAGCAATTGTCTAGATTATCTAATTTCAGGATGTTTTCATCACCCTGAACAGCAACTGTGCTGCTGCCCACCATGCCTCCTACATCCTGCTCTTCCCCCCTCCCCAACACACCTCTCTACTGATGTGCCTGTGACAGATTATTTCATATATAAATCATACAACACATGGTCTTAGCAGCTGCCTTCTTTCGTTTAATGTATCTTCAGGGTCAATCCTACAGCAGCATTATTAATTAGTTGTTATGTCTCAAAACACACAGCTAAACATAATATAATACATTTTATTACTTTAAAATATAAATAAAAAAATCAGAAAACAAAACAAACCTGAGACAGAGAAAGATGAAGTTACTTGCTCTACCTGAATTCCAACGTACTCACTACATTTCTATAAATTCTATAAAGATGTGTAATGTAAGTGTTATGGACAAACTAAAGCCAACCTTACATCTATCATTTATTTTTCCACTGGTGTTTTCACCACACATTATTAAACTCACTTTCTTACACCCTTTCTCCTAACCTGCCACTTTGTAGATTGATGACTGTGAGCCAAAATCACAAGCGAAGTTCTGACTCATAAAAATATGGCCAATGATCCCTCTGGGACTTTTGAATTGAATTTAGGCTGTTCCAAAAAAAAAAAAAAATGTTTAGGTTATTCGTCTTTTATTTAGTGCTGATCATTCCAAAAATAACTGCAATGGTGATAAAGCTGTGTTGCCACACAGACAGCATCTAAAGCAGATACTGAATCAAATGGGCAGGCATAATGATGACACTTATCTCATAGCAAGAAGATCCAAAGAAAAAGCAGGGACTCTCACTTTTAGAATAATGGAATTATTGTTATTTAAAGTCTTTCTGGAAAGACACTGGCACAAGAGGACACTGATTTCTTCCACAGATAAGTTTTTTTTTTTTAATTAAAAAATCTTAATTGTGTGTGTCTGTTCTTACATAGACATATGAGTGCAGGTACCCTCACAGTCCAGAAATGGGTGCTGGACTTCCTGAAGGAGTTATAGGTGGTTGAAAATAGTCACCCAGGGATGCTGGGAAAAGAACTCATATCCTCTTTGAGAGCAGTTTGTATTCTTAACTGCTGAGCTATTTCTCCATTTCCAACTCAGTGCAGAGATGAGCCACCGGCAACCTGTACATAACTTCTTCGACCTTTTGTTACTGGCAAGGATGGCCTGCATGTCTGTGTGCCCACCTCAGGCAGGAATGTGGCTGTAAATGGCAGCAGCGGGATGCAACATTCTGATTGGATACTGTCTGGCTTTGGGAAATGTAGGCTCAGCTGCTTAAAAACCAAACTGCAAACGTGTCCTTAAGGGGAACAATGCTGACAGTCGGGTCAAAGCATCACCAATATCAGACACTGTTGTCTTTAGTCAGAAATATCTGTGTCTAAAATACTTCTAATATTTGAAAAATAATGTGTGTGCATTTACTTTATTATTGGGATACCAGAGTTCAGATGCTAAGGCCTTGCTATATTAGGCAGGGAGTCTACTACAGGGCTATAGCCTCAGCCCTGAACTGTAGTATTTTGATAATAGTCTTACAATGTGAATTAAACTACCAACCCAGAGTTTATTTCTAAACAGGAACGGAATTATAAAGCTTTGCGGCTCCTTTGTGGTGGTAAAAAAATTATTATGATGAGGGAATTTCACATGATAAAATTGCTATGATCAACAGCTCGCTATTCGAGAACACTGCTACAAAATAGAACTTTCCAGAGTTCTGTACCTTACTGCTCAACATGCTAGCCAACAGCTAAAAGCATGCACAGCCACTGTGCCTGGGAATTTAACTGGTAACTAACTTCAACAACCACATATGACTAATAGCTGCCATACTGGACAGAACAAATCTTAAAGAGAAAAAGACCCCATGCTGTCAAAGGGCATACCACTAATGTTTTAGAAACTTTGGAAAGGGAAAGAAAACACAGGAGCAAAGGCAAGAGAATAAAATGTCCTCCAGAATCCCAGGGATGCTCATTCAAACCTGTGTACTGGTTCTATGGCTCTAAAGAGTACAGGAAACAGGAAGTAAGGATGGAAGGAAAGGCCATATGGGTGTCTTACTAAGGGACAGGGTGGCCCATTTTACATGGTGATTAAAGCTTTGAACTGTGTACCTGCACCTTCACCTATCAGCAAACAGGCCCTCCAGCCACAACTGATAGGATCCTAATCTCTACTTCTACAGATGAGGGTCTTGAGACAGGAGATTAACTCATGAAACAAACACGAACCTTGTACCTCAAATCCAGCAATAAGGCCCTCTAGTTCCACAAATCCTGTACACCACACTGTAACATCCCTTCCTGACTTCCCTACTGAAGGTTAAGCTTCTTGAGGATAGATAGCATCCACGTCCTGTCAACACCATCCTATCCTCCCAAACACTATCACCGACCGAGAGCCATCAAGGAGCTCAAAGGACATCATTTTCCAGTACATGGCTACATGAACTTAATACCCACTTAATTCCGTTCCGATAACAAATACTTTTAACATGCATCCCCTGGCCCATCAGGGATTCAAGGCGGAGGATCATTTAATAGCTAAAAGCAGAACATTTAATGCTTCAAATTTTATGAGCCTCCTCAAAGAATATGGGAACCAGTATGGCGATTTTCACAAGCAGGCGCTGTAGTCTTATAGGCAATCACTTTCAGGAGAGTGTATTTCCCGTGATTTTAGAAATATCTGAACAGAGACCTTGATGCTATCACCCAGTTATGACACTTAGGTTTTCCCACAGAAAGCCCTCCAGCCTTACATCTTAATCTTCGAGCACAGAAGGGAGACCTTGGAATGGCCTGTATGAGCAGAGACCTGGGGCTTACATTTCTTAGCAAGTCCTTCATAATTTTATCTTTTCATAGGTTGAAGATACTAATTTTTAACTTTTCATATTTGATTAAATTGTGCTTGCTCCCTGTGGGTACAATGCCAGCATCCACTAGGCAGTGCAAGGGTAAACTCTGAGAGCCATCCAAAAATTAATGAAAATAAATTCAGAAAGGGACAAATCAGTCTAGAAAATTTCCTCATCCAAGCAATAGCCTTCTACACTAAGTAAGACCTAATGAAATCTGATCTATAAGTCACATAAAAATACTCCCCAGGACCAGCTACCTCCAGTGCTTGCTACGGATATGGCATCCAGCTATACCAGAGGACTCTGGGTAAAGAGTTATCTCCTCAGCTGGGTGGTGGTACATGCCTTTAATGACAGCACCTGGAAGGCAGAGGCAGGTGGATCGCGGAGTTAGAGGCTAGCCTGGTCTACAGGGCAAGTTTTAGAAACAGCCAGGCCTACACAGAGAAACCGTGTCTTGAAAAACAAAACATAACAACAAAACGAGTTATCATAACAACAAAACGAGTTATCTCCTTGTCCTGGTCAGAAACAAGTCACACGGAGCATTTGCGAATTAATGGTAATTTAAAAAAAAAAAAAAAAGGAGTCAAAAATATGTATCAGGAATCTGCTGGGGAAACCAGAAATGAGCTAAAGCACGGCTGTTATGATCCTACTGTGCTATAGTCTACCTGTGAGCTTTAAAAATAGAAGATCTCTATCAGATGAGTCTGTGTGGAGCTGGGGACTAGATGCTTTTAACCACATTCCAAAGGATGCTGAAGTTGCTGACCGAAACATTGCATAGCAAAGATTTCTAGGTCTTTCTTAATGTTGGGTTTGTTTTTTATAATTCTCCTAATGCTCATGTGTCCATTCAAGAAAAATTTTAAGTGTGTACGAGGAGACAGGCACTGTGGTAGAACGGGAGATATGATTTCTGCTCTCAAAGGGCCCAATAATGTTGAAAGACAAAAAGCGGGAGGGATAAGCTAGCAGGCAATCGCTGTGCCTTTGCCAGGGACTGTGATGTGGTGTGTCTGAAAGGAGGAGAGGCACAGAGGGAAAACAGAAGCCCACTCAGCAGAGGAGAGGACCCTAGGGAAGCAGCAGAGCACCCTGGGAAATTGCCAGTCAGATCAGACTGTATGAGTTCTCAGCTGTCCCGGGCACTGGAGATACAGTAAGGCCAGTCCCACAGTTCACATGTCATTAGGGAAGTCATCACGTTGGGCAGCGCCGCCTAGGTAAATGTGTCCGCTGTATACAACTGTATAATGGTACACTAACGTCTGCATCTGTGTATGAGGAACAATTCTGATCACATGTATTCAGCCACTCACTTCAGCCTTGTGAAACTGGTACTACTGTGTTGAATCCCACATTTAGGGACTGGGAAAGAAGACATATGGATAAAGTTTGAACTGCTTCTGGGAAAGACAGGCAGAAACCTTTCTAGAGTTGGAAAGACCTGGTTCTTCTCATGGTGTGGCTATGGCTAGTCTCAAATGGAAAACAGTGAACTGAGTACATGTGAGTGAACATGGGAAATCCCAGAGCTCTAACAGAGAGAGAGAGAGAGAGAGAGAGAGAGAGAGAGAGAGAGAGAGAGAGAGAGAGAGAGAGAGAGAGAGAGAGAGAGAGAGAGGACTAGGGGAGGTGGGGGGGGGGCCTCAGGAGAGGGTGGTGTCCAAAGCTAGAGAAGCAGTTTCAGAAAGCAAGAGAGAGTTGGCACTATGACTGGATGCTGCTGAGCTGGCTGCGTACAGAAGTGAGGGAAAGAGTTCCTGGCAAAAGGAAACCAAACTGTAGAAGGAACAGATGGAGAAGTGGTGTTTAGAAGCTGACTCCCGCTCCAGAGGGAGAAAAAGAGAATGCAAAAGCTGACACAGGAATGCTCATCCTGAGACCTGTCTCTAACACAGTGAAGACACTAATAACGAGAATCAAACAGAAGCCAGAGGTCTTATTTTTTTAATACACACGAGACACACACTTTAATATGAAAACTTGATGTCAGAAAGTGTTAAGGGTTAAAAAGGCACAAGAAGGAACACAGCATTGTGAGCCAACAGGACAATGGTGCAGAGACTAGCTTAGAACCTAAGATATGACACTCTTTCTGCAGACAAAAGCAGGGGCTCCGTGGTCTTAGCGCTCCTCACTGGCACTGCCCTGCTTGGGGTGGGGCTGCCCCACGATCTGCAGGAGCTGAGCAGCACCCAACCTTAGTTGTAACAACCAGCTGTGTCTTCAAGCACTGCTTCAAGTTCCAAGGCAATGGTTCTCAAATTCTGGGTTGTGACTTCTTTGGGGAACGAATGACCCTTTCATAGGGGTCATCTAAGACCAGAGGAAAACACAGATATTTACGACTTGTAACAGTTATGAAGCAGCAATGGAAATAATTTTATGGTTGGGGGTGACTACAGCATAAGGAACTGTATTAAAGGGTCATAGCATTAGGGAGGGTGAGAACCAATGATCTAAGGGGAAGGAAGGGGCTCTGGGAAGAAAGGCAGGGTGGGTGGGCCATGCCTTTGAGAACCACTGGCAGCTAGTGGGGCTGTTAGGCAATTGTGATCAGTGAAAATTATCCCCCTGGCTTAGGCAGAATGGGAGGCAATTGATGACAGAAAGTAAAATTACGCATGACATGTTTCCTTCTTGCCTGCCTTACAACACAAGTATGTTCCCAGAAATCAGTATTCAGAGGGGGCTGACCCCGAGATGCACCGAGGACTGTCTCATATTTTCTTGTGACAGTCTTGGGAATGAATTATCTTCAAGTGTCTGAGTTACAAAAACATGTACTCAATTTGTCTTATTTCTAACCTGAATAAATAATTTTAGGTTTTCAATAGGAAGAAGATATATTTCATCTCAAAGACTGTCTATTATATTCAAAACTCTGAATTTTATTATAAGACAGAAAAAAAGTTTTAGTCTGGCACTTTAAAACTGGGTGTTACCTTTGGAAATAGTATTTTGGGGTGCTTTGTCCTGTGTGTTTTTATTTAATCTGTCTTCTAGTTCACCAATTTTCTAAAGACTAATATCTTATTTTTAAGTGTATGAGTGTAATGCCATCTAAGTGAGACCCCCCTGGGACTGAAGTTCTAGATGGCTCATGGGTGCTAGTGACTGAACATGGGTTCTCTGAAGAGCAGCCAGTGCTCTTAGCCACTGAGCCATTTCTCCAGTCCTGGAAGTAAAAATAAAATCATACTAACTTTTACATACTCCTGGAAATACATCTCAATATTTGTGCCAATATTTAGAAAATAATTTAATTCTAAGAGTTCTAAAGATTGAAATGCTGCGTACTACCAAACTGACAGACAAATGCCTTTATATGAACACCTCAAAACTTTGGTGCACGGTTTTAAGAATCTCACCCCTTTCCTAAGAAGGCTGAAAAATATACATACTCACTATACAATTTAGGCTGTGGCAGTCACAACGGTGAAAAGAGACACCAGAGGACAGTTTTCCTGGACTGTCAACAGATTGCCAGGGACAACGTGTCCAAAGAAACTCCTCAGAAGTTACAGAGCTCTGACCCAGAAGCTTGCATCTTTTCTTATTCTGCATCCACACACTTAACTTAGCTACCATAACTTCAGTACTCACAAGAGACATAACAATGCATCCTCACACAGCATCTACCTTATTCAAGTGTGCTAAACCACCACCCATCCCACACACAGGGGAAAGAGGTCCTCACCTGTGCTGGGCACGACACAGCTAAGGGTCCGTATATTCAGGAACATGGCATTTTTCCTCTGGAGAACAACATGCCTGGCAATCGGCCTCACTGTGGCTACACACTCCCCTGGGGTCAAAACCATTTGCAGTGGAATTTAGCTCTGGCTAAGGGTATAGATGTGTCACTGATTCTCTTCCTAATGACATTCAAGTGGACCTTACAGCTCTGATCAGAGGACAAACAACTAAAATTCCACATTCTATAAACCAACTCGCATGTCGTCAGGCAAAGGCATCTCAGCAACTTTGAAGTCTTTGGTCTGTTGGTCCAAGATCAAGGATTTTAGGAAAATCAGGCCCTGATACAAGCTGAGAAGAAAAAGCACTAACTGAAGGCCATATAATGTTCATATAATGGCTGTACATAACAAAGACATTAGGTTTGGCTCCTCAGCTCCAAAGGAAGTGAAAATAGCACATAATTCAGAAACTGAGGTATGCAAATCCAGTCAGAAATATTTACATAAAGAGCAGCCTTGGCACGAATCACCCAGCTATGGATCTAGTCTGAAACTGATAGAAAACTGTTTTTCTACTAAAGTGAACTCCAGGGCCAAAATTAATGAATTGTCTTTCACTGGTCACTGCAACGAACTCACAGTTCAGCCAGGTTTCAACCTGGACAAGGTTTGGAGACTCGATGTTACTTTCTTTTTATAAGCATGTTAGAGCTGATCTCTGGGGAATTCAAAGCTGTCAGTAAAGCCGTATACATTGATTCCCAAGGTCACACGGTATTTACCGATCTATGTGGGTATTTCAATCACATCAGATACTCAGCCCTGGGCCAACCATTGTCTCATAAATGTGGAAACTTCACCTTCGGATGAAATCTGGACATTGCTTAGTTGCTATTTACCACTTGCACTCTTCCTAATAGTCTCTGTACTCATCTTTCAATAGCTCTTTTCCACTGGGAAATAATAAAGCCATGCTAATCCTAATTCCATTTCCTCTCTTAAGTTCATTGTTTCCTCATAAAATTCCATTCTCCAAATGGTCAATAGCCCCCCTCCCCTCTGTGAAAAAATAAGGTCACCACATTTAAAAACAAGCAAACAGAAACTAGCAGTGGCACTATGGACCTGCCTCAGCAAGTAGGGGCACTTGCTACCTGCTACCTCGCCTGACAACCGGAGAGTGATGCCCGGATCCCACGTGATGGAAGCCGCCCTCTGACCCTCACGCCCTGCATGAAGTGGTATTCCTTCTCCACTCCATAAATACACGGAGGAAAAAAGAGATGTTCTTAAAGAAAATGAACCGTGTCCTAAAGCCATGTGTGGGCATGCTTCTAATTTATTTTAAAGGTTCACTGACACAACTAACATCTGTCTAAGAAAGTAGACAAAGGTATGACTATTTCATGTAAGACCTTCATGAAGGACTCCTTCCCTTTCCACACCCCGAGAACAAGGCCAGACTAGCAACTAAGACTTCATGACCCCGTGGAGAGAAGAGCTGACCAATGCTGTGTAGACTATTGCTTCTAAATACTTCAAAGCAGCCAAGAACTCACAGATCTGAATGGGCATCTCAAGGCAGTGATAGACAATCTCAGGGATGTCTCGCACCATGTTTACCAGTGTATATTACAAATCATGTAGCCGTTAAGAACTACAAAACTACCAGAAGACCAAGAGAAGACATTAAAATGACTGTTTCAAAGCACACATTACTGGTAAAGTGCTCCAGGGCCAGGGCTGAAGTTAAATCAGTAACACTGAAGATAGTCACCTGGACTGCTGATGGATGCAGAGGTGGGGTGGACGACACAACCACCTGATGGTTACAGGGGTGGGGTAGGCAAGGCCACCTGGTCAGCTACAGTTGCAGGGGTAGGGTGGGCACATTTTCTTCAGTTACACTGTTGAGTTTCCCAAGCTCCGGTAAATCATCTGTACCCTTGTTTGTGAAAGCGACCCTAAACTCAATGTACCACAAACAACAGGATAGGAAAACAGGCTGGAGACTTGTGAACTGAAGGGGTGCAGCAGTGTGGAAGAGAGTGATGGGAGGTAAGGATGACCAGGACTTATGATACACACATGCAAGAAATGGCCAAACAGAAACAAGAAAAAATGGCTACCTGGACACAACAAGTGTTGAGTTTGGGCAGCAGAGTGTCCCTGCACACTTCCCTAGTACCTGCTACACTACAAGGCAAACATGCTCCTGGACACACAATGTTTAAAATAATGACTTCCAATTCAGATGGGTATACTTTAGGTATTCTTGGGCTCATGGTTTTTCTGTTGTGACAAGTTACAGGAAAAAAGACATTTTAAAGTGAGTTTCTCCTCTAGACTGTCAAAGCTGTTAAGATCAGGTCTTGCTGAAGCCACAAGCAACAGTGCATGGGTCACAACAATTCTACTCCCTGTTTGTGCTGTTTTGAGAAGAGAAGGGTATAGGAATAATTATGGAGGCACAAGGGTGTCCAGTGCGCTTTTTACTCATCTATTGAGAAAATTTTACGAGTAGAGGCCCAGAGCCTAGGAGGTAGTCAGGACGGGCACTCAACCAGAGAAATGCTCAGAATTTAACAAAAAAAATAATAAATAAAAATTAAAAACAAAAACGATAACCAGAAGAAACACTACTTCTCATGACAACACTACGCACACAGTGAGCCACCAGTCTAGCAAGGTTTATGACAGTGGTTATATCAAGTGTTAAGAGAAGAAGTCATGCGCACACACGCGCACTCTCGGAGGGAGGGACTGTTCTGGGACTGACTCCTTGTCATTCAGCCCTTTACCCTAGGATGCTCTTCTCTCCAAACCCTGCATAGTCTCAAACCAACTTGGTTTTTTGTTTTGTTTTGTTTTAAGTTTTTGCCTCAAATGGCCTGAAAGCTGAAACAAATTCACAAAAGCATGCCATCCTATGGAGGCTATAAAGAACTAACTAGACAGTAACTTAACAGCAATGTAGACCACAAAAATCACATGAATTAACGACTCAAGTGACTTAGGAATGCTTTCTTACACCTGCCACCACTAACACCCATTAGAAGCAGCCAGGCTCTTGCTTGCTCTGCCCACTCTGTCGTCTTGGATTTGGCCTAGTCAGGCCCTTTGAGGAGTCATTCCAAAAAACCTGAGTTGGCCCTGATGAGTTCTAGAAAATAACAAATTTCATAAACAGATGTGAAGCTTAAGCAAAGAAAAAATATTGAAGCTGTCTACGTCCATGAGAATATCCAAGTTACTCATATAAAAATATAAAGAAATCTATAAGGCTTTGTGAAAGCTGAGGGGCTCAAGCTCATGTACATGTGTACCGTGTTATATGTACACACCTATTTCCAACATATGAAATATATTGATTGATAGGAGCTACTTTGAAATGTTAAAAGTGTATAAAATACTAAAAGAGAAAACATTTACCATGGGAGAGGGTGGGACAACCTGGCTCAACTACTGACAACCAAAACAGGTGTCTGTTCAGGTACCTTTGTGGGTATTTGACACTGCACCAAAAAGTGGGGTTCTGTGATCATGTCCTTCTTCACCAAGCCAATCATATGAAGCTTTACAAGAAGAAAATAAATGGAACAGAGAACTGTAGAAGGAAAAACAAAACAAGCCCAGTGGAACTGAATGACTAAGCTTAAGAGTGCCTCAATCTTTACAAATGGTGAGCCTCCAAGTCCTGATTATCTCTTCAAAATCATTTCTCTCTGATGCCTGGTGGTTTAGAAAGCACCTGGGCAAGACCCCGTGTACCACCTCTAGTTATCTGGCACGTTCAAATCAGTTTGTTAAAAGGAAACTAGAGTGTGTCTCTGCTGCCATTTATCTGTTGACCCTTCACATGTGCCTTTTCTTACCACTGAGTGAATAAGTGTTCAGGAATGGAGGAGGCTCCTTTCTGTCCCTACGCAAACAGTAATTTGGAACTCAATCTTTATTACACAGATGGCAGTGGGAATAGCTAATTCTCTTAAGGCCTTGGGGCTTTGAAAAGTGAGTACTGAGCAGGTAGATTACGAACTCTTCTCCATTTGGAAGTGCGTCATTGCCCTGGTCCAATAATAAAAGGCACACTCACAGGATTGCTCCTTTTTAGCTACAGCCTTCTAGATGAAGGGACACATTTTAGCTGTCCCCTCAGGAATCAGCTGTTTCTTTTCCTACTTGTTAACTTGGTAAGATAATAACTACTCTCTATCTAAAGACACAGATAAGGATAATCTTGGTTTTGTTTATTTTTTGGGCAGGGTTTCTCTACTGTAGCCCTTGGCTATCCTGTAATTTACTCTGTAGATTAGGTAGGTAAACTGGTCTCCAACTCAGCAATCTACCTCCCTTTGCCTCATGAGTTATGGGATTAAAGGCATGCACCAGCCACCACTACCTGGCCTAATTTTGACATTTTGTAACTGCCAATGGAGCTGAGCTGTCTATTCTGTCTTTCTAAACTGCCTGCTACTAAATCACAGGGTCTAGAATTATACAGATTGGAAATCCAGGCTACTCCAGGAACTACAGATTTGGGTTAGCAATCATTTTCTCTCTCCCGGCCCAAACAAAACTCATTTGAAACCTTGAATTCTAATACTTAAAGAATGAAATGATTCATAATATTTTCAAGTTCCCAATATCATTATGGGGAGGCATAATAAGAATTTTGAAAAACTCTAAATACAATACAATGAGTCAGACACAACCCAATGAAGTAATAAACACAATTTATTTTCACGATTAACAACTTTTTAAGCATGGATATATTCAAGGGAAAAGTCTTTGTTTTGCTCAATTTCAAAAGAATCAAGTTTTTCCAACTATAGGGAGGGGGGTGGAGGGGTGGTGGTAGGAGAAGATATCCTGAAAAACCTGATTTCCTCACTTTACTGCAGAAGAAATTCAGCAATACTGATTTATTCAAGGAACTGTTGCTACCTGGACATGATTCAGACAATGACAGGAAGGAGGCTCTTAAGGCACCTCTCTCCATGATGGGCCCTTCACCTAAGACATCAGATCGGGGTCCTATAATGGGCCTCAAGAGTTGGGGATCCAGACAGAACGCTTCTAGAAACCTATAGAATTCCAAGAATTACATGACGCCCTTTCCTCTCTGATTCTGGGTTATAATACCTAATTCTGCATAAATAATTCCTTAATTGTTGCTATTACCATAGAGCACTATCTTGCCTGATTCACCATGGCCATAATGCACATCCACCCCGTAAGTACTAACGGTGTGAAAGTGCTCGGTGTTCTTCACATACTACTCATGGAAATTCTCAATTCAATTTCTGTAAAAGCTACTGGGGTCACTGTTAAGATATCTACTCAGTCTGGATCGTTCCATGCTTGCCTAATTAATTTTTCAGTCAGACCTATGCTGGTTGTTTTTGTTGTTATTACTGTTTTTAAACTTGACATTGCTAATTGTCTGGAAAAATTTGAGAAAGGTTTTGAAGTTACACTGTTATGTTAAAAATCCCATGGCTACTAAGCCACTGAACTAGAAAAGAGTGGGTCATACAGAATATGTAAATATTGCCAGTTTCTTGATAACATGACAAAATGAGTCAAAATGAATATCATGACTGCAAACTTTCACAGAGTGCTGTTTAATGACACCTAAAAACCTTTCACCTTTAAAAATCTGAACTCTTTCCCTTTCATTCTGGAGGATCAAACCCAGGGCCATGCATATTCTAGACATGTGTTCCATCACCAAGTCCCAGTTCATCAACCACTTTTTAAGGGAAGAATTCACAGTGGCTGTTGTAAAGATGTAATAGCAAGCTGAATTTTCTCTGCACATTCCATTAGCTCAAGAGTCAACAGGAAAGTATGGGTATTACATTCATCTGAAAAGGTAGGCAGTGAGGGCTATTCTGTTCATTGGTTTGTAATAAACGAGTAATTTTAAATTTCACTGTTTTAACAGTCAAAGTGATTTTATAATGGAGTTCCATAAATACAGACTGTCACACTGATATGTCCACTCTTTTCTCTATTGTCTAGGTCAATTTACGTGTATTTTAAATAGTTCCCCAGTTTAGTCTTAGGGTGTTGTGGATGGGTCAAAATATTCTGAGGTACATCAGACCTCTTAGAAAAAACTCCGAACAGACATGCACTGACAGAGGGTGAGAAGATAACATGTCAGGAGACAGCAACAAACACCAGCATGAGAAGTTTGCAACTCAGGGCCAGTTCAGGGGCTGCTGAGCACCACCAGAGGACGGAAGGCAGGCGGGTGTGCTGGGGGTGGGGGTGTTTCTGTCTCATACTGGTAGCTTCTACACTTGGTAAGTTGCTACAGCAGCCCCAAGAAGCTAATCAACACAGTCCACTTATTACAACCACAGTTCTAAAAGTGAGAACTACAGCGCTGGCAAGCACAGCTATGAAGTCAGTACAATCTGAATGGGAGAGGACATATGCAATCCAGAGTGATGGACAAAGGGGGCACTGTTTTGTTTAAAATCGAGCCTCCTCAGTGACTATCTCTGAAGATAAACTACACAATCATGCCACTCAGGGGTTAAAACTCTTTCTACTAAGCCCTTCTCTGCCTGTGAGAAAACTAACACATTCATGGATATGAACTACTGGGGCCAGTAACTGAGAAAGTCCTGAGGGTCTCAGCACAATCACGGTCACACTACCCTCCATCTAAAGGGCTCAACGCCAAATTCAAGCCCCATGGAAGAAAAGGTCAAGTTTACATAGCACGTGTATTAAACTAGCCTTCAAAATTGTAAAGGATAAGTCAAGAGAGCTAACATAAAAACTAACTACCAATGAAATAGAAAACTCCCATTATCAAAAAATACCAAAGTAACATTTTATTTCATGTAATAATCATAAACAAAGTAACCAGATTTGCTAAAATTAGCAGAAATGCAAGTTTACCTAACAAATATGAGCATGTCATCTGTTAGGAAGACTGGAGTAAAATGGCCAATATTCAGTCGCTGGTTCTAAGACTCTGGAAATGGTGTCATGACATGATGTAAACTAAGTTTGTATGAATCTAGCTTTGGAATTTAAATACTTGAAGAATTCTGTTATGCATTTAAATAAGATAAAATAAATGCAGATTAACCATTACCACAAAGGCTAGCCTCTAAACTCTGTGTGGATGCAAGTGGCAAGCAAGCAATAATTCTCAATGCATGTACTATTGTTTCATATCGTTTAATCCAAGCCCAACGGACTATCTATAGAATGGCTTTATACAAGGAAAAAGATTGCTAAATCTTGATTATACATACATACAGCTTTTGAAATTGTCAAAACCACACCTTCAAAAGCAAATCTGCAAAGTCCTCACTGGTTATAAAGCATTCTCAAGGGGAAAGGGAAGTGGAAAAGCGTTTTCACAATTTATTTATGAGCAAAGTGTTTTCTACACAAAACCTTATTTAGCATCTTATTTAGTATAAACCTGCCTTCTGACTAGTTGAAAGTGCATCACTGTACAAACTTAAAACCATTAAGTGAGTTCTTAGCTATTGTCTGAGAAGGAGAAACAATGAACATGTGTAATCACAAAAAGGGAACTTTAGTGGTTAAGGCAGCCATAAATCCTAAAAGGCCTGGTTGGGCATTTTCTGAATTGACATACACCAATTTCCAAATCTGGTAATAGGATTTATATGTTCACTAAAATACAAATTTTGAAGCCTAAGGAAGCCACTTAAACCTGTGACTTAAGTTTCTGTTAAGCAAAACAGATACTACAAAGACCACTTCTTGGGGCGACCAAAGGATTGCCTCAAACATGATATAATTAATTATTCCACTGTCCTGAATATTTGCTATGGGTGTCTTCAGTGATGAAGACAGGTCCAGAAGCTTGCCCAAAGACATTGTCGCAACTGTTAAAGCTAGTGTGTAAAACCCAAAACCAGTATTTCAGTTATTAAATGAGCGATTTTAAAAAGCGTTTCAATATTGTTGGGTTTTCCTACACCATTCTTCTTCTTCAACTTGTCATTCACAAAATAGAAAGCTTATTGTTGCTTATTTGTTCTTGGTTATTTTAAAGATGTGGATGGATTCATTATGTGATTTTTGTTGAACTCAAAATGTAACTGTTTTAGACTCTTGAGTGTCCTGTGTTCTAAGACAGTCACCAAATTAAGGTATGAAAACGCTGGAAACAGCCTAAAGATCAGGATGGCAATGAACTCGCTTTGTAATCTGGGTCACACATTCAGTTGCCTGTCCTGCTTGCTCCATTACAGCCAGGGATTCTGGGAAGTGCCAATCCCAACAGAGCAGTGACAGGTGGGGTGGAAAGAGACAAACCTTGGCACTCAAGTTCCTGCATTCTGAAATTCTGCCCGTTGTGGTGGACTCAAACAATCTATATTGAACACACAGACTCGTTTTTTGGTTGTATCTCCTTAACTACTGACATGGAATCACATTTAGTAAATTTAAAAGTCAACTTGAGCTGATTTAAAGTATGTGAAAAAATGGAACTGAGCACCTGTAGATTTTGGTACCTGGAAGAAAGTGTTAGTACCAGCCCCCAGCAGATTCCTTCAGGGGACAGCCTGTACAGCCAAAAACCCATCTATCTAGCCTTATGCAAAGTGCACTCATTCATTAAACAATACATCTGGCCTTGTGCAAATGTATTCTCAGTTTACTGCATGAAGCAGCTAACATATTATACAATTTGAAGTTACCAGTCATACCTTTTTCCCACTTTGATATAATAACAAAAGGAGGAAGCAGAGGAGGGGAAAGGAAAGGATGCTCTATTTTGACAATCTTCAGAACAAAGCAAGGTTGTGTGTGTGTGTAAGCAAGAGGCCTATCTAGAGAAACCATTGATTTGTGTTAGTTCCTGATGTAAACCTATTTATGTAGTCCTATTAATGACACTGATGCCAGTTCCTGATCAATTTAATCATTATAATTTTGTCCACTAAAAGTTCTTTCTTTAATTAAACTACCCAATTACATAAGATAAAATAATGAAAATCGTGTGTAAATAAAGAAAATGCTTCTTATAGCCATCTCATTAATTTCTTCTCAATTCTTTTCTTAGTGCGATAGTTCATTTTAAAACATAAATTTAAACTATGACTACCTCTACATTTTAGTCACCTTCCAGCACAAATTGGCATAAATGTATCGTTTTCTTATAACATTAAAAATAATTCTATGAAACTAGAATATTTTAAGTAGAAAATGGTTTAAAGAGTGTAAGCCAAGTATGGTGGTTAATGCACACTTGTGATCCGACCACTAGGGAGCAGGGGACTGTCGTGAGTTAAAGGCCAATGTGCTACTGCCTTGAAACCCTGACTTAAAACAGGGGGAAGAACACATTCAATGTGTATCTGAAACAGAAGAATGTGAGACTGGGCAGAAAACACTCTCAGGAATGTATACCTATGTGACTTACACATCTAGATGATACCATAAAACTTCTCAGAAGATCCTGTAAATCTCAATGACTACCTGTACAGCTCCTTAAAATTTTCAGGAGTCCAGGTGCTGGCTAACACATCCTAGAAAGTGGGGAACCAAAGGAGCAACATACTACGCATCACTTTCTCTGTGTTTCTACACTAAAGTATGCCACTGCTGATTTTAATGTTTGCCTTCACAGAGTTGTACTGATCAAAATGGCACTTTTAACCCTTCATTAAATTTGACATTTTTCCCTTTGGATGTGAACATTAAGTTTTTAGTTCCCACAGCTCACGTGGCTTAAAAGATGCTATATTTTATTTAAAAAAAAAAAAAAACAAAACAAAAAAGCCAAACCCCACAGCAAAATACTTAGGAAAAACTAATTTTATGCCACCCTATAGCATTTGTGATTAAATAAGTTAGTGTTTTATCTGCCTGCCTTTAAAAATGAATTAGATATTTGTTCTTATTTTCTGTAGTATATAAGTAAAATATTTTTGTAAAGGAAAAAATCTAAAAGATACTGAAATATTTTTCTAACACACAGCACTTAGTAAATAATATCTTACTAATATAAAGGCACATGAGGTACAGAAAAAATATTTTAATTGAATATAAAAATCTCTTGGTTTAAAGGTCATTCCCATTTGAAAACACGGTGAAGAAAATGTAATTTCTTGGAATCACTCACACAGCGGATGTGTACTAAATGTGCAGGAAATTTATCCAAATTCACTCACTAGTAGTAATATTCACACATGTTCATTAAACTGTCTACCACCTGATTAAGACTCCTTTTTCTTTGATTCTATGACGCTTTTAACTCTAAATATCTCTGCATTAGAAATTATTTTCCAGTCATTAGTATATCTTACTGAAAACAGCCTATTTCTGAGTAGTATTGTTTGCAATTAATGGCATTTTATCCAATAAAATTTGTTATTTTTTAAAGTATTTTTAAAAAATAACTTAAAAACGAGCACTGTTCCTAGTCTTAGGCAATTCTAGATGTCCGGTAGGCTCATGAGGTATAATAAAATGTAATAAACATGAGAATTCCCAGGATGAGAGGAACTATGCTGATAAGAATGAAAAAAATCACATGAAATTACGTTGAGCTTTAAATGAGTCATTTATACTTGGACTTTACTACCAATTAACTTCAGATCCTTTACCTACCTACAGTTACCTACAATGAGCATCCCACCCAACTGCTGCAAATCCAGATAACTGTTTCATGGGTCTATGCGCTGTACAAGTTAGCAACTGTACAGTATACACACTAATGCTAAGAACAGAGCTCAGGCTTAATGAAATAGCTACTCATTTAAAAATTATTTTAGTCTGCTAAACTACAAAGAATGTAGCATCACATTAAAATGACATGGGGCTGCTGAGAGTATCTCAGTAGAAAAACACTCAGCATGCAATTGGCCAGGGGTCAATCCCCCAGCAGCAAACAAATCCCCATGTGACTCAGTGTCTCATATAGTACTGCCTACAAAACCACAAAGCACTGTATTAAGTGGTTGGGCCACTCCTTATATACTTCCAGTTGGTGGCATTCTACTGACAGAACTGCGCTCAAAGGCATACAAAACGGGGCAGGGCCTACGCCAAACTTATCAAAATATAACACTCTTGAGTGCTTAAAAACTGGTGAAGGAAATCCTAGTTCAGTAACAAGGCTGGGTATTCCATTCCTTAACATTATATAACTAGCAAGGACAAAGGAGGGACATAATCATTTCTTTAAATCATACCAAAGAGACCCCAGACAAGCTCAAGATGACATAGTTTGGACAACTGAGAAGGTTGGTTAACTTGCACTTTCTAAAACCTTCAAACCAGTGCAGGTACAACCTATCTCAAGAACCATGAGGTTTGAGGTTTAAAAAAAAAAAAAAAAAATCACTAACAAACAAGTCTTATTTATATTGCTACTAACCTGAGCAAACACCTCCTAATTTTGATCAGAATAAATGATCAAGACTAATGTTTGTAGAGAAACTGTACTTAGTATCATTTCCTTAAGGTCAAAGCCAGGCTTTCCTGAGCATTTATTTACCTTGCCATAAGGTTGAAATTTTGATTCTTTATCCTAAGGAAAAGACCTAAAATAAAATCAAACTACTGAGTTACTTTGAAAATAACCCTCTTCTTTTACCCACTTTCCCCAGATAATGAACTATATTATGTGCTATTATCTGTATTTAGACCAGTGAGAAAGACTATTTTTAGCCACAAAAGTTATAGTTCTCTAGATCATCACCAGAAATGTATACAAACAAATATTATTTTAAATGCTGGTGTGCTCTGTCACGACTAAGGAATTTTAGATAGAGCAAATGATGAACTGCTGGAAATGACTACTCGGAATCATATGAAAGCTTTCCACTGAAAAATATTTTCCCCACTAAAAAGTATTGATGGCTTTAAAAATTTTTTTACATGTATATACTGTAAGTAGAAAACATAAAAGAAAACAGCAAATAAACGAAATTTAGGCAAAAGCAAACAAGAACCTCACCCCAAATTCTTCTACTCAGTTTCCCTTAGAGTCCTGTCTAAACAATGTCACCCAGAGCCTACAAAACACATGGTGAACACCTTATTCCTGGTATATTAAAATCTCTTAAGTCTACTGACACCATATACACTTTGTTCAATCAAGAACCTCATGGCAGGCATGTGAACTAAGTTCCTTAGTGACAGGATTCTCTGCACAGAACAGCACACAGAGCACAGAGCATGAGATCCTGGAGGCACTTAAGTGCAATCTGACCACCTGCTACAGCTGGCTTCATGTTCAGTTGTAGTAAACAAACCACTGCAGAACTGCCTCTTGGCCAATATATTTCTTCCTAATTTCTTCACGTTTATCAAGATTAAGAGCTATAACCACGGGCAATGTTAATTTATCCAATGTTTCCAATTTTCTATCAAGTTTGAAAGTGAATCTTAATAAACTTAAAAAAGAAGTTCTACCTTTCCTCTGTATAAGCAGACACAGGCACACAGAGAAAGAACTACATGGCTTGCACAATAAATACACACAGGTATTGTGTGTGTAGTAATCAGACTACATGGTTCTTATACAAAAGTACAGGCTCTCATCACCACATAACTCCTCATTGTTGTTAAAGGGGAGTGAAAAATTCCCAGAGCTAAGTTCATGCTACTAAGAATTCAGTTTTAAGAATTTGTAGGTTAAAAAAATACAATTCCTAGAACACTGTTATCAAACAAGTAAGTTTTATTGGCATCTAAAAACAAAATTCACCCAACATTGAAACGGATTTTAATGTTTATGTTGTTTGCTTTTTTTTTTTTTTCTTTTTTACTTACTGCAGAATGAGGAACAGATCACACACACTTACTTTGGAGTAACAGAGACCATAGTGGAGATTTTCACAAAATCACTTTTAACATCTCTGTATTATGCTCCTCAAGAATCTAGAGCCAGTCCTTGCATAAAATGTCACAGCTTTGTTTGTTACTTTAAAATCCTGCAGCAGCCTAGAGATTTGGAGAAGATATGCCACACCTTGCTGTTCTGAAATAAGTCATCACCATAACCAACTCAAGGACAGTGTCTAAAACCCTCTCTTCCATAGGAAGTCTCTGACAAGCTGTTAGCATCTCCTTGACGTTAAAAGAATCTGGGGCAACATTTATACTTTATCAGAAAAATAAAAAATGTTTACCTACCATGTTCATATTAAGAACAATGTCTATACAAGTCAGTTGTACAATTATTTTAAGAGAAAGGTGAACATGAACATCAGATTAACTTAGTTCTGGCAGATAAACGTGAACAACTGTGGTGCAGTCAGCCATTAACCTCTGACAGAGATGACAACTTTACAAAAGGTTTCTTTTACCTACTGAGCGATGGTTATGTCCCCTCAGTCTCTGTGCTCTCTACCACCACTGCTTCACTTTCTACATCAGCAACTGTGCCGCTCTCCTCCTTGTCTACGTCACCTGAAGACGCCAGTTTGTCATAGAGTTCAGGGTCCTTCTGTACTGGTAAAGGCGGTGGCTGAGCATGTCTCTCTGTATTTTCACCATTAACTTGAGGCACATTATCACCTTTTCGTTGAGAAGTGGCCCCTTCGAAATAATCAAAAACTCGAGCATGAGGAGGGGGGACCCAAGTATTTTGAATTCTTTCTCGTCCAAGACGATTTCCATTAATTTCTCTGCAGAAATCAAAATCTCTATCATCCCTATCCCTTTGCCTCTCCCAGGGTCTTCTGCGGTCATCAAAATCTCTGTGAACTTCTTGCCCAAATCCTCTGTTCCAAGGACCACTTCTAGGATCAAATCGATAATTTCCAGCCCGAAATCTCCCTCTTTCTTCATGTAAGCCTTTTGGACCACCAAAGACAGGCAGAACGCGATGCTCTCTTTCATCAAAATCTCTGTGCCCCCAAGGCTTCTCTGGGGGAAAGCCAAAGTGGTCTCTTCTGCCAAGGTGATCTAGACCTGGCCTCACAAGATTCTCTCTCATGTCCACTGGAGGTCTTCCAAAATGATCCCTACCATCTATTGGAGGCCTTCCAGGGCCTTCTCTGGGATCTATAGGTCGCCCAACCACATCCCTAACATCCACTGGGGGAGGTCTATTAATTCCCTCCCTTGTTTCTACAGGAGGAAACCGGTAATCTCTATCCCCTTCCTGCTGAATATTGTCATTCCCAAGTGGTATTCGTTTATCTGGATTGGGAACATTGTCTATACTGGGTCTTCCAGGAGCCAGAAAAGGTCTTTCTGGCTGACTGAAAAGATCTCCTGGAGGAAAAGGTCCACGGGGTGGTGGATGAAGAGCTGCATCAAGTACCGATGGGGGAGGGATACCCCGTTGGGGGGGGATTCCAGGCTGTAGTAAAGGGAATCTTGGTCCAGGAGCCTGCGGTATCAGTCCTGGACGGATGTCTAACATTGGCAATGCAGGCATCCTTTGAGCTGGGATAGTTAAGGGAGGTAAGTTTTGAGGTCCAATTGGTGGCTGTGTTCCCAAAAGTCCAGAAGGATTTGTAACATTTGGTGGCTGTAGTCCTACAAGTCCAGAGTTGTTAGGCAAGTTTGGAGGCAGAACTCCAAGAAGTCCAGAGCTACTTGACACATTTGGTGGCTGTATGCCCAAAATTCCAGAGTTATTTAGAATATTTGGTGGCTGAGCTCCAATAATCGCAGGACTACCGGAAACACTAGCTGGCCGAACCCCCAGAATTTCAGAATTACTTGACACATTTGGTCTCTGCACACACAAGATCCCAGAGGTGTTTGTGGGGCCAGGAGGCTGTGATAACATTGCAGCACTACTTGGAATATCATTTGGAATCACTAAAACAGAAAGAGAAAAAAAACTCATTTGAAGTAACAGTTATTATAAGATATATACTTATTAATGCTATAATTTCAACTAAGAACTTCAGCTACCTCCCCTCAAAGAATCATGTTTTACCAGATACAGGGTGAACACCAATCAGATCTAAGATTATTAATAACACACAGTGAAATTCACATGTTAAAACAAAATACACTGCACAAATCTTTTCAAACAAACAGTCAAATGTTTTTGCATATGATTAAAATACCAAACAATGGGACCATTAAAAATTATTTAATGCTTCAACACCATTTCTAGCTAGATAACAGACAAGGATCAGCCACTCTTGAGTGAATACCAGATACTGTACGAGACTATGCCCAAGAGTATCACCATAGGCCTCAAAACGGTGAGTGCTGAGTCTTAATGAAAAGGTCTAAAAACCAATATGACTCTGAATAGAATATATTTGTGTTTTAACAACACTGGTCATTAAAATAAGGGGCCTTGTCCATGAAAGGCAAGCACTCATCTCTGAGCTATGTCTCCAACCCTTTCGAGTGTCACTTTTGAAAGTGACACTACAGAACATGGAGAAAACACAGTGATCCCTGTGGGAAAAAATTTGCTTTAAATGTGTACCATTTTAAAATTTAGTACTAATCTTCAGGAAAATAATTATGAGATTAATGTTATAACTAAGGTTTTCTAGTCACAAGTCTTGTTTTTTTTACCTGGTCTGGTGTTTTCACCAGAAGGAATCTGGTGTTCTGTAAGGTGAGGTACTTTTTCTTCAGGCTCTGCTTTATTGGGAGGATTAAAAACATTTCCAGCTGGTAAAGTTGAAGGACCAAGACTGCTGGCAACAGAACCACCTGGTAAAACAAGGCTACCAAATCCAACATCTTTCACAGTTTCTGGGGTCATGGACAACGGTGGTTGCACTAAAGCTGTTTAAACAGGACAAAAATTTATTTCAGACTTAACTTGGTGAGCTAAATTTTCTGGTAGCTTGAGTGATTTACTTAATGGCATTTCTGTATTACTAAGCATATTATACAATAACCAATTCTGAAAATGACTAGTCATAATAAAGAGGCTCAGTTTTACTTACAGTGCTTTAATGTTTTAAAATAAAGAAAATAAATTTAAGAAATATTTTCACAAAAAGAATCTGGTACAGAATCATTAGTGAAGAAGTCTATCCTAGTAACATTAATTTTCTAAGAATGTTAGCTAAGTGATTACTAAATACACAGAAATGATTAGTAGAAACAGAGATGTAGGTATCAGAATGAAAGCCTGGACAATATTCTTCAAATTACAATGTATGTATGTGTGCGGAGATCCTTTTATATTCAGGACCTTCATCAAAAGAGGTTAGAAAAGATGAACTGAAAATGTAATGCTATAAACATTCTGAACCAAAACAGTTGGTTAAAAACTCTCCACTAAAAATCAGAACCACAAGAATACAACAGTTCTAGTCATATGGAAAACTGTTGAGTCACACGTGGGGCATTTTAAGCAAAGCTTCTAAATACTTATTTTTCAAGACTTGAAAGCTACCTAAATAATGAGAGGAAAGCATGTTAAATGTAAGAAAAATGGATTTAGGTTTTTAAGAAACAAAGATCTCTATTTATTATATGTATTCTCATGAAAGGACTTTTAGAATCTAATTTTTAAAGAATCCTCAAAATGACTGAATGCTTCTTCAGAAGCCCTGTGTTTAGTAACAGGAAAAAGGAAATAAAAAATGAAAAGATAATTAGATGCCTATAAATGTTTTTGTTATCCCTTAGATCAGTGTGGCTTCAGTAAGTACACGTGCACTCTAAAGGCAAAGAGAGAGAAAAGAGTCTAGTTTCTTCAGGAAATACGGATGCAGCACCATTCATTTTACTACTTCCAGCATCTATAATGCTGTAGGTTTACGCTGCAAGGGAGAAGGTAAAGTTTCGTTATCACTGCAGCACGATAATAAAAACACAGTTAAGTAAAATGTGCTGTAAACTTCTATTTGAAGCTATTTTATAGTGCACATTTATCATTTTTCTATTCAAGTAAATATTTCCTAATTTGTCCACAAGAAAAAATTTTCCACACAACAAAATTCTCAGAGCAAACATGATCTAGTAGCCAGATTGTGATCTCTGAATGTCACCCTGTACTAGAAGCGTATGGTTCAGATGACAGTGGGAGACAGTATGAGTAGGAAACAATCGGGCTGAAAATCCTAAGATTCTCTCAGAAGCCAAGGTAGCTAACTCCAAGACACTGAGAGGCAACATACGCCAAGGTAAAATCATTTGAACATCAAATGAATACATCAGAATACATAAGAGAATATAGCTGACGAGGAGTCACCTATTCATCCATGAAAACACAGATTAAAAGGTAAAGAAACAAAGGGCAGTGGGTCAAAGATGAGAAATAACAGAGCTCTCCCTGCTTTCCAGTCACACCCACACTGCACTGTTCCTGCTGGCAACTAGGGGAAAGTATGACACCTACCCTGACTCTCCTGTGCACTACACCTCAGGGTAACTAATGACCATCAGCTGGTAAAAGTTTTCTTTATATTAAAAAAAAACCTAACAAAAAAAATAAAATACTATTTAGAAAGACAACCAATTTGCAATTAATGACAGATTAAACCAATAAGAATCAATAAAACATCATGTAAAAACCGAACAGGTAAATATTTTCAATACCAAGTTCCAATACCCAAATACTCTCAATCTTAACACTGTTAAATATGCAGCACACAAACCCTAATATGAATTGAGCATTTACATAATAATGAAAATATAAATTCATCTATTCCAACTAGGTCTCCTGGGGATGATGATAAGACAAGTTGTGCATGGGACAAGGGGCATATAAGTAATTTCTGTACTTTCTGATGGATTTTGCTGTAATCCTCAAATGTTATAAAAAAGTAGTCTATTTTGTTCAACGTGAATAAAAAGACACCAATGTGATACAATGCAAATCAAGACATTTTGCTTATAGTCTTATGAGAAAAAAGGTAATTCCATAATCTAAGCAAGTCTTTGGGGCTCACTTCCACCTTGCAGGAATTTTTTATCTACCTGAAGAGGAGAGGCTCAGTATTCATCAAGAACTATGAAACACTAGGGAGACCTGGGCAGGATGGCTCTAGACAGACATTTACAATAAACACAGAACAAAACCATGATGATGGGGATGGTCTCTTCACTAAAGGAAGATTATAAAAAGGCACTTTTGGGACAACTGAGGAAACATGAATAAGAATTTCTGAGATACTGTTAATTTCCAGAATCCTCTAACATGCATTTGTTGGAGAACTAATTAATATTTTACAGGAATGAGCACAAGCACACTAAGACTCCCTAGGACAAAACAGACTTTGTAAATCAATAACTCACATGTTGGTACTACTGGTGGAATTGCAGGGGGAGGTACCACAGGTGGGGGTACTGGAGGTGGCATAAAACCTACATGAGAGAAAAAAGACCAAAATAAAATAGCACAAAGAAAATTACTTGTTTAAATCAAAGGGTTCAAAATTTATAAATGAACTTCCACATTTTCTATTGTTTTACCATGGGGTAAAACAGCTGCTGCCCAGCTGGTGTGGAACCTGAAGGCTAAGTCATTCAGCTTCAATCTGAGGAATGGGGATGTTGTGGAATCTTACTTTAACTTTATAAAGGTGCGCTCTATTTGTTTATGTTGTATTTGTTTAATGATGCAAAGATGTGTTGCTCTGCCTGCCTATGGCACCTGATTGGTCTAATAAAAAACTGAACAGCCAATAGCTAGACAGTAGCTGGTGGGTAGAGAGAATAAGAGGAGGAAATCTAGGCTCCAGGGAGAAGAGACCTAGGAACAAAGAGAGGCCACCAGTCAGCCAGACAGGGAAGAAACAGGAAAAGTAGGACATACAGAAGGAAAAGTAAAAAGCCCCAAGGCAAAATGTAGATGAAGAGAAACAGGTTAAATTAAATTAAAAGAGCTGGTGGGACAGGCATGCATAACTAAAGTCTCTGTGTCTTTATTTGGGAGCTGGCTGTTGGCACAAAAGCAAGCCTTCTACACAGGGACCTCAGTGCTACACTGTAACAGCAAAACCTCCCAGCCTTAAAATGGTCTATATCATTATGCTGATGGATCTGTGCAATATTCTCCACTTCAAATGACTTCTATATATACTGTACTTGATTCCTATACGCCAGATAAAGCAGTGATCCTGATCATAATGTTCTATTTGTGAAATGCTCTGCACTGCAGATCAGTGTCATAAGCTACAGAACCAACCTATTTATTTTGGAATGCCAACCACAGGAAGAGTGCTAATCCTATCTCAAGCCACCAGTTACAACAAATAAAATAACACTACATATCTGTCAGCCATTTTATTTCTTTGACACATTAAGCTCTTTACCACTAGGTTAAAATACTTTGTTAACTTTAGATGAAATGATGTTTTATGTTCTTGAATAAATCTTAAAATAGGACATTTTTATGATCCTACAGACCACATGACCAAATTATAAATCTGCTTCTTTACAGTTTTTAAAGTAGAGTCACTATTAAATTACAAAACAGTGAGTAAAAATAAATCAGCTGAGAGATATGCGATGAAGGATCCAAAGTCTAAGCTCGTTCTGCTGTGTGCTGAAGTCTGAGCTCCATTACTCTATGGCACTAAGACCCCAAAAGAACATCAACAATATTCTAAATAGATTTAATTGGTACGATAGAAACTCCTTACCAGGAGGTGGTTGTGAAGGGTTAAAACTTGCTCGCAGAAAAGGAGGTGGAGGGATTGGGCTGAATCCAGGAGGAGGGACCGGCATTGACACAGGAAACGCTGGTGGAACTAAACTAACTGCAGGAACTGCTGGAGCTACCGGAATCTTTTGTGGATAGAAAAACCGTCTGTTAGCCAGTTTATCCACCTCAAGTGATTACTACATTTTGACATACTAAAGGCAAGTCAGATACGGAAGATGAACAGTCATTGAGAAGCCAGCTAGTACTAACCTGCAGCATGGCCACTGCTGGAGGGAAAACTTCTGCCTGTGTTGTGACCACTGTCTCCTTTTCAGCTGGAGTTGGACTCTGTGTAGTCTGGACCGTCTCTTTAACAGGTTCTGAGGTTTTCACAGTTTCCCATTCTAAACAAAATATTTGAAATTGGTTTCTTTAAATGCAGCTTTTCAGTCTTTTTTCCATTTACATTACCATCTTAATCCCGGACAGATCTATCTTGTCAAATCAAAAAACACAGGAGATAAAAATGATGACACCGAGCTGTAAAAGATATACCTTACAGGTTGCCTGATTCTAAAAAACCAGTTTTGCTTTGTATATTATCAAATACAACTAATGAAGTATTAACTCAATACAGAGAAACCTTCCAAAGAAGACAAGACGAGAAGAAAAGAATTAGCTGAGCATGCCTGAAGCTGAGCACTTATGAGATAAGGGCACTAAACAGGAGCTGAAGACCAGCCTGGGCAACATGAAATCAATCATAGTCCTCTGTCTTTCTCAGAGCCAAGTGCAAACAGTCAGCTTTTGCTTCCCTGTGTATCTTCCTTCATCATTAAGCTCTGGGTGCTGCTTTCCCAAAGTGAATACATGTCTCACATCTCCAGGTATGCTCTACCCACACAGACCTGCATCCACTCATAATGTAAGGCTCCCATGGCTCTGGTCTCTCTCTTCCTCTCCCTCTCCCTATGAGACAGGTTCTCACCATACAGCCTGACCTGGAACTTGGTATGTGGACCAGAGTAGCCTCAAAATCACCAGTCTCCTAGAAATAGGATTGAAGGCATGTATTCCACTGGGCCTGGTTTGTGTTTTTATACCAAAACAGAAATCCTACATATAGCTTTATTTGCTTATTATTTATTTCTTTTGAGTAGAACATCTGTCCATGGCCCCTTCGACCCAGTCCACAGTAGAGACTCTTACCAACCAGGGGTCTCTTTGTTCTAAATATATACTTGCTATTATAAATAAATAAAATTTGGGGTGGGGTCCCCTTAAAAACATGTATATAAGAAAGCACGAGTATGGTCCCACAGAGCTCCTTTTTCAGAACAGGGCAATGGTAGGATCCAGCGCAGACTATAGGCCATGGGAGCTTCTGCCATACAAGTCAAAGGTGATTCCTGCTTTCTGTTTCCTACTGCAAAGTCAGTTCCTGAAGAATTAACTTGTCGCACAGCAGACAACTGAAAGGAAAACTGTCATAGAAAACGGGCCTAGGACACAGGAAGCAAACAATAAGCTGTGTTGATCTAGGTGGCCCTGGGGTTCAAGGTCAAAGACCTTGCACATGCTAAGAACATGTACCCAAGCAGAAGGCAACAGCAACAAGAAAATGTCTGCGGATGTTCATAAGCATGAAAACCACCCTGAAGGCAGGCTAGTTTGGATAAGAGAGCTAAGATGGGAAGAAACAAAGAACATACTTTATCAATCCCAAATATCAATTAGAATATTTCCTTCTGGTTCTAGCTGATTGTGAATTTACAACTATGAATTTTTAAAAACAAATAACCGCCACCATCCCCCAATACAGCAATTTTTTAAAAAAGAGTGGGCATATGATTATGATCATTTGGTTATGGGTGATGTAGGAAGTGTTTCAGAAGATAGCAGGCTCAAGGAGTTGAGCCTGCGTGGGAGTCTTCTACTCAAAATGAACTCTATCTAAAATCTTCCAGAATTTCTCTAACAAGTTTCTCAGATCCTCAGTTCCAACTTAAAACTCAGAAATTTAAAAAAAAAAAAAAAAAAAAAAAAAAAAAAGCCTCCATGGTACACAGCTCTCTTAAATATAATAAAAATGGTAATAATAAAAGAAGATGCTATATTACAGGCTTCCCGTCAGCACCTTTCTAGACTGTTCCTTGACACCTACTGAAACAAAAACACTGAATGAAGAAGCAGCATCAGAAACGGTGGCATCATCTCTTCCTTTTGGAGCTGAATCCAGGGAATAAGCAGAGTTTACTCATTTATATTACAAACTTCTAACGTATACTTTGAATATAAAAGTAGTGGTATTCTCACCAGCATTTACAGTTTCCTGATCTATCATGCCTCCTTCTGCAAAGCCATCCAAGTCATCCACCTTAACTTTTTCCCAGGGTATATATGTGACTCCAAGGTCAACATCCCAGAACTGTTTGTATTCTGTCTTCACCCCTTTGTTCAAAGCCCAGGCAATCTATTGGAAATGGGGAGAGGAAAAGGAAAAACACAGATTTACTATAATAAAGTTCAAAACCATATTTAAGCAAACAGCAACAAAACTCATTTTTCAAGTACTTGTTTTAAACTTCTATTGAAGATCATATCTGCAATACTCTAAACTCATTTGTGGGTAGATAAAATGAGGAGCAATAATGTAAGGAAAAAGTATTGGGAGAAAAAAATGAAAGAGAAATGTGTAACTATGAAAAGGCTCTAACCAAAATGGGGTGTGAACTTAAGAACCAAACTCAAATTTTGACTATTAAGTTAGTGTACATATTCCTAAGTATATTAATACTTATCATAAGCCTGCTGGAAACATTTAAGGTAAACTGAGTAAAAGCTCAGTGTAAGAATATATAAGAGAAATGGGTGAAAAGCACTAGGACATTCTAGCAGTCCAAACAAAAAAGATCAGTGTTCCTATGAAAACCTTAAGACTGAGACAGAACAGATGCCAGAATGGTAGTCTCCATCCTACTATAAACTCATCCACAAAAACTCACCTTGATAACCTTGGAACCAATTTTATAGGATCCTGAACTCAGTTTCTGAAGAGCCCGAAATGAATCTTGTCGATGAACCATACAGACATATGCACAGCCCCTGGGTGGAATCATCTATGAGGGAAAAATCCTTTCTTAACAGAGCAGAAGGAATTCATTCTGACATTTGCTTCTAGTGAAACAGAACATGATGACAACTAAATCTACAATTCAGTTTTAGTAAATGACCAAATTAATTTTCTTTCTACCTCCAGTTCTGTTTATTGATAGAACATGGGTAAATTAATCAATTTTAATAAGCCCCATACTCAGGCCTTCATTAGTCTTCTGTTTAAACCATGATAAAGGTAAAATCTTGAACACGTTATGAGTTCCTTGATCACAGAATACAGAACTTATTAGAACAAAGAAATAGCTGCATTTTGAAGAGACAGTAAAATAGAGGGAGGAAGAGAGGAAGGAGGATCTTGCTGACAAATGCTTAATGCTTTTATGAATTAAGTGATACCCTGCTAGAACACCCTATGAATGTTTTGTAAATATTTTATTAAAAGGGGGGTATAAACAGCTTAAAGCAAACACAGAAAAATGAACAAAATAAACAAATCTTGTCAGGATGTGTATTACCAAAGTCAGATACTATCGGGCTAAATTGGGAAGTCTAAGAATGGAGACCAGCCACTTTAAAACACTGTCTTAGTATTTAAGAGACACGTACATTAATAGATTCAATTTGTCCAAACTCCTCAAAAAGGTTGGTTAAGTCTTGCTGTGTAGCCTTCTTATCCACTTGGCCAACCCAGAGAGTAGTGCTGCATACTGTTAAGACAAAGAAGCAGAGGGCTGAAATCAAAAGACATAGCTGCCTCAAGCACTAATAACAATAGATCAAACAAAAGGTGACGCATATTGAACTTCTAACAGCTACAAACAGGTAAGTATTGTTTTAAATTGACCCACAGGCTCAGCAGTTAAGAACAGTGGCTGCTCTTCCAGAAGACCCAAGTTTGATTCCAGCACCCACATGGTGGCTAACAACCATCTGTAACTCCAGTCTATGGGGATCGACACGTTCTTCTAGCCTCTGCAGGCACTATGCACACATGCGGTGCATAGAAATACATGCAGGTAAAACTCCCATACACAGAAGAAGAAAAAAAGTCAGGCAGTAGTGGCATATACCTGTAATCCAAGCACTCAGGAGACAGAGGCAGGTGGATCTCTGAGTTCAAGGCCAGCCTGGTCTACAAAGTGGGTTCCAGGAAAGACGAGGAATACTCAGAAACTCTGTCTCAAAAAAACCAAACCAAACCAAACACCTGACTGACACTTAGTGTTCATTTATATTTCATGGAGACAACTTCCTGCACGTACCTACTTGAAGCTGAACACCTGTGGATACCACTGTCCAATCACCAGAGAAAAATGCTATGTCAGACTGGGAAAGAAGCTTTAAAATTCCCTAGAATTTGAAACTTTTTCTTACCTGTGGACCTTCTTAATATCTGTGTGTCAAAATGGCTCAGTGGATGTTTTTCCCTAACCAACAGATAAGTCTAAACCTGTATGAGCTACTCATCCTTAATAGTGTTTGCAAAAAGATACAAAAAGGAAAAGAATAAAGCAGGACTCTTTAACTTGCTATTAAAGACTTGAAGATGGATTGATCAGCACTTCCTTCTGTGTGTGCACATTCATGTATGCTGAGGCTAGATGAGCATAGACACACATGGACGGACCTGAATTTTGGTCCTCCTAATGAACAACAGGTGCTCTTAACCTCCAGCCTAAAAGCTACTGTTTAATGCACAAAAGTTAAAGAGGAAACACTCTGGATTGTTAATGCTTTCTGAATACCTTGTTTGACAGACAGTGTTAATGTACTCCATGTAGATGTTTGCCCATGTCGTTTTCCAGCATTGTAGTAGTGACAGAAGAGGTCTAGAAGCAGGCTTTTCTAGGGTTAACTTAACCTCATACTATAGTGTGATTGTTGACCAGATACATCACTAACAGGAAACCCTACTCAGGCTGGTCAGAACTCAAACATCATTCGGACACACTAAACTTCAAGAACCATCTAGCTAACACAGACCTTGATAGCGGCGGCCCTTTTCAGTAAGTTTGTTCTGTTTCACAGTCTCAACTCATGTTTCATCAACAAATCTTCAACTTTTTAACATTTTAAATTAAAATGATGAATTAAAAATGTTAAAGAGTTGGGACCAGAAACCAGTGAGATGGCTCAGCAGATAAACTCTCTAAATTTTCTTTGCCAAACCTGAGTCTGACCAAAGAAGCCTACATGGTGCAGAGGGAGAACTGACTAAGTTGTTGTAGACTACATCTGTACATTGTGGCATATGGAAGCATACACAAACATACACATACAGAGCGAGAGCAAGAGAAACAAAGGCATTTTTAAAAAGGGATCTTTAATTAAGAGACTACAGAGTCTACTTTTTACCAGTGTGCTATAATTTAAATAGAATGTTTCCCAAAGTCTCAAATGTCATAGGCTTAGTCTTTACCCCACAGCATCATTGAAAAAGGGTGAAATGTTGGAGATGAGCCTCAAGGAGGGGCCTGCCCTTTAGGGGGCTTACTGATCTGCCTTCTAGCAACAATGAACAGTCAAAAGAAACAAAGTCCAGCAATCTTAAACTGCAAATACAAGAAGAAGTAAACTTTTCTCCTCACTGGTGTCACAGTGACAGAAGCTGCTCCACTACCATGTAGTGCAATGCTGTACAAAATACTTGAGGTAAGTCCCTGTGATCTGGAGGTAAACAGTTTGGGGGCTTTATCACCTTACAATGATACTTCCTGCCTCATTACCCCATTCTGGACTCCAACTGCTTTACTCTGTGTGCTAGTTTTCTAATTGTCCAATGCTGTTCTACATTTTTTTCCTATAAAAAGGTCACAATTCTTCAAAATCCCAGAGAGGGGACACTTGGTTCTTGTGATATTAGTTTGTTGATGTTTCATACCATCAACTGTCCCAGAAGCTCTGTATTCTAAGTCTATGTCAAGGACCAGCAGTGGAGAACTAAACCACACTATTTCAAATGTGTTCAAAGAAAGCTATTAGATAAAACTGGTTCTGCTTCAAGAGGAGAGTTTTGAGGTACAGTAAACAGTGAAAGACACAGTCACCACGGCATTTTCTTATGTGCTTGTTGAGTTTTCCATCTTAAAATGTCTAACTAGTAATAAATAAAACAGCACCAAGCAGTGGTGGCGCTTGACTTTGGTCCCAGCACTCGGGAGGCAGAGGCAGGTAGACTTCTGTGAGCTTCGAGGACAGCCTAATGAGTTTCAGCAGGGCTACACAGAGAAACCCTGTCTTGAAAAACCAAAACAAGCAAAAATATACACCTATACCCCCACCTACACAACAGCAATAGAAAATAAATCCCATTGTATTTCAGCCACAAAAAGAAAATAAAATTATGATACTTATGAAACACCCGTGGAACCAAGCCAAAACAAAAAGAATGCTGTGTTCTAGGTAGAAACTGATAAAGCTGATGTCACAGAAGTAGAGAACATAAGAGAGGAGCAGAAGGCTAGGTATTTGATGCACAGTCAGGCATAAAACAGCTCTGGCAAGAGGAACCTAGCCTGCAATGCATACACAAATATATGTAAACAGTGTCTACAACTTCAGAAAAGAGCTCAAGAGCTCAATCATGGGTGAGAACTCGAGTATGAAAGAAAATTTAAAAGCTGTTTATTTTTTTCAACTCCATTACAGTGTTTCTTACATGGTTGCTAAGCACATGCAAGCAAGTTTCTATGACTATTGCAGCAGGAAGAACCCTTTACACACCTAAAGGAACCCAGCACCTGCTATTTCTGAGGCAGCAACTGTGGAGGCTGGGCTTGCTTCCTAATGCCACTAACATTTCAACAAAAGAACTAGCCACCACTTCTAGCTCTTGGGCGAAATGACAGCTTACTCTATCATGTGCTTTCTCACTCACCTATAGTCTGTCAGTTCTTCCTGAAAATGATAATGAATTAACCCCAGGGCAGAACCTGGCAAGAACAGAGCTCATTAACGTGATCCTTATCCTAGCCAGCTCCTGAAATAAACCCTGCCATGACCAAATCTGTTAAGTGAAAAAAATAAATTAACAGGTTGTACTACAACCATTTTTATCCTGGTACAAAACCACAAGTTTATAATTTATTTTAACAATTACACTGAGGTTGGGATAGGGGCTTAGCTCGGCTACACACGAACACGAACTCCTGAAGCAGATACAAAACCCTGGATTAAACCTACAAACAAACATTCACACACACACAAATATACAAATAATTACATAAAAATCCAGCAAAGTATATATTTGTGTCCTAATTACTACTACAGATTTGAATACTCACAATTGTTAGGCACTACTGAACTGCATTGTACAGATATCAACCTGGTATGTTTTGTGTACCCTTGGTCAAACCATACTTAACAGCTTACATTCTTGATGATCCTGCATATCCTGCATGTGGTAATGTTTTTGTTTTTCCACAAAAGCTTGAGTCAAATCCATATAGTTACTAACAAGGTCCTTCCTTTAAGTTTCTTACTCTGAAAATAAAATTGGGTAAGCGATTTTTATAGCAAAAAGCTAGTTCATTTATTTGTTCTGAAGAAAGGAGTAATCTTCATCAAATGTAGAGGCCTGAGACCAACTACTGTGGAACAATCTTTGTACACTGTACATAGGTATTACTCTCACTGGTTAATAAAGAGCTGATTGGCTTATAGCTGGGCAAGAAGATATTGGGCAGTTAAGCCAGATTAGAATTCTGGGAAAAAGAAGGATGTAGTCAGATGAGTCAAGAGCCAGACACAAAGGAAGCAGGTTGTATACAAAATAAGGTAAGAAGCTATGAGCCACATGGTAAATCTTAAATAAGAAATACGGGTTAATTTAAGTTGAAAGAGCTAGTTAGTAAAAATATGTGCTAATGGCCAAATATTTGTGGTTAATATTGAGTCTTCGAGTCAGCTACCTAGGAAATGGCAAGCAGGAAAGAAAAGTCCACCAACAACCAACCTTAGATGTGCTCCCTCAAGAGCCTCTGTTGTTTCTGAAGCACAGTTTGCTGGCCTAGAGCTCACAGAGTAGGCTAGGCTGGACAGTATAGCATGTACCTGTGCCCACCTTCCAAGCATGAGGGCTACGTAGCTTTCCAGGCTTTTCCTGTGAGTGCTGAAGATCAAAACCAGGTCCCTGGGCTTCTGCAGCATGCACTCTGCTGACCTAACTCGCATTCTCTAGTTTCCAACACTGACTAAGGAAGTGTGATATGGTATGTCACTCACCACTTAAGGTTTTTGACCTGACAGGAGGCAATCCCTTTTTTTGGCGTTCTTTCTCCCTTTCTCTAGCTCTTCTTTCACTGGAATACGACCGTGATGATTTTCTCTTTCTTTCTCTTGAGCGAGAGCGGGATCGCTTCCTGTGTTTTCGCTTTCGAGACCCAGATCGTGACCTGGACCGTCGTTTTCTTGGTGATCTACAAAAGAAATAGTTATTTTACTTCTAATGACAATATTATCTTTCCTTCAATCAAACCTTTCAATTTAAAGTGAATGAGAAAAGGCAGAATTTGCCATATTTAAACTGTCATATAGTATAACCAACTATTAAACATGTGTTCCAATGTAGTTTTGTGCTAAAAATGGACACATTACTAGTAAATGTTAGAATGATTCTAAATCTGAAACTTTACTCACCAAAAAATAGGAAAAGTACAATTCAATAAAGAACATTTTTTCTTAGTGTCTTTCAATTCATTTTCACACAGAATAGGAATTTAAAAACAAACAAAAACAAAGAAAATACAGACTACATAGGTGACCCAATTGTTAAATTTTTTTTAAAAATGAGGAAGCATAATACTTCCAACACAGTGTTATGATACGGTATGATCCTATTGATACTTTACAGTTTCTAAAATGTTACAGATCTTGACTTTACAATTCAAGCTGATGCTGTCACTTATTTATTGTACATGTTTCCAAACATGTTCCTATGTACAAGGTGGAATGCAAGAATACCAAAGAATTGTGACATGGTTTTGATTACAGGGTGTGTAATCATCCTGTACTACTGGCTTATAAGTATACTTAACATTCATAAAAACCTGTCTTATGCCTTCCTGGAGAAAAATTTTTGGTATTGCTATATAATAATTTGAACACAAAAGTATTTCTTTATGCTGTTTAGAGCATATCATGCTAGCATAAACTAAAATCAACTTCAATCCTAAATCACATCATAACAGCTGTTACATTAAGTGCTCAAACAGCAGGCATATAACAAAGGTTATCTCCAGGTTTTAATTTTCAATTACTTTTAAAAAGTACTTTTTAAAGTGTTTTAAAAATCACTTTATGTTTCTCTTAATCTTAATGTAAAAAGAAAAAGCAAACAATACTGTTAAATATTATACAACCTTGATCGAGATCGTGAATGAGTTCTAGATCTTGAGCGAACAGCTACTTTCTTAGTTTCTGGTTCAAAGATCTCTTCTTCAACAACATCTTGTCCTTCATCAATATCCATATCCTTGGAAAGCAAAGTTAAAGGCATAAAAAAAAAAAGGCCCAATTAACATTTTGCGTACAAGTAAGTTCTGCCTAAAAAATATTAGCAATGCAGCAATACCTCACAGGTAACACTCTGTGAAACACCCACAAAACACAAACTATATTCAGGATACAGTATAATCACAAAGAACCTCACATGGTCAAATGGTTTTTGGACAGTTATGACTCAGAAATGCACTGACTTTTACCTGTTGCTGAATGTCTATAGAATCATCTAAATTTGCTTCAGGTTCCAGAAAATGCTGCTGGCTACTTCCTTGTGAGGGTGAAGCTGAGTGCTCTGACCCAAATGTTCCCTCTTGGCTGTCTTGAGGAGTTACCTATTGAGAACAAACAAATGGTCTGAGACAACATTACAAATGAGAACCTGAATACAGCAAACATCACAAGAGGAGGCATATTCACAGCAAGCCATTCTCAGAGTTATTCACCTAAAGTATTATGTATAAATTTAAGTCTACTTTTAAAATGGATAGTCTCATAAGGAGGACAATATATGTATTTGTATAAAATAGTAAGATGAAGTATGTCTTTAAGAATATTTTTTAAGTGTCATAAATATAAACTATTGAGGAGTAATATAGAGATAATACTTCATAGCACTTAATGGTACTAAATTAAATGAATTTAGTACCACGATTAATTAGTACCAACAAAATACTATGAAGGTCCAATTAATCCTTATATTCCTTATATTCAAAACTTAAGTCACATATTATATGCCTAAACACAAAATAATATTCAAAAGTTACTACCAAAAGTAGTGATTCAACAAAACTATTTCCAACTAGAATCTTCCCCAACTATTTTCTCTAAGAATAAACAGAGGAAACACAGTGTGATATGTAATATTTAGTTTTAGTACAAGTTGGCAAATAAAGACAAACTTAAGGGAACAGTGAATGCCTCCCCACAGTTCTAAGGAGCACAATAACAATGTCTAGGGATGCTGCTAACTTGATGTTATTGAGCATGCACCTCAGTAACAATGTAAATACTGACTTAACTGAAACATGAAGAAACTCATTATGGAGGAAAGCAATCTTGTAGAAAATCTTTTTAGAACATAATCTAAAAGGAGTAAGTTCCCAGAGGTACACAGGCTAAAAACATAATGAAGAATAACTTCACACCAAAGTTTGAAACAACTCCCAAAATGACAAAGCAGTCCACACACCTTAGATATACAAAAGCAAATGAAGGTAAAGGTAATGAACAACATGAATTCACAAAGAACAGCAACAAATGTGCCTCAGACTAGTCCAGCAGGAAATAAGCAGCTCTAGTTTTGATTCACCGGGCAAAGTGGCACAGGCCTTTAAACCCAACACTTGGGAGGCAGAGGCAGGCAGATCTTTGTGAGTTCAAGGCCAGCCTGATCTACATAGTGAGTTCCAGGACAGCTGGGGGCTATATATAACGTTGTATGAGGTTTCTGGCCCAGACTTTCCAGGTTAGCCTCCTGGTGGCCTAGGCTTTCAGACCCACAGTCCCATAGTCCCACTGAAACACACAGGTGCTTGTATTAATTTTACGCTGATTGACCTGGGGCCCAGATATATAACTTGCTAGTTCTTGTTCTTAAACTAACCCATATTCTTATCTTGTTCAACCATGAGGCTTGGTACCTTTTCTCAGAGCAGCATTTCAACTTTGTTCCTCTACATCTGCTGGCATCTCATCGTGGTGTCTCCATGTTTCTCAGTGGCATTTCTGCCTATTTTTCCTGTTCCCAGAGTTTTCTTAGTATGGTAGCCCTGCCCACACTTTCTGTCTGCCTTTGGCCAATCAGCGTTTTTATTAAACTAGTAGGCAGGCCAATTATTTACAATGTGACATAATCTCCCTACAATATGAGATCATCTCTCAAAAAAAAAAAAAAAAGAAAGTCTATGCAATTAAACAGGCAAGAACAGGAAGCTGACTCTTGGTGAGGATAAGCTTCACCTGGCCCCTAGGACAGGGCCTAAGAAGCTCTGTACCTGGAAGTCATTAGGACTGAGAGGATCACAGGGCACTTTGGTTCTGCTTCAGTTGCACTGTACTTCAAGTCTCTACAGGATGCCTTTCTACTGAAACACCTTAAAGGAAGAGTGCCAAGCATATCCAGTAACAGGGTAAATGGGTCTGAGGAATCCAGGATTGATTAGCCTTAGGAATTACACTTTAGTGTGTATATTTTTCTAAATACACATATTTAAAATAAACTAACGGTTCAGAGAATGGTTTATTTCAAGTTCAGAATATAAGGATTGGCAAGGTGGTTCAATGGATAAAGGCACCTGCCATCAAGCTTTAGAACCTAGATTGAATTCCTGAAGCTCAAATAGTAGAGCAAGAGAACCAACTCCAGCAAGCTTTCATCTGACCTCATATATGTGCCACCCCAAAAATAAATTAATGAAAAAAAATTAATCAAGCCAGATGGTAGTGACACAGGCCTTTAAATCCATCATTTGAGAGGCAGAGGCAGGCATATCTTTGTGAGTTGAAGGAAAGTCTCTTAAACAGAGTGAGTTACAGGACAGCAGGTAAAGATAGAACAAGCCTGGTGGTGGTGGCGGCGGCAGCAGCAGCAGAAGCTGCCATGTGGTGGCAGACATTAGTCCATGCTATGCTTTTTACAACAGTGGACTTGCAGTGGCAACAACTAGTTCTCCTCCATTTCATTCTCAATGCAAAATACCAATGTGTAACATACAGTTGTAATCGAAAGTCTCTTTGGCTATTACAATAAAACAATTAAAATGCAAGGTTTGAATTTCTAGTGTATAAGGTACATTAAACCAACTGGCATAATAATCTGCTTACAAGAAAATTTAGAATATGTTGCTCTTATGAGTGGTACATTTTACAACTAGAAGAAAAGATGGCATCATAAAATTCAAGGCAGAGTTTTAAATAACAATTGTTAAGTCCTTTAGTATCTGAAAAACAGGCAGTTTTTGTTTCTTAAATAAAAGTCAGAACAGACCAGTGTCTCCTAAATCACAACAGAACCAAAAAGGCAAGAAATAATTATAGCCTTTTTCTTTTCCGTAACATTACAGTAATGGGTGTTTTGCCTGTATGTTTGTGTGGTACATGCATGCAGTAGTACCCAAGGAGGTCAGAAAAGGACACTGGATCTTCTGGAAGTAGAGTTGCAAATTGTTGGCAGCATTCATGTGGAAGCTGGGAATCTTATCTGGGTCCTCTGGAAGAGTAACCAGTGCTCTTAATCACTGAGCCATCTCTCAGTGTAATCTTCCAGAATTCATCAATGCTCTAGCTGAAATGCCTGCGTAGTACAGGAACAACAGACTCTTGGCCACACATCAGAAAGGTTGTCACTTTTTCCTAAATTCTACAGTCTCTATTTATCCTTCTTAGTGCTAGGTACTTAAGATATTTAATTTTCTGTTCATGGAAAAGAAAACTCACATGTACACACTCTACAATAATCAAAGCAGAAGGGAAATGCAAATAAATAGCATGTTCTAGCCTCTGATGGTGATGGTCAAGTAAAGAAAAAACAGCCTCACTGTACTGTCAATGAAAAGGACAGCAGTGAGAAGGAGAGGAATAAAGAAAACAGCTTAGTCACACTCAACCAACAATAGCGGGTCCCGATTTTGGAACGAAAACCTACAATGTTCCACTTTCTTAAAAGACTACCAACATTTGAATTTAGTTGGCACAAATAAGATTTAAGCTATATATATAAAACTTTTCAAGTTATATAAAAATTAATGACGTTCTCTCAATCCCTTTAGTCTTAGGAAGCCCACTTGATCCAAAAGGCAAGTGACACATTTTTCCCTAGGCTTCATCTGATATAAATATTTCTCTTCAACTACATATTCAGGTAAATCAACAACAAAACAAAACCTAAAAAGGCAGTTAACATTAGCTGCCACAGTATTCTTTTAAGACTGGCACCTAACAATCATGTGCCATTGCTTTTACTTATCAGCTACACGGGTATTCTCTCCATTTTTCTGTAGAAATGACAGGAAAGGATATCAAGACTTCACTGAACTCCATGCTACACCAACTATATTTACTCAATTCACAAATCTAATAGCTCCACCAAAATCAATATCCCAAATTTATTTTACTTTACAAATAGTAATTGATGCTCTTTGCATTACATTCTGGGCTTTCTGCTACCGCTGTTTTTGAGATACGGTCTGTCTATGCAGCCCTGATGTCCAGGAACCAAAAGATTGCCTGCCTCTGCCTCCGAAGTGCTAGAATTAAAGACATGTGCCACCGTGCCCCAGCTCTATTACTTTCTGAAACAACGTAAATGGCACTAGTTGGGACAGCCCATAGTACTTCATCATCAGTAGCCTGAATCTTTTAAAGTAATATTTCATCAGGAAGAATAGCTCTGGTAACATCTTTTGACCATCCTAACAATCAGCAAAATCATAAAACTCAACTTAAGACAACAAAAATCATTCCATTATGATAAGGGTTCTAATCCTTTCTAATTTTGATCAATTTTTTTTTCTTAGAAACATACTCCAGTTTTTCAAATATTCTTTAAACCTTTAAAGTGTCTTCCTTCTTATTCCTGGGGCCTGGCACTTACTGCACACTGCAGCTGTGGCTGATCTGCCAGGAGCAGGGCAGCACTATCTTAGTTTGGGGTAGTTGTGTGAATCTAATGTTAGCAACTTAATTTTCCTGAAGATCTAATTCTATCTTTTTCTGTTAATGATTTGATGCCAAGCATAGTAGCACATGCCTTTAATCCTAGCACTTGGAAACCAAAGGCAGATGGATCTCTGGTAGTTCAAGGCCAGCCTAGTGTATGCTGTGAATTCCATGACAGCCAAAGCAATGTCCTGCCTTGGAACCTCCCCAACCCCCAATTATTTATGCATTTACATGTTTGTGCATGCACATGTATCCTGGCATCTGGTCTCCAGAAGCTGGAGTGACAGGGAGTTGTGAGCCATCCAAAAATGAGTGCTGGGAACCCATCTCCAGTCCTCTTTCAAGGAGTAGTGAAGTGTTCTTAAACAGAGTTATCATTCAATACATCTTGGATCACAGGACTTACTATTTAGCATCCTGCTCATTAATTCTTCCAGTTTCACACTCACTATCCACCAGCACACACCAGCAAATGATTGCTTGTCTGTTTACTTTGTGATATCTTTTATCATTAGATAAAGCTAGACATTGGGCCTTAACAGCTTTTCTTTCAAAGGAATCTGATTACTGTAGCTACATGAGCACCTTTCCATGTCAAGAGTACTGGCCCGACTTTGCTGCTTCTGCTAAACCTTCTGAAATAAGACTGTTGTAAAGCAGTTCAGTGAGTTCTACTTATGCCTGCTGTTTGGAGAAAGCACCATCTCTTGTCTATTATCTGCGTAGTTCTGCACTGTATGGCTGACTGACACAAACTTCCTATTGTTATTATCTTGTATTCTTCAGTAAATTTAACTTTAGCAAAAAATATGCCTCTTACTTAGACCAATTCAATCAGAATTAGTTTATCGGATCAGTCCCAGTTCATGAGTTCCAGCAAGAATCCCTGGAATCTTCTACTTCATCCTGTCTGCATATAAAATTGTTCTAAACATACAAAGAGTCCTCTTCCCTGTTCCCAAAATCCTGCATTTTTAATTCCATTAAAGAGACTATAGAATTACTTTTGCTGTAGGTTTATACAGATGTTTGTACTTCTTTAAAAAAAAAAAAAAAACATCAAATGAGGTCAGAACCACTTTATTGCCCATCTTTGTGTATGTTACTTGCCTAAAAATGTAGTCACACATAAAATACCTTTGAGGTTGTTTTAAATTCATCCCTAATACCATTTTTAATGATTAGAGCACAGTATGGAATAGATGTCTACAAATGTTTCTCATGTAAGTCACAAGTATGTTTTTAAGACTGAATCTTACTCTATAACATGATTTATCACTTGTACAGTGAAATTTTTCTCCCCGATTTTAGCATCTCTCAAAATGACATGAGGATGTTGCATATTAGACTAAACTTCTTAGTTATGCACAAAATAAAAGTACAACTTAAAACTGATCAAATACCACCAGCTGTATACTTTGCATTAGATCTATTATATCTCTATCTTCAACTTCCTTTGCAGTAAAAGGGGAATTGTGGTACCTACTTCACCAAAATTTAGTATAATTATGCCTCTTCAATTTTTAAAAATTGAAGATACTAATCTCCTCTGGACATTACCATCATCAACTGTAATTACCTTCCCAGACAAGGAAGTGGAGCAGAAATGAGAAAACATGAAGCTCTAAGCACCTCCAAAATCCACATCTATCTTCTATTCTCCTTCCAATATTATGAAATCCATTCTATAACATGGACTCAGAGCACTGCCAGAAGACATTTTTAAAGACAGGAACAGCTACAAAGGTCTCAGAAAGGAAATACTTTAAAACAGACATAAAGTGGCTGGTAAAAATAGGACTAATAGTATGGCCCCAAGACCAAGAATGAAAAATATTCAAGCGTCCCCAGACACTTCTGCAGAGCACCGCTGACTCCAGCTGGCACAGACCTTCTGAGGCTGCTGCTCCAGAAGCTGCTGTCGCAGGTGCTCCAGGTTCTGCTGCTGCAGCTGCTCTGCGATCTGATGGAAAATGGAGTTGTTCACAGATTCGGAGACATGAGAACTAAAATGAGAAAGAGGGAAGTTGCATGTTAAAATGCATGACAGGTAACAAAAATATAACCAATACAATGTACCTTATTACAGTGTTTTCTTTTTAAAGTACTAATACCCAAATGGAATATTTTGGAACATTAGCACATTGGAAAAAATATATACTCAATAATGTTTCAACAAGCAAACATTTTAGACACTGTTACAGAACTTACATCACTGCCTCGTGCTGATACATGAGTGTGCTGTACATATAAATTTTTAGTGTCTTTTATTAGACTACTGTAAAAGAATCTCAAAACACTTGTAAAAAAGAGAAGAATATATGAACACTGTCAATAACTCATGTTTAACCATGAGATAGTGGAAAATGGTCTATCAACAAGACCTTTGTATGCCCATAAGTATGTTCCCTTTAGAAAGGCTTCTTATTACCAGGTATGTTAACAGAAACAGACAGTGTGTAGATGAAAGAGAAATAATGTAACTATACTCTGAAAAGGTCATACTGGAATAAAGGTGGAATTGAAAAAGAGATGGCATCCCAAAAGGGATAAGCAGAATGGTGACAGGTCTTAAAACTGGGGGTGGGAGACACATCACCTGGAGCAAATAAAGCTATGGGAAAGAATGATATCCATCTTCAAATAGTGGCAGTCTATGTCTTGAAAGACAATGGAGTCAATTTATCTCCTTTCTTCAAGACACGAAGTCTGAATTAGTATCTAGAAAATGGGGAAATTTGGTTCAACAGAACAGCATGTGACACTAAAGTCACACTGGCTCTTTCCTCAGAAGGTAGAAAAGCATTGACTCTACATCAGGACCATTAAGAAATTCTTACACTGCTTATTTAGCTCCTTCATCTACATGATCTGAAACAGCCCTTCCAACTTCCCTATTCAGGCTCTGAATCAAAAGGATGTATTTCTATTGTATGTATTCATATGCATTACCCCAGTATATTGAGAGTCTCAAAGGCTTTCATCAGTCACTTTCCCTCTCCCTCCTCTCACGCTCTCCTACTGCTCTTTACAATCCCCTCAGAAAACATAGGGCTCTATACAACTGTTTAAGAGGGTGGGCAGTCACCAATTTAAATAATAACACAAAATCGACATTTAAAAAAACTCATATAATTCCAATCCTTAGTTCTAACTAGTTTACTGCACTCCTCAGAAATTGCAAACTTGCAAGAAGTAGACATTAGCAGAAACATCAGTCTTCCTATTACAAATATTCTTAGAACTAAGTTATTTAAATACAACAGAGACATTAAAACAAAATCACAACTACACTTACCAATGATTATCAATATTCCTATAGGAAACTTTGATATATCCCAACTATTTGCAAAGATTTGAAAGGGTCCGAATAATCTATGGAGGTAATTAGACAGCAAGTCCATGGCCCACCATAATTTCGGTGCTTACAGCCTGAAACAACACCCCAACTTATGAAAAACTCACTCCAAGTATTAAAACTGTTCACATCCCACCCAGCATTTAGAACAAGAAAATACAAGTGTAAAGAAAAACATAATTCTTACAGTTGAGGAGTAGGAATATCCTTTTTGGATTCTTCACTATGCTCAGAATCTTCCCCAAAATCAAACCTATCCATCAACTTCTATAAAAGGAGAAAAAAAAAAAATTAAAAGTGCTTCCATGTGGATAGTACAAATGCTATTTATAATGTGATAGCCATTTTACATTATTTACATTATTCCATAGTGGCATTCCAAACAAGCTTTTAGAATGCTGACACATTCAGCAGTCCTCTTACACATATTCATCCGTGCAACTTCACCCACTCACTCATTCCCAAATGTAGTCTGAAAATAATATTGCCACAATTCTTTCAAGAGATATCATACTGTCTCATTATACTATTTTTCTATTTTCACTGTGCCTGATTTACTTATTAAGCATTATCACAAGTATGTGTAGACATTCATGCACAGTTTCAAGCTCCTCCAGCAGTGCAGGAATGATCTCCTGAGGACTTAAAGGACTACTTTATCATTATAGAGTGAAACCATTTTGACATAGTAAAAATACTCAAAGTTTTATTTTTTGAGACCAGATTTCTCTGTGTGGTCCTGGTTATCCTGGTACTTGCTGTAAAGACCAGGCTTACCTTCAATTCAGAGACCCATCTCCCTAAGTGCTGGAATTAAAGGTGTTTATCACTATGTCCAGCTCATATAACAACACTTACAGAAAACGAAAGATTATAAAACTATAATTTAAAAAAAAAAAAAAAAAAAAACTAGGGTCATAATCAATTGTTAACTAGTCCTAGCTTAAGAACTCCATGTTAAAATGTGGTCTAGCTACTAGGTCTAAAATTAAATCAACTGACCAAATGGTTCATTATCTAAGAAATAAAGTGATTACCCGAGAAATCAGTACTGATTTTACTATGAAAATAACAGTAGCAGAAATAACGCAAGCACACACATGCACACATATATGTGGTGGAATATAGTTGAAAATGAGTTGATTCATTTATGCTGTAGAACATCTGTTTAAGGATGCAAAGATGTGTTGCATTCTCTTATGTTGGATTTGTCTAACTCTGTGAAGCTATTTCTTTGTCTAAAACACTGATCTAATAAAGAGCTGAACAGCCATCTAATAGCTAGACAGGAGAAAGGATGGGCGGGGCTGGCAGGCAGAGAGAATAAATAATAGAAGAGGGGAGAACAAGAAATGAAGGAAAGAGGATGCCAGGACCCAACCGCCCATCCAGACATGGAATAAGAAGGAAAGAAAAGATATACAGAAGTAGAAAAAGGTAAAAGCCCAGAGGCAGAGGCAAAAGGTAGACAGGATAATTTAAGACAAGCTCGCTAGAAATAAGCCAAGCTAAGGCCAGGCATTAATAAATAAGAAGTCTCTGTGTAATTATTTGGAAGCTGGGTGGCAGCTCTCAAAGAGTAAAATAACAGAAAAGAAAAAAACCAACTACTCATAGACATTTGTATGTGCATATGTAAACACACAGACACAGACTTGCACCCCCACACACATACACCCACGTACACACACACAGACACACACACCACACACACACTACTTCCAAGATATACTCCTGACAACCAGGAAGAGGATATCACACAAAAAAGTTATTCACAAAACAGCTTCAATTTTTAAAACACTATTTTTTCACAGTTAAACCTATACTAAATATACAGTATTGTTAACTTATATAATTGTTTTCACTTGAGCTTTCACATACTGATTATTTTATCAGGCCAATTACACAACATAAACCACCAAAAGCAACACCTGGGAGGCGAAGGCAGGCAGATTGTGTTAACATGAGATACACAGAAAGGTCATATCAAAATTACACACAACAAAATTCTGTGCTAAAATATAATTTACAAAGTAAATTCTGAATGATATCACATAATGTTTGTCAGTTCACATAAACACACCCAGTATTTTATTTACTACCTTGTTGAACGAGACTCCCTGATCCAAGGGTGTAAGAGAATTGGCTGCTGCAGCTGCAGCTGTAAGCTGTGCTGTTAGTGCCTGTAACTGAACCACAAGACCAGCATCCAAGGCCTGCAAGATGGAAGGCTGGGGCTTCTGCTGTTGTATCTGTAAGGTTTGTATTAGCTGCTGAAGCTGGAAGGAAAAAAGAATATTATAATTTTTGGCTATTCAGTCTTTATGGGTAACCATTTTTTTTAACCAATAAATGTTATCATCCTACAGAGAAAGTGTTTGTAGTGTGTGGTACTTTAAATGAGAAATGCCCCAATAGATGCAGTATTTGCACATAGGCCCCCTGATGATGGTGTTGTCTGAATAGGTTATGAGCTTTTGGGGGACTAGGGGAGTACAGCCTGGCCAAAGAAGGAAACACAACACTGGAGACTGACTGGAGACAGGTTTTGAGAACTTAGGAGCTTTGCCACACTTCCAGTTCACATTCTTCGCTTGTGTTTACAGCTGAAGATACGATCTCTGGGCTGCCTGTGTGTCAAAAAGGATCAGCCACCTTTTTGCTCTTGATGCCTGAGGCCATGTTCCCTTACCACCCTGGATTTTCTCCCTCTAGACAGCCAAGCAAAATTAAACTATTCCCTAAGTTGCTTTTAGTCATTGTGTTTTAACACAGAAATGAAAAATATTAGAGAAGTTAGACAACCTGAGGACATAAAATTTAATATAGCATAACAGAGGCTGGAAGCTGGGACTGAAAAGTTAGCCACAATGAAAATCATCTGGGAAGTATCTCCTTGGGGTCAGCACAGAGAAGCTGTGGACAGCAGCGGCTGAAGCTGCACATCAGGTGTCAAGACAATCTGACAAATATTGTCTCCCATATGAAGAATGGTTGAAGGAGGCCCCACAAAAGTAGGGAAAAGGCATCACTATGGGAGCTAGAAAGATGGCTCAGCGATTATGAGCATTGCCTGCTCTTCTAGAAAACCCAAGTTCAATTTCTAGCATGTACATGGTAGTTCACAACTATCTAGTCCTGGAGATCTGATACCCCTTTTCTGGCCTCTCTGTACCAAAAATGTGGTACACAGATATTCAGAAAAAACTCCCTTACAAATAAAATAAAAATAAACAGAATGAAGACTGGCATTGTGTATCAGTCAGAATCCCTGAAGGAGCTAACTGGCAAAGGTGCAGTCTCAGTTGCAGTGGTGACCCCAGCATACTGGTGACACCAGGACTGTGGAAAGTCCACCAGAAACAGAAGCAAGTGTGAGGTAGAGCTGGCCTGAGCCTATGAGACAAGCTGTGTGCATGCTGTGAATGGCAGAGACAGAGAAATGGGACCTACTCTGGAGCCAGTCCAGCTATGAGTCAGATACTGAGCTTTTTTATACTGCTGGATATTAGTTTAGTTTGATTTTACTGTAATTGTGCCTTGGTCTTCCTTCTTGGATAAGAAAGTATGCAATGCATTCTGAAATTTATAGGAGTCCACAATGAAGAGACTAATGGGCCAGAGTAAAGAGAAACTGGTCTCAAAGTGCTAAAAATTTTAAAGACTGTGGAACTGTAAACCTGTATTATGACTTAATGTAGATAAGATCTGGTGAACCAGTAAAGGAAAAGTTATGGTTTAAAGTGGTGTTTTTTGTGTCAAAGTCAACAAGGGGTAGAAAGTCATAGGGTCAACATGACACAAACCTAATTGCATTTCACATGGGAAGAGGGAACTAATATAGAAGAACTACCTCAGTCAGATTGGCCTGTGGATATCCATGTCTTAGCATTTTCTTAACTACTAATTAAAGAACGACCCAGGTCACTGTAGACGGCCTAGGCAATAGGGCCTGGGATGTTTAAAGGTTGCTGGACGTGAGCCAGGAACCTCTATGGTCTCTACTAACTCCAGGTTGCTAACCTTAACTTCCCTCAATGATGGGTTCCCAATTGGAAGTGTAAGGCGAAAGAACCCTATCTTCCCACGTTGCTTCTGTCAGTGTTTACCACACAGGAAAGCAGGTGAATTGTGAGTAGCACCTAAGTCCTTGGAAAACCTGGGCTGCTTTTGGAGAGTCCTGAGTGTTACCCATCAAAGAGTCACACTGTAACAGAAGAACAAAGGACTCCTCACAGGCTGGATGCTTTCACTAAGCTTCTCATCCTCCTTCAATTAATTCCACAAGGACTAAGCCATGACCAGGACAACAACTTTTATATGAATCAGATTTTACTATCTAAGAACACATTTTCTGAAAACAAGAGAGAAACCTATTCAACAGAGAGAGCCTGAGACTTAACAGAATATGTCACAAACAGTGAGCAGAGCAAACTGTAATTGTAGCAATATTCCTGCTCTTCACCCATTTTAAGACAACAAAGTGGAGAGCTGAAAAAAAATGGCTCAGTGATAGCACCTGCCACACTTCCAGAGCTCAGATTTGGTTCCCAGCACCCATGTCAGGCAGGTTACAACCACCTGTAATCCCAGCTCAAGAGGATTCAATGCCCTATTCTGGCCTCCAGATATACACATAAATAAAATAAACTCTTAAAAAATACAACAAAACAAAATCACTTCAATCTCTTTGGTAAAGGTGCTTGCTTTCAAGTCTGATGACCTGCGTTACACAAACACCACATGGTAGGAGTGAATCAATCTGTGGAAGTTATTGCTGCCATACAACTTAGGCGCATGCACACAAAAACACATATAATAAAATTTTTATGATGTTGTAAGAAGTCCTTAGTGCACACCATCCAGGTTGAAGATGAAGCATTAACTCTTTAACAGTTCTACATATAGCTGAGTGAGGACAAAGCTGTTAACTAACGCTGTATAAGCAAAAAAGAACAGTTATAGTTGATAATGGTTATTTTACCACAGCCAGTAAAGAAGATTGGATTGTTAACAACAAAAAGAATAAGTGGCTGAGGTGGTAAATATCCATTTACCCTAATATAAACATTACAAATTTTATATATGCATTAAATATCATATTACTGCTTCATAAACACACACAATTACATTGTTAATAAAACAAAAACTACACTGTATAGCTTTTACAATTTATAACTGTCAATAAAAATTAGAAAGACGAAAATGAAAAAGCTACATTAACAGCTAGTATGAGAAGATATAAATACTACTCAAGATGGAAATAATCTCAGATCTATCTTAAAACAAACTGGAGTCAATATCAAAACAATCTAAGATAGTAGGAAAAAAAAACAAAACAAAACAGAAACATGACCTTACTACTAAGGTCAACAATGACACAGAAAACACATGCTGTCTAAAGCCACATGGGAAGAGGGGAAACAAGGCTGCCCTACCTACCGTTTACACAACTGAACCACTCCTCCCAACAGCACTGTTAAAATCATCACAGCAATACCCTCTAGAGTGACATCACATTCTATTGGTTCCTACTACAATGACAACAGGAAGCAGCCTGGTTTATCAGTAAGATAACTAGCTGGCACAAGCTAAGTGCTACCTTCAGTATTCTGATATAGAAAAAGAACTTACCACAGAGCAGAAGTTAATAACAAGATAATGTTCCCAATGAACCACTACAAGTTACAAGTGTAACTCACCAATTCCAAGTGTACTGTTCCCACAGTTGAAGAACAGCAGAAATTGAAGTTGGTATGCTATAGAACTACAAACTAGGAAGATGATACATTCTGAGCCCTCCTGATACAACAAAAGGACTGCTCACCTGCTGACCTTGAGGACTTTGTAAGATCTGAGCAACGGCTGCCAGTGTGTCTGTGTTTGTTATCTGAGATACCCATGGATCAGGTAAGCCTTGGACCACATTGGCTGGAGTAACAGGTGTCACAGGAGTTCCTTTTAAAAAGACATCACAGATACACACGGAGCCCAAAAGTAAATAAACAACACTTAAAAAGGTACAAAGATTCATGCAGTTAATATTTAAAATATAGTTGATAGTTTATTTTCACTGTATTGCCTCCATCTTGAAAAGCTTCTAAATAAAGCCTATAATATATGGCTGGGCACTTTTAGAAACAAAAAGGGCACTTCCCTCTATCCCGGGGGTCTGTCCATACTTGTCTTAAATCAACTGTGCCACCACTTTAATAAAGCTCTCATCAAAGGTTATGACAGAAATTCTTGGAGTTTTATGTTTTGTTTGTTTTAGTTTTCGAAGACAGGGTTTCTCTATGTAGCCTTGGTTATCCTGGAACTCACTCTGTAGAACAGGCTGGCCTTGAACACACAGACCTGCCTCTGCCTTGAGTGCTGGGATAAAGGGGTATATCACCAGACCTAGCTCAAAAAATTCATTAACAGGAAAAAGTAACAAACCTACAATCTTTCCTGATAAAAGCTGTATTTGTAAAAAATAAAACATGTTTTGTTCAAAACTTGCGTATACATATACATGTTCGTAGACATATGTACAACAAAATGTACCAAAAGGTTAACAAATGTTGGGCTCAGAGTAACACTAAAAATATTTAAATGTTCAAAGAAAATAAAATTTTGAGATAATTACATTAAAGCCCCAATTTTCTTGTAAACATCAAGTTAAGTTATACACGAGTTTAAGTGGTTACAAACAACCCAAATCAGGAAACTGGTCAGTGAGAACTGGGGGTGTGGTTCAGTGGAAAAATGCTGCTCTAGCATATACAAAGCCCTGCGTTCAGTTCCTAGGGGCACAAAACACAACAAAATAAACTATAATTAACATATTTTCCAAAATGAATGTTTCTAATAATCAGAGAAAATCAACTTTTAAAATTGTTTCCTAAATTTTAGATTAACAGCAAACGTAATTTTATTTCATGATGATGCACCTAACTGCCTCTGTTTCCCCAGTATAAGGATTAAAAGCATGTGCCACCACACTGAGCCTTCAAGTCACTTTCTTTCAATTATCTTATGATGGACAAACTCCTCTACATTGTTACCCTGTCATTTTACACATAAATAATAGAGTAAGGAGTATGAGTTGAGTCTCAGACACCAAGTCTGTCCTATGGGTACATACCTGGTGTATTGCTCATAGCTGCAGTGGTGCTGGCCAAAACAGGGGTGACGACTGGGGGCGGAATCCCTGCTGCCATATCCAGAAGAGGCTGGATAATCTCACTCTTAAAAACATTATTCTTCTGCCATAAGTTTAATACTCTCACTATTTTACTCTAGAAGAATTTAAAAAAAAAAAAAATGACACTGAATTTGCTTTCAAAACATTAACACATTTCACACAGATTATTTGAACATAGAATATAAGAGATTAAATTTCATCTCAAAATTGTTTTCAACTATTCTGTATGTACTAAGTTTTTCTGCTTTCAAAATCTTGGCATACTCATTTCATATAAGTTATTCAGGTATATAATGTAATGAGAAAGTAAAATGCTTCTATGATAAATTCAAACTTTAAATTGTTTTTAATCATTCTGTAATTCTTAACATTAGGCAACTGGGAAAGTTACTTCTGATAACTACACAAGGTAAACGAAAGCTATACTTAGCTTAAGCAGGGTGACAGCTAGGCTCCATTTTCTATATATGTCAGTTCACTCAGACTGATAACATACCTGCCTACAGAACTGCCCTAAAACTCTCCTTTCCAAGGATTCCAGGATCAACTGGAGGGCACTTGGCCTAAACAGCAATCACTTACTCACTGAGCTATGTCATCTGCCCAAAGAACTCTATCTTAATACCATACATACACACACATAAAGGTGAATTTAACCCTGACTCATATAATGCTTACCTTCTGAGCTAGCAAGTAACTTCAAGACAAAGTCCTCATCTAACGTGACTCTTAACATATTTCATTTTATAAGCTATTTAAATAATTTTAGAGAGGGCATTTCTCCACTTAAGAAATGTAGCTCAGCGCCTCTGTTCATCATGTTTCCCTGACCAAAAGAAAAAGGACAATTTACCAAACTCAATTCCTGCCCAGGAACTTTGCCATAAATGCACTTTAAACCCACAACAATAAATGTCTCTATGCACAACATGATACACAGCCCTCTTCTCTGCTCTTCTGACCCTGTTCCTACCCACTCATTCCCTAGATGGATAAAGCCAACACCCCACTTGTATTATTATTATTCAAACTGGCCCTTAGGGTAGGAATTGTGTTCCATATCAATAATGCTCAACATTATTTGATGACTGAGAGTAATCTGAGTCCTTTATCATTTTGCAAAAATAAGTAAATCAGATCTGAAGTTTCCCACATTTGTCTCTTTCTGAAAGGCCCTTTGACTGCAGCTGTGCATCCAATTGACTCTCTCTAAGAATCTCAACCCACTCCTACAGGTATGTCATGCTATGATTTAACCTTGTCCTGTACTGGGTTTTAAGTATTTAGGGTAACTCCATGTTGGGTGAGATCCATGCAGTCATGTCACATTCAAGCAGATTCTATAAAACTCATGACCTGTGTGCTTAACACTTCTCACTCACCCTGGTCTTAGGCTGTGTCAATGCATTTTACGAACATTTAGCCCCTCAGTTTCATCATTTACAAAGTAGGATTGTAGCAGATACTCTTGTTCTGTTTCTAAACTGTCACTGTAACCAAGGGTTCAGCTGTCAGCATGTACAGACCTTAGCCAAAAGCCCTTAGGGCAGGGCAGGAGTGTTATCAGTCACAACTCTACCTCTGACTTTGAATCCTCACCCTCCTTCAACAAAATTCATACAAAATCCCAACTTAGTTCTCCAATTCTATTTACTCAATTGTTATATATTTCCTATTCAATGTAATGCAAACTTGAAAAGACGGGGTCACACAGATCTCTATGTCACATTCTGATGAGCACTGAGATTCCTACTTAAGAGTCTCCTTGGCTGAAGAACTTGTTACAGATTCTGGAAGCTTCAGGTTTGCAGGCAGAAATACATGCCCAACAAAGATGTTCCAAGATGTTTTACCATATTTTTTATTTAACCTTAAAGGTTTTCCTACTATTTAAAAAAACAAACAAAAACAAACAAAAAAACCCCACAAATTATACCACTTCTTGAAAAAAAATATCACCCAAATCCATACTAGTAATGTCAGCACAGAACAATCTGGATCACTATTTAATATAAAGGTTCTCTAATCAAAAACCACCAATTACTATTCTAAAGCTATTTGTTACATTAAAAAAAAATTAAATTAGAAGCTACTGTTAAGCACTGAAAAGAAAACAAAAGTTAAATAGTATTTTATAAATGTAAAAATTACAATTTTAAAAATAATTAGGTTCACTTTAAATATCATACAGGTTATAAGAAATGTTTTTAAAATTTTGTTTTTCAAACGATGCATAAGAAAAATAAAAATTATACAGCCAGGAAGTAGTGGTGCATGCCTTTAATCCCAGCACTGGGGAGGCAGAGGTGGGAAATCTCTGTGCCTTAGAGGCCAGCCTGATCCAGCAAGTTCCAGGACAGACAGAGCTATTACACAGAGCAATATTGTCTCTTGAAAAAACGAGGGGAGGGGAGGGGAGGGGAGGGGAGGGGAGGGGAGGGGAGGGGAGGGGAGGGGAGGGGAGGGGAGGGGAGGGGAGGAGGGAATGCTTCTAGTCTTCAGATTCAATTCCTGCCTCTGCACAGTGAGGATACTCAGAAAGTATTGTGTATTCTTTCAGCTTATATAAACATTTCTTAATGTCTGATACCCTTGTTCTTCAAAATAACAATCCCAGCAACATCATTCTGTGTCGCTATATACAGCATCACTCTTTTATTACTGAGATTACAGATTCATGTAATCTTTTCTCATATGGTTTTTAAAATAACCTATCCTTAAATATTATCCTGAGAGGCGCTGGTCATGAAACCTACAATATCAATACTGACTTGTGCACTGTTAACTGTCAAAAATTCAAGTTCAAATCTATATGACTTCTAAGTCAGTTGCTACTATTACTATTTCAAATTAATAAATTATTTTACATGTGATTCTACTTTAAGAACTCATTAAGATGGGTGACTGAACATTTTTTAAGACTATTAGCTAGGCTTACCATAATATCAAATAAGGAAGAGATTCCAGGAATTATGTCCAAGAATATTTACTAAAAATATGCCATAATAAATCTATAATGACTTTTGAAATTCGAGACATAATGATAATTAAAACTACACAATCGTCAGCTTGTATACTTTCAATTTAGGATCTTTCCTTCTAACAACCGTCACCCATTCTCTTTTAGTGTTTGTCTGAGAGAGACAGAGACCAAGACCAGAAAAGGGTGCTGAATCCTGATATGTGTCTGACAGAGAATTAAATGCTATTAACAGGTGAGCCATCTCCAGCCCTATTTACCCACTCATAACACTGGGAAAAAAATATCGCTTCAAAATCAGCATTTAACTTTAAGTATCTTTTAAGAAGGGATATGGAGGAAACATCTCCCTTTACTCTTGGCATACTCACACATATAAGATATGAGTGTTGGTCTTCAACACTTACAAAACTGTAACAAAAGAATTTTGATATGTACTTTCTATGAACTTCTTGGCACATCCATTTTCCACAAAACTAAAATGGTAAACATCAATACAAATACCCACAATCCTCAACTAACTGTGCATAACTCAACATCTCTAATTTCAAAATACTTGTGTTTTCTTTCACAGAAGTTGCTTCAATAAATTAAAAGGTATCAAGTGCAACTATACCTTTCTGCTCTCTAGGCATTCTATGATTGGCTGTTACAATAATTAAATGTTAAAATTCAGAGTAACTAAGTTCAAAAGGTCATAAGATAATCTAAAGCAAGGTCTCCTTTAACAAAATTATACCATACCTTGTCATCCCCAGGGCAACGATATAAGTTCTGGAAAGTGCTAATGATGTTATTACTAAATCTGGGTGCAAACACATCCTTTTCTTGACCAAACTGATGCCGAGATTGTCGCACAATGGAGTCAATGACATATAGTCCAGGCACCTTGTACTCTGGTTTACACTGATGAGAGAAGAGTGAGAAGGGGGAGGAAACACAAAGGTAAAAACATTATAAACCCTCTTCACATAGAACACTCTTCATGCATAATGGATAGCCAGACTTTGCCTAGTCAATGGTGCCTTAAGAACAAAATCTACTTTTGGCTATTCAATGCATTCAGGTCAACTGTCACCCAAATTCCAAACTAGTGCTGCATAACTTACTTCAGTGACTAAATCAATCTGATTAGGAAGATAATAAAAAAAATTATTTTGAAAAGCTATAACAATAGAGGCAAAATGAGGAAAAGGTTAGAAAATGTTCTGCAAGCATGCACTAGACTCCGTCTGAACACCACACTTCTGTATCAGAAAAAGAACAAATGAGACAGCCAGTGTAACATGCTAAATATATCTAGCCCAAAGTTTAAAACCATCTCAAACACCTCATCTATAAAGGAAACATAACACTACCACCATAAAAATTCTGGGAAAATTGCTAACACTGAAACATGCAAGTATTTTCATACTATCCCACTGGGTCATTGTCTTTTAACTTACTTGCCTATGTTTATTTTGTGAACTTCAAGGTTCTCTACTTTTTAGTAAAGGGTTTCAGGCTAATGTACTTGGACTCAAGCTTCTACTCTAAAACAAGTAACCTAAGAAACCTTGGCTTTCTCTCTCTCTTTACTCTCTATATGCGTCTTTGCCTATGTGTATGGATGTGCATCACACACATAGCAGGATCCTCTGAAACGGGAGTTCCACACGGTTGTGAGCTGCCTCAAGGTCCTCTGCAAGAGCAACTGCTCTCAACCACTAAGTCAGCTCTCCAGCCCCAAGAAAACTTGCACATTGATACAGAGGCAAAATTCTCATACTGGCATCTGTAGCTATCATCAGGATTGTCTGACAAAAAATGCTGTGGGCAAGTTCAGCACCATTTTTTGTAACATATAATAAACACCCTCACTCAATAATTTCACTCAAATTTGCAATTCTACTTTCATGTATTAAAAGTCACCATTAAGGAAAACAAAACTTTCCTGGGTAAAACACACCTGATTGAATCTGCAAATAACTGAATGATATTGCTAGTGGCTAATCCCAGAATACAGTTAGGATGATACCATGTGGGTAAATTTTCTTTTTATCTAAAAAGTTGGCTTATGAACTGCCAATGTTAGTGGTTCTAATAGCAAAATCCATAATTTATAGACTGCATACTAAGTATAAATGTCTACACTTAGGGCCAAGGAAATAAGCTTAGTGGGTAAGAGTGCTTGCTATTTATATATGCAGCCATGAGTTCAAATCCCTAGCACCCATATAAAACACCTAGGTGTAGCTACATGTACATGTACTCCTGTTACTCCAGTTAAGACAGTGGGAAATTACTAACCCTCCTCCTCTCCACATTCAGCGGACTTAGGTCACACTGTAAAGATATGAGATGATAGGCTAGGAAAATACCTTAGTTGGAAAAGTGCTTCCACACAAGAATGAAGACCTGAGTTCAATGTTCAGCATCTATAACACTAGCAGTGGGGAGATGAAGACAAGCAGATTCCTTGGACTCACTAGCTAGCTAGCCAGCTAGCCTAAGCAGCAAGCGCCAAGTTCCAGTGACAGACCCACTGACAAAACAAGGTGAATAACTCAAGAGGAATAGTACTTGACATTGGCCTCTGGTCCCCATGTGCATGAATACATGTGTACATATATATACACACTCAAGGGTGGATGGTGGAGGGCAAGAGATAAAAGGTGACCTATCTTTACTGAGGTGAAGTGTCACTGAAGAACGATGGGGAAAAAAACCTGACCATTAAAAGTCTTTAAGGATGCATAATGCTGTGGAATAATCCTTCTGTACACTGTAAAGACCTAACCTGTTGCTCTCATTGTTAATAAAAAGCTCTTTGGTCAATGGCTAAGCAGGATTTGGGGGCAGAGAGAATTCTGGGGAGAAGCGAGAAGCTGGAGGAGACACTAGCCAGATGAGAAAGAAGTAGCATGAGAAGTACACAGATGAGGTGAATCAGACTTAGTGACAGTACATAGATTAATAGAAATGGATTAATGTAAATTATAAGAGCTAGCTTTAAAAAAACAAACCTAAGGTATCAGCCAAGCGTTTATAATTAATAAGAAGTCTAAGTGTGGTTATTTGGGAGCAGGTAGAGGGACATCTGATCGAGGTCCCATAGGAAAACTCCACCTACAGCATAACTTTAAACAAAAGCAAAGAATTATCAGAACATAGATTGTTTTCTGGCTGCATTCATTGATCAAAAGCTAGTGGCCCAAGTACTCTAGGCAGCTGTCCTTTTAAAAGTCAGTTTTTAGCCATTAGGTGGTAGTGCTTAATGTCTACCCTAGCACTTGGAAAGAGGAGATGAGTGGATCTCTGTGAGTTCAAGGCCAGCCTGGTCTACAAAGCAAGTTTTCCAGGACAGTCAGGACATAAAGAAACATAAGGTTAAAGAAACCCTGTCTTGAAAGCCACCCCCCCCCAAGAAGTCAGTTTTAATGTTAATTTTTTTCACTTCTCACCATCATCTATAATTCCATCTATAAAATTATCACGACTAAGACATGGGACCACAGATAACATCAAACTTTTACACCTTTATCCCTTATACTGTTTGTTTGTCATGCATAAAGTGCATGTGGAAAATACTTTGGCCATTTCCTTAATAGAAAAGATGACTTATTATCCCAGAAAAATGAAACCTACATTTACCTGACAACTAGAACATGAATGCTCTCTGCCACTTTATCTGTTAAGTCAAAAAAGGAACTCACATACTTTTCAATATGAGAATGCTTAACCTCTATAACATATTTCAACAGAATTCCAAGCGGAAACATAAGGGAAGAAGTAACTTCATACATATAACAACTTGGCTAAATCTCAAGAGAATGATACTGAGCTCACGACTACTTCAAAAGGCATGATACTGCATTATTCTACTTGTCCAACATTCTCTACTAGGTTCTAAGAATATTATGTTTTTAAACTTTTAGAATTTTAAATCACAAAATGTTGCTAAAGTAATCTGTGTCATTATAACATATTGGTCACTGATCTAATAGCACATGAATCTATAATTACTCTAAAATTGAAAGTTTAACTGATAATAAGCACAATCAATTTAACCATTACAGGAATGCACCTCTCACTCTTTACTTAAACAGGCATAGGAACAAAGTAATTCATTTCTTTTCCAGACTGGCTTCCTTACTGAGACTATGGAACATTCTTACTGGGGCCTTTAAAAAATTTTGGAATATCTTACTTGACCAAACATACTTCCACCCCAAATCTCACTGTCAAAAAACATTCATCTTCCTGAAACATGACTATTCTAATGGATCAACCAGGAACTGGAGGAAATGAAGACTCCAGGCTCCTCTCTAAACCCACAGCAACACTTCCTATACATTTCATTTCAGTAAGACAACCCATACAATTCCTACAGAGTCAACTTTAAAGGCAATGACTTGACATTAGACCTTTTAAAAGATTATGGAAAGGTTTACACTGGTGGAAAATTTTATCACTAATGCTGCACTTTACAGTTTGATTCTCTTTACAAGAATACTTATCTTTATCAAAACCCTTAATGCTAAAATGTTTAACCAATATTTTATGGAGAAAACAACACTTTGAAAAGAGGGAAAATGGCTCAGTGCTTAAGAACATATACTGCTCTTCCAGAGGACCTGAGTCTGACTGATTCCCAGTACCCATCTGACAGCTCACAATTGTCTATAGTTGCTGTTGCAGGAAATGTGATGTCGTCTGCCCACCATAAGCACCCACAATACACTTACATACATGCAAGCAAAACACCCATACACATAAAAGTAATAAATAAATACAAATTTAACTTTTTATTTTGGTTTTATGAGACATGGTCTCTAAATAGCCCTCGTTGCCCTAAAACATACTATGAGGCTAGCCTTGATTCATAGATCCTCCTGCCTCTGACTCCTAAATGCTGGGATTAGAGATGTGTGCCACCAACCCTGCCTAAATTAATCTTTGTTAAAAGAGGGTCAAAATCAAAAGCAATTATGGAAGACACCGAGTTTGGAGATACAGTAGTCTACTTTGATCCCTGCACATAGTATACCTCGACCTTGCTAAATGTCAATGCCAAGTGTAAGTAAGAAAAGTCTAAGTCTTAAATACACCTGCCAGAAACCGGCATCAATAGAATGTTGATCATAAGAAAGAGTACAAAGAACAATGGCCTAGTCACTTAGACTTTGGATAAATACAGTAAATGTATGTGTGCTGGATAGTTTTATGTCAACTTGACACAAGCTAGAGTCATCTGAGAGAAGGGAGCCTCAATTAACAAAATGCCTCATGGAGATCCATGGCTGAGCACTGGGCTTAGCTCCTGGTCCAGCTGAGAGTAGGGGAGGAGAGCCTGTATAAGCAGGGGGTTAGAGATTATGAGAAAGGTTCCGACGGTGATGGCTGGCTGAGCTCTAGGGAGCTCACTGAATCAGGAATTGCCATTGGAGACCCCATCAGGAGGGGGAGCTGGGCCCTCTGGGGGTGAGCGGCTTTCAGCTGCCATGAGTGTGTGGAGTCACCAGGGGTAGGATCAGACTGTTCCTGTTCATGGGCTGGCACCTTGGAGCCCATTCCCTATACAGGAACACCCAGCACAGCATTGACTTTGGGATGAGTGATATGCCTGGAGTGGATGTGCCCCGCTGGGTTGGCCCACCTTGGTACTTCCTGCCCTTTTGTTGGGGGAGGGGAAAGGTAAATGGGGGAGGGGCGAGGCTGAGGGCTGGCTAGGAGGAATTGGGAAGGGAAAAGGGAGAGGGAGCATGGGGATTCATTGATGGAGATGACATTTTTTAATGAAAATTATATATATATATATTTTTTTTTTTAAAAAAAAAAAAAAAGGAAAGAAAGAGAAAATGCCTCCATAGACCAAATTGTGAACCAGTCTGTAGAACATTTTCTTAGTGATTGATGTGGAAGGGCCCATTCCATTGTGGTTAGGGCCACCCAGTTAGGGCTGATGGTTTTGGGTTCTATAAGGAAGGAGGGCTGAACAAGCCATGGAAGCAAGCCAATAAATAAGCAGCACCCTCCATGGCCTCTGTATCAGCTCTGCTTCCAAATTCCCATCTAGGCTGAGTCCCTGCCTTGGCTTCCCTCAACAATCTGTGATTTAAGATATGTAAGCCACATAAAATAAACCCTTGCCTGTTTAAGTTGCTTTGGCCATGGTGTTTCATCAGAGCAACAACAGCCCTCACTAAAACAATAAGAGTACTATTTTCAACTTTGTCTGCCTTGGTTTCCCCAGATAAGGTCTACAAAATAGGACATTTAATACAGGTTTCAGACAAAATAAATGAGAGGAAAAAAACAATGGTTGGGAGACATTACTTTAACTCATATTTTATATAGATACAGAGTTGCTTTCTAAGCATACAGCTTAAAATGACGAGTGAGAATCTCCTTAAAGACCATACACAGCAACCATCCATTTGTAACATTTGAAAAATCAATCATAATGACATAACTGTTCAAGAAACAAACAATCTTAGCAAAAGATATCTGCTTAAAGTCTACCATTGTCAGACTTATCAAACCAACATTTTCATTTTATTTTTCACTCAAAAATAAAACAACTCGAGTCTTTTTGTCTTGAGAAGGAATCTGGCCCAGTCAGACGGACATCTAAAGCCAACCATGAACCTGGGCAGTGTCAGGGACTCCTATGCACTGGTGTGCTGATATAACCCTATTTTACAAGTGCTGGAGATGGGATGCAGAGCCATTGACATGTTAGGTAAGCACTCCACTCGCAGAGCTGCATCTCCAACATCTGAATCTCTTGTTAACCACTGATTTTGTTAATCAAAACTTAACCTTAGATACTTGATTTAAAGGAGAACATGAGGGAGGGGTGGCTCAGTGGTTAAGCACTTGCTGCTTCTGCAGAGGACCTGCATTCAGTTCTCAGCACCAAAACGGCCACTCATAACCCTCTCTAACTCAAGGTCTAGAGGACCCAGCACACACTTAGTGCACATACTGAATGTAGGCAAAACACTCAAACACACTCTTTAAAAGTTAAATCACATAATTAAAAATAAGCAAATAATAAATGACAACACAAACATCAATACAAAGCTACAACACATTTAGCCTACGTAGTAAAGAGCATGTGTACTTACTTTCTGAATAAATTTTTCAACACTTTGTACCACGTGCTTATAGAACTGTAAGAAAAGAGAAAGCATGATTCCAAAATTAGTTCGCACAGGTTAGAATTTTCTGCTGAGCACAAGCTTGAGAAGGGTTCCAAAGGTCCATTAAAATAATTTTAGACAAAACTTTTGTGATTCACACCATTTAGCTTATAGGAAACTATCCATTACATTAAATTCTTTAAGTAATTCTTTGAAATACACATGCATGAATGTATCTAAGGTATATTATGAAACTTCCAACATCTTTATGGAAGCACACTTTTACAAATTGTACTGACAGGAAAATACTGCACACTGACAAATGTTTTTTCCAGAGCAGATAAGGTAACAATGTCCTACAGTATCATTTTAACACCTAAATCAAGGACAATACTAGAAAAAGCACATAACTCTACCAGCAGTACATTAGTAAATGTGAGAGCCTGTTTCAAGCGCAGGCAGAGAAGAAATGTATAGTGAGCTAATAAATCACACAGATAAAATGATTGACTACCAATTATGAGAACACTTACTGTACAATAAAACATTTAACATACACCTAAAAATAAGGTAAAACAGAAGTTATAAACAACACAATTTTAATGTCAATGGTAATAGCACTACTAGAAGATTGCTGTTTTGAAGACCCTGAATTATACTTCTAGTCTTCTGACTTCTGCTTTACAAAGAATAGAGCCTTCCCTTAGACTGAGGACTCGTAAGAACTAAAGCCCCAACACTGAAATGTACACAAGGGTTGACGGTGAACATATCAACACAAAAAGCACAATTATCCAAATGAAACTCACACATCATCAACGTAGTGTGGTTTGGTTATTTCTAAAAAATGTAGGGCCTGGAGAGATGACTCAGCAGTTAAGAGCATTGCATGTTCCTTTCAGAGGACCTGGGTTCAAATCTCAACACCTGTCTTTTACTGAAGTTATAGAGCTTCTGAGACCTCATGGACATACATGCAGTCAAAACACCATAAACATAAAATAAAAAGAAATTCAAAAAAGAAACTGTTGATGTTCTTAGGAGATTTATATAGAAGTATATAGGAACTGCTATTAATGACATGAAACTGTGAAATAAATCAGCTAGGGAAAAAAGTCCCTGCCCCCAAAAAAGGGTGAAGGGAGGGGGGGGGGGAGAGAGAGAATGCCCTTGATCTTGGCCAATAGGCTGAAAAGTATCCGAGTAAATGTGGTAAAGGGTTACTGACTATAGACCCAAGAGGCAAAACACAATACTCTGAAACTCCTTTCAAAACTTTAATTACTAAAAGCAGTAATAATACACCAAACATTACAGTATACCATAAAAACTGAGTTACCCTTAATTGACAAAAAAACCAATTCAAACTCTACAAACTATTTCGTGTATACTATACTCTTTTAACATCTGAAAACAGGAAATAACGCTGGAACCTATACTTCACTGAGTCTTTAACTTAACAAGTACTGCTCAACAGTTTTGTGAAGCATACAATTATTAATTTTCTGGACTAGTACTGATGATATTATCATACAATTTGCACATTCTCAGAACCACATCCAAAGAATAAGATCACATTGGACATAGTGAAAACTACAAGCGAATAGGCTTGTGCTAAACTTAATTTCCTTTCAGAATCCTCGGGCTTAAATGTGCTTGTTATCATCTTTATCCCGTATCTTTCGTTTATTATTTTACAGGAAAATACTTTAATGGGATAAGATACTAACTACAAATCTGAAACACACACACAAGAGTTGGCAAGATGTTGAGCAAGTAAAGGTGCTTGTCACGTAAGTATGACTGAGAACCTGAGTCTGAACCCTAGAACCCCACACAAAGAAGAGAAATAAGAGAACTAATATCACCTGCATCTTTGTTCTGATTTCTAAGCATGCCTCACAAACACACACACACACAAATTTAATTTTTAAAATCTTTGCAAGAATCAATTGAATTTTTGGTAGTTATCAGTAATAATTAATAATTTGTTACAGTTAATATATTCCTATTGTTCAAAAGATAATTTGATAGCTGGTATGTGTAGTGATATATTGTATATTTAATAAAAATAGATTCTGAGAGGGCAGAGTCACCCACAGCCAAGCTATAAAGGTCAGGAGTGGTGACACATGCCTTTAATCCCATCACTCAGAAGATCTGGATCTCTGTGATTTCAAGGCCTAACAGCCAGGCAGTGGTGGTGCATCCCATTAGTCCCAGCCCTTGGGAAGCAGAGGCAGGAGGATCTCTGTGAGTTGGAGGCCAGCCTGGTCTACAAAGCATGTTCTGGGACAATCAGGACTGTCACATAGAAAACCCCGTCTCAAAAAATCAAAACAAAAAAGGCTGGAGAGAGATGGCTCTGTCCTCTGATATTTTTGTGATGTCCAATTAGGGCTAATGTTTTGATCACTAAATATTTTTATTTAGAAGCCTTTTAACAACTTATTTAGAAGCCTTTTAACAACTTATATTTAAGATTCAGCAGTCAATGAGAAAAATATCAATGTTAGAACACTTTCTCCACTCTAATAAAACTCCTTTCAATAAATACACAGAACCTTGTAGGGGGGATTTTGTGTTGTTATATTGTAAATAATTGTCCCACCTACAAGTTTAATAAAAACACTGACTGGCTGAAGGCTGACTTTAAGTGTGGGCGGGGCTACCAGACTAAGAAAACTATGGGAACAGGAAGAACAGCAGAAATGCCACTGAGAAGGCAGAAGCAGAGGACAACTATGCTGCTCTGAGAAAACGTACCGAGCTACCTGGCTGAACAGGATAAGAATCATAGGTTAGTTTAAGAGTAAAGAGCTAGCAAGTTATATGCCTGGGCCCCAGGTCAATAAGTGTACAATTAATACAAGTATCTGTGCATTTCAGTGGAACTATGGACTGTGGGTCTGAAAGTCCGGACTACAAGACTAGCCCAGAAAGTCCAGGTCAGAAACATCATACAACAGAACTTCCTGTTTCTTTGGGGAGCCCTGGATTAACATAGCATTGTTCCTGTTACTGTGACAGAATATCCTTTTGAAAGCAACTCAATACAGTTCCAGATCAGTCCATCATGACAGAGAAGTTACAGGAGCAGAAGCTTGAGACACTTAAGTCACACTGCGTCCAAGGTCAAGAAGCAGAGAGGACAAAGACATGGTTCAGTAACTAAAAGTTCTTCCCGAACAAACTCCAGGACATGAGTTTGATCCTCACATCCCAGAGTGGAGGGGAGAAAGGTGTCCTCTGATAGCCACATTTGCACCACAGCGTACATGAATGCCCACATTCACAAGCACACCCTACACAAAGTAAAAATTAGAATTTAAAGGAGCTGCAGCAACAATAGAAAATATGAATGCCTGCTGCTACTTTGGTCACTTTTTCCATTTATTTGGCAAGGAACAGTCCCACCACCCAGAGTGGGCAAGCCTTCCCAGTTCAAGTAAAGCAATCAAGGCCATTTCCCACAGGCGTGCCCCAAGCCCATCTCCCAGGTGATTCCAGATCTTGTCAAACTGATAATTTAACTATCCAAGGAACACAATGGAGAAAAATGCCTGATAAACCCTCTGGACTCTACATGACCCTTATGTGGTCACATGTATATCCATTCTCTCTCTCTCTCTCTCTCTCTCTCTCTCTCTCTCTCTCTCTCTCTCTCTCTCTCTCTCTCTCTCACACACACACACACACACACACACACACACACAGCCCACAAATAAGAAGGTCATTTTATTTAAAGACACAAATTTATTACTCACCTTAATAGCTTTGATGGCTGCCTTTGTAATCTGGGTCATTTTCGCTTTAGAAATGGGTGGTTTATAGTCATTCAGCGAATATAACTGATGGAAAAGAAAAGCAAATGTTAACTATATCACAAGTACCTCTAAACAATTGTGAAACCACTAGCATTTCCATTCTTATATTCTCAATGAAATACACAATTAGCTTTTTAAAAAGCTCAACAACACTAACAGGGAAATGCAAAATCACAACCAGTTATTAACTCACACTTGCTTATTCATTTATTCATAATCAATAAAAGGAGTTAGGAAAAACAAAAAATTTAGACCCTCATACACTGCCAGTGTGAATATCAAATGATACAACTTTATAATACACTTAACAGCTAGCAATGTAGCTCAGCAGAGGAAATCTGCCTCCAAACCTAACAACCTGAGTTCATTTCCCAAATCCACATGGTATAAACAGAACCAATTCCTTCTAACAAATTGTCTAGGCTCACTATGGCATACATATGCCCTACCACACACATGCCCACCAAATGTAAAAAATAAGAGCATGGTAGCTTCTCAGGAAATAGTCACCATGTGAACTAGCCAACTCCACTCCCAAGTATAAAATAAATAATAAATCTGTGCCTCTGATGCAGCGCCATTAAACCATTAAACCCAGTACTTGGGAAACAGAAACAGGTTTATCTCTGTTAAGTATCTCTGTTACAGTTTATCACTGTAAGTGTGAGGCCAGCCTGGTCCACACAAGCAAATTATTCCAGAACAGGTCAGCCAAGGCTATAAAATGAAAATCCTGCCTTTTTTAAAAAAAAAAAAAAAAAAAAAGGAACAAAGGGAGGGAGGGAGGGAGGGAGGGAGGAAGGAAGGAAGAGCAGAAGGGAGGGAGGGAGGGAGGAAGGAAGGAAGGATGGGAGGGAGGGAGGGAGGGAGGGAAGAAGGAAGGAGAGTAGGTTGTACTTGATGGTCACTGAAGAATTATTCATATAAAATTCATCAAAGACTCACTGAAAAAGTAACAACCCAAATGACATGAACCAATGACAAAATTGTTATATGTACTGAATAAACTGTCAGTCATAAAAAGGAATAAAACCCATGTTTTGGGGGGGAGATGGAATATCTCATTAAATTGCCCATGTTGACCCACCTGGCAATCCTCTGCCTCAGTCTCTTGAATAATTAAGATTATAAGCATGTGTCACCACTGTGACTGGCCCTTGGAAATACTATGCTAAGTTAAAGAAGAAAACTGGGAATGTAGTTGGGTGGTAGAACATTTGCCTAGCATGCTTGAAGTCCTTCTGGTGGGTGGGGGACAACCAATGATTAGCAATTCTTTTGAAAGTGAAGAAAATGTTCTAAAATTAATTGCAGTGATGGTTGCACCATATGGTGAGTATACCCAAAATGACCATACTGAGGTGCCTGCCTTTATATGTCAATTTTATCTCAATAAGCCTTTTTAAAGCCAGGCAAGGTGGCACATTGCCTCTAAACCCAGCATTTGGGAGACAGAGGCAGGTATATCTCCAAGTTCGAGGAAAAGCCTAGTCTATGTTGAGTGTGCTAGGCTAGCCAAGGCTTTACAGTGTAATTTTTATTTAAAAAGGGAGGAGTGGCAAAGAGAAAAAAAAAAATCAATCAGTAAACCTTTTAAAAATTCAAAGTATCTAATGTTTCAGAACAATTTGTCCTTAAATCTGTTTTTAAACTCCTCACATAATGCTCAGAGAGAAAATAGTTAAAATAAAAATTGACTAAAATCCTATTGCATCCTGTGACTCTATGGTGAAGACAATATTTAAAAGTTTATTCTCTAAGTTTTAGCCGTAACAAATACCGCAGTGAAACATCACCATGGAGGAATCACCTGGAGGACACATAAATAAGTAAGGCTACCACATTCATAGCTATCTTATAAAAGACAACACTTCCACCACTTGACTTCAATAGACAAGAACTTCCCTTTGGAGAGAACAAAACAAAATTGTGTATGGAAGGCTCTGGCTGTGTAACTTTCTTCTCTTGGTCAGCTTCCTCTCATGTCCTGTCTATAGCCTCTTGCTCTTGGCACACACATTCTTCTCAATTCCCTACCACAGTCCTCAAAAGGAACTTTGTACTCTTCTATTCAGAGCACTCTCTAGCAGGGCCTCCAACTGCCTACTGTGCACTTTCCCTAATCACACGAAGAGGAAAGATTTCCACAACTCCCCACTCCCAAACTTCTCTTTATGTTTTCAGCGTCTCACCATTCATTCACCTTTGAAGCCATTGTCTGTCTGCTTATGTCTAATATTCTATTTTTCAGAAAGAACTGCTACAAAAATAATGGGGACTGACACTAATAAACAAAGGGTTTACATTCCTTTAACGTAATTTAAGTTATTAATTGGCTAACTACACACCAACTGCTTTGCAAACAGAAAGTAACCTAGGATTCTAGTTAAAAATTCATGGGCTGACACCTTGGAGCCCATTCCCTGCAGAGGAACACCTAATCCAGTTTTGACTTTAGGATGAGGAAATCAGACTTACCTGGAGTGGATGTGCCATGCTAAGCTGACACACCTTTAGGGGGAGGGGATGAGGGACAAGGCTGAAGGTTGACTGGGAAGGATTAGCAGTAGGGAAGGGAGGGGGACTAGGGGGATACATAAATAAAAAAGAGATTTTTTTTAATTAAAAAAAATTACAAACACTCCTTCTGGGTCAAGACTGCTGCCAAGGGCCATGTCTGGGTCTGTGCTCCTACCACAGCCAGGGTCTGTGTTGATGTCCAAAGCTCTGGATACCCTTGAAAGCAATGATGATGCCAGGGGTCTAGGCCACCACCTAGGGTCATGTAGGTGTCCAAGGGCCATGGTGTCCAAGGGGACCATGCCAATCTTGAGTGGCCTATGCTGCTACCAGGGGCCATGATGACATTCAAGGACAGGCTGCTACCATGATCATGGGTCCATGATCCTACCACAGCCAGGTTCTATCTATGTGGCCCATGCTATCACCAAAGGACACACAGATGCTCGGGGTCTGGGCTACACTGGTATCTGAGGGCCATGCTGCCATCTGGACCATGCCAATCTGGGTGGCCTGCAATGCCACATGGGGCCATGGTGTTGTCCAGATCCTGAGCTGCTGCCATGGGCCATATCTGAGTCCATGGCCCAGGCAGCAATCAGGGTCTGAATCAATTAATGCCCATGGCTCCTGTTGCCACAGGGGGTAATGCAAACCATATATGTTGAAATGTGAGGGCCATGATGAGCTGGCCCCACCCCTCACTGGCCCTGGGGTGGCTGACACCCCTACACCCTGCACTTCGAAGAAATAGCCCCACCCTTCACCATGGACATGGGAGAGTTGGCCCTGATGGCATCAGCGTAAGAGAGCTAGCTCTGCCCCTCAACTTGAGGGGGTAATTCCAGTGACCAAGACTGGCCAGCTGAACTACTACTCAGACCCACATGCTGGGCCTTGAGTTGATCTACCCTAACATCTACCCTATCTATGACTTGCTGGAGTGCATAAAAGGACTGGTCCTGCAGAACTGTAACCAAAGGATCTCCATGACTCAAAGCAATATCAGGACATCCCAAAGGAGTTTCGGTGAGAGTTGTGATGATGGTATGCCAGAGGCCTTAAATGAGATTCACTGCAATGAACATTTTGCAAGTAGGACCGATTGGACAAAAGAGTGTATGGTGTGACACACCATAGGTCCTAGTGACACTGGGATGAATGGAGAAGTGTTGGGAAAAAATGGAGGAACAAGTTGGGTCTTGTTTGTTTTGAGTTAATTTGGGGGTCATGCTGCAGGAGTAAGAGGTGGGAGGTCAGCAAGATTGGGGTGCATGATGTGAAATCTCCCCCAAAACTCAAAGAATTATGTTAAAAAAAAATACAAACAGCCTTTCTCTTCAATGTCTACTGGGGGGTAGACACATGTTCATTACATCATCTGACTAGAATGAGGCCCTAGCAGATACTAAGAAGGTTGATTTCAAGTGTAGCAGTGGGATTTAAGAGGGGAGGCCTACTGGGAGGTCCTCTAGTAATTTGGGGCAATAGACACAGAATAAAGTTATTCTCATGTGACATCTTAGTAATTTCTCAGGAGAAGCCAACTTTCAACCTGGTCCCACTCAGCTCTTTGTTTCATGTGATCATAGGTACACAGTAAATGCTCCTGCTGCCAGTGAGGGTCCTCACCTGAACAGAACCCATTGCAAGCACCACATTCTGAAATTGCCAAAATGATAAGCTAAACAAACTCTCTTCAGTATTTCATTATAATGACAAATTGCTAACTTAGTAAGGCCACAGTGTTCCTACTGTATCACATCTATTCAGATCTATTCTTGTAGCAAGACACCAATAAACTGCATTTGAACCAACAGAACCAAACACTATGATAAAAGAATTAACTAATAAGCAAAAGCCAACCTTTGAGTCTGAATACTATCTGAATCCAGTGTAGTCTTTCCTCTTTCTCATAAACAATGAAATCTCATCAGAGAACATTCTACCTCCCCTCACATGTACTGAGACTCATCACCCCTCAATTTTATAACTAAATGTTTTCAAACTATTTCCAACAAAACTTTCAAAAAATTTTAGTGCCCTTGCCAATTTGATCAATACTCATTACGGCTTTGGAAGATTCTAACAGAAATTACAAGTCATAAACCAGAACCACCAACAGGCATCTGGCTGTACATGAGTGCAGGTTTAACTGTGTCTTCAAGGCAACTGGCTCTTTGCCCACATGGATTAAAGAGAAAGTATGAATCAAAAATAAGAGTAATTCATTTTTTCCCAAAATAACCTTGTAGGGCTTTGAAAATACAGATCAGTGTCTCTGATATCTCCAAAGGCATAAGAAACCTCACAAAAGTTCCTGCCAATACAATCTTGATACTTTCAAGTCTGCCTGCTGACCAGAGAGAACTGTTTCTTCCTCCTCTTTAGAAGACAATGACTTTCACAATGAAAAGAAGCAACAGGTAACTGATGTCTTCAGCTTCTAAAATATGGAAAAAGGTTAGTAACTGATAAGACAAGGAAACCACAGCCATAGCACACATAAGACACAGCCACTGTACAAAATATATTCTTGAGTCTCACTCCTTGCGGTCAAGGTATTAAAGAGGGCAGAAGAGCAACAGTAACAAGTGCCCCCACACACTATTGCAACAACTATGAATGTTCAAAACTCAAGTGACAGTGGTATTAAACTTTACTTGCTGATATGAAGGTAAGTGCTGGAAGAACTTATGTGTTAACAAATGAAAAGCATTAATCTTTTGGGGATCAAGCATAGCCAGAGACTTCAAAATTACTCGGATTATGCTACCGTGAAAATTATATTTCATTACTTTTATTCTGGTCCACTTGTGCATACACCAATCTCCACAGTTTACCTTCTCCAAAATTCTTAGATTGAAATCAACCTCCACTATGACTATATTTAGAAATAGTCTCGTGATACCATATATACAGGCAGCTCCTGGGTATGGGCTAACAAGATTACTGTCATTCAGAAACTAGTTATCATATAGCTTTTGATCACTCACATATGCATATTCTTTCATGGACCCAACCTCTTTGTTGACCCTACCCTTCCTTCCTTAGTGAAAACCAAGTATCCATTAGACAGGAACAGTTTCTCCCAAGAACTCAATGTTCAGTACCTGGAGCCTTGACTGCCTAGCCTCAAGAACTGTAAGGAAAAATATTTCAGTTGTTTTAAGATACTATTTTAAAAAACGGTTATATGAAACTTTCCTACCAATCTTAAGTATGTTATTGTTATTAGTAAATCAATTAGAGCATTGGGGAAAAGAATTAAATATATTTGTATCTGTTAAGGACACATGTCCTCCAAACTCCTTCCAGTAAAGGAAGAAGAAAAGGGATCCTTTCACATTCAGAAAACTCAACAGGCAAGATTCACATAAGAGGTTCAGGAAGTTCATGAAACATAACAGAAACAGGAAGCTCTAGAATATGGGTTTCATGAGCTAGTACCCATGCTGGATGGTCCTTTCAATAGTGTAGCTACCTGTGAGTCATCTGTGCTACTGGAACTAACACCAATTAACTTACTGGTTTATCCAGCTAGATGGGTGGAACTGTTTGGTTTGTCATCAGTAATCTACCTGGGATGAGGGCATGTTTGTACACTTCTCTCCAAGAATAGCCACACAACTCAATTGATGGTCAGACATGGACAAACATAACCAAAGTGAGAAGAAGATGAGGCATTGCACAGCCCCTGCAAAGGATGGTAAAATAAGCAAATAAGGCCAATCTGTCTTATGGTGAAGAGTTCATGGGGCAATCCCAATGACTGCTTTTTCTTAATGCGTGTTAAAAAATGGTATGCCTCCTTGCAGTGACAGCTGGGTGCTCCCTGTGATAATAATACATGGAATCTAGGTGGGCCATTTGAGTAGAGCATTTTTTGGGAAAAGGGAGAATGTTCCAATAGTCACTGTCTACACAGTATGGGTACAGAATAACATACCTCCTTGATGAATGGTTCCTACACAATTATGAAACTATGTGGATGCACTAAAAATTATTCAAGGGCTGGAGAATGAATTTACAATCCCTGAATCCGAAGCAGGCTGTAGTGGCAGTTGTGTGGTCTTCCCTTTGGTACAGCATTCAACTGAGGCTCACCTTTCAGTCTACAAAGAACAAGGTCTATAAGAAAGGAATTACAAGGTTGGAAAGATGGCTCAGCAGTTAAGTGCACAGGCTGCTCTTCCAGAGGAACCAGGTTCAATTCCCAGCACCTACATGGCAACTCATAGCTATCTGAAATTCCAGTTCTAGGAGACCCAACACCCTCACATAGACATATGTGCAGGCAAAACAACAATGTGCATAAAAAATAAATAATTAAAACAAAGAAAAGTATTACAAAAAAAATATTTAAAGGAATGGATGCTATCCCAGTCTGTGTTGGCACACACACAAAAGGAAAATAAGGGACGATGACATGAAGATGTTGGTCTGCTGTTCATTACAGTGAGACACTAAATAGTACCAATCATTATCTGTCCTTAAACACCCTTACCAGGCAGAAAGATTTGTGTCCTGGGACAACATTCACTACGGATAATGTGAAATAAAACAGAGATATTCACAAGAGGCCAGTGAGATGGTTTCTGTGTAAAGGTGCTATTCAACAGACTAGCAACTTGAGCTTAATACTGAAAATCCACATAAGGTAGAAGCAAAAAACTTCCATAAAATCAGTCTCTAACCTGCACACACACATACCATGTTACATGTACCACCCCCCACACACATATCATGTACATACACATACCAAATAAATATTTTTAAATTAAAAGATACTTCTCAGGTCTGACCTTTAATATAGGATAGACTCAACATGCAGATGAGGGCCTTAACAATGAACCAGTATGGAAACTATTATAAACAAGGAATATACTCGGTCTAAACTGTTTAAATTGGGGAAGACTTTTAAATAAGAAATATAAAGAACTCCCTGCAGTCTTGTTCATGAGGCTCCGGGCCATGTGGGTAGATAAGATCAGTCTGAGTGTCAGGGGAATGGAGAAACCAGACAATACCTAACCATCTGTCCTCAGGACAAAAGCAGCACAATCTGGGGCAATATAATGTAAATCAATCCCTGATAGACTGGCTCATACCAGTCATTAGAGATACTTCACTATAGTCTATTAAGATCCCCATAAATAAGCAGGAAGCAAAAAAAGACAGACATTACTGAGGAAAACTGGATGTGTGAAAGGCAGTGTTTAATTCCAATTCTCCAGGCCCTGCAGACTGTTCACAAGGGATAGAAAGAAGTTAGTTCAGCAGGCACTTCACAACTCGGTTGGGGGCTTCAGGCACCATCACTGAGCACAAGGTGGAGAATGATCTTTATGAAACAAGGGTTCTGTGAATGCGAAAGACTTAAGCAGTATGTACAAGCACTCAAGATGGGATACCACAAGAACAAAACAAAGCGGCCTGTCCAGGTGGCTTAAAGATACATATGATAAGACACATGTTGAAGGACAATTCCGTAAAAAGAAAATGTCAGAAAGCCAAATGCTGCAAGAAAAAAAAAAAAAAAAGATGAGGAAAAGGAGGAATTAGTACCTTGGAATATGTGGCGCACATTTCATGATGCAACAAAATATACTGGGGGTAGAAACTGTTCCTCACCCTAATGACTTTGCAGCCGGCTGAGGCCAATGGAAAGGCAGTAGCCTCAAAACCAGCCCAGGGACTATAACAAGGCAGCTACAGTGGCACTCAAGGTAGGCAAAAATGTGGTCCTGCTTCCCCCGGTCCCTAGCCAAGTCAAGCAACACTACACAACCCCACTGAGCCCTGGAAGCATTCTAGGATGAAGAAGTAGGATGGCTCGTGAAAACTGACTCTAAATCAGAGAACTAATTAATACAGTAGTGTCTCCCATGCACAGGGCCGCACCCCATCACTGCTCTACTGCCAGAACAACTGCCACTACCTTTTCATGCATCACTGGAACCTGCTAAGTGATCTTTTTAATATTCTACTAAGTGCTGTATCCTCAAAAAGAACAGCCATAGATAGTTAAAAACTCTGCTTATGCTCTGTAAGAAAGTTTCATTATATAATACCAACTGTTGGGCATCTCCAATTTAGAAAAAAACTGAAAAAAAAAGAACAGTTCATTTAAATCAATGCACCCTACATAAAGAAGAAAAAACACACAGAGAAGCTGTAAGGTTATTAAATGAAAATCCCTGTGCTCAGTCAGCTCCATCCCTATGAGTTGTTGGTCAGGGCGGTGCCCACACCCTATATATAAACACAAATGCTATGGCCACAGTGCTGGTTGTTCACACAAAGGAGATGGCAAGTCCTTTTTTGTTAGGACAGCACAGGTTTTGGTTGCAGGACTAAGAGAAATTCAACTGTTAATGAGCCGGTTGTGCCCTGCCCTATCCACTGACTTTCTGGAAGACACTGTACAATCTGTTATGCAAAAACTGTCCCTAACACTCCTGCTTGATTATTATGACCTCTGACTGCACGCTATCAACATGTGTCTGTAGATGAGATCCCTATTTTCTGATCAACTTTAAAGTACCTTCTTTTGAGAAAACCGTTTGTTGCTCTAACCCAGGACACAGGTCTCAAAAGGAGACTAACTGCTACTGTTAACCAGATGTGATGTGCATATCAAACTACCTTCTAGACAGCTGTGTTTACTCTCACAGTTGCTGATGCTGTCACCCTCTATTCAGGAGAATATTCTTTGCAGTGGGCAGTGTCTACTGAAGAAACCCAGAACCATTCATAATAAAATACATAACCACTGCTGTGGTAGATGGCCCAATTCTGAACCATAAGGAGGGGGCTGATAAACAGACATGTACATTACCCCCTTCTAAGCTCAGAGCGTCACAAAGGGGGCAGATAAAATACTAAGAGGTAGAGAGAAAATGGAGTGCCGTGTATTGAAACATCCCCCCTGAAAGGCTGAGGGAGGCTTACACCACAGACACACAGAAAGCTTTTGAAACTTTTTAAGACTTGGAATATTGGGATCACAGAGATGAATCTTGCCTGGCTACCATAGCTTTAAAGAATTATTAGTGTAATATGCAAAACTCCATACACTGTACACTTCAATAAGTGAAATGTATAGTGTTATCTATCTCAATAAGTTGTTGTCCAAAAACAAAAATAAAGCGAGGCATGATGGTGCACATCTTTAATTCCAGTACTTGGGAGGCAGAGGCAGGGGGATCTCTGAGTTTGAATCATCCTGATCTACACAGTGAGTTCCAGGAGAGCCAGGTGATACACAAATAAACCCTGTCTTGAAAAAAACAAAAGAAAAGAAAAGAAACTAAAAACCCTTAAAAGTCTCAAAAAGCCCTTCCCACGGGTTAATTGAACACTAAGCAACTGGAGGAAAAAACTGATGGAGCAGTTTACAAGCTAGGCTGGCAGCTCCAAGGATGTAGCCCACGCTGCCACCACCACCAGCCAGCAGCAGGTTAACTTTCTGAATAGAAAACACAAAAGCCCTAAAATCTGAGACTGTGGGAATTCCAGTGGGAACAGGGACATGCTTCTGCGTATGAGCTAACAAGTCCTGGGCTGATTCTGGACTGTGGCTCCATCAGAGAAATCTGAAGAAGCAAGGCAAAAGCTGAGACTAAAATCCCTGTCAACTACTAACCAACTTTTAGACTACATCAAATGAAATGTGTACTGGATACATTCAAAGGACAATGGAAATGCTTGCAAACAGACATTGCATGCTCGCTCGCTCTCTCTCTCTCTCTCTCTCTCTCTCTCTCTCTCTCTCTCTCTCTCTCTCTCTCTCTCACACACACACACACACACACACACACACACACACACACACAACCTGTCTACTGTATAAGAGGAAACATTACAACCAAATGCTAATCCCAAAAGGACAATTATATTGGAGTCTAGAAACTTTAAAGAAAATGGTAAAATGTCCATGCTTCGCTTCAGTAAATAAGACCCCACCTTTGTTTGTGAAAGCAGCCCTAATTAAACTGAGTAGTCTATTAAAAAGAAGGGGGCATGAAAGAGGACCTGTTGGGAAGAAAGGAGGAGAGTGAGTATGATAAAAAAAAAAAATTATCTACATGACTGAAACTGTCAAAGAAATCAACTTTTAACAAATACTTGAAAGAAATCACAATCCCTTTTCAGTAAACAAACTCTTGAAATAAATACACATAAAAATTCTCATCACAGAAAGAGAAACTACCAAGAAAAAAAAAAGCAAGGTAGTCATTTTATATACAACTACAATCCTGGAAGAAGGTACTAACTGTTAAGAGCCAAAAAATTCGCCTACTGACTTAACATATTTAAAAGGCCATAATCACAATCACTTTCATATAAGCATTATAGATGATAAAAAAAAAACCTCCAAAAAACAGAAAAGAAAAAAAAAAAAAAAAAAAAAAAACACTACATGGCCAAGAAGAAACAGTTAATAAAATATGATATACAGTTAACCCATTTAACTTAAATAATTAAGATAATGATCAGTGTGGGCTGGAAAGATGGTTCAGAGGTTAGGAGCACAGACTGCTCTTCCAGAGGACCTGAGTTCAATTCCCAGCAACTAACTACATGGTGGCTCACAACCATCTATGAGATCTGGCATCTTCTTCTGGCCTGCAGGCATACATGCAAACAGAACTCTGTATATATGATAAATATTTTTAAAATAGATAATAATCAGCTCTTAACTGGTATTAGCAAGTCAATGAGACTTAAAGTAATTATCTTAGAAATAACAGAAATGTCTAATATGTTAAATAAATAAGCATTTTAATTCATTGTAATAGCCTAAGTGTAAGAACTAAATACAAAAACAAAAGCAGAAAACCGTTTAAAAAAATTGTTGACTAGATACAATAAGCATAATTTCCTAAAAACCAAACATACCCTACTATTCTTCCCTCTCCCACCCCATAAAATGTCACATTGTGTAGTTAAGGCCAGCTCCAAATTGTGGCAATCATCCTACTCTGCCCAAGTGATTGGGGTCACAGTGGTGAGTGACCAAACCCAGTTTCAATAGAAAAAAATTAAGTGCACTGCTCAGTACTGGGCGGCACTTCTATCAGACCAACTGACTACTTAATTACTTAATCAGGTCACAAACTATATTACATAATGTAAGGTGGAGGAATAAGTATTTTTTAAAGGTTTCCTTTTATCTCATGTGTATGATTTTTGCCTGCATGTTCTCATTCTCTCATTCTCTCTCATTCTCTCTCTCTCTCTCTCTCTCTCTCTCTCTCTCTCTCTCTCTCTCTCTCTCTCTCTCTCTCTCTCTGTGTGTGTGTGTGTGTGTGTGTGTGTGTGTGTGTGTGTGCGTGTGCGCGCGCCTGTATCTGGTGTCAATGGAGGCCAGAAGAGGGCATTGGATCCTGTAGAACTGGAGTTGTAAATCACATACTTTGCAAGAGCAGCAAGTGCTCTTAATTACCTTACAATCCCTCCAGCCTCAAGAAATAAATATTTTTTGAAAGACAATGTTAAAGCCCACAGCTATCAAAAGGCAGTATTAAGAAATTAGAAGGAAAAAAAATTATTAAATTCTCTAGGTGATACAACTTGCCCAAAGCTAAATCTAATGAATAATTTTTAAGAGATTAACAAATATACAGAGAACTTTCTGTACTGAGACAAAGATGGAAAAGGATTAAAAATCATCCTTTTACAGCTAACATTACAGTCTGACACCAGTGTTCTTGCAGATATCCAGAGCGCTCCCCCTTTCCATCTATCCTGGAAAACTCTGATCTCACCCTAAATGGTTGGCAAGAATGGTGTTTTGCCTTTTTCTCATATTGTCCACAATGGCTAAAATTGACCTAAGGACACACAGACCCTGAAAGTAAATAGTACAACACAAGCTAGCAGAATGAATTTACTCAATTTCCTCATAACTAAATTCACTTGGCTGAAGATTGATCTCATTCAAAGATGTGTAATACCAAAGCCACAAGGCTGGTATAAATTTTTCCCCCAATTTAATTTCAAAAATTTAGTACCCTACTGTAATAGGTAGAGAAGGCTTTCCTAAAGTCACTCACTAGCATGAAGATACAGATGGAAGAGATTAATAAGGCACAATGCTTCACTCAAATAAGTCCCAACATCATCTGTTTTACAATGTAATCTTTCTTGGGTAGGCAAGATGGCTCAGAGGGTCAAGGGGATGTGTACGGCCTGATGACAGGAGTCCAATCCACACATAACCATGGGGAGAATCAACTCCACAAAGCTGTCCTCTGACCTCTCCATGTGCACAATGACACCACACCCATGTCTACCTCCTACATACTAATAAAAAACTATTTTTAAATAAAAAGTCATCCTTATATAGAACTACCGTGTTTGAGAATTTTAATTCTCTCTTGTATAGTCTTACAGTCAAATAATAAGAAAAGAGAGTCTCAAAGTTTTTTAGTTTTTGTTTTGCTTTGTTTCTCTCTATATACAGGCCTGGCTGGCCTGGAATGGAGACCAACCAGGATGACTTCTGAACTCACAGAGATGTGCTTACCTCTGCCTCCCATGTTCTGGGATTAAAAGTGTGTCACAACACTGAGGTGCTAACTTCAATGTAAATTAGAGAAAGATCAGAAGCCAGTTTGCAACTGACAACAGCAACGAAAAGGAGAAAGGATGTGTGTGGATTAAAGATTTAATGTGGAAGATAAAAAGGGAGGGATACAGGATGCACTAAAAACCAGCTCACTGGGTTTCATGACTCAAGACAGATGAAATCCCAAGTTTTTGTGCCAATATTTATGAATATGGCTTTACTATCCAAGTAAACCTAAGTCTAAAGCAAGAAGTGAGTTGAAGAAAAATTAAGCTTTGGCTTTGGGAGACAGCAGAATGACTTGCAAGTATACATTACACAAGAAATCCAGGAATTGTGGGATTGAATCTCATAAAACAAAAATCAAAAAGTAAATCCCGAAGAGGTAACAGAAGAGATAAAAATGAACGCTGAGAACTAGAAAGTGAAGTAAGAGCTAAGGGGTCTTAAGACCCAGCTTTCAAAGTGTAAAGAACCAATGCAGACGTCAAGGAAAAGTTGCAAGGACATCTCAGGCACTCTGCCAATAATTCAGCACTTTGAGGGCTGCTCGGCCACTTTCTCCATCAGAGATAACTAAGTTAAAAATTGTTATAGGACCACATCAAATAAAGTCATATAAACACAGTTCTTATGGCTCACAGAAGGATTTAGTTTCTAAGAACAAAACTAGCTTTGCCTGTGTGGAATGGCCATACAGTACGTGGCCCATGCCTCTAACTCCAGTATGGGGAACTGAAGTAGAGTTCAAGGCAGCAGGGATACATAAAAAGCCCTTGTGGAAACACTGAGTCCCTAGGGAAGATAGTGGAAACATACTATACTATGGTGCCAACCAAATAACCAAACAGATTTTAATCAAAAACTTCAAGTTTGTGAATCTACTTATTAAATGACTTGACAAAATTCACCTAAACATAAATTGTATGCAATCCTCAATAAGACTTTAGGGATTAATATCCTTAACAATTAGGGTCCCTTTCTTGATGAGACCTCTGGGGCTCTTTAATCCCATGGTATAAGTGGTGGACCACCACACCTCTCCTTGTATAACTGATATTCTCTCTCATCTTCCTTTGACAGCAACCATATTTTAAAAAAACCATCCTGGCCTGTATGCTAACACATGCCCTTAATACCAGCACTAGGAGACAAGTGAATCTCTGAGTTTGAAGTCAATGTGGTCTACATAGAAAGTTTAAGACCACCCAAGAATATCGCCTTTAAAAAAAAAAAAAAAAAAAAAAACCATTTCAAAAAAACTGAAAACACTGAATTATAATAATTTATAAATATAGCTGGGCATGGTGGTTTGCAAATCTGTAATTCCAGTTCTTGGGAGGCTGAGGCAGGATAGCTGCATAATGAGTTCCAGCCTAAGCTACAAAGACAGACAAATAAGACCTTTTTTAAAAGACTATTTTAATTTGCTCTAACTTAGCTACTCATAGGCATGCATCCTGAATAAAGTATGATTCCTCATCCTCAAGTCTAAGTGAATGACATCTTTATGAAAAGAACTGAACAAGGGGCCAAAAACAAAAGCACACACTTCAGTCCTGCTCACAGCTACAGACATACAACACACGTACAAAGGTATTCAGTTACCATCTCACAGAATCACTCTTCAGGAGAAAAAAAAACACACATGAAAATCTTCAGCTTTCAAACAATCCACAGTCCCGTGCCAACATCACAATGAAAAGGAAAAATCATTACTTTCCCTCAGGTTGAGAATTAGTAATAATAGTAAAATGACCAAAACGAGATGGGAAATCACCAGTTTATTAAAAAGCTTCTTGGTAGCAAGTCCCCATAGTTGTATTAACTACAACTTCTCAAATAAACAAGCTCTATTTCTAAGAGAAGTTTTAGTTGCATGATTATAATAAGAATTGTTTAACTAACATTAATAAAATGCTAAAGGATTCAAGCAGGCTTAATGCTAATGTCTTCATAAATTGCCACTAGTACAATTTAAATTATTAATTGTTTTCATAGACTTTTAAATATACTAAGCAGGTTTGTTTTAGGGGAACAGAGTTTGTCTGTGTAGTCCTGGCTGTTGTGAAACTCTCTCTATGTAGACCAAGCTGGTCTCTAACTCAGAGACACACCTGCCTCTACCCCCAGGGGGTGATAAGATATGCACCATCATACCTAGTTACTGGCATGGTGGTTCACACTGCAAGTCCACCATTCACAAGACTGACACAGGAGAACCGCCCCCAAGTTTAAGTAAGGGCAGTCCCCCAAATGCTCTCTCTTCAAGCTTCTTGCTTATTGTTGAGTTGCTTGCTCATCTTGGTAAATGGTGTTGTAGTAACACTGAGGATGATGCTGAGACAAAGTAAGCACTCTTCAGCCGTGTGGGCCTCAAGCACTGCTACAGAAAAGTATGCCAACACCTCAGACTATAGATGCACTCAGAATAAAGTACCCACCTGAACATGCATGCATTCTGTCGTGCCTATCAATAGAATCTACACTACTAGAAACATGTCTTTCTTCCACCTAAGTTTCTCTCAACATTTAACTATCAACTTTACAATGCTGTTTTGAAGAATGTTAAATAGTTTATTGTCACAAGTTGATGCTAAAGCTATGAAAAAGTAAAATATGGCCAGGCAAAGTGGTATACATCTGTCATCCCATCATTTGTGAGGTAAGCTATCTCTGCTGAATTCAAGGCCAACCTAGTCTACATAGTTCCAGGACAGCCAGGGCTATAGAGAAACCCTGCCTCAAAGAGAGAAAGCAAAAGATGATTAAAGCCAATGTATCTTTAATGACTTTATAATAAAGAGAAAGTAAAAATGAAATACAAGGAGAAAAAAAACCAGAACCTAGTTGTATTTAACAGATCACATTAAAAGAGGAAAAAACCTAACCAAATCACTTTTTTACTTGGTATTTTAATTATATGTTCTTAGGCTAAACAAAAGATAATTACAAAAGAAGTATAAGCCGTAGCTAGTACAGTCTGTTTGCACACATGTCTTAGCCTTGGAGCTTCTTCTGTACTTTAGGACTGAGTAATTATTAGTGGTTCTCAACCTGTAGGACCCTTTTACAGGGGTCAAGTTATCAGATAAGCTACATATCAGATATTTACATTATGATTCATAACCAGAAAAATTACAGTTATAAAGTAGCAATGAAAATAACTTTATGGTTGGGGGCCACCATATCATGAGGAGCTGTATTAAAGGGTTGCAGTATTAGAAAGGTTGAGAACCACTGCTATAAATGGCAGATGCCAGGGTTCTTACTATCAGGAAAGTAAACACAGATGTGTCTAGAATTGTGTGTGTGTGTGTGTGTGTGTGTGTATGTGTATGTGTGTATGTATTGATAGACATATAGCCATCAAATGAAGCTGAGTTTCTTGAAGAAAAGGTCAATCAAGGTCTGGGTAGGAATAGCTTACTGAATCAGCAAATAAGGGGATATTCCAAAAACTAATTAGCACCTGTCAAAGTGCCCCAAGAGTTGGCTTAAAGAATCTGTAATTAGTCAAAATTGACCAGGGAAGATGAGTTTACAACAACATATACACAATTATATTTACAAATAAATTAAGAGAAGGGAAAGCTCTCACAGATGCAAAGAAATACAGAAATAACAAACTTAGAAAATCACATTTGGTAACTGTATTAGTAACAAGTGATCCAGGCAAGAAATGAATTGATCCTTTAAGGGGGGGGGCAAAATTTGGGTAATATTTTTTATATTTGTATTAAAATATTATTTTCCAAAAAAGAGACATGATACAAAAGTAGAGAAAGCAAAGAAACCTGTAGCCAAGAGCCACCATCCCTGCTAATGACACAGATGCTGCTCGTAAGTCAGGATGCGTAATGTTATTTCTGAAGGACAAAAGTCCTCTGTGAAATTTATAGTTACAATCACTTCATGCCCACAAGGTACTCTGTAGATAGCCCTTTGGACAAAATTGTTGTCAACAAGGATATCTTTAGAGATCCAGCTCTGGCATACAAGACTAGTCAGGAGGACAAGGCCAAGTTTAAGGAACAATATAAGATGGGGAAGAACAAATGTTTTTTTTCCATAAACTTCGGGTTTAAGTATATGTTTGTTTCCAATCATTAAAAATTAAACAAACAAACAAAAAAACCCACAAAGGGCAAAAAAAAAAAAAAAAAAAAAATCCAGTACAGAGCTAAAACACACCTTTCTGTTCCTGTCTAATACCTACAAAGTGTATTTCTTTGGTAAAAATCACAGTGGTTGGCCTCAGTTTCCCATTTGCAAATGGAATAGCACCCAACCTCTTACACAGCTCTTCTAAAGAGTGGCTGAAAACAGGACAACCATTTGGGAGAAGGAAAAGTCTAAAACAAGCACAAATAAATGGCCCTCCATGTCTGTAGCTTCTGCGTTAGTGAATTCAACCAACCACAAATCAAAAGTATTCAGTAAAAAAACTATTTGTATTAAACACATGCTAACTTTTTCTCTTATTATCCCCTAAACAATATAGTGCAGCAAATTCTAAGTTTAGTCTGCAGAATATAATAAAAACTTATGGGAAAAGATTTTACCTGAATACTTAAACTACTTTGATTAATTCAAACACTATGTCAACTTTATGGCATTTAAAAACCATTACTGGGTTAAAGAAAGTCTTTAAGCCAGTTAAGGGTGACCTTTACAGCATCACTTCATAGAGAGCGCCACACTACTGCCCAGGTTGGATGACCAACTGTTCTATATTTTAGCTTTAAGAAAGAAAACAAACTCTGAGGAACACACCAAATTTAGAAAGTATTCAATTTTTCCCATACTTAGATCAAGTGAAAGATTTTAAGTAAAAATTTATTATTTTCCAAAACTTAAGCTTTTGTCACCACTTAACAGAAGTTACACATGGAGTAACTATCTCAATGACTGAAGAAAGGACCCTTAAAGATGCATCTTACAGGAAAATAGTTATGATTCTAAAAGAAGAAATGAGGGCTTTTTTTAATGTCAGAAATTTTCAAATAAAATTCAATAGCACTGTCCTTTTTCCCACTGTTGGGAAGGCAGGTCTGGTCTACTGCGAGCACTACACAGCAGAGCATCAGCTCTGTGCAGCAAATCCTGGGACTAGTCAGCAGGAGTGGGGCTCAGATCCCATCGCAGGGAAGAATTGCAATAACTAGAGGGTCTGCTTGGCTGTGCAGAGGCCAAGGAAAGATGGGTTGCAAGAGCAACCAGCTGAGGCTAAGTGCTCTTTTGCTTGCCTCATTTATCGACATATCTAAGATAGAAAAGTTCCTGGTATATGGTAAGCATTCACTAAAAATTAAATCAACAACAGGATCAGAAAATAAAATCCTAGGACTTTTCAATCAACCTACAAAAGTGACAAATAAGTCAGGAGGTGGTGGTGCATGCCTTAATACCAGCACTCAGGAGACAGGGACAGGCGGATTTCTTAGTTCGAGGTCAGACTGATCCAGAGATACACACACACAAAACCACAAACAAAAAGTGACAAATAATTTAAGTCACAGATTTTAAAACTCATTTGATACACATTTGTTTATCAGTCATAACTGTTTTCTACGGAACATAAGCAATCTATTCTTCACTCTGAGTAAGGTAATGTAAAATCTGACTTATTTCTTGACCCATAATGGGTATACTTATAAACTCATTCCTATGCCCTCATTTGGTCTTATCAGCTTTTATAATACAGAATTAAAGATGAAATAAGTGCATAAAATCTGAATCATGATGAGCAAATAGCATGTTCACCATTAGGTTTCAGACAGATTGGGTAAGCACTCACAGGCTACAAACACTGCTCAGCATCCCTGACTTCTGAGACGTCTGGACCATAACTAACCACTCTAGTAAAAATCTAAAATCTATTTTAGTTTTTGTTTCTCCAGTCCCATAGCATATGCTATTAATTTATTCCCAAACCTTAAATTATAAAGTCTGTAAGTAACTCATATAAATTAAAATGTTATCAAAAATGTAGTGAAATTATGTAATACAGAACACAAGTTAACTTAATTCAAATTTATATGACATATGTTCACTATTAAGCCCAGCAACTTTTCCTTCCCCATTAAAGAAGTCCCAACATCTCTTATAAAGCAATTAAGTTTCATTCCCTATATGATCTTTTTAAGATTACTAATATATTATAAGCAGCAAACTCCATCTGCTTCCCAAGTACTACCCATATAAGCAATACAGAATTTCACTACTAAGTTAAACCTAACATTTCCCAGAGCGCCTGTCTTATGTGGGTTATGATCATCTTACTATGCTTCTTGTGTCCATGCTGCTGGAAAAGCAGTCTGTACAAGCAGGAGTAGAGGCACAATCCTGAGAGAAAGGAGTAGAGAAAGATGTTGAGAAAACAAAACCAGACAAAATGAGCTCACTAAAGAGTTTGAGCTCAGCCAGTGTTTAAGGTCACGGTTGATCACATTTTTGTCATACCACTGAGTCAGAGACTGTCCATTAACAGCAAATCTGACCCTAGAAAGAGACATCTGAAATCCAATATGGAAGCAATAAAATCATCACTAACTCTAAATTACCTACTGCAAATAATCATTAAAACATAACTGTTCAAGAGAGTGGGGATATACAAGTCCCTTAAATGCCAACAGAATTACACTAACAAACTTAATACTAGTCTAGAACACCAGAGTTTAATAATGTATGAAATGCATTTCAATAGTGACAATTTTTTTGTAATCCTAAATGGTTGAGACTATATGCATTCAAATCATGCAATATCAAAAATCTATTCAATCTGGATCACTATTAAAGTCTAAAAAAAAAAAAACCTATTGCTATATAATCATTTTAAGACACTAAATCCAAAACGGGCTTGAACACAATTACTATTCAACATAAAATTCTGATATGTCCTCAATGGAGAAGTCCTCCCCCTCCTCCTACTCCTCATATTTAAGTGAAAGTTAAAAATAGATGGAGTTCTGACTTACAATTTTTCACCTAATCTATATTTCTACAATGCTCTAAAATTTACTTTTAAAGCAATGCTTAAGACGCATACTAGGTCCCCCAAAACATAATCATATGCAATTAGTTACACTTTTCCCACTTAAAAAAAAAAATCCAAGTTAAATAATAAAAACACTTTGAGTTTTAAATCCATGTGTCCAGAAAATCATTATTCCTTATCTACTTGAGACATGCTCATGTATGTTCTACACTATATTCCAAATGTCACGCTGTGTGCCAAGGAGCTGAAGCCAACACCATCACTATTTTCACTAAGCCTGTAACCCGGGTAAAGACTAAAAACTTAAAAGTAGAGTCATTAGCAGGAAAAATACAAAGCGCTTTAAGACTATTTAATAAAACCTAAATCCATGATTCTCAACCAAGATTATGTTACTCCTCCCTTACAAGGTAATTGATAATACCTAAAGACAGAGTTGGATGCCGCCAACAAGAAGTGTACTACCCAGTATCTAGTGTGTAAAATCTAGATTGCTGCTAAATGACCTACACTTCACAAGATTATTCCTCACAACAAATACCAATAGGATAAAGTTAAGAAGCACTGATTAAACCACTAGGGGTGAAGGATGGTAGTGTTAGTGAAGGTGTCCTTGGTTTAAAACACTAAGTATGTTCCAATTTTCAACAAGGTAGAAAGAAAAATTATAGCCTAATACAATTAGCCAACTTCCCTACAAAACAAAAGGGAGACACATCCCTGAAGAATGAAAATCAAAGAGAAATATTTTGCAAATGCTTCTTTTAAGTGTTTTCCCTGAGCCATACATAAAGCAAAAATTTACAAACTAAAAACAAGTTTGGCATGTTATTCTTTCTACCTTTTTCGTTTGTCTCAACCAACCCATGGTTACTACTACATATTGATGGACCAATTACAAAAAAGTTCTGTAGTTATGCAAACTGCCTACTCAGACTACAAAACTGAAGTGAAGGAAAATGAGACTATGAAACTGTGCTGGGTAGTAGAGTGTGTATCCTAGAATGGTTCAGAGTGAGCCAATGGCAGAAGTCTCTGATGTCTACAAACCTGGTTCCCTAACAATGATAACCAGAGCCTGTGATCTTGATTCAAGCACTAGGGAGGCAGCAGCAAGAGAACTAACTATTCCGAACTCTAGACTAGCTCTTCTACAAAGAGGTCCAGGGCAGCCAAGACTACTAAGAGTGAATGCCAAAATCAGATTGGTCAATTTTTAGAAAGATGATAAAAGAATCTTTTCAGAATTTAACAACTGAGGTAAATCTAAGAGTTAATTGCAATTAATTTTCCAACATGTCTTAACCACATAGACCCCATTCTACCTTCTACTCAGCCTACTCAAAGCAAGAAAAATGAAACACATTTGGGGAAAGTCTTCACCAACATAATCAGCTAGAAAAGCAACGTACAAGAATTCATTGCTGAAGCAGATTCTATTATGTCAAAGACTCACTGTGGGTTTTTTTTTTTTTTTTTTTTTTTTTGAAGTGTGAAAAATATGGCTGTCTGGTCTAGAACAAAGTATGTAGCCCAGGCCAACCTCCAATTCACAGCAATCCTCCTGTCTCAACTTCCTAGTGCTGGAATTACTAATGTACCAGGACATCAGACTTTCATATTTTCGGTGTTTGAAGGTTTTTAAATGTCTTGCTAACAAACAGTAATGGTAATTCTTTGAGCTATCCAAGAGTGTGGTGCCACAAACCTGTAATCCTGTAAATGTTTTTTAAATACGTCTAACCTAACTCCCAAGGCAAACTCCCCTCCTCCTCTGGTTTAATCAGGCAGAACCTCTGCCAATCCACTCTTATATTTTTCATGGACTACCTTACAATGTGCTTTAAATTTTCTTCTCCTACTGTACTGAAACTTTCCAAAGATATCATCTAAAGCCATTCTCTTTCCTTTGGCTTTTTAAAAACAAGGCACAAGAGAGAAAAGAAGGCCCCTATTAGAATGGCCTCCATGCAGTCTCTGGATTCAGTCCATACAGTTCAGCTATCCTTCTCACTAGGTGTGGACTCCAAATCACTGTAAGAAGTGACTACCTGGAACAGCAGCAACTCCAGGACCTGATAATGACTAATCCACATTCAGTTTAGCCACTCCATTCAGGCTTAGATACTCAGGTAGTCTTCCAAAAATAAGGACAACTTTCTCTCATCGTATCAGAATTGACAATACAATAAAGGCCATGGGACTAACTTTCATTCAACTCATAAGAGGATTTACCACAAAATTTTTGAACAAAGGATCTCCTGATATAGTATCTTTAACATAGTGGTTAAGGACAGAGAAATCCTTTGAGAAATTATGATAGGAAGAAGTTGATAGGAGATGATGACTGAAAATTTTCCACATTTTGCAGATTAATTTTAAAAAGGCTGTATCCTTAGCTTCACAATCTCTAGCATCTTTATTTCCAAGATAATGTTCTCTGCTAAACAGGAAATTAGGACTGGGATAGTTCAGTCTTGGAAAGCCTAAGAATTAGCAAGCCTTTCTTAAGCATTTCAAGTTTTAAACATTTGTTTTTGTTTTAGACAGGGTTGTACAATATGGCTCAGTCTGGCTTACAAGAAAGTATGTAGCCCAGGCCAGCCTCAAATTCAGAGCAATCCTCCTATCTCGGTGTGTGAGGGGATATGCAACTTTCATATTTTAAGCATATGAAGGTTTAAAAATGACTAACAAACAGTAATGATTCTTCTTTGAGCTAGCCAAGTGTGCTGCCACACACCTGTAATCCCAGCACTCAGGAAGCTGGGCCAACAGCAAAACCTTGTCTCAACAATACTAATAATAGTTATTATTACCATGAGCTAAATTTTGATGCCTTAAAGCCAAATTCACTGTGAGCACTTGAAAGCGTGATTTTCTCCCAAGCCTGTAATTCAGGCTCCTTTTTATTTTTGCACTTTGCAAAAAATGACTTAATAGAACAGTAATAAATGAGCTATTCCAGTGCTTGCTTGCAATAACAAAACATACACTACAGCAGCCACATATAAACAATATTATAATCAATTTCTTCATTTCTAAATTAACAAGGCTATGCATTTTGTGCTTTAACAAAAGTGTACAATGCCAAGCCTAGCGCAAGCCTATAATCCTGCTACTGGAGAAGCTGAGGCAGGAGGATCATATAATGTATACAAGTCTTTTCTGGACTACAGAGTGAGCTCTCAAGAGGACTGGGATATTGTAAATGAGTGCTGAAGCCCTAACCTAGCATGAAAAGAGCCCTACATTCAATTTCCAGTCTGAGGGAGGCTCTGGATCTTTCCTAAATGTATTTATTTTTCTCAATTGAGCCCATCTATATTTTTAATTTAACCCCACTTTAAATCACTTTGATAGAAAGGTTAAGTTTTGCATTGTTTGAAATCCTTAAGAGGAGAGACAGGAGTGGGGGAGTCCTTCACAGCAAAACTGGATCTCACACCCTGTTCCAATACTCAGAAAAGGAGAAAAGAGGCTGCACAACCAAGTAGGTGCAGAGATCATCAGGCCCCTTACCCTTTCACTCCTCTTCCACTGTGGCCTCACCTATTAGTGTGGGGATCTCCTCTAAGACCCCAGGGAGAACGGAAAACACATTAGGGTCCTAAACAATAGAGATTCACCATAGGGAGGAGGGCTAAATCCAGTCATTTGGAAATAAGGAGGGGGGGGTGTTTTGAGAGAGGGTCTCTGTAGTATAGCTCTGGCTGTCCTAGAACTCACTCTGTAGCCCAAGCTGGCCCTGAACAGAGACCCACCTACCTCTCTGCCTCAGTGCTGAGATCAAGGTGTGAGTCACCAGGCCCCACTAAGGAGGGAGTTTCTTTGTAACTAAAGAAATGAAGTATTAGTGCTGTATGTAGCAAATGAAAAGGCCACATGGTTATTTTCCTATAGTTACAAAATATTACAGTTAATTATGCTATCACTAAATTCCTTTCATTACACATTAACTACATATAGATCAGAGGGTGAAAGAATTATAAGGGAATATTTGATCATATTATCAGTTATAAATTCACAAGCTCCCCAAAAGCATTGCTCTCAATATCAAGTTCACCACTACTTAAACTAATATGCATAATTAAAGAAGCATGAACTTTATCTAACTTTTAACCCCTTTGAAGCACTTCCTAAGTGATACCTTAAAAAGAAAAAAAATATGAAATTGCAGAAAAGCATTTAAAAGTACTGTCCCATTTGGACATGCACAAATGCTATTTTAAAAGATCATGGACTTAAGACATTAACAGTCATGATATTGAGTAAAGTATTAGCACTCCAAAATCAAAAGTTCTGAAAACTATGCTAATTAGTTAGCATACATTTAAAGATTTTTCTAAGAAGTACAAGAACTACAAGGATAGTGCTGGCTGAGCTAGTATTTGCTACATTTAATGTTCGAATTGGGTCCTAGTGACATTATTCCTTAAAAAGAAATTGATTTTTTTCGAAGCCTGTCTTCCAATCAGATCAGTAAATTCAGCACAGTGAAAATCGGACACCTGCCTTTAAAAAACTTGTCACGTGAATGAGCCCGGCTTATTCCCTCCCGAGTGCCCTAATATTTATGTCTTTCTCCCTAACTAATGATCAGAAGGGCAAATAGAAAAAAAAAGGGGGGGGGGACACTAGGTAAGGGAAGGAGAGAGGGAGGGAAGGAGGGAGGGAGGGATAGAGAGAGACATCACAGAATAATGTTGCCTCCCTACCAACCATCCAATTAGCTAAGTCCCTGGCTGGCAAGTTACCTAGTCAACAGAACCTCAATAATAAACACTACGTGTAACGTGACTTCGGATCACCACCCCGTGGGTCCTCTCCAAAGCCTGGCATCCGTGTGTCAGCTTCCTCAATCACCCGGGAGGACCTGCAGAGTGATGTCCTGCAACAGTTCAGACCCTACAGGGCCGATGGCTGCAGGGTGGGCTGATCGGGCTTCCGTGGAACCCATCGGGGAGCGTGGCACGGCCGCCACAGGAACTGGCCCGGCCCCCAACCCTCCCCCGGCCCTCCCTCGGCCCTCCCCCAAGCCCTGCCTGGCCCGGGGAGGGGCGCGGGCCGTTCCCCTCCCCCACGGCCGCCCGATCGCCGTCGCCCCACCCGGGAGAACTGGGGCCCCGCGCCCTTGCTCGGCACGCGAGCCCCGGGCCGGGCCTGGCTGGAGGCCGGGGCTGCCGTACGAACCTCGCTGTTGAAGGTCTTCACGGCCTCCATGTTGTCTGCGCAGAGGGCTCGGGGCCCGGCGAAGGAAGAGGCGGCGGCCGGCGGGTTGCGTACGGAAGGGCGGGTGACGGGCCCGGGAGGCCGTGGAGCAAGGCGGGCAGGCGACGCTCCTCAGCGCCGGCGAGGCCCCGGCATGGCCGCGGGGCGGGCGCAGCAAGCAGGACGGAGGCCGCCGGGGCGGGTCGGCGGCGGGGGAGGGGCTGGCGCGGCACCTTCTCTGCTTCTCCGCCCCGCTCGGCAGCGGCCTCCACACTCAGGCTTCGGTCCCCTCTACTCTCCACCCCCTTCTCCTCCTTCCTCTTCCTCCCACGGGCTCCTGTGTCACCTCCCTGCCGCTTCGGCCGCGGGAACCTGCAGCGCGCAGCGAAGACACAAGAGGAAGCGCTGACCGCGGCGGCTGCGGCATCCAATATGGCGGACGCGGTCGAGCCGCGCACTCCGAATCGGCGGCGCCAGTCAGCGCGCCCCCTGCCGACCGGGCCGCGCGAGGACCCGCGGACGCGCCACACCATCGAGACGGCGCCGGCCAGAGCGGCCAGGAATCGGTGAGGCGGGAGAGGGACCACGTCCCGGACCCGGGGAGCAAGCTCTGCGGCGCGGATGGAGGAACTCCCGGTGGCGGGTCCCGTGGATGAGCGCTGTTCCGAGAAAACCCCACAGATGCAAGGAGAGAGAACAAATGGAGGAAACTACTGTGTCTCCATTGCCGTCTCCCAGTGGGATGGCGTCGGCCCTAGAGGCGGGGATGCAAGTGCCTTGGAGAACTTTATGGATATTGACTTAAAGGAGAAACCCTGGGAGAATTCCTCGCCGTCACCGTTTGCCCGAGCGTCCCAGCCGCGGGAAGCAAACGCTCTGCCCCACACAAAAGCTGGCATGGGATGAGTGCAGCAACCGTGCGGGGAAATGCAGGCTGAGCGATTCCGGGCCTGAGCATCTCAGGCGGGAAGGAACCCATTTGGACAAGGAAGTGCAACCCATTGGGGGCGGGGGGGGGGTAATATTCTCAAGGAATTTGGCCCCAGATTATCGGTGCAGAGGATGGTTGCAGATTTTAGGATCGAGCTTATTTGAAGTTAAACAAGGAGAGATGTTCCCACGGAACGTTCCCACACATACTGCCGCCGGTGTTGAAAGTCATTTGCCATCGCTCTCCCCAGATTCATGCAAAATAAAGAGAAAATGAGCTGCTTTAGGTTAAAGTATTTCCTTAGGGCAGAGTCCAGAGTGAGACACAAAGCAAGTTCCTCCCTGGCTTTTTAGGGTCTTTATATTCGCTTCATCCACAGATTTGCTGTTGGCACTGGCTGATTAGAAGGTAAAAATAATGATGGAAAGCTTCCTTTTTTTTTTTTTTAACCTATCTCAAGTGCACACCTCCGCCGCTTCCAGTGTTCACAGGCCATCCCTGACGGTGCTTCTAGCTACATGTACCTTCCATTTTCTTGACAGTAGCCAGGAGAATCTAGATACAACCCTTGCTTAAAGAAATCCCTGTACTGCTTTTCCATTGCCCTTCAGAGACATCCTAACCTCTTAAATTGGTGTGAAGGCCCTGCACATAACCACTCTTCCGCACTGCTGTTCCTGTTACTTGATAACAGATTAGCGTGTGCCCACCTGAGTATTTGTACATGCCTCCTCCCTTAACTAGCTGCAGTTGCTCATGGTTGGCTGGTTGGTTTGGGCTTTTATAGCTGATGAGCAGGAGGTCTCTGTTCATGCCATGTTGGGACTTAAGGACTTGAGGATCACATTTAGCCCTTCTCAAGCCAGCCTGTCAGAATTCCCACTTTGGACATATTTACTCAGTCACACATAGAAGAAGTGTGACTGACTTACACAGGTTGAGTAATTAAAATGCAGTATAAACCACTGACCCAAACCAGTTAATGTGCTGTACCATTTGACTTAAGGATTTGTCATCCAGGAAAATGCCAGAGGACTTGAGGGGAAGAGGGAGGGGTAGCCTCAGTGTCCTATACAGATGAGACAATAAAGAAAAAGGGGAAAAAAACCAAGAATCTAGAGTCTTGGAGTCTGAACCATTTACAAGGTTTGTATGCAGCTACACATACCTCTGGAATGTAAAAGCCCCAGTGCTCAAACCCACATTTTAGCACAGACTACAAGTAAGGATTATGACTCCCAATATCAAAGACCAATCTGAGCTAGCTTAAGCATAAAAGAATTGCCTGTGCATGATTTTTGTGTTTCTCTGTGTAACTGTAGCTGTCCTGGAACTCTGTAGACCAGACTGGCCTCCACCTACCCCTGCCTCCTGAGTGCTGGGATTAAAGGCCATGTGCCACCACTGCCTTTGCTTCTTTTTCAAAGCAACCCACTTCAAGAATGCAGCCTCCAGGGGAGGACCAGAACCCAAATACAGAAAGCCTAAGGTAGTTTCTTCTCTTCAACTATTTGTAATAATGGAACAAGACAAATACCCCTGGTTTTATTATTTCAGACAATTAGAGGGTATAGTTGAGAACCTCCCCTTTTCAGGTCTAAATTCCTAACGATGAAGGGATTTAATTGACCCACCTTGGATCAGATGGACCATCACCCAAAATGAAGACTGTCAACTCATTCTGAAAAGTTGATAAAAGAACAATGACTTGGAGCACAGCCATCACTGGAATCATGACACGTCCCAGAGTCTGGTATGCTTTGAACATGGTTATCACTGGCCTGTCCCCTAGAACTAAGCTACTTCTGGGGATTACTCAGGATATAATGCAGCTATAACCAGGTCAGAGTCAGAGCAGGGCAGCACTCTCTTCTAGAACTTTCTGGAATCAATGGAGTGTTCTGCAGTTAAGTAGCATGGGTCCCATGTGACTGCTGTGTACTTGAAATGTGGCTGGCGCAACTGAGGAAAGTGTGGTTGTTGGCTACCAAATTGGGATGCTCAAGCCTAGCCAGAGGTGATGACTTCCTGGATAAGATGCCTCCTAGATACTGGGAAAATGTGAAACAGCAAGAAGCAACTTACCAGATCTCGATGGAGTGATAGATATCAACTATTTTTTTTAACTAATATTAACATCTGGAGTATTGTTTAATTCAGAACTAATAATTCTCAGAAAAAAATGGAGACCTGAGACTCGGTATTCTGGAACAGCTTAGGTTTAGGGACATACATGGAATATCTTCTAGGAAATAGAAGGGTTCAAAGCTGCCTGGAAAGCACTGTGTTCAAAGACAGACCTGGGAGTGGCAGGATTGCTCAGTGGGTATGAGGTGCTTGCTACCAGTCCTGACAACCCGAGTTCAGTCCCTTGAACTCCCACAATAGGAGATAATTGTTGTCTTCTGACTTTAACGTGTGTGTGACAAGGACATAGACACAACACAACCAACCAGTTACTAACAAAAATTACTATATGGACCAGCAATTGTGTTGATGGATGTATACCCCAAGGAACTGAAAGCAGAGCTTTAAACAGAAGTCCATACCTTTCTGTTCATAGCAGGAACAAATGACATTTAAAAGCCATTAAAAGGGATGAGAAGCCTACAAAACTATCAAGAAGTACATTAACAAGTGTGGTGGCACACACTTTAATCCCAACACTATGAGGCAGAGGTGGATCTCTGAGTTCAAAACCAGCCTGTTCCCCATAGTGAGCTCCAGGACAGCCAGGAATACATAGACCCTGTCTCAAAAAGATAAACAGAAGTGTATCATAGAATAGAAAACTATTAAGCCCTGAAAAAGAAAGGGATTTCTGATACACCTACAACATAATGAAGCAAAGAAAACTCTTCTGAGTGAAGTAAGGCAATCATGGAAGAGCATGCACGGCATGATATGTACAGACAGACTGAGGTTGCTGAGTGGCTGAATGAGGGACAAGTTAGGGGTTGTTATATAATGGATTCAGGTTCAGTTCAGAAAGATGAAAAGGTCATGAAGGGGATCGGTGGTGGGCTCCACAGCAATAGGGATGCACTTTATTCTGCAGAAATGCACTTAAAGGGGTTAACTTTAAATTTTTAAATATATTTTCTTTTGAAATTTTATGTGCATTGGTGTGAGGGTGTCAGATCCCCTAGAACTGAGTTACAGATTCATGTGAGCTACCATGTGGGTGCTGGAAATTAAATATGGGTCTTCCGGAAGGACAGCCCATACTCTTATCCACTGAGCCATCTCTCCAGCCCCAAATTTTATATATAACTCAAAAGATGTTTAGAATAAATCTAGAAAAACGGTATGTGAGAGCCTATAAGGTACAAAAGAAAAGAAAGCGAACTTTGGATTATTCATGTGAAGCTGAGCTATATATCCTGGCCCCCAAATTTTGCAAGTTAAAAATTCTAACTGTACTTGGAGGTCCAGTGTCTTTACTGAGGCAGTTTGATTTGAACAAAGCCAATGGAGTCACTCCTAATCCAATCTGATAGGTGCCAGAAGAAATGAGAATACAGAGAGAGACCCACAGAGGGAAGATGTGGTGAAGTCAAGCCTTCTTCAAAACTGAGCCTTCTAGCACCTTGCTCTTGAACTCCAGGGCTCTTAAAGAGTGAAGAAGTGCACTTTTGCTGTTACAGCCACTTTCTCTATGGTACTTCACGTATCACAGACTCCTGGAACCAGCGCAGGTGTATACAACACTCCCAGGCTAAGAACCCAACACTTCCCAAAATCTGAAGGCTAAACGCAGTGAGCGCAGTTGCCAAACTGTATTTATTTTCGGAAAACACTTGAGTTTTCCTTCTGAGAGAAAATTGTTCCTCATTGGGAAGGGATGCTATTTTTGTTTCCATAGGTAGATTCAGCTTTTTCTGCAACGAAGCTCAGGAAAATGAAGGATGCTCTCACAGCTCCCTGGTGTTGGTATCACTGGCAAAGTACTCAGTTGCCTTAGAGTAAGAATCCAATTGTGACAGACTGAGAAAATGGATTCCAGACTGTCATGGGGCTTGGGGGGATTACATAGCTTTGGAGAGATTTGGTTCAAGGTACCTGCTCCAAGAGTAACTATTAGAATTGTCCTGCCTTTACCACAACAAAAGTTTTGTAGATGAGTAAAGCAGAGGCTTAGACTGGTGTAATTTGTCAGGTGGTGGCAAATGACTTTAATCTCATCACTGGTATACAAGCAAGTTCCAGGACAGCCAGAGCTACACACACACACACACACACACACACACACACACACACACACACACACACACACACACCCTGTCTCCAAAAACAAAAAAGAATGGTGTCATTTGTGCCATGAAGGGACAGAGATAAGTTAATATGGTTATGTGTCAGAGCCCACTGCTGTGCCCCCCCCCCCACGCACACCGTTGCTCAGCTTTACAATTAGAGTTCATTCCTCCGAGATAAACTTTTCATGTTTTGAGGATTTTGTTTTTCTTCCTAAATTTCTCTTTGACTTTTCTTGCCCAGATACTTTTGCTTTTTGACCATCTATCTATTCTACTGGTTCCATAAGGTTGAGTAAGAACTAATGCTAGTGATGTCAAAAGGAACAAAAAAAAAGGTTATATAAGAAGCAAATTCTGCCTTTGGTGGTGACACATATTCTGTAATCCCACCACTCAGGAGCAGAGATAGGTGATCTCTGAAGTCAAGACCAGCCTTTTCTACAGAGCAAGTTCCAGGACAGCCAGAGCTACACTGAGAAGCACTTTCTCAAAAAACAAAACAAAGAAAGGCAAGTTATTTAAATATATATATATTTAACTATTTTATCTGCATTGGTTATGGACAGTTGTGAGTTACCATATCGGCTGAGAATTGAACCCAGCTCCTCTGGAAAAACAGTCAGTGTTCCCAACCACTGAGCCATCTCTCCAGGAAGAAGCAAGTTCTTACAAGACAAGAATGGTGAGAAAGTGGCGGGAAATAGCCTGATAGCTGAGTAGCTAGATGGAGGTCTGGGAGCTCCTTTAAATGTAGTAAAAATACTAAATATTCCCCTGTGGCTTTCAGTATGAACAACCTCATTGCTATGCTGACAAATTCGTGTGGGTGTGCAAATGGCAAAGATCACTAAACATCCTTTGCCAAGAGGCCACTGTAAAATAAGAGCTAAAAGGGACAAGAAATGAAGGACATGATTCCTCAGTGTCCAGCAGGGTGCCCTAGGTCACAGCAGCAGGTTCAGAGATACCACAGGTGGAAAGAGCAGAGAAACTACAGTCTTGGGAGCGGTAACAGTTCTAACATCAATTGGTGGCCTTTTCTTCCACAGGGGCACAAAAAGGGAGGAATGCACTAAGTAGGGCAGCATGCACTTGTAGTCCTAGGATGTTCCAAGACCCAAGTTTGATCTCCAGCACCACATAAATTATGTCATCATTACACATCATTGTAACTCAAGCATTCAAACATTCCCAGTCCAAGGCCAGCCTCAGCAACATCAAGTTCAAAGACAATCTGAGCTATATAAGATCCTATCTCAAAAGCAAAGTGATAATCAAAAGCCAACATGGTAGAAATAAAGTTATCCAAATGATTTCAAAGTTGCACACCTGCCTGGGAAGCATGGGTATTTTTTACTTTGACAATTAACTTAAGTACAAAAGGGCAGCATCAGCAACAAAGTGGATGAAGTCTACAGGGAGCAGGAGGCACCAAAATGCCTATGATGGGGAACGGGACAGGCAAAGAACTGGTCTGTGTCAACATTGGAAACAAGTGAAGAGAGGGAAGATGCTCCCCTGAGAATTTGTAACCACAAGTCAGACCTCAAAGCAAATCTGTGGTGTAATTCCTAATACCTGGGTGATATGAAAAGCCTCATGCAAAGAAATGATTTTAAGTTAGTATTGGGTTGGCCATCTGCCAGACAGCTGAGCCGGGAATAGAGGCTCCAGGAGGAATCTGGGCAGAAGTCCATTTGACTATGATTGAGGAACTGAGCAATGGCTGAAAAGAAAGCCGCATTTTGCTTTGTTTTTTGTTTTGTTTTGACTCTTTGGAGTGCTGCTTAAAGAAGCCCAGATCATCACCATCACCGGTGCTCTTTGCCTTGAGCAAGTTTTCCCACAATGGTAGTGGGGAACCAAGCATGGAAGCTTCCAGGAGGAACAAGCGACAGGAGTCCATGAAGTGGACTTGACAGAATCAGAATGCAAATTTTTAATAAGCTTCCTGCAATCATAGCAGCCGCCCTGATGGAAACAACAGATGCTGAAGGAAAAAACGGTCTGGTCGGCTCTGAAAGCGCTGAGCACGAGATGAAGGTTGAAGAGGAAATGGCTTTTGCCTGGGGAGCATGTTTCCATCCCAGGCGAACTTGAACTTTGGGCTCTGACAGGCTTCTGGGCTAAAGAGGGCAAAAGTCAAAGCTCAGAGTCTAGCCTGGAGAGAACCACGTGGGACTTCAGAGGGCTCCGCCCCAGGTCAGGGTGAAAAGGGAGTGCACCCACTTCCCCCTGCAGTCCTGGATACCAGGAGAACAGCAACCTCTGCGCTGCAGGTCACAGAGCACTTCGGCCCTTTGTCTTTTTCATAGTTAAATCTTAGCTGAAGATTTGATACCGCCGCCGCAAAGAACATCTTCAACATCTCTCAGAATTCATCAACACTTTAATTTTATAGTGCTCAATACTGATAATGACAGACATCAAAATGGCAAAAGTATGTTTACAGGCAGTTCAGAAACTGTTAGAAATTTTGTCCTAAACCAAAGCCCAAGCCAAAAGTCATTGAAAAACTTTTTTAAAACTGAAAACTAAAATCAGCAAGTCAAAGAGCAATTTTTACTTATTTTAATTTCTTTTCTTCTGTAATATTTAGTGTGTGTGTGTATATATGTTTGTAGGTCTGTGTGTGTGTGTGTGTGTGTCTGTGTGTGTGTGTGCACACGCGCACGCGCGCGCACCTATGGAGACACCAATTCTCCACTTTCACCACATGTGTCAGTGTCAGGTTGTCAGGCTTGGCAGCACACACCTTTGCCTACTACGCTATCTCACTGGCCTTTAGAGAGCAGTTCTTAAAATCAAACATCCTAAAAATGTATAGTCCAAGTACATACTAACTTGATACTTCCATGCTGAAGAATAATGGTTGGGCAATATTAAATGTCTTTTTAGTTAAAGCACTACATTCCTATAATAGCTTATTATCTCTCGAGTTCGGGTTATTAAATCTAAATACTCAAAGCTAGGCATGGTGGCACATGCCTTTAACCCTAGCACTCATGGGACAAAGGCAGGCAGATCTCTGAGAGCTGGAGGCCAGCCTACAGGAGGATTTAGTTAGCTAAGGTTGTAGATAATGAGCTGAAGCCAAGACTCACTTGAAGGTTCTCCTGAGAAACTCATCCAAGTTTCATGCTTGTTCAAACGAGTATGCATTTTTGTTTTGTGGCTGGTTATATTCATGTTTATTGGAGTTTGCCAATTGTGCTTAAAACCTCTGCAGTTTATTACCCTGTATTGCTCCCTGATCACCGTGGCCACCTCCAGCTACATCGGTCAGTTTTTATACCTCTCTTCATGATTTCATCTTATTGCTTTATATTGCTTCAGGTATCCGATTGTGTTTGATCCCATTCTGTTCTTAATGTCTCTTCCTTTTAGAATTCAAGGTGGAAAATACTGTATTTTTCGTGATATTAAAAGTACTCTCCTAGCTTTACTTCGTTTTGATCTACTATACCTATCTTAACTATTTACTTTCAAATTTTCTGTATGCTTTTTCTATAGGCATAAATGATTCCGACTTTAGGAATCATTTATGTTTTGAATGTGTATTAGTTAGGAATTGTTAAAGTAACATTACACATACGCATGCATATTATATATGTATATATACATATATACATCAGATTTATTAGAATCGCTTACAGGCTATGGTCCAACTAATTCAATAACGTCACGCTATGAATGAAAAGTTCACAAATCCAGAAGTTGCTCAGTCCACAGGCTAGATGATGTCTCAGATGGTCTTCACTATATTCTGGAACCCCAAAGTAGCAGGCTCTGATGGGATGGTCTTGCTCCCAAGGAGGCAAAGAACAAAAGTTTCCTTTTTCCATGTCCTTATATAGGCTTCCAGCATAAGGGGTGACCCAGATTAAAGGTCTGTCTTCTCGCCTGCCTCAAGATCAGGATCAAAGGTTTCCTACCTCAAAGGTCCAAAGTGGATTCACCCCGCTTCAAACCAAGCAAAAAAAAAAAAAAAAAAAAAAAAAAAAAAAAAAAAAAAAAAAAAAAAAATCTCTCAGATATATGCCCTCCATTTCTGGATTGTAGTTCATTCCAGATAAAGCCAAGTTGACAACCAAAAGAGCCATCACACAAACCTGTTTGTATTTGCTTAGAATAGCACATTGGGGGTAGGGGATGTTTTGAGACAGGCTTTCACTCATTATATGGTTCTGCCTGTCCTAGAACTCACTATGCAGACAGACTAGGCTGGCCTCAAACTCACAGAGATCCACCTAAGGGCATGCACCACCACACCTGGCTCCTAAACTTTTATTTTATTATTATATTGATTTCTTTGTTTTTGCCTTTTTTGAGACAGGGTTTCTCTGTATAGCCCTGTCTATCCTGGAACTCACTCTGTGAACCAGGCTGGCTTCAAACTCACAGGGAGCCACCTGCCTCTGCCTCCCAAGTGCTGGGGGATTAAAGGCTGAGCCACCAATGCCCTGCTACTGGGACTTCTTAAAGTTTTTAGTTAATGTATGAAGTATTAGATTTCAGTACAACTTTGCCATACATGCATTTTAGTATACTTCTTATGCGCACTCCCTTTTACTCTGTCTGGAGCCCTTTGTCCCCACCATTGGTCCCCTTTCCTCCCTTCAGATCGTTTTATTTGAGCTTTCATTAAATACAGATAATATTTTTGAAATCTAAGCTCTTTATATGAGAGAAGAAACATCCTATTTATCTTTCTTCCTCCACTACTCCCTATTGGCCCCTCCTTTTGGCCCCGCAACCTTCCCCTTTGATTTCCTCCATGTATCTACATGTCACTTTATAAGATACTGTGTTACAATCTTTGTTTATTCCCCTGTCCTGCATTTGGTGAAGGGCTACAGATCTTATGCTTTCATTCCTTCAATTGGAAGGTATTTATAGGATTCTGATTTGGCATTTTAGGTGGTTGCCACTAGTTTCTTGAACCCTAAACTTATTTTCTTTTTAAACATATCAGCACCCAGTGTACTTTAATTTCTTACCACCTCAGCTTTACCTCAGCCACCTCCTCCTGCCCCTGCATCTGACAGTAAAAACTTAGGTTCTGAGTCATGGAAGGCATGTCATCTTGCTTCTTGCTTTAGAGCAGTAGTTCCCAACCCATGGGTTACAACTCCTTTGAGGTCAAGTGACCCTTTCACAGGGTCACATATCAGATATTTACATTATGCTTCATAACAGTAGCAAAATTACAGTTATAAAGTAGCAATGGAAATAATGTTATGGTTGGGGGTAACTACAGCATGAGGAACTGTATTAAAGGATCATAGCATTAGGGAGGTTGAGAGCCACTGGGCAGAGTACACAGGTGTCAGTGTTGTCTCCAGCATGAGTTTTTGTATGTATTCTGATATTCTCATGCATTTATTCTTATAACAGAAAGTTTTTTAGAGTACCCGCATTCAGAGACATTCATATTGTTGTGGGGTATCTACCAGAAAAGATGGATTGGATGCAGGATTAAGACAATAGAAAGTCTTCAATGATAGGCCAGCAACTTATACTAGGTATTCTGGATCTCAGAGTAGCCCTGAGCCTTTCTCAAGATGAGCTTTGAATTACAAAAGCCATGTTCTGGGTTGACATACTTCAGTTAACAAGAACAGTTTGTCAGAAGTAGAACTACAGAAGCCAAAGAGCAAGGTTAGTACATTCAGAGACTTTTCCAGAACTATGGACTTCGATGGATTAGGTTTTTGTTTTTGTGTTGACTGGTGGTGCTGTCTACATGTTGAATTATATGGCCTGAATGGTATTTCCATCATGGAGTCAGTTATACTAAGGTCTGGGGGCCCATTACAATATGGCAAAGCTCTGAGCCCTGTTAAAGTGTATTAGTTACTTTTTGTTACTCTGACCAAATACCTATCAAAAATAACTTATGGAAGGAAGGACTTGTTTTGGCTTACAATTACAGGTCAGTCCACCATGGTAGTGAAGACACGGCATCAGGAGGCTGAGGCAGTGGGTTTCACTCAGTACGAAATAGACGAGAATGCTTCTGTTGCTCACATTTAAGGAGGGTCTTCCCTTTTCAATTAAACCAGGTTTGGAAACACCCTTATAGACACACCCCGAACTTTGTTTCCAGGGGACTTTAAATCCAATCAACTTGACAATCAAGATCTTTTATCATAGATAAAAGTGTGATGGTGCCAGCCTTTAATACCAGCACTCAGAAGGCAAAAGCAGGTAAATCACTACAAGTTCAAGGCCAGCCTGGTCTACATGGTGAGATCCAGGGGAACCATGGTTACACAGTGAGAACCAACCTCAATTACATATGCCATTACACAAAGTGTATCTTTAAATATGTACTTTATTTTTTATTATGTGTACCTGTGTGTCTATGTATGTGTATGCACACGTGTGTGCAGGTACCTACAGAGGGTGTGTTAGACCCTCTGAGCTTGAGTTACAGACAATGTAAGCTGACAGACACAGGTGCTGGGAAAGTAACTCAGGTCTTCTGGAGGAGCAGTGTGTGCTCTTCGGCACTGAGCCATCTGTGCAGCTCACCTCCATCCCCAAAGTGGATCTTTATTGCAGACATGCCTTTTCTGAAAGCTTAGCGTAACAAACTGCGAGGGGTTTATTGATGTTTTTGTCATTTTAACATTGTGTCCCTTACCATTCCTGTACCTGATGTTCCTTTTGCTGCCACAGAAAATACATTTTGTGGGTGTTTCATTCTCGTTCGGAATACTTTCAGAATTTTCTCTCTGTCCTGGATGAATAAGATAAACATGTCATTTTTATTGGCAGTTTAGAATCCTCCCTTCCTCAGATCTTTCAGCTCTCTTTAATTCAGGAAAATTACTCATTATTATTCTTAAAATATTTTCTCGCCCGAATGTCCTGTTATGTGAGTGTTGACAGCTTTACTTCAGGCTTTCATAACTTTTTAAGAATTCCCAACTTGTTCTGTCTTCTGAGCCCCATCTTCCAGGACTTCCGGGTTTTAACACAAAAGCCCTCAGTCAGGTGGAATTTCCCAGCTCTGGTCAAACCAGGATGGAGTGCCTCGCTCCTTCAGGTAAGATGAACATAGACGGTTTGTCTGACTTTCGCTGGCTTCAGTGATTACACGTTATATTCTATATGCCCTTTGATTCTGCTTTATGACTGTCCATTTTCCACAACTTTCTGTGAAGGAAGCTTACCCTTTTTTTTTCTTTTCCTTTTTCTCCTCGCCCCACCCCACCCCCAGGGTCTCATGTAGCCTAAGCTGACCCCTGTAGTAGTGGGGTTTCTTGATCTCTGGCGGCCAGAGGTCCGAGACCCACAGACCTGCCACCTGAGACCGCTTAGCCGCCCAGCTGCCTGCTGCTCAGACCCCCAGAAATGACTCAGACGCTTATATTAACTTCATGCTGTTTGGCCTATCACTCAGGCACATTGCTAGCTAGCTCTTACATCTTAACTCAACCCATTTCTATTAATCTTTCTGCCACGTGGCCCGTGGCTCACCTGTGTTCCTTACATGTTGTTCCTTGGGCGGCTTCAGCTTGATCTGCCCCTGACTCTGCCCTTCCTTTCCTACCTATTCTGATTCCTCCTCCTACTTCTTCTATGGTGCCTGTCATGGCCCAAAACAGCTCCTTTATTTAAAGATTGAGATTCACAGCATACAGAAAGGCATTCCCACATCAGACCCCCAAATTCCCTGTGTAACCCAGGCTAGCCTTGAGTTCCTTATCCTTCTGCCTCCATCTCCCAGATGCTGAGATTATGATGTTATACCTGGAGAAAGTTACTTTGAAATAGTAACCAAAATATTCCATTAATTCTCCTTCACGCTGGTTGTGTTATCTTTGCTCTGTGGCTGCATTTTACCATTTCCACATTCTGAGCAATGCTCATGATCATACAAGATGTTTGGATTAGGAACGTTCAGAAGAATGGGCAGAAAGCAAGCTCCACTCCCTACCCTCTGGGGACTGTAGGGGTGTGTGTGTGTGTGTGTGTGTGTGTGTTATTTTTGTATGTACATGTGTGTATATGTATGTGTGTGTATATGTGTGTGTATCTGTGTTGTGTGTGTATGTACATGTGTGTGTTGTGTTTGTGTGTGTGTGTTTCTGTGTATGTGTGTGTTGTGTGTGTGTGTATGTGTGTTTCTGTGTGTATGTGTGTACACTCATGCACATGCATGCATGGGGATGTCAGAGGCCCACTAGTGGGAATGACTTTCTCTCCTACCATCTGGGTCCAGGGATCAAATTTAGGTCATCAGGTTCGGTGACAGGAGCCTTACCACTGAACCATTTTACAAAGTCACAACCTTTTTCTCTTCTTTTCTTACTTAATGTCTTTTGGCTTTGAGTTTTGTGTCATTTCACTTTTGTATTAAACACATAGCATCTAGTCTGACTCTTTTTGGATGACAATGTAACATTTTCTTAACATGTGACTTTCCCCCAAATATACTTATTAAGAGACATTATAACTGTGTATGGTGGCACATACCCAGTCTCCCAGCCCTCAGGAGGCAGAAGCAGAAGCAGGAGGATTTTCTGTTCAAGAACAGCCTGAGGTCACATAACAAGATGTTGCACAAATCCTAATTGGTCTTATAATGAAAACATGAAGCCAGATATTGGGGTAAATGCTGAAATATCAGAGAAGCAGAGGAACAAGCCACTAGAGAAGCTTCTCACTGCTACTGAATCCTGAGGCCAAAAGAGAAAGATCCTATCTTCACAAATCCTTAGACTGAATGCTTCGAGTCTTCATCCTAATGGGAAGGAAAGGGAAGGGCCGAATTCCTGTCTCCTCCCACCTTATATTCCTGTCTTCATCCAGATATATCACTTCCCCTCTCAACCTTCCTAGTACTGAAATTAAAGGTGTGTGTGCTTCCTAAGTACTGGAAGCAGAGCATGAGATCCCAAATGCTAGAATTAAAGGTGTGTGCCACAACTGCCTGGCTCTGTTTCTCTTTTAGACTGACTTAATGTCTTATAGTCCAGGGTGGTCTCGAACTCACAGAGGAATCTCTGCCTCTGCCTCCACAATGCTAGGATTAAAGATGTGTGCCACCACTTTCTGGCCTCATGTCTAACTCTGTGGCCGGCCTTGCTTTCTGACTTTCAGGCAATCTTTATTTGTTAGATCACAAACAATATATCACCATAGCAATATTGTCTAAAAAAACCCAAGGGCTGAGGGATGGGCAGAGAGGTCATTGGAAGAACACCTACCTAGCATGTACAAGACTGGTTTTCATCACCAGCACCAGCATACATACATACATACATACATACATACATACATACATACATACATGTATGTATGTATATTGTGTTCCAGAAGAATGAAAGAAAAGTTTTTGTTTCATAAAGTAATTGTATGGGCTAAAAACAGACAATGCATATGATGATCTTTGTATAATGCATAGCCAATAGTCAATTATCAGCTTTCAGCATTTACTATTGAAATATCCTACCAATATTGAATATTAGTATTTCCTTTCTTTATTCTTTCTTTTCTTCCTTTTTCCCTTCCTCCCTTCCTTCCTTCCTCCCTTTTTTCCTTCCTTACAACCACTTCTAACCCCAGACCCAGAGATTTTGATGCCTCCCTCTGGCCTCCAGGGGCATCTGAACATATGTATGAATGCACACACAGACATATACATATGCACATAAAACAAATAGATTCATTAAAGTGATTAGTTGCAACTGTGTATGTTTCATGGGATGGAATTCAGGACCTTAGGCATATGCTGGCAGTGGATGTAACTACCCCTGAATTCCACCTCCAGCCAACTCCGTCCCATTGACAGTTTATATGCTATTTAATCATCCCCATACCCTGTCTCCTCACTTCCTCTTCTTTCTATAGTCTCAAATTAATTTAGATATTGTTAAATTGTTTTTCATAATACATAATTTAATTTGGGGAATAAGCTTTAATACATGGTTTGTTGTATAATAAAACTAAAGTTGATTATTGTTTTATATTAGTGAGCCTTTGAGCTGGTCTTGTTTGAGCATGAAGCAAAAATATGAAGCATGCTGAACCATGCAGAAGGGTGCTGTCTGCAGGCAGAGATCCAAGACAGTAATGAAGCCTTGTGTATCTCATACATACTCAAAGTGAGGGTTCATTTGACCGGAAGTGAGTAAGAACAGCTCTGGGGGTTCCACTTAGCTGCTTTGGGGTGCTTTATATACCAGGAGAGCCCCCTAACTACAACGCTAATTTTAATTTCAGTCTCTGAGAAGGGGCTTAGTGTTGCTTCAGCTGTAGATACTACCATGCCATTTCAAACCATCTCTCTCTCTCCCTCTCTTTTTCTGTCTGGATTTTTCAAGACAAGGTTTGAATTTGCTTTGCAGGTTGGCCTTGCACTCACAAAGATCTGCCTGCCTTTGTCTCTGGAATTAAAGGTGTGTGCCTCCACCATCCACCTAAAATATGTTTTGTTTTGTTTTGGGGGGTGAACTTATAACTCTTGATGTAACTGAAAATTTGCTTTATTCTCAACATAGAATATAATAACAGGAAATGTTTTTTTATAGCCATCAGCACTGACAAATCACAGATGCGTGAGCCATCAAGATGGGTCAGCAGGTAAAGAAAGGTGTCCACACCAAGTCTGGATTCCTGGGTTTAGTTCCCAGGATCCATCATGATAGGAGGAGAGAGCCAACTCCTACAAGATGTCCTCTAACCTCCAGATGTACGCAGTGGGGTGCACTACCTCCATACACATATATGCACATAAAATAAGTGAATACAAGTAAAAAGTTCATTTAAAAAAAAAAAAAAACCTCGACAGGTCATATGTCATCTTCCCTCTTATTTAATTTAAAAAATTGAAAAAAATTCTTTACACTATAAAATACATGTTAGAAAATTCAGCAAAGGAATGGGGATGAAGACTCAGTTGCTGAAGTCCCTGCCTTGTAAACACAGGGACGCCTTGAGAACCCATACAACTCTAGACAAAGCAGCGTGAGTCTGTAACTTCAGCATGAAGACAGGAAGTCCCCTGAGGCCTGCTGGCCAGGTACTGTAGCAAACAGATTCAGTGGAGGCCCATCTCAAAAAAACAAGCCGTGGAGTGGCCGAGGAAGACACTGGATATCAACCTCTGGTCTCCACGTGCATGGGCGCACAATCGCAAGCACCTTCCCCCACTTATATCTACACATACACAAGAAAATCCAGAATGATTCTAGGGTTTTTGCTGATGACATCAATATGTGCATATGATTTTCTGGCTATTTTGGAGCCCTGTAAAACTGTCCAGCACACATTTCAATTGATTCCTCTTATTTCTGACATTAACATTAAAACAAATTCGATAACTACCCTATTTCTAGATCTACTTAATGATCTCTATAGCCTTTTTTAGGGGTGGGGACTGGGGGTTGGTTAGAAATAGGGTTTCTCTGTGTAGTCCTGGCTGTCTTAGAACTCACTCTATAGATCAGGCTAGCATCGAACTCAGAGACTCACCTGCCTCTGCCTATTGAGTGCCACTAATCACCTCTAAAGCTTTATGCTTACTTTTGTTAAAAGCAGGGCCTTATTACAGAGCCCACACTGATCTCAAATGTGGGATCCTCCCGCCTCATCCTCCTGTTTGTTGGGATTGATATGGTTTTATTTTCTCTCTCCCCTTTCTCCTTTTCTCTGTCTCTTTTCTCGCTCATGTATTTTTAACAGCACAAAATTGTTTTTCATCTCACTTACAGAGTCGTTTTCTAACAATTACATAGATCATTTTAATTGCAAATGCTGTGCCTCCAAATAGCTAGGCAAATTAGCATAAACACAGAACTGAAAACTGTTAGAGTAGTCTTAAATTAAGCAGGCTCCAAGAGGAGCTTGTGGTTAGCAAGAAAGGTTAACCACAGACAACTCACATCAGTGCAACAGAGGTCTTCTGGCTCTTGGCAGCTCACAGCTGTGTACACTTCCGTCTTAGCAGAGAGCACTTGTGAAACCTGCGCTCTCGGTATGCAGCTACCAAGAGAATGGGTGAATGGGGAGGCTTGCTCTGCTTTCCCCATTCATCCGCTCTGATTCACTTGTGTGTGTGTGTGTGTGTGTATTTACAAGTGCATGAGCGAAGGTGAGAGAACAGCTTTGGGGAGGTAGGACTCTCCTTTTACTGTGGGCTGTGTGGGGTGGCACTTAGGTCATCAAGCTTGGGCAGCAAATAACTTTCTCCAAAGGAACCATCTCACCAACCCACCATGCACTCATCTAAAGGCCTCCTCTGGTTAGTGTTAACAGATTGACTTCATCATACTACCTCTCGGTTAAAATATCTTTGCACTGTAGTAAATGCTATGCCCTGCCCCCAGAGTGGGGATAAGGATGGCCCTTGTGTGGAGTCCAGACGACCAACTTTCTGATGTCAGTCCTTGCCTTTCCATCTTGTTTGAGACAAGATGGTCTCTTTCTATTGCATCATCTGGCCAGTTGGTCCTCTAGCTTCTGGGGATTCTCTTGGTGGAAGTTTGAATGTAATTGGCTTCTATAAACTCACAGGGAGTGGCTCTATTAGGAGGTGTGGCTTTGAAGTTGGTGTTGACTTGTTAGAGGAAGTGCATCACTGTAGAGGTGGGCTTTGAGGTCTCATATATGTTCAAGGCACACACAGTGTTACCAGCAGGACCAAAGATGTAGAATTCCCAGCTCCTTCTCCAGCACCATGTCTGTCTACAGTCCACCATGTTTCACCATGATGATAATGGATTGAACCTCTGAACTGTAAGCTATCTACTTAAAGCCTATCTATACAAGTTGCTATGGTCATGGTGTCTCCTCACAGCAATAGAAACACTAAGACACTCTTGTCTCTACTTTCCTGCCCCCTCCTCCCAGCTTTAATTAGGTTCTGGGGCTGCAAATTCATCATGAGATTTATATGGTATTTTTCCTCATTGAGTTGTCTCCCTACCCCTTAAATGAAATCATTACAAACTCTTTGTTTTCATACTATTTTCAATTTGTCTTCATAGACACACACACTGGACTCTGATTATATTCATTTGCTTCACTTTTTAACTCTTGCGACTGATAAAATAAGTGGCATCCTCCTGTGCCACTCAAGCACATCACCTGCTAAAATACATACCCACAACTTTTTTATGCCACTGAAAACCAAATAAATCCTTAGTGCATGAATCAGTGCAGCTGGTAGCTCATTTCTTTAGTGAAACATTCCTGGGGCGTGTTTAGCTTAGTTTGAATTTATATTTATCTAGTAATAGCCCAACACCTGGCTCCCTGGCTCATTCCCCAGATCACACTAATAAACTCTCTAGAGGAATGAAACCCTCCCCGAGGGACAGGAAAGGGTAGGAAACCAACTGTAAAGAAAAACAAACACACCCCTCCCCCCTTTCTTTAAAGGCAGTGAATGGCAGCCTTTTATTGTTGCTGCCTGTCTCCCTTTTTCCTCCTCTTAAGGTAACTCCTGCCATAGAGGACTGTCAACTTTCACTGTTTGCTTCTCTGTCCCAAGCATGGTAATAGTAGATGCTTTAATATCCCTGGTACACATAGAGATCGTTTGGTAAAAAAAAATTTGCCTAGGTAACTTTATGGCGATGCAATTGGAATATTGTTTCCCAGTGGAAGTGTATATAAAGAATAAACACTTGGAAGGTTTTTATAATCCTCATTTGGCTAGTGTGCAAGCTCCACTTTCCTCATCATAGCAAAATGCCTGACAAAACCTGGAGGAGGAGGAATTGTTTATTTTGTTTTCAAAGGTACTTACTTGAACAGAATATGAAGCACGTGGCTGGAGGAGGCTGTTCACTTCCTAGCGCAGAGCAGTTCATATTAAGGTCGTCAAGAAGCACAGTAGTGGGTAACTATAGCAGGTGTGGGCAATATACAGCTAAGAACATGCCCATCCCATGACCAACCAGGCCTCTTTGCTCTACCAATTTCCAACAGCCTCATTGAAATTCTGCACCTAATGATGGACCAAATCATTGATTAGGTGAGAGCTCTCACCATCTAATTGTCTCTTCAGAGGGCCTCACAGACATACCCAAAGGTGAGTCTTACTAATTCCCAAGGTTCTTCTCTGTCCAGTCGAGCTAACAACTGAAATTGCCCTTTGAAGTTAGGACAGAAAGTGTTTTACTTCCTCCATCTTACAAGTAAAATAGGGTACATGAGATGATTTGGGAACAAGCTCTAGTGGGGACAGATTCAAGAACAAATTCCTTCGTGGATATTAAACAAGGTAAGAACGAAAAAGGAATCATGAATGCCATGAAATCAAGAATCTTAAATTTCATCGACTCAGATTGTTTAATGTTTAGTGATGTGGGACCCAGGTGAAAACCAAGATTTCTCCAATCTGAGTTGTAGGTTATTTTAATTCTAGCTTGGAAGTATTGCCAAGTGTTATTAAATGATTCAATAATATTCAATTCCATCTCCCTCCTATGTGAAATAGGGAGAAGACACAGACTTGTGGTTTCTTTTGGTATTTCCCCTCCTGGGGGGGGGGGTATCAATAAGAAAAGGTTTATTTGGCTCACAAATTCAAGTTCTAGTCCAGCATTGTATGGATGTCCAGGCAGCAGGACAGTGAAGCATTCAGCCACACCAGTGAGTGGGAAAGTGCTCAGCTCACTTTCTTATTTGTTTAAAAATATTTTTATGGAAGCTTCCTGGTCCATAGCTGACTAAAAGGTGAGTGACAACCTGACCCCCAGGTCAGGCAGAGACCTGGTCGGGGAACACAGCCTCTAGTACCCCAACTATACCCAGCTCCACCCTAAATCAAAAAACAGCTGGGAGAGCCCCCCAAGTGCAATCCCAGCCAAACATAGCTGAAGAGACATCCCACCAGCCAAAGCCCGTTCATACTGCAAACCGTGTCATCACACTTTGACAACTGGAAGCCCCAAAACCTCCTGGTCTACAGCTGACTAAGAACAAACTATGAGCCAATTAAGAACGACCCCTGTGACAACTGGAGACACACAGCTCCTTGGCCTACAGTCAACTAAGAGCTGCCCTTGCAATGACTAGAGACACTCAGCCCCCAGGCCCACAACTGACTAAGAGCCAACCAAGAGCTGACTCTTGGTGAACCAAGGAAGCAATGGATAGACACCAGTGCAAGAATACATATAACAATATAAAGATCCACAAGACACCACCAGAAGATGCTGGTGGTTCTACAACATCTAGACCTGAGCCTAACAATGAAGAGGAAACAGAAGGAAATGACCTTAAAGACTTTATGAGGATAATAGCAGCTTTAAGAGAGGGTATTAAAAATTCCCTTAAAGAAATAGAAGAAAATACAAACAAAAAATTGGAAGAAATGAACAAATCCCTGAAAGAAAAAAAGAAAACCAAGAAAAAGAAAACAAACAGGTGAAAAGAAACATCCCAGGAATTAAAAATTGAAATAGAAGCAATAAAGAAGACACAAACTGAGGCAAAGCTGGAAATAGAAAACCTGAAGAAATGTACCAGAACTACAGATGCAGCATAACCAACAGAATGCAAGAGATGGAAGAGAGAATCTGGAGTGGAAGATTCAATACTGGAAATAGATACATCAGTCAAAGAAAACAGTACAGCCAAAAAAGTCATAATACAAAATGTTCAGGAAATCTGGGACACCATGAAAAGACCAAATCTGAGAATAATTGGTATCGAAGAAGAACACCAGCTCAAAGGCACAGAAAATATATTCAAAAAAATCATAGAAGAAAACTTTCCTAACCTAAAGAAGAAAATACTTATAAAGATTCAGGAAGCTAGACAACCCCTCCCCAAAGGAGACTGTATTGCACAAATAAAGGAAACTCAGGGCCAAATCTCTGGGAAAGGTGGAGATATTAGAGAAGAGACACCACAATCAGATCTCACCAGCTGTCTTCCAGCTTTCTCAGCCTTGCTCCTCCTGGCTTCCTCTGCCTTCTCTGTCTTTCTATATCTGCCTTAAATACTTTCTTAGCTCAGTTAAGGCATGGCACCACCACTGCCTGCCTGGGAGCCTGGAGCTCCTTCTGTAAACTAAGATGGTCTCAAACTCAGATTGGATTAAGAGTGAAGGTTTAATCCCTATGCTGGGATTAAAGGTGTGAGTTACCACTGTCTGATTCTCCTAGACTGACTGTGGGTAGATCCCTTTGATATCTCCGAAATGTTTTTATTGTATTTGAAAATATCCCCACAGTCTGATCACCACATAATAATCAAGCCACTAAACCTACAGAACAAAGAAAAATACTAAGAGCTGCAAAGGAAAAAGGCTGAACATACATATAAAGGCAGACCCATCAAAGTAACACCCGACTATTCAACAGAAACAATAAAAGCAAGAAGGTCCTGGTCAGATGTTAGACACTAAAAGAACACGGCTGCAAAACCAGACTACTATACCCAGCAAAATTATCAATCACTGTAGATGGAGAAAATAAGATATTTCATGACAAAACCAGACTTAAACACTACCTAGCCACAAATCTGGCTCTACAGAAAGCACTAGAGGTAAAACTCGAACCTAAGGTAACCAGATACACTCATGAAACCACAAGCAATCAATAATTCCACAGTAGAAAAACCAAAAGAAGGGAAATACACACAAGCTACCACCAAAAATAACAGGAAATAACAGTCATTGGTCATTAATACCCTTAATATCAACAGACTCAATTCACCTATAAAAAGACAGATCCTGTCATGATGGATAAAAAACCAGAAGCCATCCCTCTGCTGCATACAAGAAACACACCTCAACTTCAAAGACAGATACAGGCTCAAAGTAAAGGGTTGGGAAAAGACTCCAATCAAATGGTCCTAAGAACAAGCTGATGTAACCATCCTAATAGCTAACAAAATAGACTTCAAACTAAAATCAATCAAAAGAGATCAGGATGGACATTACTTATTCATCTCAGAAAAAATCCAGCAAAATGAAGTCTCAATCCTGAAGATTTATGCCCCTAATACAAGGGCACCTACTATGTAAAAGAAACACTACTAGAGCTTAAACCTTACATCAGACCACACACACTGATACAAGAGACTTCAATAACCAGTCTTCACCCTTGGATAGGTTAACCAGACAGAAACTCAACAGAGAAATAAGGGATCTAACAGATGCTATGACCCAAATGGACTTAATAGAAGTATACAGAACCTTCCACCCAAACACAAAGGAATATACATATTTTTCAGTACCCCATGGACCTTTCTATAAAATTGATCACATACTCAGTCATAAAGAAAATATCAATAAATACAAAAAAATAGGAATAGCTTCCTCTATCATATCAGATCACCATGATCTAAAGCTAAAGTTCAACAACAACAAAAATCACAGAAGGCCTACAAATTCCTGGAAACTGAACATCTCTCAATTGAGTCACCTCTGAGTCAAGGAAGAAGTTAAGAAAGAAATCAAATACTTGCTAGAATTTAATGAAAATGAATGCCCAACATACCCAAACTTATGGGACACAGTGAAAGCAGTATTAAGAGGAAAACTCATAGCACTAGAGACCTCTATGAAAAACCTAGAGAAATCTCACACAAGAGACCTAACAGCACAGCTGAAGGCTTTAGATGAATTAGAAGCACACTCACCTAGAAGGAGTAGATGGCAGGAAATAAAAAACTTAGGGCTGAAATCAATACAATAGAAACAAAGAGAACAATACAAAGAATCCTATCCAAACTAACAAGAAGCAGAGAGAGAATCCAAATTAACAGAATCAGAAATGAAAAGAGAGCATAACAACAGACACCCAGGAAATCCAGAGAATTTTCAGGTCATACTTTGAAAATCTATACTCCACTAAAATGGAAAACCTAAAAGAAATGGACAGCTTCCTGGATAGGTACCACTTAACAAATTAAATCAAGATCAGATAAATGATCTAAACAGACCTATAACCCCAAAGAAAACTAAAGCTGTTATTAGAAGTCTCCTAAGTAAAAAAAAAAAAAAAAAAAAAAAAAAAAAAAGCCCAGGATCAGATGGTTTCAGTGCAGAATTCTACCAGACATTCAAAGAAGAACTAATAGCAGTACTCCTCAAACTGTTACATACAGTAGAAACTGAAGGAGGAACATTGCTGAACTCTTTTTATGAGGCCACAATCTCCCTGATTCCCAAGCCATTCAAAGATACAACAACAACAAAAAAGAGAATTACAGACCAACCTCCCTCATGAACATTGACACAAAAATACTCAATAAAATTCTGGCAAACCGAATCCAACAACATATCAAAAAAAAATCATCCACCAAGATTAAGTAGGCTTCATCCCAGAAATGCAGGGATGGCTCAACATACGAAAAACTGTGGATATCGACTCTAATATAAACAAACTGAAAAAAAAAAAAAAAACCCACATACATTAGATGCTGAAAAAGCCTTTGACAAAATCCAACACTCCTTCATGATAAAAGTCCTGGAGAGATCAGGAATACAGGGAAAATACCTAAATATAATAAAGTTGACATGCAGCAAGCCAACAGCCAACATCAAACTAAAAGGAGAAACATTCAAAGTAATCCCACTAAAATCAGAAACAAGAAAAGACTTTCCTCTCACTCCTTATCTATTCAATATAGTTTTGGCTAAAGCAATAAGAGAACAAAAGGAGATTAAGGGGATACAAATTGGAAAGGAAGAAGTCAAACTGTCTCTAATGCAGGTGATATGATTGTATACATAAGTGACCCCCAAAATTCTACCAGGGAACTCCTACAGCTGATAAACACTTTCAGCAATGTAGCAGGGTACAAGATTAACTCAAAAATATCAATAGCCCTCCTATACACAAATGATAAAAGGGCTGAAAAAGACAAAAGGGAAACATCACCCTTTATAATAGCAGCAAGTAGCATAACTCTAACCAAAGAAGTAGCAGACCTATTTGACAAAAACTTTAAGTCACTGAAGAATGAAATTAAAGATTATATCAGAAAATGGAAAGATCTCCCATGCTCCTGGATAGGTAGGAGCAACATAGTACAAATGGCAATTTTACCAAAAGCAGTCTACAGATTCAATGCAATCCCCATCAAAATACCAACACAATATTTTACAGACGTTGAAAGAACAATACTAAACTTCATATGGAATAACAGGAAACCCAGGATGGCCAAAACAATCCTGCTCAATAAAAGATCTTCCGGAGGAATCACCATCTCTGACTTCAAGCTATACTATAGAGCTACAGTAATAAAAACAGCCTGGTACTGGCATAAAAACAGACTTGTGGATCAATGGAATTGAATCAAAGACCCCGACATTAACCCACACACCTATGAACACCTGATTTTTGACAAAGAGACAAATATTTGACAAAAATATTCAATGGAAAAGATAGTATCTTCAACAAATGGTGTTGGCATAACTGGATGGTAGTATGTAGAGAATGCAAATAGATCCAAACCTATCACCCTGAACAAAACTCAAATCCAAGTGGATTAAAGACCTCAACAAAAACCCAGCTACACTGAACGTGATAGAAAAGAAAGTGGGAAATACATTCCAATGCATTGGCACAGGTGACCACTTCCTAAATATAATACTAGTAGCACAGACACTAAGAACAGCAATCAATGAGTGGAATCTCCTGACACTGAGAAGCTTCTGTAAGGCAAAGGACACAGTCAATAAGACAAAATTACACCCTACAGAATGGGAAAACACCAACCCTACATCTGACAGAGGACTGGTCTCTAAAATATATAGAGAACTCAAGAAACTAGAGCCTAAAAACCTAAATAACCCAATTAAAAAATGGGGTTCAGAGCTAAAAAAGGCAATTCTTAACAGAAGTATTACAAATGGCTAAAGGCACTTAAAGAATTGTTCAACATCTTTAACCATCAGAGAAATGCAAATCAAAACAACTCGGAGATACCATCTTATAACTGTCAGAATGGCTAAGGTCAAAAACACAGATGACAGCCTATGATGGAGAGGATGCGGAACAAGGGGAACATTTCTCATTTGTTGGTGGGAGTGTAAACTTGTACAGCCACTCTGGAATGCAATATGGCATTTCCTCGGAAAACTGGAAATCAATCTCCCCAAGGATGCAGCAATGCCACTATTGGGAATATACCCAATGGATGCACATTCATACCCCAAAGGCATTATTTCAACTATGTTCACAGCAGCATTATTTGTAATAACAAGAACCTGGAAACAACCTAGATGCCCCTCGACTGAAGAATGGATTATCAAACTGTGGTACATTTACACAATGGAATGCTACTCAGTAGTAAAAACAAAACAGTAAAAACAAAACAAAACAAAACAAAAAAATGACATCCTAAAATTTTCAGGCAAATGGATGGATTTGGAGAATATCCCCCTGAGTAAGATATCACAAGCCCAGAAAGACAGGCATGGGATGTTCTCACTCATAAGTGGATTTTAGACAAAAAGCAAAGAATACCTACCCACACTGCAAATCACAATGCCTAAATAGCTTGGGATCAGAAGGAACTTAAGAGAGATACCCTGGAATTCCCCTCGGAAGAGAAAATAGAGAAGATCACCTTAGCAAATTGGGATCATAACAGGTCTCAGCCAAGAAGGAGATGGTTGAGTGGAGCAAAGCGGGAGATGGAGGGAGATGGATATCTTGATAGAGGAAGCCAGTGTAGGGTTGAAAAGAGACCGGGTGCTAGGGAAACCTAGCACTCATGGGCTCCGCATCCCTGGCTAGGTTTCCAACCCGTAGTAGAGGGGGCACCTAAACAAGACTTTCCCTATAATCAAATGAATAACCACCCAAAGTGTCATCACAGAACCTACATCCAACAATGAACAGAGGTGGAGGCAGAGATCCATGGCTGAGCATTGGGCCAAGCTCCTGGTCCTGTTGAGGAGGAGGGGAGGAGAGTCCGTATGAGCAAGGGAATAGGGATTATGAAGAGAAGTCCCACAGATGGCTGACTGAAGCTTTGGGGAGCTCACTGAATCAAGAACAGCCACTGGGGAACCATTGGGAAAAGGAGGTAGGTCATCCAAGGATAGGCAATTATCGATTGGCATGAGCAGTATGTGGAGCCTCGAGAGGTGGGATCAGACTTTGTTCCTGTGCATGGGCTGGCACCTTGACTGTTCCCTGCAGAGGAACACCTAACCCAGTCTTGACTTTGGGATGAGGATATCAGACTTCCTGGAGTGGATGTGCCATGCTAAGCTGACCCATCTTGGTACTTCTTGCCCTTTTGGGGGAGGGGATCGAGGGCTGGGGATGGGAGAGGCCGAAGACTGATTGGGAGGAAGGAACGGAGGGCAAGCAGAGGGATACATGGAAAAAAAGACTTTTTTTTGATAAATAAAAAATACGTAAAAAAGGATAAAAATAAATGTTGTCATTAAAAAACTATTTTTATGAATCCCTAATGTTTGTTATCCACCCCTCGCCCTTCACAGCCCAATTCTTCTACCCCTCCCTCACTTAAACCTCCTTTCCCATGATTTCCTCTTTGTCTTTCTCGCCCTCACCCCTAAAGCCCTTTTATGGTGTGCTCTTTGCTACAGACACTCCAAGTTAAACACAAAACTTGAAAGATGTGAAGCTGGAAACCATATAGTAAGAGCATGGGATGTTTGTCTTCTGGATCTGGTTTATCTCAGTATAATGGCAGACATTTCTGTTCATTTACCTCCAACTTTCATTTTTCTTTACAGCTAGTAATATTTCATTGTGTATAAGCAACACATTTTTATTATCCAATCATCCGCTGATGGGCATCTAGGCTGTTTCTATGATCTACCTACTATGAACAGAGCCATGATGAACATGAATGGGTGCCTGTTGCTGTAGTAGGATGGAGTCCTTTGTTCCTAGATCCTTCCTGTGGCTTTTTAAGCTACAAAAGGATGGAATAACTCCTGTTTCTCAGCTTGGTTTTGTTCTGTTTTTTTGAATTTTATGTTCATTTATGTTTTGCCTGCATGTATGTCTGTGTGAGAGTCAGATCCCTTGGAACTAGAATTTGACAAAGTTGTAAGCTGCAGTGTGGGTGCTGGGAATTGAACCTGGGTCCTCTGTTAAGAGAAGCCAGTGCTCTTCACTCCTGAGCCATCTCTCCAGCCCCAACTGTTTTTAGTTTGTTTGTTTTAAGACAGGATCTTGTTCTGTAGTTCTGGATAGCCTGGGACTCCTATATAGACCATGCTGGCCTTAGACTCACAGAGAATGACTTGCTTCTGAGTAACGGTTGGTATCACTGCCTGCTGTCTTTCAACCCGAAGCATCATGAAGGTGTACTTGTGACCTATCCTACAGTCTAGTGATCCAATGGAAAACATACAATTGGTGGCTGTTTAGAGTTTAATGAAAACCATGAGGGCCCAGCAAAGGACAGGTGGGTGAGGGTCTGGCTTTAGATTTCCCGTTTCCTACCAGAAGGAGAAGTCTCTGTTTCTGAAGGAAGAAACTCTAACTGGAGTAATTTGTTTAAAAAGCTAAGGAGGAATCTAATGTTTGCTCTGGAAGGAAAGTGGCAGAAATAAGTGACATGAGTCCCAATCTTCATAAACAGCCGTGTGACTGTGATGATCTTCAGCTCATCCATTTACATTTGCTCTATGTGGCATCAACTTGGGATTATTATTATTATTATTCTGTGACACTTCACATTAAAATGTAAATATTTGTGAATTTCTAAATGTACCAAGCTTGCTGAATTTTTTTTTTTTTTTGCTTTCTAAATGCTGTGTGGAATGCCCTGCCCAGCTTGAATGGTTCCCCACAGTTCTCCCAAGGGCAGGCTGCAGCATCATAGCTTCTACAGAGCCTTTGTCTCCATAGCCCCCATTGTGTCCCAAGGCAGCTGTGACTGGTTAACATCTTGTTTCTTCATGTATAAATAATCTCAGGTCAAAAATATGCCAATGGTCTTATTTTCTGCCCTCTTTTGAGTACCTAGTTGACTTGTCCTGTGATGAGAAGCCATCAGTGAAAGTGTGTGGATGTATAGGAACTAGATTGTCAGCAGGGAGCAGTATATCCTGAGAGGAACCGAAACTTCCCTCAAGATGGCCTCCATTAAAAATCACAAAAGTGCAGGGGAGTGGTGGTCGCCTTTAATGTCAGCACTCCCAAAGCAGAGGCAAGTGGACCTCTGAGTTCAAGGGCAACCAGGTCTATAGAGCAAGTTCCATGATGATCAGGGTTGTTAAACAGAGAAATCTTGTCTCAAAAAACCCACACCAAAGCCAAACCAAACAACAAACCACCACTGACAAAAATCTCCCACAAAAGCAACTTCCAGAATCATACAAAATTGCTTTGTTTTCGATAGTCAAGTTATAGAATTGAAAACAAAGGAGAGGGAAGGGGTTTGGTAGTTTGTTTCTCTAACTGCAAGTTTCTTATTAAATCCCTAATGTCTCTGTGGACTCTACTCCCTGAGTCTCAAAGCCGACTGGAAAGTGATTAGTTACTGCATAACAGTTATCTCACTATCAGGCCGGTGGGCACATCTTACCCACAAGGCTGGCATTGCAGTATGCTGGGTAAAATCGCTGATGTCTTTTTTCCTCTGGCAGCCAAGGTAGCACCTTCCTGCACTATGAAAACAGGAAGAACGTTTCCAATTGGTGTGAGGTTAATGTCTTCATGTCCTGTAGCCAAAGTGTGTGACATCTTCATCGATAGGGTCTTTGTGACAGCAATGCAAGTGTAATTTAGACCTGAATGAAGAACCTGTATGTCCCTAGAACAGATTAGGAGACTTCTCCATGTTGTAGGTCACTAAAGCAAGACAGATGATAAATGGGGAAGGCTTGAGCCTGAAACGATTGATTGCTATGTAAATGTATTGCGAACCTCTGTTGGGATTTGACTATAAAATGCATCTTTATAGGCTTGTGTGCTGAATGCTTCTCTCCAAGTCAGTGGTAGTATTTTGGGAGGTAAGAGACAGGACAGAGCTATAGGAAATGAGTCACTGGGACTTGCTTGCCTTTGAAGTTTATGTCTGATTCTGGGTCCTTAACCTCTCTACTTCCAGGTTACAATTAGGCCAGCAGATTCGTCTGTCCCATGCTCCTGTAGTCATGACATTTTGTCTCACTACAGGCTCAGACTGAGCATCTCCAAGGACTACAGACTGAACATTCTGAAACCCTAAGAAAAAATAAATTGTTCTGTTCAAGGTACGGAGATCATGGGAAGCCCAAGTCCCTTGGTACGGAATTCCTTGTCCTGAGGACTGAAGGGAAGTCGCCTCTTCAGAGGTTTAAAGAGTCTAATAGTTTCTATTTAGATGGGTAGGAAGGCACCAGAGAGAGAATTTCACTTGCTGCTTGTGATCTTCATAAAGGCAATTTTGTCCTCTGCCACTAACTAATAAGATTGTAAAAACCATGTGCGAGACACACCGGGAGTGTAGCTGAGGGAACAGAGAGGAAGCTTAGGATGGTTTGAGGCTCTGGGGCCAGTCCCTGGTACCATAAAATAAAAATGAAATTGTTAATAAGATATAAAACTAAAGGATGTGGTGGAGGGCTGACTTAGTGAGGCTTGAGGGCCACGGCTCTCAGATATCATAGTTTTTCTTTTATTTCTGATGACTGACTGACTCATATGATTTAATGGCACTGTTTAGTTCAGCACTACCTAAGAGAAGCTGGCTCTTCAGAATCCACATGAAAAACTGAGTGTTTTGGTGCATACTTGTATTCCCAGAGGTGGGGAAGCAGGGACAGGATTCTTGGGGCTCCTGGGCCAGCCCGCCCACCCGAACTGGTTGGTGATATCCAGGCCGATGAGACCCTGTTTCAAAAATCAAAGTGGAACATTCCTGGGTAAAAACAGCTGAAGTTTGTTGTGGTGATGTATTTCATATTTAATAAAATCAGCCTGGAATATCAGAAAACAGAATCACCCACAGTCAAACCATGGGGGTCATAGAGTGGTGATTCATACCCTTAATCCCAGCATAGGAATGGTTGAGTGGTAACCTATGCCTTTAATCCCACTACTCAGGAGTCAGAGATCTGTGTTTCTGTGAGTACAAGGCTCAACAACCAAATAGTAATAGCTCACACTTTTAATCCTAACTCTAGGACTATGATGCAGAGGTGAACCCAAAAGTGAAACAACTGGGCAAAGAAGATATTTAAGGCAGGTGTAGGCAGACATTGAGGTATTCTGTGGAAGTGACCAGCCAGGCAGAGGATTCCTGAAGATAGCTTTTATCCTGAGAAGATAGCCTGGGTGAGAATTGACTGTAGTCTATTCCTGTCTCTGATATTCCAGCTTTCCCTCAATATCAGCTCTGAGTTTTCATTAAATACCGGTGGGAGATTATGTTGTGTTACATTGTAAATAATTGTTCCACCCACTGGTTTAAATAAAAGCACTGATTGGCCAAAGGCAGGCAGGAAGTGTGGGCGGGGGTACCAGACTAAGAAAACTCTGAGAACAGGAAGCACAGAGCAGAACGCCAGAGAGAAGCAGGAAGAAGCAGAGGACAACCATGCTGCTCTAAAGAAAGGTACCGAGCCACATGGCTGAACAGGAAGAATCATGGGTTAGATGAAGGGTAGAGAGCTAGCAAGTGATATGCCTGGGCCTTAGACCGATCCGCCTAAAACTACTGTAAGCATCTGTGTGTCTCTGCGGGTCTGTGGGTCTGTGGGCCTAAACCTTTAGGTTAGGCCCGAAAGTTCGGGCCAGAAACCTCATACTACAAATACCAACTAGAATTCATGCTTTAGTTTATCCCTTGGCCTCTTCCACACATGCACACACATGTACTCACATGCACACACATGCACATACATGCTCACATGCACACACATGCACACACATGCACATACACATACATGCACATACCCCCCCCCCCAATTCAAGTAGATGTCTTGCTTCTGCGATCCAAACACCTGACTGCTGGTTGCTAGGTCTGAATGGCTCTCTCAGGGGAGATGGTGAGAAGGTACAGTAAAAGGCAAACAGCAGACTCATTTATTCAGCAATGGGGAGAGCCATATATGTTCCTCTCAGCACCCAGGCCGTGTCCAATCCTGTGACATTGCATGGTCTCCCCTCATTGGTTGGGCATAATCAGGAGCTCTGGCAGTGCCTGTTGCTAGGTCCTCAGGCAGACTCCAGGTTGGCTCACCTCTCAACCTTGTAAGCCTTATTTTCCTACAACCATTGTCCTTAGTACTTGGCTGTTCTAAGGAAGAATCACTTCTCCATATTTCCTACAAGCAGCATTGATATAGCGAGGCTGGTTTCATGTAAGGTAAATTAGTCTTTCTAACAGGATCTGCAGACTTTCCAGTGCTGGAATAGTCCAGTACTTATTGCAGAAAGATGTTAACATTTTTTTCATAGTCATCCTTAATGGGTGGGATTTTGCTCCTCGAATGTCTTAAGGATTGAATGAGCAGTAAACTGAGACTCAGGACAGGCATCAGGCTCTGGATTGAGATGAAGGACCTTGGTGCATGTCTTCTGCAGGGTGCAGTTACATATGGATAAGTCAAGTGAAGTCCCCAAGACAGGAAGTGAGTAGGGCTGCGGCAGGCCTCAGGTGTGCCTGAGTGAGAACACTGAGGTAAGCGTCTGAAGCCTCAGAAACTCTTGTTAAGTAGTAGGATGGATGCTTGGGGCTGAGGGAGCCTCACAGGACACAGAAAGCTGTGAGCATATTGCGGGTGTCCATACCCCCCCTTCACCCAACACACCCAGGTCTTCTCTTAACCTGCCCCACATGGACCACCTGCCTGAACTGGAAGACAGACAGTGGAAAACACTGGAACCCTGCAGTCTCATCATTTTCCTGTTCTATCTATAGGTTTTGGTAAATGTCACACAGGAAGGAGCCTGATAACTCAGCTTGATCTGTCTTTCCTGTCAATGAAATCTCTTTCACATCCTCTTCAGTTTGTGATTTCAAACAATCTACCTTATTTTGATTATTTTGAGAAGACAAGTGAATGTGTGTGTGTGTTGAGTAGACGCTACTGACAACTAAATAATGTCATACTGAAATAGGCATTAAAATAATGCACTCATCACAGCCTGCCCTGTAGGATATAAGCTGTTGTCAGAGGTTGTTAAGCAGCAACTTCTGGATCTTTGGGATTCTAGTGCCATCTGCTGGTCACATTGATGTCTGCAGCCAAGACCCGGACAATTTTGGCCGTCTTCCTCTATTAGGCCACAAAAGTAAGCCTACTGTTAGGAGGGCGACCTCTAGTGCACAGACCTTGACATTTTTCCTTTTCGTGGAATTTGCAAAGGTTCAGGATGTCATTTGGGCAATTTATAGTTTCAGGGCAACAATCAAAAGTATTCTGATTGTGTCAAAGCTATTAGCTATGTCCAACTGCTTTTACTTTACGAAAGTACTCCAACCATATAACTGAACTAGACTGACGGTGGCAGCCCACTTTATGGAATTCATGTGTTGTTCTATAATTTATTAAGGACTCTAGACTCAGGGCTGGAGAGATGGCTCAGCAGCTAAGAGTGGGTATTGCTCTTGCAGTGGAGCTGAGCTTGGTTGCCAGCTTCCTCATTGGTCGGCTTATAAGGGATCTGAGGCCTCTTCCGGCCCCTAAGGGCACTGCACTTGTCACGATGCTCACTCACACGTCTACACACACTTAATAAACCTTGAGAAAGCTCTGGAGTAATAGATGGGTTAAAACACAGACTTTGCTCCTTCTAGACTAATGAAGTAAGTTATTTGACGACTGTGCCCCGGTTTCCTTTACTTAAAGTGGGGACAACTGTATCTATGTCACAGATTAAAACAACGCTTGAGATGAAATGCAGCCCTGGACCACTGCTACCTGCTTTTATGGACTGAACACTAAAGTAAGCAAAAGGTTATGCCATTCTGAGATGACGTTCATCTCTGGACCATGTTTTTTGTTGTGGTTGAGAGAAGGCTGAAGAAGAGCGACCTGGCCCAAGGATTCAGAAGAAAGAGAATCCAGAGAAGTAAGCCAATGCTGGGCTCCAGTTTCTTCTCGAGAAATTTGATGATGTTGTGATTTTTTTTTTCATTTGTTTGTTTGACAGGATCTCACTATGTGCCTCTAGCTGGCCTGGAACTCCCTACGTAGACAAGGCTAGCCTCCAACTCACAGAAATCAGCCTGCCTCTGCTTCAAGAGTGCTGGGATTAAAAGGTGTAGGGCACCATGTTCAGCCATTTGGAGGGTCTTTAGAAGAACGGTGGGAAACTGAGAATAAAAGAGTGGCAAGCAGTGGGTATGAATTTTGTGCATAGTGAAAATTTCTGATTACACACACCTTCCTAACCTACAAGAAGGTTAAGGCACAAAACAAAGCCAGAACATCGTCAGGCTCTGACCCTCTTAGTTATTCACCGACAGTTACTAATCTCATGTTTGCTGCCTCAATTTCATTTTGCTAGTTTTTAAACTATGAGTGAAATCATCATATGGACGCTTTCACTTGTGGCTCTTTCTCTGATCTTTATGTCTAAGACTCATCCATGTTGCATACACCAATACTGATTATGCGGAATATGTCATGGACTCTGTCTATTAATCTCCCGCAATTTGCTTATTCTTGGTGCACATTTGGGTCCGTTCACACATTCTTATACTATTTTGAATAAATCTTACACAAGCATTTCTGCAGACAGTTTTGATGGATAGAGCACTCATTTGGCTCACTATGTACCTGCAAGTAGAATTGTTCAGTAATTGAAAATGTGTAGGTTTAATCTTAGGAAAATTTACAAAGCTGTGTTTCCAGAATGGTGTACCAATTTACAGCGTTATGCGAGCAATCTGTCTGAAAAAAAAATATTCTTTGTTGTAAATTATCAGAGCAATTCCTTTGCTTTGAAGGTACACTCTCGAGCACAGACTTGTGGCTTCTAAGATGTGTACCTCCTTTAGCTGTTTCTCTTCTGACAGCTCACATCAGTGGGGATGACTTGCATATGCATATTTCTATTTGAGAATCACCTTGTTAATTATTTCCACCAGTCGGAAACAACAATGAAAACCAGGCCGATTTTTTTTTTTTTTTTTTTTTTAGCTTACATTGAAACTATAAATCAGTTTGAAGATTTTTGATTGGGGTTGTCCTGAATGTATTGGCAATTTGGGGGACTGGTGTCTTACTGTTTGTCTGACCCATAAACGCTGTCACCTGTATTTTAAACAGTCTTAATTTCTTTATTGTATTTGCAATTTTCATCATAAAGTACTGCACGTTGTCCATGGGATTTGTTTCTAGGCACCTAAACATTTGATGCTATTGTAAATTGTGTTGAAAAGATTTTATTTTTCAGTCGGTTGCTGTAGATATGTACAATTGAATTTTTTTTTACATACTTAGCTTGTATCTACTTTCTTATTTTAATAAACTTTCTTGTGGACTATTTTAGGCTTTTTCTCATATATATTCACCTAATGTATAAATGATAATAGCTTCTCCTGTTTTATTTCTTAAAATATATTTACTTTTATTTTGTATACATTGGTGTTTGCCTGCAGGTAAGTCTGTGAGAGTGTCAGATCTTGGAGTTACAGGCAATTGTTAGCTGCTGTGTGTGTGCTGGGATGTGAAGCGGGGTCCTTTGGGAGAGCAGTCAGTGCCTCTAACCACTGAGCCATCTTTCCAGCTCCCCAAAACAGCTTCGTTTCCAAATCCAATAGCTTCTGTGTATTTTATAGATGTATTGCATTGGCTGGGACATTTGGTTTCTGTTGTATGTAAGCAGCGATGGTGGCCCTCGTGGCCTAGTTCCCAATCTTGGGGAAACACAGTCCATATTCCACGTAAACTATGGTGTTAGATGTAGATCTTTTGTGGCTGTTCTTCATGAGACAAGAGAACTTCCTCCAGGGTCTCACTGTGAAGCAGCCCCCACCCCATTTTTTCCTTTATTTGAATGAATTTTGAATTTTATAAAAAACTATTTTTGTACTCAATGAGATGGCTATTGGCAGTAAAGCATATTATTTACTGATCTGAAGGGAATACCATGGTTTTTCTCTTTTTATCTCGGGGAGAAGTATGCTGATAGTTTTTTTTTTTTAATAGTTTTTGTTTTGTTTTATACTGATACAAAACCAATCTTATGCTCCTGAAATAAGCCATATTTGGTTTTATGTATTTCTGGATTCTCTAATCCAGCATTTTACTTAAAATGTCAAGTCCATGTATATGAGCAATGTTGAGAAGTACTTGTGACTTCTTCTGGATTTTAGTTTGTTGACACTAAGCTGATAAAATGGGTTGAGAGGTCTCTCTCCTTTTGTACCAGGGTGTGTGTGATTGGTTCTAGTTCTTCATTTAGTATTTGATAGAACTTGTTCTTCTTGAGAACAAGCTTAAATGTTTACTGAGTTTATATAAAAGATACAATATTATTGAGATTATATATTTTCACTAACTTTAAGAAGACATTTTCCTAAGAATTTATCCATTTTACCTTTTCAGCATTAATGGTGTAAAATTATACATGATGTCCCTTTGTTATATATACGTTGTATTTAATTAACTATTTAATTAACTATTTATTTATTTATTTTGAGATAGGGTTTCTCTGTGCAGCTCAAGCTGTCCTGACACCTGCTCTGTAGACCAGGCTGGACTTAGACTCAGAGATTTGCCTGCATCTGCCTCCTGAGTGCTGGGATTAAAGGCGTAAACTACCACTGCCTGGCCAAGTTTTACTTATTTTTATTCTGAGTTGGTTGTGGGGTTGCAAGAGGCCAAGGCACGTGTGTGGAAATCAGAGGAACTTCAGTGGAGTGGATTCTCCCCTCAGCCTTGATGTGGGCTCTGGGATAGAGCTCAGGTCCCCAGGCTTGCACAGCCAGGGCTCTCCCTGCTAAGCCATGGGCCCTTTATTATATTTTAGATGCTGGTAATACTGTACTTATTTCTTTCTACTCTCTGCATCGATTTCTTCTCTCTAAAATACCTAAAACAGTTTGTGGTGTATGGTTGCTTTGCCTTGTGAGTGTCTGTATGCACATCTGTGCATCATTACTGTGCTTGGGGCCTGGAGACTAGACAAGGGCATCGGCTCCCCTGGAACTGGTTACAGATGGTTGTAAGCTGCCATGTGGTTCTGGGAATCAAACATAGTTTCCTCTGGATGAGCAGCCAGTACTCTTAACTGCAACACATATGTATGTGTGTGTGTGTGTGTGTGTGTGTGTGTGTGTGTGTGTATGTGTGTGTGTGTATGGAGAGAGAGAGAGAGAGAGAGAGAGAGAGAGAGAGAGAGAGAGAGAGAGAGAGAGAGAGAGAAAGAGAATGAAGTATTTCTCAGCCCTGCTATGCTGTGTTATGGATACGCTTGAGAGACCATGCCTAGTAAAATCAAATGGTGAACAATGATCCAACACTGATCCCCTTGACTGAGATAGCTGGTTACGGCAGCTTTAGACAGAGAGTAGAACGGTGATTGCCAGTGCTGGGGAAGGTGGAGCAGAGTTGGTGTTTAGTAGACATGGTCTGTTTGAGAAGTTCCCTACGAGGTTATACCCAGATATCCAACCTTCTGAATAAGACCAGCAGGGGCTCCTGACCCGGCACTAAATCCCAGCTTTACATCTTATTTTCAGTGGCTAGTACACAGGTAGTATTTCCTGAATAGTGAATAAATAAATAAACAGAAAGGGTGTGAATGGATCTGGGTTATCAGACTTCAAATTCAAGGTCTTGCAGAAAATGCATTTGCTTTTAGGTCTACACAACTGGCTTGGGGCTGACGCTCTCTGCCCGGAGTTCAGGTTCTTTATGCCAAGTCCAGGTTAGAAGCTGGTAAATAATCCCAAGGAGCTCCTAGATGATCAGAAATGTCATTGCCAACCCTGGCCTTCCTATTCATTCATTCGCCATTGTCTCTCTTTACTCTCTCTGACCCCTTTTCTTTGGTGAGGATTTTGGTTTCAATCTTAAAGTTTGGGGAGCATAAACCTCTAAATCTGTTGAATCCATATCCTTGGGGAAAGAACTGGGGTTTGTCACCATAATCTCCAGCCTCCCCACCCCCACTCCTCCCTGACTTTCCAGAACTAACATTGGGAGAGGGAAATGAGGTTCAAGGGGCACTCCCTGTTAAAGGCTAATGGGTCTTGTCTCTCCCTTGGGATGTTTAAAAGTGGAAAAGAAGGCAGTTTCTTTAGATCTTGAATTATTTTGAAGTTTAATAAAATGACCACATTAATATTCCTGTGAACAAAGCCTTCATTTTAATATTTAATTTAAAGCTGCATTCTACAATACACATAACATATTTCCAAGATCATCTTCTCTTTTTGGCAGGTTTATTAACAATTCTCTTTCTTCCCTCCTTCTTTTCTTCTATTGACCTTTATCAGATTTCTATTTTAACCACCACAGACATTCTTTTATATTTAGTCCAAATGAACAAAAATATGTATCCACAAAGGAGACAAAGAAAACAGTAAGAAAAATTGTAGCATAAAACAATTCTATTTTATTGAATAATATAGTAATAAATTTTCTTTTCAGTGCTGGCAAAGGAATCTAGGCCCTTCACATAATAGATAATTTCTCTGTCACTGACTCCAAATCAAACTACTTACACTGTCCCTGTGAAGGGTCATCCCCCTCCCCATCCTCCCTCCTCTTCTCTCCCTCCCCCCTCCCCTTTCCTCTCATCTCTCTCTTTACAGCAGACAAGGAAAATATTCTCTATTTAGAAGGCATGGAGATGAGAGAGAGAGGGAGGGAGGGAGGGGAGGGAGAGGTAGCCAAGTGCCTTGGAGAGAAGTGTTTGTTTTGAGAGAGCACCTGAGTGTCAGTGACGCCCATGATCTGATACCCAGCAAGGTGGGCTGACAGGGAACTGAGGGATGCACAGACCTGAATCCTGAAGGAGAGAAAAAGGTCACTGAATGTAGTTGTTAAGAAATTTCTGCCTTCTACTGTGATTTTCTAATCACCTGCAGTCTTCCCCACAGAACAGAACCCAAGCCTGCTGAGGGGCATACGGTTCATCTAGACAAGAATAAGGACCCAGATGGAGATTGTGACTGAGGAGCTTAGGTGAGGCCAGGCGTGAGTTTGGTACACAGACAATCCATGCTTTTGCCATCTGCTAGAGTGCTCTGGAGGGGGTAGGCTTCTAACCTGGCCCCAGCATTCTGGCAAACATGGCGAACAGAGACAGATGGCCACTAATAAAATCCGTATGAATTAGATCTTAGAGAATGGACCAAAGATACTTAGAAATAGCTTTTTATGTTATTCTGATGTGTTCATATCATTTAGCCTAGAGTTACTTTCTGTCTCTGCTCTCTTGACAGGGTTGTACCTGGTAGTCAGTATTATGCTGCTCTTAAGGTGATGTCATGCTTCACATTCTAGGCAAGGCCTGGGAAAAGTCTTTTGCACCAGAATCAACTTTTAAAGGAATTTACTTTCCACAATAGTGATCAGATGACCTAGGTGATGTAATGGAAAGAAGCTTTTGAGAATGCAGGATAGAATAATATTTCCTGTAAGAGTTGAACAAATTAGAATTTAGAATCTCAAACACACAGAAAGACAAACTGAGGAGCCTACAAATTTTATTTTATATGGATGCTATTTTGTTTTTGAGACAAATTTTTACAGTGTGAAGCAAGGTGGATTTTAACTTGTGATTCTCCTGCCTTAGCCTTTTGAATGCTGAGATAATAGGTCTGTGCTATTATGCCCAGCTGAGGTCCATGAGTTTTAATAGTGATGATTATTTAACATCACAGAATTCTCAGTTCTTAAGGAAAACTGGGTTGGCTGGGACAAACCTTGGTGAAGGCATTGGGCTTTGCATGCTTGAGTATTGCTCATTTGGGAACTTGCCCTCCATAACTGCTCAGTGAACGCTTCCTGGAGCTATATGCAACTGTCAGTGCTGTACCTTTAAGTAAAGCAATTGAGATAATAAGGTTGTATTTATTTGCTCTGTGTCTGCCCCAGAGAGTCTGGACACGAGGCATGGATTGAGTTTCCTGCAGGGGTTCACAGTCACCGGACGACACCAGAATTTATAGGCCATGGTTTTGGCCACTTTCTCCAGTGTTACTATAATTGAGGTGGCTCAGAAGCACAAAAGGTCACATCAGGCATTTACACAGAATCAACTCATGCTGTTTATAAAGGTACCGCGTGCCTCATGACTCTGTCCACGTGTCTTCTCAGAAACTCAGTTATGCTATCATTTCCTTCCACATTTCAGTTATTGCTCATTATAGAAGAAGCATTTATTGCTAATGCCTTCCCCTCTACTGGCAAGTGGGAGGAGACAGGCTGTACTTCTGTTTAGACTCATGCTTGGGAGTGACAGGCTCACTTAGTCTTTTAAACAATTTATTTATTTGTTTATATGTATGTGCGCCTATGTGTGCACATGTAGAGGTCAGGGGTCAACACTACATGTCTTCTGCTATTACTCTTTTCTTCATTTCTTGAGACAGAGTCTCTCTTTGAACTTGATCTTGCCATTTTTCTGCTTGGCTGCTTAGCCAGTGATCCCCTAGATCCTCCTGTCACTGGCCCTTCCTCCAGAGCTAGGGTTATAGGGATCCATGGCTTCCCTGGCTCTTATGTGCGGACTGAGAATCCAAACCCAGATCCTCATGATTTACAATGATACTCCAGTGTCTTTTTGTTGTCTGTTTTATTGAGACATGGTCTCACTGTGTGTCTCTACCTATTCTGGAACTCACTATAAAGGCCAAGCTGGTTTGGAACTCATAAACATCTACCTTCTGAGTTCTGGGATTAAAGTGTGCCACCACAAAGGTACTCTAGCTTCTTTCAAAGTTTTTTTTAATGGTTTATTTATTGTTATTTTTTATGTGTATTGGTGTTTTACCTGCATGTATATCTGTGTGAGGAGTAGTCAATGCTCTTACCAGAGCACTTCATGGAGTCATCTCTCCAGCCTCCCTGGTAGGTTCTTGTTCTCCGTAATTCTCTGCTCTGATCATCACTCCACTTCCTACACCCATGTGGTAGAAGGCAAGATTCCACAAAGGATGCTGTGGAGTGGAGTTGATTCTGGAATCTGGTGCCTTCATACAACACACTTCTCTCTCTCATTCATATCTACTGGAGCCTATCACTGGGTCTCTTGCAAGCCAGGATCCAAGAACTCTAATCCTGTCTGAGTGGATGGTTTCCCCACACAGCCTTCCACAAACTGTTCTTTCTCAGAGGGGAAGGAAGGAATAGAAGGTGATGCTCCTGGTAAGGACGAGGGTGGGCGTCACAGCTGAGTCAGGAAATGTGAGCCCTACAGCAGGTCTAGTCCTGGAGGTCCCTAAGAAACCAGCCAGGGTGAGAATAAGCTCGCTTTCCTTGTGTTAGGCTTAGTTAGGGCTTCATGGATAATGATGCTTGGTTAAATGGAATGGAATGTGGACTATGCCTTAGTTAGGGCTTCATAGATAATGATGCTTGGTTAAATGGAATGGAATGTGGACTCTGCCTTAGTTAGGGCTTCATGGATAATGATGCTTGGTTAAATGGAATGGATGTGGACTATGCCTTAGTTAGGGCTTCATGGATAATGATGCTTGGTTAAATGGGGTGAACATGGACTGTGCCTTAGTTAGGGCTTTGTGGATAATGATGCTTGGTTAAATGGGGTGAACATGGACTGTGCCTTAGTTAGGGCTTCATGGATAATGATGCTTGGTTAAATGGGGTGAACACGGACTGTGCCTTGTCAGAGGACAAGTCTGAAAAGCAGTCTGAAGTTACAAAAGCCCCTTTACACCATGTACTATAGACCAGAGATAGATGTCTCATGACTAGGCTGCAGTTTCTGATGGGCAGGATCCAGCCCTTTGGCTCTGCCTGGCCTGTTGACAGTGACAGGAAAGGTTGCTGTGACAACAGGGAAGCACAGGCTGCACAGGAAGGCCTCCCTTGTCACCTCAGCCACATCCCCGCTGGGCCACTGCTGTGAGCTTCTCAGGCCAGCTTAGATTGCTCTTCCCTGGATGTCTCTTCTTCCAGAACAAGGTCAACTTAGCACACCCCAAATAAGAAATGCCCAACTAACCCACCAGCTCCCCCAACTCACAGAGCACCCCATTATTTCTGTTGTTATAAATTCAAACTAGCATCACCCCCTGCACCCCAACACTCTCTCTCTCTGTCTTTCTGTCACACACACACACACACACACACACACACACACACACACACACACACACACACAAGCTGCTTTGAACAATAGGCACTGGACATACATTTTCCGACCGCTAGAGAACAGAAAAACGAAATGTAACTAAGTCCCAAGTACTTTCTTCAAGGGTAGTTTCCAGGGCCCTGTGTGCTTTGCCTCTACCAGTAGCTGGTGTGGAATTTTACTCCTGTCCAGCTTCAGTTTGGACTAGGTTTTTGTCATTTGCTATCTCACTGGCCAGTTACTCACTCCCACACCACCCCCTGCTGATGGGCTGAGGTAATAGTATGTAGGATGAATCCTAGCTTCACCTTTCACCAATTCTTCCCAAGGCTTAAATTTCACCTTCTGTTTAGTGATGCTGTGTAAGGGACAGAAGGTCGCCATGGGAGACAGGCCATGCCGTCATCAAATTCTATTATCAGGTCACTTGACTGGCAAGTTTGTAAACACAGAAAACCACATCCTCAGAGTACAAATTCCATGTGATACAGCCCCTTGGGTCAAATCAAAGAAAAAGAAGGCTCTCAGAGGTAGAGGGTCCAGGATGAGAGTTGGAGCTTGTCCTTCTGTGTTGGTCTGCACTCCTCTGCCTGTGCTAGCAACTAGAATTTCCTGTTTTATAAAGAGATATAAACAAACAAACAAAAAGAAGAAATAAAATCAGAACAAAACCATAGAGCAGTTTGAGAAATAATTTGCCTAAAAAAATTATAAGACAGCACGGTGGGTATTGGCTGCCAACATATACCAGTGATCCTCTCCCAGTATAACTCCGGGTTTAACCATTTCGGGTACATGCCCTTTTAGAAACTCATAAGTGCTATCGTGAAGACATAATGATTAACATTTTACAATCTAAATGTTTATTGTCAATTGATTTTCAAGGAAGTTGCAAGGAATGCACAGCAGAGGAGAGACAGATCCTCTGGGAGGTGTCTTGGGACCACTGAGGACTCATGTGCAGAATATCAAATCCTTAGCTGACAGCCTGCTGTGCTGGGATATTTGCCCTGTAAAAATCATGTGTTAGAAGTTGGATAAGTTGAGATATCTTAAATAAAATTTCTTAAAATGTCCAACAATATATGCATTTAATTTATCGGCTATGTTTCTTTCTTAGTAACTCATGTTCATTGGAAATCAGACATACAATGGATTTATAACTTGCTTATAATTTCTTTTTATTATCTATTTCTATTTTCTATTTAAGAAAGTTTGCCTATGTATCCACCACGTGCACCATGGCCTGCAGAGGCCAGCAGAGAGTGTCGAATTCCCTGGAACTAGAGTTGGATGCTTGTAAGCTATAGTGTGGGTGCTGGTGATCAAACCCAGGACCTTTGCAAGAGCAATAATTACTGTTAACTGTTAAGCCATCTCTTCTTAAAAAAAAAAAAAAAAAAAAAAAAAAAAAAAAAAAAAAAAAAAAAAAAAAAAAAAGTAATTACTGCCAGGCTGTGGTGGTGGAAGCCTTTAATCGCAGCACTCAAGAGGCAGAGGCAGGCATACCTCTGTGAGTTTGAGGCCAGCCTGCTTTACACAGCAAGTTCTAGGACAGCCAGGGCTACACAGAGAAACCTTACCCCAAAAGCAAAATTTTTTTTTAAAAAAAGAAGCAAAGCAACCACCTCAGTTAAAACATCCTAAGTGAGTGGATTAACCTTCACCATAAGGTACTTTCCTCCTAGTGAAGTCCCAGTGCCCTGGGAGGAACAGACACTGGTTCTTTCTCTTTGTGCCTCTGATCAAGTCGGCACACACCTTCTCCAGTGACTTCATCTTGCAGCTGATAAGTGTGATTTGAATTCAGGTACCACAGGTGTCTTTCTTGTATCTTTAAAAGCCCTGGCTGTGGCATGTCTTCCTGAATGATTTGTACCTCTGTGGGAGCAAACAGGACAGTGCTTGGCTGCAGGTACTACCATGTCTCAGAAAGCTCCAGAAGAAATTCTGATGGGTTTAGGAATTCACGCCTTTATTCCTATGTGTCAGTTAAAACTTCTAAATCCATTTAACATGGAGTCACCTCTCTCCCCTTTACTGCCCTGTCCACATGCAGCCAAGGCCTGAAACTGGGCCATTCTGTAGTTGGCTAAGGGGTGTAGATGCCTTTCTTCCTCCCCTGCTCTCCCCTTTTTATCCGCTACTATGAGGCAGAGATGGGAAAGAGGCAGGGTATCAGGAAAGTGATTTCTTACCTGGCTCTATCATGAAGTGGCTTAGCATTTTCAGGACTTGGCAGGTGTTATTGGATGGATAACCCCACCTTCCTGTCACTCTTATCTCTTCCATGCAGAGAATGCATTTTCAGCCTAGCTGGTTTCCATAGCAACTAGAGGACCTCTGATGATCAGTTCTATTTTTCTTTGCTGAGGTCTTTGTGTCCCTGTAGTTTGTCCTATGAATAGAACTTAAAGTAACCCTTTCGTATGAGGGTCACATCTGGGTCTTAGGAAGCACTAACTCATATTTCTCACTCATTCCAATATGATGCAACTGATAGTGACTGATGGTCAATGACACCGTCCTTAGCCCATTCATTGATTACTGATCATCTTAAGTCTTGTAGATTTCTCAGCTAAGAATCTGACAGCAAAGAGTTGGATGTCACCCCAAGCTTACAGACCCCACTGAGGCTTTCATTAGTTGGCTTTATGAAAGGGACAAAGATCTCCAGTGCCAGAGCATGGGATGAAGGCACACATGGAATTTTCCCATCTAAAATACCTATATCTGTTCTCACTGCTTAAAAACCTTAGTGAAATGATAACTCATGAGCTTTAAGCTTATTGTCTGGGGAATTCTTAGAAATTTGCATAGTGTTTGAAACTTCGCTCTATCTTGAGATAGGTCTTAGGCAGGTAGGTTTCCATCATGAGCACACTTTGTCCCTTAGCTGTTTGGGGAAATGGGTTTCATCTTCTATTCTAGAATACCCAAAATCCACAGGTTCTGAGTTCTTTATGGTATAGTATTTGTACGTGACCTGTAATACACTTTGACTCATTCATACAAATGCCTGAGACAACCAATTTATAAAGATAAGTGGTTTTTATTTGGTTCACAATTGTAGAGATTTCATCCTGTGGTTGGTGGGCTCTATTGATTTGGGTTATGACAGGGAAATATGGTAGAGTGAAACCATGGAAGGAGAGGCAGGGAGGAGGCTGAAGATCATTTTCCACTGTGTCCTGCATCTCCTTCAAGATAGCACCTCCAATAACATTCAGCCTTCTGTATAACTCTATCTCCTAAGGGCTTCACCATTCCCTGATAGTACCCAGGTGGGACCATAACCATTGGCAATTTAATCCCAGATGAGGATCTCATGAACACACACACATGATTCGCTGAACAGCATGGATTCTGGCAAATGTATCATTGGATGATTTCAGCACCCAGACAGTTTGTACTTACACAAACTGAGGTGGCTGTGTCACCAGGAAACAAAAACTCATCGGACCATTATCATGTCCCTTATTATGTAAACATCATTATTGCAGTGCATGACTGTGTGTGCGCTTTCCCAACACTAAAAAAATATTATTTCAACTAAAAAAAAAAAAAAAAAAAACCAAAAAAGTGATAGAAGTCAGAATGACTGTGTTTTGACAGTTATAGGAAGACAGGAAAAAAAAGCAGTACAGCCATACAAGTGTGTGTGTGTGTGTATGTGTGTGCATGTTTGTGTGTATGCATGTGAAGGCCGAAAGGAGACATTAGCTATCTTCCTCAGTTGCTCTTCACCTTATTTCTCAGAACTCAGGTTCTCCCTGAGTCTGGAGCTCAACAATCTGGCTAGCTTAGCTTGCCGGGAAGCTCCAGAGAGAATCTCCCCAGTGCTGAAATTACTGGTTCATGCACAGTGCTCAGTTTTTATGAGGATTCTGGGAATCTGAATTCAAGTCCTGAGACTTGTACAGTGGGCAGGTACGTAACTGACTGAGCCATTTTCCAGTCCGGATACACAGTTCTATGTAACATTAACACCTTTTCTTCTCTCTCTCTCTCTCTCTATTTTTTTTTTTGACATACTAAGACCTGATTTGTCATTAAGACAATAGCATAATTATTTTGGGATATTGTGAAGCATTAAAGACAGTGTTTGAAAACTACTTAGCCAATGCTCCATTTGGCAAACTTCCACTGCTCGATATCACCACTATAAATCTATAGTAGTCAAGACAGCATGGCACCATGTTAACATTCCCTAAGAACACAGCCAGAGATGCCCGAGACTGGACAGATGATTGACTAGCAGCCCAGTGTGTTTGTATCTGTGGCTGTTCTTTATTACAAGATGATACTCAATAATTGAGTTGTGCTGGAAGAGACAGAAAAAATAATACATAAAGTGAGATCAGCAAAGGGAAATGTGGGGCAGAGCCTGAAGGGAGGCGGACAAGCCATTAGGATTGTGGAGCCATACAGGGAGGGGCCTTCCCACAGACTACCTCTGCCTGGTATGAGCCTGTGCTGCAGGCTCCCAGAAAGCAAGCAAGTCTCTCACAGACATCATATGCTTATGTAAGCATGTTAGACACAATGAGCTACTTTTATCCATTTAAAAACTGATGGGGACCCTCCCCAAACCTAATTTCCCAGATGTCAGACAAGGGTTAATCTCATATGCAGGCCTATTGGAGAATAGCATAGGCAAGCCTCCTTGGTTAACAGCATTATGAACAGGTGCAAAGATGGGGAAATATAATATAACAGAAACTAGTCCACAAATAGACCAATGTGCAAGTGGCCATAGTGATGAATGACAAAGTTGGCATTGTAATGGAGCAGAGAAAAGATATTTTTAATAATTCTTAGTAAATGATACTGATCACTGGTATATTCATATGGAAAAAATAATTCTTGTACTTATTTTATGCTATGCCCAAATAGCAATTCTAGATGGGTCAAAATAATAAAGACTATGGGAAGTAACCTGATAATTTTCTTCAGTAATGGAGCTGCTGACACTCTTGATATAGTGAATAACTTCTTATACATGCTCATATAAGCGTCCTGTTTAAACCTGGGGATGGAGTCACAAAGAGACTAAACCAAACCAAACCAAAACTAAGGAAGAAGAAGGAGACCCACTGAGAAGATGGGGTTCTATGAAGGTAGAGTTGCACAAAAGGCATCATAAACATTTAAGAAATTGTAAGAGAATGAAAAAACAAAGTAACAAGTTAAAACTAATCACTGAAACAAGTAAATGAATAACATGTAATGTCTTTATGACCTTAGAGGCAAAGTTTCTTTCTTTCCTTCCTTCCTTCCTTCCTCCCTTCCTCCCTCCCTCCCTCCCTCCCTCCCTCCCTCCCTCCCTCCCTCCCTCCCTCCCTCCCTCCCTCCCTTCCTTCTCTCTTTTCCAAGATAGGGGTTTCACTGTGTAGCCCTAGCTGTCCTGAAACTCACTCTGTAGACCAGGCTGGCCTTGATCTCAGAGATCCTCCTGCCTCTGCCTCCAGAGCACATGAGCCACTACACCTGGCTCTGAGGTATGGTTTTCTTTCTTCTTTTTTTTCTTTCCTTTTTTTAATAAAAAAAAAGTCATCTATCCCCCTGCTCCCCCTCCCCTCCCCCTCCCAATCCCTCTAAGCCAGCTTTTAGCCTCACCCCTCCCCATCCACCCATCCCCTCCCCAAAAGGGTGAGAAGTCCCAAGGTGGGCCAGCCCAGCATGGCACATCCACTCCAGGCACGTCCGATTCACTCATCCCAAAGTCAATGCTGGGCTGGGTGTTCCTCTATAGGGAATGGGCTCCAAGGTGCCAGCCCATGAACAGGAACACAGTCGGATCCCACCCCTCGTGGCTCCACACACTCATGACAGTAGAAAGCCACTCACACACAGAGGACCAGCTTCTCCTCCCGATGGGTCTCCATTGGCAATTCCTGATTCAGTGAGCTCCCCAGAGCTCCAGCCAGCCACCACCATGGGAACCTTCCTCATAATTCCTAATCCCCTGCTCATACAGACTCTCCTCCCTGGCTCTCAGCTAGACCAGGAGCTCTGTCCAGTGCTCAGCCATGGATCTCCACCTCCACATTCCCCATCGGATGTAGGTTCTGGGATGACACCTAGGGTGTTTACTCATTTGATTATAGGGGAAGTCCCATTTAGGCACCCTTCCACCATTGTTTGGAGACTTGGCCAGGGACATCCTTTGAGTTCTTGGACATTTCCCTAGCACATAGTCTCTTCCCAACCCCACATTGGCTTCCTCTATTGAGAAATCCATCTTCCTCCATCTCCCTCTTTGTTCCTCTCACTCAACCATCTTCTTCTTTCAAGATTTGTTCCCAACTCTTCTTGGTTGCAACCCCAATTTGCTAAGGTGATCTTCTCTATTTTCTCTTCTTAAGGGAATCTCTGGATGTCTCTCTTAAGTTCCTTCTAATCCCAAGATGTTCACGGGCTCTTAAACATGTAAAAAAAGCACTAATTATACAGAATAAGGTAGATATATCAGGTATAATCAAAGTCAAGTGTGGGAGATTATGTTGTTGCATTGTAAATAATTGTCCCACCCACTGGTTTAATAAAAAGTGCTGATTGGCCAAAGGCAGACAGGAAGTGTAGGTGGGACTACCAGACTAGGAGAACTCTGGGAACTGGAAGAAGAGAGCAGAATGCCAGAGAGAAGCCAGAAGAAGCAAAGGACAACTATGCTGCTCTAAGAAAAGGTACCGAGCCACATGGCTGAACAAGATAAGAGTCATGGGTTAGTTTAAGGGTAAAGAGTTAGCAAGTTAATGCCTGGGCCTTAGGTCGATCAGCCTAAAATTAATGAAAGCATCTGTGCGGGTCTGTGGGTCTGAGGGCCTAAACCTGGAGGCTAGGCCAAAAGTCCGGGCCAGAAACCATATACTACAAATGGCAGCCCAATGTGGGTCAAATATACCCACATAAAGCCATAGGAAGCTTAAAAAATGGTCTAGAGCCCAAAGTAGCTTCTGAGTTGTGTCTCTCACGTGAGCACAGAGTACAGAGACAACCTCGGGAAGCATATGGGCTTGTGCTACAATGGCAGGCTTTTGGAATGCAGTTTAAGGTGTAAAATGGCTAGCTCTGAAGTCTCACAGGGTGCTCAATATAAGCAAAAAGTTGTAAATGATATATCTAAGGTTTCTGTTCATAAGGACAAAAAGAGAACAGAGTCAAAGATGGCTTTTTAGTGGTGACATTTTCTTGGATAAGCTCTGGTTGCCGGAGGCAAACTAAGGCTTGACTTTTTGAAGAGAAGCTTCCTGATTCAGCCTAAGAGGCAAAACACTTGTGAGTCTTTTAAGAGGCCCTGCTTCCAAATACTTAAATGGAGTTAATGAGCAGCAGATGGCAAAGCTTTACTTGGTGATAATATGGACCCTGAAATTCCCAGAGTACCTGGGTTAAAAAGATAAATTCTATGAAATTAGACAAGGAGCTCAGTGGAGCCATCTACCCATCCTACCAACCTTGAATCCTGGCAGATTAAAGGTGTGTTCAGAAACAGAAAGAAATAGAAAAATCTGGGTGGAGTCAATTACCCTAACCAAGCAAAGGTATGGTCAGAGACAGAAAAATACTGTTTAAAAAATCTAAGTGGTTTAGAGTGTGTTGAAAATATATATACATAGGCTTAGAGAAAGAAAAGAAAAGATAGAGAAAGCCTTTAAAAAAGAAATAGAGTAAAATAAATAAATAAAAAATAAGCCACGTAAAGATAGAAAATACAAAGAATGTCTGGATATTGTATGTTATTGTCTTATCTTTAAGCTTCTTGACTGAAAATGAAATAGTAAAAGCTGCTAAAAGACAGTTGATTATAAATGCTGTTGGATTAATTCAACCGATGTATTTTATAAATGAGTTGACTTTAAAACTAAAATGCAAAGATATGCTACTTTGGAGAAGAGGTTTTCCTTTTATTTTCACAAAAAATAAGAGGCTGTCGATTTATTCCTGGATAAAGAACATAAAGTTTGATAGAGGAAGACCCCCTGAAAAATCTCCAATGGAAATGGATGGCCCAGATGATTCAGCATTTCAGAGCACCTCGGTTGAAATTTCCAGAGCTCTGTATCCAAGACAATTTCAAGGAGATTGGCTGAGATGACCCAGCCTTATAGACTACTCCACTAAAGACTTGTCCATAATCCTAAATTTTTCTTTGGATTCCCATGGGATTGTCAACACCCCTATTCAGCAGGAAGTAGCCTAGAGAACGATGCCCACATTCCCAAAACTTGGATTATGGATGTTTGTGTTTATTTACAGTGTTGTTTATAAGTTGTTATAGATAAGGGGGGGAAAGAATATTAGATGTGGAGTTCTTTTTGTTTTAAAAAGAGAAAAGGGGATATGTGGGAGATTATGTTGTTACATTGTAAATAATTGTTCCACCCACTGGTTTAATAAAAAGCGCTGATTGGCCAAAGGCAGACAGGAAGTGTGGGCAGGGCTACCAGACTAAGAAAACTCTGAGAACAGGAAGCACAGAGCAGAACGCCAGAGAGAAGCTGGAAGAAGCAGAGGACAACTATGCATCGCTGAGGAAAGGTACTGAGCTGCATGGCTGAACAGGATAAGAGTCATGGGTTAGTTTAAGGGTAGAGAGTTAGCAAATTATATGCCTGGGCCTTAGGTTGATCAGCCTAAAACTATTGAAAGCATCTGTGTGTCTCTGCAGGTCTGTGGGTCCTAAACCTTGAGGTTATGCTCAAAAGTCTGGGCCAGAAACCACTTACTACAGTCAAGAAGTTGGCTTTATCGAAAACTACCATGAAGACATCATAAGAAATAAGGTAGGAATGGGACAATATATTATAAATAAAGTTTTCATACAATAGTTAAATGTATAACGTATAAGAAGCTCCCAGAAATCAAAGATAAAAAAAGAAGACTCTCAAGATGGCTCAGTGCTTCCTGTACAGGTTCTGCAACCTAAGTTTAGTTCCTGGAACCCATGAACCCACGTGAATGTGGAAAGAGGAAACCCAGTCCAGTCCACAAAGATGTCTTCTGATCTCCAGTCATATACAGTGGCATGCCCCATTTCTCTCTCTCTCTCTCTCTCTCTCTCTCTCTCTCTCTCTCTCTCTCTCTCTCTCTCTCTCTCTCTCTCTCTCGTGCACATACACTCATACAAATTAAAAATAAAAGAACACCATTATAGCCTTGTAATGGGAACAAAAAGTTTAACCATGCAAACATTTCACACAAGGGTTGTCTAGACAGCCAACAAACACACAGAGAGATGTAAGTTTCTTTTTGGTACCATAACAAGTTGCCACAGATTTCATGGCATGCTTCAGGAGAGTCCCAACAAGAGTGAGCATTAGTGCGCATGCAGATATACACACTGGGGTGTATACTGTGGCTTGAGTCAGTCTGCAAAAGCCCCAAGTACCCATCAATAGTAGAAGAAACAGATGATGGCATGCACACAGAGGAATATTAGACAATAGGTAGAACAGAAGAGTTATTATTTGACTACACATGGCTACACAGATGAATCTATCAAATATAATATGAAGTAACATCACACAGATATCATTGAGTACACATGTGTGATTCCTGTATCATAGAGTTGAAAAATAAACAAGTAAATAGTATGGGGGGAGGAGGGGGAAGAGCACAGCATGCGCAAAGAAAATCATGAATAATGGAAGAGTTTGTCTGCCGTGACAAAGGACAGTCTAGGTGGCTTATACACCACATACATTTATTTTCTCACAGTGTTAAAGGCTGGGCAACCTGAGACCAGAATGTGTCAGCATGATTGGGGCTGAAGAGGATCTTTTTCTTAGAAATTGCAGTTTGTTATTGTATCATTTTTGGTGTTGTTTTTAATTTAAAGATCAGAATATATTAATTATACACAATGATGGGTGTGGTCACATTTTTCTACATGTATATAATGGATTTGGAGCATGTTCACCCCCAATATGCTTTCTGTGTCCCTCCCATTCCTGTGGACCCCCTTCTCCTTCTAATTAGTCCTGCTTTTTCTTTCATGTTGAAACAATGAGTTTAATTAGGATCATCTATGGAAGCCACAGATGCTGCTGCTGAGCCCTTACCATTGCTAAAGTACCTTATATGTATGGATGTACACATCATAATGAAAGCCATTGGTTTGTACAATAAAACATCTACCACTAAAAAGATCTGAAGACCTGTGGGGGTGTTCAGAGATTCATGTAAGGTGAGCTGAGTTTATAGGGAACTGTGAGCCCAGCTTTTTAAGTCAGAAGTTTGAGACCCAAGAAACAAAGTAAAGGGAATGTGGAACATAAGGTGATGTAAGATTAAAGTCACAAAGAGAAGGAAGGGAAGGGCAGGGATGAAGCAAAGTCACCACTGACACCGAAGCTTCACGTAAAGAATGGGTTTGGGATATGGCTCAGTCATTAAAGTTCTCAAAGCACAGGTATGAAGACTGCAGTTTGGGTCCCCAGCACTCACATCAGTGTGGCCCACATGAGATTCCAATTTTCTTTTTTTGTTTTTTCAAGATAGGATTTTTCTGTGCAGCACTGGGCTGTCCTGGCACTTGCTCTACAGACCAGATTGACCTTGAATTTAGAGAGCTTTACCTGCCTCTGCCTTCTGAGTGTTGGGATTAAAGGCATGCACCACCACCCAGCCAGCCAAAATTCCAATTCTTGGAAAGATAGGATGTCTTACTTCCTTTCCAGTTGCTGAGAAAAAAACACTATGACCAAGGCAACTAATGGAAGAAAGAGTTTAGTTTGGCTTATGTTTTCAGAGGGTTGGAGTCCACGGCAGCACAAGGAACTGAGAGTTTACATCTTGACCTAAAGGAAGGAGGCAGAGAGAGAACCCTAGGAATCTTCAAAAACTGACTCCAATGACTCACCTCCTCTAATGAAGCCACACCTTCCAACCCTTCCTAAATAATTCCACCAACAGAGGGCCAAGTATTCAAACATGAGCTTATGAGAGCTGTTCTATGGTAATATTTTGTTTGTGCTCTAACAAAGCTTGCCTGGAGATCAGAGGGCAGAGCCAGCCTCTAGTTAACCATAGAGGCTAGGCAGTGGTGGCATACACCTTTAATCCCAGCACTTGGGAGGAGGAAACAGGAATTGACATAGCTGGGCAGAGAGAGGAATATAGGTGGGCAGAAAGAAGAGCTAGGCTCCTTCAGTCTGAGGATTTGGTAGAGGTAAGAAGTCTCTCTATTGTCTGGCTTCTTTACTTCTCTGATCTTTCAACATTCACCCAATATCTGACTCTGGGTTTTTATTAAGACCAATTAGAATTTTCACTACACCATTTTTATTCAAACCACCACATAAGGGATCCTTGGGGAAAGCTGGATAGCCAGACCAGGCAATATAGATGAGCTCTGAGTTCAATCAGATATCCTATTTCAATGAATAAGGTAGAGACCAATCTAGGGTTCCTGATGTCAGCATTGGGCCTCTGTAGACAGATTTTTTTTTTTTTGAACACCAACTCTCAAAAAACAATGGGTAGACTTATTATTAACTAGGAAAGCTCTGTCTATAGCTTAGGCTTGTCCCACTAGCTCTTATAGCCTAAACTAACCCATTTCTATTCATCTACGTGTTACCATATGACATGTGGCTTTCACCTCTCTTCCTGCATGTTTTGCTCTCTCTCCCTTCATCTGGCTGGTGATTCTGCCTATACCTCCTGCCCAGTTATTGACTGTTCAGCTCTTTATTAAACCAATCACAGTAACACCCCTTCACACAGTGTAAAGGAATATTCCACAACAGGGCTTCATATGCACAAGAACATATATGCACACAGCCCCACATGAGAATATGCATACATACATGCATACTGTGTACACATACACCAGAGGGAGGGAGGGAGAGATAGTTAGGTAGATAGATAGAGAATATGAGTATGTTAAACTAAGTAGCTAGGGGAAGAAAAGAGAGACAAATAAAGCTGGAACATGAGTGGCAAGACAAAAGATAGAACAGGTATAGCTGAGCATGGTGGCCCACACCTTCAGTCCCAGCACTTGGGAAGCAGAGGCAGGAGGATCTCTGAGTTTGAGACCAACTTGCTCTACAGAGTGAGTTCCAAGATGGCCAGGAGAAACCCTGTCTTAAAAAAAAGTTGGAACACGTATGACCACACCCGGGGCCTGGCTCAGAGATTAAGAGCTCTCACTGCTCTTCCAGAGGTCCTGAGTTCAATTCCCAACACCCACATGGTGGCTCCTGCAGGCATACATGCAAACAGAACATGTATACATAATAAATAAACACTGTATACATAATAAATAAATAAATCTTAAAACAAAAATGGGGGGAGACCTTCCCTAAGATAACAGAGTGGCCAGATAGTGGTGGCACATGCCTTTGAGTCCCAGCATTCAGGAGGCAGAGAGCTAGGCAATCTCTTTTAGTTTGAAGTCAGCCTAGTCTACAGAGTGCTTCAAATTACACAGAAACCTGTGCCGCCTCACAGAAAAAAAAAAAGTATGACTAGACCCAATGTGACTGTATCCCTGAAGCTAGCAAGAGTCTACTTGGAATAAATTTAGGAACAAAGTTTGATACTTGCACTTAAGTATGTTTTGAGCTCCGGACCTCTAGAAAAGGTTAGAAACTTTAATTGTTGAGTGCTGGATGCATGAGTCAGGTTATTCACCCCTTCCAAAGGAAACACTGTGTCTTCCAGCACTTTCTAAGGTTCTCATCCTTGTCTATGTAGATAATCAAAACATGGATCTTTTCATAGAAAAATATAGTTGTTGCTGAAGATGGATTGAAAACAATATAAAATAGACCAAAATATTACCGCAAAGAATTACAGCAGTTGTGGGTGGTCCAGCTTGTTAATTGCAAAATAAAGCCCTTTACTGTTACATTGGGAAAAAATGTGAAAACCAAACAAAAATTGAGTCCAAGCAAGGATACTTAAGACTGATCATTCTGCAGTAGAAGGGGCTTTAGACGTTAAGGCATGAGCTGATTGCTCTGGTGAGCATTCATGGTAAATAAAACAGTTAATAGCCTCTCCCATCCCAACCCCCAGTCTCACATCCACGCTGGCTAACTCACGTGGAAGAAACTCTAATGAGCTGTGTTGAGTTTGGTCCAAGCAGACCTTACATTTCTATTGTTTCTCACGATAAGTGGGTTTATTGTGGCTCCAATTATTTTAAAAAGATGCTTTGGTTCCAGACTTCTTTCCTACCAAAAGCATGGGGGAGAGAGAGAGAGAGAGAGAGAGAGAGAGAGAGAGAGAGAGAGAGAGAGAGAGAGAGAGAGAGAGAGAGAGAGAGAGAGAGAGAACTCTGTGTGTCTGTGTTGTAGGGCCAGAGATTCTGTTGTCCTCAGGGCTCTGTAGATGAAACCTGCATTTTGGTGTGTATACATTCTGATTAAATTTCTTGTTTACAATAGCTGTTGTGGTTTGAGTGTGAAATGTCCCCTATAAGTTCATGGTTTTGAATACTTGGTCCCTTGTTGGGAATAAGCCTTGAGGTATACAGCCCAGCTGGAGGTAGTGAGTGGGTCACTGCGTGGTCAGACTTCCCTGAAGCTGTATCTTGCCAGATATTTGATCACAGCCATGAGAAAAGCAATCAATTTAATAGGTTTGGCTCATAAAATTTTAGATTACGTTTGTTGTTTACAGTAGCTTAAACAGCGAGAGGCCTATTGTACTTCTATGATTATGGAGGCAGTTTTGAGATTCTTAGCTATGGACACCTCTTAATATTGTTTTAATAGTTAGTTTATTATCAGTGTATGCATCAGCAGCCCATGTCCACAGCTGTAGGTTCCTCAGAGTGACACTAGGTCCAGCAAAATGTCTCAGAGGAAAAGATTTTTGCTCCACATGCCTGATGTCCCCAGAATTTGATCCCCAGAACCCAGAGTTAAAAACCTGAGCCAGATCCTCTGTGTATACATCATGGCTTCCAGTCTGGTGTTTTTATGGGATTCCTGAGTGTGCAAATGTGTGGGTCTCTGGTTCTTGTGCCTTCTCTTGGGCTCTTTTCCTTCTGTTTATCTTGTCCATCTTTGGTGTGGTAGTTTTTGCTTTATTGTATTATATTTTATTTTGTTGTATTAAAAATGAATGAATGAATGAATAAATGAATGAATGAATGAATGAATGAATGAATGAATGAATGAAACTCTGGCCACTAACAACTGAACTGTAATTTATACCTGTGGGGAGGGGAAAGTCAGTTTTCTTCACAAGTGACGTGACATGGTCTATCAGCGACTCCAGGGAAAGCCTCATGTTCAGGAGTAGTTGACCAATGTGTGTGTGTGTGTGTGTGTGTGTGTGTGTGTGTGTGTATGTGTGTGTGTGTGTGTATGTGTGTGCTTTTATTTGGTTACAGTTTGGTGTTTAGTTTTTGTTATTTGTTTTGGTTTGGGGGGAGTGCTGTTTTATTTTGTTTTTTGGGGGGGTGTTCAGGTATTTTATTGTTGCATTGGGTTTTTGTTTGTTTTTGGAGAAAGAACTTGGATTTGGATCGGTAGAGGATCTGTAAGGACCTAGGGAGGGAAAGAATATGATCAAAATATATCTAAATTTTAAAATTATTGTAAATACTAAAAAAATATAGTGAGAGAAAGAGAGAAACTTAGAACTGGCTCCTGCAAGCTGTCCTCTGACCTCATATCACCTCAGGTACTAATGGTGCAAGAGCTACCCTGGCTTGAAATTCACACTCACTTGGCCCTCTTCCCCCTCCTTTTCCTCCCCGCCCCCTTCTTCCCCCTGCTTACCAGCTGCTGGACTACACACGTGGACCATTACTGACACATTTACTCTCTAACGTGAATAGCGTGGCTCTTTGACGTGTAAGCAGCTATTTATTGACCCTTATGGTAAGTCTGCCATGCCCTCCCTCACTCAGATAACTCTGTTTTTTTGTGATGACGACACAGATTTACAGAGTTTCAAATGTATAACATGCCATTATTAATTATAGTCATCAAGTCAAATATAAAAGCTCCAGAATGTCTTAGTTGGTATACACTGATAAACATCTCCCCACTTCTACTTAAGTTTAGCAATTTGGGTTTTTTTTTTTTTTTTTTGGTTTGGTTTTTAAATAGGGTCTTATATAGCCCAGGGTAGCCTCAACCTCTCTACTTAGACAAAAATAACCTTGAATTTCTGATCCTCCTACCTCTACTTCCCAAATGTTGGGATTATAAACATGTGCCACCGTACCCACCAAGTTTAGCAATTCTTGTGTGGATTTTAGATTTATAATCTAAGGGCCTTCTTATTTAAAGCTCTAAGATACAGTCAAGTTCTAGAATTATGGTGTTATACACTGGAAATTTGCCGAGAGACTAGGTTGTTTTAGTAATGGCATGGAAATTTATTTATATACAAACCAATAGATTATATTTAGAATAATAATTATATAAATCCAATATCATCATTGATGGTCTGAAGAAGTCATTCATCCTAAAAAAGGAATTAGCATATATTAATTTTACAAAATACTGTTTCATTAAAATCTTTTTTTGTTGGTTTGTTTCTTTTTAAAGCAAAGCTCCTCTGCATATCTCTGACTATCCTGACACTCACTCTGCAGACCAGGCTAGCCACAGAGATCCATCTGCCTCTGCCTCCCGCGTGCTGGGATTAAAGGTGTGTGCCACTACTACCTGGCTACAATGTCATTCTTTTGAAGTAAAAGAAGTGTACAATAAGAGTGTACAAGGTAGTGTAGAAGTCCGCTGAGGTCTGGAACCCATAGCGAGAGATGAGTACTTGTGTATGGGAGCCGTTCAAATTTTCAAACAGGCAACTGCAACTTGTCTTGCGTTATCAGCCTCAGGCAAACAGTGCCAGGTGACGTCATGAATACGCTCTAGAGCCCAGCCCCTTGGTTAATGGTGCAAACCCCCTGACTGGTGCAGGTGGTAATTTGTTTATTTTCTTTTTCTCATGTCTCACACCAATTTCTTTCTTTTTCTTTTTCTTTCTTTTTTTTTTTTTTCCAATTCAGGTAGATCTCATCCAGTGAACAAAAGTTCATTTTATTTATAAAGTAAAATGAGTATTACTAGAATCATGGCGTTCAAATGAAGATTCTTTGAGATTAAGACAAAGTATTTTTTTCTTCTTCAGGGTAGCTAACCCAGGACCTTGTATTCTAGGCAAACATTCTGCCACTGGGCTCAACCCTCAGCAGGATCTTGTTAGATGTACCTAAGTAGTCTAAGTCTTGATTTTGTCATATAACCCTGGTTGGTCTTGAACTCAGGAACCTCCTGTTTCTACCACTTGAGTGCTCGGATAGATATGTACCACCACATATGTCTCAAAATCTCAAAATGTAGTTTAACAGACTATTAAAAAAATTAAAAAAGATAATACATTTGTGAAACATATGAAAAATGATTATTTCAAATTCTGGAGGAAAATTGTCTGGTTACTATGACCAGGTTATCAGAGCTGGACAGAAGGCTCCATGAAACCCATCACTACTTACAGAATGACCAAAGCGATGTTAAAAGTTCATTTTTAACGGTACGCCAAAGGACACCCTCCGAAGATGGCCCTTACAAACACTGGAGCATGAGCAGAAGTCCTCTGACACAGCACCCTGAAGATTAAATGGGCCAGCCTGTCCAGAGGAGCCAGGCTCCCTGTGCTGGTATCAGTCCTCTGGCAACCTCAAGTCCTTGGCTATGAGCACCAAGAACCGTCACAGCTACTAGCTAGAAAGCTACTCCATCCACCATCTCAGAAGATCCTAAGAAGCCTTGAACCACACTATCCAGAGTGCACACAGGGGACCACAGAAAATAGTTTTGGGTTTGGCCCTAACCTGACTCCATATTCATTGCTTCATGTTGTTGCAGGTCTTGGAAACCTCAGTTCCCCAGAAGTCCTCACTTCCCCACAATGGAAGCCTGTCACCCAGCGTCTTGAGAAGTGGCAATGGGCAGCTCTGACACAATCAGGGACATGGGAACCCATGATAATGACGCAGTTTTCTTAGTGTTACCTAATTATTTTCAAACTGCAGCTCTGTTCACTCCATTTTACAATTGCATGCTGTCCAGATAACCTTCTGTTGCCTTGATGTCGGTGGGCAACATCACGGACAGTTCCAAAAGCCTTCAAACTGCATTTGCCTTGAAGACACTACCTATTTTTAGCATCTTAAAACTCTTTGCAGACATCAGGAGTATACCTCAATGAGTGAAAGCTATGTTTTATGAACTCTTCTGCCATTTGATTACCCATGGTGCTTAGTCCAGTGAATCTAACTGGAGTATTAGAAACCATGAACCTAGGATATACCTTAGTCTAGTAGAGTAGTAGTTACAAGGAAGTCACTATCTGTCACCATTCTGTCATGGCCTCTTCCACCTTCCAGCTAGTACTTGAGAGCACATTGTAGGTGCTCTTTCCAAATAAACAAACCACTGTGTAAGATTAAAGATATGATAGTCTGCTCGCTCATGTTTAGTATTTCTTTGTATGTACCAAAACACTGAGTGTGGGATGGGAGGTGGAAAGATGACACACTGGTTAAGGGTAATTATTGCTCTTCCAGAAGACCAGAGGACCTACATTGGTGGCCCACAACTGTCTGTAACTCCAGCTGCAGAGTATCTGATGCCCCTTTATGGTCATTGAGGGCACCCGCATACATATTGCATATATACAGATGCATTTGCATACATAGAAAAAATTTAAAAATATTTTAAAATCACAAATGACATTTTTAATATATTTGGAATAAGACAATAAAGAGTAGAAGTCCTTCTCAACTGTGATTTCAAAAGGTCTTCTTAAGTATCTCTCTATCCTGGCCAAAATATTCAATGGAAAAAGATAGTATCTTCAACAAATGGTGTTGGTATAACTGGATGGTAGTATGTAGAAGAATTTAGATAGATTCATGACTATCATCCTGAAAAAAACTCAAATCCAAGTGGATCAAAGACCTCAATATAAGCCCAGCTACACTGAACTTGATAGAAGGAAAGTGGGAAGTTCCCTCCAATGCATTGGCAAAGGTGACCACTTCCTAAATATAACACCAGTAGCACAGACACTAAGAACAACAATCAATAAGTGGGACCTCCTGAAACTGAGAAGCTTCTGTAAGGCAAAGGACACTGTTAATAAGACAAAATGACAGCCTACAGAATGGGAAAAGATCTTCACCAACCCTACATCTGACAGAGGACTGATCTCTAAAATATATAGAGAACTCAAGAAACTAGAGCCTAAAAACCTAAATAACCCAATTAAAAAACGGGGTTCAGAGCTAAAAAGAGAATTCTCAACAGAAGTATTACAAATGGCTGAAAGGCACTTAAAAAGTTGCTTAATATCTTCAGCCATCAGAGAAATGCAAATCAAAACAACTTTGAGATACCACCTTATACCTGTCAGAATGGCTAAGGTCAAAAACACAGGTGACAGCCTATGTTGGAGATGATGTAGAGCATCCTATAGTTGATAGGAATGTAAAATTGTACAGCCACTCTGGAATGTAGTATGGTGGCTCCTCAGAAAACTGGGAATCAATCTCCCCAAGGATGCAACAATACCACTATTGGGCATATACCCAATGGATGCACATTCATACCCCAAAGACATTATCTCAATTATGTTCACAGCAACATTATTCGTAATAGCAAAAACCTGGAAACAACCTAGACGCCCCTCAACTGAAGAATTGATTAACAAACTGTGATACATTTACACATTACACTACTCAGCATTAAAAAAAAAAAATAACATCCTAAAATTTTCAGGCAAATAGATGGATTGGAAGAATAACCTCCTCAGCAAGGTATCACAAGCCCAGAAAGACAGGCATGGGATGTATTCACTCATAAGTGGATTTTAGACAAAAAGCAAAGAATACCCAAGCTACAAACCACAATGCCTGAACAGCTTGGGATCAGAAGGACCTTAAGAGAGACATCCAGAAATTCCCCTAAGAAGAGAAAATAGAGAAGATCACCTTAGCAAATTGAGGTCATAATGGGTTGCAACCAAAAAGAGTTGGGAACAAATCTTGAAAGAAGGAGATGGTTGAGTGAGAGGAACAAAGCGGGAGATGGAGGGAGATGGATATCTCAATAGAGGAAGCCAATGTGGGGTTGGAAAGAGACCGGGTGCTAAGGAAACATCTAAAAACTCAGAGGATGTCCCAGGCCAAGTCTCCCAACAATAGTAGAGGGGGTGCCTAAACAGGACTTTCCCTATAATCAAATGAATAACCACCCAAAGTGTCATCACAGAACCTACATCCAACAAAGAATAGAGGTGGAGGCAGAGAAACATGGCTGAATACTGGGCTGAGTCCTGGTCCAGCTGAGAGCAGGGGACGAGAGTTTGTATGAGCAAGAAGATAGGGATTATGAAGAAAATTCCCACAGTGATGCCTGGCTGGAGCTCTGGGAAGCTCACTGAACCAAGAATAGCCACTGGAGATCCATCAGGAAAAGGAGCTAGGCCCTCCAATGGTAGGCAACAGTTGACTGGCATGAGCAGTATGTGAAGCCATGAAGGATGGGGTCAGACTGTGTTCCTGTGCATGGGCTGGCACCTTGGAGCCTGTTCCCTGTAGAGGAACACCTAGCCTAGCCTTGACTTTGGGATGAGTAAATCAGTCTTGCCTGAACTGGATATGCTATGCTGAGATGATCCAATTTGGGATTTTGGGGGAGGGACGAGGCTGAAGTCTGGCTTAGAGGGACTGGGAGGAGGGAAGGGAGGGGGAGCAGGGGGATACATAGATAAAAATGATATTTTTTAATTAAAAATATATATAAAAAGAGAAAAAAAGAGTCTATCTTATTGTTATCTGATTACCTTGGCAGCTGCTTATGTCATGAATTAGTGGTCACAGATGTAAGTGACATGTATAGAATCAGCAATGGTGTCTGACAGGGAAAGAGATGAGGTCTAGATGGAAAGAAAGAAACCCTAGGAAGTCACAAGAAAACAAAACCAACCCCCAAACAAAAACAACACAAAACACTGAGAATACAGCGTAGAGACTGTTAACCATAAATGTTTTACATAGTACAAGCTCTTCACTGTCTCATTTAAAAAATCTTTATGCTGCCTCTTAAAAAAATTTGTTTTACATAGTTTGAAGCTGAATGTGATTGTGCCTCTCCAAAGTAAATAGTTTTTGCAAAACACTCTAATATATCAGATAAAGAAAGTCTTATTAGTGTATTTCAGGAGGACCTTCCATGTGACAGTGTTTGTTTTCTGAGTTCAGGCCGCAAAGAAATTTTTGTATCATTGAATTCCACCAATATGGGAACATTGGAAGGGTTCCACAGAGGGAGTATAGAAAAACTCAGCACACAAATTTCAAGGCCAAAGGCAGAAGAAAAAAAATAGCAATTTTCTCTGGTATTTTGATAACTTTTACTGAGTCTGAGAAAATTTTTAAGGAAAACAAGGTTCATCCAATGGAACGAACATTTTTGAGTTCATAATCCCTGAAGAATGGCTGTGGTATTTACTGTGTTCTTTGTATGCATGATGGGGAGCACATAGAAATAGGAAATTTATGATGCATGAAAGAAGATTTTTGTTGAGAGTTCAGATCAACTGTAAAAAGTTAGCTTAGAGGTCATCTTTGAAATCTTTTCATTTTGTTGGTTGAGAGTACAAGGCACTGAGTGTATGGTGCCTACCTTTGTTCCCAGTGCTTGATAGGCTGAGGCAGGAGGATTGTGAGTTCCAGCATAAACCATATAGTGAGACCTTATCTCAAAATCAAAGAAACAAAAACAAAAACTAAGTAGTCTTAGCATTTGGGGCCAGATGCGGGGAGATCAGAAGTCCAAGATCATTCTTGGCTACATATTGAGTTTGAGGCCAGCCTGTGCTATCTGAAACCCTGCTGAAATAAATAAATAGAGATGTGGGGGGAGAGCAAGGGCAAGCAAGTAAGTGAGGTAGAGACAGAACAAACCATGTCACAAAATTTCCATAGACTTAATTAATGAGTATCTTTAAATGAAGTACTTATGGACTTATTAAAGCATACTAAAACACAGAGAGCAGAGAAGGCAAAATGTGTTACCTTTAATAAGGGAAGCATTTGACATTGCCAGGGGTCAGTGAATCCCCAAAGCTGACTGACTAGCTGCTTAGCTAAAACCATGAGCTCCAGGGTCAGTGGGAGACTCTGTCTGACTGTCTGTCTATAGGCAGAGGTCAAGAAAGACATCAACACTGACCTCTGGCCTTCAATCAAGCACATGTATGTGTATCCACACATACACAGGTGAACACAACTATAGAAACATCTACATTAAACACATACATACACACCCACAACCATCTGAATAAAGTTTAAAAATTAAAATTAAAATAGAGTCAACCTTAACAACCTAAGAGTTATTTTGAGATCTAGAAGAATGACCTTACCAATGAAGATTAAGTTCATAGAATATATTTCCTCAGAAGATCTTTCCTGTTAAGCCAAACAGAAAGTGAGTTTACACAATATTGTAATTATCAAGAGGAGCTAGAAGCTGAGAGCTTTTCTGATCATGTTCCCGTCAGGATAGCAGAACTGGCTGATCTGTCTCCATGTGAGGTTTTCCTAAGGAAAATCAGTTTAAATAGTAAAATCATCACATCCCACTGAGTCATAATAAACTTTCTTTCAGAAAATTAATCTTTAGAAATAAAATCGTAGAATGAATCAGAGATGCAGGAGATTCTTCCCCTAAACTTTGGGTGTTATTAAAATCCCAACTACATCAGTTGTCTGTTTAGATGATTGGGAAATGGTCTAGAGGCAGAATCTGGACAATTCAGTTACAAAGAAACCAAGTTTTTGAGAGCGAGGGTACCATGGTGAGAACCAGAATGGGTAAAAATATTGAAATGTAAAAAAGGCTTCATGTTCAGAATTTGTCACCGTCTTGCCATTTGTACTGGCAGCTTTAATTATTTAAAATAACCTGGGAGATAGAGTTAGAAGGATCTGTAGTTCAAGGCCATACACAGATACATGTTAGTTCAAGCCTACCATACAGGATTCCTTGTCTCAAAAGCACACTCCAAACCAAAACCACAGTCACCGACCACATCAGCAGCAGCCACAGAACAGGAAGTTCCTCCAAAGCCATTGACTCCTCTGATTCAGAGAACCAACAAGGTCCTCAGAGCTAACTGAGAGATTAAAAAATCCTACAAACCTCAACACTGAATTCATAACTTGGGCTCTCTTAACATGTGTTCATGAAATGGAGAGCAATTGCATTTTAAGAAATTGAGGACAATAGATGCAGAAAAACACAGAAAATGAAATGAGGTGCAGGCAGCATCCTCTGAGTTGCACCCCTGATGGTTCCAACTGAGATGTTCCTGTGCTTTGTACCTGTTTAATTCAGTTTCTTTAGTGTAGAAGGACCATTTCCTCTACAGTGTGGGTCTTTCAATCTTTCATCTGCCTATCTCAGCACTGTAAATTTTTCTCTCCCGAGTGATTGCATTTGAAGTTTGGAGGCCGAAAGAACCACGTGTGTACTCTTCCTGGTTCAGGCAAGCTGGGGTACAGGCATAGCTCCTACCTAGACAGAGAAACAGGTCATATGGTATAGACTTCTGGGTACCAGCTCAGTCAGTGAAGAAGGTTTGTCTGATGAAGTGAGGTCAATGTGTCTGGTTTGGAAAGTGGTTTCATCTCCCAGCATACATAGCTCTTCTAGACCCAGCTGTGCAGCAGAACAAGGACCACTGGGCCTGTACACGGTGGTGGTGGTGGCTCCTACCCAGTGTCTCCTGGGGCTTTATAACTCACCAGTCCCTTTTCATGACTGTGATTGTAGATTCCTTTGATTTTGTTGTTTTTGCAAACTTTCAACCTTCTGGTTTGAGAGCTATTCAGCAACTTTCTAGAAAATTCCTTTCCTGTTTGTTTGCCCTTTATGTTCCTACCCAGGCATTGTGTTGACCATAAATGCTGACTGTATGTCTCTGTTTTACTTAGGCTTCCTCAAGCACCCCGCCATGAAAAGAGAATTAGCTTCTTCTCCACAGCAAGACTCCTACATCACCTTTTCTCTGTATCCACCACAGTAACCTGAACTGTACAGGCCCCAAACTAGCACTTTCTTCATCACTGGTAGTTAAAGAGGAGACCCACAGAATTATTCAGGGCATGCTGAGTGAAGAATGAATGAAGAGTGAGGGGTCTGATAGACACTTGCTGCCTCAGCATGTTGGCATTGTTGAGTTATGCTATCAACCCCGTCACCACCTTCTTAAAAATCTAAATTATCATTAGTGTGTGCATGTATGTGTGTGATGGTCAGAAGACAATTTGCAAAGGTCGTTTCTCTCTTTCTATCATGAGGGCCCCAGGGATAAAACTTAGGTCTTCCCCTTGGGCTTGTCAACAAACACCTCCTGAGCCATCTCAACAGCCCAAGACAAATTTATTGTTTGCTTTTTTTTTTTTTTAACTGGTTTTCCTCTGTGTGTGGTATACGCCTGTAGGAACACATGTGTGTATGGGTGTTCACGTGTGCAGAGGTCAGGAATCACTGTCAAGTTTCCTTCTCAGACTTATTTGTTTTGAGATTAGTTTTCTAACTGACCTTGGGGCTCACCATTTTGGGCTAGATTGGTTGGTTGGTCAACAAGTCCCTGACTTCTGTCTTTCTAGCTAACACTGGGGGCTGTAGATTAGCACTATCATTCCCAGCTTTTATGTGGGTGCTAGGGATGGAATTCAGGTCCTCATGCTTCACGGAAAGCATTTTACCAGCTACGCTTTTAAAATGTATTTTCTTCTTTTTCTTCTTTTTTTATTTACTTATATTCCCCCCCCCCATATCTACCACTGTTCCCCCTCCCTTCCCTCCTCCCAGTCCTACCCAGTCCTCCCTCAACCTCCCCGTACATCTCCCCATCCATTCCCCAAGGAGAGCAAGGAGTCCCAAGGTGGGTCAGTTCAGTCTGGCATATCCAGTTGAGGTAGGTCCAAGTCCCTGTGTATGGGTATTTTGCTTGCACATCTGTCAATGATCACTTGGGTACCTGGTTCCTGCAGAAGACAGAAAAGGGCATCAGATTCCCCGGGACTGGAGTTACAGATAGTTGTGGGCTACCATGTGGATGCTGAGAACTAAAGCTGGGTCCTAAGGAAGAACAGCTAGTAATCTGAATCACTGAGCTGTCTCTTCAGTCTCTCCAGCCGCTTTTTAACAGGTTTCCAATTAAGGGAGTGGGGTAGCTATTTTCATGCTGTTTGTCATTTGATAGGGTGTTCTGCAATTACTGCAAATGCGTTGTCATTATGGGCTGTGTACCACATGAGTACAGTGCAGAAAAGAACATCAGATCCCCTGGGACCAGAGTTACAGATGACTGTGATCCACCATGGGATGCTGAGAACTGAGTCTGGATCTTCTAGAAGAGAAAGAAGTATCCTTAATCACTGAGCCACCTCTCCAATCCCATTTTTACTTTTCAGAAGTAATTTATTATGTACGCTACAAAGTTCCCTTGGAAACAAATACTAATCTGCAAAAACTTGTATAGACCATGGAAACTAACACCATTACGTTCAATACTTCAGGTGAATCTCCATGTGCTGAACATTTAATATAAGATAGATTCTAATGGAGATCCTCTTTTTAAGTTTTACATTAAAATTTGAGGGTGGAGGGTTGCTAGGTGGGTACGATGCTTTATGAAAAAGTATGAGGAAGTAAATTCAGTATCCATCATACACATAACATCTAGGTGTTGTGTTGTTTTTGCTCTTTACGTGGTCTGATATCCAGTTCCCAAATAAATAAATCATACACGGAGGCCCATTCTTAATTATAGATGCCCAGCTTTAGCTTGGCTTATTTCTAGACAGCTTTTCTTAAATTATTTCAACTACCTTTTGCCTCTGGGCCTTTACCTTTCTCTTCTGTAAATCTTACTCTTACTACTCCGTGGCTGGCTGTGTGTTTGTGTGGCTGTGTGTTTGTGTGGCTTTGTGGCTGTGTGTTTGTGTGGCTGTATGTTTGTATGGGTGTGTGTTTGTGTGGCTGTGCATTTGTGTGGCTGTGTGTTTGTATGGGTGTGTGTTTGTGTGGCTGTGCGTTTGTGTGGCTGTGCGTTTGTGTGGCTGTGTGTTTGTGTGGGTGTGTGTTTGTGTGGCTGTGTGTTTGTGAGGCTGTGTGCTGGCCCCTGAGGTCCTCCCCTTTTTTTTCTTGCTCCTTCTCCTTCTCCCAGATCTCTCCTTCTGTTCATTCGTTCTCCTGCCTCACTATTGGCTGTTTAGTAGACCATCAGGTGTTTTAGACAGGCAAAGTTACACAATTTCACAGAGTTAAATGCAACATAAATAAAAGTAACACACCTTAAAATAACATTCTACAACAGTGTTGTGAAGTGTGCCCATATTCCCGGTACTGGGAAGGTGGAGGCAGGAGGATCTCTGGGGCTTGCTCCTCAGCCAGTTTAACCAATGAGCAAGTTCCAGATGCTTTGAGAGACTATGTTTCAAGTAGTGAGGTAGAAAACGTTTGAAGAAAACACCAGCTGTCAACTCTGGCCTCCAAGTGAATGTGCATGCATACACACATGTACATACATACACACATACATACATACACACATACATACATACATACATACATACATACATACATGTGGCGGGATTAAGGTGTCAGGTGATAAGGTCAGAAGACACTTCCGGGACCCTGGAGGGGGTGTGGCCAAGCCCATTGATAAGTGGCTGCTGGGACACGAGGAGCTCTCTTCCTGGTTCCTAGCTGCTGGCTGCTGGACAGACAGAATCGGAATCTATCGTGCTTCCATCGTGCTTTCATCGCTCCTCCATCGCTTGGATCCACCAGTCCTTGTTCAGGTGCCACCATAAGCTGTTACTAATATTGTGAGTGTTAATTTATATTCTAATAAATATTAATTTTGGACTGGCGCCTTGAAAGTAAAACTCCATCTACACATACATACATACATACATACATGCACATACACAGGAACATGCATACACACCTGCACAGAGGCACACACAAACATGTATATGCACAGCCACATACGTTAGTCAATTGTTTTGATAATAAAGAGTCTTCTATTACATGTATTTGGGACATGAAAAACAAATAGACATATTTTTTTTTGGTTTAGTTCTGAGCTTCCTCGATAGTCTGTTTTTTTGTTTTGTTTTTTGTTTAAACAGAGATATTTTACAAAACAGATTGAGTCAACACAGAACAAGATTTGAGATTTGGGAACACCCGGCAAACCTTTGGAACTTTGGTCTGACCGCCAACCTGAAATGCAGCTCACGAGTCAGAAAGTCTCTCCAAGTTGTCACTGTTAAAGGGGTGTTAAGTTGTAGTGCAGACTTGGGGGGGAAAAGCCAGATTTTTAATAATATCCAGCCTTAGATGTCATCAGCAAGATGACATTTGCTGGAAAGAACTATGTTATTACAGGATTATTATTTGTAATGGTTTGCTTGATGTGATCAACAATAAAGTAAATTATCCAAATGGGACTTCTGGCAGACATCTGCATTGTCATTAAGCAAAACATCATTGGGCCTCACACATTCAAGTAAACATGGAGAAGGGTTTGATGTTGGGGGCGGTGCTGCTGCTGCTGGTGAGTGAAAGAATTTGTAAAACCACAGTATTCTGTTTTCACCCACTTCCAGTGAAATCTTTGCCAGACTTTCTGAGTCAGGATTCATATTTAAGGAGAATTCAGAAGTCAAAACAACATAGTTTCCAGGTGGTGGTGGTACATACCTTTAATTCCAGCACTTGGGAGGCAGAGGCAGCCAGATCTCTGAGTTCAAGGCGAGCCTGGTCTACAGAGAGAGTTCCAAGATGGCCAAGACTATATATGCAGAGAAACTCAACCAATCAAACAACCAAACAAACAACCAACCAACTAAACAAACAAACAAACAAACAAAACCCTCAAACCCCAAACAACAAACAAAACTAAACAAACAAACAAAAACAACATAGTTAAGAATGTCATTGCCTTATTGCCACAGATGTAACACCATAGACACTGGAGCTCTAGGAAAGGCAGCAGAGAGAATGGAAGAGCAGAAGTTTCCAGACTCATTGCCAATGAACGGTTTCAAGATAAGTTAGGACAACAGCTTTGACAGTGTGGTTGATGCTCAATTTGCCACAAATAAAGTCCAACACATAGACTTTAGATTCTTATCCTTAGGTTCATTATAAAAGGGGCCATGGGAAACTCAACAAAATATAGTTATGGGCTAGTGAGATGGCTCCTCAGTGGAAGATGATTGTTGCCCGAAAAGTTGACAGAGAGAATGGACTCAGTAGTTCTCCGAGCTCCACACACATGCTATGGCACATGCACTCATGTACATCATACACACCACCACCGCCGCCACCAATAATAATAATAATAATAATAATAATAATAATAATAATAATAATAAATAAAATTAAACTAAAATCACAAAACAAAAAATCCACATAGTATTGCTTTATTTTTATTAACTGTTATCTTACTTTGGACAGTTGCTTTTAAATATTATATGACATGGGACTGGCGGGATGGCTCGGTGGGTGAAGGCACCTGTGGCTAAGCCTGACCTGGGTTGAGCTCTTAGGTCTTACATGGTGGAATGAAGAAACTGACTCCCATAGGTGTTCACGGGACTCTTTGTGCATGTGTAGTCTGCGGCCCTGTTGTACATTGTGAAGATGTGTCTTTGCCAAGCCATCTTCTGATTGGCTTAATAAAGTGCTAAGTGGCCAATAGCTAGACAGGAAGAGGTTGAGAGGGACTTCTGGGCAGAGAGAGAAGAAGGGGAGATGAATCTAGACACGAGAGCAATGCCAGAGGACACGGAGACAAAACAGGAGATGCAATATGGAAGCGAGGTAAAAGACCACAAGGCAAAACATAGATTAATACAAATGGGTTAATTTAAGTAATAAGGGCTAATGAAAAAAGCCTAGGCTATAGGCTGAGCTTTCATAATTAATAAAGTCTCTACCATTTCTTTGTGAGCTGGCAGCCCAAAGAGAAATCCATTTACATGGCCCCCTAAAAACATGAATAAAAATTACATGTAATAAAAAGAACAAAGGAAACCTAAGTTAATTAAATGTTATTCTGATGATTTGATTTTCATGGACACCCATCAGTCCCAACCATAATCAATGTCAACATTACTTTCTGAAAATTTTTGTGTAAATGTAGGATTTCTGCACCTTCCATGTCCAGTGATCTCATCCAACTCCTATTTAATCCAAATCAAACTGGTAGACATTTATTGAGAGTAACTTGAAATAGAACAGTACTTAAAAATAACTTGAAGAATATTGAGATCACTCAAGTGATTTTTATGGAGTTATTTTTATTGTTATTATTGTTTTTCATGTGTTTATGGTATATGCATTGTGGTATTTTGAAAGAAAATAGCCCACAAAGGGAGTAGCATTATTAGAAGGTGTGGCCTTGTTGGAGGAAGTGTGGTTTTATTGGAGGAAGTTTGTCACTGTGGAGGTGGGCTTAGAAGTCTCATATATACTCAAGCCACACCCAGTAAGACAGTCTACTTCCTGTTGCCTGCAAGTCAAGATGTAGGACTCTCGGCTACTTCTCCAGCACCATGTCTGCCTGCATCATGTTACACCATAATGATAACAGACTGAACCACTAAACTGTTTAGCCATCCAATTAAATATTTTTCCTTTATAAGAGTTTTTGTGGTTACAGTATCTCTTCATAACAGTAGAAGCTCTAAGTGTACATGTTTGTGTGTGTGTGTGTGTGTGTATATGTGCAGGCCAGAGGTCATTGTTGGATGTCTTCCTCAAATGCTCTCCACCTTATTTTTATTATTTAAGACAATGTCCGTGACTGAACCCAAGGCAAAAGGATACAGTAAGACTAGCCAGGCAGCAAGCCTGGATCCTGCTATCTCTGCCTACCCAGGGCTAGGATCACAGACCCGCCATGACCAGCACTTAACTGTGAATTCATGTTCTCATGCTTGAACAACAAAACTTTTATTGACTAAGTCATCTCCTCAGACCCTAAAGTTATTTTTTTAAATGTAGGAGACATGTTTTGTCTTAATTAAGAAAAATCATATATTTTGTTGTTTTGCAGTTTGTGCTGAGAAATGAGTCAATCTGGACTGATACTCTGTATTTAAAATATGTACAGTTGATTCACTTAGGAGTTCAAGAAAAAATTAAAACTTTATACAAAAATGTTCCCAAGTCTACCTGAGGAGTTGGATTCATAATGTGGAAATCTTTTTCTGTATGCTGTGAATATCACTCTTTAATAAAGCAACTATTTTGTCCTAGGGCAAGCATCTTAGAAGTAGGCTGGAAAATCCAAGCATAGATAAGGGAAGGAGGGCAGAGTCAAGAGAGACACCATCCAGGTGCCCAAGAATCAACATGCAAAAGTAACACAGGTGTGCTACAGGGCCACGCGGCAAGACAGAATACTGTAAGTTGGCTGAATTAAGATGCAGGAGCTTGCCCTGTGCCTGAGCCATAGGCAAAACAGCATGAAATTAATACAAGCATCTGAGTCATTTGGGGGGACTACTGTAGGTGATCTGTGACTGCAGGTCTGTGGGTCTGGACCATGAGCCGGACATGCCAGAGACTCGCACTACAGATCCATGTGTTTAAATCAGGAATGTGTTATGAATTCACTCATCAACTGGTCGTAGTGAAGCACATGAGAAATGCAATGAACCTGGGGTCTGATTTTTCAGTTCTTTTCAGGTTTATACTTGGTGGACTATAATGGCTTATCAAAGGTAGGCTGCCATACACAGCTGGGTACTGTTGTTAATGAGCGATCCAAGACACTAAGGAAATTGGATTGTAATTACAAACATAAGCCAGCTGTGGTGGCTCATGCCTCTAATTCTAGCATTTGGGAGGCAGAGGTGGGAGGAAAGGTCTGCCTGCATAACACAGTGGGTTCCAGGCAAGCCTTGCCTACAGAATGAGGCCCTGAGTCAAAGGAGACTGAAGCAAACAGAAGCAAGCCTCTCTTACCCTGTTCTCTTCCATCTCTTCTGTTCTTTGAGCCCCCATTCCTGACATCCTTATGCATAGGATGGCGTTTCAGGTGGATGAGAAATTTGAGCCTCTTTTTCAGCTCTCCACATCTGGGTATGGATGTATAGGTACGAGTCTAGATTTTGGGGCTGATAGTTAGTGACTCAGAATGTAAAGACAAGGGGTTACAAATGGAAACTGGTCATGTGGAGCCAACATTTGCAGATGTCTTGGCTCTAATATGATTGGACAAAGGCTAGCCAACCCAGGTGATGGTAACCATGATTGCTGTCTAAGCCCGGAGCTCCCAGAAGCCCAGAGGGATCCTGGGAAGAGACATCTGGGAGTTCTTTCCTCTTTCTTGGTTGTTTCTTTGAGTGGGGCAGTGTGCTCTTTGCACCCAGTGGAAAATAGCTCTGATTTCAGAATTCTCTTGGGTCACATTAAAAAAGAATACCTGCTCATTTGCAAGCACTTGGAGTGTTCCAGTTCTGCGAGTTCTCCACTTCACATACCAAACATGGTCTTGTCCTGGAACTCTTCTCATTGGGCTACACCCAGAGCTCAGTGACCACCTTTTCAATCTGAACGCTGGGGAAAATTTCCCCTCTCAGAACCCAGCCTGCCTTTAGTTGCAGAGGAATCCGTACACAGAGACATGCAGATGTCCCTGGCCATGGCTGGTAAGCATGCCAGTGTCTGGCCTTGCTCCATCATCATGAATAAGCATGCAGGCATCCTTCCGTTATTACATGTCGTTGATTCTTAGGCCACTTTTTTAGGCCACTTTTTTTTTTTTTTTTTTTTTTTTTTAGTATTATTATTTCCAAAGAAGGTTTTTTTCCCAGTGTGGAATATCTTAATAAAACATATTAGCATAGATAATGAGAATGCTATTTTCTTCAAGGATCAATGATTCACTAGGTATTTGAAAGAGTCTTAAAGAGGCCGTCTCTGTCTTCCATATTAAGAGTCCTGTAACACACCACATGACACACCACGTGACTTCCAGTCTTCCTACAGACTGGGATTCAGACAACTCACCATCCTAATGGATACAGGCCATTAATTTTGTTTTGTTTGAAGGCTAGCCTCTTATTCTCTGCCATCTTTTAGTGAGCTGTACCTCATTATTTTTATTTGTTTGTTTGCTTATTTATTTGGTTTTTCGAGACAGAGTTTCTCTGTGTAGCCCTGGCTGTTCTGGAACTCCCTCCAGTAAACTAGGCTGACCTTGAACTCATGTTGATCTGCCTGCTTCTGCCCCCTGAGTGCTGGGGCTAAAGATGTGCACCACTCAGGTACCTTATATTTATTTAGTGCTGTCTTTAGTAGATGCTGTTCTAAGCAGCTGCAGGACACAGACACCCAATCCACACAAGCATGATTATCAGCATTTCATGATGAAAAGTGCTCCAGAGAGGTTCAGATCAGGCTCCAGGCCCCTGTTCTTGATTGTGTCAACACCAGCAGATTGGTGAGAAGGTCACTGAGAACCACAGAGGCTTCTCCATGCCAAACCCAGAGCACCAGCAAACATCACTGCACACCACTCAGCTAAAGTTACACACTTCAGCTTCTATCGTGAGGGCTGTAGCTGGGTCATGAGACAAACCCGCCAGACATTAGTGCTCTGCTGAAAAATCTCCACCTAGACAACAGATATGGACCACTAGGTGCAGGTATGGCGATCAGGTACCGCGTCATCTCAGTGTACCCTGTGCCTGAGTGTTTTTGTTAGCTCCCACACCTGTATAACTGCTTTACCTATCCAGCTCTGGCATTCAATGTTCTGAAAAGAGGTGTTGGCTGTTTTTGAAAGTCAGTCCAAGCTGAAAAGGGTAAAGAGTTTTTTTCCTCCACGGAAATATTTCAAAAGAGCATGCTGTGGTCTGTGAAGGAGATGCTGAAGGAAGTGTGTCTCATTGTTTAAACAATGCAAGTGCTTGTTGAAAACTATGTTCCCTTGGAGCGACCCCTTTAAATGCACACATGCTCTGCAGCGGTTTGTTTCATGGTATTTATTTTTAAATATGGTTTGTTTTATGGTTAGAGTGCACTGATTACTTAAAATAGGATTAACCTCCATACACTTTATAGATGATTAAACAACATTCCTGTTGCTTGCTCACATTCCTCACAGAAAATGATGTAATGTATTTTCCTTTGCATTTTAGTACGATGGCTCTGAACCCACAGTTGGTAAGGATAACATTTGGTTTTGTACCCTACAATTCTGTTTATATATAATTATCCTGGATTAAGAGCATGTTGTGAAACAGAGTCTCCTGAAAGCAAAGGAAGTTCTAGTTTATCCTAGGAATAAAAATAGAGTGGAATGATGGATAAAAGTGCCATTATTTTCCTTATACCATTTTGTTAATCTATTAATTGATCAAGCAGATTACGAAAAGCTCAATGAAAATAATTATAGATTTTGTGCGAGCTTGAGAGCATGTGTGTGTGTGTGTGTATGTGTATTGCTATTATTATTCCATACAGCTGTTAACCTTTCCCTCCTGGCTCATTTAGAGAGACAAAATGTTCTTTTGGTACCCAGCATCAGCCCACTATACTTGCTAGGCTCCAGGACAGGAGGATGAAGCAAGAGCTGGGCACAGATCTACAACGGTTGGTCAGAAACTGGTATGTAGCCATGGGTACTGGCTGGCTTTGTATGCCATCTTGACATAGACTACCACCACCAGAGAGGAAGGAGCCTCAGCTGAAGAAAGGCCTCCATGAGATCCAGCTGTGAGGTATTTTCTCAATTAGTGACCAGTGGGGGGAGGGCTGAGCCCATGGTGGGTGCTACCATCCCTGGCCTGGTGGTCCTAAGTTCTATAAGACAGCAGACTGTGCAGGCCATGAGGAGCAAGCCAGTTAGTAGCACCCTCCATGACCTCTGCATCAACTCCCGCCTTCAGATTACTTTCCTTTGGGTTCCTGTCCTGACTTCCATTGATAATGAACAGTGATATCGAAGTGGGAGCAAAATAAACCCCCAACTCCCCTTTCCTTCCTCATTTACTTGTTGGTCATGGTGGTTTGTCACAGCGATAGAAACCCCAACTCTTCTTAATCCTTAAAGCTGAAGTCACCCCGCTCAGTGCCATTCTGGGTTCAAAACAATTACTCAGAGTCGGTAACTTTTAAACACCCCATTACCAGTTTCTTTCATTCTTAAATTAAGCGCTATTACCAGGCAGGTAAAATTTGGCTCGGATCCTCTTAAGCTGTAAGATGTTTGCTAAGTAACACCATGCATCCAGGTTCCATCAGTACACTTGATTCTGATTTCTCTGTCCTGGGACATTCATTCTGTTGTTTCCTATGTGTACGCGTTTATGTGGAGTGTGTTTGTGTGCATGTGTATGCATGTCCACATATGAGCAGATACGTGTGTGTATATATGGGTACATACATGGGCTTGTGAGTTGAAGCCTAATGTTTATGCAGGATGTCTTCTTTGAACACTCTTCACTTTCTCCGTAGACACAGGGTCTCTCACTGCACCTAGGGCATGCAATTCTACCTCATTTAGCTGGATGGCTTTCCCCAGAAAGCTGCTTTCTGGGTGCTAAGATTTCAGGTGGCTGTCACACTTAAATGAGCTTTTCCTGGGTCCTGCCTTGCACAGCCAGTGCTTTATCCACTGAGCCATCTCAGCCTCATCACCAGTTATTGCTGTTAATCAAACAATGTAGGTTTCTTTAGATCTGAATTGCATGTGGTAGATGGTGAACAGAGCTTTGGTGTTTTTTGTTTTTTTGTTTCTTTGTTTTTGTTTTTTAGATTTATTACAAAGATTTCTGCCTGCATGTGTACCTGCAGGCCAGAAGATAGCACCAGATCTCACTTCAGATGGTTGTGAGCCTCCATGTGGTTGTGGGAATTGAACTCAGAACCTCTGGAAGAGCAGCCGGTGCGCTTAACCTCTGAACCATGTCTCCAGCTCTGGTGTTCATTTATAAAGTTTTATTATTTTTAAAGTATAGTTTAGCTATAACTTATAAAAGTAAATTTACGCCTTTATTAAGATAACCAAAGTTACTATCTTACCTCTACAAGTGTGATTAACTTGCGTGTAACTGACAAGAAAGTGAGGAATTGTAAGGAAACAGCAAAGCTGTGGTTTTGATGGAGCCCAAGGGGGCCACTGGTCAGTAGCACTGCAACTGTGCCAAGCTAAGCAAGAGGATTCTCCTCCTCCCTCTCCTTCCTCCCTCCTCCTCCTTCCTCCCTCCTCTTCCTCCCTCCTCCTCCTTCCTCTTCCTCCTCCCTCCTCCTCCTCATCTTCCTTCTTCGTTATTTTTCTCCTTCTTCCCCTGTTATTCTTTTTAAAGATGGAGTTTCTCTATATAGTCTTGGCTTGCCTGGAACTCACTATGTAGACCACACTATCTTCAAACCCACAGAGTTCTGCCTGCCTCTGCTTCTCAACTATTAGGATTAAAGTCATGTGCCCCTATCTGGCACTGTATTTCTTAGCTGTACCAGTGGCTGTGTGTGATGGAAGCCACAGAACCACTCAGCAAGTTCCTCCCAGCGGGGTTCCTTGGCTCACCTTCCCTGTGAGAAGGGAATGGAGAAGAAGAGCCACTGTGAACTTCCAGGACTCACTGTGAGAGTCTGGTAGCATCTACCTAGGAAAGGGACCAGGTAAGCCCCAGAGCCAAAGGGATGATCCAATGCGATGCTTTGATGGGAGATCATTGATGTTACAATTACATAGATTACTTAATTACTGATAAAGTGTCTATTGAGTAGGGAAGCTGAATCTGTGCACAGCCATGTTTATATGGTAAAAAGGAAGGAGGCAGTAAGGAATGTAGCCTACCGTGTGTCAAGTGCAAGGCCCCAGGTTCACATTTCAGTACAAAAAAATAAATAAATAAAAATAAAAAGTAAAATGAAGAGAAAACTGAATGTTTGTCTTAGTGCTAGACTTTAAGGCTGACTTGTTGCTAAGTTAGTCAGCCCCCAATCAAATGTCCTATTGTTTCCCAGCTTCTAATCTGCTTTGAAAACTCTGGGGGAAGTGGGGACCAGTCCGGGCTAAAACAACAGCTTCCTGTATCTGTTTTACTAGAGACTAGAAGGAATGTTTCTTAATAATTTTATTTATTTGATAAAATTCCCAAATAATTACTAGCTTTCTGGTGCAGCCTGGAGTTACAAGCAGTATGTAAGGCTGGCAATAATTACCTTATCTTCTTTAGCTGCCTCTGGGGTCATTTTTGTTATGGGGTTAGTGTTTTCCCATCCATTCTTTCCAATGTGAATGAAAACACATAAAATGTGCAGACACTTTTAGGCTCTGTTTTATGGTGTGTGTGTGTGTGTGCGCGTGTGTGCGTGTGTGTTGCACACACATGACTGTGTGGGTGCATGAGGTCAGAGCAAGGTGGTGGATGTCTTCCTCTGTCTCTAACTGATCTAGAAATTTGCTGTTTGGGTTAGGCTGATGAACGAGTGGGCTTCGGGGAACTTTCCTGCTCCATGCTTTCATGCTGTAGATATTGGCATTTGCCACCACAGTCAGATTTTTATTTTGGGTGCTAGATTCAGACTTGGGTGCTCACTCTCAACAGAGCTGGTGCTCATGCCTGTGGAGCCAACACTCAGCTTTCTGTTTAGTGGTTTTTGTTTTGCTTTTTGAGAGTACCATTTTTGTTTTGTTATGTTTGAGGCAAGATCTCAGCCAGGCTGACCTTGGTCTTGGAACAATCTTCAAGGGCTGGGATTATAGATATGAGCACCAGGCCTCACTGCAAATATCATGCTTGACACATTGTATCCAGTGTCCTATGAGCAGACTCTGCCTTTGGAAGGGAAGAAGCTGCGTCAGAGGACACAGAGCTAAAGGTCCCCAGGATAAGGTATCTGTTCCAGAAGGAAGCATGGCCTTGGTTGGGGTGAGAACCACAGTAGCTACACTGTAGTGTCGATGTCCCTGACCAGGGTCACAGTTTACTCAAGGTTTAAATAACTGTAGAGCCTGAATCTTTTGAAGTTGGTTTGGCAGAGCTGAAGTTTTTAATTTTTTGCGTTGAGCTCTGTCTTGGGAAAGCTTTCATTGTTTTCCTCCGAAGTCTTTGCAGAGGAAGCGTAAACTTCTCCCTTCTTGAACACAAGCTGGTGTTCTCCTTTAGTGAACTTTACCCTCAACCTCAGAGTCAGTGGACTGTTTGGAACTGCAAATGGCTGAAACAGAGAGAGCCCATCCCCTCTAAGCCACTGAGTATGAGACAGTTACACTCATTGACACAGCAACTTGTGACAAGAATGACTTCTGATGGCTTGTCTAAGCTCTGGCACTTTGCTGGACCCACTAATGTGAAGGCTTATTATAATGATAAATAAAGTGAGACTCAAAGTTTAGGTAACCTATAGGAAGTTAGAAGAGCCTGCCCTTAAACCTAGGTTTAACTCCAAAAGCCATGTTTCTTTCATTGCATTGAAGACTCCCATAATCCCCTGCCAGGGCCTTGATAGTTAGTAGGAATGATTCCTTTATTTCACATGAAACAACTGTGACTAGGGAATGGAGTAGAAAAGCATTGTGAGTGAGGTCAGAAATGAGCACAGTGACACTGAGCAGTCCTGACATCACAGGCCTTCAAGTTCTGGGGTAGTTATTCCGTCTTTGATGAGTTACGCAGCCTGTCTGGCCTTCACCCTCCTTTGTTACACAAGAGTGTCAGCAATGGAAATAGAATTTCCATTATCAACAAATTCTGACAGTAGTCAAGGAAGGTGGAAAGGAACTGTCATGAGAACTTGATCTCAGAAGTGAAGGAAGGGCTGTCTAGATTGGCAACACTTTAAGCTAGTGGTTCTTAATGCTATGACCATTTAATCCAGTTCCTCATGCTATTTTTATGGTGACCCCCCCAGCCATAAAATTATTTTGTTATTACTTTATAACTGTATTTTTGTTACTGTTATGAATTGTAATGTAAATATCTGATATGAAGCCCCCAAAGGGGTTGAGACCCACATGTTGAGAACCATTGCTTTAAGCAGAGGCTCAGCTCTAAATTCAGACAAGCTGTGTGATGGAGCTCACCACATTATTTGTGAAATAAACTATAGCATTCATATGCAAGGTTAGAGTGTTCCTGTGTGGGAAGGATTTTGGAATGCCTGTTTACAATTTGGGATCTCATTTCTTGTACCCTCATTATCTACTCCGAGAGGATGCACTGGAGATTAGCAGTTCTTAATTTGTGATTCCATGATTGATAATACTTTCAGGACTGCACAGAGGTGTTTTCCTATTGACAAAATCAAGTGTGAGAGCAGAGATTAGGAAAAGTTTTGCACAGGTGGGAGTTGGGGTGTTTGAACTTGTCTCTCCTATTCTCCTTATTGGGTATCCACTCCCCTCAAGTACCAATTATGAATGGCTGATTATAAACAGAGCACCACCACCAGAAGCAGCCCACGGTCCAATGAGTCACAGAGAAAGGATCATGGAGCCTCTAGAGAAGAGAGATGGGAAGTGAGCAAATAAACCATGCCTGAGGGATTATAGAAACTATACATAAGGGGACATTTGAACTAGACACTGAAAGAATTGGGAGGTATAAGACCAAGTAGGTGTAGGGATGCCGTGGTAGAAGGTACTGAACTCGGTGTTCACAAACTGGTTGGGAGGGTAGACCCCCTACAGAAAGGGAGCCAAGGATGGACATAGCTTACACATGAACTAAGGCCCCATCAGGGTTCTTCATGTTTGGAGCATATTATTTCTTATTTTTTAAAAAATGTGTGAGTTGTTATAGCTCATTGTGAGACACAGTTTGGGATTCTAGGAGTGTACATAGGGTTGTGGGAACATTATAGTTACAGAAAGAAAGTAATACTGTGAGTGGTAGACAGAATAAAGCAAATGGGCTGAAAACCAGAAGGATATGCAATGATCTAGCGTGGGTTTCATATAGACTTTGGAATAACACCATATCATAAAAATCAGGTTCTGTCAGAGTCACCAGAGATGATTCAGTAGTGCAGGAAGTAAAAAGTCAACTTTTATCATGTTGTTCTATGTTGAAACACTGTTAATTGGTCTTTCAATTAAAACTAATTAAATGAACACACCCTACTTTAAAAAGGCACAGTTAAGCAATGGGCGTTTCTTAAATCAGGTTTAGTATTACTGTTCCTAGACTGGTAGTGGGGGTGGGAGATGTGCTCTTAGGAAAATAATCTTAATGCATATTTAAAAAGTGATTCATTGTTCTAGAGGAGTTTGCAGTTTTATGTCTTTTATCTGAGGGCTCAGAGGGTTATTTGCAGACTCTGCTGGGTTAGTCAACACTCATGCGCTCATTGGGCCTGAGTGCCAAGTCCTTATTAGGCCAATGCTCCGCCAGCCGGGGGACATGCATCCCTACGGGCAGGATGGAGACTCTAACAAGAAGATGAAACATCTAAGCACCAGTGTGGAATACTAGTTGAAATCTGCAAGTGTAATATTAATCACATACACTAATCACATACATAAATTGCAAGGGCTAGGAAAAAAAATTCCTCAAAATGAAAATAATGACTTTATAAGATGCTTTGTTTTCTCTTCTTGGGCTCCTGGTCCTCTCCACTCAACTTCACCTTAACTTAGTCTGTTCCCGAAACTGCCTGACATTTGTTTTCACCCAACTAGCTCTGCTCTGGGCCTTGCCTAGATCTGTAGTTCTCAAGGTCATCCCTAATACCCCTGAGCTCACAACCTGCTTTCAGGATGCCTATGAGGTACAGGTTCTTTCTTCCTTCCTTTCCTTTTTTTTTTTTTTTCTTTTTTAGTTGACTGTGTGAAACGCAAATTCTAGTTTGTATGTAATGAAAACTCAGAACCAGATATTGGAGAAAAGCTGGAATGTCAGAAAGAAGAAACAGACCACAGTCAATTCTCACCCAGCCAACTTCTCAGGGTAAAAGCTATCTCTAAGAGTCTTCCTGACTGGTCGCTCCTACTGAATCCCTCAATGTCTGCCTACGCCTGCCTTAAATACCTTCTTTGCCCAGTTGTTTCACTTCTGGTTCAACTCTGCATCATATTCTATAATAAAGATTAAAGGTGTGACCTGCTACTATTTGGTAGTCAGGCCTTGAACTCACAGAAACATAGAAAGATCTGTCTCTGAAGTTATGGGATTAAAGGCCTAGGTCACCACTTGGTCTTTCCTGTGCTGGGATTAAAGGTGTGAGTTACCACTCTAAGACCCTCCTAGCTTGACTGTGGGTGGATCTCTTCTCTGATATTCCAGACTGGTTTTATTAAATATAAAATATATCACCACAACTGTACACGTGTGTATTACGTGTTTGTGCACATTCAGGTACATGTGTGTGCATGGAGAGCAGACGATAACTTCCGGTGACTGATCTCCTCCTTCCATCTTGGGTTTCAGAGATTGACCTCGGGTGGTCAGGCTTTCATAGTGAGTGTTTTTTACCCAGTGAGCAAACTCGCTGTTCACTCTCACTCTGTGGGGAGAAAAAAGTAGACCATAAGCTATCTGATATGTGATGCTACCTATCTTTAGGAGGCATTTCATAATTTTTTCTACTTTGACTTGTGGTGTGATAGGGACAGATAAATATAACCCACAGGAAAGAAACCTGTGAACCATTGGCTCAGAGAAGAATACCCTGGCCTTGCGGGTGTTCCCCTTTCTTCTTGCTTCTCAAGTCTCATCCTTTACCTAGTTCATCATGTTTCAATCCAAATGGGTCAGGTCAGAGAGTGGCCTTTCTGGAAAGAAGGTTTATTAGTTGCTATGAGTTTAGAAACTCGCTTTGTGGTTTTCTTTTCTTTACTTTTATTTTTAAATTACAGAATGACACATCAGACCAACATTCAAAGGCTCTTAACTATCTGGCCTCAGTACTTGCTACATGTGCTACAGCCTGGGCACACCAATCTAGGGCAGCAACTCAGAGGCAAAACAAATTTCTGTGTCACCTCTCACACTTTCCAAAGAGTGGGGACAATTCCTGAAACTGTGCCCGAAGTCAAGTGTTTTCTCTTTGCTCCTTATTACAGTCTAACTTCAGTCAAAAAGATGCTGATTGTTCTCTGGCTGAGGGCTGTTCCCTTTGTCTCATTCAAGTCTAGATAGTGGTGGATGTGGGTGATAGATTGTATATTTAATAAAATTAGCCTGGAATGTCATCTGACAGAATCACCAACAAGCAAGCCATGAAGATCAGAGTGTGGTGACCCAGGTCTTTAATCCCATCACTTGGGAGGCAGAGGCAGGAAGCTCTCTGGAAGTTCAAAGCCTAACAACTGGGCAGTGATGGTGCATACTATTATTAGTCTCACCATTTGGGAAGCGGAGGCAGGGGGAATCTCTGTGAGTTCCAGGCCAGTCTGACCTACAGAGTGAGTTCCAGAGTAACCAGGACGATTACACAGAAAACCCTGTCTTCAAAAAGCAAACAAACCCCAAACAAACAAAAACAACAAAAAAGCCTGGAAGAGATGGTTCTGTTCTTGGATATAAATGTAATAAGCCTATTGTATATATTCCCACACCTAGGCTTATTACATTTAATAAAAAGTATTTCATTGAATAAATGAGTAAATGAATGAATGAATTTTTGCAACAAGCAGATCGTATTCTTGGTAAGCATTTTGAGTAGGTATGGATTTGCTTATGAAATGCTATGATGGATCTTTGAATCTGTCTACCCCATGGGATATATAAAGACATTATTTGGTGCCATTTCTAGGTTTGATTACTTAGTATGACTTGTATTAGTTACCCACTTTGCTTATTTAAGTAGGTAGGAAGTGGCTTTGATCATTTTCAATCTTACATTCATGCTCAAAGTACTAAAATTTGCCACCAGTGAGATTAAAATAGGAGCATGCCCTACAACTCAGGACTTAATCCCAGCTCTGCAGTATTCCATTAAATGCATCAGAGCTGGAAACACTGGCAACTCTGTGGGGATCTTCAGGTATGGAGATGAATGACTTCTTGCCTCTGAGACCTTGTGGGCTAATATGGAGAATTGAGAGATGAATATAGCTCCTCACAGTAAGGGTGAGCTTGGGGGGGGGGAGCTATCCCCACGTAACCATGGGCTCATTGTTCAGAGATTCCCATTTCCTATAGTACTCAACTTGGGCTGAAACTTGCAGAAATGTTGAGAAAACAATTCAGTGATTTCCCTCATACCCTAAATCACTTCTCCCTGTAATTAGTGTGACTGGAGCATTCATCAAAATCATTTAAAAAAAAATCTAGTATTAATTAAATTCCATACTTCATTCCAATTTCATGAGCTTTTCTTAATACTCACCTTCTGTCCCATCCAGGTTACCACATCATACTTACTTTTTGTGTCTCTTAAACATTTCTGGACTGTGACAGCTTCTCAGACTTTCCAAGTGTGTGTTGAGTAGCACTAGAGCAGGAGACTGTGGCCTGGTGTAGGTAGGTTATGTTGTTCCATTGTAAATAATTGTCCCCACCTACGAATTTAATAAAAAGCACTGATTGGCCAAAGGCAGGCAGGAAGTGTGGGCGGGGCTACCAGACTAAGAAAACTCTAGGAACAGGCAGAACAGAGCAGAATGCCAGAGAGAAGCCAGAAGAAATAGAAGACAACTATGTTGCTCTGAGAAAAGGTACCAAGCTGCATGGCTGAACAGGATAGGAGTCATGGGTTAGTTTAAGAGTAAAAGAGTTAGCAAGTGATATGCCTAGGTCTTAGGCCAATCAGCCTAAAACTATTGTAAGCATCTGTATGTCTCTGCGGGTCTGTGGGTCTGTGGGTCTAAACCTTGAGGCTAGGCCCAAAAGTCTGGGCCAGAAACCTCTTACAACAGCCAGGCCCTCAGAAGATCTGTGTGATGTTTTCTTTTTAGTTAGAGTGGGGTCCTGGGGTTTTCAGACCACAGCTGTGTGGCACCTTTCTTACTGTATCATATCAGGGATAATGCAATGCACATGGCTTACCACTTTGGAGGTCCACCTTGGCCACTGTTTTGAAATGGTTTCTCCTCAACAGCTTGCTCTCACACGTCTCACTATATACTCAGTGGAAAGGAAGTTTCCATGGGAATAAGGAATTGCCTACTTAGGAAATGGAGTTACACTTAACTTCCTTGAGGGTGGAATATCCATATAAATTACTTGAAATCTTTCTTTTCTTCTCCATGTATTTACTTGACTCTAGTGATTTTTTAAAAAAATCATTACCATGAGCTACATGTTTAATAAACATACATTTACTGTGGGCTTACTATAATAAATCAGTAGTAATATACTATTAAATGATACCATTTTTCACAAACAACTTAGTTACAAATGAAGAAATCTTATCTGTCCCACCTGCTTCTGATTTACTATGAAAAGAAGCTTCAGTAAGTCACACTGAGCTTCTAGTTTCTCTCCTGGAAAATTAAATTGTGGAAGGAGAATAATTCCAACACTTCATCTAGATTGTTTGCTCAGAGAATAGATTTTAATTTGTTGACAAAAGGGAATTAGTGACATCTGCCATGGCCTGGCCAAGTGCAGTGAAATTTGTGATTAAAACCTCCCCTGTGTGCAGAGAGTGTAGCTCAGGAGGCAGTGTTTAGCACTCTGGAATCCCTGTGTTCAGACCCCAGCACTGTATAAACCAGGCTTGGTGGTTCATGATTGGGATCCTAGGACTTAGGTGGTGGATGCAGGTTGATCAAGGTCATCCTTGATGGTAAGGCAAATTCAAGACCAGGCTGGGCTGTATGAGAATCTGTTTCTCTATCTCTCACACACAAATAATAAACACAGAAGATGAAAAGGATAAAACTCCCTTGCTATTTGCCTCTGGGAGTATATTTTTTTGTCTGCTCTGTTATTTTCTTATGACTCAGAACTGAAATATATATGCCCAATGAAAATATCAAGTGGGTGAAGCTAACTTCTTTAGTAGTATAACCTATTTTATGACTGAGAAGGAAGTGCCGGGCCATCTGCAAAGGACTGTTTTATAGATTTAATTGAAACCACTACCTACAGAGAAAGTAACAGGGAAAGAGAACAAAGCAAAAGGTTTGGAATCTAGTCTAATGCTAGATCAATGTGGTCAGACCTGGAGGACGTGTGCAGACCCTCCTTCCTTATAGAAGAAGAAAAAAACAAAATGCATGAAACCTAAGGGTAGAAAGATCAGTTAGATTTAGGAGAGAAAAGTGCAGCCATTCACTTCTAGCAAGACTTTGGGAGGAAAGGCCTCTGAGTATGGACTGCCAGTTGGCTCTTGCCTCATTTTCCAGTGCAGCCTTCTGCAGACTTTGATCAGGCTTTCCTGGACAGCTGGAGTCTCCTTTCACTGACGAATAACTTTTAATGTGTTTCTCGCAAATGGTATTTAATGGCTGTTGTTTTCAATGCTTTCTGGGAAGATTTACTCCTGTAAACTAGGGCAAATTATAGTCTAATACAACTCTAATATAAAGACCGGAGCACACCATGCCAGCCTCGCCTTCCCGCCTGCTTCCCACTGCAGCTCTGCCCCTGTGGGCCTGGTCAGTGCCCTTGCCAGATCTCGGTGGCCATCCTAAAAGGAGAAGGGGAGCTTTGAGGTTCTCTTCCAAGACTGTGTTTCCTGAGGCAGTAGAGCCAAGGCAGTAAAAGTAAGGGAGGAAGCAAAGCAGCCGGTGTCAAGCACTCTTAGAGTGCCCAAGACGTGCCAAGAACTGCGCTTGAGGAGAGAGAGAGGCAATTGAAACATTTCCTGGAACTTTCAACTTTGACAAAACAAACGATAATTCCAAGCAGCAGCTAGATAAGGAGAATGCAAGTGACCAGGCCCAGTTGTTCTGCTGAGCCTGTAAGCTAGGTCAGTGGGAGACAGGAGAAGACGAAGGGGAGGGAAGAGAGGACAGGTGTAGAGAGAGAGGAGTCATACCCAGCATATTTTCCCATCTGGCAATAGAGGGAGAGGGTTGGCAGAGGGGTGAATCTGGCCTCCTTCACCAGCACAGACATTGGCTGGGAGGCCTCTCCAGCTTCCTGTCTGCTAGCCTCGGGCAGTCTCAGGAAGAAGGTTGAGAACCAGGCCCACCACCTTCAGACCAGAAAAGTCCCTGACACGTCAGGCTTCGTCATCAGCATCAGCTTCTGTCAGATGTGGGCATGCAAAGAAAGCCCTTTTGTTTCGATGCAGGGAGGGAGTCCCCTTGAGTCTTTAGGAGGCCTGGGGGTGTAAATGATCCTTTTAGAAGAGGCTCTGAGGGCTCTGAGGTGGGGTGTATTCCTGGCTGGGACACTTGGCTAGGGCCAGGTGGTTTACTTGGTTGGATTCATCTAATTTGATGAAGCCGATGTCTCTCAGGCACTCAAACAAACAAACAATCTAGAATCTGCTCAAAGAAATTAGAGTTTTCTCTGAAAGGAATGGGGAACTCCCAACATGTACAAGACTAAGCTTCTTAAAGATGTCTTCATCTTTTTTTCCTATCTTTTTTTTTTTTTTTTAAATCCCTGTGACCAAATGCCTGACAGGAAGCATTTGTCCTCCTTAGAGGGAGGAAAGGTTTCTTTTGACTCTGTTTGATGGTTCATCATGCTGGGGTAAGCAGCTGCTCACATTGTGCCCACAGTCGAGAAGCAGAGAGAGATGAATGTTGGTGTCTGGCTCATCTCTTCATCTCATTCCTCCCTGGTCCCCAGCCCAGGGTATGGTGCTTCTGATAATCAGGGTGGGTCTTCTCTCTTTAGTTACATTTTCTGGAAACATTAACACCGACATACCCTGTGTGTTTCCATGACTGAGCTAAATCCAATCAGCTGACAATGAAGGTTTGCCAACACAGTCTCCTATATGTCGAGTTGTCCCGGGAATGTGAGGAAGATGAAGAGCCACCTTGGAAACGCTGTCCCTTGGTTCTGTGTCTGTCATTACTTTGACAAGTATATAGTCAATGTAAATGAGAGCAAACTGCTGGTTGCCAGAGAGTTATAAAGTTGCCCCAAAAGGTGACAACACATCAGTATGTCGCTTGATAGCTGTCCTTTCCAACTGCTGCCAACTAGTGTCAAGAACCATGATTGTTTTGAAGTTTTAAGCCAGTTAACTTGGCCTCCCTCTTACGTCTCGAAAAGGCTGAGAGACAAAGGTCCAGTAACTCACAGTGGGACAAAGAGGACAAACGCTGACACGGCTTGTTAGTCTCCTGACTTCAAGTGTGGAGGGCACACAGGGATGTCACACAGGTACTGGGTTTGTGCCCATTTGAGGATGGCTGAGTTTGAAGAATAGCATTTTGAAGTAAATCGTAGGCAAGACTACTTGATTACCCAGAGAGATTTCGTCCCTCAGAGACACTCATTGAAAGTACAACCTGGAGAGATCGTGTAGGGAGAGAGAAGTCAAAGCTTTGTATTTGGGAATTCTTAGGAGCTTCAGAGATTCACCATAACTGACTGTCCCAGTAAACAATCCCTTGGCTTCTTGCAAATTTTGCCTCAGCTATGCCTGTTTACTAGTTGCATGGACAAGTGCAGGTAGGGATTGGCAGGGAGTTCCACCCCAAACACCTCATCCAATATAGAACTAAAGTTTCTGCAGACAGACTTCTATTACTTCAGGAACTCTACACATGCTCCCCAGGATCTTGCCTTCAGCCAACTCTAATAAGTCCAAGTGGTCACAGTGGATGTTTTTCCCCCCATTTGGGCCAAAATAGAGTCTAAAGTTGTTATTATTCATTATGATTTGTATATGGGACTTTAGACTAGTCTGCTGATCTTTAGTGTTGCAATAGTTTGATTTTTCTGTTGCTATGATAAACCCCATGACCAGAAACAATTTAGGGGACAAAAGGTTTCTCTTTGGCTTTTACTTCCATGTAGCACTGCATTATGGGAAGATGGAGCAGAATCTCAAGGCAGGAACCAAAGCAGGGACCACAGAGGAACTCTGCTTACTGGCTTCCTCCCAGGCTAGTGCTTAGCTGCCTTTTAAAAATACCAACAAAGACCTCCTGCCCAGGGTTCACACCCTGTAGGGGTCTGGATTCGCCCACATCAATCATTATTCAAAAAAAAAAAAAAATGTCCCACTGATCTGCCTATAGACCAGTCTGATAGAGGTAATTTCTCAATTGAGGCTCCCTCTTCCTAGATATATCATGCTGACAACTAAGATTAGCTTTTAGAAGTATCATTGACAATAATTACAGGTGGTCATGTGTGGACCAGAAAAGTGCCAACTCTTATTCTCAGGGAAGGGAACATCCCATGCTGTTCTGTCATTCACATAGAGAAATACAAGTACAGGGTACTCTAGTTTGAGATTTGTTGTTAAACTTGGTATTTGTCATGGTATGGATTTGGTTAAACTGTAAGGGCAGTAGGAAATACACCCAACCCTGCTAACAGAGCATATCTCACAGCCATCAAGAGTCAGATAAACATGAATTTGTATCAGTCAGATTAAAACAAGTTTGCAGTGCCAGATTGAAGGCTCTCTTGTTTGGGAGCTGCTCTGTGTGTTTTCAGACCAGTCATGTTGTTATGAATCTGTTATTTGTGATTTATGAATATGAATGATCAATATGGCAAGAGGGCAGTTGATACTGCCCATCCCAGTTTGACCATATGATTTCTTTGCCAGGATGTAGCATTGATTCTTGGTTTCCTCTCCCCTGCCATGGTCTAAGGCAGTGGTTTTCAAACTTCCTAATGTGTAACCTTTTATGTTGTGTTGACCACCAACCATAAAATTATTTCATTACTACTTTATAACTGCAAATTTGCTGCTGTTCTAAGTTTTAATGTAAATATCTGATGTCTGATATTAATTTAGATAATATACAACCCCAGGGAATCTTGACCCACGTGTTGAGAACTGCTGGTCTGACATGTTAGGGCTATTGCTTTCTCTCAGTGGCCATGAAGTCAGTGTGTTTTATTCCTGTAATTATACAGCACATTTCTTCCTAGTTACTCCCTAATCAAGACATTTTGTTTAGTAAGATCAAAGGCAAGTGGAAAGAGTAATTTAAAAAAAAATAAATATATTGAGATAAATTATCCATCTGGCTTCTGTGGGAGCTAAGAACTGTGTCTGAGCCACATAGTCACAGTTATAATCTCAGGCACAAGAGGGAATTCAAAAAGTTGAGCTCAGTTTGAATATGAAAAACCTGTTGACTGACTGTGGCAGTGTACTAGGCAGTACGCTGGATTCTGGTCAGGCTGGCTTGGAAATAAATCTCCGTCATCTCCAGGCATAGAGAGGGTAGATTACTGAAGTTTCAAGATAGGTTTCTGAAGCTCCTTAGCACTTCCATCATTTAGGATGATGTGTTTTGAATGACAGATGTATTCATTAATATGAATCATCTATAGCACCCATTTTGAGTTAGAAGTCTATTGATTTTTGAGACATCTGTTTCTGTACTCAGAAATCTCTGATGCCTACATTGGAAGGTGTGTAGGATATCCATCAAATAGCTTGAATATTGGCTCCTTGTTGGGTTGGCTTGTCAACAAAAGGCATACTACTTCTGATTATCAGTGATACAGGACATAGAAAAATATATAATTTAATTTCTAGACCTGCAACCATCTGGCTGGAGTTGACCAGTTGGGTTGGAATGGCAATGCTGTAACCTGAAAAGTATCAACAATGGTGAGGGACAATGGCTTCTTTGGGGGATACCAGTCTCAAGGTTTCAAGGCCAAAGTACAGTGAATACTTCTTTCATCAAAAGACATGTAGCCTCATTCTTGACAGGAATCATAATGCATTAGAAACCTGTGACCTTGTTGTGTATTCAGTCCATAATGATGGATGAATTTCCATGACAGTGGCCTACAGGGTCTAAGGATAAGAATACCAATGCTAATTTAATCACTAGCTTCTCTTTAGACCCATCAGAAAGTGGGTTATTTCAGGGCTCATAATAGATGATTTGGCTGAGTGGTAGCTACATTTGAATCCAAATTGCTGACATGACTTTAGTCCTGGCAATCCACATGGTAAAACGAGAGAAGAAATTCTTACAAGTTTTCTTCTGACCTCCACACACTTTCTGGGGCACACATGGCCCATCCTCAGGAAAAAAAAAAAGAAAGAAAGAAAACAGAGAGCTGAGTACAATTTCAGGGATGACTCAGGCTACTTGACCTTGGCTGTGCCTAGTCTGTGCTACTGGACACAGCCCTACCTTTGGCATGGGGATGGGGCCGGAACTGTAATGTCAGATAAACAGTCATTCTCCTAATTGACTCTTATTTCACTTGGGAGGTATTCCACATTGTTTACAATGGACTTAAAAATGTAGCCCATTATAATAAAATTTGTAAGAGCCCTTATTATTTATCTTCTTATCCAGGAAATCCAAGGAAGTGTTTACTGTTTGGCTGGGAAAAGAGGGAGGCATTTCCAACCACAAAAGGAGCAATTGTAGAGATTCTGTGCCCACAAAATAAAAACATTCCACAACTGCATTGTTTTTCTTCCACAGCGAGAAATTAGGTTTGAAAACTGACGTAGATATCAGTAATGCTACTTTGATGGGCCTGGATTCCTCATAGCTGGGCTAATGAGTTGGAGGCAAGGATGAAAAATAAATACGTCCCAGCTGACAGTGAGGGAGGTGGCAGGATCCTTGGCTAGCAGAGACACACGTTTGCAAAGACTCAGACTGGCTGTGAAGGAGCTACCAGGCTGTCTGGCCCAGAAGGGTATCTCTAAAGCAGTGTTTCTCAACCTGTGGGTTGTGACCCCTTGGGGGGGGTTGGCTGACCTTTTCATAGGGGTCACCTAAGACCATCAGAATGCACAGATCTTTATGTTAGAGTTAGTACCAAAATTATAGTTGTGAAATAACAACAAAAATAATGTTATGGTTGGGGGTCACCATAGCATTAGGAACTGTGTATTAAAGGGTCACAGCATTAGAGAAATTGAGGACCATTGATCTAAAGAAAACACAGACACCACACAGGGAAAGTACAGTCCTTTTGTCTTAGTGTCATTTGTTGTTAAGCTACATTGCTCTGTTTGCTGTTGCTACTTTCTTCTGACAAGCCACAAAGTGTGCAGAATAGGCTAGCGCTGTTGTCAAGAGTGTCTCTGCACACAGTTCCTCTACTTGGTGAGTCTTCTGGGTGAAGCCATGCCCCATAGCGGGGGTCCTGCAATTCAAACAGAAGTAGGCCTACTGTCCTGGTTCTGCTGTTTGCTGGCTGTGTGACTTGGAATGAACTTGGAAAGCACTAGGCCGTTTATCTGAAACAGCAAACTCCATGTTCAAGGAGAGACAGGGTCTCACAATGTCACCCAGGATGATGTCCCACTCACGATATCAAAAGATCCTCTTGCTATTTCAGCCCTCTGGGTTCTAGGAGAGCATGATTCCTGTGGGGGGAGGGGAGGGGAGGGACATGCCCACCTGTGAGAGGGCAGAGGTTGGCACCAGAAATCATCTCAACCACTCTCTATGTATGTATGTATGTATGTATGTATGTATGTATGTATGTATGTATGTATGTATGTATGTATGTATGTGTGTGTGTATGTACATATGTATGTATGTATTATGCATGTATGTATGTATGTATTTATGTATGCATGTATGTATTTTGACATGGGTTCTCTTACTGAACCTGAGTTCACTGTTTGGGTGGGCTGAGTGTTTAGCAAACTCAGTCCCTTACCTCTGAAGTTATAAATGCTCATTCACTGGTGGTTCCAGCAATCCAAACCCAGATCTCCATGTTTATGCAGCCATCTTTACAGCCTCCTAACTCCATTATTACCAAATATAGACATCATCTTTGATTTCACTTCTTGCCAGAACTGTTCCAGGCATAGAGGCACCAATGAAGAGTTTCTTGCTCAAGGAGGCCCTAGGAAGGATGTCCTTGTCATCAGGTGATCAGTGCTTTCTGGGTTTTTCTAGTTTTGCACAGAAGCCCCTCCATAGAGATTTTTGCCTGTCTCTTTTTGCCAGTGGGTGGTAGGTTCCTTGAAGAGAAGAAGTGTATCTTGATTAAATTTGGAATCTTCCATACCACCTAGCAAATGACTTACAAGGAATCAGGACTCAGCAAGTCTTTACCAAAGAGTGCATACACCAATAAATGAATACTCCTAATTCAGTAATCTTAAAGGAATTTTCCAAGGAAGTGGTAAACTATTGCCAGATGTGTGCTTATCTGTGTATATGTGCAATATAGGCATGCACATATACATGTGCTGAATACTGAAATCTTAGGAGATGAGGTCAAAGGCTACTTACCTGCTCAAAGTGCAAGTTGTATTGAAGAGTTAACAAATATAAGGAGTGCATATATTTTTATGGTTGAGTGGAAGGCTCTGGCAGGATGCTGGTGGTAACTTATCTTTATGATATGTGGTTGTTATTGAGAGAAGTGCTTTGTCCTCATAAATATTAGAGAGTGAGCTGTGATAATGCACCCAGTTTCTGATGTAAATTTGACTGCCCTATATATCAAGCAAAGATGGCTTAGACTGGTCATGTCAGCTGTGGGTTTGTGACTAAATAATCTTATGTTTAATAGTATGTAGGTCTAGCTCTAGGTTATCTGGGGAATTTGATCTCAGGTGCCTCCTACTCATTTCTCTTTAGTGACCATCCATTGCTTTCACTTGTGTGTGGAACATGACAGTGAATCAGATACAAAACTACCTTTTAAGTTTTTGAACCTACTAGACTGTAAGGAAAGCTCCTGTGGCCCAGTATTTAGGGAGAAGCTGCTAGGTTGTCAAACATCCATCCATCATTCGTTGGGTCTCCAATGAGTCAGACACTGCTTTGGTGTGTAAAACATCATTTAAACCAGAGGTCTGAGCTGCTTCTACAAGCTTCCAGGCACTTGGCTGTGGTCTGTAGATCTACCAAGATCCCATCTCAGCAAGCTTACAGTCTAGTGAGTGGTTACAAAAAACAGGAACCGAGGATTTTTTTTTTTTTTTAAACTTGCTAATGCAAACACTATTGCTGTGTACCAGGAGTAAATGAAAGATGGATCCGAATGGGCAGAGGGAATCCGGCATCTGTAGGAGAGAACATTCTGGCCCTTTCAGTGCTAATTCTTAAGAACCAATGCCCAGTTTATGTAGTTAGTTACTTTAAGTTTCTTTTTCACTATTAAGTCATGCTGCACACATCACATAAAAGTTTCTACAGAACTTTGTAGCTGTTTACAATGTTAATTCTGAAGCATTTATCTCTACTTGTTCCATATTCCCTTTGGATTTTGTTTTCTAGATTAATCTTCCAGAGCTTAGTGTTCAGATACTGAGTTCTTCTGAACCGTACTATGTTCTTGCCTTTAGTCTATTTTACATTAATTCCTTCCTGTGGTCAGCCAGGCCCCAAATTGGAGATGTTTAAGTCCATAAACATTCAATGAAGCAATCCCAAATTTTAGAGAGGAGTTAGAGCAAACTTAATGCTTTCAAATCCTGTTTCCCAAAAATCTCTCTAAAACATAGACTTACTTAACATATGTATGCACACTTACACACATAGACATAATCATATATACACTATGTTTAGTTGAATATAATCATTTAATAATTGAGATTCTCATATGGCTTTTCATCACTTTAAACATTTGTTCTTAGGCATTACAGTAAATTTACATAAAATATCTGATATATTCAGAAACTAGTTGGCACTTTATTTAAATACTCATACACTATTTCAACCAATGGATAGAAACTTGTTAATCACTATTGTTGCTGAATTTAAGGGGTAGGTGCTAAGAGACATTCCAAGGAAATTAAACATAGAAAGTTGACTTCATAAGGTCAGCAGGATAACACAATACATCATGTACGATGGTGTCCTCTCAGAGAAGAGGCTGTGAGAAAGGTCACTGCCAAATGGGGAGGAAGTTGAGCTGGGCCTTGAAGAAGAGCTGTGTTTTCAGTACGAGATAGGAGGGTGGAGCCCCAGGCAGGGTGGAGGGTGAACAAGGACTGAGTGTGAGGCACCTGGGGCTGAAAACATCAAAGAGCTTCAGTTTCATGGGTCTGGCAAAGGATTCCCTCACATTTTGGTCATTACATTACGGTGTTGTAGTAAAATTCAAATTCACAGATAAGAGTGACTGGCAGCTTTCTGAAGGCCTCAGTGGCAAATCAGATAACAGTGCTGGGGGGCAGTCTGTTCAGCTGTGTGAAGGGAAGAGCTGGGGATTAGAAGCTGGGGAGAGGAGTGAATGCCCTCTGCCAGAGAGTGGACTTTGTGTGTTTATCTCCTGTACCAGGAAAAAAAAAAAAAAAAAAAAAAGGAAATCTCCCCGTGGTTGGCTGACTAGGGTTGTTTCTAGAGAATTAGTTTTTGTAGATAATTTCACTCACTGCCCAGTCAGATTAAGAACTTCAAGTGCTGATAACGACATTCTCCCTGTGTTGTTGCTTCTGTGAACGCCATAGTGACAGCTTATTTTCAAAAGGTGAACTTATGTAAACAACCTGTCTGATGGAATTTTGAAGTTGGCTGTGAAATGTGTGCAGTACAGCCGTGACTCACAGATTCACTCTCTACAGTCTCACAGCCAGATGACTTCCAGTTGTAGAGAAAGGCATCTCTGCGAGGCAAGGGCACACACAACTGACACAGTTTGGTAGGCAGCTGATACTCTGGACAGCTGACTTTGAATGAAATGTATTCAAATGCAAGGGCCGGAGTTCGGGACCCAGAAGCAGGCTCTTGGTGCACGCTCCAATCCCTTCTTTTCTCATCCAGGTACTGTTCTTCAAGAACAGGTGTCTCAGCCACATACACAGTCTCTTGAAACAACTGCCCAATAGTTATTCCTTAGTCCTGAGCATCTGAGACAGGGCAAATGGTTGCCCTCTTGGAAGAAAGGTCCCCATTAGTCCTGTGGATAATTTGGTAATTTAGGGTCCTTCATACCCAAAGCAGTGGGTATGTTATGAGTTTAGAGTTAGAATATCTCTTGAGTAAACTGGTGGCCTTACTGGGTGAGGAGAAGCATGGGTAAAGAAGGGCCCACATGAGACTTTCTAAGACAGTGGCTCCAGTGCATGGATCTATGGACAGTACATGAAGTGATAGCTGAGGGAGAGTTATAACTAAATCTAGCATTATTTTTTGGAGTAGTTTCAGGGAGACTGACAGATCTTGTGATCATGGCAGATCTTAAGATGTGCGGGGCAGTCTCAGGCCATGCTGGAATCCTGTTGCTATGCCCAGAGTTCTTGTTGTCTTGCTGTCCCATGGAACAAGTGGTTTTTGGCAAGGTCTGTTATAATAACTATGTATACAAGAAGAAGCACTTGGCATCTGTTCCCCTCCAGCTACTTGCTTCTCTTTAGGGAACACTCAATATGTGGGAATCTTCCCTCTCTGTATGATAGAAAGTCAATTTTCCCCAGGCAGATATGTCTGTTTTCTGAGACAGAGTTTCTCTGGGTAGCTCTGGTTGTCCTAACTCACTCCTAGACCAGGCTAGCCTCAGACTCAGAGATCTGCCTATCTCTGCCTCCCGGGTGAAAGGTGTGTGCCACCACACTTGGCAAGCAGGGAACTCAGGTTTAGGTTTAACTGAATATGACGGCTTCCACGGGCAGAGATCTGCTCATCCAGAGATCTGTGGGAAAATGGTAGATAATAAATGGGTTACAGGAAGGTTGGGATATAGGATTCTGAAACTCAGATCAAGTCCTGGTAGGGCCTATTGGCCAAATCTTCTAGTCATGTCACTTTAGGCCACAAGCATCTTTTGACCCTCTTAGACCTTCAAAATACAATCATTATCGTTTCACAGCCTTAGCAAGGGTGGGAAGTGCTCTTAATAGACATTCCGGAGAAGTCTCTTTTTCTGGGGGTTGCTGGAATTGACATGTGTCAGGCTGTTCTGGATACACAGAGGTGACTAGAACGTGTTTTCTCACAAGATCAGTTTTATGACATAGGCGCCCCCCCCTTCCTGAAAACAGTTAATGTTAATGGGTTTGTTTCCGGCTTCATCCGGAGTTACATAATGGCTACATAGTAGCTTCTACAAAAGCAGCCACAGGAAAGGTGGTTGGTTATTAGGGGGGCACCTGCCTTTTTCCCCCACTCTGGGATAAATCTGAACCAGTTGAGGCCCTCAGAGGACAAAGATATTCCCCAATGTGTTCCACTCTACACTCTACATAAATTTAAAGCTTGAAGGGACTTCGAAGTGGCTTTTAAATTCAATTCTCTCATTATTTCAACAAGAAGGCAAAGGGAAATGACATGTATACATTCACACAGTTACATTGTGGAAGAATCTAGACATTCAGAATTGTGGGCTTCCTGAAATATCTCACCATTTAAAAAAAAAAAAAAAAGAGGGGCAGAGCTCCCCCGACCCCCCCACCCTGCCCCCGGAGAAAATGCAGTCCAAACTAAGACTAAACTCTGAGCCCTAGTTTCCAAGTTAGAGCTCCCAGTTAGTTCATTAATGTGTGGGAACAAGTTATGCCATCATTGCAGGCTCCCACAGACACAGAGGGCATCCACTGAGGTGAAGGGAGACTGCTTTCTCTTCTCTGAGTGGGCATTTCCTTAAAGCCATTTCTTTCTTCTTAAAAGCAACGTGGCCACTTTGTGTGTTGGGCTGTTTCTGGCACCTCCTTTTCCACAGGGAAGGATGCTTTGCTGGCTTAAAGCTGAGGCAAATACTTCTTTTCCTTATGCTTATTAAACAAGCCAAATATGTTCTCTGCTCTCTTGGAATTTGCTTGCATTTTATTATTATTCTTTTTTTTTTTTTTCTGTGTGAAATGTGTGCCAGACAACTAAGCAGATTGCTGTGCATGTTTCACACAGATTAGCAGATGCCTTCAAGCTTTAGGGGATGGATTTGGGCAGCTAAAAACAGTACTGGAAAAAATAGCACTTTAATTTTTTTCTTCATGTGTGAGTAGGATATGTGTTTGCTCATGTGCAAAGCATGTTTGTGTTTGTGTGTGTGTGGAAGTCACAATTCTATGGTTTTTGGGGACAGTCTCTTATTGGGACCTGCGGTCATTAATTAAGCTAGACGATACGGTTAGAGAGCCTCAAGGGTCTTTCTGTCTTTGTCTCTTTAGAGCTGGGATTGTAGGAGCCTGCCATCCTGTTCTGAACTTTTTATGTGGGTTCTGGGAGATTGAATTCCAATCCTCAGGCATGCAGGGCAAGCACTTTACAAACTGAGTCATCTCTCTGGCCCTCTGAATTAAAGGAGACTAGAAGATGACTTGGGATGGAATGGGGGTTGGACAGGAATAAACAATGACCAAAAAGAGATAGAGGAAACTTGGGTGTGATGGATGTGTTCACTATGTTTGTTATCTTCCCTGCTGAGTTGGTGGCATAGGAATGATCCTGCCTCTGGGTAAATTGTACACGGGTGATTTGCAGCTTGTCCCATGTACATTGTTCCTCAGTAATTTTTTTTTTTTTCATATAACAATAAAACCAATGCAACTGGCCATGGTGGCGCGTGCCTTCAAAGTCATCATTTGGAAAGCTGAGACACGAGGTTAGGTGTAAGTATGAGGCTAGCCTGGGCTACAGAGTGAAACTGTTTCATAAATACAAACATAGGGGAAGGAAATGGATCATCAGTTGATAAAGTGCTTGCACATGCACTCTGGAATTCCACCCTTCTCCCCTTTGACACACACCAAAGCCAGTGAGAAAGCAGGATAGTATTTCCTGTAAAGACTTAGAATTATGAGGACCAAGAGACCCAAGACTTTAGCACACGCTTTCCAGGATGGCCAGAGAGGATGGGATACCAGGAGTAAGAAGCTTCCTACTTACTGCACAAGTGAATATCAGCATATAGATGGCCTGCACTGTGACCAAGTGCAACTTCCTTATGACTGGCTCTCTGAGAGCTTCTTTCTGGTTTGACTCACACTAAACTCTTTGACCCCAGGATTCTGGTGTCACTTGGCCATCTTTGCTTTGGTTGGGAGAGGGAGAATCCTTAGATTTTAAAACATCACCTATTCATTTTCCACAGGAGTGTAACAAGAACTTGTATTTATTAAATGCAATTCTGTAATCTGACAGTTACTGGAATAAGGGAGTTTTTCTCAAGCCCTTAGTCATACTCTCAAAGGTGCTGCCGACCTTCTCATTGGGATTCCAGCATCTCCAGCTGTGCAGAGTAAACAAGAGGAAAGCTGGGATGCAGCCATAGAGCTCCTGCAGTGTTAGTTAAAAATTCGTGTGTAGGGCTGAGCAGATGGCTCAGTCTGTAAAGTGCTTGCCAGGCAAGCACAAAGATCTGAACTCAATCATAGGAGCTATGTGGGATAGTGGCACAGTGGCGAATTCCTGTAATCCCAGAGGGAGGAAGAGGCAGAAGGATTCCTGGGACTTACTGACTAATCTAGTTGAATGGGCAAGCTCTAGGTTCAGTAAGAGACTGCTTCAAATAAATAAATAAAACAGAGAGGAAAGGAAAGAAATAAAAGGTGGAAATAAGTTAGAAAAAAACTCAACACCTAACTCTGGGACACACATTATACACATGAAATGTGGATATTTATGTTCAGTACAGACATGCTCTGGGATACTTGCCTGGTAAATCATGGTATCTATCAGCCTGGCTAGAGGAATTTTTGATTTTTATAAAGTTAGAGACAGTGTGCCTCCACCCTTTTGGTGGTGGTGTGCTGAAGAACCTAACATTTCCAGGTCAAAAGCAGGCACACCTGAGTCCATCCACTGAGATTTCCTTAGAGAGGGCTGGAGAGAGACCCAGACGAGGAGTTAGGAGGAAACTATCACAGGGGTCCTCAGGACCCACCCAGGCACCCCGACACAGCCAGCTCACTGTGGGGCTGAGAGACGGCGCCTCTCATTACTGAACGTGAGAGTTTTCTGAACAGCATCGAAGCACATCTTTGCACAGAGAGAACATGCCCAGCTTCTCAAAGCTAAAGGAAAAAACTGCCTATGACAAATAGGAATTTTCTTTAATCCAGTCTTCTGTCACGAACTCTGCAGCCCAGCAGGCAAACTTCAAGCTGATTTTCCCCCATGATTTATTTTGAGGTCAGTTTAGTTTCTGCTTCCTTTTGAATGTGCTTACTGAATTGCTATTAGGTCTAAGTAGTTTGAATTTGAAAACAAAGAATAAATAACAGTATCACAGTGATGAGAATTAGGGAGAGGTTTTCAATATAAAAATGTCTCTAGTACCCTGTCTGGGTATTGACATGGCAGGGTGTTTCTTGGGTGAAGTCCCAGAAGCCTACAGTAATTAGTTTTATTGTCTTATATTGAGTAGTGTTTCCTAACACAGAAGCCTGTTCCTAACACGGTAGTGGATGAGGCTCTCTATGATTTTATTCTTCCTTATCACCACAACCTCATCTCTCAAGCTGCATTTGAGTCAGAGTGTGTGTCCTAGCAACATTAAACACCTATAGAACTCTACCCCAGGCCCTGCTAGATGATATTAACTATGCCCAGTGTTCCTTGTCTCCAATTTCTTTCAGTGCTAGCTTCCTTCTTTGTCAGGGATGCTATGCTCTGGCCCGTGCATCTGAGGAGCCCCCCCACCCCCCTATATCCTTTCCCTCATCTTCCCAGATTCAATTGGATTCCATCTCTTTACCTATTGATGTCATTTCATTTCTATTTGAAAAGCAACACAGTAAAAAGGGTTTATGGCTTTACAATTCCAGAGAGTCAAGGCTGGAAGCACATCCACAGTGAGGAGCAGAGAAAGAATAAATGCATAGATGTGGCTTGCTGGCTGGCTTGCTCTCAGCTCACCTTCTCTTATACTGTCCATGGCCTCCACCCCCCCCCCTCACGCCGCCAAGGGAATGGTGCTGCCCACAGTGGGCTGGGTTTTTCTACATAAATTAACAATCTGACAATCTCCCCACAGACACGTCCAAATGCTAACATCATCTAGATAATTCCTTACTAAGATTCTCTTCCCAGCTGGTTCTAGGATATATTAAGTTGACAGTTAAAACTAACCAGCCTACTGCCTCAGTATGAATCTATCAGTTTGTATAATTATGTGTATATAAACATCTACTGAGTGGCTAAATCAATGATTCACCATTGACTTAAAAATTGAACTTTTTGTTCATTTTTGTTTTTAGTGCTGGGAATTGAATCCCTGTATCCAGTAGGCAAGCACTGTGCTACTGAATTGTACCCAGACCTTACATTTCTTGATGCAATTTATAACTATCTTAGACCACAAAATATCATCTATCCAACACAAAAATATAAGTCAGTGGTTCTCAACCTTTTGGGGGTTTGGATGGTGCTTTCACAGCAGTTGAATATCAGATATCCTGCATGTCAGATATTTACGTTATGATTCATAACAGTAGCAACAAAGATAGTCTTATGGTTAGGAGGTCACCAAAACATGAGGAAGTATATTAAAGAGTCACAGCATTAGGGAGGTTGAGAGCCACTATCATAGACAAGTGTATTATCTGAATAAAGTAATTTATTAACAATTCTTTCTGTAATGAAAGTTGTTTATTGGTCTGTCTGACACTCACTACAGGCTGCCATACAGTGGCCACTAAGAAGGGGTTTGTTGTTATTGTTGGTTTTTATTGTTTATCTTCCTTCTCTTTAGAAAAAAAAAATCATAGCTCAAATCTGAGTGAGGGAGGATGTCTAGAGTGTTCTAAAGGGGTTCTAAATTCACCTTCTGGAGACAATCAGTGTATTTAAAATAGACCCAGACTCACTAGTCTGCATGTCGCCCTCTGTTTCCTCACTCTGAGATGGCCTGTTCTCCTGGGCTGAAAGAGTTGACACGGGGTAGGTGTTTCCAGGACCCAGTGAAATTGCATGTGAACCTGAGAAAACAACCAACTCAAACATTTCCAGGAAAGGCAGGTGTACAAATGGTTGGTCCTCACCGTGCTGGGTGTGACCCTGTTTGCACGACTGCACTCAAGGTCCCCTCTGCCCTCCTTTCCCTATAGAAAACATGTGGGCACAGTAGACAGAAGCAGAAACGTGAAACCTACGTGTGATTGGGCTGACGTCAATGTGCATAGCACACACTTTGTTAACCCCACAAAATCGGGTGAATTTTTAGCTCCCAGTTTATGTACTTAGCAGTTTATTTTCAGCGGAAATATATATATGGTATAATGAATGGGAAATGTCACTTCCCAATTGCTGTTAATGGGTATTTATTTTTAATAAAACCGTTCTGAGAAAACATGAAATACTTTGGGGTAGCAGGTCTTTTACCAAAGAATATCATATCCCAACTGGTGAGTGTCTAGAAATACTGAAGGAGAAAGCTATCAGTAATACTTACATATATTTTTCAGTTTTCTGAAATACTGTGATCATTGTATGTTCAAATGAAAAAAGAATATATATATTACATATTTAGTGGGAAAATATAATATTGTTATATTTACATATTAAATTACAGTATTTTATGTGTATACTATATATTAAAATGCAACATTATTTTCCCACATATATTATACATATAAGATAAAATAGAAAAGAGTCAGAACTTAAAGGGTTATAGAACCAGTTTCCAGAGCATCTCTAGAAGCTTAGCAAAAAGGGGGAGGGCAATCTACCCTTGGATTTCTCAGTGCAGGGAAGCATGTGAGGCAGTCTAATCCTTCATGAGTTGCTCAGGAGTGCAGCTATTTTCAGCTCTGCACAGATAACCAGTAGTGATGACTAGACTATTCAGGATACGTTCCAGATCAATTACTGAAAACACGCATGAGTATCTGGACAAAGCAAGACAACCGTGGATATAGAAATACACAGCGCTGCTGTGAGGGGCTACCACCCACTTCTACAGGCCCTTTCTTGGCCAACCATGGCTGAGGTGCATGTGCCTTCTGAATATGTGGGTGCTTGAGCAGGTTGATTATAGTACATGATGCCATGGCTTTATTTGTCCTCCCTCCCTCCTGTCCTTTTTTGCGTCTGTCATCTCGTGTCAGGAGAATGAGAGCCCTTGTCTCAAAGGAGGTGGATGGCGTTTTGGAAGATGACACCTAATATTGTTTTCTGCCCCTCCCCCCACATGTACACAAATGCACACTCACATACACATACATAAACACTCGTTAAAATGAAGGAGGAGAGGGGAAATGCATGGTTACATGATTTCCTCTTATATAACCACTCTAGAGTATCCTTACACAACCCAGACGGTACAGCCCATCACATGTCTGCCTGTATAACATAGGCCATTGTAGGCATACAGCTCTGGAAGTTAGTAGAGGTGAGTGAAGGGTGACTAATGATCACTATAGAATAACTATAGACTTTGCATACACCACGTACTTAGTTTACATGCAATTTAGATTTTTCTTCTTGCTTATTGTGGTGGCAAAGTGCAGCTTTTTGTGTATTTGGGGCCAGCCTGGTCTACATAGTAAGTTCCAGGACAGCCAAGGCTACACACAGTGAGACCTTGGCTCAAAACTTTGTTTTTCCTTCCTTCTTCAATAATATAACTTATATAAGTTAACTGTGACTCTTTTACTTCATGAACTTTAAATTTTTTATATGCTTGATTTTCTTACTATTAACACAGCATAAATATCAAACATGTTACAGAACTGCACAAAAATATTTTATTTTTATACCCTTAGTATATGATTCTTCTTCCATTTGATTATTATCATTATTTTACTTATTAAGCTTCTTAGTTTAAAAACAGACACAGCCAAATGTGGTGGTGCACACCTGTCTTTCCCAGTACTCTGAAGAAGAGGCAGGAGAATCACAGCAAGAACAGTCAACCTGGGATACCCGGAAGCTTCAGGCCAGCAGAGGCATGTAGGAGTCCCCTTCCCAAAACAAAACAAGGAAATAAAGATAATAACCTAAAACTATAACTCATGTTAGCCTTGGACTATACAGAGGTGGGGTTATGTCCACATCACTGAGCTTCACCTTCACATTTCATAATGCTGAGAGGGCCGTCAGGACAATGATATGTGTGGAGCTGTCATCTTCTGTCATGACATCCTGGAGAATCCCTCCTGAAGGATCTGCCTGAAGCTGTTTTATAGTTGGCATGTATGTATGTATGTATGTATGTTTGTATGTATATACACACCCTAGAGTAATGGCAAGATAAACACATAAACCAAGGGCATGGCATTTGTTGTGATTATCATGTAGTAGACACTATACATAATGGTGTGAGCTGTACTCTGATAGGCCTAGCAGTGTAGGAGGTTTGCTTGCTTATAGGAGGTTTGTGTATGTAGAGTTGTAATGTAAGCATGTGATGTTCTGTGCTAGACATGATAGTGGCTATGATAACACCTCATAGCTGGAATTGCTCAACACTGTCACCAGGTTATGGGAATAATCTTCTAATGATGCTTACTGGCTTGCTCTCTGGATCATGCTCAGCTAGCTTCCTGTACAGCCTAGGCTTTCTTGCCTAGAGATGATGCTGCCTACAGAGAGTTGGGACCTGTTCCATCAATCACCAATAAAGACAATCTCTACAGACATACCATGGGCCAATCTGAGCTGAACAGTCCCTCAGGTTAGGCTCCCTCTTTCTTGGTGACTCTGGGATGTGCCAAGTTGACAACAAAATTTAGGGAGCACAGAGGTTACAGTTGAGAGTTTATGTTCTCAGGGCCACTGTTGCAAACACAGACTGAGGTAGGCTTGGTCTTCTGCACTATATTTGCTGGTGCTACTTTTCTTTAATGCTTTTGAACTTTTGGTAAATTTCTAAACACAGCCCATCTCAATATCCCTGAAATTTTCATGATAGGGGAGCCCACACGTATCCAAATGAAGTTAAAATAGATGTGTATTTTTAAGAAAGCAAAACAGAAATAGACTACCTTACAAGGGAGTCACGAAGTTGGCTTTTGATGCCTTGTGTGAAGACATTGGTCCTCACCAAAAACCACTGTCTAGTGCCCTTCTCAGGTCATGGATTTCATCTGTTGCATGCTCAACTGTGTAGCAGCTTTGAAGTCTACGTGCTATTGAAAAAAAAAAAAAGATGTCAGCATTGCAGCTATTGCTACCAGGAAAAGGGAGATATGTACGCTATTTCCTGACCAACATTATCATTGTACTTTATAGTAACTGATTCTTTTCTTATTTTAGCCTCTAAACACGCAAATTCTAATGTAGAATGCTGGAGAAAGGCAACACATCATGGGAAGAGACAAGTGGCTCTCTATAGTGGGCTGAATCTAGACACCTGGGGCATTGCAGTTCAGTTAGAGACCCTGTCTTGAGAAATAAAGTAGAGAGAAGAAGGGATGGAGGAGGAAGATGCAGGACATACTCCTCTGGCCTCCCTGCATAAGTGCATGGGCTTGTGTAGCTACACGTACCTATAGGCACCATACACAGACAGACAAGAGACAGAGCATAGTAAAAATTCTTTCTACCATCTTTACTGTTTAGCTACCTAGTGAGTTTCTAATACGCACTAGGCACGAAGAAGATATGAGTAATGCAGACAGTAACTCCTGTTCTCATGTATTTGCCTGTTTTTCAGAATTCATGTCAAAAAAACCAAAAAAACAAACAAAAAAAAAAAAAACCCAAAAAAACAAAAAGAAAACCAAGGGCAGCAAAAGAAGTACACACACCTTGAACATAAAGACAGGCCTGCCATATCACACCCCCTCTCCCATTAAGAATAAAGTAGGTTATGAGACTCTAGGTATTGTGGAAACTGGAAGATAGCAAAAGCCTCCACTGAAATCTTTTGGTCAAACTTCCTACTCAAAGATTTTTACTTTGAGGAAGAGGAAAAACAAAGTTAGGACTACACCATAGGCAGAGTTTGGCTGATTGCTTCAACCGTCAGCTGAGATTTTCAAATGACACAGTTCAACTGACAGCTTTATGTTCTTCTGGGAGAAAGAGAAGCCTGCAATTTTCTTTCTGTCCAGGACATGCTTACCTCTAGTCACCTCACCTTTTGAGAGATTTCTGGTCTGATGGGATTTCCTCTTTCCTTAGATTTGACAACTTTTTTTTTCTTTTTTCTGTTTTTGAGTTCTGTGCTAGTGCCCAGTCTGCTGGTTGGGACCGATTGGCTGGTCTACTTAATTTCTCATAAGGTTGGGCAGCTCAGTGCTACTTGGTTCTGCGTCCCCCATCATCCCTGACAAGCTAAGTGCCACTGTGGCAGTAGGAGCAGACACCATTAAAATAAACCTTGATGTTGGGAGCCCAGGGTTTAGTGCTGTGACCTTGAATCTATTTCACATGGGCCTGGGGTAAATGAATTTTTGTTTTGTCTTGTTTTTCTGAGGCCCAGGGACCTCAACTTTAAAAGAAGGATTTTAATAGCTTTTGCTTATGGCCTTTCTGTAAGGAGGGTAACAAATTAAGCGTGCTGCAATATAAGCCATACAGTACCACACAAACTATGCTTTAGTGGTAAGCCTTAAGGAGGGCCAGTGACCTGTTGAAAGACTTCAAAACCTGGGAAGTAAGTTTAAAGCTCACTGGCCTCAGCATCTCAATGCTATGTGTGGGATTTCTTGCTTTTCCTGACCAGATAATAGTAGTGCTTTTACTTTCACGATGATTTCCAATTTCTGTTGCCCTTCAGAAATACCATCTTGCTTCCTGTGTAGTCTATAGAATTTAGTCTATAGAATTTAAATGCACAAGAAACAGCGAAGTGGGTGTGAGGCACCCATCTTCTTTTTGTGAGTGTGGGAATACCAGCATGGGGTGACTTCCTTCTGTGACTTGGGGACTTGGGTCCTCTGTGCATCTATCTCAAACTGAGGCCTACATGCACTTGTGAATTACTTACCTCGAAGTCCCCAGGCCTTGGAAGGCATGCCTGCTCCTGTGATCTATGGGCCAGTACAAGATGATTAGGGCTCTGCTTGCTGTGTGGGTGTTGATAATGCAATGATTTCCTCCTTGATGGATGGCAGGAATGTGTGCCTGGGTTAGTCATTTATTTGCTGGTTCATGAGAACAGCCCCCCACTTGGGGATCCACCTTTGGAGAACCCCATTCCTACACCTGAGGCTCCAGACTGCATTATGTCACCAGTCTGACTTCTCTCCCTGTGGGATGGTGTGAGGAAGTACTTCTCCAGGAAACCACTTAAAGCTGCTGATGCTTCCTTTCGGGTGCATCTCTCCTCATGGCTCCCAGCACTTTCTCACGGACACTAAGTATGCATCTTGGGATAATTGGACTAAACTGGTTCGTCAGATCTATTTACAAGCTCTTTTCAGCATACTTGTTTACTTAGCTCCAGTGTTGCACGGGCCATTTTAATGTTTTTGTTAAGGAAAAAGTACACAAGCACACACTGTTTCTACCATGTGACTGGCCTGATCCTAGTCCATGTGAGTCTGTCTTTATGTTTGTCTTCTTGTTCAATTTTCATAAAGCTTTAAAGTTGCTGTGGTGTGATCTCCTCCGACATTTGAGGTTAGGGGTGAAGTAGTTTCTTCAAAGCCAAGTATCAATCATAATAGAATTGGCAGGCAGTGGTAGCATACTGCTTTAATCCCAGCACTTAGGAGGCAGAAGCAGACAGAGCTCTGAGTTTGCGGCTAGCCTCATCTACAGAGTGAGTTCCAGGAAAGCTTGGGCGACCCACAAAAGCCTCGTGCTGCAAACAACAACAAGAAGCTGGCATGGAGTACCCAGTATAGACTTAGGCACATGTGTAGGACTTCCAACTCTTGCTCTGGCTCTTGGTCTTCAGGGTTTCCTGGGCACAACTTTGAGAGAAAATACTGTACAAAAGCTTCAGGGTGGCACTTTTCAGCTTTTCTATGTGGGGTTAGAACAGATGGTACAGGTGGCTCTAATTTTTCCAAACCAACATGCTTCTAGAAAGCATGCCAGGGAGCAGATTGTCATGAAGCTCTCTGAGCATCCAAGGCTGTGTAGGGTTATTGTCAGTGAAAGTGAAGTGTAAAACACTGGATAATGTCAGATGGTAGCAGGGAACCATCCTCAGCTCTCCACACAGTACATAGCAATGATCTGAACATGAAAAGCCAAATATGACTTTCTTTTCATGATTTATAAATGTATTATCATTTATATGATTCCTTTAAACAAACTCTCTCTCTCTCTCTCTCTCTCTCTCTCTCTCTCTCTCTCTCTCTCTCTCTCTCTCTCTCTGTGTGTGTGTGTGTGTGTGTGTGTGGCTAGTTTTTTGTCAACTTGACAAAGGTTAGTGTCATTTTGGAAGGGGGAACCTCATTTGAAAAAAAATGCCCCCACTGAATTGGCCTTTTGGCAAGGCTGTGTTGCATTTTCTTGAATGGTGGAAGATATATGAAGTCCCAGCTTACTTGGGCCTTCTGGGCTGGTGCCTCTTCTGGGGTGGTGCACATGTTTATACATGCATCGTGTGGAACCCAGAGAGTAATGCCAAGTGTCATTCCATTGGCATCATATACCTTATTTTTTGAGACAATGTAACTCCCTGGCCTGGAGTTCAGAAATTAGGCAAGGTGAACTAGCCAGTAAGTCCCAGGGATCCTGATCCTCCTGTCTCTACCTCCTGAGTGCTGTGAATATAAGCACACGGTACCATGCCTGGCCTTTCACATGGCTCCCTACAACTTAAATTACGTTCTCAGGCTTAAGCAGTGAGCACCTTACTGATAGCTTGCTTCATCCAGTGTGAGGTATTTCCAGAAGTTGGTTGTGCTCTACCTCAGTAGACATCAAGCTCTCCAAAGGCAAAGGGCTTCCTCCCCCATCTGCTGCTGGCTCTGTGCTCAGTTCAGGATCTGGCCCTAACCCTGGAACACTGCAGGAGTCTCCCTGACTCCAGATTGTAGGACTGACCTTTTCCTTCTGTCTAGAAAGCCACCCTACCCCACCACCTGAATGGCTTGGGTCCTGCTTTATTGCCTCCAGTGAGAGTCTGTCCAGAGGATAGTTCAGTTTGTGAGACCCTCCTTAACTATACCGTCTAAAACCCCACTCCTTGTACCTACCACAGAATCATCACCTTCTAAACCTTTGTTATTATTGTTTTCATCGAAACCATTTTCAACCCAGAGCAGAATCAGTATACATATATATTCCCTTCCACTAGAATATAAGCTTATTGAGGGCAAGGATTCTACTGTTAATATTTTTAGCATTTATAATGGTGTCTGGAATTAATATAGACTCACTAAATATCTGATGTGTTAATGGCTTCATAAATAAATAAATACCATATAGCTAGTAAATAATTCCTTAACCTCATTCTCCCATTTGGTCTGCAGCAGATGCCCATGGAGGACTGAGCTACACATTCTCAGCTCATTTCTGCTTCAGCCATGGCTGTGGAGATAGTTCTTATACTATTGATGGCAATTCACTCAAAGGCAAGGACAGCCACCTCTGCTTTTCAGCTTCAGACTTTCTTGGAAGTAGCCTGGGAAGTTTCCTTCAGTGCCTGGAATGGCAGGGGAGTTATTACCTGAGTAGACAGGGTTGGTGAATGATGATGCAGGGTCCCCCGTGTGTCTTCTCCAGAGTTTCTGCACTCTTCAGTAGGATGACATGGTGACACGTTATATGCTGATGACACTTTATGATCCTTCCCTCCTTCTAGCTCAGTCTATTCTCTCTGGATCCCTGGCTGCCCTTCTCTTCTTCCTTTACCTTCTTTCTCTCCCTCTCTCTCCTGACAGGGTCTCTTGCAACCCAGTTTGGCCTCCAACATCCAATGAAGTTTAGGATGACATTGACTTTCTAAGCATTCTGTCTCTGCTGTAATTAAAGGCATGAGTAATAGCACTTGACTTTATGTGGTCCTGAGAATCAAATCCCACAGATGTTTATGTGCTAGGCAAGCATTCTATCTACAGAGCTACAATGTATCTTAGGCTCTCACCTCTTAAACATCTGTCTCCAAGTTTATTTATTGAGGGAATCCAAAACAAGACACGGTTTTTTTCTGATGAGTATCAGTGACCCAGAGGGGAATATTGGTAGCATCCTTCCCAAGACATTTAGAAAGATACCAGCAATAATTTGACCAGCTTACATAGATAATTAGTTGCATTCACTCGGTGATTAATACTGTATCTAACAGAATCATATTTGAGTAAGTTATTTAAAATATCTAGAAAAAAAAATCTACAAAACCAGATTGAATTTAAGAATTGAAAACCAGGAAAAGAACGGACAAAATCCAAGTCTATAGGTTTTCTTAAAAGAAAGCCATTAATACAGAAAGGAAAGAAATCCCCACTCTTAAGGTAGTAATTATTCACCAGTAAGCAGCTTGATTATCTATCCCCAATTCCTGGAGACTTATCCATCCCAGGTGCTTCCCAATTCTTTTCATACCACTTTTACCACAGAGGAACAACATCCCAGATCTAGACTGTTAAACAGCCTCATGTGCCAACATGCTTACGTGGAGAAAGTTTAGAAGAAAGGTCTACCATAAGAGATATGAGTGTTCAGTATTCATCTGTCCAGGAAAAAATTAAGAGCCGGGGGCTGGAGAAATGGCTCAGAGGTTAAGAGCACTGGCTATTCTTCCGAAGGTCCTGAGTTTAATTCACAGCAACCACATGGTAGTTCACAACCGTCTATAATGAGATCTGGTGCCCTCTTCTTGCCTGCAGGCAGAACACTGTATATATAATAAATAAATTAATTTAAAAAAAGAAAGAAAAAGAAAAATCAGGATCCAATGTGTGGCTTGTACCTATTGCCATGGTTTTAAATCTTCCCACCTAGTTTCAAGCTTCCAGTTGAGTAACACTGTGTATAGAGTGAAGCCACGGGCACCATTGACTCTTGAGAGTCTGTAGGGTCCAGTGCCAGCATGCCACTGCTAGAAATATCATTTTAACAGTGAAAGGTCATTTTGCTTCCTTATTAAGTATTGCTTCAATATGTTATTAGGCTTGGAGACCATATTGCATATTTGATAAATTAATTTACATAAGACCTCATGATATATATAGATACTAAAAAATCTAATCATTGTTAATCTAGACTCAGGAACAATAGACTTCTGTCTTTGGGAATCTGCTCTTGGTAGCTTTTATTTTATCTGAAATCTTTGGTTTCTCTGAGATGTGACAGAACTTAAGATATATATTTTTTTCAGCCATAAAGAAAAATGAAATTATCTTGTTTACTGGAAAACAATAAAAGTAGAGATAATTATATTTAAAAAAGCTGTTAGTCCCAGAAAGACAAAAGTTACATGTTTTCTCTCACTTGTGACTCCCTGGTCTTATATGAGTACATAAAATCATGCATGTGTATATAACATGAAGCTAGAAGCTGAGTGTCTGGGGGAAGAAAGGGAGGGAGGAGGGCCATGCAAGGAGAGAAATGAAGAGCACAGGGGAATATGTTCAAAGTAAATTATAGACTCACAAGCAAAAGTCCTTATGTAACCCAGTGTGAAAACAAAGACAGTGGAGGATTTCACTTGCAAATCAACCATGGGAAGGCCAGGGTTTCATGAGTGAAACAGAAGCATCTATTATCCCGATTCTCACACGGGCATCCCATGAAAATGCAAGATGTTCCTGGAAAGTTAATACTCAGAGTAACCAGAACTTCCCAGAGGGCCCAAGCCCACTGTTAATAAAAGCAGTCAGTGTTATAGTGCCTCCTAAGTGTTGAAGATTCAATCCTAACAACAGACTTGAGTGATGGACATTTTCTGAGGGACACTAGGCACATTTCCACTTTGACCATACCTTTATATGTTCTCTATTAGTGAGCACATGAATGTTTACTTGGGATGTGATTGCAGACGCCAGGTGTGTGTGTGTGTGTGTGTGTGTGTGTGTGTGTGTGTGTGCATCACTCCCCATGGCAGTTAACTGTGTACCTAGGCATGCCATGTCATTCAGTAAGTGTCTTCATGGTGACAAAAACTCAAAGATAGATAGATGTTTCCTATCAAACAGAGCGTATCATAGAAAGTTCCATGAGAAATGCAAATAAGCAGATTTTGAAACAATGATTAGCTTGTGAGAAGTTTGTCTAGAAGAACGGTGCTTCATTATTAAAACCAGAACATGAGGGACCAATCAGCAGGGCAGAGGTTCAAGTTGAGAAGTTTCTACTCTTACTCTCAGACTGGAAAAAAGAGGGGTCAGTGAAGAGGAAAAGCAGCTACCCCAAGGCCAGCCAGTTATAGCCTATGTGAGTAAGCAGGGCCGCAGCCCGGGGAGGGGGAAAGCTATGGGTGTCCTCGGTAGCTTGCCTTTGAGTCTTCATGTGCTGTTACGGGAACTTATAGAGATAAGTTGGCTCTCTTGACAAAGCTGCTATCGGTTTTCCTCCTCTTGAGACTCCAAGTCTGAGGATGTAAGTTCAAGCCCCAAGACCCCCATAGTAGAAGGAGAGAACTGACTTCCAACAAAAAAAAATAATCATCTGATCTCTACCCTGGACACTGTAGTGTTCTTGCTAAATGAACAGATATTTTAAATTTTTAGAAACTGATCAATACAAAAGCCTCTGGAACTACAGTTTTCTCCCGACACCCTCTTTGTTTTTTTCCTCCCTAAAGAATCTATGTCCACAAAAGCTATGTGTAAAACCAAAAAAAAAAAAAAAAAAAAACCAGTATATTAGGGATTCTTAACACTTAACCAGTATATTAGGATTGAACACTTCTCTTATATGTCATTTGTTATCTAATATTTGCACACACCTCTAAAAAATTATCTGTGAACCAAAGCACAAGACATTTTAGATAATAAGTCTGAGGATGGATTTGGAAGTGTCAGTATTTTCTTCAGCTACTACACAGTGTCTTCATGAGTGTCAAGGAAATCCCCCTCCACATAATTCTGTGAGAGATAGCCTTTGTTTCTGATTAGCCACTTTCCTATTGTTGCAATAAGACACCACAGCCAAGGTAACACACACACACACTTTAATTTGGGGCTCACAGTCGCAGGCAGGTGCTGGACCAGTAACTGAGAGCTCACACATTTTGAAACAAGAACCAAAGATAGAGAGACAGAGACAGAGAGGCACACGGCACACACAGAGAGACAGAGAGGCTGACCTGGAAATGACATTGGCTTTTGAAACGTCAAAGCCTAGATATAGTGACCTATTTCCTCAACGAAGTCACACCCCTTAATCTTTCCTCAACAGTTCTACTTCCTGGATCAAGTATTCAAACATATGAGCCAATAGGGTCATTTTTATTTCAACCACCACAGCATCCTACCCTGGTGAAATCTTGTTTACACCAAGCAGCAGTCATAAGGGAAAAAGCAGGGAGGGGGTGCTGGATGATTTAAATCAGATAAGGAAGGTTAGAATTCAGAGAATGCTGTTATCTACATATTGCTTACTGTTTGCAATGCATTCTCTGGTCTTCTGCATCACTTTGGCTCCAGGTTCTCCCAACTGGGCCTCAGTTCTTTAGCTTTCTACCCCTCTCTGCATGGTGACTGCCTCAATCATCTGTTTCCTGGGGACAACTTGGTTACTAACCACCTGTGTAGCATACACAGCTTCTACCCAGCTGCTGCCCGGGGAAGAGTATCATTTCATGATGGCTTTCTTCTGTTTGGCATTCTCAAAGCATCAGTTGCAACAATTAAATAATTCTACCACTGCCAAAAGGAATCAGGGTTTAGAAACCAAAAGATAAGAAGAACTTGAATATCATTACTGGTGGGTTATCATAGTCACCGACAATGCAAATGGCTTCTGTGTCCTTGTGAATATTTACGATCAGTTCTAAAGAGGCTAGCCTAGTCTACATAGCCAGTTCTTGGATAGACAAGTCTACATAGAGAGACCCTGTCTCAAAAAAAAAAAAAAAAAAAAAAAGGTTCTCAAGTATGTATTAGACTTGTCATTGCTATGGCAAATAACTGGGAAGAAACATAGTATAAGAGGAGACTTGTCTTGGCTCATGGTTTCAGAGGTTTAGGCTCGTCATCACAGAAGGGCATGTGGAGCAGAGCAGCTCACAGGCCAGGAAGCAGGGCAAGAGATGGAGAGCATGTCTGTAGTGGTTGTCATTTTCCTGATTTTGTTCCAATAGGTCCCCAGCTTACTGAATGCTGCTGTCCCATCCCCCTGCCACACACACATTGATGGTGGTTTTTCCCTCCCCTGTTGCTGTTCTACATGCCAATCATTCCTGGCAACACCTTCACAGGACACACTCAGAAGAATCCTTACCTAATTTCCCAAGCTTCTGTTAACCTGATCACTATCATGTTGACAATCAAGGTTAATGGGCGCAAGCACCCAATTTGAAATTGGGGAGTCATGTCTCCTGTACCTATGTATCCCTGTACTTGATGTTCTGTTTGATGTGCCAATTGTCACTCAAAATAACCTTTGCTCATGTGACTGACTGGGGGTTAGAAGCTCAGCAAATGGGAACCACACAGTTCCCTGGCAGCTCTTCGTGAGTGTACAGTAAGGCTAGTATGAGGTACCTCAAAACTAGATGGATACAATGATTCTCAACTGTATTTTCTGTACATTGACACCTTTGTGTTGTGGCTGAATTTTCTCTAAATGGCTGCAACCTGTTTAGTGGACTGTGATGGATTTGCATAGGAGGAACACACACGTATATACTCCCTCTCACTGTCTCTGTCTCTACCTCCTTCCTCTTCCTTTCCCTCTCCCCTCTTTCCCTTTCTCTCTCTCTCTCTGTCTCTTTCATGTGTGTGTGTGTGGGGGGGGGGGGACTATGTGAGAGCCTGTATTGATAGATCTCTCATACGGAAACCTGGAATCAACAGAGTTTTCCTAAGGACGGGGATAGATAGCTTAGTCTTGTTGCATTAGCATGAGCTTGAGGACCTGGGTTTGAGCCACAGAACCTGCATAAAAAGAAGGCCAGATCCTGTTGTACTTGTAAGCCTGGCACTGAGTTAAGATAGTAGGTGGATCTTCAGGGTTTGCTGGTCAGCCACACCAGACTAATATGCCAGCCTCATCTTTGACTGAGACACTCTGTCAAAAAACCAGGTAGATTGCTCCTAAGGAACAACACCTGAAAGTGACCTCTAGCCTCCACACACATGGAAGCAAACACACATACACATGTGATGTGGGATATATTTGTGTATGCTGTGAATACCATTGGACAACAGAAGAATTGTTTTGGCCTATGGGAGAGCAGCTTAGAAAGCAGGCAGGAAATCCAAGCATAGATACAGGGGAAGGAGGGCAGATTCAGGAAAGCTGCCATCCAACTGCCAAAGAAGCAATATGTAATGGAGTACAGGTAAGTCACGGGCTACACGGCAAGACATAGATGAATAGAGATGGAGTTAAGATGTGAGAACTAGCTAGCAATAAGCCTGAGCCATAGGCTGAACAGCATGTAATTAATATAAGTGTGTGAGTCATTATTTGGGGCCAAGTGGCAATGGGGCTGTGGATGGGTCCCAACGTTGGGCCTACACACATATGAATATTTAGGCAAATAAACATACATAGAGATATAAATACACATGTTGAGTTTTCCTAGTCCATACTGTCCAAGTATCCCTCTTATGGCACAGTTATTGGAGCTGAAGGCAAGAATTTCCTTTATCAGGCAGACCTCACTCATCACTGTATCTCTCCTATTTATTCCTTTAGTTGAAAAGCCATATGCCAAGATACTCCTGCTTGGCTGGCTGTTTACCCTCATCCTGTGCAGCAGAAGAGGCTGCTACAATTAGACCCATTTGAAAACTGACAAGACTGAAGGCCTTGGGACCAGATTAAATTCACATACACAACTAATATGCTACCAGCTGGAGAACCGGTCACTTGAGTTCACCTCAGTGAGATTTCCGCTGAACGAGAGGCCATCTGGTCTGTTAATTGCGGGCTTTGAGGGTTCTTTTGCTTGTTTTGGTGTCTTGGGGGATGAGGCTTTGGTTCACCGAGTAAACGCATAAAATCAGCTGATCACAAAAACACAAAGAAGCAAATATTACTTTCCAGGATGTTAGGAGACAAATGTGAGCCCCTCACAGGACAGAACTGACTGTCATTTCCAACTTCATTTGGCTCTTAAACTGCACTGTATTTTTTTAAAAATGATGTCATCACCTCGTGACAGTAAAGCTGACCAGGTCTGTAGCAATACAGTTGGATGATTCCGGATGTTGTTTCAATGGCTCATTTCCCCTCATTGTAGCCAAGAAGTTACTGAAACAAAGACATCTCTGTAGGTTTTGGGTACCTGGTTAAAATTTTCCTGAATGTCCTGCGCTTCCTGGCAGCAATCTAATTGGTTCAGAAATATAAGTAAAAACATTGGTTTAAACATGTCCCCAAAATGCAAGGTATTTCCCTCTAGCCTGAAAGCTGGAATGAACCAAAAGATCTGAAAAATATCATTCCATAAAGCTTATTTGCAAGAAACCACAAAAATGCTACTTGGACAGCTGTTTAAGACATGAGCAGCTAAAGTAAACTTACTTAAGGGTCTTCATTTTATATTTCACTTTTGTGTGTGTGATATGTTCATATGTGTGCACATGTGAGTGCGGAGGCAAAGGTCAGAGGTTAGCAAAGCTGTCTTCTCTGATTGCGCACCTTATTCTTGAGTTGGAGTCTTTCTACTCAACCTGAGCCTTGCCACTTCTGTTAGTCTGGCTGGATAGCAAGCTCCAAGGATCTTCCCTGTGTCCACACCTCTTCTGGGCCTACCCTGGCCCAGCTTTGGGCTTTCAGAAGCACACCACAGTTGGCTTTTATGTGGTTGCTGGGGGCAGGGGTCTTGTATACCAAGCACTTTATACCTAGAGCTATCTCCAGCCCCTTCATTTTATGGTTTGTTTTTTTTTTTAAGCTGATAGATTATATGAAATAGCTTATCTGGCTTGATTTGTTGTTTATGAGTTCACACTTCCAAATATAAATGTTTGTCTTGAATTATGTCATGAAAGCATAGAAATGATTGGTTATGCTCTCCTGGAAGTCAAGATAAATTTCACTACATTTTTAAAATCTTTGCTTTTCTTCCAGATTCCATAATCTTCCATGCTCGAGTTCTAGAACTGTTTAAAACTTTAATTTCATACATATTTTTAAAAATATAACTTTATTGAAGTGAAATTTATAAATCATTTAATTTGCCTGTATAAATAGTTCAGTAGCTTTTAGAATATTGTTAGAGTTTTTTATACATAATTTGACTATATCTGAAAAGCAAACCTTCTGACTTGCTGTGTAGACACAGTAGGAATAGAGAGAGAGCAGAAGAGAAAGAAGAATGGGAAAATCCTGTTTTCTCCAGGAAATCAATCATGATCATTGTGGGGAAAGTTGTCAGCTTCATCTCTAAGGACTTCTGGGATATCTGACTGTTTTCTCAGCATTTAGAAAGATACTTTGGCTATCTTAGCAAGCTAGGGATTGAACTGAGCTTTCCAGGGAGCTCTTGCTAGAGCTAAAGAACTTGAGAGTGTTACATATTCTCAGAACCAAAGCATCAACCTGTTTCCTATGTTTCTTCAGATGGGTCCATCTCAGCTCTGGAGGTCACCTGACTTTCCTCCCCCTTGCTTTAAAACAGAGTTCACATTTTCCATAGTTATTTTCTGTTCTTTGGGATTACACATTAATCCATCCTGAATAATCACCTTGAAGCAACTTAGTTCTCCTAATTGTGCTCAGGCATCTAAGGAATTTCACAGGGTTGACAGTAATGCTGGCATGGAATTATACCAACAGCACACGCTATTAACACACTTAAGTTTTAATGCATTAGAAATGTCATAGTTCAAAAATGAAATCATATCACCAAGCATATCTTAGCCCTAGTACAAGGCTGTGATTTTTATAATGAGTGAAAAGAGTCATTCCCCTTGGGCTAGGGCATGCTGAAGATGGAAACAGAGATGACATCATTCTAACTTTGCTGGGTATTTGACCCATGTGTAATGTATTGTTACATCCTTAATGATGGACTTACCTAGTGTCTTTTGCCATGACGGGGAAAAGATAAAAAACCTAATTAAATAAGATTACAAAAATGATTTTAAAAAATCATCTTGAAACCTTTAAAACTGTAACTTATAAAGTTGGAATGAAAGACAAGACAACACAACTCACAACAGGTAGAGCCATGATATGAGGTTGTCTAGTTTTCCCCATTAGTTCCAAAAATACTGTGTGGACCACTGGTTGTGACGCTTTCATGCAGAGAAAGAGGTAAAAGCACCACACAGATTTCTATGCTAGGCTAGTACAGCAATGCAAAGATTCCAGGAGTCTCCTACAGGTATAAACATGGAATGGCAAAATTAAAATGTGGAGCCTCCATGGCTCACAAACACACACAGTCTCACTGGTTCCCAGATCACTTAGACCCTAAGTAAGAAGCTGAGGCATGGAAAGAAACTGGAAGGGGAAGAGAACCTTGGCTATTTGCCCCGGCCAATGGGGTCTAACAACATGGACCTAAAGAGGGGGCAGACAAATGAAGGGACAAGAAACATGAAGAACGAGAGCAAGACAGTAGCCTGATCAAGGTCTGAAACTTTATTCTTCTCAGCAGTACATATAGTCCTTTAGGGGGAAGGGTAAGCAAGGTTAAGCAGGTGAGCAATTTACACAGCTGAAAGCTATTCTACCAATAGGATGTGTTGTCATGGAGACCTATCTAATCTTAGCTATTGTTTGACTGCAGGAAGGTCACCTAATTGCTGGGAGGAGACTCATCTAGTTAGGTTAACAGCAGGGAGGCCACCTGGCTGCTGGGAAGGGACTCATCTAGGGAAAAGGAAGCTTAAGATGCTGGTCCCAAATGGCATTGCCACTGCTAAGGCTTTTCTGGCTCCCACAGCTCTCTGGCCACCAGCTCTATGGCTTTGGAAATGAAATGGAACCATTAGGGAAACTCTTAAACCCACAGGGACTTACTACTTTTGAAAATAAATGTAGGATACTCTCTCCCTGGACATGGAATGTCTTCCATAACAACTGACCTTGGGAAACTGAAACTCCATTCTCTAAATGAATTTCAGAGTTTTCCAGGCAAGTTCCTCACATCTTAGGGATTCCATTCCCTTACTTTTAGATCTTAGCATCAACAACCTAGTTTTGAGTTAACGAGATGCTATTTGGAATCTAACTAGATGGTTGTCTGACAATTTAGTTTGCTTGGACTTCTATCACAAATGCCATAGTCATGGTGGTTAAACAGATACTTATTTCTTGGATCAGGGTGCTAGGAGATGCAGATTCCTAGTTCATAGGTGGCTGCCTTCCTTCTGTCCTTACATGACCCTTCTTTGCTGTGTGTATATGGAGAGAGAAATTTTTCTTCTTGTATTTTTTATTCTTTTTCTTCTTCCCCCTTTCTTTCTCTCTCTCTCTTTTGAGAGGATATTTCTGTGTAGTCCTGGTTGTTCTGGAATTCTTCATGTAGACCAGGTTGATCTGAAACTCACAGATCTACCTGTCTCTGACTCCCAAATGCTGGGGTTAAAGGTGTACATCATCATGCCTTGATGTGGGAATGTCTTTCTGTATGCTGTGAATATCAACATTTAAATAAAGAAGCTGTTTTGGTCCATGACAGGCACCATAGAAAAAGTAAGTGGGAAATCAGAACAGGTAGGAAAGGAAGGGTGGAGTCAGAGACAGACGAGCCAGCCACCCAAGAAGAACCATATAAGGAACACGGGTGAGCCACGGCCACGTGGCAGACAGATTAATGGAAATGGGTTGAGTTAAGATGTAAGAGCTAGCTAGCAATGTGCCTGAGCCATAGGCCAAACAGCATGAAGTTAATATAAGTGTCTGAATCATTTTTGGGGGGCCTGAGCAGCGGGCAGCTAAGGGGTCTGGAGCAGCAGGTCTGTGGGTCTGGACCTCTGGCCACTCTGGGCCAAGAAACCTCATTGTAACAATGCCTGGATTCCTATTTCTTTTTTAGTTAAGAGACTGTAAGAACAAATTCCCCTAGTGCTAGTGATTGAAGCCAGGGCCTTATGAATGCTAGGCAATGCTCTTCTACTGTGCTATGTCCTCAACCCTACCTTCCTCTTCATATAAGGGCACTAATTCCACTATGAGACTTCATCCTGTTGATTTAAACTAATTACTTTCCACAGGTCCTGCCTCAAGATTCCATTATGTTTGAAGGTAGAATTTCAACATATGAATTTAGGGGTGGGGGGGGCAACTAGATTTTAAATCTCAACAGATATAAGTCACTAAATAGTGAGAATTAATATTGACTGTAAAACAGTTGTTAACATGATTTCTAAATTCTTTTCTTAGGAAAACCTTTTAAACAACGTTATCAGCAGCAATTCTGTTCTTTCCCACTTTCTTACTTCAGTCTTGTTGAGAACATCACTCTCTTCTCTCCTGCTATGGAGACACCTTGAGGAATCAGCACCATCTTTTATCCAACTGTCCAGTTAAAAGCATGTTCTTCCATTTAATGGGTGTCTGCTCTATTGTCATTCTGTGGCTGTGACAAACACCATGACCAAAAGTAATTTATGAGATGATATAGCTTATTTCAAGCTTACAGGTCATAGCCCATCCTTGAGGGGTGTCAGGATAAGAGCTCAAGCCAGAATCTAAAGCAGAAAAGGGAGAAATGGTACTTGCTGGTTTGCCTATAGACTTGTGCTCACTTTTTTTTTTTTTTTTTTTTTTTAAATATAGCTCAGAACCATCTGCCTAGGGAATGATGCCACTCAAAGTAGACTTAGCTCTTCTGTACCAATTAACAATGAAGGTAGTTCCCTACAGACATGCTCACAGGGCAATCTGATCTGGGTAATCCCTCAGTTGAGAATCCTTTCTCAAGTGGCCAATTTGACAGTTAAAAGTAACTAGTGTAGGGTCCTCCAAATCCACTCATTTCTCCCCATAGTTTTTGCAGGAAGTAGGAACTAATAATGTTTGGACAGTCATCACCCTCTGCATGAGACATTGCAATTTTGTCTCAACCAGCTTCCTCTCTTCCAGATCTGTGTGTCTTCTGTCCCTGCATCATGCCACAGAATGCTAGCACTTCCCCTTAGTTGTGGATGCAGACTCTAGGAAGCAATGTGTCTAACTCACTCCTGATACCTCAGCCAGTGGGACCTTTTAAAGTGACAATAATCGTGTTTGTAACAGTCAATGGTTCTTTGTGTTGCTGTACGGATCAACCCAAATAAGCCAGTATGTATCGCTCACCTTGTTAGACTTAACTTTTAGATCAAGTACACGAAACTGTGGTAGAGACATATTTTCCAATTCCTTGTACTGCTCTTTTAGCATGCTGCCACCTTAGCTTGGAGAAGTGAGCTTATGGAATTCTACTGAGCTGGAGAGGAAGCTCTTCAACACACAGGGAGCAGAAAAAGAGGAGAGGAAAAAGCCCCCTCCCCGCCACTCCTTCCTGCCCCCCATTTTAGATTGTGAGGAGGAAAAAGAAAGAATATATGTTAGAAAGGGAAAGAGAGCCAGCAGTCAGTCCCAGGTTCCTGGGAGCAAAAGGTTGTGTTCAGCAAGCGAGTGACGCTGAGGTTGAGAGGGAAGAAGCTAACACCACACCTTCCAGGATATATATAGAGAAATATGATATGGAAGAGATCTTCTGAAGCTTATCTTCAGTTCCTGTGTGGGACAGAAGTGGTGTCAACAACAGGGCCAACTGAGGCACAACAAAGACACTTTAACAGAGGAAACATCCAGGAGAGGCCAGAGAGGTGAGGAGTCAGCTGTGAGACCTTCTGGTCTTGACCAAGCCCAAGGGACACAGATCATATGTTCCATCAACAGCTGATATGAGTAGGGACCCAAGAGCCACATTGTAGATCTGAGTGCATATGTCTCCCCTCGACAGAGCAGACACATCAATCACAGGCCTTCCTCCCCCACACCTGGACTTCTCCAAAAAGCAGCAGGGGAGGGGAAGCTTCCTCAGAGGCCCAGTTATTTTTCCAAGGGAGATTTGGCATTCCTCAAATGGTCTCTTTAAATGATTAGACTGTATTATGCTTTGAACAGACTTGAACACTAACTTAATGTGTTTTTCCTATTAATAAGCAGCTGGAGACTTAGGAAAAAGACCAAAATAAAGAAATAACAAATTTCTGCACATCTCGGTTGAAGTGTGTGAGAAATTTTGCAAGCCTGCTATGTTTGTACAACTCAGAAAAAAGCAACAACAGTCTGAGCTAATGCATAGCACTCTTGCCCCCCATCCCCCTTTCCAGACCCTCTTCTGTTTCTCTTAACGCTTTGGAAAGCCAGTGGGGAATGAAGAGCAAAGTGCGGACGTTTGAAAACCTGGCAACTGATTAAACAACACTCTGGTGATAGATCTAGAGTGGCTTTGAACTGGGTCGAGTGCAGCTTGTTGTAAGGATGCACTCTTAACCTAAAACTGTATCTTGGAGGTGGCTATACCTATGTTGAACTTCAACAAGAGGTTAGAGCAGGATTTTCAGCTCAGGGTCCTCAGCCAACCAATGGTAAGTGAAGATACTGACTTGGAGAAGCTCTCCTCTGACAAACAGCAGGAAGATCATACATGGCTGGTGGTGATCAAAGGCCAGTGTCCAAGATATACGAAAAAGATGGTTGGTAAAATGGCCAGCTGAGGAAAAGCCAGGCCATGTTGTAGAAGGCAAAATAAGAGAGTTTCAAAAGAAGGGGGCTGGGCTGAAGTCCTAGGTTTTTAAATCAGAACTTAAAAGAATAGAGGGTGTGGTGGCGCATGCCTCCAAATGTAGCACTGGAGAGGCAGGAGGGTCAGGAGTTCAAGATCACCCTCAGCTACATAGTGAGTTTGAGGCCAGCCTGAGTGATATGATTTGCTGCCTTTTAAGGAAAAAAAAAGATATATAACATTCTGGGCTAGTTATTTTAATGTATTCAAAAACATTGAGTACTCACCATATATCCTATAGAATATCAAGGTCTGTGGAAACAGAGATGAAGAACTTTGGGAAGGAAGCCATGAGGAAAGCTCACGGTGGCTTTGTCCACGGCAGCAGCAGTTAAATTGCAGAGGATGAGGATAGATGGATGGAAGGAGTGGTCTTTGAAGCAAGCCTGTGAAAACAAGAATTTATAATGGGAAGAGAAAATGCTTTTTGAGAGATCGATGTGTTAGTATAAGCCGAAAGGAATGAGTCCAAGGATTAGCACATAGGGACTAGCTCTTCTGTGTCTGACTATTAATGGTGGGGGCAGTTTGACCAGCCTAACTCTTAAGGAAGTTGGGCATATAGCATACAGGAAAATGCAGCTAACCACTGGGTGATGGCAGAAAGGGACCTATTCTTCCTAAAGACCAATCTTCTCTAGAATGGACACTTGAGCCCCAGGCAAAGGGTGGGAACAGCTGCCTATACATGTGGGTGGACAGGGTGAAGGAAGGTTAGTTTGTGGATTGCAGGAGAGGCTCTGAGGAAGACTATAGGAGATAATGTGTAGAAAGCAGACAGAGGATGGGATGAAACTGGTGAACTCTTGCCAATGAAAAACCCCGTCTTAGACATGGGCAGCAGGACACAGATGCCCATGCATCTGCTCACACACATACACATTTTAAAAACTTGATTTTTCTTCTAGGTGGTTTCCTTTGCTCATACACTGTAGCTTCATTAAAATATTATGCTTTCATTTTCACAATGTCTGCTCCCTTTAGATGCTTTTGTCAAACACATTAAACTTTTTTAAACTCCTTAGTGTCTTTATGTAAGAGGTGTATAAGCATTCTTGTGCACTTCTTAACAAAGGCAGCTAATTTGATCCTCAGTAATACTGATTTCACGGGTTTTTTTCCCCCTTATAAATTGCTGTAGCTTATTTTAGCAAAACAACTTGTGAAGCTTCAAGTTTTTTTTTCCCCCTTCCTTTTTATCACATACTTTCAGCTTTAATTTGGCTTCTTGAGACATCCTCATTTCTGTATGTGTTAAAGTAGCCTTAGAAAAGCTTTCTGCCAAAGAAATTAAAGATTTGGAATGAATTTAGGACCTTGGACTTGGGCTTAATTTAGAAAGCAGTATCTATTGTTGATAAGTAGAAAAGAGATTATTCACAACACAGGTCTTTTTGACCTCTCCTGGAAAGTGATCTTTTTGCTAACAATTAGGAGGTTCCTAAGAAGAGGCAGGAGAGTGCTCTGGGAGATTTGAAGATACTGTATTTCTGCTGTCATGTACAAGAGCACAGATGTGTCTAGATGTCAACATCTGTTCACATTCTTGACTTGAAAAAGTGACCAGAGAACAATGGGATGGATACCCTGAGAATAGTTCTGACAGCTTTGCCATGACTCTCCTTAGTAACTTCCTGGTCTCCTCTGTTTTCTGGAATATTCTTGTTCTGTTAAAGTGAAAGTGTTTGTTATTTACAACTAAAACCACCTGCACACATAGATTGTGAAGGCATAAATTTATCTTTACAAAATTTTATCTCAGGAAAGACTATTTTTTTTAGAATATCTAGTGCCTGAGGGCGGGGCCCGGGTCTAAGAAGAATCTAAGGAAATTTGACAAATCTGGGATATATATATATTAATTAACTCATGCTCAGAAGGACAAATATTGCACATTCTGTTTCAAAGGGTATTCTTTGGGGCCCAGAGCATCTTGACCACACAAATGCCATGGCAGGCTTAATGAAAGCCTTATAGACAGCAGGCTCTTGCTGGCAGCACCTGGTGGTACCAGGAAGGGCTCATGAGCAGATACTATAGAGGGAGAAGCTAGCATCTAAGAGAAAATACCTGACATTCCAAACATTCTCTTCCTGGGAAAGAGACAGATAGTCTCCTGGTATACCTGCTCATCTGCTGATATAGGTAACCACTGCTAAATGCTGAAGCATCCCTAGAATTCAAACCAGCCAATGAATTGATAACAGGTACCCCTAGCCCAAGCTTGGTCCAATCTTACGACTATGACTCTGAAGCTCTGAAGCCTCTAGAGCCCCCCTCCCCAAAAGCCATTGCCTGATGCTGCCCAGGTCTGACAGAGTGACCCAAGCTAGCTTGTCAATAATATTGACATATTATTGCATAATATTGACATAATATTGCATCGGGCCAGACTCTTGGTGGTCTTTTATTTTGGGGGGGTGTGCCCTGGACTTTCAGCACAACACCCTAGCTTTAAATATGTATTGTGTGTGTGTGTGGGAGGGGAGTTGGGTCTAGGTCATGTAACCAGAAATGGGAGAACAGGAAGCAAAAGGGGTTTAAAATGGTGGATGGATAATAGAATACACAGACAACAAAGGGGTATAAGCAGGGTATGGGCTGTGGAGGAAAAGGGGGACAGAGGACCAACAGAAACAAAATCACATTTAAAAAGGTCACAGTGAAACCTAATGCTTTATAAGCTGTTGCATGGATCCGAATTGGCCTTAATAAAAACCTGGAGTCAGATTTTTGGGGTAAATGCTTGAAGATCAGAGAGACAGAGGAATAAGCTGCTAGAGAAACTAACTTCTCACCACCTGAATCCTCAGGCCGGACGGAGTAGATCCTGTCTTTGTGAATCCTCGGCCTGAATGCCTCCGAGTCCTCAGCCGAAAGGGAAGGGAAGCACAAGGCTGAACTCCCGTCTCCTCCTGCCTTATATCCCTGAATTCTCTCAGTCACATCTCTTCCTGTCTCAACCTTCCTGGTACTGGGATTAAAGGTTCGTGTGCTTCCCAAGTGCTGGAAGCAAAGGCATGAGATCTCAGTGCTGAAATTAAAGGTGTGTGTCACCACTGCCTGGCTCTGTTTCTCTTTCAGACTAAACTAACCTTGTGTAATTCAAGGGGTGGCCTTGAACTCACAGAGATCCAGTTGGCTCTCTGCCTCCAGAGAGCTAGGATTAAAGGTGTGTGCCACCATTGCCTGACTTTTATGGCTAACTCTGTGGCTGGCTCTGTCCCCTATCTCCAGGCAATCTTTGTTAGATTAAAAACATCATATCACCACAGTAGGTTAATTTTAAAAAAAAGTTTTTTAAAATTTGCTTTTTCTGATCCAAACAAAATCATAGTTTAACACACAAATGACAGTCTGGCAACCATTGTAAGGGGCACAGACATGGGAAGGGAAGAAAAGAATGAATAAAAATCCTGGGAATGTAGGTTTCTGGCCAGCAGGAAATGGATTTATTCTGTCTGGCAGGGTGACAATGAGAAAGTTTATAGATAAGTCAGAAAAATCATGAAATATTTGTGTTCTGAAGATTCTCAAGTTCTAATATGACCAAAGATACATCTCCTGTGAGTGACACACACAGAGGGTGCTTTGAAGCCAGTTAGCGCTTCTATCCTGGACTCTATGTGAACACCCAGTGCAGCTCAATACACTTCTCACTACCCAGCAGGCGCGCGGGGGGGTTGGGAGGGGTGAGGCTGGGGGGAATGAAAGGGACTAGGGACAAACAGCAAATGTCATCTAGTTCTCTTTGCAGATGCCAGGCTTATTTAAAGCCTGGGACACTGAGGCACACACACAACAAAATCGGGGGAAAAAGAAAAATCCAGATTTTCCTAGTCCTGCCTCTGTGCATGAAACAGAGAGACATGGAATCTAATTCCAATTCCGACTCGGATGAATTCCAACAGTTTCGGGTAAATTATTAACCTGCCTGTGGCTCAGAGGTTTCCGTTGTAAAATGAGAGGCTTGGCTGAATCAGTGGTTCTCAAATGTTAGCGTGCATCAGAATCACTTGGGGGTGCGTGGGTGGATGGGGCTTGGTTGATTCAGGTGGGCCTGAGAATTTGCATGTCTAAGCATGCGCATTGTCTGAGGATCGCATTTGAGAGCTACTGACCCGGAGATGTCTTTTCCTGTGCAAAAAAAGTCTTAATCTTCTTACCTTAATCTTCTCAGCAGAGGGAAGTTTTTCCTCTCATGGCACTGGGAGAGAGAGAGGCTGGGCCAATGAGATGTGTGTTAATGAAACCAAGCTTCACGAGGTCTTCAGGCGGAGGCAAGTCTCAAAGATTGCTTCAATACACTATTATGTTGACGGGCTTTAAACTCCTAAGAGAATGCAAGAAACTTACCTTGTTTGGCAAACCAAAATATAGGACTGTATTGTAATGCAGTTTTGGAGGTTTCCCAGTCACGTAACAATGGAAGGCAGTGCCCAAATAGACCTTTTAATTTCAGTTAGGGTCCGCGGAAAACAACAGCTGAAAGATGAAAGCCCTAAATAAGAAAAAGATGAAATTCTCTCTAAAAAAGAGACTTTCACGAAGCTTTCATCTAAAGAATTCTTGGGTCAGAATTTCTAGTGGTATTAACTTTAAAAAAATTAATTTTATTATAAAAAAAATCTTGCAAATAACTAGAACATTGCACACTAAAATTATCCAGATCCCAAATCTATACAACCGAATGGACTTGCATTAGAATTGCGTTATGAGCATTGGATGTACTTTCTCAGTTAAGATGATATGAAGCTGTAGATTTAATTCAACTTCTTGATCTTTGACACAAATGTACTTTGTTGTTATATTGTATTCAAAGCAAGCCATTAATTAAATGGGGGAATTCCAAACTATTTCCTCCTCCTTCTGATTACAGGTCAGTTTTGCTTATAGCATTCTTTTTGAGAACATGTGCTGGACCAGATCGGCTGCCTTGGGGTTTCTGATAGTCAGTCACATTATGTAGCATTATGTCACCTAACTGCTGGATGTCTATGCCACATGTTTTTACTTTCTGTTTACTTTCAGCCAAGTTTTAAAAATCAATACTCCTGAGACATAGAACATGTTTTTTATTTTTAAAAGAAGTGCATTTTAGTTGTAAAACTATGTCCCCGAGATGTAATATATTATTTTCTATTTCTTTAATTGAAGAAAATAACCCTAAATTAGATTAAGCCACATACAAAGAGATAATTTGATTTTCTGTTATATATGTCTAATATATTGGAAATCTTCTTCTGTCTCAGTGACATATGACCCCTGTAAAATGCAAATTTTCCACAGAAAAAAAGAAAAGCATACATTAGGGCTGCTTGGGCTGTAAAACAAGATTGAAGCATTTTACTTTTTTTTTTCACCCAATACAGGGGACAGGAGGTTGGCCTTTGCAGAGAAAAAAAGTCTGCTAGATTACTTAAAGGCCATCTGGGAACTTGCTTTGGAAGATAGCTGGTGAATGTCCTGGGCCCCCAGAGGCCATCAGGGTACACCATTGTCTGCATGGTGCCATAAAGGGATCTCCACAGCTGGTGTCCAGGTCACAGGACTCTGAAACTAAGGCCTAATTTCTTCCTTTTTTTTTTTTTCCCCCTACTTTGGGTTGATTTGTGACATCATCTGGTGGTTTTGTTTTTAAAAGAAATTCTTTCACGAAAAGAAATTATAAACGAACTCACCCTGGTCACAATAAAAATGTAGGCAGTAATGAGTGATGGTGTGGACATCAAGAAATTGGAACACAGTGGGGAACATCTGGCTTCATCAAGCCTGGCCGTTTCTTGCATGGAAAGCCTACCAAGAAGCTGCATAGGTCTCAATCTCTCCCTCACTCTCTCTCCCATATGCTTTCAGAAATTTTACGCTATAGTATAAGTTCCAAAGTCCAAGCTTGGTTTGTCTGGCATGCTCTGTGTGGAAGCATCTGGAAGAGAGGGTGGCATGCAGAAGTTACTTGACATGTATTGAATGAATCAATGAAGCACAGGTGTACAGTCGAGTCATTGCACATGGGCTTCAGAGTTACCCTTCCCAGAAGGGAACTCTGGCTTACTTACTTTTTTCCCTGACGGAACTTCCATCAGACACTAAGCATCTTTGAGCCTCATTCTACCCATCTGTGAAATGGGATAGCAATAGCAATAGACTTTTTAAGAGTTTTGAGCAATAAGCATTTCAATATGTAAAGGCTCATTAAAAGCACAGAAATCTCACTTTTTTCTTTTCTTTCTTTCTTTTTTTTTTTTTTGCAAGCTTTGAAATATGAATGTGTTAAATAGAGATTTTAAAATATTTCAAGTTGATATATTTTGGGCATTTTCTTGGATAGCCTGGGATATCTTCAAATTCAAAAACCTTTTGCCTCAACCTCCCAAGTGATGGGGTGACACAGAGTCACCTATGGGTATTTTCACAATTAATAAAGAAAATGTGTGGTGATTTATTTGTGTATCACATAAAGATTGCCTGAAGATCAGAGTCAGCCACAGAGTTAGCCATAGAGGCCAGGCAGTGATGTCACACACCTTTAATCCTAGCACTGGGGAGGCAGAGGTCTGTCTGGATCTTTGTGAGTTCAAGGCCAGACTAGACCATGCGAGATTAATCCAGTTCAAAAGAGAAACAGGCCAGTGGCACATAACTTCAATCCCAGCACTAGGAAGGTTGAGACAGGAAGTGATGTGGCTGGGGTGAGGAAGGAATATAAGGTGGGAGAGACAGGAGTTCAGCCCCCTTTGAGGTTCCCCGCACCCTGCACCTTCCATTCTGCTCTTCCTTTCCATTTTCTGTTGAGGACCAGGAAGCATTCAGCCCGAGGATGTGCAGACACAGGGTCTTCGCTTTTGGCCTGAGGATCCAGGAGAGCTGAGAAGTTTCTCTAGTGGCTTTGCTCTTGTTTCTCTGATCTAGCTTTTACCCTAATATCTGACTCCAGGTTTTTATATAACATCAATTATGAGTGCCCCAAGTAAAAATATTAGGGGGCGGGGATCTTATATATGTTAGGCTTAGCAACTCGTCATTCCAAGGCATGTACGGATCCAGACGTTCCTTCTTCTTTCTCTAAAATCTTAAGAAAATTCATCTTACTATGTAAAACAGATGCTAGCGTTAACATCAGCCTTCCCCATATTCATTCAGTTCAATATCCTGAGCTGTAAATGACACTCTCCTAGTTTCTGACATCCTTTTGGGAGCTGCTGATTAGAATGCCTGAGGTAGGAAAAGTTCAGAGAAACCTAGTCTGGATACTCAACATGGTTAATACTTTCTGCAACCCAATCAAAACTATGCAGCCTCAGCCGTGCCCATGGTGATACCCAGCCAGTATCTCCCTAGCTGGTCCAGGCTCCTGCCCTCCCAGGAATGAGGAAGCCAGCTTTGAGACTAGCCTTTCACATACTCCAACAATCCCTCTAGGATCTACACAGATCTTTATTGCAAAACCCTCAGCTCTTTTTAAACTTCGCCTGTCTTCCCTAGTTCCAACCAACCCTGTGCTAACTTTCTTAATTTTTCACAAAGAGCATTTTACAACGCATGTGTGTTGTAACCCACATCCTTTTTTGTTATTATATAAGAGTAAATCTACTGTTCTAGAAGTTGGACATAAAAGAACTTGTAGTTGGAAAAGAATGTTAGTATTTAAAACTGAAAAGCAGAGGAATGCACAGAACAGCTCTTATTCTAATTAACTTCTTAATGTGGGATTCGCTACTTCAAACCGATTGTCGTTAAATCTGTTCAGCAGATGCTAATAGCACACTGTAGCGTAAGCAGGCTGTGCTGAGGAGTTTATGTCAGTTTGACACAGCTAGAGTCATCTGAGAGGAGGGAAGCTAAATTAAGAAAACGAGTCCATAAGATCCACTCTATGGCAGTTTCTTATTTAGTGACGGATGCAGAAGGGCCCAGTCCACTGTGGGTGGTGTCGTCCCTGGGTTGTCCTGAGTCCTATAAGAAAGCAGGCTGAGCAAACAGTGAGGAACAGTCCAGGAAGCAGCATCCATCCTTGTTCTCAGCATCAGCTCCTGCCTCCAGGTTCTATTTGAGTCTGAGTTCCTGCTTTCCTCAAGGATGGACCACAATATGAAAGTGTAAGCCAAATAAACCCTTTCCTCCCCAACTTGCCTTTGAGTATGGTGTTTCATAGTGACCCGAAGTAGGTCAGAAATCGGGACCAGAAGTCAGGTGCTGCTGTAACAGACCTGATCACTTTGGTATGGGAAGGGATTGTGAAAAGACTTTGGAACGTCAGATTAGAAAAGCCATGGGCTGTTCAAAAGTTGTCGAGCTGTTCTACGGAGGACTGGAAGATAAGAGGATACGAGGATGATGGAGGCCAGGGCTGTGAAGTTCCAGAGGGAAGTTTGAAAGTGACTTAAAGACTCTATCAGGGATGTTTGGTAGTTTGAGTTGGGAATTTGGGGTTCTGATAAGCTGCATCTGAAGAATGACCTGCGGGGTGAGACACCAGAAGCAGTGAACTAAAACCTTTACTTTTACTGGGACACTTGATGCTGATCAGCTGGAGCTAAGACGTTAACGGTGATCAAGAAGAGATGAGCATCACTGGGCTGAAGTCTTCTGGGAGGTTATTTCCTGAGAGTCAGCACACAGAACCTGGATTTAAGAGGTGGCCAAAGTTGTATCTTGTGTTGCCACCTGAACATAGTGGTGTAAGAGTCACTCAGGTGTCAGCAGTTTTGAAAGCATGAAGAGTTCATGGAGAGCAGCTGGGGCGTGGCGCTGTAAGAAGCCAGGAAAGGCACACTGGAGACATTGCAGCCTCAGTTGCAAATGAGGCCGCAAATTAAACCTGTTCATGCAGAGAAGTTGAGTCTTGGTACCATGAAGAGAGCCCAGGAGAAGCGATTGGTGAAAGTGTAGCCCAGTTGCAATACAGACCCCAGCAGCCTGGAGATGGCAGTGCCTGGAATGACCATTGGTGAAAGTGTGGCCCAGTTGCAATACAGACCCCAGCAGTCTGGAGATGGCAGTGCCTGGAATGACCACCAGGAACAGCAATGAGGTAGAATGGAGCTAGCTGGAGCCTAGAAGGTAAGCTGTGTGCACCACAGAGGGAGGAGGCTGATGAGTAACCCAGGCCCTTTAGAGGAGACAGAAGACCAAGAGTAGATCTCAAACACTGGATGTTGAGCTGTTTACACATTTGGAGTTTGGTTTTGCTTCCATTTAATTGTGAATGTGTCCTGGTTCTTCCCCTCTGGAGTAAGAATGTATTTAACTTACTTTTGGTTGTGGAAGAGCCCACAGCAGGAGACTTTCAATTTTTAAAGAGACTTAAAATTTTACAAAAATTTTGGATTTTAATAGAGACTGCATACTTTAAAGAGGATAAATTTTTAGGTGTTTTTTTTTTTTAAGATTATGAGACTTTTAAAATTTGGAAAGCTTATGCTGTAATGTTGATATTCATGTGTTACTTTGGGGATGAACAAGAAAGAGAAGGTTATGGCTTAACCTTTTTATATGTATGTCAAGTTGACAGTAGGTTAACTATGCCTTATTCCTTGTCCTTTCTCAACTTAAAACTTTTTAATGAAAACACCAATGTAGAGCCCTTTGCTCTGCAGGTTTCTAGTGGATGGTGAACTAGGGGAAGGCCTGATGTCTCTTTATATCAGATCTAGAATGTTCACACCATAGGCTCCTTGCACTGTGTTGTAATCATGCCTTTGTAATCAGGGATCGGCTTTATTTATTTTTGAATTCTTCCTAGTTTGTAACATGCCACATAAATTATTAAGAGAAAAATCTCTCTCATCACTGTTTTGTTTACTCCTGACACCAGAGAATAGTTTTTAAAATTTGTTCAGATTACTGTCAGCATACACTCATCCAGACTCCAGCATCACGAGCGTTCACTGAAAATGAGCAGTCTTTGTTCCTCTCTCAACCAGTACAGCTTCAGCAAAGATGGTAGATGTTGAGAAGGATGGCCACACACACACACACACACACACACACTTGCAGACTCAGTGGATGTGTCGGACAGGAGCTGATGGTCAATGGGGTAATAGGTGACATGATGACCAGGTAGCTGTTATCCACTGTCAAAGTGAAGAGTAGCTCACACTATCCCACAAGCAGAGGGGCTGCCACAGAGGGGTACAGGAGTTAGACATAGATATTTAGCATTTTATGTAAGTGACCATAATTAGTATGTTTTTGTAAGGAAGGCTTGCAGATTATTCCTTATTCCTGTCTTCGTGTATTTTGAATCAGACCAGAAGGTCCTCTCTGAAACTTGCCATTTCTTTCCGCCATTGTTTTTTTATTTTTCCAATCCTGTCACCTCCTACTGATCTCATTTTCTTCCAGAATATTTGAGATCTCTTTTCCTTCCCACACATATGCCAAGCCTGGAGTCTGCTCATGCTCACCCACCACAACCCACTACCTTCTCACATTGCTCCTCAGCCACACATGGTGCTGGACCTTGGAGTCAGCTCCAGGGCTGTTGGCTGAAGAGGGAAGGAGGTTAGAGTTCAGGGATGGCCATATGGGAATATGAGGTTCTATGAAGGTGTAGAGTTGCCTCTCAGACTCCTTGAGCTGTGGTGGGGTGTGCAGGCGAGTGAGAGAGAGGAAGGAGACAATCGGTCACGAACACCAGAACAGCTTTCAGCTTGTCACTTCAACCACTGCTCCAAAGCTGGGTCTTTCACCAGCCTCACTGTGAGGAATCAGTGTCCCGGTAACCTGACACCCTTACCAGGTTATGCTCGGCCTCATGTGCATACTCCACATTGATGTAGATTGCAGAATACATTTTGTCCGGAGATATAAAATCTCCAGAGAACTGTCTTGTGTGGTAGATATATTGTCAACTTCATTTATAAATGAGTGAATTGAGGGTCAGTGAGAAGTTGATGTGGGACAACTGAGACCCAACAGTGAGGGAAAGAAAATGGAAGAGGGGCCACTAGGCTCACCCCTGAGACTTTTCTCACTTTGGTGCATTCACTTTGTTTACCTCTGAACAGTCAGTTACAAGTTACAAGGGGCATCTGGGCTCTTGAAGGGGCTGCTTTTCAGCTTGAGAATTGCTAACTACAACTTGGAAAGCTTGAGAAAAATTCTATCCAATTTTCCAGTGTCCTTTCTAGTCATGTCCTTCCTCCTCTGTTTATAAAGAATGTGGAGGGCTGTGAAACCCTTCAGCGGTGCCACATCTGGCATCAAGTGCCACGTTCTCTCAGAAATCCTTGTTAGCTTTCTTCCAATCTGGATAGCTGGGTTCTAAGTTCTACTGATTTTATGTCCATATTGCCTGTAAAATATTCTACTATAAACGATTAAATATCAAACGGCTTCCCTGTTAATTCTGTTATTTCCTAATCTTAAGCCCCAAAAGCACTTTTAGGAAAATGAGATAAAAGTCTGTTGTTTTAGCTGGGCAGTGATGGTGCATACCTTTAATGCCAGCACTCAGGAGACAGAGGGAAGTGGGTATCTGTCAGTTTGAGGTCAGCCTGAGATGCACAGTGAGGCCCTGTCTCAATAAAACAAAACAAACCCTGTTGTTTTTAAAACAACAGAAACTCTAGGGCAGCTGTTATTTAGAGGGGACTCCTCCCCTTGCGTTTTGCTCTTGCTATGTGGTTCCAGGTTTATTATTTTTCTGAAGGGAGCATCAGATAATACAGGTCTATAAGTCACCAAATCAGTAGGTTATCGGTATTTAGTTGTAATGTCACCATGGTCTTAAAACTGATGGAGGACCCAAAGAGCTTCTGTGTGGGCTAATGTGGACTATACCTGTTAATATTACCCCAGACAAAAGTTGAAAATTATGAAACAGGATTCTTAAAATAGAGGGAATGGTGTTAACAGAAATAAGATGTTACTGTGGGAGGCTTGTATATATTCATGTGCATGCAGGTGCAATTGCACAGATGTGAGGTCAGTGTTGGAGGTCTCCCTTCATTGCCCTCTGATGTGGGAATGTATTTCTATGTGCTGTATCAATCTTTAAATAAAGGAGCTGTTTTGGCCCATGACAGGCACCATAGAAAAAGTAGGAGGAGAAATCAGAGCATAGGTAAGAGAAGTAGGGCAGAGTCAGAGATAGACCGAGCCTGAAGCCCAAAGGAGCAACATGTAAGGAGCACAGGTGAGCCACGGGCCACGTGGCAGACAGATTAATGGAAATGGGTTGAGTTAAGATGTAAGAGCTAGTTAGCAATGTGCCTGAGCCATAGGCCAAACAGCATGAAGTTAATATAAGCGTCTGAGCCATTTCTGGGGGTCTGAGCAGCAGCTGCGGGTGGCTAAGGGGTCTGGCATTTCAGGTCTGTGGGTCTGGGCCTCAGGCCACCGGAGACCAAGAAACCCCACTGCTACAGCCCTGCACCTTATTTTTCTGTGACAGCATGTCTCACTGAAGCTAGAGATCATCAGTTCAGCTGAGTTGCTTTGTCCATAAACTCTAGGTATTTTCTCCCTGTCCCAACATTGAGGTTACAGATACAAGCCACCATATTAGCTCTTAAGTGGTAATTTGGAGCTCAGATCTTCATGTTTGTGTGGCAGGCATTGTACTGACTGAACCATCTGCCTACCTGGAATAATATATTAACAAAATGAAGACATATCATGTACACACACAATTATAAGAAGACAGGTATTTTATGATGCTTATGCAAATGTGTTATATCTGGCACAATAGAAGATATATCCTTGTGTGTGTCCATTCTTCTGCAAGACCTCAGGCAGCATCTGGAAAATTCTACTGACAAAAAAGATAATATCATTGAAAATAATTTTGACCATATAAAGCTCCTGGAAAGGTCTTAGGGACCAATGTGTCCCAAAACTCTACTTAGTGTCACACAAAATCATCATGCTAAAGGCTTAACTTGATCTAAAGAGGTCATCACTTAACAAGCATGGTCACATTTAGAAGTCCAAAGATTTTTATAGGCTCATCTGCGGATTGCCCTTTGGTGATGATGCTGTTAGGCATTTCCTTATTTTAAATCTAATCACTTGCATTTCCTTAGGAGAGTTTGGTGTTTGGACAGAAGCAATATAATGAGTAAAGAGAAGTAGCCAGAGTGGAGTGGGGAGGGGGCACTAGGGAGACAGACCACTTGGTCAAGTGCTTACTGAGCAAGCATGAGGACTTGAGTCTGGATCCCCAGCACCCATGTACCTATGGTTCAGATGCTGGGGAGCAGAGACAGATGGAGTTCTGGGATTGAGGAGTTCCAAATACAGTTTTTGGAGAATATGAACCCAACCTTAACAAATCTCATTATTTGGCTGTTTGAAAATAGCTTTTACTGTTCTGTGTAGTTCTCTGTGTGTGATGTGTGTGTGTGTGTGTGTGTGTGTGTGTGTGTGTGTGAATGCATTTGTGTGTCTGTATTTAGATGTTCATAGAGGCCAGAGATTGACATCTTGCATTTTCTCCAGTCTCGCTTCATCTTACATTTTTGAGACAGGTTCCCTTTCTGAACATGCAGCTCATCAATTTGGCTTGACTGGCTGGCTTCTCCTATCTTAGGCTGGCAGTGCTGGGGTTACAGACTTGCATCATCATGCCTAACTTTTTATGTGGTGCTGGGGATCTGAACTCAGGTCCTCATGCTTGCACAGCAAACACTTTGTCAGTGGAGCCATTCTCCTATCCCTTGTTTTAACTTCAGTCTTTGCACAATGTACTTAAATTTTTGTAGGGAATCAACATTGAGAACAGAATGAGTTTGAGTCTAATCAAGTTGCTAGTTAAAAGTGTTAATTTTAGGAAATGTGGAGAAAGAGGAATTTTTAAAACTTTGTTGTACTATGCAACTACCCAGAGTGTGGGACACAGATGCATAGTAAGACAAAGGCAAGATGGCTCATAAGGTAAAGATGCCAGATGCCAGGATAATGATCCACATTTGTCCCCAGAGACCCACACAGTAGGAGAGAACTGAACTGATTCTTCCAAATTGTTATTTGGCCTCTGTATATAATCATGACATCTACGTGCTCATACACATTCACATGTATGTACACAATAAATAAATAAGAATTTTAAAGTGAAAAAGGAGAGGTATAGATTGAAAATTATAGATCAAAAGAGGTGTATGATAGAAAAAAAATAGACACAATGAAACTATAAGTTCATAGGAATAAGCTCCAAAATTGGCCATGTAAAAATGAAGAGAGTCATCATTTTAGGAGTGAGTGCTTTTCAAAGAGAGGATGCTGTGGTTAGGCCCGAGCATAAAGGAAGGAATTCTGGGGGCTTTCTGACAAAGTTCTCTTCCTGTGTTGTCTCAAAGCTATTTGTCTATAATACTTCATTAAGTTTTATATTTTTGTTTTAAGTGTTTTCCTGTAACTACTTTAAAATAAAGTAAAATAAAATAAAACTTTGGGAGATAAACTTTGCCTCTCTGGGTCTGTGGATTGTAGCAGGATTATCTTTTACTTTACAGCAGCTAATATCCACTTGTAAATGACCACATACCATGTTTGTCTTTCTGGGTCGGGTTACTTCATTCAGAATGATTTTTTTTCTAATTCCATCTATTTACCTGCAAATTTCATGATTTTTTTTTTTTTAGCAGCTGGTTATAATCCATTCTGTAAATGTACCATATTTTCTTTATCCATTCTTCAGTTGAGGGACATCTAGGTTGTTCCCAGCTTCTGGCTATTAGGAATAAAGCTGCTATGAACATAATTGAGCAAATATCCTTTGGGTATATGCCCAGAAGTGGTGTAACTAAATTTTGATGTAGGCCAATTCCCAATTTTCTAAGCAACAGCTGTATTGATTTCCAAATTGGCTGTACAAGTTTGTACTCCCACCAGCGGTGGAGGAGGGTTCCCCTTGCTCCACATCCTCACCAGCATGAGCTGTTCAATTGTGGTTTTTGATCTTAGCCACTCTGATAGGTGTAAGATGGAATCTCATAGTTGTTTTGATGTGCATTTCCCTGATGGCTAAGGATGTTGCTCATTTCTTTTAATGTTTCTTAGCCATTTGAGATTTTTGTTGAGAATTCTCTGTTTAGATCTATACCCTATTTTTAAATTGGATTGTTTGGTTTGTTGATATCAAGTTTTTTTTTTTTTTTTTAATCTATTTTGGATATTAGCCCTTTGTCAGATGTGCGGTTGGATGCAGGCTTCTTTGACTGTGTAGTATATTTTTGCAGCCCTAAGCTCAGAACTTCCCCCACTGCTTTATCTTTATCCCTAGTGCCATTCCATGTTTGGAGGGCTTTGAATGGAAGTATGTGGACATCTGGCTCAACTACACAGCCACACCTTGGAACAGGGAGTTATCCTTGTCTGTGGGAGGAGAAACCTGGGAAAAGCCCCACCCAGGCACTGGATGCAAACCTGGACTGTTAAATAGTGAATTCTTTGACTAAATCTATCAAAACAAAGTAACTCAAATTGAGCAGATTAAACAATAGACTTACTGTGTGAGGGTTTTGAAGGCTGAGCAGCCAAATCAGGATGTCTGCAAGCCTAACTTTTTTCTTGGGATCCCAAGGATCTTGGCTTAGAGAGCCATTTTCTATCTGGCTCTTCCTAATATCCCCCTTTCCCACTATTTGTTTCGGTGTCCAAATTTACTTTTTTTTAAAAATTAGGACACTGTTCATCCTGAATTAGGGCTCATCCTGATTCCATTTTTACTTGATTATATATTTATGCTATTTCCAAATAAGGTCACCTGCTGAGGCACTTAGCTTGAAGGGGTCAGGACTTCAGCATATCTTTAATTGACGTGTTCTGAAGTTCCAGCTACTTGGGCACAGAGTCTAGAATGCTTGCTTGGGTTCCAAGTGAACTTTTCCTGTTAGGTCCATAGATGCTCCCTGCCCCCATATGGAGGGTCAGAGTCAGAGAAGGGCCACGAGGGTCCCACACTAGTGTGTCAGTCAGGTATCTGTGTACTCAATAACATGGCATATATAATTAGCAACTGTGGTAAACACAGCCCTTTCCTTTTTCCTTAGCCTTACTGTCTCACAGGGAGCCAGCTCCAGGACCTACTGCCAGTGTAACAACCTCTGTCTGTCTGACAGCTTTCTTTGGCTGATGTAGTCTGCTTCATGCCAAGGAATGAATTCTCCCCTGGAAAGTTCAGTCACTGACTGAGCAGAGGGGGAGTGTAAATGCCGCTGTTCTCTCACCCTTGGAGGGCTATTTCTAAGGAAGGAAAATATGTGGGCTGAAGTCAGACTTTCCTCCCTCATTTTAAAGTTTTGTTTTGTTTCTTGTTTTTTCAAGACAGGGTTTCTCTAGTTAGTAGTCCTGGATGTCCTAGAACCCTCTCAGTAGATCAGACTGGCCCTCAGTTTGCAGAAATCCACCTCCCTCTGCCTCCTGAATGCCCAGATTAAAGGTGTGCACCACCACCAAGCATTGTAAAGTTTTAATAAAAAGTACTTCTTTAATGTGAAAAAATAGTGTGATATATAAGTAATTCCTGCATAAATATCTATTATCTACATCTATCTATATTCATGTGTCTATTTACCACCTATCTATCTGTCGGTCTGTCTATCTTTTGTGTTTTATCACTTAACTACCAGTCATCCACCTATTTTCTGTCTATCATCTACCTATCATCTATTTATGCTTTATCATTTAACTACCTATCATACATCTACCTATATTCTATGTGTGTATGTGTGTGTATCTATCCACCATCTATCTATCCATTGTATAAGTCCATGAGCACCTATAAAGAACATTCACTCCAAAAAAATAGAGAATAATAGTTTTCTTGGGCTAGGGGAGGGTTAGATGCCAAAGATAACTTACAAGACTATATTTTATCAACTTGTTTTCTTTCTCAGATGACTTTCTTCTCCTCAATATTATGATTTTTTGAGGGATTTTTTTTTTCTGAACCCGGCTCATGATTTTTTTTTCCCTGTAGTTTAGTTTTTGAAATTACTGACCAAAGGACAAATGTGGCCATTTCTTGACAAATCCCATCAGACCACACACATACCCATGGCCTCCTCCCTACTGCCACCTCTTCCAAGCTTAAGGCTATTAGCTCATTCTCTGTCACCATAGGTAGCAAGAGCTCATAATGAACTTGTCATTTTTAAGATTGGACCCCATTCCCCATGATGGGTTCCTAATTTTCACATCTCTGCCTCATGCACTCTCATAGCCTCGGCTCACTCTTTATTTACTACTTTCTAGGAGTGTTTTCTTAGGGATATGTCAGCCAATCTGGTTTTAGCTCAACCAGCCCACACCTAGACCTGGTATTACCTTCTCTCCTTCTGAAGAAGTTACTAGAACAACCCAGCCCCAAATCTGTATTCACACATCATTTCTTCAGTCACTTACCATAAGACTAGGGGTAAACTAACCCAGTTTACTAAAGTCGCATTTGCAAAAGGAGGAAACATTTTATTTTAAGGAAAATATAATCTATTTATATGATATGTATATTATATGAATGGTTTTTTGTTGGCATCTCTTGTACAATAGGGGAGAGTGGTAGACATTCAGCTCTTTGTTGGATGGATAAGGAGATAACCACGGGTTTTGAAAAGCTGCTTTAGACTTGAATGACAAAATACACTCCAAGCACTTACAGCGAAGAAAGAAGAAAACACAATGATTGCCATACACAAATGCAGAGGAGATTATATTCCTGAACAAAGAACCAATTTAGCAGAGAAGGTATTCAGCTGGGCATGGTGGAAAATAATTAGACCCACTAAATAGGCCCTTAGATGCAAATGAGAAAGCCCTTGAGTCAAAGGAGATGCACCGTCCTATCTCTGCAGCCTCACCAGTGTTGAAGTGCAGCTGCATGGTTTATTTTGGCCACTGCATCTTCTAGGTATCAGTACAGTTAATTACACCGACAGACCTTTTAAGTCCATCCTCCAATGCCAGACTGTTGTGGAGTTTCGCGTGCACGCTTTGTGTGTGTGTGTGTGTGTGTGTGTGTGTGTGTGTGTGTGTGTGTGTGATGTTTTGATTGGTAATTGATGTAGCAGCCCCATCATGGGTGGCACCAGCCTTAGGCAGGTGGTCTTGGGCTGTAACAAAGCTAGGAAAGCATGGGCCTGAGCTTTTGTCTTCTTTTCACGTTGGTTGCTTGTATACAACCTATTTAGAGTTCGTCAGTGAAACTACTTGTGGGGATATGTTTCAAATTTAATAGAAACTAGTCTGAGATATCAGAGGGATCTACCCACAGTCAGTCTGGGAGGATCAGACAGTGGTAACTCACACCTTTAATCCCAGCACAGGGAATATCCCAGAGTGGTGACCTATGCCCTTAATCCCAGCAAATCTGAGTTTGAGACCACTTAGTTTATAGAGGGAGTTCGAGGCTCCCAGGCAGGCAGTGGTGGTGTCACACCTTTAATCTTAACCTGTATGTGAAACAACTGTGTGAGGAAGGTATTTAAGGCAGGCATAGAAAGACAGAGCAGGCAGAAAAAGAAGCCACAAGGAGTGAGGCTGAGGAAGCTGGAAGACAGCTGGGTGAGATCTGACTGTGTTGTTTACTCTCTGATATCTCAGCCTTTCCATGAGATCTGGCTCTGAGTTTCCTTTATTCGTGTAACAATTACTTGTGATTTTCTTTTTCATTTCTGAGAGAGCTTGTAAATATAAGTTTACACATCATTAATTCACATTTGTCCTAAATAGGATTCATTTTCTGGATTTATGTGATCTATGGTTAAAATAAAGTTCTTGCATACTTTGATTTTAGCTATTGAGCCATTCAAACATATCAACAGAATATGTTGACTAGGATAAACGTATACACTTTTTATTTGTTCATTAAAAAAAAAAAATCTCCTGTGGTTTCCAAACCAGTGGATTTGGGTGGTGTATCTATCTTCTGAGGTCCTCAAAAGTGTAGCTCCTATGTGGAACTTTATTGTGCACCTTCTCCTAGAGAGACATGAATGTACTATGCCCCCTCAGTAGGAAGCCAAGGAGTGAACAAAGAAACCATTTAACCCTAGTGTATTTCGGTGGGCCAGTGGGGTTATTGAGGTCAATTACAGGAGCATGGGGACTCAAAGGGAGCTGTGTCATTAGAAGGCCCACCACAGCATGGATGACAGCTTATAAAAGCTGCATTTCTGCCCAACTTGAGAGCAGTTCAACCTCATAGTCTCCTCTCTACTAGTAATCTTTACTGCTTCTTTAATGTTGCAGAGGAGGCTTGTGAATGTTTTCACTTTCTGAGCTTCCTTTCCAAGTTTAATGTGTCTCCTGAACCCTATGGGCTTCCTCAGTTTCCTGGGTCCTCTCTATCCTTCTTTAGCCTTCAGGAGGGAATGTTTTAATTAAGAGGAAATAGCTACACACACACACACACACACACACACACACACACGCACGCATGCACGCATGCACGCAAGTGAGTTAAATGACCCAGCTAAGTCAGTCAGATGTATAGAAACAAGAAGAAATTGCTGAAGGCTTTTGTTTGAAAACCTGTCTCCCTCAGCTGCCCTTAGCAACTGCTTTCTCACTGCTATACCCAAGAAATTTAAGGTGAAATAATTCTTTTATTTTGGAACAGGGTCTTTCTACATATCTCTGGGCATCCTACAATTCATTATGGAGACTAGGCTGGTCTTGAACTTACAAAGCTATGCCTGCCTGCCTGCCTCTACCTCCCTCCCTCCATCCCTCCTTCCCTCCCTCCCTCTGTCTTTTCCTTCCTTCTCTTCCCTTTTAAAAATATTTTTCAAGACACGTTTTCTCTGTGTAACTCTGGGTGTTCTGGAACTTGACTTGTAGACTAGGCTGGCCTCAAATTCACAAAGATCTGTTTGCTCTGTCTGCCGAATGCTAGGGTTGAGGGTGTGTGCTAACCATGTTTCTTAGGACCCAGATCTTGACTTTCTCAGGGTTACACAGCTGGTCATAGATTGGCTAAGACAGTGGATGTGAAGGACAATTGAGATCTCAAACAGTTGCTCCCAAAATAAATTTTCACAGGAAAGGGAACTTCCAGGCCTCTACCTTACAGATGAAGCCATGTAACCAAATGACGCAGACAGGAAGGGGGGGAGGCCATCAGACCCAGCACTTGCAGTTGACTTGCCTGGGTCCCTGTTGGTGAGGTCAGCCCTGCTGTTACCCTCTTGGTCTTACTCTGTTTTGGCTGGCAGGTCTGTGACACTTACAGGAGACATAATTTGGAGCTGGTAGAAGTGAAGCCCTGGATGTTCAGGTTCATTCTTAGCTTCTTTCCACCCTAGACAAGATTTCGTGGAACCCAGGGGTCTTCACTTTCTTGTAAGGATTTTTCACTGACTTGTAAACTGAGGCTTCTTTAGGTCTAGACTCTCTCTTCTCCTCCTGGCCTCCGGGGCTCCTTACTAAGTCCTGGAAAAGGGGGGGGGGATAAACCAAGAATGCCTATACTTACCTGTACACCTCAGCCACCAGAAGCAGAACTTAATGGAGCCTAAATGGAAAACAGAGGGGACCCTGGGGTCCATTGTCTAGAATGAAATATTATAGCCATGATTGTCAGTAATTTCTGTTACAGTCACTTACGAATTGGTTGGAAAGTTCAGCTACCAGTTTGCTGACTTTGCTGTAGCAAATGCAAGACCTCCAATTCAATGAGACCTTTGAGACTATCTCAGATGCCTGTAGATTCATATAGCTACAGCAGAAAAACACTGACTGGTGCCAACCTTCATCCTTTTCTATGAAGTATACCGACACTTCCCCTGTTTATATGTCCTTTTGAATTCTACATCTCTCTTACCCTAAATGCTTATCTGAAAAGATATGCAAGGTTAATTTGGAAAGTTAAGAAATAATGTTATATTCTGGCTCACATGTCTCTGGATCAAAAAGAAGCATTACAGGGTGGCAGCACCCTCCTCTAATCCCAGCATTCAGGAGTCAGAGGCAGGCAGATCTCTGTGAGTTCGAGGCCAATCGGTTTACAAAGCCAGTTCCAGAAAAGCCAGGGCTGTTACACAGTGAAACCCTGTCTCGAAAAAACAAACAAATAAACAAACAAATCATGAATGAATTTGCTTTTAGCCAGAATCTACATATGTTGGTTTCAAGTGGCTGAGGCATTTAAATAATCTCGGTAAATTGAGACAGGCAGAGATTGCTCTCCTTTGAATGCCCTAGTAATGGAAGAGTGAATAACTAACTCCTAGACTGGACTCAGTGTTCAAAAAAAGTTTCATTATAGGTCTGAGTATTTGAATACATACATTTTTATTTCATTTTATTTTTTTTGGGGGGGGTGGGGTAATTTTCAAGACATGGTCTCTCTCTATAGCCCTGGCTGTCCTGGAATTCACTATGTAGACCAAACTGGTCTGAAACTCAGAGATTAGTCTGCCTCTGCCTCCCAAGTGCTGGGATCAAAGGCCTGCACCACCATGCCTAGCTTCTCTTTGACTTGAAATAGTCTTATAGAATATTTCTATTAAACCAAATCAAAGGAGAAAAATATGAAGCAGTCCAGAAACAATTGTTTTTGCCTGTCTTGTTCATACTAGAGAATTATGATACTCAAATCTGTGTTTTATTTCTAATGCTCCTGGAAAAATTTGATTTTCAAAATAGACTTAGAATGGTTTCCATGCTTTCTGACCCTGTACTTTTTTGTCTGTCATTATTGACATAGAACTTGTATTGAAAGCAAGGATCCTTGAGTCTGAAACTGATGGCATCATATTTCTTGGTGCAGAGATTCTGAGTTTTATGATGTCATATGGAGCTGTAAGAATAGCTGGTGAGAATGACATCCTGTTCTTTTTAGACACGCTGCAACCTAAAAGTTGCAACAGAGAGTACCATGCATCCAAGGGGTGTGGAATACAAAACTGATTGTTCCTTGTCTATGCCGTGTGCTCCCTGTTAGCTGCTTTAGCACCTGAGCGTAAGAGGTTTAACTATTTATGGACATTTCTTCATATAGCCACTCTTCTAAAACATGCCTCTATCTCAGTGGTTCTCAACCTGTGGGGCATGATTCCTTGGTGGGGGGTGTTACATATCAGGTATACTGTGTAACAGATATTTACATTACAATTCTTAACAGTAGAAAAATTACAGTTATGAAGTAGCAAGGAGATAATTTTATGGTTGGGGGTCACCATAAAATTGGGTTGTTTTAAAGATTGCACCATTAGAAAGGTTGAAAACAGTGGTCAGTGGTCAGTGTTTATTAGGATCAGCTCTTCTGAACATGATTTAAAATGGTGGAGGTAGGCGCATTGCCCGGCATGTGCAAGACCCTGGTTTTCTTTCTGAGCTCTGAAAAATAAATCAATGAAAGCAAGCCTGATGGTCTATACTGGCAATACCTGCTAGTTTGAAGCCGGAGGCCAAGGATCTCAAGTTCATAGCTAACTGAGTTTATGGTTAGCCTAGGCAACTTAATCAGATCCAGCCTAAAAATAAAAAAAAAAGGTCAAAAGAATATTGGAGATACAAATCAATGGTGAAGTGTTTGCAAGCATGGGTTCAGTCCCTAGCACCACAAATAAATAAGTAAAAATAAAATAATAATAACCAATGAGTGACATGAGGCTTTTGAATCTCTATGCACTTGACATCGGTCTGTGAGATAAGGATGAGCCTTAGTAAGAGGAAAGTCAGCGTTAACTCCCCTGCTGTCTGCAGGGTGACATCATTAAGGTTCCTGAATGATCAAAAGACTTCAAGCAAGAAAGGCTGCATTTGTTTCCATGAAAAAATGTTTGAGAACTTCACCACCTGGGTTATCTGATGGGACGCTTGTGTATTTAGGGAGATAATTTCATTACTGTAGTGTGAAGAATACAGACCCATTGGAACTGAGTGGGAGACAAGCTCATCAGCAGCTAGGGTAATTGAGTTAACTGATGACTTTGAGTTAACTGATGTCATAGATAAGACCTCCCTCCCCCAACTGTAGGGTTCTTCTCAGGTGGAAATTAGCAGAATCATTTTGCTGTCTTTAAGAGATAAACAGCATGAGGCAATTTATATATGGGGGGGAAAATAAATGATTTTAAAGGTTCTGAGAATAGTATGGAAAAGAAACATCATGATAGAATTACCATGAAGAAAGGGTCCCTCAGCTGATAGGAAATGAGTTTGGGGCGGCTGGCATTTGGACATCTTCACATTTCTTTCATTATGGGAAGTGTTTTGAATGGGGAAGGCTTCAGGATCTTTTGCTTCTGCATTTATCCAGTAGTTATAGTAACAGCTATGTCTCCAGAGTTGCTTAGTTCCTATGTCTCAAATGAAGATAAACAACACATTTTGAAGAGACTCAAGCATGTTGAACGGGAAGTTGATCCCCAAAGTTCCTTGTCTGGGTCCCTCTGCCCTCCCTGGGCCTTGTCTTCTGATTAAAGGCAACAGAAGAAAACCCTGCCTGGGGAAGTTCCATGATGTCCAAGAGCTGAGCTAGCTGTGTGTTTTTTTAAATCTTTTTTTAGTTCAGTATGTTACAAGTATTGACAACAGGTTTTGCTGATTGAATAGTTGGCCTAAACATGCAAGGTGGCTCATAGAGAAAAGAAGAAAGAATTATAGGGTGGATACTCTATCAGCACTGTAACACATCAAATTCAGTCAAAAGGTTTGTTCAGTTCCTAGTCATGTGGGACGAACCCTGTCTGGTATCAAAGGCGGGAGGGAAGAAGGGTGCTCCTGCTGAAGAGGGTAAGGTACAAAGCAACAAGGCTACAGGGACAAGCAGAAAAAACCGTGGCAAAGTATAAATGATGGCTTTTGTATACACATCAATTTCCATAGGGCTCATCTAAAGTCCCACCTCGTTGGTATGCCAAACTTCCTATGTAAAGTTTGCATGTCGGCAGGCTGTCATCACACCCTAAAACTTTCACATGCTAACAGCTATAATTAAGGTAGAAGGACTTATTTACATAGTAATTAGCCTGCAAGACTGGAAGGGTAAATGGATCGCTAATTCATTTAGATAGTTAATTGGTCTTCCAGGTTGACGATCTTAACACAGCTTTCTTCTTTGCGTATTCTGTTTATGTATTCGCCCAGTGTGGATTGTTTGTGTTGACTGGGGGACAGAATTCTGCAAACTGGACTCCGGAATTCCAGTGTTTAATGCTCCAACAAATGCAAAGGAACTAGAGAACATCTCAAGGCACCAAGTACAACTCTGTAGCAAAATCGTTATTAGCACTTGATTCTCCTGGTGATTCTACCGGTTCTACACCCTGAGTCATATTATGTCAACCTAGTTATTCTCGAACCCCCTTCCACAGGCAGCACTGTTGTGTAAATGAGTTGCTTGCTTGGTCACCCTGGGCATGTATGGTGTTTGTCGAAACTGTCTTAACAGTTCTCACTGAGCAAAGGTTAAGATAGTTCATTCTTGTGGCCATAAAGAAGAGTAAGGGAAGAGACAGGTCAAAGATCATTTTTTAAAAAGGGGCAGCTATTCTACCAAGAACCTTCTCATGGCCTTTGCCAAGTTTCTGGGTTGAATAATTAATTACTTTTGGTTGACAAAAGTTGCACCTCTCTGTTGTATAGCTAGATTGCTAAGGAGGGCTAAAGCAGTTTACACACTATAGACTCAGCACACTGTACAACACACAGAGAGAGCTGGATGCACTAAACAGCACCTATCCCAACACGACAAATATTGAAGGAACGCAGTGGCTGGAACAGAGGATTTCGGGCTGTTTACTGAATGAATAAGCACCAACCCCTCCCTTAGGTCGTGAGCTAGCAGTAGAAAGTGGGAGAACAGATCCAGTTCAGCCTACCCAATACCAAGCAGCCTCTGGCCTGGATAGGGTTAATAGTCGCCAACGAGAAGGTGGAAATCAATAACTATAATTGAAAGACTCACTAGAGCCAAAAGAGTGTCTATGCATGTGTGTGGGAGGTAGAGCAGGGAGGGCTGGAGGGAGGTAAACACCGGTTAGAGGGTTTTCCCCAGACCTAGGCTCTGCTTCCAAATTGAGGCTTGTAGCTTGAAAAGGCCTCTCCTCCCCTTGTCAGAGGCGGAAACTGGGTACTTTTCTTTTTTCTTTTTGGCTTGCTGACACATTTCGCCTCAGGGTTAATGACTAATCCGAATCCAGCGTTAGGTCATATTGAAAATATGAATATTACACTATGGCAAAACACAACTCGAAGAACTGCCATTCTGTTGTCATTAAACTGAAGAGTCGGTACACAGTCGGCAGCTTTGAGAGCAGTGGTACATCGCCACCCTTCTGTCCCAAACACACATAATTGGTCTACTTTTAGAACACGTCAAATGAAGATCTTGATTCGAAACTTTTAAAACGAAAATGTCCACATTTAAACAAACAAACAAAAAAAAAACTGTTCACAAGGATTCAGATGGTTCGGCTCCCACTAGGCTGGGACCTCTTCGGAGCTAATCGGCTCTCCGGGACTCATGTAGCAGCGACACCCCGCCTTCTGAAAAGGAAAAGTAGAGCAGTGGAGCGGGGAGCTGGGCGCAGAGGAGAAAGTAACCAGAGTCCTTGGCGTCGCGGCCCCGCCTCCTCCCACGTGTTGCTCCTACTTGGCCCCGCCCCTCCCACGTGTTGCTCTCTCTCGGCCCTGCCCCTTCTTTTATTCCGGGAGCTCCAAGCAGAGCTGAAACTTTGCAACTCGAGCGCCCACGCTCTGCGTTCCTCCCCGCCCGGGCGTCCTGCGACGGTGGCTCAGGAGGTGGGACCGGCTGGCGGGAAGGCTTGGGGCGCGGGCGCACGCGGAGTGGGAACCTCAGGGTCGGACGTCGCTTGCAGGAGCCGCAGAAGGCCAGCCGAGCTCGAAGTTTTTGGGTAGGAGAATCCCATGCCTGGACAGCCCCGGCCTGGAGTCTGAGGTCACAACCGTGCTCTTGCAGCCTCGGAGGTTGCGGAGAAGCAACTGTATCACTGAGCGGCGTGTGGCAACTGCAGCTGGACGGCGGTAGCTGGAGGAGCAGCCACACCGGACACAGTTGTCCCGTGCGCAGGGGCCCAAGATCGCGCTCTCCTGGCTGAGCCGCAGCGGGATGGCCCGCTGACCGCGGCCATGCAGGCTTGAGCGAACGCCCAGGGCACGCAGGGGACAACCGCTGGAGCAGGCTGCAGCACTCTGCCACTCACTTCCCATCCCAGAGGGCAGTGAAGCCGCTTACCATGGAGCCCGTGACCAAGTGGAGCCCCAAACAAGTGGTGGATTGGACTAGAGGTGAGCGGGCCGTGGAGGACCCCGCACGTCCTGCATCTCGGGAGATGGGGCGGGCCAGGAGTTGGGCACTGGGGTGCTTGGCCCCTCCTGCGGGCGACAAAGCAAACTTCTGCCGAGCGGCCTGTGCGCCCCTATCTGGTGCGCCTGCTCTGCTCCGAGCGTTCCTTTCCGTGGGGGTGCGAGTTGTGTACCGCGGACGAGACACCCATATTTAAGTCAGGGAACAGTGAAAGATGGGCTGGACGTGAGGGACTAAGGGATTTGGCGCCAGGGCACTCTCTCTGCCCTGCTCGGGTACCGTGCCCGCGACTTGCTGCCTGTCGCCAAGCGCAGAGACACTAGGTGTCTTTGTGTGGGTGATTGCCTCTGGATCTGGTAAAGGCTGCGAGCCCAGAGCAGTTCGCAGGCGCGACCGGGCGGTTGGGCAGGTAGACGGGAGACTCCTGCGGCCAGTCCAGCCTGTCTGTTTGGGTTGGACAGGGCGAGCTGGCTTTCGTGCCTGAGAGTCCCAGCGCCAGGACTCCCGCAGAGGCAGGGACTCAGCTCTGGAGGCGCCAAGACCCCCGAGGGCGCAGCATTTTGAGGCCAGTTAAGGACTGTGAGGAATCTGAGTGTCTGAACTAAAGGGTTGCTGCAGGAGCGTCATTTTCTTCATCATTTCCCTCATGGTTGCTACGGACAGTTGTCAGAGGGGGCTCAACTGTCTTTGTCCTCTTCTAACAGAACAGAGTCCACTAAAGTCAACCAGTGCGTTCTCAGGGTCCTTGTATTTGGTCTTAAGGTGAGGAGTGGCATCCGTGCTCAGTCGTCGGTATTAGAGTTGTGGAGTGCTTCACACTCGGCTAAATGCTCTCTGTCTTTGCATTTGTTCGGCTCAGTAGACATGAGAAGTAGGTGATGCTGATGTGTGCAGGTCATCTTTCAAACTATCCTGCCCATGGCTGTGATACAATGGAAACTTCTCCTGCCCTTTCCTTAGACAGTGTCACCCTCGAAGATGCCCCCGTACTGAAGTAAGTGTCTGTCGTACGCCTGATCGTTGCTGTCTTCTCTGGAGGAGGGTACAACATACTTTTTGTTTCCGTTTTCTTCGTGGCCAGAGTTTCCAGGACTCTCAAATAAAGCTATTGGCGAAAAGAATGAATACATGGGCCTTGGTGATTCCGTTAGGGAGAACAGTAAACCACAGCGTTAGCAGAGACTTAAAAGTTATTTTTAAGCCCATTCCCTTAACGTTGAAGTGTAACTTGTACTAAAGACAGTACCAGACGCCCCAGCTGGCTTGCTGAGATGGAGCAGATAGCCTGTTCCTCTGTACTGGCTGATCGGAATTGCTGTGTGTTTGAAGACTTGGTATGAAGAAGGAATAGAGAATATTAAGTTTTCATATTTATTACATATCGACATGACAGCATTTAGAATAAAATTTACTACTAAAATGAACTCCAGCCATTTACTTTTTTTATTTTCCTAATTATGGGCTCCCTCGTTTTGGGGTGACATGGCTCATGTTTGCGGCTACATTCTCTGTTGTATGGCACTGTTCTAGTCCCGTGAATAGGTGACAGAGGATTACTTTGCCTTCACTGTGCCTCTGCCAGCCTACTTGATAAATAATGATAACCAGAAAAATGGTAACAGCCAAGCAGGAGGGTGATGAAGTGAGATCTTCACACCCTCTCCCCTTGTTTTTTTATCTTTCATCTTTTCTTAGAATGGGGAGAAAAATGTTAATTTTCATATTATTATTATTGACTTAAAAGGAAGAAAGGTTAAAACATATTTTGGGGTACCTTTAGCCTTTGGCCTTATGGCTTGGTTGAAATTACTTTCATCTAGAAAAAGTTTTGTGCTGCCCTGAGTGTACAGCCTTGCATGGCTCGGGGACCGTTGATGCTGCTTATGAGGTTACATACCTGTGCTGGTACTTGGCAGCATCCTACAAATTCTGTGCTCTTTTTGACTTCATAGAAAGACCTAAACACTTTCTGTGTCAGAATCTTGAATGGCAAGAGGCCATGTTCTTCCAGTTTGTGTGGATTATTAATTGAAGATTTCTTGCTATAATGTCTCACAGATAATGACTTTTTAATAAACAATTGACATATGCCATTTGTTTGCTTAGGGGCCGTTTTTAGCTGTTTTGCTAGTCTCTCTGCCCAGCTCCCACTTTATAAATACATCCCCATGGCAAGCAGCTTGTCACGTAGAAGTTGCCACTCTTGATGTTGTGTGACTATGAGTGTGGCAATTACAAGCACTGTGAAAACGCACTATCTACACTCAGTCACATCTACAGCTTGGGCTTATGTCAATATTACAGATTCATGTTAAGAAAGAATGCAGTGTGCTGGGTAAACACACCCATATGGCTATTATTAACTTTTGGCTACACCATGACCAGTTTCACCATGATATGAATAGATGCCTTGTAATTATTAACAATCTCAGGCATAGGCATAGATAGATATTGTACAGGTACCAACTCACTTTAATATGCACAACCATCTTTGAGGCAGGAACTGTTATTTCATTTTGAACTTTGGGAAAATATGGAGAAACTGAATACCCTGACTGATGCTACCCAGTTGGTTAGTGTGCAGTATTAAATGATTAAATGCTGTTTTATCCCATTTTCTCAGGATTTTCTTCCTAGGACAATGCAGAGAGTACACTGAGGCTCTAAAGCACACTTAGATGTAGATCTACAGCATCCTTATCATATATAATGTATTAATGTCATGGTTCTCTGGATGGCAGAGAACCATCCAGCATATACATATCTTATTTTACATGGTCTCTGTGTATTGGAAAGTTGTGTATACATGAGATGAATTCCTAGTTCATGGAACCTGTCCAACCTAACGACTTGGTTAAAGGCTTTTTGCAAATTTTACAACACATCAAGGCAGCCACACAACAGAAGAACCAGTGTATTAAGCAAGTGGGAGTTTTAGTTTTCTCTTTTACAAGTCTGAGGTTGGGCAGCCTAGGGGCTTCTGTCATCCTGGTCTCATGTGATGTGTATGTGGCATAGCATGTGCTGTTAACACCTCGGGGTGGATGGCTGTTCTGTCTCAGGTTCTGTCCTGGTGTCAGGCAGGAAAAGGAAACTTAGTATCAGTACCCAATGACAACTGAAGGCTCTCCTGTGAAAAGTTTCTTCCATGAAACCTGTTCAAGTCATGTGGTTTCCATCTCAGTTGTCAGAATGATCACTTTAGGGTGGAGAGGGAGTTGGTCACTGGAGACTGCTTTTTGTGTATGTGTGGCGCTGAGGATTGACTTAGGGCTCACACATAGTAGCAAGCACTCTACCTCTGTACCACATGTTTAGTACCTAGGTGGTTGGTTACGTTGTGGCCTTAAAACAGTTGGAATGTGATCAGTAAGGAAGGAAGAAAGCCTAGGCATTGATGGGCAGGCAGCCTGAGTGTCTACCACATGTGGGCCTATAATCATAGATTATATATATCAAGTAGGACACAAGCCACTTTCCTGCTTACAGGCCACAGGCCTAATCTGCTGTAGAAATAGTGTTATGTTTTAATTTCTCTTGAGTATCCTCAGATGAAAACCTTAAAAATAGCCGAGGTCTTTGCCCCTAAGTTTGATTGATAGACTAGTTTTATAAGATGCTTCTGCCCCCAGTTGCATTTCTGCTTTCACACTGTTGGGCAACGTGTTCAAAACAGAAGACATTGCTTTGTCCAGTGTCCTGTCCTCCTCTTGGCTAGAACAGGCAGCTCGCAGTCAGTGTGGTGCTGAGTGAGCACATTTGGATAGTTCAGCTTCCCTGTCCAAAATGTCCTACTGGCTAGGACAGGGCACCCAGGTTAGTATCAGTCATCCTCTTCACCTCCATCAGACAGTGATGGGGGCTTTTCTCTTCTAGGGCTGAATAGGCGCCATTGGAGACACTTGCCTGCCTTTATTCTTTCCCCGGGATGAATGGACGCCTGAGCATACAGCATATCGGCAACCTTACATGTCACTCTCTACCTTTCCTTCCAGTCTCTGTGGTCACTGGAAAGGGGAGATCTCAGGAGTTGTAGGAGCATCATTTTACCTTCGGTTCAGAAACTTCTCATCAACTCCCTCTCTGGCTCCGTTCTGTTTCCTGGGCTTCAGCAATAAAGTTTTCTTAGTCACCGTATTGGAAAAACATTAAATGAAGCATGTATTATGTGGTAGATGCTGTTTCAGGAGCTTGCTTTAGAGACACTCCTTTGAATCCTCAGAAAACCCAAGCAGAGAGGTAGGTACCATTGTTAGCCCATATTAAAGGAACGGAGGCAGGAAGAAGGTTTGCTCAGGGTCATGGATTTACAAGCAGTGTGTGCTTTGAAGCCCTCTTCCATTTCTTCATCTCTGTGATGCCTCATGCCAGTCAGAGGAGCTTAGTGGCTGGGAGCGTGGGCACCACAGTCAGCTGGGTAGGTATCCCGGTTTGCCTCTGACTGATCTTATATAAGTACTCCATAAATTGCTAGGTTTGCTTTTTATTGCTTCCTTCCATTTATCCCATAGCTTCAGGTCATGAACTGTTCTTCGAGCAGTGAGGTCTCATAAGGTGGATTCTGACCAGAGGGAAGGCTGGTCTTTACCAGAGAGGTTTCTCTGCCAGTTGTCCACCAGCCAGGGAATTGGAGTTTGTAGCCCATCAGGAAGGTTCTATATGTACCTCTGGTAATATGGGGCAAATAGTCAATCCATCCTCTCCCCCATCCCCCGCCGTGTGTGTGTGTGTGTGTGTGTGTGTGTGTGTGTGTGTGTGTGTGTGTGTGTGTAAATGTAAATGTGTGTGGTCATATGTATGCAGATTCAGAAGTCAACCTCAGATGCCATTCCTCAGGCGCTCTCTGTCTTGTGTCTTTGAGAAAAAGTCTCTTGCTAGTACCCGCGCCTCACATATTAGCTAAGCTGGCTGGGCAGCAAGCTCTCGAGACCCTCCCATCTCAGCCCTCCCTAGTTTAGTTTTACAAGTGCATACCAGTGCCTGGCATTTTTTCCTTGGGTTCTGGGGATGGAACTTAGGTCTTCATGGTTGATCTCATGTTTTATTGGTAAGCACTTTCACCCATTGAGCCATGCCTACAGGCCCTTAGACATCTGCTTTAGGATAATTTCACTTCCAGCTACCATGCTCTTAAGATGATCCCTCCGGCTACCACCCATACCCACCTGGCATCTGGTCCATGAGCAGTGGCATTGACCTCCTCTGGCATTTTCAGGCTTACCACATCAGAGTCTATTTTGACAGGATCCCCTGGTCATCACACACCTTTTACAGTTGGAGAAGCTCTCTTGCAGCACCTAGCTGGAAACATGTTTACAATGTTAGCTGGTAGGCCCTGTCTCTCCCCTGTCACTGGGCCGGTGATCTTCACATGGGCTCAGTGTTTGGGTTGTGGAGTACTCACCCTCGGTTTGAAGATGCTTGACCTGGCCACTCATTAAGACAGAAAAGGCAACTTTAAGGCTTGTGCTTCTGTGTATAGGCATCACCTAGCAACAACACATGTAGTTCTTAGCAAAGTAAATGAACCATTTGCCCCTGTGGGTCTTTATCTGTCCTCTGGGACTTTTGCATTGCTCATAACAACTTTGGATTTTATTTATTATTTTTTATTCTTTAAGATGAGTGATGGAGAGCTGTTGTGAGGCTCAGTGCTCACCGTGGCTGAAGCTTGTTTCATGTGGCTCAGCTGTACTTAGGACAGAACTTAGGACAGAACGATGGGCTTTTGGCCTGTTATATCTTCTGGGCTGTGACTACGTGGTGCTTACCACTTCTGGCTGATTTTGAGATTTGTGTGTGTATATTTTGATGTTGGTGGAAAGAGACACTAAATGCCATTTCAGGAATAAATAACCACAGCAATTTTCAAAAATTTACAAGTTCATGTTGTGCCAAGCTTTGCTGTCCTGGGTCCCATATCCTCAGAGATGGAGAGGGGACCTCTTCCTGTCCAGTCTTGGCCATCAGAGACGTGCTTGTTAAGCTCCCCCTGGGTGCAGCTGTGAGTCTTTACTCACTGTGTATGTGTTGCTGCATCCTCCTGTGACTGTCCCTGCCAGTCCTGCTTGGGGACATCTGCGGTCTCATGTCACTTTCCTTTTTCTGTTTCGCTCCAGTGTTTCTTTCTCTGGAGGTTTATCTCCGGCTTAGCCATTTTCTGGGCTTGACATGAGCAAATACCTTTAAAAAAACAAAAAACAAAACAAAACAAAACAAAAAACATGAGCTCTATAGAGCCCTCCCAGGCTCCCGTTCCTTTAACCATTTTCATAGGCTGTTCACATCTCTGGGAGTGCCCAGTGGAGGCTCTGCACGTTCCAATGAATTGTCCCAGATCAGGAGGCCAGGAGCTGAGGCTGGCTTTGGTCTTCAGGCCTTGGTCCCTTCCTTCAGTGCAGGTGGGACTGAATATCGGGTTCCTTCTAAGTGGCACTTACGGGAAATGTGTGACTTCAGGGGGTACCATTCCTCTTTAGTGCTGGCCACAGCTCCTGCCGAACCCTCGATATTAGGAACTTCTCCTTCTAGCAGTTGGGACATAAGCTCAGTGATGGAATAAACCGTTTCTGCTCTAGCTTTCTTAACTGTGTGTGTGTATGTGTGAGTGTGTGTTGTATACATGAATACTATTTTATTTTCTAGTGATGGGATCCAATCCTGAACCTTGGGCATGCTAGACACTGAGTTACACCCACAACCCAATTTTATTTTCCTATTGAGTACTACATTTCTTGTGGGAATTGCACAGTTAGCTCATCTGGCTGGTAGAATCACACAAGAATGTACACGTGTGTAATGTTCTTAAATAACAATTGTAGTTGTTACAGTTCTATTTGGTACTCTCATGATTCATCAGAGGGTGCCCAGTTAGCAGCCTTGGCGAGAAGGCCGGGCAGATGGATGTAGTGGGATTATGATAATGGAAAAAAAGGAATATTAGATTTGGGGTTCTTCTTGTTTTAAAAAGAAAAAAAAGGGGAAATGTGGTGGGATTATGTTGTTTCATTGTAAATAATTGTCCCACCTACTGATTTAATAAAAAATGCTGATTGGCCAAAGGCAGACAGGAAGTGTGGGTGAGGCTACCAGACTAAGAAAACTCTGAGAACAGGAAGAATGGGGCAGAGATGCAGAGAGAGACAGAGAGACATAGATTTTGGAGGGACTAGACCTGACTCAAATCCTGTATCTGACACACAGAGGTTGGAAAACTTTGCCACATGACTTTGCTAAGCTTTGTCTTTACATGTGTCTCATCCAGGAAAAGGGACAGATCATAGCCAACATATAGGATTTTAGTTAGAATGAAAAGATACGATATGGGGAGAACAGTTGGCATAGTATAAGGTGAATAAATATCTACACAATTATATATTATTAATTCATAACACTTCCAAGTGAATGAATGGGATATAATTGGATGACTTTTTGTTTAAATATTCAGCACCCTTATGGCTGGCTGGTTGTCACCTTTCACATGTCACATAATTATTTGTGACAGCAGGTGTTTCTTTTCTTGTTGGTAGACAAGAGGGAAATTAAATGGATTTATCAGTTGTTTTCTGCCCTACAGATTTTCTGGTCACTTCCCTTGCCTTTCTTGAGAGGGCCCTCCTATGTCCTCTGGGAAGATGGGGTTATTTAGGTGGCTTCTCTTTTGAAACAACCACTTAGCGGTAGCTCTTGCTATGCTGACATTCTGTGCTGTTCTAGGAAAGAGTGCTTCATATTAATTTAACAAGTGGGATTTCTCTGTCTACACAGGTTTGGTTTTAGGATTCCTGGATATCAGTGTGCCTGGATGCTCATTCCCTTATGTAAAAAGGCACAGTGCTTGCACGCCCTCTTTTGTGTTTACAATCATTGTTAGTTTATAATATACAATGTAAAGGAAATGTGACTCATTGTGAAACTATATTGCTTAGTCAATAATATTAAGAATAATAGGCATATACATATTTGACACAAACCCATTTTTCCTCCCAAACGTTTCATCTGTGGTCACTTCAGTTAACTGGAGGGAAGCCAAAGAGGAAACCCCTGGCTATGGAGGCTGATGGTGATTCATGAGTAAGTACCTGGTTCCAGGTGGTGCTCCAGGGACAGGCGTTCAGCTGCTCTTAGCCTGATAGATGTGCCGGGTGACAGTCAGCTGGGGGCCAGACAACCACTGCTACATAGGTGCATGAGGGGATAATTGGTGTTAAGTGTAAAGACTAAAGCAGAGATGCAGAGGGCAGCCAGGCCGCTGATGAAGGGCTCTTTGGTGTTCTGAGGGGATGGCACATCGGTGGGAATGATAGGAAGGAATTGGCTGTGGAAAGAATAGGAAGGGGACCATCATGCGAGAGAGTAATTTGTGCCAAGGCCCTGCTGAGTGAGTGAGGGTGTTGAGGAAAGGGAGGCTGGTGGAGTTGTGAAGAATAGAGCTGATGAAGTGGGCAGGTGGGGCGGGAAAGGGGCTGTGAGGGAGAAGAGAGGTGGTCAGGCCATGCGGGCTTGTGTGCATTGTGGTCTGGAAGACTTTGGACTTGGGATGAGAAACAGAACATGGCCTTGTCTGATCTGGTTTCTGGCTTTTTGTTTTGTTTGTTTGTTTTTTTTTGAGGCAGAGTTTCTTTGTGTAGCCCTGGCTGGCCTGGAACTAGCTCTGTAGACCAGGCTGGCCATGAACTCACAGAGATCTGCCTGCCTCTGTCTCCCAAGTGCTGGAATTAAATGCGTGTGTCACCACTGCCTGGCTCTGATCTGAACCCTGAAAAATTGTCCTTAAGTGGCAGTGGATTTAGGGACTGTAGTTGTTGATGTTTTAGAGTGTGACATTGGTCATGTTAGACTCTGAAGTCAAGGTCAGGACAATTCATCCACCTCTTTAGATTTCAGCACTTTGAACACAGCAGTTGAAATCGGGATGTCTGTTTCTTTTCCTCCCACCAGGGTTAGGTGAGTTCTCTGGCCTCCCCTTGCCCTGATTCCTGTTTTGCCACGTGTGGTGGTCATTCAGCCTTTGCCTTGTTGCCTTCACATGCTCTGTTCCATCATTGTTCTTTTCTGGAACATTCTGCCAGAGCTACAGTGTCTGAAGTTGCTCATTCCTCTATGAATAGAATGTCTGTGAAAGTGGTCCTGGCCCCTTTTGCTTTCTTTGGCATCAAATGGCTAACTGAACAGTTTTTAACCTGTGCCCAGGAGGTTCAGATGCATATGTGTTTACCAGGACAGATAAAGCAATAGGCGAGAGACATTGGAATGCTTTGTGTTTGAAAACTTTGAAAGTATTTGAGGTACAGAAACTGGCAGATCTGACTGAAAATATTTTGCTAAAGGGCTGTCCTAATTTTTGTTTTAGAAAACAGAACCATTTTAGTTGAATAGATGGTATTTTGGGAAATTCTTAGCAAGCAGGAGTTGAACACATTTTTAAAAAACTCTCAGTGTCTCACTTCTCAGCAGGGAGGGAGGGAATTGAAGGTGCACAATCTGCAAATTCTGCTTTGCTCTGGGCCTAGTTTTTTGGTGGCCTCGAGGCAAAGAGACTGTCGCTCTCTACGAGAAAACCCTGTGTTATCTGTCAGAAAGGAGGCAATGTGGACATGAGTCACATTTTCCTGAGGAAAAGATGGCAGTGAAAGGGAGTAATCTATTTCCGGTTTTAAGAGGTTTGCAGAGTGGGGAAAGTTAGTGCTTGGAGGGCGGAGGGTGGGGTATGAATGTTTCCAACTGAGAGAGAGTGTGTGCTTCTAATTTAAATATGTACTGTTGAACAATCTTATGTGTTCTCAGAGCTGCTGTGTGGGGTGTGGGTTTGTATGTTTGAGTATGTTCATGCACGTGCATGCTCCTGAGTCCGCGTGTGCGAGAGAGAGAGAGAGAGAGAGAGAGAGAGAGAGAGAGAGAGAGAGAGAGAGAGAGAGAGAGAGAGAGAGAGAGAAAGCCAGAAGAGAATGGCAGGTGCTGTTCCTCAGACATCATCTACCTTTATCTATCTATCTATCTATCTATCTATCTATCTATCTATCTATCTATCTATCTATCCATCTATCCATCTGTCTATCTACTTACATACTTACTTGTTTATTTATTTCCTTACTTGCTTATCCATTCATTCATTCATTCATCCATCCACCCATCCATCCATCATTTATTTATTTATTTATTTACTCACTCACTCACTCATTTATACATATATACATACACACATACATACTTATTTATTTATTTATTTATATTTATTTATTTATTTATTTTTAAGGTAGAATGTCCTGCTTGAGACCTGGGGCTTGGCAGTGAGGCCATGCTAACTGACCAGGGAACCTGTGGATCTATCTGCCCGTCTCTGCACTGCTGGAATTACAGTCACATATCTCCGTGCCTGACTGTTTTTGTTTTTACTGTCGGTTGCAGGTCATTGTGCTGGCAAGGCAGGCACCTTACAGACTGAGTCATCACCCTAGCCCCTCCAGGTGATTCTAGGCCACAGTGTCTACAGGAGAGTCTAGTGAGATGCCTGTGGGAGCATGATGTATGTGTCAGAGGAACATAGACATGGTGTGCTGGGAGGGCCTGGCTTCCCAGCACCTGGTGTAGCTGTCAGCACCAACTTAACATGGATTCCGACAGGAGTCTCACTAACTGTGAACAGATGACACATCTGTGAGTGGCATTTCTCAGAGTTCTCTCTCTACCCCGAAGCTTAAAATGATTAATAAGGAGCCTCAAAAAGATATCCATTCTCCACTGGTGAGGTGCCTAGCGATGTAGGGAATAATGAAGCTTAACTATAAGCACCCCAACCAGCTTGAAGCACCTCACACAAAGCTGACTGATAAAGATAGACCTCTCTGTGGAGAAAATTAAAAAAAAAAAAGGCCTTTATTCTAGTTTGGATCCTGGTAGGAATGGACTGGGCCCTGGAAACAGGGAAGCATGCTGGTGGGCATCTGCAAACAGGTGATTATTGTCTTTGACCCTGATGCTTTTGACTGTTTGAAGAGACCCGTTTTTCAAGACAGGTATCTGTGCTACCTCTTAGTGTCTTAACACCACTGCCCTGGAACCGGATTGCTCAGCACCAGCATCACCTGGGGACATGGATGTGTTGTATATCAGGCCCCTAAAACCCAGCATCTTCAGGCGATTCTGGGGCAGGCTGTAAGTCCAGAAGCATTAGCCTGTCCCCTTTCAGAGGACCAAACAGAAATAAACAACAGCCATCAGACCTCTGCATAATTCCCGCTGACAAGGTGGCTTTAGCTTGATGCATGGTGAGTGGTTAGGAAAGAGAACTCTTTTTGCAGGGTTTTTTTGGGCCTTGTTTATGTATATGGGTCACTGGACCTGGGTTCCTGAGTGTTCTTTCTATAGCGTGTACAGGGGGCAGTTAAGGTTGTCTCTGTGGACTCCCAGCCATCAGCCCTATCCCATGTATAGTATATCTGTTGGTTATGGTCATCTGTGTTGCTACACCTGGGAAAACAAGGGGCATATTTTGTGGGTCTGTTTCTTCCTTTACCAGACTTAAGTCATTTATTCATTTAGATTTTTTTTTTTTTAATGGTGTTGTATATGGAAGCCAGAACCCTGTGTATTCTAGGCAAGTATGCTGACACTGATCTACAGCTCCAGCCTTGTTTGAGTAAGGTCTTAGTACTTCATGTGGCTCAGGCTGGCACTGAGAACTTACTTGATTTTCCTGTGCCCCTGGAACTGTCATTTTCCTGCATGTGTCTCCTGAAGGATGCTGTTAGGCCTGGCCTGAGAAGCTCTTTTGTCTTAGTCTGTAGCCCCAGAATCAGCCAGATGCCACGGGAGTCAAGAGGGCCACCCAAAAGTGAGCACTGAAGACCGGGAAGGGTCATGAGCTTTGCACCAGGGATCTCAAACTCAGACACTGTAGGGCCAGGTGAAGTGTTAGAAATAGAGGCTGGGGACTTAGGTAACAGGGCATGGTGGAGACTGTAGCAAACCCAGGACTCCCCTTCCCCCACCCCCACCCTTCACTTTCTGCTGACTGGATCTGAATGGACTTTGGCTCTATGTTGTTTCAAAGGAAGCTGGAACTCTATTTGTAGTTATTTACTAATTTTAAGAAAACTGTGTGTAGGCCCCCCCCCTTTTTTTTCCTTTTTGGTGTGCACTAAACAGAAATATCCCAGTTAAGTAGTAACCCCTGTTTCAGCCCACAATTTTATCTTGGTTTACCCACTTTCATTACTTCTAAGATTGCAACACATAGTTGTATGCCGGTGTCATTAAGATGGGTTACTCTTGCTTGGATGGACCCAGAAGACATCTGGGTGTGTGTGTGTGTGTGTGTGTGTGTGTGTGTGTGTGTGTGTGTGTGTGTGTGTGTGTATTTTACTGAAGACAGAGGCTTATATTTACTGAAAACATAGGCTTTTTGGGTCCTCCTGACTCAGTTTACCTACAGAGAACTGGCTGTGTAGTCTTGGCCTCTAGCTGGAGCTGTTTCTGTCTGTGTTATAAAATTTCACATGCCACTTAAATTGTTTTATGTTTCTAAATTTGGGGGCAACTTGTTGAGGTCCTTGTTGGATTATTAAATTACCAGTTGTCTTAAAGTCCCTTCTCAATGCTCTGAATTGGCAAACAGAAGTAAGAAAATACTGTTCTCCATACTTAAAAAATTGGAGTGCCACCTTCCCATGGTAAAAACTGTGAAACTTCTCTCTGAAATTTATGGGTCATTTTAATCTTTCAAGTTGATCTAAAATGATAGATAATGTATAGACTTAAGTATATGTGTGAACATATGTTGTATGTACACATCTACCTATATGCATACATGCATGGATGGCCCTAATAGATGACATTTTGTTAAGTTTTCATTAGGTCTTAGTCAATTGTTCATTCTTTTCTAGAAGCTCAAAATAGAGAAGGGTGTGTAGATGTTCACTTTTGTACCAATAGCTCTTCTTCATCACAGGAACAGGATTTTAATTGAATTGAAGCCTCTCTCCAGGAAGCCTGCAGTTGCTCAGGGATACAGTGCTTATGGAGGCTCTCTGTAGCATACCAGCCCAGTGCTAAGGGTTTTCAAGATTTATCTTATTCAAGGCCAGAGGACTGCTTGTGGAGCACATGGCTAGGTGTGCTGATGAGGGTCATGGAAAGGAGGAGGCCTTTGTAGGTGAGGTGTGTGTAAAGGCTGAGAGACCAGCTGTGAATAGTGAAGAGTCCTTACCCTAAAGGACCTCTCTATAACCTCTGTGGGGTATAACTCTGAAGCCTGGGTTTGTGACCCAGCATGGTGGTATCATTAAAAAAGTGTTAAGAGTGTTGGGTCTTAGCCTGTGAGTCTCAACCTCTTTGATGGGTTGAATGACCCTTTCACATCCCTGGAAAACACAGATATTTATATCAGGATTTGTAACACAAATGGTTGGGGGTCACCACAGCATCAGAAACTATCGTTGGGGGTCACCACAGCATGAGGAAATATATTAAAGGGTCTCAGCGAGAGGAAGGATGAGAACCACTGTGTTAGAGATTGGTCAGCTAGTAAAGTTGCCCTACGAAATGTGAGGACCTGAGTTCAGATCCTTAACTCAATTAAAAAGCTGAGTATGGTGATTTTATGCTTATAATCCTAGAGTTGGGGAGACATGCCCAGATGGCTCTAAGGCTTTGCTTATTGGCCAATTTGGATTCAAGTTAAGAGACCTCATCTCATAACCAACAGTGCCAACCCCCCCCCCCCAAGGGGGATTAGTCCTAAAGAATGACACCTGAGCTTGACCTCTGCCTTGCACACCCATGTGTACTTCCCACTACACTAACAAAGTTGCAATTCGGGGCCGGTGAGCCCACCTATGGTCCATTTTGCATGATGCGCCATTTTGCTGGGTTTTACCCTTTAGGATGACAGACTTCTTCTCTGTGCAGTGCTTTGATTGCCTCATGTCTTAATGAATGCAAATCTCATGCTGCTTGGCACATGGGATGTGTTAAGACAGAGGAGTGTTAGCCAGAATTCAGGTACTCAAACTTGAGTGTGAAATGATGTAATATACATGAACATGACACCCCAGATTATTACCATAGGTCTAGTCTGAATTGTCGGCTGCAGACTAGAAGCACACAGAACATCCAGGCCCCAGGATGGCATCCAAATGGCACAAATGTAGTTCTGATCAATGAACAGTGCCTCTCGGAAGGATCAAGAAGTCTAGTCCATTGCTTAGTGAGATCACAACGCTGGCCAACATGGATGGCTGCAGAGGCTCTGTGGACAGGAGAGCTAGTTCTCTGAGCTTTCTACCTCCTTAGGTTGCCATTGCAAGCTGTGAATAGGAGCAGTGGGGATGGCCAAGGATGAGGCTCTGCACAGTGTAGCACTCTGCAGGCATTGTTATTCACCACCCGCCTCTCCAACCTTTCGAGACAGGTGTGATTTTTCTCGAGTAAGGTTAACAGAATCCCTTATCACTTACTGATACCTACTATAAAGTGAAAGCTTGTCTTTGCATATGACTGGTTTAATATCTGCTTAAGCTTGCTAGTTTCTCAGCTCTGACTGGCTTGAAAATGAAGCTTCAGCTGAGTACTGTGTCCCTGGGACCTGTCAGGAGTTGTGTTTCTGTCTTCCACTCATGGTCTGTGAGCTGAGAGTGCCCCATTATTTCACCCATTAAGTCTGGTAATGAGAAACATTTGTTAAATTTAGGGAGTACTGCCTGTGTGCCAAGCACTGTCCCGAGTGCTTAGGATAGAGCAGGGGGTTCAAGGCTACAGCTTCTTTCTTTCTGGAGCTGATGGCCTTGGGGGGGGCATATAGCTGGGTATAACTAATGGCATACAGGTGTGACATATGCTGTAGTGGAAGGACCGCAGATGGGCATGAGGAGCAGGAGGGGATGTCGTTTTAGTCAGGGTGACCAGTGAGCATTGTGACCAACAGGTGGGAGGGTATTCTTAGCAGAGGAAGAGCAAAGGCCGATGTTCCTGGAAAGGGTGTGGCTGCTGTTGAAGAGGCTGCAGTGGAAAGTTGGAGAAGCTGTGATGGAAGAGGAAAGTGCTTTCCCTCCGTGTCCCAGGGAGCCCTCGGGAGGTTTGAAGCCAAGAAACCATACCAGGTGCATGTTTTAAGGGGATGGTGATGGCTATGCAAGGTGGGGTTACTCAGTTCAGACATTGTGAAGGATGTGGCCACCCGGAGAGGAGCTTGTGCTTGTGTATCCTGAAAAGCCCAGTAGAATTTACTGAAGGCCTAGATGTGGGTATGAGAAGACATCTCTAAAACATTCTGACTCAAGGGTAGAGTAGGCATCTGCCTAGAATCTGGCTCAGGGACACTCTGGGTTTTGAACCCATGATTCTTTCTAACCTGTTGTGTGAAACAGGGTGGGTGGATACATATGTCTGGGTTAGTGGAGGTGTAGGTTCTAGAGAGAAAGCTGGTGGACATTGGAGTGTAGATAGTGCTTGAGACTGGTAGATATCTCCAAGTGAGGGGGCAGGAGATGGGTAAGGGATGGGAGAGAAGGAACATAATGAATGATATAGGACCTGGGACATTTCAGATTTCTCTTACAAGTTTCAGAGATGAAGGGCTGGGATATAGCCTGCAAGGCTAGCATGAGGGCCTAGTTTGGTACCCAGAACCCAGAATCATACCTGGTGTGGTGGAGCACCCTTGTAATCTCTGCACTGGGGAGGCAGAGGCAGGTGGAGCTCTGTGGCTTGCTAGCCAGCCAGTAGTATAAGTGGGTGAATTCCAGGTCATTGAGAGATTTTTCTGTATCAAAGAAGGTGGATGGTGTACCTGAAGATGATATCCAAGGTTCTCCTTTGATTTTATAGATGCGTGCACACACACACACACACACACACACACACACACACACACACACACACACACACACACCACACGTACGCACACACATGCACGCACACACTCGCACACACGAATAACAGAGGAAGAAGTCTTGGAAATGAGTAGCAGCGAGCACAAAGTGCTCCTGGGGCATAGGAGGCAAATGAGGAGCCTTTGCATCCTAAAGGCAAGTGTAAAGGGGTCCCTGGAAAGAACGTGAACAACTGCCCAGCACTGCTGATGAGAGAACTGATCATCACTTTTGGCTCTGAGCATGACAGACTTGATAGAGTTGTTGGGTTGGTGGGAGCGATTATGTCATTGGATTGAAACATAAATGGGGCTGGATGGAGCCAGATGTGGCACTGCATGCTTGTAAGTCAGATTCAGAAGGCTGATCTAGGAGAATTGCCTTGAGCTCATTTCTAGCTCGGGCTGTGTAGAGAGATCTTGTCTAAGAAACAAAAAACAAAACCCTAAACCAAAAACCAAGAGTGCCCTCCCACATGACACAGCTCTGCTGGATTCTCAAGCTCTATAATAGGGACTGTGGTGAGAGAGCCGATAAATTGGGAAGGCTCTCACCTTGCCTGCCCTGTGGATACCACAATCTCTAACAAGGCCATTCATCCAGTGAGTGGTTCTGTACAAGTGGCTTTTAGAGGAGACTCATTCAGAGAAATAATCTTTCTTCACTTTCTCCAGTGCCCCTCCCCCATGCTGTTTTAGAATTGAGAATTTAGAACGAGAAGAACTGCCTATCTACCTTTAGGCCCTGTGTTATGCTGTAGCTCACTCCCTTAAGCAGACAAACCTCGGTAAGTTCAGATCTGAAATCCTCATTGCTGTCGATTGCCCCTGATATCTTATTGATGTGTCTAGGTCACCCAGAATGCTATGAGATCATATATAAATAATGCTTCCAGATCATGGGTGTAGCAGGAAGCTGGTGCAGTCAGGGAGAACCAATCAACTTTGAATATAGTCCGGGCAGTATTTCTTGCGCACCTGACATTGGCAATGCTCTTGTTCAGGCGCAATGGACAAGAAAGGGCCACTGTTTCTTTGATACTTTCAATCAAGCCATGTGGAGCCCAGACAGGTTCACATTCAAGGCCCTGCAGAGGAGGGAAGTGGCATCCAACTCGGGTGTGGGCAAGTGCTTCGGGAGAGTTTTCCTGTAGCAAGAGACATCCAAGGCAGGACCCTTGGATGATGAGCAAGAGGCAGCCAGGCTTACTGGAGGGGGATGCATGTTCTTGACAGAAAACCAGAAGTCAAGAGACAGTGTAATGAACGAGTACTGTGCAGATTCTGTGGTGAGAAGCAAAGTGGAGAGAGGGAGGCTAGAGAGGTAGCAGGAGTGTGCTGGATCCCCTGGGGTTGGAACCAGTGGAATCCTTTGTACCCTGTGGTGATCCTCCTTTGTGAAGGATGGGTGTGGGCGTGTGTGCACACATGTGCATGCATGCATGCATACATATAAATATACACAACTGTGGTTGTATTTTCAGACACTTGTAAGTTATTCTTTGATTCAGAGTTCCATCAGGCAAGCTCTGGTTTATTGTTCGTGTAGCATATGATTATACTGGCCTTTCAGACCCCTATAGAACTTGTTATCCTGAATCATGGGGAAATATTACCTGAGGGCTCTGTGAGGAAGGAATGTGACTCTGTGAGTATATATTTCCTTTGATCTGTGAAATGTAAAACCAATCCTGACTTTAAGTGTAACGACATAAAAAAAAAAATCTTTTGTTTTTTAAGAGAAGACCCTTGAAAGACTGACTGGAGATGAAAAAGGAGATATCGATGGTGTTGGCAGAGGTGGGAGAAAAGGGAGAGAGCAAGCCCAGCCTCGGGGGGGAGGGGGCTGGAGGGGAGCCTTGATAAATCTGTGTTGTGGGGTACGACCCCTGGGCATACCTGGAGTCTAGGATGCTGGGACATTATCACCTGTGATCAGCTGTAGGTCTCAGATATTAATGATTAATCATGGTTTGGAGCTCAGAGTGTAGGCGTTGTATGTTTGTTCAGAGACTTAGGTGGCCAGAGCCTCACATTTATATGGTGCAAGAGTACAGAATTATGGAGGACCCTTGTCCCTGCCCCTGAGGGCAAGGTGCTTGGCTCTGACATGAGCAATAAAGGCTGGCATTTCCAGCCTCCCCCTCTCCCTCCTTGCCTTTGTTGTACTTTGTACCCAGTCTTCATACTCACATACCTATGCACAGCAGACCAACTTTACCTAAACCCTGAGCACAGAGAATGCTGCTGTGACCATCTCACACCCTGGCTCAGATGAGTCACCCAATTGCCCCAGCCATGTCACTGCCCATGTTAGGGTTTCAGGTCTTCTTAGGGCACAGAGTCTGCACTTTGAACTATTAGATCCTGTAGGGGTATTGTGTTGTTTCATGGTAAATAATTGTCCCACCCACTAGTTTAATAAAAAGAGCTGATTGGCCAAAGGCAGGCAGGAAGTGTAGGCGGGGCTACCAGACTAAGAAAATCTCTGAGAGCAGAATGCCAGAGGAGCACCAGAGAGAAGCCAGAGGAAGCCGAGGACAACTATGCTGCTCTGAAGAAAGGTACTGAGCTGCATGGCTGAACAAGAGACATGGGTTAGATGAAGGGTAGAGAGCTAGCAAGTGATATGCCTGGGCCTGAGGCTGATCAGCCAAAAACTAATGAAAGCGGCTGTGTATCTCTGTAGGACTGCGGGACTGCCGGTCTGCGGGTCTGTGGGTCTGCGGGTCTGCGGGTCTGTGGGTCCTAGACCTTGAGGTTAGGCCCAAGTCCGGGCCAGAAACCTTGTACTACAAGATCCTGATTAAGGCTGTATATAAAGACAACTTGAGTGCCACCTCTGAGGAGTGTGGCTGTCTGTGACTCCTGGTGTTCTTTTCTAGCATGTCTGACATTGCTGCGGCTTTCTCAGGGTTAAGCATATACTCAGCTCTGGGAAACCTCCGTGGTCAACAGCCCGGAGTTGGAATGTGCTTTGAAACAATCTCCAAGAGAAGATTTTTAGTTTTTAGCAATTACTGTGTTTTTAAAAAAGTCCCAAAATTTCTGTTCCTCCCCACCATGATTTCTGACCACCCCTGAGGGCATGCATAGCTGCTCGAAGCTCTGCCAGTTTAATACTTTTTATCTGTTTATTTCAGCAACACATGATTCTGTTCCGTAATCTTTTTGGGTCAGTTTGCTCATGTTTATACTGAGAGAATTTTCTCTTATTTCTTTACATTAAAAAAAGTAAAAATTCTTGCAAAAATATTTTAGTTCTTTATCAAGTGCAAAGACCCCACATACACATGGACACATATATGGGAGGGGGCATGCATATTTCTATTTAAAAAAATTATTTATTTTTATTTTATGCACTTTGCCATTTTTTTCTCCCTGTATGTTGGTGTGAAGGTGCCAAATCTTGGAGTTACAGATGGTTGTGAGCTGCCATGTGGGTGCTGGGAAGTGAACCTGAGTCCTCTGGAAGAGCAGTCAGTACTCTTAACCTCTGAGCCATCTCTCCAGCCCCTGCATATTGGTATTTTAAATGTTTTTTTATTTTAAAATTTGCTTGAAATGATAGGTAACATTTGGTTCTGTTGTCAACAATTCTGTATCTGAAAATTACAGTCTTATGAAGCAAAGAAGAGAAGAACCTTTTCTAAGCGTCATAGCAAAGGAAGGAAACATGGAAATATGGCTAAGTAGCCTTCAGAAGTCAGGGGACAGTTCTGACCAGGCTGCTGTATGAGGTGCTGCCGTGGTAGATTTGAGGAAGTGGTAAGAGGTGGGATCAGACCTCCCTAATGACCTAATTGTCATCAGAAGCTCCCCAGACAGTTTTGTGGCTCAGTGTGGATAATTATCATCCTTGGTGGTAACTGTGTAACTACAATGTTTGAGAAGCCCATAAGCCTGTCTTAATTTTCTTGTAACAACAGATTGCATTGTTTAGGGTTCTATCCTGTTCTCTTTTTGGACTGCTGAAGGTATAAAGTGGAACAGTGTGTGGGGGGTGGGAAACGGGGGCCCTGGGGGTAGGGTGGGGGTGCTCTCAGCTAGGAAGGCCAGCATTCTACTTGATTAACTTGATTTTTTTTTGTTGTTCAGTGGAGATCACCTTCACCTCCAATGCAAATAGTATTGCCTTTGGTTATTGAGATGGTCAAGGACGGTCTCTGCTTATCAGCTGAAGACCTACCACATGATCTAGTGTGAGGCAAACCCTCAAAGTCTCTGACAGAGTAGGACTCAGCTTCTTAAGGTCATGCTTCTCACTGGAATATATCTGGGGTATGGGAGCAGAGGCCTGTGGTCAATTACCTGCTATAGAGGCCTAGATAACTCGATTCTGGAGAGAAAATACCTAATTCACCTGTCTCTATGCTTGTCTGTCTCCCCCCCCCCCCCCTTCTCTGTGGCTGCTGCAGTGGCTCTGGACCACTTGCAGCAGAGTGACTGTCCCCACCTTCATGTGCCATTACTGAATTTCCACAGCTTGTGTTGAACGTTGAGTGAGCTCTGGTCTCAGCATCCATATAGCAGATGGCTTCTTAAAGGGAACCTCATGTGCTTATTAAAGATTGCACATCTATCCTGGCAGAGACAGTACATCTCGTCAACCAGACAGCCACGATTTCATAATTTCATATTGAACAAGGATGCCCTGCCCTTCACAGACAGTAAGTTACGTCTCAGAGAACAGCGTGAGGGAGATAACCAGATCATATTGACTTTGTGCATTGTGCTGAGACACCAGGAGGCCAGGTGTACCTTGTTGCTTCCTCAGTTCTTTCATTAACAGTGTCCTGAGACTTGACAGCTGCCTCTCCTGATAGGTAACATTCACCAGCATCAGCAGAGGGGAAGCATCCACGTCAGCTGCCCTGAAAGGCCGTAGTTCTGGTTTTCTCAGAGTCTGTACCCAAGGCTCACCCAGTTCCTGCTTCACCAAGGCTCTTGATAACTATTGGGTATGATAGTAGCATCTGGGTGCGTCCATGGTTTAGAGTGCACACCCCTGAGTAATCGCCCTGGGGGACAGCACCATATACAAGGTGCTCAGTCTTGCCAAGCTCAGTTAAGGAAGCCAGCCAAGAAATCATTTCGTCAGATCAGCGCCTGTAAGCTCTGTGGGAATAGCTGTCTGAATGGCAGAGGCTGGTGCACCTTAGTCACCAGTCACAGCCTCTGCGTCTAAGTCACAGAACTTTGCCAACTTTTCAAAGGGCTTTGGCTACTTTTGCAAAAGGGGAGTGCCTTGGTCTTCTGTACGGTTCCTGCTGGTGTATGGAAGCATCTGTCCTGGGAAACCTAGTCAAGGAAAAAGTTGTTAGGCTCAGTGAGTGTTAAGAATGACTAGGCACAGAACTGACAGAAAATAACCCAAACTTGCAATAAGCAAAGCTCAAGCCTGATGTTTACTTTGAGAGGGCAGGAGGTTACATGCAAAGTTTAAACACTGACCTTGTTTGCTGTCCACAGCTGGAGTAGGTGTTCTGTAAGACGTCTTTGATTGAAGTGGTTGCTTCCAGAATAGGACTTTAGCAGTGATTGCTGTAGAATGGGAATAATCCGAACATGCAAAGAAAAGGTTTTTCCAGTCCTTGAGTCAGCAGGCAATCTTCTCCGGGCCCATTTTCAACCTGACGGATGCACCTGCTGTCTATGTGAAGTAGTACTTTAGGAAAAGTACCTTTTTAAGATGGGGGGGGGGGAACGACCAGCTTCCCCTCCCTCTAGCAGTAAATCAGCTTTAGAACTCTGGGGAGACCTGTTAATATACAATGTATCTGAGATGCTCTCAAATTTCAAACTCTGCTGTTTGGTTTCACTGTTTAAAAAAACATGCACACAAAACATCAGACAGAGGCTTAAGCCAAGCTAGCCTTTGGTGTTCAGGGGGATTGATCTTTTGAAAGTCTGTGGACTCTAAGTCAGCCCATCTGTTAGGTAAATGGGAGTTTTCTTGACTTTGGGGAATGTAAGAGAGGGCACCTTTTCTGTGGCTTCGTGTCCAGCTCTGTCACCCCCGCCACGGTAAATTTTGAGTGATGAAGAGGTCCTTAGACCATCCACCCCAGATGCTGTTTTTCAGAGTTGAATACATTGTTTCATTTTACAGTTAAGGGGCAGTAACCCAGGGAGTTACATGGCGAAATGGAGTGTCTAAACTGGGGATTAGAACTGAATGTTCCAGGCCCTGCTCAAGATACTTTATTTCCCCATTCCCCAGTTGTGTGTGCTAGCTGCTTCCACTTACTTTGGTCCCAACCCTATAAGGCCCTCCCCATCGGCGGTAGTACCCCTATAAAGCCCTCCCCATCGGCAGCAGTGTACCTCATCACAGCTCTTCCCCTCATCGGTAACACTGCTCTAGTCGATAACTGCTTGTGATGTGCGAGGCACAGTGTCTGATTTTGTGGCGTTCAGTGCCGAAGGGCATTCAGTCCTGTGGGAATGAGACACAGTGCTGATTATTATGGTGTCGTCTGGTAATTCTGTAATACAGTGAGCATGTGCATAGGGCTGGGAGCTGTTGAGAGGAACACACAGTGAAGGTGTTTGAGGATGGTTTTAAAGGATGAAAAGGATTTGCCAGTCAGATGTAGAGGCAGCCCACAGAGCCTCATAAGCAAAGAATCTTAAAACCTTGAGAGTCAGCAGGTGTGGGGGTGTAGCTTGATAGCTGAGTACTTGCCTAGTATGAGTACTTGCCTAGCATGAACAAGGCTCTGTCTGGTTCTGGTGTGAGCATTGCAAAAGTCATACCAACCAACCAACCAACCATCCAACCAGCTAACCAACCGACCGACCAGCCACCCAATGACCGACTGAAGTAGGCAGCAGAAATCTGTAGTCTCTGGTCACCTTGTTCACCCCTCCAGCGTGTTTTAGAGCAGACACAGAGTTGAAGTTCAGAATAAACTTTTACAGAGAACTACAGAAGTCCCTGCTAAAGAAGGTGACTGCACATGGTGATTGGTGTCACTTGTGTTCATAGTCATAGGCTCAGTGGTGTGAGTGACCAGGGAGGAGGGTCAGTATGTTTTGCTTAAGAAGCTTACCCCACAATATTTGTGCCGGTGGGACTTCCTGTCCCTCAGCCAAGAAGCCTAGGTGGTGAAGGTGTGGATGCAGTTTTGCATGCTTAGCTCCTGGAAGCAGACGGAACCACCTCGAAGTTTCCATGGCCTTGGAGGAAACAGGATGAAGGATAGGAAACAGCTGCCAGGAGCACAGTGACTGAGGTGCAGCCTCACAGTGTTCAGCAACCACAGAGATGTCAACGGGAAAGCCTCTGATTAAACAGTGGGGAGCTGTGGAATGTCATTTGTTTTCAGACATTGGCCCCTCCCACCCTTTGTCCTTCAGTTGCCTGTAGATTTATTTTTACTTATCAAATAATCAGGAATGCTTTCTTTAAAAATCAAAAAAATGTGTGTGTGTATGTGTGTGTTTGTGTGTGTATGTTGTGTGTGTATATATATGTGTGTGTATATGTGTGTATGTCTCTTTTTGACTGTGTGTATGCGATGTGTATGTGTGTGTTTGTATGTGCATGTATGTGCATATGTGTCTGTGTGTGGTGTGTATGTGTGTATGTGTGTATGTATGTATGTATGTGCACGCATACCCCTGCATACTGTTGTATTTGTGTGAAGGTCAGATGGGAGTTTTTCAGCATCAGTTGTCTGCTTCCACCATATGGGACTCGGGGATTGAATTTATGTCCTCAAGTTTGGCAGCAAGTGATTTAGCCTGCTGAGCCATCTTGTATTCCAAGGAGTGCCTTTTTGTAAGAAGTTAAGCAACATAACTCCAGATAGGTTAGAAAAGACAGTCCACTTCCCTCCTTGCTAATCTGTCTCTGAATGGGTGCCAGCATCTTCCAGAAGCTGGCTTAGACATTCCTGTACATGTTTATACTTACTCATGTATCATCGTTTTCCTTTATAGAAATAGACCATTACATAGTCTGAATCTGACCCAGTGGTACTTTTATGTTGAATTCTGCCTTAAAACTTTTCCTGTCACTATATTTAGACAAACCCAAGTCATTTTATAAGTATTCTTATGTCACCAAAGCCAATTAGCTTCATTCATAATTTGGATGTCTGTGTGTAGATCTAGCTGTCGTTTAGGAGCAGGTGGGTCCTGTGGCCATACATTTTGTCTGGACAGGGAACACTGGATGCATTTTTGACAGGCTGACTGGCACCTGGTAGAGTATCTTGGGTCAGCTTGGTAAGGAGGAGCTGATCATCTGCAAGAAATTGCGGCTCATACTAGTTCTGCTCAAAACATCCAGGATATTAGGTGAGAGGTGGCTTGATGGTTATCTGAGATCTCTGAGAGGAGGGATGAAGCATGTAGGGAGTGTTTCCCCAAAGCTTGCCTCATACTTTTGCAAAGCTTTCTTAAGGAAGATTGCTCAGGGGCTCAGTGATGAAGTTTGTCTAGCAGGATTTAGCCCTGGGCCCCAGCACCTACATACAAAACCAGGTGGGGCAGTGGATTCTTGTAAACTCAGCATTATCAGTGACAGATATGTACACGCGCGTACACACACACACACACACACACACACACACACACACACACACACGGTGGTGAGGAGGATGGGGTTGAAGGGGTGGTGGTGGCAAGGTAACATCTTCAGTTTGTTGCTGAGAAGTAGGACCCAGGATTGGAAGGAGAATAGGGCTGGGCCTTATGTCATTATTGTCATGGGCTCAGACATTGTGGGAAGCATTTGATGATAGATTGTTAAAATAGTCATGTATGCTGGAGTTTGCCAAACTCTATCAGCCCTGGACCTGACATTTCTGGCCACGCCCTGACATGCAGCAGCAATTGTCCCTGGAGTAGCAGTTGCTGTTGGCATGATGTCATGACCTCTGTGTTGCTGAGACAGAAAGGCGGCATGCCTTCTTGGCTTCACAGTTTGCAAGCCACCTGCTGCCATTCTTTCTTTCCATATTCTGAAGGTATATACAACCCGTGGCCCCATCTCCTTTCAGGAATAGCAAAACACAGACATTCATCAAACCATGGTGTAAAGAGGATGTCGTTATGAAGATATGGAACCTATGCCTAGCATCCTAACCTCTGCTCTTAAAGGCACAGGCTTTTATATTGCCTATTGTACATTACCAGTTGGTTCCATAAAGAGTGGAATTTCACAAGGCAGAAAGACTCTTTCTTTTTCCTTAAATATTTTTTTCACATAATATATTCATGTTTTTTCTCCTCCCTCAACTCCTCCCAGGACCTCCCTACCTCTCTACCCACTCAACTTCACATTCTTTCTCTTTCAAGCAAAACAAAACAGAAAAAGTAAAAACAAACAGAAACAAATAAAACACAGAAAAATGCTCAAACAGAAGGAAACAAAAAGTCCTGCCAAAACAAGCAAAACTAAACCCGAGTCTGTTTTGTGTTGGTCAACTGCTCCTAGGTAGGTATCAGTTTGGAATAGCGTCCTGGATAAAGGTGGGACCTCTGGGTTCGCTTCCCCTTCTCAGATCTGGGATTTTGACTGTTTTGAGCTCATCTAGGTGTGTGGTGTGTGCCTCTATGCCCTCGTATCTGAATGGTACTGTTTCCTTGGAGTCATCTGTCACCTCTGGCTCTTACAGTTTTTCTGGCTCTTCTTACTCAGATCCCTGAGCCTTGAGGGAAGGGGGTTGGTGGAAATATCTCGTTTAGGACCGAGTGCTCCCAAGTCAAGGGAGAAAGACTTGTGAGTTACCTGGACATTCTACTAGAGCTGTTTCAGTCTAAGCTCAGGAATCCTTCAAAGCTTTCGGGTATGTGGCTTTATATTGTGCATCTAGTCATTACTAAATATGGCGGCCCCATGCCTAGTTGACTGTATCTGGCATTCAAGGAATTCAGAAAAGAGGTTATGAACATGACTTGTAACTAGCTCAGTGTTAGTAACTGACAGCGGAGGGCTCATGCTTCCACAATGCTTCAGATATAGGTTTAAATTCTTCTATATCTACTCCTTAAGCATTCATTGGTCAGTTTGCTCATATAGGGATCAAGCCAGAAAGCTAACTCCTCTCTTGGGGCCTGTCTTTTTTTCAGATTTGAAGAGTCCAAGTTTTTCCTGGGGTACTTACACTCTAGGAGAGAAGCTGTTCTTGCCGAGTTAGTTTTTGCACTGTAACAAAATGCTTGAGATAAATAATGTCAAAAAGGGGAAGGGTTTGCTTGGATTGACAGTTTTAGATGTTCCAGCCCATACTTGGTTGGTCCTGTTGCTTTGAGGCTGGGCTGGTAACTCATCAGGAACAGCGTTGTGGTGGCAATGCATCAGCAGTGCAGAGTACCATAAGAGAGTGAGGCAGCAGCCCTGATCTCCATTTGCTTTCAGGGTCATGATTCCTGTGACCCAAACAACTCCCACTAGGTTCCAATTCTTAAAAGAGCCACCATCTCCCAACAGTGCCAAGCTGGAGTCTGCGCTTTTAACGCATGGTGTTTATGACAATATTCACTATCAAAACCGTGGCATCTGCTGCAGAGAGAAGGCAGAGCCAGCCTGGGGCAGATTGGACAGCCCCATCTGGAATCCTTCTAACCCTTACTGGTAGTACCTTGGCCGGAGCCTGCTTTCCCACCTGTAAGATGGAGACAATAGTGCACCACATGGAATGAACGCCCAGCTTACACGAATATGAGCTTTCCTGTTTCCGCGTGCTCTATTTTAGACTTGCCCTTAGTGTTTTTATTTTTTGCTTTGCTTAAATGGCATGACATAGCAGTTGATACTGGGTGCTTAATTCTTAGCTCTGCTCCCCACAGGAAGCTCCCAGTTGCTGATGCACAGCAGAGAGTAAGTGTGCTTTCCTTCGGCTCACTCTTCTGAAATCCCAGCCATTTTATGTTTTCTTTCTGTTCCTCCCCCAAAACAGCTGCTACAGTTCAGTAAATGCAGAATCTGTCCAGTCACAGCATTAACCTTTCCCATACATAGTGAGGTGTCCTGGGAAGCAGCGACACACACAGTAAGTTGCAAGTGTGAAATCTCACGTTACTTTGGCAGCACAAGTTTTTAATTAAAAAGTCTCTTCTAGGTGTCTCCTCTCATCAGCAGTGAAGGAAAATTAAAATTCCACGCGTTTAATTATTGTTTAAAGAATTTGTTTTGAAATAGGTAAGCAGAAATGCTTGCTGGTTAGGATGTCCAGTCTTGGGTTCTTGTAACAAGCTTCTTAACTTGAGCAGGGGACTCCGTAGTAATCATTGTCAGCTCTGGGTGACTCATGCATCCCTAGCTGTTCTGTGTTTATGTGGAATATGGAAATGATTGCCCCTCTTTCTCCCGTGCTTGATTGAGTTAGAGCTGAGCAGCTGAGCTCCTCACTTTGTTATTTTTAATAGGCCCCTACTTTTGGGGCTCCAGCTGGGACTTGAGAAGGGACAGCTGGCAGTATTGGCTCTGGCTGTCTCATGAGGTCAGGCTAACATTCCTGAAGTTATAACCTCACTTGGGAACTGAACCCAGTACCCCCCACAGAAATGTGAGCCCCTCATTTCTATAGTTCATTTGCCCAACATGGAGAACGTGGGAACGGAGGTAACAGCCGAAGAACTCAAATGGAGAGAAAATGAACTCTTGTCACCTTTATTGGGAGCCTTGTGTTTTATGTCCTGACATGTTTTCTTTTCTCCCTCCTATCCAATTGCCCATCTGTTTGGGAAGTAAAGGGTTGGGGAGGGGTTAACTGAGTTTTGAAAGGTTACAGAGAAAGGGGAAAAAAGTGCCCTCTCCCCTGTTTTGTTATTTTATTTATTTATTTTCATAGGCATGCATGTGTTTTATGTGTACCATTTGTGTGTAGGTGCAGAAGGTAGAGGGAGTTACAGGTAGTTGTGAGCTGCCTGATATGGGCGCTGAGAACCCAAGCTGGGCTCCTCCGCCAGAGCAGTGAGCCTAACTACTTAGCCAGCCATCTCTGGCTCCTCCTCCCCTTGAAAAAGAAAGTTTTAACTTACAGGACTGAGCAGTGGAGTTTGGCAAATGATCACAGGCTCTGAAGGTGAGGGAAGGGAAGCTGCTTTCTCAGTGTCCATGTGACATTCCCATTCGGCCAGCCTTCCTGTGTCTTGGCAGATGGAGTTTCCTCCTCCCGAACAGACTGTTTTTCCAACTGCACCATTATAGCCGCCTCATGTACCATGATGCATGGCTAGGTGTCAAAGCCCCAAATGACTTAAAACATCTAACTTCTAGCAGGGAGAAGAGGGAGTTATTTTTGTAGAAGTTGAATATATATAAATAAGACTATAGAAGTTTGGGCTTCATTCCCAGGCAGGTTTTTGTTTTGTTTTATTTTGTTTTGTATAGGCTTAAATATTGAGTGTATGTGTGTATTTTCTTGCCTATAGTTCTGATGGTTGAACCTAGGGCCTTGTGCATGCATGCACTCTGCCACTGAACTCCTTCCTTGGCTTTGGTATTAGCTTTATCAAAAAGAAGGCAAATGTTTTATGCATTTGTGAGCTGAACTGTAGCCGTCTGAAGCACCTAGTACTGTGGACACAGATGCATGCCATGACGCCAGCCCTGAAGCCATTTACTTTATGAGGGAGTCAGGCAGAAGAATATCCGATGCCAGGTCCATGATAGCAGAGGACAGGCAGATGTTGGGATGTTAAGGAGAAGCCTCAGAGAACGATGTGGGATGAGGAAGAGTTCTCAAGACACACGAGAGCAGGCGCTGCAGTTGTACAGCCATGCAGTTCATTTCAATGGCAAGCAGTAAGGTATTCTGGGAGAAAGCTGGCGTGCAGGGTGTGCATCATGGGCTAGGTTTTTAAAGCCTGTGACTTTTTCAATGCAATTTCACCCTGTTATTAGTATGGGAACCTTATGAGAGAGCAAAGATGATTTCCAGGTATTGCCCCCATTATCTACTGTTGACTGGTACAGGGATTTGAACCTTACTTATCCTTTGAGTGGGTGGCAACTTGTTGAAAGGTAAATGAGGGAATCGCAATGGCTTATTGGGGTTCTGGTAAGACATGAAAATACAGGGAGCTGTTCCTTCCTTAGGACATTAGGTCTGTGCACATTGAGGGGGAAGGACCATGATGCCTACCAGTCCTACCAGGGCTGCTTTTGATGGTCCCAAACTTAATGATCTGGGGAGTTGTTGGTATCACAACTCACAGCTGGTATCACAGTCCTGCCACTGAAGATATTTTGAATCTGTATTGAATACTATAGAGGAATTCATGATGTGTGTGTGTGTGTGTGTGTGTGTGTGTGTGTGTGTGTATAAACCAGTGATCACCATCCGAGTAAGAATCATGTTGTTAGGAAGCTGTACTCATTCTTGATTGGTCAGTGACAGAAAAGTTTTAAGGGTGGGTTTTCTTTGAAATGCAGTGAATATTTGAAAATAAAGTGGGCGCTTTATGTAAAATTGGGTTTTATTTCAGTGTTAAGACGTTGACTCTGTAGCCACCAGAGGGTTGTGGCTGGGCTGTTTGCAAAGTTATGACAGATAAAGGGAGTAGTTTGCAGCTCTCTAGGACTGTGGGTTATGCTATGCCATTTCAGAGGAATGTGCTCTCCTCCTTATGTTTCATATGTGTGAGTTTTCTGATACCCAAACCTCATAATATTAAGACTGGATACTTTGTTGCTTTTCTCTCTGATTTTGTGTGGAAATCTATTTATTTTCTTATTTTGTGCTCTTGGCAGGCATTCAGATTATTCATGGGTTAATGATTTCTCCATTCCTCGCTTAGGAAAGAATAAAATATTCGGAGCTATTGTGGCAGGCATCCTGCTAATGACAGGGCCTGTTGAGACCTGCGAGTGACCTCAGAATGTCATGATTGCAGAGTTGCCATCCTTAGTTCTTAAGGGGACTGATGGCCCTCCGCGTGTCATTCCCCTCATTCCTTGTGCAGGCAGAGGGTGCCGTGGTTTTCTGAGGGAAGAGTCAGCCAGCTTTGCAAAGGTTTCTGGGAAGGTATGTTTGAAGGCTTGAGGATGCCCTTTAGTGTGTGTGCAGATCAAACACTCATGCTAAGCTTTTCAGGTTTATGTAACAATCAGTTATGGGAGGAAAAGATTTTAAATGTATTGCTTCTGGAAAAGTAATGGGTTTGCTAAGCTGTACTGCCGCAAGCCCAGACACCTTCCGAGTCCAGTGTGGGTGAGGTGGAAGGTGCTGAAAGTTTCTCTGATCATATTTTTTTCTCCTTTTATCTACTATGATATCATTGGTAACATGATTATATTTTATATGTTGTATACTGCAGTATGTTATATTTTGCTATTTGTTGGATAACCATTTTGTGTAAGGCATAGTCAATGTCAAGAAGAAATACTTCTTTTTAAAAAGTGAAGTTTGTGTCCAGAGGAGGAGGTGGGGGTAGGGATGATGACTAGACTCGGGTGCTACAGAGTTGTTCAGCTATGGAGACACTATGCTGCTGAATGTACTTTCAAGGTTGACGTTTGTTACAAATAAAGCTTCTAAGGTGGCCTACATGAAGTACAGAGGAAGGCAGATTAAGGTCACTGCTCAGCACTGTCTGTTGGTGGGTGGTGCCCTACTTCACTGCTCTGGGGCTATGATGAGACACCAACCAAAACAAAAGTGGGGAAGAAAGGATTTCTTTTGTCTTACACTTTTAAGTGACAGTCTTTTGCTGAGGGAAGCCAAGTCAGGAACCTGGAGGCAGGGACAGAAGCAGAGGCTGTGGTGGGGGCAGGGAGAAGATGATTCTTACTGGCCTGCTCGTTACTTTACTTATATAGCCCAGGACCACTTGCCTGTGGAGGCAACCGCCCACCCCACGGTAGCCTGCGCCCTCCTACATCAATTAGCAATAAAAAAAATATATATGTCCTAAGACATGCTCAAAGGCTAATCAGATAGCCGTAATTCCTCAGTTGAGGGTCCCTCCTCCCAGGTGCCCGTTTGTGTCATTTTGGCAAAAACCTAACTGGAACAGGTGATTCCATCTCTGTCTCTGCAGGTCAGGAGGTTGAGGGAAGAGAGGGCTTGGGAGCTTTCAGGATGTCAGAGGTCAGTGGCTGTCTCTGATCTGGTGAGTGCCTTTGCTGGTTAGAGATGGTGAGGGCCCCAGTAGAGACCGATTGCTTGCAGTGGAACTCTGACACATTTCCTTCATGTCTGGCTACTCTGTCTGAGCCTCACCCTTGGCTCTGGGGTTGAATGAACCTGGCCATCAAGACTGGTTGGTTCTACCACTTTCTGGCTATGTTTTAATGGCAGTTTTCTTAGTACCTCTGCCTGCCTCAGTTTCCCCACAAGTAAAAGAGAGACGGTGGGGCTGATCCTTGGGCTCCTCACAACAATAGCTGGGCTTCTGTTTCACCTTATTGTGTAAGCATGTAGTGTGTGATCAGTGGTGACTCCCTAAGGCCAGCCCTCCCCTAGTGCCCTGTATGGGAGCTCCACAGTCTCCACCTGCTCTCTGACTCACTGATAACCACTGTGATTCCAGCAGGTGCAGGAGGTCACACATCACCTCACCTTCTTCCCACACGTCTCGCTCGCCATCACGCCATTTTCTGTCTGATGTAGACTTTGAACCTGGTCCGGACGCTCGGTACCGCTTCTGATCCATTTCGTCTTTTGTTAATGGGTCTCACCTGTCATCTTATTTTTCCTCTTTTTTTTCTATTGTGAGATCATCATCTCTGCTGAGCTCATGTGCCTTCACGTACAGGTCACTGAGCAGTTTTCTGAGGCCAGCTCTGACTGTACCAGCCCCACCCCCAATCACATAAATCTCTTATGAAATCCCAGACTCCACCCTTCATCTTGGGACACATCTTTCAATGCCCCTCCCCCAGCTTCAAACACATTGCTTTTATGTATTTGTGTTTGTTTTGTGCTAGGAATGTTTTAAATTGATATGGCAGGTAATTTCATTTATAATAGTACTATGTGATGAGGTAACATTTCTACCAACATTGTTTGGAGGAGGAAACCGAGGCACAAAAATGTTTAGTTACTGCTTAGGGTTGCAGAGTTTGGCAGTGCCCGAATCCAGGTGACCTGGCACCTCAGATACATTCTGGGGACCAGTAGTGCATCATTTTTGTCTTCTGTTATATAAGTGTGAGGGAGCAGGGGCCGTTGATCTCTGCTCACACAGTCTGTGCCGTCCTGCCATATGGTAGATGCTAACTGCATCTAACTGCTGTCTCCTCCATACCTTGATAATACTGCTCTCTCTCAGGTGGGAGGTGGAGGGAAGAAGTGGGTGCCCTCAAAGTGAGCGAGCATGCATGGGTAACTGTCTTATCTCTGTCACCAAATGACTGATCACATGGGGAGGCATGGTAGCAGGTAGCGTTATGGTGGCAGGAGCCTGGGGTCCGGATCCCCACCTCCTCACATCTGTGGAACAGGAAGGAGAGCAGGGGAGGGAGAGTGGGAGGATGCATGAGGAGAAGAACTAACTGGCTTATCATCCTCAGAGCTTGCTTCTAGTGGCCCATGTCCTCTGGCCAGGCTCCACACCGTAAGGTTTTGTAACCTCTCTAAACAGCACCACCAGCTTGGGGACCAAATGTTCAAACATATAGACAGACACATGGAAGATATTTCACAGTCAAACAACAGGAAGCAGCCACAAAGCTATTACTTACCTGTCCAGGCCACTGTTCTGCCTTAGGAACTGGTGCTCTGATAGTGCCTACCGCATGGCACAAGTCAGATGCTTCTTTTATGCTTAGTGTGTGGAATCAGGCTGCAAACAGCAGCCCTTCTGAGTAGCTTTATTTCTCCTGCCCATTCTTTCCAGCCTGCTTGTTTAGTGCGTGCACTTGACTGACTTCATGTCTTGGAGCTCTTGTCTGTACTGGTAATAACACAGGATTCTTGGTGGTTTAAATAAGGAATAAGGGGGTCATGGTAAGCTGTCAGTCAAGCTTGGTTTCTTTGCTTCCTTCCTTCTATCCTGCATCATTGTCTTCTGGCTAGCAGACTCCCCTCCCCCTAAAAGCAACTGAGAGGTACCGGCCTTTCATTTAGTTATCTGGAAGTTATACAGAAAACAAAGGGGGACTGGACTGGGCCGCCATCAGTTATTAGGAAGCTCTGCAACAGTGGTTCTCAACCTGGAGGTCATGGTCCGGTTGGGGTTAGATCAATCCTTTCACAGATATTTACATTGTTTCACAACAGCAAAATCAAAGTTATGGAGTAGTAACAAAATAATTTTATGGTTGGGGATCAGTACAACATGAAAAACTGTATTATGGGGTCACAGCATTAGGACCAGTCCCAGGGATCCTGTTGTCTTCTCCTCCTAGAGCGGTGGGGTCACAGGTGTGTGTGTGTGTGTGTGTGTGTGAGAGAGAGAGAGAGAGAGAGAGAGAGAGAGAGAGAGAGAGAGAGAGAGAGAGAGAGAGAGAGAGACTTTGTGTGGCTTATGGGTTTATGGGTGCTGGGGAGTCCTCAACCCTCACTGCATCGTCTGGGGGTGGCAAAACAAAGACTCCATGGGGTGTGTGTAGAAGAGACAAAACCACAATGCTCTTGATGTCCTGGTGTCTCATCTAATGGCATGCTCTCTTGGTCACTAATCCAGTCCCATGAGAACTGCATTATCTCTCTTAAAGGCCTAATCCCCTCCTAGAAGCCCCACTTCCCAGCAGCACCAGGATGGCGGCTACACTGAGTTTGAGTCAAAGCATACTTAAGTCACAGCACCCGCCAGGTCTTACACAACACCAGGCAAACCCCAGGAAACCCCAGGACATTTGAACTCAGTTGTTCCACAAACAAAATCCTACCCCGTGTTTGACTATCCTCACTGTTGGGGGAATGGTGGTGAGCCAGACACTCTTGGTTCTTACTCTCCTGAGTTTGTGGTGTAGAGGAGCCATGGCCACAGGGCCACTGGAACATTCACTTCTATAATGAGATGTGCTATGAAGACCCACAGCAGGAGGCTTGTGGTGTGGAGTGTCAAGCAGCTAGCCCTGGTGGAAGGGACTGAACCGAGGTCTGAAGGTTAAATGGGAAGGCCCAGTCACAGAGGCAGTGGGAAGCTGCCTCATTTAGCAGTATTTAATAGCTACTGTTTTTTTTTTTTTTTTTTTTTTTTCCATATAGTGTGCTATTCTATGCTTTATTGAGCTTGGCTGGCGACAAACGATAATTAGCCTTGAAATTGGGAGGTAACTAAATGTGCTTGCTATTACAAGTTGTGGTGTGTGTGTATAATCATGTGTAAATAGTATGTGTGTGGGGCTGGATGAGAGCTACTGCGTTTCATGTAAGCACTGTATGTTTTTAAAATGGCTCTTGGGGCCAGTTCTGTCAGTAAAGGGCATCCAGGCACTTTGTCACCTCATGGATGGTGTTGTCTGGACTTGCCTTCCTGGGCAGGTGCTCTTCACTGTAATTTGCATTATGGGTATTTGCTCTCTTCAAGTTGTTTTTGTTGAAACCCGCAGAGCCGGGCAGGTGCGCTTGCAGCTAGAGCAGACAGATGGATTAGACACTTTTGGAGAAGAGTTGGTTAACACAGGGAGGGGCCACCCCTCCTCCAAGAGCAGTAGGCTTTCTTAACATGAGAGCAGTGCAGAGAAGTGTCTGTTAATAGCGTGGTGGCTGCCGGGGTGCTCTCTCGTCCTCTGCTGGTTCTCTTCAGGAAGGATGAGGGCTAAGGCAGGGGCTTCTAAAGTGTGGGAGCCCGGTGACAGGGCAGCCCTGTAACTGTGAATCACTGCCCCCTTCATGCTGTCACCACCTGCCTGTCTGGTCCGAACAGGCAAAAGGAAGGGTAGACTTTCTTCACTTGCAAATTTTACACAAGGAAGCTCATGAGACAATCACTTCTGCCGAACTCTGAACTCTGTCCTTTCCACAGTGTTTAGTTATCATGGCAAATTGTTGCACGACTCAAGTTTGTTTGTAAAATGGCATTAAAATGAATAAATTTTAAGAGACTCATTTTCATTATTTTTAATTACACGTCTGTGTGCCTCTGTGGATGATAATACGTGCGTGTATAAGTGCAGGTTCCTACAGAGGCCAGAAGAACTCAGGTCCCCTGGAGCTGGGTTCAAAGACAGTTCTGAGCCATAGGTTCTGGAAATGGAATTCTGGTCCTTTGCAAAAGCAGAATTTTTTTTTTTTTTTGCTCTAGATGGCTGTACTATCTCTCCAGCCGGCAAACGATCAGTTCTTAGTAATTCAGTAGATTATATAGTGACACAAATTTGGCTAAAGGGGGTACTTAAAATGATCAAAGTTTGGAAATAATACTTTGGTTCAGTCTGATACCCCCCTATCTTTTGGTATATGGTTTTGTCTGTGTACTAAAACCTGATAACCTAGTTATGGCATGGTATGGCAGCTATAATAAAACAATGGATGATGAGTGTTGGTGAAGAATGGGAGAGTTGCGAACCTTTATAAATCTCTGATAGAAAAGTAAATTGAAACAGCTCTTTGAAACAGTCTGGCAGTTTCTTAAAGTTAAATGTTTCATTACCATAGTTACCGTATGTCTCAATAACGTACCCCTGCATATTGCAACGTGAATAAACCCTGAAAGCATGCTTTGTGAAATAAGCCAGGTACAAAAGCATAGCATATGCTGTTTACTCTCTTCTGTTATGTTTATTTAATTTTTTGCTTTTGTGGTACTGATGATCATGCACAGACCATTCCATGTATGTGGAAGTTCAGAATGGGAAAATCTACAAAGGCAGAAAGTAGGTTATCAATGGAAAACTCTGCAGAGGAGGCTGAGGCATGACAGCTGATAGTGTTTCTTTTGGGAAGTGATGGAAATGTTCTCAACTTGAACAGTGGGGATGATTGTACAATTTTATGAATATATGAACAATCACTAGGTTAAATGCAAGAGGTTAAATCTTAAGGTGTATGAATTGTATTTTATGGGGAAGTATCTGGCCACAAGAAAGCTTGTGGCTGGTGGTAGGAGCCTGTCCCTGATGATACCACATAAAACTGACTCAGACACACTCCTGTATGTAGAGGGAAATGCTTGCCTCTCCCAGAAACCTTTTGTTTCATGGGAAGAGCTATGCCTTTCCCAAACAGGAAGGGACTGGGATGCTTAAAGTCACATATCTGTGAATTCTCCAAGCAGGGGGTGGAAAGGACAGGGAGTTCCTGAGGAGGAAGCCTTCAGGAGCTGCCTGTTTTGCCTTTAATTTTGAGGATGATGGTCAAGGTCTTCTCATAGGAACAGGATGGCCATCACCCCTAAATTTTCTCTTTGTTTGCAATCTTCCATGTTCCTAGCCCTCACTCCTAGCCCTTTCTCTCTGGAGAGTAACTCTGCTTATCTTCCTTTCTCATTCTCTCTTGACTTTCCCATCACAGACAGTCTGTAGCCTTCTTGAGCTCCAAACTGGGTCTCAGACTGTGGTCCCATGGACCTTAGGGCTTTCATACTCTACACTCCCCAGCACTGGGGCCCATGCTGCAATTTTTCTGGGCCAAATGATTCTTTGGTGTAGTGAGACACAAGTCAGTACATGAGCTGGAGAGTGGGAGCCACTTGAGAGCTGCACAGTCCAGTATCTGCCTTCTGCTGCTTTAACACACACACACACACACACACACACACACACACACACACACACACACACACGCACGCACGCACGCACGCACGCACGCACGCACGCACGCACGCAACCGCACAGCCCCTGAGCTTATCACTTCCTCTTGCTCATAGCCACACTCCCTGCCTTTGTTTTGATCTGAGATGGTACTGCCACACAGACTGTCAAGTGCACAGCCTGACCTGTCAGATTTATTTGATCCCAGAAAAGGCTACCCCCACCCCCATATTTTGGTGCAGAAGTTTGGAAGCTATTGGGAGAGAGTTGAGAATTCCTCCAATGGTTTGAAACCTTTGAAAATGGGCCATTTCATGTGGGTGTTCCCTTCCCTTCCCTCAGGTCTCCCTGCTCTGAAAGGCCTCTTCTTAGAGTTAATTCACAAGTGGAAGGGCTGAGAAAGACCTCTATCCCTAGTTTCTGGAAACAATATGGAATCTGTCTTTCCTTCTTCTAGAGCAGAGGTTCTCAACCTTCCTGATGCCACTACCCTTTAATACAGCTCCTCATATTGTGGTGCTCCCCCAACCATAACATTATTTTGTTGATACTTCATAACTGTAATTTTGCTACTGTTATGAATTGTAGAGTAAATATTTTTAGAGATAGAGCTCTGGCAAAGGGACTGTAACCCACAGGTAGAGAACCACTGTTTTAGAGAAATTCCAGGCATCTACTTTGTGGCACACAGGTTCTGAATAATATAATATCTTTCAGCTGCAAGCGTGTTCTCTGACCCAGTGGGTGAGAGAGCCATTTCTGCATACACGGCTGTTAAGATTCCCCATGGCCCACAAGGACAGGAAGCCGTCTGCTTAAATGATGTGTGCCATTTCCTGCTACATAAAACTGTCTTTTCCACAGAAGCGATGGGGATACCTGTAAACATGCTGTGTTGGCCGGAGGGTGACATCTAGTCTGGAAGGCAACAGCCCTTGGCTGCGAGCCTTGGCTTTGCAGGTGCCTTCAGTGCATTGCCTGCCCTCTGGTGCCTCAGCTCTTCGTCTCCACATTCATAGTCCACAGCCCTGGGGGGCTTTAGGATCTGAGGTTTTATATATATGAAGTATTAGAAAGCCCATAAGGTGTGGGGTGACCCTGAGCTGCAACCCTGTGAATGTGGTTTTGTGTGTTGATGATTCTCCAATTGGCTTTATTCTTTGGGATTTTCTTTCTTCATTTTGCTGTTTTTTTCTCTTTTGTGTTTTTGAGACAGGGTTTCTCTGTGTAGCCCTGGCTGTCCTGGAACTCACTCTGTAGACCAGGCTGGCCTTAAACTCATAGATGAGTTTGCCTCTGCCTCTCGAGTGCTGGGATTAAAGTTGTGCACTGCCATGCCCGGCTTTCTATTGAATTTTCTGCCAGAGGTAAAATTGAGTTTTGTTAACCACAGTCTTTGAGATGATGGGACCACATTGTATTTTACATCACAGACGTAAGGATTTGACTTAGTACTTGTGGACCAGTGGAGACTGTAGTTGTTGACAAACTCTTGAGGGCTGCACCTGTGTGCTGGATCCTGCAGGGTTTTCTTTCCTTTGTGGTATGGGATGCAGACTGTGTGCACTTCCAGGATGCAAGGTGTGTATGCACTCCTGGGATACAAGACTGTATATTCCTGGGATGCAGGCTGTGTGCACTCCCGGGATTCAGGCTGTATGTATTCCTGGGATGCAGACAGGGTACCCTAGGAAAAGCCAGATGCTTTTCCCTTTTGTGAAGCTCAAAAAGTCTCTTAGGTCTGATCTCACTCACTCTGTCCTACTGTAGGGGGAAGGACAGCAGAGGAGGGATACAATCTCTGAGGCCCTGTCACTGGGAGGCTGATGGCTCTGCATCTCCTCTACCAAGCCCAGTCCCAGCTGAGCAACACACAACCTGGCTGTCTGTAATCAAATGTTTTGTGTACAAACAGTATTTTCAGTTGAACATAGAACCCAGGAGTGTGTAACACTGTAAGTGCTTATCTCTTTGAGCTTATATCAGTCCTCAGAGGTTAACTCTATACAGATGGTGCCACTTCCTTGTCCTAGAGTGGTGGTTTGAATGACTATTCTTGTACATCTAAATACCGGCCTTCAGTGGGTGGCAGTGTTTGGCTAGGTTTAGGAAGTGTGTTCTTGCTGGATTAAGTATGCAGTTGCAGGTGGGCTTTGAGGTTTGAAAAGCCATGTACTGTTTCCAGTGAGCACTCTCTGCTTCCCATATGTAGCTCGAGATGTGAGTCCTCAGCTCTCAGCTTCAGGTCAAGTCATCGTATCTGCCTGCTGGTGGGCGTTTCTGAAGTGATGATGGCTTCTGGATCTTAAACCCAAATAGATCCCTTCTTTGATAAGTTGCTTTGGTCACAGTGTTTTCTCTCAGTAATAGAAAAGTTACTAAGACACCTAGTGATGAGGTTGGGTGTTGATAGTAGATAGCTAGAGTTATTTGTTCAAAGGACTCAGGGTAAGGCAGGCAGAGTGCAGGTAGCGTTGAGCAGCACAGAGTAAGAAGTACAGAGTGGGTGCAGAAGCTGAGAGTGGTGGGGTGACTGTGTGATGTACCCTGGGCCCCTTAGCTAGTCAGAGCCCTAGGCGGTGTTCTTGCCCTGCCAGGGCATTAGTGAGAGAAGAGGCCATGTGGGATGGTCATCACTGAAGTAGCATCTGTGTCGGTTCCCTGCAGTGTGGCATAAACAGAATATCCTGGAGAATATGTAGAATGCTCCAGTTAGAAACCATGGTCGGGACTGGGGAAATGACTCAGTCAATAAAATGCCTGCATGACGATCCATCCATGAGAGGGACAGGTAGACAGGTGGATGTCTGCAGTGTGCTGGCCCGCAGGTCTAGCCAATTGGTAAGCGTCAGGTTCAGTTAGGAGACCCCATCTCAAAAGATCAGGTAGAAGGAGTTCAAAGTTAATACCTAGCATTGACCACTGGCTTCCAACACACACATGTACCCCGGGTCACGAGAGCTGGCATTCCCCAAGCCACAGTTCCAGCAAGTAGGTGGGAATCTTGTGTTGGCAAGCCAGCAGGCATGCGGTGCATAGTTGAGAAGGGAAAAGTGAGGTGAAGGAAGCAAGTCAGACAAATGATCTAGAAGGATCCTGACGGGTGGGGCTGGCAGCTTACCCACTTCTCCAACCAGCTCTTCAACCTCACCTAGGTTTTTCTTTTCATTGTTATCCATTGAACCCTTAGGAAAGTATGTTCCTTAGTGCTAGGCAGTATACCAGATATAATGGTGAACAAGGAGCTGGAGTGGGCCTGGCTGTGAGTCTCAGGGAGGGAGGCTAGTGTGGGATAGTGAGTAGATTGCAGCTCACACAGGTCCCAGGAAGGGACATCAAGCCTTATTATGATCAGCTGACTTCTCCTTGCTGCTGTGAGATCAGAATTGAAGCTGAAGGATGGGCATTGTAGGTAGATAAGAGAATCAGGTGTTGTGTGGTTGACTTAGTGGTTAGGGCACAGGGGACAGGAAATGATGTCAGGGAGGGAGGCAGGCAGGCAGCAACAGATGGATCACTATAGGTTTTGTTAGCTGTAGATTTCATCCCAAGGGCAGGGGAAAGTCAGCAGGGCTGGGAACAAGGGAGTGACATTCAAGCTGTGTTCAGAAGTCAATAATGAACTCAATGTGCTCCATGGTCTTTAAAATTTTTTTTTTTCCTTTTTTTTGGTGTGTTTCTGTATATGTATACATCAGTGCAGTGCCTGTGGAGGCCAGAAGAGGATGTCAGATCCTCTGGAGTTGGAGTTACAGGTGGTTGTGAGTCTCTGACATGAGTGCCGGGAACCAAACTAGTTCTTTGCAAGAGCAATCTCTCCAGGCCCCTGTTCTGTGGTCTTGTGTGTAAGGAGTGAAGAACACATGTGTGTAAAAAGATCCAGGCCAATCCAGAGATGAAAGGTGGACATCCACAGGTATCACAGAGGGTTGAGGGGACAGTGGAAGGGTCAGTGTTTTCTTAGTGGGAGGTTGTTAAGAGTTTAATTTTGTGTCATAACCCCGAGTACACTCAAACTTAACAAATTGTGCCCTTTGCACGGTGACTTGTATGGCATGTGAATTATCTCAGTAAAATCGCTATTAAAAACCCATCAGAGTCGCTCCGCTCTTCATGCAGCTGTCTCTGGCACCCCAGCTGTTGTGGGCTTCCTCTACCCTCTGTGCACCTGAGCACCCCTTCCCCACCTCATATGTCACCTCATAGCACAGGCAACAGCTGCAGAGGGTGTCACTTTCCTGTCTTCAGCCCTCAGATATCCCTGAGGGCGCACCAGCTTCTAGGTCAGTAGCTCTAGGTAATGGCTGGACATGACCTTTCAGAGGTTGTGTGACTTACCAAGTCCCTGAACCCCCTGCTTCTCACTCCTCCTCCCCTCCTCCCCCTCTCCACCCCCTCCCCTAGACTTTTATCCTCCCTCCCTCCCTCCCTCCCTCCCTCCCTCCCTCCCTCCCTCCCTCCCTCCCTTCTCTCTCCTCTCCTTTCTCTTCTCATTGTTTTTATTTCCCAAACATTTAAATTATGCATCACTATTCAACTGGCCCTAATTCTAAGTGCTTTGCGAAGTATAACCTCTTTACACATTTTAATACGTTTAATCATCCAGTGAACCCCATCAAGAACAGACTATAGACTGTTCTGGTTTTCACACAAGGAAAGGCACAGAGAGGTCAAGTAAGTTGCAGGAAGTCACAGAGCTGGGAAAAGTAGAGCCAGGTGCTCGCCTCTCTCAGGCTGATAGGATGCATATGACAGACACTTCTTTTCCATCTGCAGTTACTTGACAGGTGACTTATAGCTTAAACCGTTTACACCACATCTGCAGGACTCAGCATGGACCCTGACGGAGTAAGTACTCCTCAGCACAGAAGGTCTCTGTGTATTGACTTAACTGTCAGTGAGCTGGTGGAATAGTAACCTGCCCAGCATCCCCTGGGGCCATGGCAATGATCCATGGGAGAACCTGTGGGCCCGTGCCTTGGGAACACTGCAGTCCCTATTCAGCAGGTTAGTTGAGCCCTCAGTCTGGATGTTTGAACCATGCAGTTTGATATGATGATGAGCTTGGAAGAGGCTTCTCCAGTGGAATTCTGATATTCTGATGGCAAACAATAGATCTGTTCGCGTGTGGAATTTTCCACTGTATAGGATTGGCAGCAGGCAAGAAGTGAGGCCGAGGCCCAGGTTTCAGGCTTGCTGCTGGGGCCACTATGTCAGTGTACTGGGCTGCTTGTCCCCAATTCTGTGAGCTAAACTAGGGGACTGATGGATGCTTCTTCTGACTCAACCTAAGATGGCCAGTGACTAGCTGTAGCCACTGTTGAGATTTTAATTTGTTACTGTCATTACTCTAAAAGTGTGTGTGTGTGTGCACACGTGAGCGTGTGTGCATGCATGTGCACACACACACTCAATCATGAGCATTTGAGCATGTGCACTCCATAGCTCATGTGTAGGCCAGAGGACAGTTTTGTGGAGTTGGTTCTCTCCTTCCATCTTGGTGTAGTTCCAGGGGTTGAACTTGGGTCATCAGGGATGTATGGCAGATGCTATTACCCAGTGAATTAACCTGCTGGCCTCATTCTCTAGATCTCATAAAACCCGTGACATGTGCACAGTAGGCTAGAGGTACAAGGAGCACCAATGGATGTGTGAAGTATTTGTTGTTTTTGTCTTTCATGCTGTTCCTTCCTCCTCCCGTCCCCCACTGTGGTCCAAGCACTGCACAGTTGGATGCGGTAGCTTGTTGTGATGACAACAGTTAACCAGTATTTCTTTTACCTACGTATCCTGCTGTGCTTCATGCATCTCTACAATTTTATACTTTTATTTGCCTTTTCCTGGCTTGACATTAGCCATGAGACCTGTTTACAGAGGTGTCCACACACACGTATGTGTACATACCTGCAGATGGACTGGTCAGTGCTGTGCACACACGTATGTGTACATGCCTGCAGACAGACTGGTCAGTGCTGTGTTTCCCCTGCGCTCAGTAATATCTTTGGAGTTCATTACCCATGCTGTGATAAGGGGCTGAAGGAGGAGGGCTCGTGGTTGAACCCTGAAAGTTGCTTATGGAGCCTGAATTATCATCCACTCTTTAGACCATCGGCACTTTGGTTGACTGACATGCGTGTTGGCTCTCTTTAGTCACTTAGATAAGGATACATTTCTAAGCTAAAGTCACAGGTGATTTCAGATGATGTTTACTTCTGTCCTTTCGCCTGCCCCTACTTTGGGCTCTCTTTCCTCTATGACCAACAGAGGATGCTGGGAAGTGGAGGGCAGGCCCTTCCATAGTGTGATAGGTTGTGCTGAATCTACTTGGGTGGGACACTCTGGGTGTGAGAGGTTGTACCTTTGGAGCCAGTTTCTCTGTGAAAATGTTCAGGAGGGTCATTATCCAGCAGGTCAGAAACCTCAGTGTAGGCAGATCCTTGAGTATCTGTTTTCTGGATGATGAGAATCTTGAACTAAGGTTTTTTTCCTTTAATTATTCTGCTTGGATGGAAGTGTTTACTGGTGTTGCATTTCCTTCAAGTATATGTTGTCTTATGTAGTCAATCCCAAAGGGTGGTTGCCTTTACTGATGTTTCCAGAGGGACATTAGCCTTGGAGGATGTGGGTTACAAGTGTGAAACTGACTTTGCTTTGGGGACAAAGTTATCTTGGTACTTGCTCTTCCTGAACTCGACCTCTTTAAGTTCGAGCGGTCAGCTGTACACCGTGCCTTACTAACTTTTCCATGGTGTACAAACCGGCTTTTCCTAAATGGCTACAGCTCCAAACTTTATCTCGTTGTTTGTGTTCCTTTTTCCCCATCCCAGCTTGGTATTCTACCGATGACCTGTGCCATTCCTTGGTTTCAGAGTTGCTCATTCTGTGGACAAATGAAAGCGCTTTGGAGGCTCTGAGATTCCTAGGCTCGATCTCCAGCATGTGTCTGATAGCCTGTGCTTGGGGAGGGGACGGACAGATGCAGTCTCTGCTTCAGCAGGGAGGGCATGGTTGCCAACCTTCAGCTCACACAGCTGTGACTCAGTAGAAAGCCTGGCTCCTCTAACCAGTTTTTAGGTTTTTTTTAAAAAGACTTTTTAGGTGGTTTTTGTTTTTCTTTTTTGAAGACCAAGTTCATTCATTTGCTATTTATTGTGTTAGCTCTGAGGATGTTTGGAATTTAGGTTTCCTTTTCCCATAGAAGTAAGGGTAATCTATCCTTACAGTTCACCTGCCTTGCTGAAGCATTCACCCTTAGGTTTAAACGTATCCTCGGAGGTTCCAATCCATTGTTCAAATCTGGTGTCTGCTCCTGATGCCCTTTCTTCAGAGTAGCTTCAGTCAGCAACCTCTCAGGGACTGGTTAGACCAGCGCTGCAACTGGTAGCATGTGAGGATGTCAGCTTAATGCATGCTTGCGGATCTGTAGGTGAAGTGCCAAGAGCCAGGACGCACCCTGTCACTTAGATAATGTGGCTTTCAATCTGCATGGCAAGTCAGGTTAATTTCATGAGGTAGCCAAGGGCACAGGAGCATGTTCATTGGGGAGATAGAAAATGCATAGAACATAAAGGCCATATGGAACTATGATTAGACATATGTCAAAACCCACCAAACTATATGTTGAATATTGGCAAATTGTATTGAGTATAGATAACGTTAGGCAAATAACAAGTTAAAGGGAATCTTCTGGAACATGTTAAGATCTTTAAAAATCCATTGTAATCATAGAAAAGTGATTTCCTCAGACATATTAAAAGAATTGAAATTAAATAGGTTCACTTAATTTCAGATAGACTGGCTGGGTCTGTTTTTCTGCCCGGTTGGTGTCTCATCATTGAATGTGTCACTGCTGGGAGCTGCACTGAAGGCCTGTGGACTTTCTTTACAAAGCACCAGGCAGTGAGGAGTTCAGGCTCCCAGGCTCAGCCTGGCCTTGGCACACCCACTCAGCGCTGCTGCTGTGCAGAAAGAGCCAGAGTCAACATGTAAAGGGAAGCATGGCCGTGCTTCACTGACACATTACTTAGGAGACAGGTTCACACTGGATTTGGCCTTGGGGTGTATTCGCTGAGCTGTGAGGGATGCCACTGGTACTTTTGGGGAAACTCATCAGAATGAGTTTTCTTGAGAGAACACTTGTGGGGCGAGTGGATGGAAGGTGGGAGAGCAGGGTAGTTTTCAAGAGGGTGTGGGACATCATGTTCAGAGGGACTTGGCTGTGTGAAGGATGGGATGGGCGTGCTCAGAGGGACTTACAGGGGATCGGTGAGGAGGAACAAGGCTTCTAGATTTCTGTAGAAACCCAGGCAAGGGGTTCCTACTTTATGACAGTCTGATGGAAAGGGGGGCAAGGCTATGTTCCTACCTTTCTGTTTCTGTAACAGAATACCCGAGATACCCAGCTTCAGAAGAGGAAAAGCTTACTTAGTTCACAGTTCTGATGGTTGGTTGGCCCATCGCTTTTGGTCCTAGGTGTGGCAGCACATGATTCTGGGAACATATTGTAGTTGAGGAGGCTATACACCTCTTGTCAACTGGGAAATGAACTGACTGTTTCCTTCATGGCCATGTCCTGAGTGGCCTGCCTTCATCTTTCTGGGTTCCACCCCCTAAAGGTTCTACCATCTCCCAACAGTGTAGGGTAGGGACCAAGACATAGCATAGAGACCTTTGGGGAATACTTACCCAAGTCATGCAAATGATGAGGGATGCCCAGCAGACACAGGCGACAGAATGAGGAGATGGACCCTTGAGAGTGAGGAATGGAGAATGATAATAGCAGGGAAGGTGATTTCAAGATTTTAGCCTAGAGTACTTTGTCAGTCTCAAGGTAATTAGCCCAAAAGGGAAGGTAAAGAGACAACCTGGATGAGGAGAGAGTTGAGTGTGTGTGTGTGTGTTGAGCTTTAGAGTGAGAGGCAGTAGGCTTTTTATACATGTGGGTCATGCTTGCTTGACTGTGTGCACACAGTCACTGTAAGAAGTAGGCATTTAGGGGTTGGAGAGATGTCAGCATCTCTCCTTATTGCTTCCAGGGGACCCAGGTTCGATTCCCAGCAGCCACATGGTGACTAACAACCATCTAGTCCCAGGGAACCTGACACCATCTTCTAATTCTGTGGACACCACCACACATGTGGTACATAAATGTACATGTAGGTAAAACACCTATACATACAAAAATAATAATAATGTAATATAAAAAATAGAGGTAATATGTCTATGCTGCACTGCTAGGTACGTTGCTATTTAAGAAATAAACATTTCCAAAAGATAAGATAAAGTTTTAAGAATACTTTTTAAAACAGAAGGCATTGTATATTAGCTTCTTTTTTAGGTTTATTTTTATTATTTTAATTGTGTGTTGTGTGTGCACATAACACACACAAAACACACACACAAAACACATGAACACGTTCCCAGAGATGTCTGAGGTGTTAGATGCCCCTGGGGTTGCAGGCAGTTGTGAGCCACTGGATGTGGGTGCTGGGACTCCACCCCAGATCCTCAGGAAGAGCAAGCAGTACATGCTCTTAAGCACTGAGCCATCTTTCCAGGCCCATTAGTTACTTTCCTGTTGCAGTGCTAAAACACTATAGCCAAGACAACTTTTAAAAGGGAGGGTCATGGCTCCAAAGTGTTAGAGTCCACCGTGGCAGGGAGGCAGCAGGCAGGGAGTAGAAAGGATGATGTGGAAAAGGCATGGTCTTTATACCCTCAGAGCCCATCTCCAGGGGCATACTTCCTCCAACAAGGCCACACCCCCAAACCTTCCAAACAAACAGAACCACCAAGTGGGTATCAAGCATTCAAATGCCTGAATTTGTTGTTTATCATTCAAACCGTCACAACAGTGTGTATGTAAGATTGGGTTTCTTAATTGAGACTAGGGAATCTTATATGTTTCAGCTAATTCTTGACAACAATGTTAATTATCACTGAGTAGAAATACTAATTTTGGTTTACATATTTACGTTTTATTTTATTTATTTACACATGTAAATATGTATGTGGTTGGATATGTGCATGCCATGTAAATCGATAACTTGTTATAGAATCAATTCTCCCCTGTCACTCTTTGGGTCCCTGGGATTGAACTCATGTGGTAAAGGTTGATGACAAATGCCATTATCCACTGAGCAGCCTTGGCAGCCCAATTCTGATAGTTTTTAATAGCTTGCTTTATGTTAACTTTGATATAAACTTTGATTCAGCAACTGTAAGAATCTCGTTAGGACTTGGCGTGATGAAAACTAGTTGTGTGATAAGTAAGTCACTAACATTATAATGGGCCGGAAGGAAGCTAGGGAGTTTGGAGTTTATCTCTTCTTTCTCAGTATAGGGAAGCTCTTTGGGTTCCTATGATCCTAAACGCATAAGAACCTCACAAACCCAGTGAGCACCCCAGAGTTAGTAAAGCTGAAATTCTCTCCGATGTTTTTTGGTCCGGAGATAAAGGTAATATTCCCGTGTTTTCTTAATCTGTCACATGGAAAACTTAGTCTTCCCTTCAGAATGGGAAATAGTGTTCTTGCTGGTTGATAAGGACCTGTGTCCTCTCAATTCTTCCCCACCCCTCCCCACCCCAACCCCCATTCCCACCACCTGCTCTCCACACCACCACCGAGGGGAGACCAGATGATCTGAGGTTGAAACATTTTGTAATGTTTCGTAAATGGTAGGGAGGCCTGTATGGATGGACACAGATCAGCAGGAAGACCAGGCAAAGAAGGGGTCAAAGAGGACCTGTCATAGATGTCAAGAACGTTAGGGAGAGAACATGAAAACATGGGGACAGACGGGTGATGGGGACAGGCAAGAAACAAGATGAGTTGTTTTTGTTGTGACAAAGGGTGTAGATTATCCATGGCATTTGGCAGTTGTTGGGTCCTTGGAAATGGTGTGTGTGGTGTGTGTGTGTGTGTGACACTGACTGATTGACTGACTAGCTTTAATGTGTGACTTTAGCCAACAGAAGGCTGGGGATGGCGCCTAAATGGCAGCCACTGGCTGGTTTTTGAAGGGGGGACTGAAAGAGCCTTATAAATAAAAGATTGAATTACTGGGATTGGTGTGCATCACTCTAGGATGGGATCTGGAGGAAGTGGGAGGGAGTGACTTTGACCCTTACGAGTCCAGAGTGAGAAAGTGGAAGTATATAAGCTTTGGGTGAAACTAATACACAAATTAAACATTTCTTTAAGAAAAGCTTCTAAATCAAATGGGGGCGGAGGGGCACACCACACTCACATTGAAACAACATTCATGGATAAGTGGGATATATCTTCCAAATGGGATTGCTTTCAGCCATAAGGTGGATAGAATACTCCCCTTGCTTCTGGAGCAAGCTATGAGCAGAGTGAAGCCCCTTTTTGTGGTGTTCACGTGCTGATACAAATTGCAAAGGATTTTTATACAATACCCATTACAAGCTTCCCAACTTGGGGGATACCTTCTGGATATGGTCATCATTCCTGCCCCCACCCCAATTAACTTTACTTTGGAGAGGACCACCTAGACATTTTTAACTGTCTATCTCAGCAGCAGCTTCATTCACAAACTTAGAATATCGAAGACCAAAATAAAACATTTTCCCCCCCAGTTTAACAAAATTTACTGAGTATCTTTATGTGTTCTGGGATATGTTAAGCTCTTTATAAACATTAGCGTTGAGTTTTCGTTATAGTTTATGCAGTGGGGGGATGTTAGTTCCTTTCAAATGAAGTACCAAGTCACTTGCCTCTCCAGAGACATGTCAGTAAGAAGGGAGCTGAGATCAGACTGTACTGGCCTGCGCTCTCTCCACTTTCTTCACATTTCATTGTGTGTTTAATTGGGTTTGGGTAAATGCATGTGTTGAACTTCATTTTACTTAATTATATGTCTCTTATATTATTCCAAGACAGGACTGGTCAATAGACACACTTGAGTGAAGCAGAAGAGAAGCTTGTAGCAAGCTCCAAAGCGGTTGGATCGGTTTACTCATGCCTGAGCCCCCTCCTCTGTGGGGCTGCGTCATAGTTTAAATTAGCTGTTGGTGAATGTCTAATTGTATTCTAAACAATAGGATAAATGAACAATAGGCCATGGTGTGCTGGGATAATACAGCCCTGTGGTACTGCTATTTAAGACACAGCTATTCAGTATGCCATTTTACAGGAAAGCGTGTAAGGATGATAGTTTCTGTCCTCAGCGATGCCCGCGCTTGATAATCCTGCCTCTTAGCACTTTGGATGACTTGGGCTCAGACTGCTCATGTTCTTTTAGAAGCCTCAAGGCTGTGTTTGCTGATCTGTGCCCATCAATTGTCAGCTTTTGGTTATTGCAGCCTGTGCTCTAGAATGTTCATTATAGCCCATGCATTATATACCCAGCCCTCTCTGTGTGCCTCTAACCCTTCCTGAGAGTTGCAGTTCTGCTTTGGAAGTTCTGTTTCCTCTGCGGTTTTTGGAAATTCAAGTAGGACTCTGGTCTTATCCTTACTTCTTACCTTTCAGGGGTTACCGTCCACGAAGTAGCCATGATACATGGTTTCCTCATGGTAAATCTTCATTGGGGAAGTTCTCATGTAGTCCATCATGCTTCAGACTTACTATATAGCTGAGGCCAGCATTGAACATCTACCTTCTTGCTTCTGCCTGTTAAGTGCTGGAGTTTACAGGAATGCGTCACCTTTCTGGTTCTATGTGGGCCCAGAGATTGAGCCAGATCTCTGTGTGTTAGACAAACACTCTAGCATCTGAGCCACGCTCCCAGTCTGTCATTGAACGTTTGATGGTCAGACTCATTCTATTCATACAAACTAACGTGAGACAGTCTGTCGGCTTGAGTTTTGAGTCATAATTTCTTCTGGAAGTCCCACTGACCCAGGGACTGTTCTTATTTCATTCAGGGAGAAAGACAGCTAGCTTTGCTTCACTGCTTGGGCTCTCATTGTAGGGACTCTGTGACTGAGAGGCTAAGACAGCACATTTGCTCTTCACAATGCCCAAGGCTGGAAGCCTGGGATTAAAGCCTCTCTCTGTGGCCTGTTGATCATTTTTTCCCTTTGTCCTTGGCTCATGTCAGTGAAGCTGTGTCTTTATCTTTTCTCATTGAGAGGATGCCACGCACAGGCTGAAAACATGCCAGCAACACCATTTTACTTTTTTGGAGACTCTTAAATACATTCGGAGTTCTGGGGAGTTAGGCTGTCAATATAGAGTTTTGGTTGGATACCATTCAATCTCAACAAGGTTTAAATATAACATAACAGTCCTGAACCCTTATGACTAATGAAATATCCACTTAAAGTTTAGGAGTGGACTAGAGAAGGCATCTTGGAAGAGAGGAGAGTCTTGGGACTCCTCAGGAGGCTTAGAGATGACTAAATCTTATAGTTGCTGTAGTATGAAGTTTCTGGCCTGTCTGGCCTGTGGTCGAGACCTGTAGACATACAGACCAGAAGACCCACAGGCCCACAGTCTCACAGAGACACACAGATGCTTGTATTAATTTTATGCTGATCAGCCTATGGCTCTGGCATCTTGCTAGCTAGCTCTTGCTCTTAAACTAACCCATGTCTCTTATCCTGTTCAGCCATGTGGCTCGGTACCTTTTCTCAGAGCAGCATAGTTGTCCTCTGCATCTGCTGGCTACTCTACTCTTGCTGTTTCCAGAGTTTTCTTAGACTGGTAGCCCCGCCCATACTTCCTGTCTGCCTTCAGCCAAGCAGGGTTTTTTAATTAAACCAGTAGGCGGGACAGTTATTTACAATGGAACAGAACACAATCCCACTGCAAGTTGTCTTCAGTTCCTCCCTTTTCATTCATTGAGATCTGAAGGACCTTTTCCACACTGTTAAGTGTCAGCAATTGGACTATAATAATGGATTTGTAATTTGGCATCACTACTTATTTAGGAAGGTGCCCAGAGAAGAATTTTTAGAATCTCATGTCATAATACTTCACTTATCAGGCAGAACATAAAGGATCAAGGCTTGTAGCCTGAAGACCTTAGTTTAATTCTGGCTTCTGTTTTTGGTCTCTTCTGAAGTGAAGCAAAGGCAGATACACTCCCCATGGCATCCTCCCCCACACATGACGCTGCCTGCTTCCAGGAATGCTAGGAGCCTTAATTTTTTCATGTATGAAGCCAAGGCAGGGTATCTAGGAGGCTCCACCAGGCTTATCCTCTGTCACTGCTATAGGTACATTGATTGGTAGATGACAGACACTTGGTGCCCTAGTTCTGGGATGGCCTTTGAAAGCACCTGTCTCAGTACCCGCTGCTGTGCTTAGTCTCCACTGCCTGCCTAAATTACATGCCAGACATCACTCAAGGATGTTGAAATGGATTGGGTTCACACCATTTTCCAGTGTTTCTGCTGAGACACAGCCTTTCTGATATATAGTTGTCTGCTTAGGAACTTAGATGGTTAGTTACACTGCCTTCCCTCTTCCCTTTCTGTATTTCATGGCTCCTACTAAGTTTCAAGGCCCCTGTCTCTTTCTGTGTGTCTTATCAGAAGAGTGGTTGGAGTTTGTGGGGCAGAGATAAGAGTTTAGCATCACATGTCAGATGTTAAGACCTAGGGACTTGAGTATTACCAAAAGTGAATGGAGGACTTTGTGCATACTTTTTGGCGAAATACCCACCCACATGACATAGTCTTTAAAAAAGGTTGACTGAGATGAGTCCATGTCTGCCTGTCTACATATCTGTCTGCACCCACGTGTCTGTGTTGGGCTCAGGAATGCTTTCCACATACTTTGATCAGTTAAATTGGAATGTTTGTCCTTCATTTAGGGATTGAAGTTGTATAAATATGGGCTCTTTTCATCTTTTATAAATAATAGTCTTTTGAAATACTAAGGTGACTTCTTAAAGCTCAGACAGGTTGGTTGCTGTGGAGTAAGATTTTTTTTTTCCCCTAAAAAATTGTAATAAACAGTTGACCTGGGAGTTCTGTGTACAAGAATAAAGATTTCCAAGACTGTTTGCCGCACTCACTTTCACTGCTTTATAAGAACTTGAAGATGAGACACTACTTGCTGTGGTATTTGGACCTAGAACAATTCTCTGGTTGTGGGGCTGGTACCTTGTTCTTATTCTATATTCCATATTCATCAGCATGTTCTGTATTCACCAGAAAATTCTCAGTTACAAAGGGCAGAAACTCAATACAAACCAGCTTAAGACAGACAGGGAATCTGTTTCAGTTTTAGTGGAGGGAGGGAGTCTTGCAGCAGAAACATTTAGTGGAGTTGGATCTGGACATGACAGGTCACTATCAGAACTCTCCCTAATGGATTTATTCTCAAAAAAACAGACCAAAGAAGTGTCTGTCCCACCACCAGGTCATGCCCTGTAACTCATAACTGGGCTTTGTTTTCTGATATCACATATCAAGGAAGATAATGATTGGCTCTACTTAAGTCACTTGGTTGTCCCTGTCCCTGAATCTCTCACTGGAGCATTGTTGCCGAACTGGCCACGTCTCAACCCCAGTGGCAAGCATCTTGATTGGCAAGCCTACTGGGAGAGAGCTACTGTCCCTGGAGAAGGGTTGCTTAGCGAACAGATAAGATAGCATAAGGCTAGCACAGACACTAACATTTCATATCAGTAAGGGTTGGTGTTTATCCCTTTAGTATACAGGAAATGGGTATACTTGTCATAACGTCATGCCATGCTGGGTCCATTTGCAGTGCCTACCCATATCTAGCCCGTTTGAGATGAGAAGATGTCACAGGAAAGGTGCCCATTCAGTCAAACACGTGTGGATGATCAATACTGACAGTATATGACGGCATGTTTGATGATTGTTATGCTGGATTGAAATGTGGGTAATGTTTGGGGTTCTGCGACATTGTGACAGTAACGGGCTTTCCACATTTTATTTTTGTAGGACTAGATGACTGCCTGCAGCCGTACGTCCACAAATTTGAGCGGGAAAAGATAGATGGGGAGCAGCTGCTGAAGATCTCCCACCAGGACCTCGAGGAACTGGGGGTCACTCGGATTGGACACCAGGAGCTTGTGTTAGAGGCTGTTGACCTTCTCTGTGCATTGGTTAGTCTGGGCGAAGGTGCTCTGTCCTGTGGTGGCTTTGTTGAGGCCCTCAGACTCTCCTCAGGTGGTTCAGCCCACCCTCATGTTCCTAACATATTGAAAAGAAGCATCAGTAGAAAATGAGAGAAAATGAGGTGTCTTCTAGAGGAAAGGCTGGCAGATGATAAGCATGAACTCATGGCTCACCTTCTTATGCGTGTATGTGTGAGAGAAGTGCACATGCCTGTGTGTGTACCTGTGGTCATATGTTATATATTTAATAAAATCAGTCCAGAATATCAGAGATCCACTCACAGTCAATCCAGGAGGGTCAGAGAGTAGTAACTCATGCCTTTAATCCCAGCAGGAGTGGTGACCTACGCCTTTAATCTTATAATTCCAGAGGCAGAGATCTTCCTGTGTTTCTGTAAGTTCAAGGCCAACTACCAAATAGTAGTAGCCCACGCCTTTAATCTTAACCTGGATGTGAAACAACTGGGTGAAAAAAGTATTTAAGGCAGGTGTAGAAAGACAGATTCATTCTGTACAAGTGACTGGGAGCGAGGCTGAGGAAGCTGGAAGACAGCTGGGTAAGATCTGACTGTGGTGTTTCCTCTCTTTGATATTCCAGCCTTTCCCCCATATCTGTCTCTGAGTGTCCTTTCTCACAACCAGAATTTGTGCTACATGTGCCTGTGTGTGGAGGCTGAAGGACAACTCTGAGTGTCATCTATGGAAACGCTATCCACTTTAGAGACAGGGTCTCTCACTGGCCTGGAGCTCACCAGTTATTTGGCCAGTGAGCCCCAGTGACCCTTGTTTCTTCCTTCCCATCCTTGGAGTTCCAGTGTGTGATGTGATGCCTGGCATCTTAAGCCTGTGTGCTTAGGTCACTTACAAGGCTAATATTTTACCAAGTGACTGAGCTGCCTTCTCCAGGCCCCTGCTTTTCTCTCCTAATTAGTTAACTAAAGAGTAGCACACAAGGTATTAGATAACATGATGTTTTTAAACCAAGTGTATTTTAGTGAATCTCTCTGTCCTCTGTGTCACCCACCCCTTGTCTCCCATTCTCTTTACTCCTCCCTCGGACTCCTTTCCTTTTTGATGGCCCATGTATCTTTTTGTTCATCCTCATCCTTCCTTTGCCCATACCCACACAGGTATACAATGCACTCCTGTCTGCTAAATAAAGCATTAGTAGAACTTAGTCATTGATGCATTTATTATCCGAGGCTGCTTTTGTTCCTCAAGAACAGAATGGAGCCTCTGTAACAGAGACCACATGTCCCTCCAAAGCCAGAAGTGTTTACTGTCTCATCATGTACAGAAAAGAGTTGTCTATAACAAAAAAATCCATATCAAATATTTTATAAAGCACAGAACAGAGTGATGGAGACAGCTGTGAATGGAGGTGCCATGTTCTAAATCAAAATGAGAAATACTAAATGTTCATACATGTTTCTGTTGCTATAAAAAGCACCGAGTTCCACAAATACTCACACTGCTTAAAAAATTGATGTTTATGCTTGGAATAATTAAAAAAAAAAAGGCAGCTAGATGGACAGGAATATGGACTTTGTTCTAAATGGCAGGTGTTTGAACTTTGCCCAAGTCCTGATAATTGTGTTATATCTGTGTCTTCTAAGTAATTTATTCAGATGTTGCCTAAAACACCTGTAAGAGCATTTGCTTTCAGACTGGCTGGCACGGGTGGGACTCAGGTCTCTCATCATGGTGCCCTGCTTAGGAAGGTGTTCACTTATCTGTCAGGGTTGGATACCTTCCCCAGCGTTCAAGCTGGGTTAATAATACTCTGAGCCTGAGCCCAAGGGGCTATACAGTTACATCACCCAGGATGGTGGGAATGAAAAGTGTGTGGTGACGTTGCCATTGCTGGTCTGCATTCCATCGATTATATAACACTTGCCACATAGTGAGTATTCTTTTCTTTAAATGGACAGAGCTTTGTCTTCTGCTCTGAGATGTACCACTCTTGTTTAGGAGAGCAATGGGAAATTATTTGTGCTTGATAAATGAGCTGCCACAAGGGAGACACTGTGGCCAAGTGGTCTAAGTGCTGGCCTGGGAGGCAGGATTTTTGTATTCCAATCCTGGCTCTGTTCCAGGCTACTCCTCATATGACCTCTGGAGGAATGTGGTGTCTGTTCCCCCCATCTGTACAGTGACTATCACCTTAGATGTGGCTCATCTGGGTCCATCATGTGGGTGTTCTGAATTGCTGAGGATGTGCCCAGGCATCCTGTTTATTATTAAAACTGTCTGCTCTTCAGAGCCAAGCATGCTTGAGTTTACTTCTGTTACACTTTCTGGGAAACAGCTTTGTAGTCTTTTCTGTTAGACTGTTCTGCACTGTTGCATTGTGCCTTTCCTTTGCTGTATTCTTTGAGGACAAGCCAATTGCTCTGAGACCTGAAGTACAAAGGCGAGGAGGGCAGGTCAGTTGCAGCACATTGCGCATGTCAGGTAGAGAAGCAGCAGTGGCCCCTAGATGGGCTCCTTGCCTCTCCTCTTCGCTACCTTTTAGGACATTGCACCAAATGAACAAAGCTGGACCAATGCCAGAACCCAGAGCTATATTTTATCTCCTACAATTTCCTACTAATTTCCTCTGTAGACCAGGCTCTGACCTCAGTCTCATTGGGGACCTACTCTCTCTAGTGGTGTGTGTCCTGACTGCATTGCAAGGGGGAATGAGGGGCGACCACCCCCAGTGTCTGAAATGAAAGTGGTGTTTTGTTTTGTTTTTTACCTGGGTGGGAGAGAAATATATTTTTTAAATATATAATACAAATATAAAAAAATATAATACATTTCCACTGGATTCATTTTAACTGGTCCCTCCTGGGGAGGGGGGATCCAGTTAAAATGAATCCAGTGGAAAATGAAAAGACACAGTCAACAAATATATTTATTAAATAGCTCTAGTCTTCCTATAACCTTTCATGAAATACTATTATAACACAGCATAATTATACTGTTTATTTAATCTGATGGCGTGATGAATTTGGGATGGCTACAGGAATGAGAATGTTTTGCTTTGAGTAGTTTATTTGCTGGGTAGTTAATGTAGAGCTGTGGTTGGCCCTGGTGCTGGAAGAGGTTTCTAGGCAAATTTGCTTTAGTGGATGTTGATTTTTTTTTTTTTTTTTTAAGGGGCAGGAAGTGAGCAGAAGTTGGATTAAGAAAGGATATTACCGGGGGGGGGGGGGGGGTTTCCACCGGGGTCACTGGAAGGTTTTGGAGCAATGATAAGGACAGATAGAATGGAGAGGAATCTAAACTCAGAGAGAAGCTAGAAGACAAGGAGGGAATGCCATCCCAAGTTCAAGGCTCACTTGATTTCTGGGGTAGAGAATGACGGACACACTTTCTACCTCACATTTGGCTGCTTATGTGAGGACTAATTAAATTAAATACAAGTTAACTCTCCAGTGCACTTTCTCTGTCAGAGTACTCAGTAGTTACGGGTAGCGTGGCTACCATGTTAGAGCACAGAACTGCAGACAGCTTGCTTGGACAGCATTGGCCAGAAACATGCAGTAAGAAATGTGATGAACACCCAAAGTCTTTGCAAAGTTGGTGAAGCTCTGGTTTCCTGAGGATGGAGATGGAGGATGTGTGTTTAAGGTCAAAGGAGGATGAGGTGTTAACAGGATTGGCGTCAGTACCAATGCTCAGTGATGCCACTCCAAGTCTGTGGTCTAGGCACATGGCTATAGAATCAGCATAGCATGCCTGCGTCGTGTCTTCCTCAGGCCATTGGTCACCATTTCCCCACAGCACATCATTCAAAAGGTTTTCTTTCTCTCTCTGATGGAGAGATGTTCTGCAGCAGAGGAATCTTTGCTGATAGTTTTTGATTGACTTGATCTTGCTGATAATGTACAGAAAGCTTATGCATGACTTATTTCTTGAGTTGTCATTTAATGTATGGAGGCAGTGAAATTCCTTTGATCCTGTATCACTTGGCCATACATGTTAGAACATGACCAGTCTGAGGAACTGGGGAGAAGAGTAGGCAATCTATGTGTGGTACCTTTAAAGTGTGTGTAAGATTAAGGCCCTGGAAGTATAAGAATCTGTCTGCTCTCTTTCCCTTCTGGTCCAAAGCTCCCGGCTTCTCATCCAGACCAGGAGAGAATTGCTGACGTCTGGCTCCTATGAAGGCCACTCATAGAGAATTTTTTCAGAGATGTGTTTCATTCTTAACTTAGTTTATTCAGGGCACCTTTTCCTTCTTATCCTCTTCCTCACTGCCCCGAGCTATACCCTTGGTCCAATTTGAATCTTCCTGATACCTGTATAAGCATAGTTTCTGGAGGAGACCGGTTTAGGTAAAGGACACACGAAAATGATCAGACCTAGTCTGAGCAACAAGGAGCCAGATATTGAGGAAAGGCTGAAAAACCAGACAGACAGAAACAAACCAGAGGATCTCTGTCTCCCAAATGTTGGGATTAAAGGTGTGTGTTACCCCTCCCTGACCTTCAGGGCTTGGCTCTGTCCTCTGATTTGCAGGCAAGCTTTATTAAATATACAACCTATCACCACAGAGAAAGTCTTCATTTTCCCTTTGGGTATGGGGCCCTAAAGTTGGCAATTTTTTCCTGATTATGTCTCTACAAAAGGGTTCTTGCCAGCTAATAGAATTCTTGTCTTGTTCTTGTTGTTGTGGAACAGGAACAAAGGGGGAGGGTTTCTCCCCAGCTCTGCTTCTTTGTAAAATTATGTTCAGGTGTACATGCATCTCTGCATCTTCCTAGTTTTATGTTTTTTGGGGGGGGGCAGTTAAAATGAATCCAGTGGAAAATGAAAAGACACAGTCATAAGAAGCACTGTCTCCCTTTCATTTTTTATTTTTTTTTATTTTACTTTATTTCTATTTTAAAAGTTTGTCAAGAGAAGTGAGTTTAATGTCGATTGCAACAGTAAAACGTATTTTAATCTTCAATGGGCTCTAGAAGTAAAGTGTCAAATAGTAAAAATTCTAAGTCCTTTGTGGCTCAAGGCTGGTTGCAGAACGCTGGCCTCTCCTGCTTTTCGTGAGTGCTCTGGATAAAAGTTGGCAGCTGAGTAATTGACAGAATGAGGGAGCCTTCCTTCCAGAAAAACAAGCTGTGTTTTCTTTTTTTTTAGGCTTTTAATCGATCTATTTGTGAGGCTTTGAAATTAAAATCCATGATGGGAACCCATTCTTATTTCTTCCTCTCCACTGCATGAAGATATTCTGTTTTAGACTTTAGAGAGAAAAAAAAAAATCCAGTGATAGGAAAAAAAAAAAGTAAATGAATATAAGATTTAGGTAAGATATTGATGTTAATACAGGAGACATGTTGAAATTTGTAATCTTTCAAAAATTGTATAAAAGCTTTTAAAACTCGGCTTAATTCTAAAATTTCCAAGTTACAAAAAGATTTAATTAAAAGAATTGTGTGTCTATGTGGGTTATGTGTGCGTGAGTCGAGAGGTGTCAGATCTCCTGAAGCTGCAGTTACAGAAGATTGTGAGCCACTTGATGTGGGTGCCTGAAACCCCAGCTCAGGATTCCCCTGAGAGCAGGGTGTACTCTTAATGGCTGAGCCAGCCCTCCACCCTCCTCTAAGTTTTAAAATTAACTCTATTAAATTTTTTTTCATTCTGTATGTACGAGTCTTATGACTGCATGTGTGACCAGTACCTACAGGGGTCAGAAAAGAACCTCAGGTCCCCTGGAACTGAAGTCACAGATGGGTCTGGGGACTAGAACATGTGTCATCTGAAGAACAACCATTGACTTTAACCCCCGAGTCATTTCTCCAGCTGCTAAAACACTTTTTTAAAGGTTTTTTAAAATGCGAATTTACACTTCAGGTAAAGTCTATTTAAAGTCATACTCACTAAAGCCAAACCTGCTGTTATTAACTCATTTCTTGCTGAAATGGAAGTTATTGGAAACCTCTAAATATGTGTATGCTTATATGTATAGATTGTGCATAATTATCTTCTTTGTCTTCAAGAACAAGGCGCCTCTAGGCAGTTCAGAGATGTCCTGATGCATTAGAGGTGGTAGATCATGTGAACATAAAACTTTCATGAGTTAAGCATCTTTGGTTAGTTTGTATGTACTAGGTCTTGGGTTTCTGGCTGGGTTTTCCTCATTTTTGTTTGCTTGTTTGTTTTTTCTCTATTTTCTTTTTCATTTCCTTTTTTGAGATACATCATGTAGTCCAGCTTGACTTTATACTGTCTGTGCTCCTGCCTCAGCCTCCCAATTTCTGAGTGAAGTGTGTGCACCCACCTGCACACCCAGTGTGTTTATCTTACATTTGTCTCTGCTGATTTCACATCTTGGCTTTCTCTTGGGCAGGATGTTAGGAAGTGGAAGTACACAGCAGACTGAGCCAAAGGCTGGGCTGGCGTACTGTCTCTTTATTGGAATCCCAGCCTGGACTTTGGTCACCTGTGTAATTTGGTGTTGCACCATTCTTGGGCCTCAGTTTCTTCAGTTTTAAAGTAGTAATGCAGGGTGAGTGTCTTTAGCCTGACCATTGAGATCTGTGAAACATTTAAGAGCATCAACATGAGATCAGAAGTCAAAATTGTTCATCTCATCTCTTGTAAGGGTCATAGTGAAGACAGGGACACTCTAAAGAAATAGCATCTGTGATTGCCTTCAGGCTGTGGTATAGAAATTAAAAATAATTATTTTATGTTTATAATTTAGTTCCACCCACAAGATTTATCATGTACATGCAGATATTCCAAAATCCCAACCACCTGAAATCTAAAACATGGCTTATCACAAGCATTTCAACATAAGGGACACTCAATGTCTGGTTAGTTTTGTCAAACTGACACCAGCTAGAGTCATTTGGGAAAGGGAACCCTAGCTGAGAAAGTATCCCTACTGGAATGACCTGTGGGCAAGCCTGTGGTACATTGACTTGATCGGTGATTGAAGGGGGAAGACCTAGCATATTGACTGAGATACCAGCCCTGGGCTGGTGGTCCTGGGTTCCATGAGAAAGCTGGCTGAGCAAAAGGAACAAGCCAGTAAACAGCTCTCCTCTGTGGCCTCTGCATCTGTTCCTGCCTCCTGTTCCTGTCTTGACTTCCCTGGATGATGGGCTGTAAGCTGTAAGATGAAATCAGTGTTTTCTCCCTAACTTGCTTTAGGTCATGATATTTCATCTCAGCAACAGAAACCGTCACTAAGACACTGTCCTGCACCAGCCACTTCCCTCAGGGAACACAAGGCAACCCTTTAGTCCAATTTCTGGCACACAAATGTCTAATATATTGTGCCCAGATTCCAAATGGCACCAGGTCCCTTCTCTGAAATTCTATTGAGACAGTATCATAAACCTCTAGGAATATGATACTCTTTACTAAAGTGATCAGACATTGATTTGGCATATGTATTTACAGCAACAAAATATTCTTCCTTATCCTCAAAATCACCTTAGATTTGGTTATTATTATCTTTTTAAATCTGAAAGTGTGCCTAAGATATTGTTACACAGAATCAATCAATGAATCTGTCTGTCTGTCTGTCTGTCTGTTTTGGTACTTGAGATGGAACTTAGGGCCCTGAGCATGTGACAAGTGTTCTATCACTGAGCTTCACCCCTAACCTAAAATTGACGTTTCTAGAGCAGGCGGATAAGTTAACATAGTTTCAAAAGCACAGATTAAATTGCAGTGAACTGGTAGTGTTGCCTTTTCCCAGTCCCTTCTTTTGGAGATCCATCTCTTCGCGTCCTGTGGTGCTGTGGTGAGGGGCATGCAGAGCCGTGGGCTGGCCTGTGGCCCAGATGAGGCATAAGTAAGTGTCAAGCTGGAGAGCAACTAGAAGGCACTATTTTACTCCCAGGGAACACATGCGGTGACATGTTCTGGAGACATTATTGGTTGTCACATCTGGGGAGTGAGCATCTGATATCTGGGGTGTGTGTGTGTTTGTGTGTTTACTAGCATCCTGTGCACAGGAGTTCTCCTTCCTAAAGTTACCCCTCCTTCCATACATCTGTTAGCTGAAGTCCACTCTGAACTAAGTGGTCAAGAGTCCTGGCCCAGGTGGGGACACCTGTTCATGCCTAAGTGATAGCAATGGCCTCTCCTTGCTTCTGTCTATATTGAGAACATTTTGAGATAAGGGCCTAGGGAGAGTAAAGCCCCTTAAGGCAGGAGGAGGCTATGGGAAGAGCAGAGTGAAGGTTAACTTGTAGGAAGCTGGGTGGAGTGGGCAGAATTTTGTGGCAGTTGGATAAGTTACTCCATCTACTCAGTCATTTGAGAATTTAGACATTGTTGATGGTTTAACATTTTTTCCTTTGATTTTATTTCCCACAGAATTATGGCCTTGAAACCGATAATATGAAGAACTTGATTCTGAAACTTCGAGCGGCTTCCCACAATTTGCAGAATTACATAAGTAGCCGGCGGAAGAGTCCAGCGTATGATGGGAACACGTCCCGAAAGCCCCCCAATGAGTTCCTGACTTCTGTAGTGGAGCTCATTGGTGCAGCCAAGGCCTTGCTGGCCTGGCTGGACCGGTAAGCATGATGAAAGGCTGGGATACAATCCTGGGGGCTACAAGGAGGGCCTGAGATGCTCAGAAGCCTCAGACCTGCCTCAGGAAGAGAGACCATTGTTCCCTGGAGTTCAGGGGTCATGGGTCAGAGGTAGATCCTAGGGAAGTTACTTTGAAGGTCAACAGCAGAAATGATGGAGAGACACTGAAACTGTGCCAAAGGTTGTTTTCCTGAGATTAAACATTAGCACTGGAGTATGTGTTTGGTATGAGGCAGTTCGTGGACTTGGGTTGGCTCATTTCGCTTGTATTTTCTGTCTTTTTTTTTTTTTCCTATTCTATTCAGATTTATGATTTTTTTAAAAAAGTAATGCAATATTTTTATTAATTCTTTGAGACTTTCAGACAGTGCATCTTGTTAGTCCCTCTCACTTCTCCCTCTTCCCCTCCCTGTGTCTTTTTCCACTGTAGGTACTGCGTTGACAATGGATCACTTGGGGGCAGCTACCCCATAGCCAGTTGATCTCTGCATTTTGACCAGTTTCAGTTTCCTATAATGATTTCTGTCTGCGTTAAAAGAAGCTTATTTTAGGGCTTAAGGACGATATTTAGAAGGCATTTAGGTAATACAGTGGCTTAGGGAACGGCAGTAGTACTGTTCTCTCCTGTATTCCATGGCTTCACCGGATAGTGCGCTAAGCTTAAGTGCCAAATATGGACTCATTCCCACTGAGCAGGCCTTACGTCCACTTAGACAGCTGTGAGTTACCTCCAGGATCTTTCAGAATGTTTTACCATTGGTGGTGATGGTTGAGCTTCAGAGGTGGTGTAAATGGACAGTACTATTGATTATTTTTTTCCCTTGGCAATGTACACGGCCCCTTCTGATGCATGAGCTGGTTCTCGGGGTCAGATTTTTATATCATGTGTTCAGAAGAAATAGCATGATGAACGCTAACTTAAGCCTAAGCCAGCCTGCAGTGTAGCCATACACGCCAGTGTCTAGGGTGGAACCCTCAAGGACTTCCTCCTCCGTCATCTTTCCCTCATTAAAGAGAGTTCTTGTTCCTTTCTAGGGCTCCATTCACAGGGATTACAGATTTTTCTGTAACAAAGAACAAAATCATTCAACTGTGCTTGGACCTGACTACAACAGTCCAGAAGGTCAGTAATACATCATCATCGATTTCTAGAACTTTCTCCTCCTCCTTTTTTTTTTTTCCCCTCATCTTTTTTCTCCCCCAAGGGTTCCTGTATGGGTACCAAGTACATCTCCCCTTTCATCAGAATTTGGTGGAGATGAAAGACTTTAAATTTGAATGGATGGCTTCTGTGAAAAAGGACCAGCAGCCCGAGTCTCAGAAATTACTTCTTTTGTTTTATAATCACGAATACCCCTGTGTTTTTTGGAACATGTCAGACTGCTTTTCACTCTTATCTTTCTTGAGGGCTGTGCTGTGCCTGATGATTCTTTTTGTTTGACCTCTGTTGTTGGGATTAACAGTCAGGATGGGGCAGGTTGTGAGGATGTAACAAATAGCCTCAAACCTCAGCAGCTTATTTGTTAGCTGTTTATAGTGAATGAATTGCACTGTGTTCTGGTTCTTACTACAAACAATCAACACCATAATTTGATTGTCCTATTGCAGAGAGAATATTGGTAGTTCTCGTGTTCTGGTTTGACATGTCAGCACCCTCATGGCTCTCCAGTCAGACCTAGATATTTTATCAGGAGCCTTTAAAGTTTTATATTAGCCTATAATTTGTCTAGCTTCTATGATATTAGCTAAAAAAATGACTATGAGTAGCATTATGTTACTTGGCATATAGTAGATTCTTAAATTATTTTAAGTGAATTTGTTATAAATATAAGGAAGGGGTTTCCTTCATATCTATTTGGTTTTAAAGATTTTATTTTTTATTTTTAATAGGGATGTCTATCCTATGTATATGTCTGTCTGTCTGTCTGTCTCTGTGTGTGTGTGTGTGTGTGTGTGTGTGTGTGTGCAGATGTCAAGAGTCTAGGAAAGGACATTGAATCTCTTGAAGCTGGAGTACTAGGTGGGTTGTAAAACTCCCGTGCCCAACGTGCCAGTTTGATACTGGTAACAGAACATGGTTCTTCTGTGAATAGTCGTAAGTGCTCCTAACCAGTGAGCCATCCCTCAGTCTCTCCACTTAGTTTTAAACTTTGTGATTTAATATTTGTTTCTATGGATAATCTGATAAAAACAAAGATATCCTTCCCTTATTTCCCACCATGCAGTGACAGATACAGGCGTGTGTGTGTGTGTGTGTGTGTGTGTGTGTGTGTGTGTGTGTTTTCTGTTTTTCTCTGTAACACAGAGTGAAAGGTGCTTTGTGCCACTTACTTGAGATCTAGTTCTGAGTAGCCACCTAACTTTGAAGCACATGTGCTTTGGAACCTGGGATCTGATGGAGGCACACAGAGACTCTATATGGATCTATGTTTTTGCTCGTTTTTATGATACCTAAGGTAATTTTTATGGAAAGTCTGATGCCAGCTGTGATACAAGTGTGCCATGGTATCTGGGACTAGGCATTGACAGCAGGCTGTTTTCCCCCAGTGCCTACCTCGAGGGTTCTTTTCCTTCCCCGCTTCTCTTCCCTTACTGTTTGCTTTTCTGTTTAATGAGTTTACTTGCAGTCCATTACACCAAAGTGTACGAGCCAAACAGTGAAATTAGCTAGTGGGCCATTTCAGCTCATAGGTACACCTGTGTTACTCTGTTACGGTCTTGGTTGGTGAGCCTGACTTGGGCTTCGGCTGTGGAGCATGGAGGAGCAGAGGGAAAGTGAGGAGGCAGGGAAAGACGCAGTGGTGTTTGTTTTTACAGGATGAGAAGCTTTGCCTGAGCAGGTTAATGTTGGCTTTTCAGGCACTGGGACAGTTCCTTCAATAAATATTTACTTGGCATCTGTGCTTGCAACTGATTTAGGCAACTGGGTGCCAGAAGGAATAAACAGATGAGATGTCTGTGACTCAATGAGCTTAGTGTCTGGGGCAAAGAGAAGAAGCGAGGTCAGTAAGAAAAGCTACATTTGTATAAAGTTACAGAAAGTTAGCAAGCCGAGGAAAGAGAGGCTCAGGATGGAGAAGCAGGATGGCTGGCATCCGAGGCTGCAGTAAGCCTTGTTGAGAAGATGGCATTGGAATAATTGATCTGTGAAGTTATGCTTACCTGAAAGGGTGGGCCTGTTGCAAGACCCCAGTTTGAAGATCTTTTTGTAGGTAGAGAGCTGTTGATCACTGTGCACTGATGACTGGAAAAATGGAGCCCCTTTCCAACCGAGAGGTCTGGGTCCAGTGTGGCTGTGCCTTCTATAGAAAGAGCGTCCTTCTGCACGTGTTCCTGCCCAATGGGGCCTCATGGCACGTGACACATGATAGAGGGTGACTTTCAAAGTGCATTTCAGTGGGTGGATAGGCAGCTGTCACTCAAGAAGCTGATGGAATTGGTCTTTTTTCAGGAGAGATTGAATCTCGCACTCAAGGGTCATGAGAAACACCATGCTTGTAAGTGTGAGTGTGCGCCGTTTACTTCTCCATCCCCGTGGTAGTCACTGAGGGAGTTAGTCTAACGGCTAAGAGCATATTTTCCATAGGTTCAAATTCCACCCCTACTATAGACTAGCCCTGGGCCCTGAATAAGTCATTTAAGATCTACAAGGCTTCACTGTCTTCTGTAAAATGAGAACCCTAGTGTTTGCCTTATCAGATGGCCTGGTGGAATTCCTGTCTGCCTTCCCCTACCTCACGTTTGAGTAAGAAAAAAGAAAGTAAAACATGATGTGTGAAATGCCAGGTGTGATGACACAAGCCTTTAGTTCCAGTACTTGGGAGACAGAGGCAGGCAGATTTTTTGTGAGTTAGAGGCCAGCTTGATCTATATCATGAATTTCAGGGCAGCCAGGGCTACATTTTTTTTCTAAGATGTGAAGAAAAATGATACTTAAAAATTTTTAAATAAGCATATGTACATATGTATACGTACGTAGATACATATATATATACAAATATAGTCAGATATCCATAAACCAATATGTAAAGAAATAAGTAAATATAACTGGTAATTTGAGAGAGAAATTGTTTTTATCCTGGCAGACAAAGAGGTAGACAGAGTGTGGGGACCAAGCAAAGAAAGAGAAGGGAGGGAGAGAGAGGGAAGGGGGGATTTACTTACAAAGTCTTATATATGACCACACGTGTAAAAATTAGATATAATAATATGAAAGAGTGTGCATTTTGTATGTTTGTGTGTGCGCGCTGGGACTAGAAAGCAGGACTTCTGCATGTACAGGAGGCAAGTGCCTACTTATATGGTAAGAGCTGTACTCTTAAGCAAAATATGGGATGCTTTAAAAAGGACATCTACTTCAAATACTGCCTTGAAGGTGATGTATAATATAACAGAAAGCGCTCAGCACTGCCTCAAAGAATTCACTTAAGTGGGATTGCAAATATCTTGATTTTTGGATATTTGGGGGGAATATTGTTTCCAGAATTAGACTTGATAATTTAAGAACTAAGAAAATATATATACTATCTTTATTTTCTGGAACTTAAAAAAATTTTTAATTTAATTTGAATTTTTATAACTCTGATTGAGTTTGTTTTGACAGTTCATTTTTGTGTATGTATAAGTGAATGAATATGTATATAACATAAGAATCTGTTTACATGAGTGTGTATTTGTATATATACATAAGAATATATACACCAATATGTGTATGTGTGTATGCGTGCGTGCGTGCGTGTGTGTGTGTGTGTGTGTGTGAATGAAAACATACACAAAATACACCTTTTTAAGGAAGGTGACTAAAGACATACAAATATTCTTGGGATGTCACTTTCTGAATTTTGGGAAAGCTATGTCCTTAGCTCTTGACAAATTTCCTTTCTATAATAATTGAAAACACCATTTCACACACACACACACACACACACACACACACACACACACACAAGCTTGGGGAATGAGTTCCATGTCATTTCCAGTGTAGTGTAATGGCAGCTGCAAGATCAGCTGTTTCAGAACCGATACCCCCCCCCCACCCCCCACCCCACGATCCTCTGTCTTTTCCTTTGAATGGGGGACTTGAAGGAATAGGACTGTAGCTTCCTCTTGAGGGACAGGAGTGTGTTTCCCTGGAGTCTGTCTCCCGCCTCTGTTTACAGACACTTCCCTTGTCCTCCTTTACATCTCCTGCGTTTTCTCAGCCTATGCATCTCTCCTGTGCTGGTGAAGGGGGTGCATCCTGCTGCTTCTCTTTTCTCTTCTTCCAGCTGTGCATTTCCATGCACTTCCTGCACCAAGTCCAAGGACCAGTCCTCTTGTCCAGGGTTGAGGGTGTAAGATGAGATGAAAGGAACAAAGGCAGAAAGGCTTGGGGCCACATATCCAGCTGGAGGAGCCTTCTAATGACTTGAAGAGTTACAGTGTAATGGTCCAAGGCAGTGGCAGGAACTAGAGTGAGGGAGCAGTGTCTGAGCCGAAGGGGGCAGGATGGGGAAGAGGGGGACACCATTATTGAATGGGAATTGCATGCCAGGTATGGCCTTACGCTTGAGCCCTGTGGTCACATCGAGTTCCCAACAGTTTCCTGAGATGCAGCTTTGCCATCTTATTCTACTGAGCAAGAAAGAGAGACAGAGAGAGGTTTAGCGGGCGGAACAAGGCTGCACTGTTTCCAAGGAAGTAGAATGAATGTGGATAGGAGGCAGAGGAAACCCACGCGGGACAAGCTGCTAGCTGCCCTGGGTGGCCGCGATTGCTGATCGAGGTAACCCAGGGCTGTCATGAAGCTCAGCTTCAGTGTGTGACTCATGAGGGGTGACTTGTTCAGGAACGTTTTCTTCCTTCCCTTTGCTACTAAGCCAGATAATATGAAGTCATGCCTGCAGCTGTTTCCTTTCGGGGTGGGGAGGAATGGGTGTGGGAAGCCACCATGCCCTCGATGGAAGGTAGTGAGTGATTCTGTTCACACACTGGCTGGAAGAGTTAGGGATTCTCACTTGTACCTGTTGGTCAGTCTCCATGACAGGAAGCCCATTTAGACTGATTGATTCCAAAGAATCATATCAGGAACAGTAGGTCACACCTCAGCCTTGACTCATGTGCCTGGGTGTAGTAGGATTGGAATATATAACTAACAGGAAAGAGGGCCTTCAGTCTTCCTTGGAGACTGTCACAAAACACATCATAGCTGGGAAAGCCCACCAGAGAGGCTCTGGCTGTGTGTCTGTGGGAGTATGAGATGGTACACTTAGATTAGTAAGGCAGTGGCATCAGGGACCAAAAATAGGTGGGTAGTCTCCAAGAGACCACCTTTCTTAGGTTGTTATGTTAGTACATTGCCATCTCAAGGCCACGTGAATGAACAGTTTCCAGAGTTGCAGTGTATGTAGCAACTCTGGGTAGTAATAGTGATGATGTGTTGTGGAAATGGATGGTTTAGTTCTTGTGCATGAATTACAGGTAGGAAAATACGTTTACAAGCTGTAGCTACTCATGGTTTACAAAGTTGCATTTTTAAGAGAGTCACGCTTGTGGGAAAATGTATTTCTAAGTTTTTTAATTTTTTTTTCCTCTAGGATGCTTTTTTTTCCTGAGAGTCAGCATCAATTTTTAGAGAGTAAAATAGCGGCTATTGAATCTTCTATTTTTATCTGGTAGAGAAAAAATTTAAAGTTTTAAGAAGACAAGGGAATCCTCATTCTGAAATCATGTAGGATAAAAACTGGTAGCTGCCCTCTCTGCCAGTAGGAGGGAAAAATGACCTAAACATGACATTTCAACCGAAATGAAAATTGTTACCTGGTAAATTCAGACCTGATTGATAGTAGTATTTCATACACCTGAAACTTTCAGCCTTAATTTCCAATATTGGCTCTGAGTGGGTTGTACTCAGTGGCACAAAATGAACCCTAAAGAAACAGGTAAGTCTCTGAGCTGACAGAGGACTTAGCAGTTAAGAACACCTGCTTGAATCCCAGCATTCTCTTGGCTCCTCCCTCGTCTGTCCTCCAAGGGCACCGAGCACACACACAGCACACAGACATATATGTGGGCAAACCACTCATAGTTATAATAAAATGAATACATCTAATTTTAAAAGTTAAGAAAGAAGAAATTGTTTTCTCTGATTTCCTCTCACTAACCTTGTGGTCTGGGCTGAAATCTCCTGGTGCGGATGCTTCTAGAAGGCTACCTGTGGAAGTCTCATGTTGTCATTTTACTTTGATGGCTTCTGGAGAAAGAGGACAATGGTGATTCCTATAATCGGCTAACCCTGCTGGCACAGTGTTCCAAGGCTTTTGTTCTTTAACTGAGAAAATAATGCCTTCCATTCCAGCCTTGTATTTAATGTCATCAATAGCATACCTCAAGACTGCTCTTTTGGCAGTGTGTTAATGAATGTTTTGTTAAACCTTTTTTCATCTTCTAAGGACTGAAGTATGTGATTTAATCTCACTGGTGCTTAAAATAAACTTTTGTGGCTGAGTTTACCCAAGGCTTTATTTGAAAGTTATTCTTATAGACAGGACTTGAGCTAAGGGCTGCTGACTTGTTGGCCTACCCTAGCTGAGCCTCGGGTCACACTGGGAACCATGGATAGGTAATGTAAAGTAATTGCCATTAATATACAGACTGGCCAGTAGGTAGATTTCAATTTTATAGTTGGTTTAGTAACAGGATTAGAACCCAGGGCCTTATGCTCACTAGGCAAGGACTCCTCCACTGAGCTCTATGCTCATTTGTAGGGTTTTTGTTTGTTTGTTTGTTTTTAAAGAAAGCCTATTAGCATGAGTCACATGGGTTTGAAGAGGCCAGAGCCTTAGAAGAGACATGTCAGCTCCATCCCGTTGTGCCCTCACTTCTGTATATTGGTCTGCCAGGACTGCTTGGGCTGAGCGCAGTGATAGCAGTGCTGGAAGATGTGTCCGGGACCTTATGGTTTCTAGAAAGATCTCAGCCAATTTTTTTCTTTTAAAAAATTTTATTTATTTTTAATTTGATTTTTAAGTTATTTCTTATAATCTCATACTCAAATACTCTATTTACATTTATTTTCATTTTTCCCTCTGCCCTCTCCAGACCCTCCCATGTCTCCTCTACTTTGTCTCAAGTTAATGACAAAGTTGTCATTATAATTAACACACACACACACACACACACACACACACACACACACACACACACCCCGAACCCCTATTTGCACACGTGTACATGTTTTTAGGTGAGGTCACCAGATTGGCTCATCCCTTGAGGAAAAAGGTCTTCACTCCACTGATCTCCTGTGGTTCTTCTCCTGGAACAGTGTGACATTTCCTCCATCTACACTGTCTTGTCAGTTACTGTTGTCATAATGTAGGTCTTGTTTGGACAAGAAGACTGTTAAGATTCGTGGGTGCTACTTGCCTGTCATGTCTAGAATTTAGACTATTTAGCAGCAGGCATCCTGGTCCAGTGGCTCCTACACTCTTTCTGCCTCCTTTTCCTGGATTTCCCCCCTGAGCCCTAGTTGTAGGGCTGTGCTGTAGATATATCATTTTGGGGTGAGGTGTGAACCCCACTTCCCTTATTCTCTGCATTGTGACCAGTTGTGTTAAACTTTTTTTTTTTTAAAGTTTTTATATTATACTTATCTTCTTATTCTTTTCTTCAGGATTGCCTCGTAGCAGAAATGGAGGACAAAGTTATAAATGTGGTAAGTATATTTTCTGTACAGTTACTGTACAGTTTATTTTCCCGGAGACCATAGAAATCATATTAATGACATGCACTGGCTAGTTATATCAAGATGAACTTTGAAATACCGGCTTTAGGGATTTGAATCTTAATTTAGATGGAAGAGGAAAGGCTGCTGAAGGAACTCCTGTGCTTGTTGGCTACAGTGGGGTCTCTTTTCTGTTTCATTTTACTGCTGTTGATGTTGTTTCTGGATAATTCAGCATGGCACAGTTATGTAGCAGCTATTTAGCATGCAAATCAATTTAGAAGAATACTTTGGCAACAACTTTACAATGGGGTGGGGTATGCACTGTGACTATGTAAAGAGCATTCTGGAAGAATTTATCATCACTTCCTCCTTTTGACACAAACAGCCTGTGCCCTTTTGATAAAAACCCTCCTGTTGGGCTGAGGAATTTGGCAATGAAACTGCTATAAATATATTTTCCATAAATAGGGAAGCTAAACAAAACTAGAGGAATGTGAAGAAGTACCACCTCAAGGATTCTCCAGCTTGGAAAGAAAAGTCACCCTTTGGAATTTCCGGATGCCTTTGCTCATTTGATTTTGGATAGGTAGATGCTGTGATTGTGAGAAAGTGCGCATAGCCTTCATGGTCTCTTTAGGAAGGCCATTCCCTGTGGGTATTCTGTAACTGAAGAGTGATTGGGGGTGGGTCATTGAGGTCCTGGGGCTAAAGATGCAAAATATTAAACTATAGAACTGAGATGTTATGGGGAAAAGCTAAGTGATCTGGGGCACAGAAGACTTCTTAGATAGAAAACCAAAAGAAGACTCCATCAAAGACAAAGGAGTATTCAAACACTGTCTTGAAACTTGGTAATAAGAAAAGTATTCATCTAAGCAGACTTAAAGAGACACTTCTCCCAAAGGAGACAGAGGGCAAATAAGCACATTGAACATGGTCATTTAATTATGGAATTGCACAATGAAATTAGGACACACCACTGTATGCTTCTAGAGGTGACTAAAATTCAGAAATGACAATGGCAAATGTTGGTAACTGTATGGAGCATGGTCACTTATTGCCCTGTGGGGTGAAGAAGTGGAGTGATTCAGAGAACAGTTTGGCAGTTAGTTACAAAACTAAGCATATTCTCACTGTGTATCTACCAGTTGCACTGTTACAACCCAAAGGAGTTGTAAACCTAAGTCAACAAAAATCTGCCCTGAATTGCACATGCTTATAGCAGCTTTATTTCTAATTGCCCCCAACGGAAGGAGACACGCTGTCTTTTTATAGGTGGATGGATAAATAAATATGGAATATTCATAGCATAGAATATTACTTAACAGTAAAAAGAAACGATCTGCCAAATCATGGAAAGATGTAGAGAAAATTTAGACATATATTGCTAATTGAATAAGCCCATAAGGAAAGACTGCATGCTATATAATTTCAGCTGGTTGATCTTCCAGAGAGAGCAAAGCCCTTGACATGGCGACACCATGGTGACATGGTGAAAATCTCAGTGGTGGCCAGGACTTTGGGGCAAGGAAGGATGAAATGGATTACGTCAAGAATGGGGAACATTGACGGCAAAGAAATTACCCCACTGAATGCTTTAATAATGGATATAAGACATTAAATGTTTATCAAAGCCTTCAGGACATACATCACAAAAATGAACACTCATTAAAATTATGGATTCAAATATTGGTTCATCGGCTACAAAAATGTATAATACCATCTAGATGTTAATAATGGGGAGAGCTGGCATAGGGAGAGGAAGTCTGTGGAAATTCAGTGCGTTTATTTGTTGCTTGATCCTGTCTCTGAACCTTGCAAACCTGAAGTTTATTAAAAAAAACAAAACAATGTGACAAACAGAAAATAGCAAAAACAACATTTAGTGTTTAAGAGAATGTGAGCGCCTCCTGCACTGAGAAGCTGTTAGGTGGCTGAGGACTTCTCCTTGGCCACCGAAGGGGTTTCTTCCTGTCCTGCGCTTTCCAGTGGTCATAAAGGGACAGTTATAAAAGCTGTGCTTTTTAGAAAGCTGACACGGTAGCAGCATTCCCATAGATTGTGGACAGGGAGTCCAAATGCCAGGCGTCTATTGAGCAGGATTATTGTAGTTGAGGGCTGGCCAGAGCCAAAGATGATGTGTGCGGATCAGATTGTGATAAACCTGGTTAATGATTGAACTCCTTTAATTCCAGGTCAAGGTTTTAAATGGCATCTGTGACAAAACAATGCGTTCTACTGCAGATCCTGTTATGAGCCAGTGTGCGTGCCTGGAGGAAGTTCACTTACCAAATGTTAGGCCTGGAGAGGGCCTGGTAAGGATTCTCTTGATCTTTAAGCATTAAACTGTGTCCTACTGTTCTCCCTATAACTGAGTAGTGGAGATTTATATTATATTCTATTTATTATATTACATTATAGTGTTAGGGACTTGCCATCTTAAGCTAGAAACTTATCTTTTAAGCATAAAAATAAATACAATTGAAAGCCTTTACCCTCCCGTCTTAAGATTTATGTTTAGCACTTAGCAATGCAAGGAAATACAAAACATTTCTATAAAGGAGAGATGGTCCATGCAAACAAAAGAGCATTTATTTTGGAAGTCTCTGTTAGCACGTAAGATTGGTGTGAGGATGCTGCTGGAATGAAGAAGTGATTCCTAAGAAAATTCCAGAAAGGTTTCTTTGGTCCTGTGTGAGGAATATAACAGGCTCTCAGGATGCCTGCAGGTGACTTCTCACAGGGGATTAATTTGCAGAGCTATGGAAACCTGTGAGGCTCATGAAGCTTAGAGCCTTTGAGGCAGAGAACTTATATGTGGGCTTTCTCAAAGGGATGCTGAGCAGATGACCCTAGGTGATGATGCCAGCTGCTGCTGATGTCAGTAGCTAGTGGGAGGCTCCAGCTACTGATGCTGGTGACAGTGATAGTGAATGGACATAAAGTAGGAAGTTGGAGTTGTTGATGTGTGCATTGTTGTGGGGGATATTGAGGAAACCACTGTCAGCAAGTCCATATTCTCAGTGGATAGAAGTACCCTCTTACTTGGCTTTAAAGTAAATGGTGGATTAGTAGAGCTTAAGTCTAAAGCAAGGAGAATTCCTGGGTGTGAACTTGTGGTCAAGGGTTGAGTCAGATCCATGCCCTGAGTGGGCCAAGATGGGATTGTCCTACCATAGAGTCATCCCGCTGATGGCTGAGGGAGGGATGTACAGTTCTGTAGGGGACACACATTGACTCCAGATTGAAGACCTCGATAGGAATAGTGGGAACCTTGAGGGGTTTAGGATTTTGTCAGATTCTTTTGCAGAGTGGTGTAGGTTACAGAGAAGGACAGGTTCAGTGTAGATTAACAGGTAGAACTACTGTTTGGCCCCATCTGTCCCCTTTATTCTGTCTCCCCTCATCTTGTAATAGTTTAATAAGAACACTGATATTTGGGTCATCAAACTGTAGCGGTATTTATCTGCTTATGTGGTATTTTGTTCAAGTTTGCTAAAGGTGTCTCTAGTCATCTAACCTCGGGCCTTTCCCTCAGACAGACCAATGGCAGATACCGATTTCCTATCTGTGTTGCATTAGATCACATGCTTCACCTTCCAGCCCATTTTGCATTACAATAGGCTCTCTCACAGGTCATCCCATGCACACCACTGATAGCAGATGGAGCCAACTGCATCATTTTTTCCCCCTGGGAAAAAGAGGTGGTCAGAGAAGAAGAGCCCTTGTTTGAAGTGTCTGGCTCCCTGAGCAGGCCTGGGAAAATTCCTCCATCCTAGAGTTGTGGCCGAATCCTGGGTGCCCAGTAGACACATCAAAGAGATTGTCCATCTGATCTCTTTTAGTGGTGCTGAGTTGTTTAGTTCTCTCTCTCTCTCTCTCTCTCTCTCTCTCTCTCTCTCTCTCTCTCTCTCTCTCTCTCTCTCTCTCTCTCTCTCTGCCCTTTGGATCGAGTTTCCTGGTGTTTTGGAAGGCTAAAAAAGCACCCAGTGTTCCAAAGGGACTGTGCAGTGTTTTCAAAGTTTATGTACCACTGCAACTCTCTGTGAACGTTGGAATAATGAGGTAATATGTTGGTGACTCCCTCTAGGGCATGTACATCAAATCGACCTATGATGGATTGCATGTGATCACTGGAACCACAGAAAATGTAAGTGTGCATCTGTGAGGTAAAAAGGGTCTTGTAAGCTCAGGCACATTTGACACATTTCTGAGCTTCGGGGTTAAGTGTGCGCATGATGGTACCTGTGTGAGATATGTGAGAGTTGGTGAGATGGCCTGTTGTGTTGATCCTGTTGTCAGATTGGCTGTGGCTGGTTATCAGCTGTTGTCAGTTTATTATTTAAATTGCCCTTTACTGCTCTGGTTCATGTGACATGTCTTTTTTTTTTTTTTTTTGCCTCCACCCATGTGTTAATTATTCCTTTTGCACTGTCTAGGTGTGAACCCAAAAGTACAAAAATAACATTTCTCTGTTGTTGTGAGTCACTCACGGTGAACTGGGGTTGGTGGCTGTGTGTGTGTGGTGTGTGTGTGTGCCTGTGTGTGTGCCTGTGTGTGTGTGCCTGTGTGTGTGTGCTCATATATATGAGTGCATTGTGTGGAGGACAGAGTCCATGTTGGGTGTTTTCCTCAGTTACCCTTTACTTTATTTTTCGAGATAGGATGTCATTGATTGGCTACACCAGCTGGTCAGGAAGCCCCAGGATTTCTATTTCTGTATCCCTTGGCTGTGACCCACTGTGCCTAGCTTTTTATCCAGATGCTGGGGATGTGAACTCAGGTCACAGGTGTGCACAGTAAGCACTTTACTTACTGAGCCATCTCCCCAGCCCTGGGATTATTCATTATCTTCTCTAACGTCATGGATTTTAAAAAAGTAGAGCTACGTAAATGTATTTTTCTTGCAACCTAAACTATGGCTAAGATTGGATGACATTACATGAAATTGGAACATTTCAACAGCTACCCTGTACCTGGGTAATAGAAGCAAGTGTTTGAGACATGAGTCTGTTTAATTAACCAATGGAGGAGGAAATATAGAGGGCAGTTTTTCCCTCCTTCCCTGTGTGGTGGAAATGTGTGTCTAATTTAAGTTTTGTATTAGGCCTTTTGATAAAATGTAACATGAGTTTAGATAAAATGCTGGCTATAGCTCTTGAGTGTTATAAGAAAATGACATTGCTTAAGGTAGCGAGTAAATTCTAAATCAGCCCTGTAGCTCTGATAAACAAATGAGGGGAAGATATATGTCTTTAAGTATTCCCTGTTGGAAATAAAAACAAACAAACAAACAAAACATTCTGAGAATCAAGAGGACTTCTTAGGTTAATTAAAACTGTATGTATGTGTGTGTACCTGCATGCACTTATGGACATCACAAGAGTGTAATTACCTTCAGAGGCGAGAGGGAGTCAAATCCCTGAAACTGGAGTTACAGGTGTCCGTGAGCTGTCCAGTGTGCATGCTGGGAACCAAAACGGAGTCCACTGCAACAATAGGAAGTGCTCTTTAGCGCTGAGCCATCTCTCTAGCCCCTCACTGGGTAGGTTATAATGGCACAGACAGCTTTCACTTTGATCTGGACATACTTTTAAAGGAACTAAACCAATCCTTTATATAACTGCCTCCCATTTCTTATCCCTGTTGGAGAATTGGCATAGTCCCGCAATTACAACCAGAACAGACTCAACTACCACTTCATACTTTTTTTGGTGGGGGGCTGTTGAAGGAACTCAGAAGTATGACAGCCATTTCAGTCTCTAATTGAAATTATAGAGTCTTCTAGTTTGGTGATTATACTCTTTGGCTTGACCAGACTTGGGCATTTCCAGACTCACCATTCTGGTCTTCTTGAGTCCACCTTACTCTCTGATAAATGTGTGATGTGCTTGTGGGATGCTACCAGAAAACACAGGCTGCTGCTCCCCTTTTCTACATCTTTTTGCTTAAAGATGAGAGTTGAAGGGGGCGGCGGCTAAACAACGCTGCCTTAGAATCAAATGAAGTCTCAGGTATGAGTAATGATACATCTTCGTCAAATTCCTACCAGAATAATAAACCAGGGTGAGAGACCTAGGATTTACCTTCATACAATCTGTTCTAGAACTGAATGGAAGCGTTAGCTAGAGGGGGTGGGTGGGTTACTTACAATCATGTTAATAATGAAGAATAAACAAACATTCATTTAATTCCTTTTGGTAATCCATTAAAAGTATTGCCCATTATTTTAGTCTTTCAATATCATTTATTGAGGGCCTGCCTGCCTGTGCTAGACCCTGGGTTAAGCTGGGAAGTAGTCCTTATCTCCCTTCTCATGGGCATGCTCTGGATGCTTTATACGGATTCATGGATACTTTATTCTTGGTTGGCAGTAGGTGATGCCAGCTCCAGATAAGCTCTTAAACTATCAGCAGAAGTAACTGTAATTTCACTTAGGATGTTTGGATGAAGGGGAGCAGCGGTGGGCTGGGATCACTTAGGATGACACACAGCCAGCAGGTCACTTTTAGCAATGCAGTGTGTGTTAGAGCGACCTCAGCAGTCAGGGTCAGACAGATCATTCCCAGGTGTTCTCTATTTGACTTCTTTTTGGATGTTGAGATTTTATTCAAGAACCTGAACAACTCTCTCTAGTGGGAATGGGATGTGCTTCAGAAGAATGGGGCATTGTTCTTCCTTCAGGTTATCACCTTTCTGAGGGCACACCGCAACAGGCCAACTCATGGTGAAGATAGGCAAGAGCTCCTGACTTGGGGCAGTTTTGGTATCAGGCTCTCTGTTATCAGTGTTCTACCAAACACAGCCCTGAATCACTTGATGGGACATCTGAGAAATGAAGACACGAGGATCCTTCAAAAGGGACGTCAGTTGAGGACAGTAGTTCATTTGTTCTAAGATCGTGTGTCTATAAACAGGGACTTCCCGGCCTTGGGACCATGTCTTATAAAATGAAACTTGCCTCAAATGAATCGTCAGCTCGTGGAGGTTAAGTAGATGGTGTTGTATGAGGGGTCAGAGTTAAGTTCAGCAGTGACACACTGGAGCAGAAAGGAGCATTTATCTGTAGAAAGCAACTGAAGAGGAAGAGGCTCTGGGTGGGTGTCTCCTCCCAGTGCTGAACTGGTTGCTGTTGTTATAGCAACCGATGAGCTATTTTGAAAACAGCATAGTTACCTGTGGGTTCAGCCGGTCCTTGATAAAGCAGAGGCAGCGTTTCCACAGTCTAATGCTGCCGGCTAGTTTTTGTTGAGCCTATCACAGTGGCTGAGTAAGAAGAAGCCAGCTAGTGTGTTAGTTTTGTTGCCTCAGTGTTCAAAGGTGCTATTTCGTCTTCAGATAACTGTAAATTGAAGTTTCACGCACTCATATATGTCACAAAATTAAGTACTCTGACCTACATAGCGTTTAATTAGAAATCCAAGGTTTATCTTTTCCTCTTCATGATACGTCTTAAACAGAAAGAGTTTTTGTTCACTTAATGAGCAAGAATATTATAGGCACATTGGTAAGTGGCTTCTGTCCTTTTAGAGACTTTGTTAGGAAGTAATAGCAGTGAGTAATTCAGGAGGGACAAAACATGGTTTTTACTTTTTCTTTCCCTTTTTTTTTTTTTTTAAGGTTTATTTATTTTTATTTTGTGGGCATTGCTGTTTTGTCTGCATGGATATCTGATGAGGGGCCAGATTCCTTGAAACTAGAGTCACAGACAGCTGTGAGCTGCCGTGTGGGTGCTGGGAATTGAATCTGGGCCCTCTGGAAGAGCACCAGTGCTCTTAACTGCTGGGCCATTTCTCCAGCCCCATATTTGTTTCTTTTTAAGAAGTTTTCTGAGTGTGTGCGATGTATGTATGTGATTTATGTGGTATATACATGTGTATTTATATGTGATATGTGTGTATATGTTTGCTCTTTTGTGTGTGTGTGTGTATGTATATTCCTATGGGTATAAGTATGGTGTGCATATGTCTCTGTCTCTGTCTCTCTCTGTGTATGTGTGTGTTGGTCAGAGGACAACCTTGAGTATAAGTTCCTGCCTTTAACCTTGAGATAGGGTATCTCCTATTGTTGGCCACTGAGTGCCCCAGACAAACTTGCCTGGGAGCTTCCAGCTTTCTTCTATCCAGGCTATTTGTCTCACTCTAGGAACGCAGAGTACACACACCCTTACCATGCCCAGCCTTCCTGAGGTCCTGGGCACCTGACTTTATGCCCCATTCTTGCTTAGCTAGTGTTTTATGTGCTGAGTCATCTTTCAGCCTTAGATTCTTTTTCTTGCTAAAGCCATACTCATATTTCCTTTCTAAAGTTGTACTTAAAACCCAATGATGAAAAAACCTTTTTCTTTAAAGAAATAAAATTTTTGTTTCTGTTAACTTAATTTAGTGGCATTGTGGTAATTTGTAAAATAAGACAAAAAGATTAGTGTTTATTAATAATTATAGTGATCCTTACATATTAAATGATTCATCTGCTTTTGCAAGTTGAGCAGTGATGAGAAGATGTGAAAGCTTTCATTTATTTATATTCGGACTTACAGCTTTTATCAGCTAACCATTCCAGCAATATACCCACACATTTCATTTTTAGATGGACTCAAGTATTAATGAGGAGGGCATCTGTTACAACCAACCTCATAGTAGCTTTTATATGAGATTCATACACCAAGACCCACGGACCAATTTAACATATTGCTTTTACTTTTTTTCTTGAGAAAGTTTTATTTCTGTTGCTCTAGTCAACAGAAGAAAGAGGACCAAACACCTAAGCCAAGTCTCTTTGTTTCTGTGTAGTCTCCTGCAGACCGGTCTCAGAAAATTCATGCTGGTGATGAAGTCATTCAAGTTAATCGGCAGACTGTGGTAAGTTCATTCATTTGGATATAATTTTCCTCCATAAACATGCATTTGAACCTGTGTGTGTGTGTGTGTGTGTGTGTGTGTGTGTGTGTGTATGTGTGTGTGTGTACACAAATGTTCATGGAGGCCAGAATAGGGGATCAGATCTCTTAGAGCTATATTTATAGGGAATTATGAACCACTCAACATGTGTGCTGGGAACTGAACTCCAGTCCTCTGCAGGGGCAGCTAATGCTCTTCATGGCTGAGTCATCTCTACAGCCTCTATATTTAAAAAAGAAAAAAAATTACACTTTGTATCCATTTTTTTCAGTGTCTGAAGTAGTGCTAAGATGAACATATTTATGTTGGCTTATTTGCTCATAACTTGAATTCTCCTGAGATAAGTTCACAAGCACGTCTTCCCCCTTCTTCTACCTCGTTCCAGGTTGGGTGGCAGTTGAAAAATCTGGTGAGAAAGTTGAGGGAGAACCCCATGGGTGTGGTGCTCCTGCTGAAGAAGAGGCCCACAGGCTCTTTCAACTTTACTCCGGCCCCCCTGAAGAACCTTCGGTGGAAGCCACCTCTTGTGCAGGTATCTGTGACTACTGTAGACCTTCATCTGGGATGGACTTTGTCAAAGTGCCCCACTTCCCCCCTTCCTGAAAAGGATTAAAATTGAGGGCAGCTGGTTTGGGGAGTTGGCTTGCCTGTATTACTCTGTCTTTGCTGAACGGTGTGGTAGCCATTTGCCATATGTGACTATTTAAATAATCAAAAGGTCAGTTCCTCCATCTCACTGGCCGCATTCCAGGTGCCCAATAGTCGCTTATGGCTGGTGCTGCCACAGTGGACCACACAGGTAGAAAGGTCACTTTAAATCACCTCACCTGTTTTCAGCATGTTCTGTGGGCTTCTCCTGGGGAGACATGAGCACATGTTCATTTACCCCTGGTAGGGCACCTGTGGCCGACCAGAGTAATCATTTCACCCACGGCTAGCTAAGTGAGACTGTCAGTTTATTGGCTAGCTGAATGAGATGGTCAGTTTTTTGGGGTTACTTACAGGAGCATGGTGACTTAGGGACAGTTTTGCCATTGAAGAGCCCACCCCAACATGAGTGACAGCTCACCAAAGATACATCCTTAGAATTCCCTGCAAAGCTAGCAGGTAGCTTTGCCAGCCCTCAAAGTATCAGAAATGAGAAAAATATATTGACACATATAAACTACATACGTATTTACTGCACAGTGCAGATTTCAGAGTTTGTATGAATTATCATTAACACATGTGTGACCTTGCACACCATTGTTTGGTGAAAATATTTTAGTCGATTATTAGAAAATATTTTTCTCTCAGCGGTCTTCAAGAGTGCACTTTGGGTTAGCTATTATTGTCATGTCTTACACTGGAGATGTGAAACAGAGCAGTAGGGAGTGTGTAGGTGCGGTGCCTCCAACAGTTGAGAAGGAAGGTGGTGGGCTCTGCACTGGCAGATGAGGGTGCATTTTGTTCTTTAAACCCACGCACCTCCCACAACATGGACACATGGCCATCTGGCAGAGGTTGTCTTAGGTGAGGTTCTTAGAGGCAGAGTTGTGATTCCTGTCAAAAGTGATGTTTAAGGGCAGATGTGAAAAGACAAGTCCAGGCAGAGCCCCTTCTACAGGCGGTTGCTGGTCTGCTGGCCCTTCTTAGGACACGCAGCTTTGTCTGCCAAGAACCATTGCCTAGAGAGGGGATGGCTGTGAGCTTTTGGCAGTTACTATGCCCAAAAACTGGGGACTGAGATCTCAGTATGGGGCCTCTGAGTGTTTTTCATAGTTCCTGCTGCAGAGAATATCTCAAACTCTCTAAGTTGGCTTGGTGAGTTGGGCTAATGTAATACCAGAGATAGAGTACCAGGCTAGAGGGCATGGACTTTACCCCTAGGGGTCAGGTTGACACCTAGTTTTATATTTTTATCTGTATTACTTTGCTAGGGTTGCCATAACAAAGTTCTACAGGCTGAGTGATTGGAGTTCAAGGTCAGGGTATGCAGAATTACTCTCTTCTGGCCTTACTCTCTGACTCAGAAATAGTTATGTCACATCCTGCCTCTTATCTGTGTCTTCAACTTATAAAGACATGGTTGGATTGAGTGCACCCTGATCTACTTATTTTAATTTGCTCGCTTCTTCAAAGATGTGATACCCAAATATAATTTCATTCTGAAGTACTGAGGCTGGGGTCACAGGACCCCAACATAGGAATTTTGAGGTGGAATAGGTCACCTATGACATTATCTGTACACAAGAAATATCATGTAGAAGGCTACTATGGATGTTCAGATGTGAAGTGATGAAGTTCTGAGAAAGGCTAGTGATGAGGTGGTTCAGATGAATGACTAATGATTTGAGAGGCCTTGGAGATGAGGCCTTGCTTGAGTCTCCAAGCAACACTATATGGGTTAACATCCCAGCTCCACCATGCATCATCTCTGAGCTTTGGGTGAGATGTCCCACCTCCTAAGGCTCACTTTCATAGCTATTGCTATTGAGTATTAGCATGAGGGAGGCTTTGGTAGGGAAAAGCGGGTGTCAAATATAGGAAACAAGAAAAACATTAGCCTAGAAGGAGCCATTACGAAGGGAGAGATAGATGGCAGGTGCTGTCTCAGTAAGTATGACAGCTGGGGTGGTAAAGGAAACCCACATGGATGTGTTCAGATCAGAAGGGAAATTAAGTATAAATAAAGGCTAGTTTATCCCTTGAGTTCTGGGAATGAACTTTGCTGGGGGAAATTTTTTTCTCTCTTCATGGCAAGTTTCCTTACTATGCAGTTTAAGGATGAGGAGCTGGGGAGAGATGGAGACACATTTTGTTTCTGACCCTCTGAAGTAATCACCATAAAGATATAGAAGCTGCTGTGTGGCTCAGCTACCAAATGCTCTTGTAATGTGTCCAGACTGTTTGCAGATTATAAACACGGGAAGACAGTACTGTAGACTTGCCCAGCTCACTCTTCAGTGGTCGTTATGATTGTGTGCCCAGCACTCCTGGGTGGGATGCCATATAATTCTTCTGCATACCTTTAGTGTCCTTCTATCTGAAAGATGTTCACCGTTCTGTTTTTAGGCTGCATCCTGACAAAGGAGGGATTTCCCAAACAGAAGTCATCATTTCTGTTGGAATTTGGGGGAGGAAATGTCTTATGGGAGTATTTCAGAATACTTAGCGTTTACAGAATTTTGAGGATATGGATTTTCGGCTCTGTGTATTTAGATAATGGGAATTTGTTGATTTATTGGATATCACTGAATTCCATATTGAACTGAATTAAAGTTTTGGGTTGGGAGATAATGTTAGAAGACTAGACAAAGCCCATGCCTCTGTGCCTTTGCATCTCTTCTGAATGCAACTTACTTGGACATAGTTCTTACGGACGTAGTCCAGACTAGCTGTTGAGCCCTTCAGATGCTAGAACCCATTGCATCCATCACAACCTGAGGTCAGAAGGGAATGCCTCCTTTACTTGAAGTGTCTAGCATGATGGACTTTCTGGTCTTTGCCAGTGGTTTCCATAATAACTGTGAGGACCTGGATGGTCCTTTCCCAACTGGAGCTGGTTGGCCAATATCATTGTTAGATTATAAAACAAATAAGTTAGAAGGTCTTGTTGGAGATTATAGAATGTCCGTTCTTTTTGCACATGCAAGGCTTGCAGGTGCACAGGATTAAACCGGTTAAAATCTCTCCCAGCACATGGAGTCCTAGTACTGTCTCTGAAGCTGCTGACAATAGATGGCTGCTGGGCGGAGAGTCAGCTTTCTTTAGGGATGTGGTCCTGGATAGGCTACCCATGCTCCAGTACACCATGCCCTGCACCTCTACACATACAGGCATCACTAAATGGCCATGAAGTTGGACCGGGTTGGGGGGGGGGGGTGACAGGGAGGGAGAGGGAAGGAGAGAGCAGAACTTAAAGGGGAAAAGAGCAAAAGGGTAAGGGAGGGAATGAGGGTGGATTCATCTGAACATAAACATTATGAATATTAGCCGTTTATTAAAAATGTAAGTCCTTCAGATCAGTAACATAATTAGAGTTAAGGTAAAGATTTATAAATTTTTTAAATTTAAAAATGTGTTTGTACTGTGGCCGTGCATTGCTAAATTCAGTAGAATGAGCTGTATGTATATTTACTGTGTGGCAAACATGCCCTATGCCCTTCATGTGTGTTATCTGTTTCCACAGCTGTCCAATTGGATGTTATTTTTGTTCCCATCAACTCCCATCTTATAGATGAGACACAGAGAATTTGAGTGACTGCCTTAGCAATACACAGCTAAGCAGAAGGGTAGTCAGGATCACACCCAGAGCCCCCAAGGTCACACCCCTAATCTGAAGGACACTGTTTTGCACTTTTCTCAGCTAGCCAGATTGTTAGCATCAGTTTTACAGAAAAGGAAACTGAGGCATGGATTTTTTTTTCTTTAAAGCTTAAATTTTTTTTTTTTATTTTACATTCCAACCAGAGTTCCCCTTTCCACCCCTCCTCCCACACAGCCCCCAGCTTCTCCCCTATCCCCACCTCCCCATCCACGCCTCAGAGACCCATGGGGAGTCAAAAAATCTGGCATATCAAGTTGTAGCAGGTCCAAGGCCCCCCCCCCCCCCCCCCATATCAAGACTGAGCAAGGTGCCCTTCTATAGGGAACGGCCTCCAAAAAACCCAGTTCATGCACTAGGGATAAATCCTGTTCCCACTGATGCATGGATTTTTAAGTGGATTTTCTAAATCCAGAGTTAAAACCCCACGACCGTTACAAGTTCTCTGTGGGTTGATTGTCATGCAGAAGCGTGGATGTTGAGCTCTGTTAGTGGCCATGTGGGTGGGCTCTGCCTCTGCTTGTGCTCAGGCCTGGCTTGGTTTGGGGTGGGGAGAAATTATCCCAAGAACAATCTCCAAGTTGACCTCTGCTTTTCCACTCCCTGTGTGGCTCTCGTTGCAGACCTCACCCCCACCCACCACGACCCAGTCCCCAGAGAGCACCATGGATGCCTCCCTGAAGAAGGAGAAGCCAGCCATCCTGGACCTCTACATTCCTCCTCCGCCCACTGTCCCCTATGCTCCCCGGTATGTCTCATTTCACAGGAGACCAGCGTCTCTCCATGGCTGATTCTGAGCCAGGAAGGCACTTTAAATAATAAGATCTGACTCATTGTGTAGGACTGTGGGGCTGGGCTTCACTTTGTGGGGTTTGGAAGTTATAGAGTCGGTGATGAGGGCCCTTTAAGAAAAAAATCCCAACGTATCTTACTTGTGAAAAATTTACAGAAGTCTATGCTTTGGGGACCTTGAAGGGCTGTGTGGGGGATCTCTGTAGCTTATGTCAGCTCCATGATAAATTCATTTGCAGGGGAGAAGCTAAAAGTATTTGTGAGAGTCATTAAAGTTATTGCCTGATTTTCTAAGAAAGATATACATATGTGCACACACACATACACAAACATATACACACATAAAAACAGGTATACTCACAGACACATATTCACACATTCACACACAAACACACATACACAAATAGACATACACACATATATATTCACATACTTATATACAGGCACATACACATGTGTATACACATACAGACATATATACACATATATGTATATACACAGTACATATTCACACAAAACACACATATACACAAACACACACAAACATATACCTACATACACACACATACACAAATGCTCACAAACTTATACTTACATACACATACACACCTGTACACACACACCATGGCACTGTGAAGCATTGTGAGGTGATAGGAGCTGGAATGTCTGTGAGCAAGGTAAGTGTGTGCTTGTGTATTCTTTCGTGGTGTCTTAACTGAGCGGTCACAGGAGTGAGAGTGGTGATTGAGGTGTGTGCTCCACCTCAGGGAGCCTACTCACGGAGGCTCACTTATACATACCAGTGACACTGGAGGATGTCACTTTTATTCAGAATACAGAGAGTGAGGGGCTGGTTACCCCTCACACAGGTTCTGCCCCTGATAGTGCCAGTGTCTCACTCTCCTGGTCAAACACAAACTGGGATTCACATCTTCTACTTCACAAGGCAGAGCTGGGGCAGCGTTTGTGGCAGTGGCCGTGCCATGCTCATTTGTCTCTGTTTATCGGAGTTTTTTCTTTTTTTGTGGTTTTTTCCCTGGGAATAGAGCTAAGTTGCCCTGTGGTCTCCCCTGGCTTACCCAGAATGAGTGGCAAGATGCAGTGACTTACCTTAAGTGCGGTGATCAGAGACCTCTTCCTGATTGACAGGTTCCTGTGGCTAGACTGGGAGTGGATTAAAGCTGTAGAGAGTGTTGTCTCTGTACATGGGGACCCCAGAACCTCACAGGCCAAGATGAGGGTCATCATGTCATGAACTGTTGGGAGATAGATTCTCCAGCCCCTGACCCTGAGTGTTCTCTAGGCTTCAGTGAGAGTGTCATGGGAGTACTGGCAAGGAAGGGGTTGTATACATAGGAAGGAAGGAGCTGGGACATTCAGATCCCTTTGCGGGAGACACATGGTTGTACATTATATACACTCAGGCCACCAGTGAATGCTTCTCTGGGGTGTGAGAAAGCCAGTGGATTCAGAGGAACAAGCTTTATCACCAGGAGTCATGAAAACTTGTGAGTGAGGAGATTATAGGAGGGCTCACCTCGGGATGCTACTCACAGGCTTCATGACCCTTGTTGTTCTGTATTTTGCCCATTTGGCTTCTGCTGATTGCCTTCTAAAATTTGTCAAATGCAAAGAAAGGAATCCGTTTGTCTGGTTACTTGGGCTCAGGTATAATCTGAGGTCTGCTATATATTGAAATTTAAGTAGGATTAAGATGGAGTTTCTGACCCACCTTAGATTTTTACCGAGTTCAGAAATAGTCCTCTGGCTTCTGAGACTCACTCTTCAAAGTGTTGGAAGAATTTTCAAATCTAACAACTTCGGCATGCGTTGAGTCTTTTTTGCTGGATCCAGGCAATGGTCTTATCTTGGTGTGAGGAAAGTGGTGTGGTAGCTCACATTCAGCTGCTGGCTCCTGTTGTCCACAGGACACTCACCCAGGGAACAGAATGTGGAGAAAGCAAGAGCTGTCTTTTCAAGGTGTACTGGTCCTGTGTAGACATACATAGATATACATTTGCTCAGACTCAACAGGTTCCGGGCTTTCGCTCTTTAGCAGGGGCATCTGCACACACTTGAAAGTGCGACTTGAGTAAAGTAGTATTTTTCTCCACTGGGAAGGAGCTAACTGTCATTCGTGCCTATGGTGTCTGGGTTCCTGTTATTCATTCTTCAGCAAGAGGGCTGGTCTGTGAGCTCCATCGTCACCATACACTGTCTTACAGGGATGAGAATGGAGGTTTTGCCTATGGAGGACCCAGTACGAGTAAACAGCCATTGCCTGGGCGGAAAGGTTCAGAGTCCCCTAACTCCTTCCTGGACCAGGAGAGCCAAAGACGCAGATTTACCATTGCTGATTCCGATCAGTTGCCGGCTTATTCAGTGGGAACCAATATTCCTCCCACAAAAATGAGAGGGAAGACACCGTCCTATGGTAAGTTTTCCGGTGTCCATCTTGGCCTGCTGCTTCCTTTTACTTGGCTTCCCACCCCTTCCTTATTTGGGGCTCTGGCATGAACTTGGCAAACTCTGAAGGTGATCTGAGGACAGCATAATCCTCAATGAAATTCTAGGTATGACATCTTTATTCATCTGGCTAAAGTAAAGCCTTGTTGAGTCATTGCTCTGCTTGGCATCAAAGCCCAGCTGGGTGAGCTCACATTACCATTTTAACTTTAGCGCTGGACCCTCAAAGACTCAACTTCAGCACGCTTCTATCCAGAGTGCTTTTAGTGTCAGCGTGGGGCTTTAAAAATAGTTCTGTTTTAAAGTTTGTCACTGCTTCTACTTAAGTGGGCATGGCTGGGAGCTAAGTTATAAGTGAAGGAAGGCATTGTCTTAAAGTTGATAAATGTCACTAACCTCTCACCATCTGGTCTCTGAAGGCAAACCCCGGCCTCTGTCCATGCCTGCAGATGCGAACTGGATGGGGATTGTGGATCCATTTGCTAGACCTCGAGGTCACGGGAGGAAAGGTATGTTTCATCCAAGCATACCAAAAGCACTGAAGAGTGTCCCAAGACCCAGGCCACCTTCCTTTGTTCCTTTAGGCGATAGCATTTCTTGAGGCTCAGCTTGTCACCAGTAAATCAGGCCTGCTGAAGGTTGCTACAATAATGCTTATTTTCAGAATGGAAAAAACTATATTTTCTTAGACCCCAGCAAGTATCATAGCTTTTAAAAGTCTCTAGTTACAGATTCTTCATGTTTTAAACAAATCATTCATTAAACATCCTTAATTGCATGACTTTTTAAACTTGAATTTTTGATGAGCAAACAATTCCCCTTTAAATTATTAAGGCATAATTACTGTCTAAAAAATTGTTTTTAATTCACCCTGTAGTTGGTTACTAGTTATTATACTAATCTTTAGGAAACATTTAAAATGTTTTTATATGCTGGCACAGTTGTTTGTACTTTTAATTACAGCACTTGGGAGGCAGATCTCTGAGTTTGAGGCCGGCCTGGTCTACAGAGTGACTTTGAGGCTGGCCAGGGCTACATGACCTTGTCTCAATTTTTTTTTTTTTTTAAATTCTATTTTTGTTAGATAGGCTCTGATTACCAACACTGGCTGGAAATTATAGCATCACCTTTGTAATATTGAGACAAAGAACAAGTGAGGCCCTAGAAGACAGGCTTTGGGCTGTGAGAGAGATCAGAATATACTCTGAAGGCTTAACCTTCCAAGTGAGTGACTCCTGACATGCCACCTAGGTAAATCTTGTCACTTGTATGCTTAGCTCATCTGAATTATTAAACTAACACAACAAAGGGACAAGATGCTGGTCTCTGGCTTTAGATGTTCATGGTGTACAGAGAAAAGTCTGTCCGACAGTCAGCAGGTGGCAGGGCTGTCCTTTGTTTAGATTTAAAACACTAACCTTTTCCTTTTCATTCTGGGAGAGTGTATCTGTTCTCCTTCACATGTGGCAAGGTGTAGGGTAGGGATTGGGTCTCATGAGTAACTTCCTGACCATTGTTTTAGAAGTTATGTCTCTCTGCATGTGGCCACTTAAATAAAATAGTTTCTGGGATGGAGTCCTCCCCTCTGGGAGTGAGCAGTGCTCCTGGGATGGAGCCTTCCCCCTTCGGGAGTGGGCAGTGTTCCTGGGATGGAGTCCTCCCCTTTGGGAGTGAGCAGTGCTCCTGGGATGGAGCCCTCCCTCCTTGGGAGTGAGTAGTGCTCCTGGGATGGAACCCTCCCCCCTCAGGAGGGGGCAGTGTTCCTGGTATGGAGCCCTCCCCTCTGGGAGTGAGCAGTGCTCCTGGGATGGAACTCTCCCCTCTGAGAATGGACAATTTGGTAGTTTTAACGTATTCAGAATTGCACATCAGTCACTACTGACTGCTTTCAGAATATTCCCGTTACCCTATAAAGCATTCTGTACCTGGCGGAATTGCTAATTCCACCTTTCTCAGCCCCTGACAGTCACTGATCTATGAATTTGCCAATTTTGTAAATAGGCACTTACAGTGTATGACTATAGGCACATGGTGTCTCTTAGAATGGCTCTGTTTGGTGCCTGAAACTTTCCTCAGCACATGTCATCAGCATTCTGGGGTCTCCTCTACAACCTAGGTTTCACATTCATAGCTTTGCATGTTAACATGTTGGGGGCTTCCTGTAGGGAATTCAATCTGTTATACATTGACTAGCCACACAGGTTTTCCTTTTAAAAAAAAAGCTTGTGTATAAACCCTCAGGACCCATCCATCATTCATACGTGCTGTGTACCTGTACCAGTGCCATAGGAACAACACTAGAAGTGTGCTGAAGCTGGCGACCTGTCTTGTCCTCACTGGACCCCAGTTGAAGCAGCCTCTGAGTATCCACATGGCTGATCCCAGAAAAACATCCGAGGCAGCCCCTTTTCTTGCAGGGTGCCTTGGAAGCAAACTAGCTTTTTTTTAAAATTTCTTCCCCTTAGAATTACATGTGTGCATGTGTGTGCTCACGCTCATACTGTAAGTATATACATGCCAGAGTGTATGCTGAGATCCGAGGACAACTTGTATTTCCCTCCCTTCCTCCCTCTCCCTTCTCCCCTCCCTCTCTCCCTTCCTTGCCTCCTTTTCTGGGTTTTTGTGTCTGTCTGGCAGCTGCCTGGCTTTTGGCCCCGGGCATGCCCCTCTCTTTCTCTCTCAGTTTTTTCTTTTTCCTTCTCCCTTGAGCCTAGATTTCTTCTACTTATTCTCTCTGCCCACCAGCCCTGCCTGTCCCTCTCTCGCCTTGCTATTGGCTGTTCAGCTTTTTATTAGGCCAATCAGGTGCCTTAGGCAGGCAAGGTGAAACCAGTGCAGCACATCTTTACATAATTAAACAAATGCAGCCTAAACAAATGTAATAAATGCATCTTTACATTGTTAACAAAGGAGCAGAAACAAATGCAACACATCTTTGCCTATTTAACATGCTATTGCACAGGGATATAATGGGATGGCATGACAGAGAGACTCTGGCTGTGACAATGGGTATATGAGACTTGGATCAGTAAGTCAGTAACATCAGGAACCAAGAATAGGTAGAGCCTCCAAAGGACCACCCCTGTGAGCTTCATCTTCCAGCCAGGCCTTACCTCCTAAAGCCTCCACAGCCTCCCAGAACAGTGCCACACTGAGGAGCACAGTCAGTACATGAGTTGGTGGTGTGAAGGTGGAGACGTGTTGACATTTCTGATCTAATTATAAGACTGATGGTGAACCTCATGTGATTCTCTTTGCAAACGCTCCTGGGGTAGGCCAAGCCATTCACAGGGCCTTGCAGGGAACAGAACTGGATATGGGTTTACTTACTGAGTGGGTGTTAGATCTGAGAGTTCTTATTCTCATAGACTTCTGGGCTTTGTTTGAAAACAGGGGAGGATGCTCTCTGCCGGTACTTCAGTAATGAGCGGATTACACCCATCATTGAAGAAAATGCCTCTCCCGTGTACCGGTTCTCCAGACCCACAACTGAGAGGCACCTAGTGCGAGGCGCGGACTACATCCGAGGGAGCAGGTGTTATATCAACTCTGATCTACACAGCAGTGCGACCATTCCCTTCCAGGAGGAAGGGCCCAAGAAAAAGTCAGCCTCTTCATCTGCCAAGGCATCCTCTGGGGAGCCTTCATTGCTGGTCAGCTGGCTGACTCGCCTCAAGCTGTTGACTCACTAAGGCTGCTCCACCAGCCTCCTGCCTGTCTCCTGCTAGCAAGTGCCTTCTTCCTCAGTGGACAGCTTCTTCAGACTCCATCCACAGTGCTCCACAGCGACCATGCGTCATTCCATTTTGTTTTAGTTTTTAAGGTTGTATACAGCCGTTCCTGGAATTTTGACATCATCGGAGGACATCTAACCCAGAAAGAGGATCTTCGGTGCTATTTGTGGAGGCAGAGAGAAGGAGAGGCATGGCACAGCCTGCTTATTGTGGCCTCCCCATTGTGGGAACATGGAGACGTACTCTGTGAATTGTGTGTTGGTTAGACAACTTAATGTCAGGAATCGGCAGCATTGTTCACTTTTGTTTTCTTGGGCAGCGGGGACTGAAGTCTATGACTTTTGTCACATAGATGTGTTGGTGTTGGTTTGTGGTCCAACTTCTGTATGTGAAGAAGCCGAAGGAGAAAACTCTGATTTTTTTTTTTTTTTTTTTTAAAGCTGTAGGCTATATTTATAAGTGTGGCCACGTCTACTGCAGAGTGGCGTGGTAAGTGTGTGCGGCTCTTCGGAGCAGGGCTTTACCTGTAGGTCAGCTGTGAGACATGGTTAGCCCCCCTTTTCCATAATAACCCCCATTTAGGTGAGCCGGTACCGACTCTCACGCAGACTCTGATGGGGTGTGCTATCCACAAAGAAGTGTGTACTTTTTGTGAGGGGTGTTGTTAATGTGTTGTTCTGTGAGGGAAAGAAGCTATAAGATTTGCTGAGAGCCAAAGTCTCATTCAGGAAAATGAAGCGACAAGATTTAGAGTTACAAGACACTGATCAATGTTATTGACCTGTTTGGTATCTGTCTTCAGGAAAAAAAAAAAAAAAAGCCTATGGTCCTTCCCAGTTGTACACATTTTGCTAATTAGAAATATCTTAGAAAGTCTCATGGTCACTGTTTTTTTTTTTTTTTTTTTTTTTTTTTTCAACTAGCATCAGGTATTTTGAAAATGTGTGTCTGGATATTAACTCTTGTTTAAACCGAATGTACAATATTTTGCTAGAATGGAAAAGGCCCCCCACCTTGTTAATTTAAGTGTTTTAAATAGAGTTGTATATTTTTCTTACTCTTAGTCACATGTAATTGAAATATTTCTGTTTTGCGTCATACGTGAAACCCAAGAAAAAGAACATTCAAAGTGTTTTCAGATTTACAAGTGACCACACTGGCCATTGCCAGCGTGGGCACTAATATTAAAAACTGAAATAAATTCTCCCAAGCATTTTTGGGATTTAATGAATTTGTGATAGTGGATCTGAAGAGGCAAATGTAAACGGAACTATGAAAAGGAATTTTCCAAGGTATTTTTAGTCAGAGCTGTAGTCAAGCCTCCACATACTCTCTTAAACCACTGGTATTGTCCACTTACCTGCCTGAAATGCAACTCACAAGAGTCTCACTGGAGTTAGTAAACCCCTCCCCCATCTTAAATGCCATTTTTCTTAGTGTGATCAGGTTCATACTGGCATTTTTCTCACCAGTGTCTGGGGGGAGCTTTGAGAAGCTAGTGTGTTGGGTGGGGGTCCAAGATGATACCCCAAACAGGGATGTAAGGATTGTGTGTGTGATCGACTCATCTTAGTACTTATCCCGAAGCAGATGGGCACAGTATAGGGAAGGGCCTCCGGAGGGAGGCAAGGAAGGAGCTACTTGCAAGAGTTGGTCCCTGCCAGTTTCCTATTGGCCTGAGTTGGCTCTGTGCCCAGACACGGTGCTCGCTCTCTGGTCTGGAAGAGGGTTCTTCATGTTATAGTCCCCATTGTTTACTGGTGTACAAAGCTCTGGAGGACACGGCTAGTGCACTGGCCTCTTTTTTGTGCAGAAAAGGTCTCTCCTGAATTGAACAACCATTCTAAAAATGGATTCTCAGAACTCATACTTACCTCTCTGCAGTGCTCAACTCGAATTATTGCAGCAGATGGTACCTCCCAGGCTCTTCCTGGAAACGCTGTAGGAAGTCCAGAGAGAGTTCTGGCTTCCTCTATAGTCTCCACAACTTGTTTTTTTCTTTGTGTTTTTATGTTTTTGTTTGTTTGTTTGTTTTGTTTTTTTTCTGCCTGAATTATGTTTGAGAAATGCTTCGCAAACCTTTACTTTTGAAATGCATAAACAACAGCTAATAATAGTTCCTCAGAATGTAGCTGGAGAGATGGCTGAGTGAATAAAGAGCTTGCTGCATAAGGTAAGCCTCAGAGTTTGGATCCTCAGCCCCAACTCAGAGCCCTGCAGCCACGGCAACTGCCTGTCATTCCAGCACTTGGAGGCAGTAAAGGTGAAGGATTCTAGGAGCAGGCTGGCTGACTGGATAGACTAGATGGAAGAGTCTGCAAGCTCTGGGTTCCCAAGAGACCATTTCCCAATATGTAAGTAAGATGGAGGTCAGTCAAGGAAGACAGTCAGTGCTGGCCTCTGATCTCCATGTGCAGCACACACACACATGCATGCATACAATAGAAAAGAGGGATTCCTTTGAAATGAACAACACTCCTGGGCTCAGCAGTTTCCCCCTCCAGTGGTAATGATGAAATGAAAGACAGCAGCGGCTTAAACTGGTAACTTTTTAGTCCTGTCATCCCCAACTAATACCACACCTCTTCTTAAGAAAGAAATGGTTTTTGTTTTAAATTATATTGTATCTTTTACAATTTTTAAATTTAAATATATTTAATCCTATTCTTGCCCTCTTCAAGTCCTTCCAGATTCGCTGCTTCTCCCTACCCACCCAACTTTAAGTTCTTTCTAAGAAAAACAACTCAATACGAAAACAGAAACTCCCAAACCAAGAAAACAAACCTAAACCACACTCAGAAAACAAAACAAAAACTCACAAACTCTAGCCAAGTAAAAATAGATGCACAGAGATACATCACACACAGACACACATACTATCCCCACCTTGCCGCCACTACCTATGGAGTCCGCTATGTGTTTTGAACATGAGGCCTGTCTTGGAATGGTTGCTATATCTAGTGTCATTCTATTGGAGAAAATGGATTTTCCCTCTTCCAGCAGGTATAAGAGTTGGTTAGTAGTTAGGTTTCCACCCATCTACCTACCCACCCATCCACCCATTCATCCATCCACCCATCAATCCATCTATCCACCCATCCATCCATCCATCCATCCATCCATCCATCCATCCACCCACCCACCCACCCACCCATCCATCCATCCATCCATCCATCCATCCATCCACCCACCCATCCATCCATCCACATACCCACCCATTCATCCATCCATCTATATCCATCCAACCATCCATCCGTCCACCCATTCATCCATCCATCCACCCACCCTCCCAACCAACCCCCATCCACCCACCCATCCATCCATCCGTCCATCCACCCATCCATCTACCCACCCATAATAAGATAACATTATCACATCGAAAATTGGACAAGATAAACCAACAGAACAAAGAGTACCGGAGGTCAGTTCCAGCAGGATTCTGAGCTAAAGAACAGAGACATGAAGTCAAGCATGGCTTCTACTAGAAAAGAGGTCAAGAGAAGGTATAAAACTCAGAGACCCGCTCATTTGCACACTCAAGAATCCCATAAAAACATTTAAACTGGAAGCTACTATATATTCAAAGAGGTCTTAGTGCAGAGTGGTGCTGGCTCTGTGTATGTTACTTCAGTCTCAGTTCATATGAACTTTCTTCACGTTAATTAGAGGTTTTCCTGGTGTCCTTGTTTCATGACATCATTACAGTCACCAGTTGGAAATCATGGATGATAAAAGATGCACACATGAAAGCATTTGGCAGGTAGTATACTTGATATGATATTACAGCTGAAATGTAAAGAAATATTTATGTAAATAAGATGTAAATGAACTATTCCAATATGTAAATGCTCTAGCTAGCATGACTATATTGTTACAATCAAATAGTAAAACAAAGTACATGGTATACACACATCCACAGTATAATGTAATGATCATGGGGCCTGGAGAGATGTTTCAGCAGTTAAGAATACTGAATACTAGCTGCTCTTTCAGAGGATCTGTGTTGTGTTCCTAACACCCACGTGGTGGCTGAACCATCTGTAACTAGTCTCAAGGAATCTAATGTCCTCTTCTGCACATAATGGTGCACAGACATGCATACAGGCAAAACACTCATTCACATAAAATTTTTTAAAAAGAAAAAAATGGTGATCATGGTAGCTATAAATGAAGTCCAATACAGACCTGCTCCATTGGCCACTTAGTACTGGGTATCCAAATGATGACAGGAATACAGTTTTCTAAAATGTGGAGGATTCTAGATAAAGTTCTACAAAACATCCGTGGTGCCATCGTACAGCGCTAACTGTTCCAAATAACATCTGTGAGTTGAGTACCCACCGCCATTTCCGGTTCTGTGTTTTAAATCTGAGGGCATTGTCCAAGAACATGCAGCTGGTGGTAGTGGAGCTGGGATGAAATCAAGATGCTGTGGCTCCAGAATTCTCGTTCATCATCAGTGCTATGCTTAAGTTTACAGTACTTCAATTTACAGATTAATTGCATTTCTGAAAACCCAAAACACATTAAGCCTAAGCTAAAAGTCTGTTGACACAGAAAATTAAAAGTTAACGTATTCTGTGAACTGGACTTGCAATGAAATTAGTATTTAGAAGACAGTAAAAGTTGTGCTGCAGGGCTGAGTCTTTATTGTGAAGGACCCCATTTGCTGCCAGCCTGCAGCATTCATGATCCCACCTGGTAAATACATGTCTGCTTAGGAAGACTGTCCCTAGGGGGCAGCACCACCCATTTCAGAGCAAATACCTTGAAGGAAGTCCTGTGTTAGTGTTTCAGTCTTGTACTTGTTCCATTTTCTGTTCACCTCTTTCTCTACCCAGACTGACTTTTTATCATCTGTTTTGTAGGCTTTTTGTCTTGTTTTTATTTTGCCCTGAAACAATGATTTTAAACACCTCCAGTTTTTCACTTTCACCATCTTCCAAAACCTCTATGATCTCTTTACATAGACACAATCTTTCACCACCCAAGAGTCCAAGGGAGCAAATACCTTCGTTTAAAGTTCTAATATTGTGGGCGATGGAGAAACCTCCTGCTGCTTTTTGCCAGCCCAGGGTGCATTAGGTGGAGGTGTGGGCCTAGCTTAGGTGTTTTCACCTACTGTGCATGTATTTCATTAGAACAGATAACAGGTTCATATTCTCTCCTGTACTGTTAATAATCGAACTGCCTCATTCCTTTGGGGTGAGGTGAACCCAAGCCAACCCTGGAGATTATATACGAGTAACCATTTTAAGAGGAATTCGTGTACTTTTGGTACAGCCACTCCGGCTTGGCCACTGGTTTGGATATTCACGTTAGGAATATGTATGTCTTAGGTCGGGTTTTGCCATAACCAAGTATAGAATCAGACGTCAAGGTCAAGGTGCTGACTGGTTCGGTTCTGCTTTGCATACAGCCATCTTGTGGGTGGGTAAGGAAGGGGTGAGAGGAGACATCAAGAAGAGGGGAGGAGAAGAAAGGGAGGGGCAGGGCAGAGGGAAGGAGGGAGGAGGGAGGGCGGGAAAGAGAGGAAAGAGCATACACCAACCTTACAAGGTTTTTTTTTGTTTTTGTTTTTAAGAGCTTACCCCCTCAAAGCCCCACCTCCTAACATGTTCTTCGTGGGGCTTAAGGCTTCAGTGTAGGAAGTTTGGGAGGTAATGTGGGAACACTCTACCTGGGTGTTTCATACTTAGCAGCTACAAGAGAAACATTTTAACATCTTTAGGTTGGAGATTGGCTTGATGTATACCCTAAGCATGACCTTTCCAATATATCTTCAAAGTCATGGAAGGCCTTGTATGATGAACTAGAAGAACCCAGGGCAGCTTTAGTGATCTACAGGGACTTACACAATAGATTCTGCAACATGTATGACAGGTTATGGAGTTTGTCTTTCTCCTTTCTTAGAAATTCCCATCATATTATCAGGAAAGCTCTCAATTTCTATTTTATAGGGGTTCTATTTATTTGAGTTTAGAAGTATTTTTAGAAGTGGGCTGATGTTACAAAAGAATGCTTAGTATGGAATTTAATGGGAGTAAAGAAAAAAAAATGATTAAGTCACATTAAGGTTTGCCAAAGAGCCTTGTTTTTCCCCAATTTTAGGCAGTGTAATCTATCCTGATTTCTCCCTTTCTATATTTCTCTATCCCTATGGAGGAAAAGGTTTTCTGCTATATTCTCTCAAATGATGACCAATGTCCTACCTATTTAGAGATCAGAGATTAAATCCTGTTTGGAACTAGCAAAATAATAACACATATGCAAGAGGCTATGTATCATGTAGTCTTTGAAAACCTTCGAGGCTCTCTATAGGAATGCATGCATATGGTGCAGGTCTCTTGAGGTCTTGGATTCAGGCTGTGCCCTGATATGCCTATAACGGGTCATGGCTCTGTTTCTGAAGTTCATCTTTTGAATGGATCTTGTGTCCTGCTGCTGCTCATTGATGACTGACCTCATGGGTGAGAACATGAGCGATGATGTGTGATGGAAGGTGGGTGCCAAGCCTACGTTCTTGTCATGCTTTGAGGAAGACAGTATCCAAGCCAGCACTCCAGGTTTGTTTTGAGGGGCCCTCTTTCCTGAGTGTCATGTTTCTTTGAAAAATTGTGAAAATTAAGTCAAGGGAGAAGATTGAAAAAGAAACCTTAAGGGGTTTGTACAAAGCTAGGGGAGACAGTTTGACATTTTAGGGGTGTTGAGAACCTCAACCCTCCTCCCAAGCATTCTCTCTCTCTCTCTTTCTCTCTCAATTCCCAGAGCATTGTAAGTATGGATGTTCTTGTGAAGTATTGTTATAAAGATGAAAAAATTTCAGGAGAAAAATGTTTTAAAAAGAGGAGTGTGATTCTATTGAGTAGACATGCTAACTAAATGGGTCTACAATTTAACTTTGCTATTTCTTTGCCATTTTGACATATCTTGGTTGGAACATTTTGATAATTTAAGAAGCATCAAAGCTTTAAAATTAAGTTTAATATGAAGCAATATTGTCTGTGAAGTAAGAAACTGTTCTTTTAATTTCATGAATGTTGGGCTCTGTTTAAGAGCTGCATTCCATTTTCTCAAACTGAGGTCGTGCCAGGGTAAGTGAGGAGGGGCTTGGGGAATTAGCATGGGTAGAGAATGAGAAAGCTTTGACTTTGGGAAATTGGCAGAAATAGTTGAAGAACTGACTTTTGAAGTCAGACAATCTATTTTATGCCACTTACAGACCATGGTCCAAGCAAGTTGTCCTAGTGTAGAAGCAATGCTAGCTAGAGTCTACTGCCTGAGCCTCCTCTGGTCTTGTGACAGCCTGTAAGGCCCTTTCTCAGGAGCATCTAGATGCTGACTCTTGTCTTGTGGTAACAACAGCGCCTTTTCATCTCTGCTTTGAGTAAATGAAGCATTCAGGGTCAGCCAACAGGGAATTACTCACCATTTTGTCTATAACCCACAAAATAATACCCTTGTCCACTGGCAGAGGCTGCTGTAGAGTCTGTGGCTTGGGTATGTGGTTGTCACTGAGTCAGAACCCAAGAAAGGATGACAGTCTATGACTGGATGCACTCTGAACACTGGAGTTCTGTTTGAACCACGGGTTTGGCTTATCTTCGGTTTATCTTCCCCACCGCCAAATTCTTTTCATCAGTTATAGATGAAAACAAAAGAAATCTGAGCCTGGTTCCCAGCCCTGGAGGCTGTTACCACTTTGCTACCCATCTCTTACAGTGGTACTCCAAACTTATGGTTTTTTTGTTTTGTTTTGTTTTTGTTTTTTTAAGGAATAATGTGGAAAGACAAAGGAGAAAAGAAACTCTGAGGACGATAAAGGAAGTGAAGAGGGCTGTTGGTCTGTGTTATTTGGTTTGCTGCGTTCTGTGTGATGGTCAAGAATCTGGGCACGCGCAGTTTCAACCATACTAATAGAACGTTCAGCAGCTTAGCCAGTGCAGATGCCAAGGCCCTTCTGTTGACTCTGGAAGGAATTTTATGAAAAGGTGACTTCCTATAAATCAGTTTAATTACCTGTGCCACTGGACTGGGGCAGGGCTGGGGCTGTAGTTTTTCCTGTTCCTTTCTTGCTGAAAGGCTTCATTTGTGCTGCGTCATCTGTTAGGCAGAACAGGATGACTTGGGTATTTGACCATATTTCATTGGTACAACCCACAGTTTATATAATGCAGCCTAATAAATTAACAAATGCCCTAAGACAGAAATAATATTTTTTATTTTATTTTATTTTTTTTCCAAAGAACGGGCAAAACTCAAGCCTGCTCTTTGTTCTGTATTCCAGGTGCACTTTGTACTGATTATTTCGTGTACCCATCACTTCCACTGGATCCCTGGTGAGGACCCCCGGTTCTCATCTTACTGTTTCCAGATTCACAATTGTTACTTTCTACTAACCAGGAAAGGCAATGATGACATGGCACAGCTTGCTTTTACGTGCTGTGCTTATGGATCATCAGGAGTCAGCTGGCATCAGAAATTAGAAGGACTTTTAAGAAAGAACTAAAGCCAAGACGTTCCAAGGCTTAACTTTCCCTTACTCTTTAGGCACTTATGTGGAAGAAGAATTAGGCTGATGGTGTTTCTAGTTCTGCATTTTACTTCAAAGCTGATTCTGCCATTTTCAGATTTCCCTCACAGAAGGAATCCTGAGGATGCGGCCCTTGAGGCAGCATTCAGTGGTTTGAATTGACTACTTACATGCAAATGCCAGGGTGTGAGATTTGCTGTGTGTATTAGTTCTAAGGAGGAACAAGTTAAATTTAACAGATGTGTTTTTCTTAAATCCTTGGCCTAACACTTGCAGATTTACCCTTGATCCGAATCTCGAAGGAGGGTAATTTGGACCCAAGAGATTCAAGTATTCAAGTATACTTACAGACACTAAGCCTTAGTTAGGGCTGGGCAAGAACTCAGTGGGTGAAGGTATTTGCTACACAAACTACTAATCTGGGTTTAAGCCCCAGAACCCATATAAAAGTAGAGAACACCAACTCCCAAAAAATTACCCTTTGACATTCACATGTCTACACATACACACACACACACACACACACACACACACACACACACACACACACACACACACACACACGCATGCACACATGCACGCATGCACGCACGCACACACATGCACACACACACACTTGCACAGTCACATGCAACAAACACACACAGACACACAATTTTTAAAAACCCCCACAGTTGTTGACTCTATATGAAATGTTCCTGAGAAAAGCACACTACACTGCTGACATTGTCTTAGACTGAAAGTTTAGTTTTAACACAACGGCCTCTGCTCATTGCTACATTGGACATTGGACTCTGAATAGCACTAATTTACTTCATGGTTATAAGTAAATAATCAGAAATTCTGAACCTGTGAACCCTACACCCTAAAGAAGGTAACAGATACCAGAATAAGTTAAGCGACGATGCAATCCCACAAAGAAAAAGAAAAAGAAATGGAAGACAATTAAGCAGACTTGCCTGCAAATAGTGTTTAAAGATGTTGATTATTGAGAGAGCTCTGCTTAGCTGCCTTTCCTCAATTAATGCTTCGCAGTGGTGTTATTGAAAACACTCTTGTAGAACTGGCTGAGAATGGAGGTGACTCCTAACTCATTTCATAGGGACTGAGATTGAATTCTGTTCTTGGCAGTGGAATATAGTGCGTGCTAATCCAGATGCTGTGTGGCTCTTTTCCTGCTTGGAGAACATTCTACTGGAGCTTTGCTGGAAGCTCAGCTCTCATCCTGGGTGTCTTTCTCCCCCTGGACTTTGCACCTATGGTTCTTGGCTTCTGGCCCTCTGCTCTGCTCTTTAAGCTTGGCAGGTTTGTGAGGCAGCTAAGGAAATCTTATGGTTTCTCCAATTTAAGGCTTCCAGGTTTACCCTAGTGGCATCCATGACATCTTTTTTTTTGGGGGGGGGGTTCCTAGGATGGGGAAAAATTTCCTTGGCAATTTTGAGAATAAACAATGCACCGACAGGGCTTATAATTTGCAAGCTCTTGTATGTTTTGAACCCCATAGGAAGATTTAAATATACTTGGTAAGAGGACTTGGAACAGAACTGGCAATAACTGATACTTCCCTAAGGCCCAAGGGGCTCCCTTGGTTGGGTCTTTCTGTTTTTTTATGTTTTACTAATTCTACTCGTTATTTTCTTCTTTCTTCTACTTCCTTCGGTGACAATAGTCAGCCTCTTCTCCTCTTCTCTTCTTTACTTGTGCTTGGCTCATGCCGTAGCAGATCATTTCAAAATGTCAGTCTCCTCCCCATATTGAAACTCACATAGACATCTCAGGTTGGGTGATGCTCCACAGTGACCTTTCTCTAACACGAGAGTTGGGGGTGGGGCTTGTTGTTTTTCTGATTTGGAGCTATGAGGTTACCCTGCCATCGCCATGGTTGGCTAGGAGATGAATCATGCAAAAGGTCATACAATCCCCCTGCCTCAGCAGTGGGTGTCATTGCTGTACCTGCACAGAAGGAGGAGAAAGGGATGTTGGTAAGGTAGATAGTGTTTTTCATGTTTCTCTACTTGAATACTTTATAGTATTAGTTTTGGTCAAGGCTATACCTTTACCTTGGATTGTTACTTTTGCCTTATTTCTCAAGGCAATATTTTCATTATGATTCCAATTAACTAATCTTTTGTGGGGGTGGTGAGATAGGTTTTTCTCTGTGTACCCTGACTGTCCTGGAATTTGCTCCATAGACCAGGTTGGCCTTGAACTTACAGAGAGCTGCCTGCCTCTATCTGTAACTGAAATTCATACCACCACTGTCTAGCTTAATCTAACTAATCTTAAAATGCCTGTAATTATTTGTTCTTAGATTCACATACCATATCAAAACTGAATCCTTATTACTCTGGTACAGGGAAGGAATTTTCCATGCATAAAGATGGACATTTATGTACTATGATAAGATGGATTACTATAACAGAGAATTGCTGTTTCATTCAACTACTATAAAATAATGAGCCTCTTTACAACAGAAGCTATATTAAGGAAATGAGATGAAGCTGGGCAGTGGTGAAGCACACCTTTAATCTCAGCACTTGGGAGGCAGAGGCAGGGGATCTCTGGGTTTGAGGTCAGCCTTATCTACAGAACAAGTTCCAGGATAGCCAGAGGTATATAGAGAAACCCTGTCTTGAAAAACCAAAATAAATAAATAAACAAAAGAAAATTAAAAAGATGAGAGCTATGAATTAGAGACAAAATAGAAACCTCAAGGCTTAGTGTTAGGAAAATAGAAGTACTTCTTCCAAATAACCAAAGAAGAGGATGACAAGTCAACATAAAATGGCCTGGAGAGACCACAGGGAGACGTTGGTAGGCGTTAACTACCCAATTGATTTACCACAATCACTTGGAATCCCTTTGGGGATGTATTGAGAGAACATTGAGACCTTGTATGAAGATACACAGTATAAATTAGCCTTATGCCTGATGGCCCAGCTACTGTGTTCCTAAGAGTATATGTGTTGGAAAATAAGAGGCAAACTCTTTGAGATAGAAATGCTAACATTTAAAGAAATGATTTATTTATTTGTTTACTTACTTTGATGTGTATGGGTGTTTGCCTACATTTAAGTCTGTTCTCCATGTGTGCATAGTACCTGTGGAGGCCAGAAGAGGGCATCAACTCCCCATAACTGGAATGGCAGATGGTTTTGAGCTGCTTCTAGGTCCTGAGAATTGAACCTAGGTTATTTATTTGTAAGAGCAGCCAGTGCTCTTCCCCATTCACACCTTTCCAGCCCCAGATGATCTACAAACTAGTCTCCAATAGAGAAAATGGTGTTTTTGTTATTTTGGGTTCTGGTAGTAGCCCATTTCCTAGGACAATCCAGTCCTACAGAGCATAAAGCTTAGGCCCCATTTTGCTGCTGGCAGGGGTGAGAAAGGCTGAGGCTTCCCCACCATGATGTTGACATATCAGAGTCTGCTCTGTACCCAGCTGAGAGTGTACCCTCTAATCACAGCAGGAAAGAGGCAGGCACTCCTAAATGATCCTGCTTAAGGTCTCTTTGGGGTTTAGATAACTCTTGGATTCTGAGGTTAGGCATCTGTCCATCTCCATTTAGTTCCTTCCATGAGGCTGACACCGGGGACCTTCATTGTTTCTGCTTCTTCAGCTCAGGCTGTCAGAAAGGTTCATTTTTTTTCTGAGGTCTGTCTTCTTAGCATGCAGTGTCTATAACACATGGTCTGTGGGAGTTCTATGCTCTTCGGCCATTTGCCTTAGTTTGTACAGCACAAACCAGTGTCCATCGATAAAGTAAGGTTTGCATTGTGCTATATTCTTAATGAAATATTCTATAGTGGAGGAAAAGCAATGCTGTTATATACCATGCATCCCACACACCATCCTCTGAAAGCTGAATCAACATCAGGGCTAAAACCACTGTAGCTTTATTTTGAAGATTCAATCCCAGGCACCTCAGGTGAGAAATAAAGAGAAACCAAAGAACAGACAGAGTGAAATAGCATGTTATGGGGTGAAATGAAGACCAATGTCTTACGCAGTCACTCTGAACAAAGCTGTGCTTAGAAGTCTGGTCGTTAAAGAGCTACTTAAGTCAAGTGAAGTCATTATTGTCGGTTCATTCCAATGAATCTATTGCTTTTGTAAGAAGAGTGCATTTGAGCTCAGCTGTGTGCACGCATGGAGTAAAGACCACAGGGGGGAAAAATGGGAAAACTCACAAGATGAGAGACCCTAGGACACCAGAACCACAGATACCAGGACCCACTTCCAGCCTTTGAACTGTCAGCCAATCTGGGATTTTTATTTTTTATTTTTTTTTGTTTTTTTTTTGTTTGTTTTTTAGTTGTTACCCAGTGTGTGGTGCTGCATCATGGTAGCCCTAACACACTAATACATAAGGTAATGCATAGTTTCACTTCACAACAAACCCTGCAGAGTCTGATCTGCATCCTTCTTAGTGGGACCCATGTGGGAAGTGAGAGCGGTCAACGTGATTGGTAGCAGAAGGGGAAGCGTTGTATGTTCTGGATGTTTCCCACATCGGCCTATCACTGCTGAGGTTTCTCAAGGGAACTTAACATCTGTATTCTTATACATGTTCTTTGCTGCTGTAATGCCTTCTCAATGCCAGTGGCTATGCCCAGTAATTTAGCCTTTTATCCAAGCCCACAAATGATAGAAGTTAGACTCTCTAGATGCCCAGGTGACTGGCATGGATTCTCAGTTGACTGTTGGCTTATTTACTTATTTATTCTTTTTTATACTTTTGGGCCAACCACTCAGCTCCCAGATAATCACACAGAGACTTATTATTACTCATAAATGCCCGACTTTATCTTGGCTTATTTCTAGCCAGCTTTTTTTTTTTTTTACCTTAAATTATCCTGTCTCTGGGGCTTTTGTCTTTCTCTATTCTATACTTTATTTACTTCCTACTCTGTGCTTTGCTGTGTGGCTGAGTGGCTGGGTGACTGACACCTGGTGTCCTCTCTCCTTTTCTTGCCCTTTGATCTCCTCTTCTATTTATTGTCTCTGCCTGCCAGGCCTGCCTACTCCTCTCCTGCCTTGCTATTGGCTGTTCAGCTCTTTATTAGACCAATAAGGTGTTCTAGACAGGCAAAGTAACACAGCTTCACAAAGTTAAACAAATGCAGCATAAAAAAATGCAACACATCTTTATATCATTAAACAAATGTTCCGGAGCATAAACAGATGTAATATGTTTTATTCTACAATGTCTGACAGAGAAGAGAATGGCCCATCCTAATGAGCCTTGGACAGGGGACCTGGGCAGATTGTTCAGTCAGATCTGGGCAGGGCCTGTGGCAGGACAGATGACCAAAAGGATGAGATGAGATATGGGTGGAGTCAAAGGAATGGAAGGAAGCATAGGAGAGGATTATTGTTCTGTAATGTTCTAGATGTAGGCTAGGATGTGTGTGTGTGTGTGTGTACGCGCGTGTTTGTACATGTTTATTCATCTAATTCTTTTCCCAAAAAAGGAAAAATATAGATAAATAATAGTAATTGTGGTGATGTTTTGCTTTTGCCTGGAGATCAGAGGGCAGAGCCCATAGAGGCCAGGCAGTGGTGGCCCACACCTTCAGTCCCAGCACGAGGGAGGTTGAGACAGGAATACAAGGTGGGTGGAGACAGGGTCTCCCTCCCTTCCTTTTGGCTGAGGAGTTGGTAGAGGTAAGAAGTCTCTCTTGAGGCTGTTCCTTTGTCGTACTGATCTTTCAGTGTTTACTCTGATATCTGGCTCTGGGTTTTTATTATTGGACTAATTAGGGTTTGTGCTACAAGTAATGATATATAATAAATTGAAATTAAATTGTGATTGGTTCAATTATGTATTCCTGAACTTACTCTTCTGTGACAAGATTAGCTGTACCGAGTCTTCTAGTCATGAACATGTGGTGATATTAATCTCTCTCATGAGTCTTTTGTAGTTTTCTGTATGAAAAATTCTCACCTCCTTAATCAAATGTATTTTTATTCAATTTTCTTTCTGTTTTGAGGTGTTATTCCATATGTGGTTCGTTTACTTTTAGAGCTTAAATTGCAACTGACTATTTTTTTGTCTGTATATATGTCTGTTCACCACTAATGTGGGAATGTTGTTCTGTATGCTGTGAATATCAATCTTTAAATATAGAATTGTTTTGGCCATGGCAGGCACCGTAGAAAAAGTAGGTGTGGAAATCAGAGAATAGGTAGGAGGACGGCAGAGTTACAGACAGATCAAGCCAGATGCCCAAAGAAGAAACATGTAAGGAACACAGGTGAGCCACGGGCCATGTGGCAGGACAGGTTAATAAAAATGGGTTGAATTAAGATGGAACTAGCTAGCAATGTGCCTGAGCCATAGGCCAAACAGCATGAACGTAATATAAGCATCTCAGTCATCTGGGGGGTCTAAGTAGCAATGAGCAGCTAGGTGCTGTGGGACGGCAGGTTGGTAGGACTGAACCATAGAGCAAGCTGGGCTGGAAACCTTATTGTAACACACCACGTCTATGCTTTGGTGCCTATGAAGGTCAGCAAGAGGGCTTTGGATCCCATTGTTGTGAGACAGCATGTGGGGGCTGGGAACCAAACCCATGCCTCTGGAAGAGCAGCCAGTGCTTTTTTTTTTTTTTTTTTTTTTTTTTTTTTTTTTTTTTTTTTATGAGCCAAAATTTTTATTTTTTGCATTTGAAATATTCTTCAGTGACATCCTTGGCCCGAGATTTTTTTGCTGTCACCCTTAACCACAACAAAACTGCAATCAAACATTTTCCTGGTTGTCCCACACTGTGTTGTGCCCCCCTCACCCCAAGTCAGTTTTGTAGAGGCCGATCTACAACCGGTTTCTTGTTGCCATCAACCTCTATTAGGTTTATCTGGGGCTCAGCACAAAGTGCTTCCACCAAACTTGACATAAATAGGCTCATCTCAATTGGATGCAAGCACACAAGATGGGCTTGGTGTTAGGATTGTATGCAGATTAGTATGGTTCAAATTTACCCTGTTATCTGGTGGCAGATTTCTATGGATGCATGTGGAAATGCAGCAGAAGGCAGCGGTGGACAACAGATGCTTAAAGCTGTTTCTGTGTAGAAAAGAGCTCTATTGTCAGATGAATATGGTTGTGATTAACAGAAAGGTTAGGATTATAATAGGAGAGAGAAGAGAGAAGGAGAGGGAGAGGGAGATGAGGCCTCCCAGGAGGAGCTAAGGTAGAGAGGGATTTAGAAGCGGTAATCTCGCTTTATGGGACTTGACGTCAGGGCTCAGAGGAAGGTGTGGCTTTAGATGCTAACACTTGGCACTTATTTAAGGCTTTGGCGGCGTCAAGAATACCTCGTGTTAGATCATCATGGATGAGGGCAGCCCTCAGTGCCTCGGTATTAATGCCTATCACACTTTCCCCAGCAATGTCTTCTCAGACCACAGCAGTGGATTACAGGTGAGGCCAGCTCTTGAATACACCTGAGCTTCTACTTCTGTGCAGCTTGGCAGGAGGAAAGAGTGAGTGCTCTCTGACTGTACAGCCATCTGTCCAGCTCACAACTACTTCTTAATGTTCATTTTGTATCCTGAAACTTTTTCCAGTCTATTTTTAGTCTTTATAAATATGAATAATTAGGGTTCTATACAGAAGTTTATATCCTATGCTAGCAAGAAAAAACAATTTTATAATTCATAAGACAACACAAAGGACTATAAATAATTATTTAGGTATTAATACATAAGAAATTTGTGGAGACCCCATATTTTCAGATTTCAAAAACAATATTATAAAGTTAAAGTAGTCAGGACAATATATATATGTGTGTGTGTGTGTTTGTGTGTGTGTGTGTGTGTGTGTGTGTGTGTATATATATATATATATATATATATATATATATATATATATATATATATATAAAAATATACACATGAAGACAGACATACTGACCAATGGGACAGAATAGAAAGCCCAGAAACAAATCTACAGGTATGTAATCAATTGATCTACAGTTAGAATGCCAAAAATATGTAATGGAGAGGGATTGTCTTTTTAATAAACCTTGTCAGAAAGACAAAATAACCACACAGAAAGAAAGGACTGACCCTTGTCTACACCATATGAAAGTGGATTTCAAAAAAAGCTTTAAAAAGGGCAAACTAAGGGCACGAATAGACATTTCTCCATGATCAATACCCCATGGAAAGGTAAAGCCTCAGAGAGAGGGGGGGCACTTGTTAGGATGGCTCCCCCCCCCCCCAAGAGACCAATACAATTGGTTAGGATGTGGAGAAATTGAAATTCTGCACACTGCTGGTGAGAATGCGAAGTGGGTGCTCTATGGGAAACAGTGCAGAAGACCTTCAAATTTTACAAGTAGAGCTTCTGTTGGACCCAGGAAATACCACTACTTGAATTCATTGAAAAAGATTTAAAACCAGGATCCTGAAGAGATGTTAAGATTCTCGTGTTCACCACCACACAATTCACTATAGCCCAGAAAAAATATGGAAGTCTATTAATAGCCAAACAGATAAAGAAAATGTGTGTATAACAAGAGAGTTCTTTTAGTTGAAAATATCACGAAAACAAAAAACACAGCCAAAACAAAGCAACAACTAGCCAACTTAAGCAACAAAAAATCAAAAAGAAAAAACAACCCAAGAAACTGTAATATACAGCAGCGCAGATGAGCCTTGGCTCAGTATACTAAGTGAGATAAATCATCCATGGTTAGTTTTTGTGAACAAGACACAGACTAGCATCACCGAGGGCAGAAGAACCTTAGTTGAAGAATTTATTCTAGAAGATTGGCCTGTTGGCATGTATATGGAACATAGTCTTGACTGAGGACTGATGTGGGGGGGCCCAGCCCAGTGTGTGAGGTGCCATCCTTAGGCAGATGGTCCTGGGCACTATAAGAAAGCAGGCTGAGCAAGCCATGAGGAGCAAGCACCCCTCCATGGTTTCCACCTCTCTTCTGACTTGTCTTAATGATGGAGTGTGATTAGACACGTAAGCCGAATAAATTATTTTCTTCTCAAGTTGCTTTTGGTTGTGCTGAACTTACAGCAACAGAAAGCAAACTAATTCAATATATTTGAGGTGTCTGTCATTGTCACATTCAAAGGATCAAACAAGAGAAGGAGGTTGCCAAAGACAGAGGGAAAGAACATATGGAAAATTACACTAAGGACATTAGCCAAGTTCTAGGGTCTGTGGTATTGTACTTACAGTCAACGGTAGTGTCACACAATGACTTTTTTCTTTTTTTTTTAAGAGAATAGATTGCATGTTCAGAGTCCCTCATCATAATAACAAAAGCAAGTGTTTTTCCATTCTTCGAGCCTCTTATTCTACTGACAAGAAAGTTCATTTGAAATTATGTAAGGAACAGCAAAGATGGGACTATCCTGTGACAATGAAGTTGTCACATATAATGAATATAGTGCCTTGAGCAGTTTTATTAATGACTATTTATTTCAGCTCTTAATGCAGAAAGTGTCTGACTATAGAAAACTATTTTCTTTATGTAAGGTTTAATTATTTAAAAAAAAACTGTGCAGCACATGTGTGTGTGTGTGTGTGTGTGTGTGAATGTGTGCATGTGTGTCTGTATGTGTGTGCACCTGTGTATGTGTATGTATGTGTGTGTGTTTGTACGTTCCAAGACTTTGTCTTAAGTCCCATTAAAAGTAGACTTGCTACATGCACACATTCCTCTTAGTTGTGGGTTGTAACCTTGCCAGGACATGTAGCAATCTGAGGTTATTGGGTCATGGACTTGACTTTTGTTCTTGTTTTTCTTAACATTCCTTTCCCATTGCCTCATTTAAATAATTTAGTAATCTAAATAGCTAAACACCTTTCTTCAGTACTCATTGTAGCAAAATGCCTAAGTTATTAATTAGTTTCTCTTATTCCGGGATTCCCTTATTCTCTTGTGCTTTATTTATCATTTATTAAAAAGAAATGTGCTTGCACCATTGAAGTGAAGGGAGGGGGCTCACACATCCCAAGTCACAACTCCTGTGCGAAGCGTCAGTACTGTTGAAGAGTCAGCAATAGGCCTCATGGGTGGGTTATTTACAAACATGTAGACAGACACAGAGATTCCACAGGGTGCAGAAGCATCCCAGCAAAGGTTGGCTATTAGGGCAGAGGACAGAGGGGGAAAGAGGTTTCCAGAACCCAGAGGACATACAGTGATAAGAGAAGAGTGGGCACCCTGCTTGGAGGTGTGGTCTTATCAATGAGGAGGGACATGCCAGCCCCCTCCCCCCCACTATCAGCACCCAAGTTCAGAGAGCAGGGGGAGCATTGTTGATGACAGGAGCCATGAGGGGCCTAAACTGGTGGTCTGAAGCAGCTGGATATGAAGGGGGCCAGGGAGTACAATGTGGAAGTGAAGAGATGAATGGAAAGTTTCAGAACATATACAGGGCAGCTGCTGTCATGATAAACACATATTTGATAATTCTTTTCTGAACAGAATGTATTTACCATTAGTGGTTTGATAATTATCATGTTTATATGAAGGATTTTTTTTTGGTCCTTCAAAGACTAGGCCTTTATACCTCAGTTCTACCTCAAAAGGGACATTTCCCAGGGAGAGTCCTGTCTAGAGTATCCCATGGATGCTTGTTGTCATTTTGGTTCTAAGTATGGTCAAGGTAAGATAGAGAAAATGATGTGTCTTGTTCAAAAACCAACGAGGACCAAGCAGGGCAAAATACTGATAATCTCTTGTGGCTCCTTGTTCTGATGTAATCAGAAAGAGGGTTGAATCTGCTCCACTGGGGGACTTTGGAATTGTTAGCAATAGATGTTAGGAGATAGAGTAGAAGTTTCTCAGGAGACAGACTAGAGGCTCTAACTTGGAATTTTGAGGCCAATGTATTGCACCTTGTTGTTTTTCAAAGAACTCTGAGAGATTTGAAAGACTGGAGTGTAGGAGGGGGAGCTATACCCAGGTGCTGTACAAGGGACCGGTGAGCTTAGGCTAAACGGGAGAGGTTGTGTTTTCTCTCCAAGTAAGGAAGTGCAAAGTCCTTGTGAGGATGAAGAAGAGCCTATATGGGAACTGAATATTGCCTATCTTTCCAGAGAGGAATTTGTTTCTTGTCTCCAGACTGAACACAACCCTGACAGGCCCATAAGCCCTCTTCCTAATATACTCCACAAATTGTCAGGAACTGAGATCTCTTTTGAATGTCTTATTATATATGAAGATTGGAACACTCGAAGCATGGGGAACCACGTCTGAGCAGGTTTGCCTCTTGTGTGCATTAGAGTCTAGGAAAACAGACAGCCTGGAGCTCTGAATGGGGCTGATTAGGAGGCAGAGAGACCCTGGAGCTGGGGGGGGTAGGGTGGGGGAGTCAGAAAGGGGCTTTTCTTGTGGTTTTTATGTAATTGCAGCTTCTAAGGGGAGGCATGAAGCAAATGGCTAGTTAGCTCAATGGCTTTTCAACATTGAGGTCCTGAAGGTGGGGTCTGGCTTTCTTCATACTCTTGGTAGCCTAGAAAAATGTCTGGCATATTCTAGTAGGAGATTGTCTCACACATTTCTCTTGAATTAGAAATTACTACTTAGCAATTTTTTTGTACTGTGTTGAAGAGACACTGGTTCTTCGGGTCTTGGCAGCTAAACCAAGATTTATTATGGCTATGTTTGGGTCATTGCATTGTTAAACTTTGCCGGAGTCCTGCTTTGCGAACTTAGACTTAGGGCTTTTGCCTCCCTAGAAGGTCGTAAAGAAATTCCAGAAATTCTGTGGGTGTTATCATTTCAGACATTCCAGAAAGCAAAGCAAAGCAAACAAAATGCAGCCTGGCATTATGCCACAATGACAGTTACTGTCAACAGTAGAAGGTCAAGATGATTTGTTATCCTATGGAGATACCTACCAGAAGCACCAAAGACCTTCCACAGGGGTTTCTGCCTCTGCCTGCCTTAATTATTCCCCTATGTCATCCAACATGTTCCTGTCAGAAAGTGCAACTGTAGTTTGGGAGTCTCAAACAAAAGCAGGATGAGCCTCAATGCTTTGCAAAACTGTATGTATTAGTTGGGGTTCTCTATAGTAACGGAATTTATAGAATGGATCTCTCTACATATACAGAAAGGGACTTTTTTTCTTTTAAAGAATGATTGACAGGCTGCAGTCTAGCTGACCCAACAATGGCTGACTGTGAGTGGAAAGTTCAAGAATCTAGTAGTTGTTCATTTCATGAGGCTGGATGTGCCAGCTGGTCTTCGTGTGTTCTGGAATCCTCAAGAAGTAGCCTTTAATGCCAGTGAAGAAATGGATGTGCTGGCAAGGCAAGATCAAGCAGGCAAAGAGCAAAAGCCCTTGTGTAGGCTGCCAGAAAAAAGTGTGACCTAGATTAAAGGTGTGTCTTTTCCCAGCCCAGAAGATCTGGATTAAATATGTGTCTTCCTACTTCAGAGATCCTGATTAGGAGTAGATCAGTCTACTTCAAATTAAGAAAAAAAAAATACCTCATTGGAATGCTCTGTATTTTTGAATTTTAGAGTAGCCATCACACTGTGGAATCCATCCTTGGCACAAGTTTACACTCTGCTATTTATTCAGAGTGTTGTGGTTGTCCATGAATTGTAGTTATTCCAGACAAATTTTTAGTAAATATATAATAAATCACCACATAGTAGAGGTGGGAGTTTCACTTATTTGATTTTGTATCCTTTCAGATGAAAAATATTCACCCAGTAGGCCACCCATTTTCAGAGAGTACCCCCCACACACAATAATCTCCATCACCTGCTTCTCAAAATTTCCTATGCTTTTAACCCACTTTGGACAGACATGATCTGTCATACTAATAGGGGTATTTTGAATAAGAAAGAATTGCCTGTGGTTTTCAATATGGATCTCAGATCATGGGATGGGCTAGGGACACTGACATATTGTGAGGACACTCGACAGTCATATGTAGGGGGCCATATGCCAAGAAATTGTACTGAGTAACCACTCTCAGCACTGACTTGCCAGCCATATGAGTGCATTCTGTTGGAAATGATTTCCCCATCCATCAACTGTCATGACTGGCAACCTCCATGGACAAGAATGTAGTCAGAAGTTTCTGCGTCCCAGCTGGCTGGTCCCCAAAGTCCAGACCCATGGGTCTGCAGCCGCTCAGTCCCAAATAATCATACGGAGGCTTATATTAATTAAAACTGTTTGGCATACGGTGATGCTTATTGCTTTCTAACTCTTATACTTTAAGTTAACCCATATCTCTATTATGTTTAACCATGTGGCTTGGTACCTTTGCTCAGTGGAGCATTTTCATCTCACTTCCTCTGTCACTCGCTGGCATCTGCTGCTCTGCCCTTCTGCTTTCCAAAATTCTCCTAGTCTTCTTGCCCTACCTCTATTTCCTGTCTAGCTACTTAACCAATCAGCATCTTATGAAACTAATAGGAGTGACAAATATTTACAGTATACAAGAGCATAGTCCCACAGCACAAGATCCCTGGTTTCTCTGCTCAGCCCATCTGATTTTCTTCCTTTTAAAACAATTATGAGTTTGTGTGTGTATGTGTGTGTGTGTGTGTGTATCTGTGCATATAGATGTATGGACATACGTATGAGGGCAGTTGTAACAATATGGTTTGTTGGTCCTGGGTGGCCAGAGGTCTAGACCCACAGACCTGAAGCCCTAGACTCCTGAGCTGCCTGCAGCTGATCAGGCCCCCAGAAATGATTCAGACACTTATATTAACTTTATGCTGTTTGACCTATGTCTCAGGCATATTGCTAGCTGGCTCCTTCATCTTAACTCAACCCACTCTCATTAATCTGTCCATCACGTGGCCCGTGGCTCACCTGTGTTTCTCACATGCTTCTTCTTTGGCATCTGGCTCAGTCTGTCTGACTCCACTCTGCTTCTCCTACCTATGCTGTGATTTCCCCTCCTACTTTTTCTATGGTGCCTGTCATGGGCCAAAACAGCTCCTTTATTTAAAGATTGATATTCACAGCACACAGAAAGACATTCCCACATCACCTCCCCATTTCTGTCTAATCAAAAAGGTTTCAATTTTAACATAGAAAAATTACATATAACAAAATAGCCATCAAGAAAGAATTGCAGTTACAATATCTAATCTATTAGTACTTAGCAAAATTTAAGAAAATACTCTATCATCTACCTTATCTTTATGAATCTCAAGTTTCATATCCAATATACCTTTCAAATGGCTAAGAAAAATGATACCTATAACTATCTAATCTTCAACTACATCAAAGACCACAGAAGTATATATTTACCTAAGTAAACTAGAAGTGCAAGCAACTTCCAAAATCTAGAAATGACAGAGATGACATCTATCTGCCTGGACAGTCACCCAAAGTTCCTTTATAAAGTTGGGGCATCCATCTTCAGCTTACAGGCTCAGAGTCTCTTTTCATTTCAGTGAAGCAGGAAATCTGCTCTTCCCATTCATCAGTCACTTCTCCTTGAGTCCTGATGAATGTCTGACAGTTTTCTCTGCAAATCAGGAACCTGAATGACCATCTTGGCTTGTTCTGCTAAAGTTCAGAGATCACCTTCCTATGGAATCTGCATGTCTGGTTTTAACAGCATACTGTCAAGCAGTCAATATAAAAACAGGTTCATGTCCAGTGGCTAACAGATGCCACAAGGAAACTAATCTCCATATGGAGTTTCTTCAATGCCCATTTTTCTCTTGAAGTAAATTGGTGCTACCAGGAGCAGATCTGTCTCACTGTTCAGAAAAGTCTAAGTTCTTAAAACATTTTAAATGCCATATTCTGTAGGTCTTAGAAGTGTTTGAAGATTACCTATCTAATTGAATTATATCTCTGTATACCTTAAAATCTAACTAACATGCATTTCTTAATTATACCCCTTAGCTGCCCGTAGCTGATCAGGCCCCCAGAAAATGATTCAGACACTTATATTAACTTCATGCCGTTTGGTCTATGGCTCAGGCACATTGCTAGTTAGCTCTTACATCTTAACTCAACCCATTCTCATTAATCTGTCTGCCACATGGCCCATGGCTCACCTGTGTTCCTCGCATGCTTCTTCTTTGGCTTCTGGCTCGGTCTGTCTGACTCTGCCCTGCTTCTCCTACCTATGTTGTGATTTCCCCTCCTACTTTTTCTATGGTGCCTGTCATGGGCCAAAACAGCTCCTTTATTTAAAGATTGATATTCACAGCACACAGAAAGAATCCCCACATCAGACAGTGCCTTCAGAGGCCAGAATAGGGCACCAGACCCTATGGGCTACATGATGTGGATGCTGGGTGCTCTGCAAGAGTAGTATGTGCTTTTAACTGCCAAGTCATCTCTCTAGCCTCAGTCCTAAACATCTTACCACCAGAAACACAGTGAAAAAGTAAATGTTTCTGTTTTCTCCAAAGGTTAAAATTTGGAGAGTCTGGTGCTTAGTAATTTCTAACTAATATACAAGGCAATGAGCATTAACTAGAAATTAAAATTAATCATTACAAACAGTGGCATTAGGAGCTGATGTTGAGCACAAGTTCAGTTAATAAAGTATTCCTTTATTGCATAATTTTTGGGGCTGAAGATGCAGTGTAGTTGGTAAAGTATTTGCCAAGGAGGCATGATATCCTGGATTCAGTTCCCAGCACTGTATAACCCAGGCATGGAGGAATGCTGCATATGTATAACACCAGTACTCTGTAAGTAGAAACAGAAGAACCAGGAGTTCAAGGTCATCCCTGGATATTTAGGAGGTTTTATATTACCTCTCTACAGATCCTGTACCAAACACAAAATATCTTGTACAGATACCATATCCCATCTCAAAAAAACAAACAAACAAACAACCCCCCCCCCAAACCAGCCAAACAAACAAAAGACTTTTGGTTCTTGGTTTGTAAGCAGCAAATGAGACATAGAAGGTTAGGATGTTATTTTTTTTAGACTTCTGCAGACATTTTTCTTAATAACAAGGCTCAAAAGGTAGATCTGGTTAACCATGGGCATTTCTTGAAGACTAGACTAGCAGATCACTTATGCTTAACACAGAGGCTGGTCTTCAAACTGTAGGGATATGATACAGTCAGTCCTAGTTGCTCACGAGTGGTGGAAATAGCTTGTGGGTCAGAGCACATACCCCTTCAGAGAACCAAGAAGCCATTTTGCCTTCTCTAAGGCAATAGCAGGTGCTGACACCTGGTATTTGAAGCTTTCTGAGATCAGAAAGGCTAGTAGCACATTAAATGGGATGATTGTGACAGGAGGGGACACATCAGAAGACCAGAGGCAAGAATTATAAAAGCTCAGACTTTCATTCATAGTCACTGAACAATCCCCTGCTACAGCACAGCTGAATATGTGCTGAGTCCGCATGAAGACACTGAATAATGTACTTCTAGGTTCACAAGAATATTGGGCTAAGGGCTGTGAGTTGTAATGTTTCCTGGGTGGAGAGGAGAGCTGTTTTGCAGGGCAGAAGTTCTTACCTGAGCCCTGTGCTTCAGAGACTCAGCATTGACTAGGGAACATGGGATCACAGGTAAAGACAAGTGGTCTCTCGTCACCTAACTCAGCCAATTCAAGCTATTTGGTTGTGGGAGAAAGTAAGAATTAGGATGAAATGGGATGGCACCTCTGTCCCAAGTTTTACATTAAGGGAAGGATTGTGCTTGAGCTTATCACTAATACATTTTTGCATATGTAGGTGACAATTTATATCCATTATGGGAAAATAGATGAGTAAAATAAGATATTCCGTTCCCTTTACCCGTTCTCATGCAACACCTCAGAGAAAACAGTTGAGTTCAGACAAGAACAATCAGGGGGACTTGGCACTTGAATGGCGTTTAGCTTTAAAGTGACTTTATTTGCAACACAGACTATTTCCTCTCTGAAATATTGTAGTTTAAGGGTTGAGGGAGGATGAGGAGGGATGAGTGAGATCAGGCTTTTCAACTGTGGGTAATGATCTTCAAAACTGCCAGGGTAGAGGCGTTTAGAGTCATGATATCTGCTGGAGTTGATGAGTGACAGGCTAATGGGGGATGGGCTGTCAGATAATGGTTCTGATTTTGCCTCAAACTCTCCAGCCCTGACTTCCTCAGCACTCAGTGTTTTTTCCTTCTCTCCACCCTCAAGCTTTCTTCTTTCTGAAATTCCTTCTCTAAATCAACATTATCCAATAGTATTTTCCTCCCTCTAATTTTTATTTCGAAAAAATAGAACTGAAACTTATGAATGTAGTATATTGAATTCTCCATGTCAGCTTTATGGTAGTTTAAGCCAGATGCCCCGTGCAGAATGTGGTCCTTTTTATTTAATCTTGTTTGAACTCAGATTTTCATACATGCCCTTTATTTTCCTTTTCATGGAACCTGTGGGTCTCTTTGTAAATTTCTCTGGGAAGATAAATGTCTTGTTAATCTGAGACAAATTGCTTAGACCACCCTGCCCCAGGGCTATCTGCTGTTGTCTGGGTACATTAGCTGGGTTCCTCACCCTTGGGAGGAGACAGAAAAACTTGGCCTCTCCCATGGTAGTTAGTGGTGGTTGGCTTCTTTCTTCTTCCCTTTTGCTGTCTGGATGCCAGAGCAGAGTGAAAGCAGGGGACCTTCCAGAAGGGCTGGGTATCTTTTTTTTTTTTTTTTTTTTAATTTCTTCTTAAAATTCAGTGCCAAATCTGTAGAAAGACAGGGATAGATTGGGCATTAGTGGGAATGTTGACAACTGGGAGAGGGACTTTCTCTAAGATTTCTGGAGTTTGCTAGCAATTAACTCAAGAGTAGAATGACTTTGAGTTTTGAGCATCCTTTTCCACTTCTCAGGGTACCTGGTCCTTCCTGTTCCCCAGGCTCTGGGGCTGTAACCAATATGTTCCTTGGCTCTCCAGCTAGGCTACAGCATTTAGAACTTAGATTTTTCTATGATTCTTAAAATCATGGGGTGTCCTGGCTAGTGTCTGTCAGTTTAACAGACACTAGAGTTATTTGAAAGGTGAGAACTTCAACTGAGAAAACTCCTCAATAAGATCCTGCTGTAAGGCATTTTATTAATCAGTAATTTATGAAGAGCCCATCTTATTGTGGGTGAGGCCATCTTTGTGCTGGTGGTCTTGGGTTCTATTAAGAAAGCAGGCTGAGCAAGTCAGTAAGCAGCACCCTCCATGGCCTCTGCATCAGCTCCCACCTCCAGGTTCCTGCCCTGCCTGAGTTCCTGTCCTGACTTCCTTCTATGATGGACTGCCATGTGGAAGTGCAAAAAAATAAATCCCTCCTCAGCTTGCTTTTTGTCATGGTGTTTCATCACAGCAGTAGAAACCCTAAGAAGGATATGAGTTTTCTTGACATCATAGTGTTGGGAAGAAGAAGGCAGGTTGATTCCTGAGGTTTACTGGGCAGCTACTCTAGCCTGATCTATAAGCCCTGGGTCCCACTGAGAGACTGTCTCATAAACAGGGAAACACACACACACACACACACACACACACACACACACACACACACACACACACGGCAGAGACACAGAGAGTGTGAATGTTTCTCAGGTACATTTTAACACCCATTTTTATTATTAATTGGATTTTCTGGTTTGTTGGGAACCTACTTAGGACATATTTGTGGGAATTATTGTCTAATTATCTAATTATAGTCAATCTCAGCACTTAAGTGAGTAATCTGTAATTATTTCTTGAAGAATGGCAGTTTTGGCTTACCTTTTTGTCTGTGAGAATCATTGTCTGATATAAATTGGGAAGAAAGATGCAGCAATCAGATTCTTTGGTTTTCTAAATGAGCCTCTTCTGTGTTCAGGATTTGCTTGGACAGAAATTAGCTCATTAGTGCCATAAGAGAAAACATGAAAAAAGCAATCTGTTTATGGTTGGCATAATTGAGATAATTTACCTCTAGAGCCTGCTATTTATATTTGACCCCAGTGGACATAAACATGGAAGAACAGAAAAAGAAGTGATTAGAATCACACAACACCACACACTTATTTCCCAATTTCTGATTATTGCCTTGTTGGCAAATTACTGCATATCTCAGCTCCCACATTTAAGACACAGGATAGGTTTCCATGAGACCTCACTGATAGTGCTGGCAGTGCCATTAATTCCATTTGCCTTTGCTAACCCTTAATGATGTACTATCATGGCCAACTCCTTTGTTGTCCTTGCTAAGTAACGGGATTCACAGTATGTCTCTCCTGGTTAATATGCTAGACAGTATAGATGATGAAACATGCCTATCACTGGAAGTCCTGCTGGCTAGTGTTCATCTAGAGGCAGATGTATCTTAAATATTAGCCGAATTGTGTATATGTATGTTCACAAGGCCTTTTGGGGCTTTGGTTCCTCTTTTATCTTACAGCTATTTTTTCTTATGTTTGGCTGAGTTCCAGCTTCACCCTTCTGGCTCTAGTTCAAGATTGCCTGGAGGTCACTGGTTCAATTGAACAAGAAAGAGCTGAAGGTATGAAATGACAGTACAGAAGAAAAAACACCAAGGCTACGCAAACACGAACAGATAAATCATGATGTCTCAGAGTGTGCTTCTATAGAGAATCGAACTCTATACTGGAAATAAGGAAAATACCTAAAACTAATTAGAAATTGTAAATAAAAAAGATGGGAGATGATTAGTTATACAATCAGGAAGAAAAAAAGGAAGTGGCTATTCTCCTTTCAAGTGATGTAAGTTTTATAGCAAAATCGTTAGGCCGGTGGTGTGAGCTACAATGGAGATACAATAATGAAGAGCCACTGTGAACACAGCATATGTGCTGAAAAATTCAAAACACCTGGTATTGGGTATAGCAGGGAAACAGACAACACTCAAAGGCCATAGAATTCAGCATCTTTCTTCAGCATTCATAGGATTAAGTAGACAAAAATAAAGATTCAGGAGTGATGGGATGGCTCAGTGGTTAAGAGCACCAGCTGCTCTTGTAGAGGACCTGGGTTCTCTTTCCAGCACCAACATGGTAGCTAGGAACTGTATGTAATTAAAACTCCTGGGTATCTGAGGCCTTATTTTGGCCATTGTGGGCTCTGGCATGCGTATGGTACACACAAATTCACAAAGACAGACATGTATACAAACAATAATAATACTTAAATCTTTAAAAATAAGGATCTGGTTAAAAGGAATGGTTATACTTGGATGATTAAATTATACATATACATTGTTTACAACCTTCTTAAAAGATTGATGAAACATTTAAAAATAATGAATAAGATGTTTGGGCAATAGGAACATGTAGAGAGGGCTGGAGAGAGGTGTGGGAGGTTGTGTTGTTTCATTGTAAATAATTATCCCACCCACTGGTTTAATAAAAAGCACTGATTGGCCAAAGGCAGGCAGGAAGTGTGGGCAGGGCTACCAGACTAAGAAAATCTCTGAGAACAGGAAGCACAGAGCAGAACGCCAGAGAGAAGCTGGAAGAAGCAGAGGACAACTATGCTGCTCTAAAGAAAGGTACCGAGCCGCATGGCTGAACAGTCATGGGTTAGATGAAGGGTAGAGGAGAGCTAGCAAGTGATATGCCTGAGCCTTAGGTCGGTCAGCTGAAAACTATTGTAAACATCTGTGTGTCTCTGTGGGACTGCAGGACTGCGGGTCTGTGGGTCCTAAACCTTGAGGTTAGGCCTGAAAGTCAGAGGCAGAAACCTACTACAGAAAAGGCTCAGTGGTTAAGAACACTGGTCACTCTGCCAGAGGAACTGAATTCTTTTCCACCACCATATGATGTCTCACAACAGTGTAAAAGAGACCTGATACTTTCTTCTGACACCCCCTGAGATCTTGTATGCATGTGTTGCATATACCATGCATGTGTTGCATATACCACACATGCAGGCACACACATAAATACATAAACATGTAAGTGATTGAAAAATAGCATGTCAGTCTCTTTTGCCAAACATAGATTATATAGGCTGCATTGTCCAATTATGTTGTGAGGAAACTAGAAAAAATGGCAGGTATGTAAATGATAATAATAAAGATATTCAAATGCTCTAAACTTAAATGAAAAAAATCCAGTCAAATAAAACACCATTTTAATGTTCATTTAACAGCATTCTTATCTTTTTGCAAGGATATGAGACTGGTGTGAATTTCCTCAGATGAAGGAGGCATATGGCCATAGGAATGGATGGGGTGCCTTACTCTTTGGGCTCCCATCAGGAATATTTGTGTCTCTTACCCTCTCTCCTCTGCCCCTGACTCCAGCCCCTGAAACAGGCATAGAAAATACAGCCAGATAAATGCTAACATGTGATGTGTTATATTTCTTATCTCAGAGGAAGACACTTGTTTTCTGGCTTTGTGTCTGGTTTATGTCATATCCCTGCAGCCAGGAACCCCACAGCTGAGGCAAAACAGAATGTCTCTACCCACCAGTATGGCCTTGACCTTGACTGCAGGGAGTTGCATCGTGAGTCAGCATAAGCAGTTACTAGCAGGGCTAGTAATGTTCAAACATTCAAACCACCACAGCAGAGAGGTGCTGTAAATGAATACTATATATGGTTAAAATGGAAAAGTAGGTTTTATTTATTAAAGACACAATCTTGCTACCTTGTCAATAACTTTATATGCCTTCATATCTCCTTTGATGTCCAGTAAACAAGGCATTATGTCACCATTTTAAGGAGGGGAAAAATAATCTCTGCAGCATCAATCCTAAGTAGTTTAACATCTTATCTCAGCTTTTTCTTTGTCAAGAAAGCTGTACTAATCACCACCGAACAGTGCAGATGGGATGAACTTCTTAACCTTCCTTAGGCATTGGAGACAGAACAGCAAGCCCTCTGCTCCATGGAGCCAATGTTAGTATTTGCCACTTGGCGGCAGTAATGAGTTCAGACCAGGCTGAGGAGATATCCAATCAATTTCTTGATTTACCTTCTTTACCTCAAGACTCTTGGATTAAAATTATAATTCATGTAATATTTTGCATTATTTAACTTACTAGTCTAGCAAAATTCCATTAAAATCGACCCAAGTCGTATAGGTGAGATTTACTCAAAATCACCCCTCTTTTGTGATTGATCCCACTGGGGTTGGGATTCTCTGTTGATAGGTTTTTGTTTTTTCAAATCAGTATCTCATATCACCAAATGTTCCAGCATCTTGGGGCCCCATGGCCATTTTTTGGGTACCAAAACCTTCCTGTAATTAAAGAGACCACAGGGAATTACAAGGAGTAGCTGGAGGATTCTTGTGGAGTGTCTGGGGACAGGTACAATTTTGCCAAAATCAGGGTCCAGAGGTGAAGTGAGAGGAGGGCTGGCGTTTGAGAAATGCTGCAGGGCCAACGTGGTACAGCATGGTGGCTTCTCAGGAAAGCAGCGGGGATCTGGTGGACTCTAGGATGGCTGGTGACTTTCCTGTGAGGCAGTGGGGATGGGGAGGGGATCTAAGGCAGTCTGTAATTTCAGCTCCGTTCACACCATTAATGGAATGGATTACTGGAGGAAACATCCCACTTTCTGAGGCTTGATAAGATCTGTGACTCATTGATTTCACAAGCAGGTGTGTGTTACAAACTATTAGAATTGGGGGAGGGGAGTCCATCCCAATAGACAGTTAGTAGACTGAAAAAAAAATATGGCCTCCTAACCTGTGACTGTGTTATTTTACACAAAAGCAGAGATGTTCTGGATGTGATGTAAATGAAGGACCCAAGACACAGAGATTGTCTCGAGTTATTCAAGTGCATCCAATATGATCACAGGGACCTTCATAAGACTGGGAGTCACAGGGAGAAGTCACATGACAATGGAGAATAGGGAGAAAAGGTGGTACAGTGACAGAAGGTCAGAGTGATACAGGACAATGGGCAGAGAGCACAGTAGCATCTAGAAATGAGTAAGAACATGAACGCCCAGACTATTACCACACAGTGCACAGGCCTGCCAACCCATCAGACACTTTGACTTTTATCACCACTGTAGGATAATAAATCTGATGCTTTGAATCACCAGGCATCCACTTATGTTATTCATGTAGTCACATCCTCCATCTTTCCTTCCCGTTTCCGCAGTCTTTGTAGACTGCAGTTGTAAGCTGTCCTATGAACCACAATCCTGGCTTCTCGTCCTTTAGAGGGAGCAGAGCACCCATCAGGAAAGGGCTTCAGGTTTCACAGTGAATCGCTAGACCTGTGGAGTGTTGCACGAATAAAGGAAACTGAGAGCCAGATCTCAGGGAAAGGCTGAGATATCAGAGAGGAAACACCACAGTCAGATCTCACCCAGCTGTCTTCCAGCTTCCTCAGACTCTCTCCTCCTGGCTTCTCCTGCCTCCTCTGTCTTTTTATCCCTGCCTTAAATACCCTCTTCACCCAGCTATTTCAAATCCAGGTTGAGATTAATGGCTTGGCACCACCACTGCCTGCCTGGGAGCCTGAAACTCCCTTTGTAAACCAAACTGGCCTCAAACTCAGATTTGCTGGGATTAAGGGCGTAGGTCACCACTCTGGGATATTCCCTGTGCTGGGATTAAAGGTGTGGGTTACCACTGTCTGATCCTCCTAGACTGACTGTGGGTAGTTCCCTCTGATGTCTCAGACTGGTTTTATTAAATTTGAAACACTTCCCCACAGTGGAGACTGCAGCAGCTCCAAGCCATGCTTTTATTTTAACCCAGTGCTGTACTGACTGCAGTTGCTAGTAACACCTTGAGAACTCAGCAATTCATTTATACTGGAAAAAGCACTGTGGATATATATTTGAAGACTGGAGCCAGCACTTTTTTTTTTAATTGTTACTTGATAGTTTTGCAGTTTCCACTTGTGTCTTCAAAGCTTGCCTGCATTGTGATCAGTCTTTATAGATCCTGGAATGCCTACAGTGCTCAATATTGGAGAAGCTGCAGGAGTCTAGAACTCATTCTAGGCTAGGTCAAGGATCAACTCACCTGAAGGTTGCCTCGGCAGCAAATCTACAAGGGATACTGTTGTGACTGGAAGTCACAAGACCAGAGGACCAGAACTTCCATGTACGTTTGTGTACCGTTTTGTTTCCGTTTCCTGTCAGCTCAACACAAGCTAGAGTTAGTCATGCAGAGGAACCTCAGTTGAGAAAACTCCTCTGTCAGATTGCTTGTAGGCAAGTGCATTTTCTTGATTAATGATTGATGTGGGAGGGTCCAGCCCATGGGGGTGGTACAACCCCAGGGCAGGTGAACCTGGGTTGTTTAAGAAAGTAGTCCTTGCAGGCCATAGTGAGCAAGATAGTAGGTAACATTCCTTCATGGTCTCTGCTTTAGTTTCTGCCTCTAGGTTCCTGCCCTGCATTAGCTCTTGCCATGACTTGATAATGGAAGACAAAGGGTTACTTTACTGTCTATTAACAAGCAAAATCCATGCACAATTATTACAAGACAGAATGGGAAATCTGAACCATGTCATCAGCTGAGAACTCATTTCTGTCCCAAAGGGCCTACACATTCCTCTACTCTGCCTTATCTTTGGGTCCATTCCCAGTAAAAACCCCACTTCTTGGACCAAGAAGTGTTCCTTTCAATTGGCTAGCGGACCTGTGACATAACAATAACTTCTCTCAGTAATGGACTGATGAAATAAACCCTTTGCATCCTAAGTTACTTTTGTTCCTGGTGTTTTATCACAGCAAAAGAAAACCCGAGAAAGTATGGGAAGAGTAGTTGGGTGGAAGTCTTTATGCACAAGAGATCAGGCCCTCTACATTGCAAAGCCCAGAGTCACTTATAAGAGCACAGCTGAGTCGGGCTCTTGTGTCTTGATTGAGCTCTGGCTACATCTAAGGAGTCTTGGCTCACTTTTGTTCTCAAAGCCAAGGGAGATAGACACTGCTAAGATGCTGCTTCCTGACAGGGTGTAGTGTCTCCATCATTACTGAGTAAATTTGACACTGACATGGGGTAGGAGGTTTTTAACCAACAGTCTTATATATTCTTTGTGATTTCCTATAGACTTAGGCACTGTTAAAAGATAATTCTGGAGGTGAGATGGCTTAGTAGCTAAGAACACTTGTTGCACTTCCAGAGGATCCAAGTTTAGTTCCTACCACCCATGTCTGGCAACTCACAATTGCTTGTAATTCTAGTTCCAGATCATTTGACATGGTTTTCTGGCCTCCATAGGCACCTGAACACATGTGGCATATATTTCCATATATACTTGAATAAAAATAAATGTTTGTTTTATTTATATTTTTTAAGGAGATGATCTTGGCTCAGATTATCGCAACTGCTGTCTCATTTATAGGGTCAGAGTTATTTTAAGCCTGGAATTCTTACAAACAGAAGGATATTAAGGTACTAAAATAACCCATTAGGTGAGACTAATAGGCAAATCAGATGTCCCTGAAGCTATCAGAATGGGAATGTTGAGCTTCTTAATCAAGTGTGTGCCTGAGGTGGAGAGCAGGGCAGGCACATGGAAGGAAAACTACACTTAGGGTTCCATTGTTTAATTTTGGAAAAATGTACTTAATTTATATAACAGTACATGGCCATATGTGCCCTACATTACATATGGGTTGTGGTTTAGAGCTTTAAAAATTAGGGTGTGTGTGGGGGATGGGAGAAAGGAAAGAAAGAAAGAAGAAACAGAAAGTCTCTGCTTTTGAGACTCTTTCCACAGAATTTTTGCTTTAAAATGGTGGATGCTGAGCAAGCACATTCTAACCAGAAGGATTTTTCTCTAAGGGTCTGGCATCTTTCTGATCACCTCATGTCCACATACTCTGGCATTTGTAAGCCATGGGATTCTTGACAAATTTCTTGGTTTCTCTGTCTCTTCTCCCCTTCTCTCTGAAGTGGTTGAGGCAGGAGAGTTATTGTGAGCAAGTCGATTACATACACATCTCTTAAAATCCCCCTCCCCCACAGTAAACATTCCCTTGTTTTCTTCTGGCTTTTTAAGATGAGGTCTCATGCATCATAGGCTGGCCTTGAACTTGCTCTTTAGCCAGAGCATAACTTTGATCTTCTGCTTTTCCTATTCTGGAGTCCTGAGATTAATTCCTGGTCCACATGTAAGTCTGACAAATGTCTGTGTCCTTCTTTCTTCCACATATTTGCCCCTTGGGTTCTAGACATTCCACAAATACATAGATGACCCAGATAAGGGTGTTTATATTTGATTAGTAAAAAGGTCAAATGATGCTTCAGGCATATATCTGAATGGTGCTGGATGTACTGGAGATAATGTGTATTTTCCATTCAGAAATGCTTAAGAATTGATATAGACTGATATTTTGATTTAAATAATCCCAGGCTTAGAAAGATACTTGATTTATTTGTAATACGTGTCACCAATATTTTCCCTTAAATAATGACATTACTGTGTGTTTTAAATTCGGAGTCACCTTAGAATGATTTTACTTGTTTTGGGAAAGGGGTTAGTACTGTCGACCAAAGGGATTTGACAGATTCACATGCATTATAAAGCTTAGAAATCTGTCTATCTTTCCCAGAATATTTGGCACTACAAGAGGAGATTCAGTGTAGGAAAAAAAAAGAAAAGAAAAGAAATATAACTGTAATCATAGAATTCCAGGCATCAGAGAGTCAGGATATTTCATAGATGCTGTTAGAGAGGCCCTAGGCAGCCTACAAATCATAGCTTTTAAGTTCTAGGATCCTACAGTACTAAATTATAACCCTCATAAGTAAAATATGTGTATGTATCAGCTAGGCAAGCAGTCATTTACTGAGGGCCCTAGAGGAGCACACAAAAGTAGCAATATAAGCAATGATCTATCCTTGTTTCCAGATAGCTGCCAGTTCAGTTAGGATGCCAGACTTAAAAAAGGACAGCTATATAATCTGTTGGATGGGCCTGGATGCACATGTGGAATACTTGTTCTCAAAATAATTAAGAATTTCAGTGTGGTGTCAGCATGAAAGCAAGCATGGGACACTTCTAAGGACAGGGACCAGAGGGATGTACAACAAAACACTCTGCTTAAACATTTTAACAACACAAGCATTTGCCTAGAGACACATAAGGACACGGTAAGATAAGATAGACAGATGGAACAGGTGAGGCTGAAGGATGGGACATTACCTTGAAAATAAAGGTCTGTTTCTCAGACAATTGGGGTTCCAGGGGTGCTCTACATGCTGGAGTTTATTGGGTTGGATCTGAACTGTTTCCCATGGGATCAATTCTTTCCCAGATGGCAGTGCTATATTTGGGAAGCCTGTAGAATCTTTAGGAGGTAGGTCCTGGCAGACAGAAATAGGTCAGAGGAGTGGGTCTCTGCTGGTTGTAGCTGGCTGCTGCCTTAAGCTCGAAAGTGAACAGCCTATGCTGACAGTCCTTCTTTCATGACCTGAAGCTGCTCAGCCATTCACTCCCCTCCATGATGGACTGTTACCATGGAAACCAGGAGCCAACATAAATCCCCCCTTTCCCTCCCCCCTCCCTCTCTCTCCCTCTCCTTCCTCTCGTATCCTGTGCCCAGTAACATGAAAAGTAACTAGTACAGGAAATACCAGGAAGACAGAATTTTCTTCTGCAACCTCTTCATTAAGTCTGGTCAAGAAATCTTCAGATCACGGCATCCCATGCTCTGGGAAGTACGCTGTCAATCCCAGACATTGCCTGCCAACCTCAGGTAAGAGGAGACAAGGGTTGAAAGATGAGCTTGAGAATGTCCTCATCTTTCTTATAATTAAATCTCACTGTGGTCTCTTCTCCAGGACCTTTTCTGTAAGTTGTGGGGTAACACTATTTTAACAATATGCTTACATGTTTGCTTCTTGCTTGTGCAGTGTTCTTGACTCCTCACGTTGGAAGTTGGCATCTCAAATACCTTTTACTACCTCTCAAATTCCCAATTGCTGCCCCTCAGAACCTTCTGTATTAAAGGAGATATTCAATACCTGGGCTATCCATTATGCAGGCTCATTCTAGGCACAGAAGTTTTAATTTAATTAATTAATTTAAAAAGATTTATTTATTATATTTTATGTATAGGAGTGTTTAGCTTGCATGTGTTTAAGAGAACCATGTACATACATGCCTGGGGCCCTTGGAGGTCAGAAAAGAGTGTCAGATCCTCTATAATAGGAGTTATATCTGATTTTGAGCCACCATATTGGTGTTGGGAGTTTAACTTTGGTTCACCTCTTACCCACTGAGCCATGTTTCCACCACTAACTAATTAAAATGGAATTTTTAGTAAGTAGCTGTAATGGTTTGGATATACAGTGTCCCTCTCCTAAGCTTGGATCCTGATGCGGAGATCAGAAGAATCTCTGTGGACTTATGAGATCATGAGGATTCTTCCTTCAAACAGATTAATTTACTGATAGATTCAAAAGTGATCAGACCATTGAGAGATGGTAGAACCATGCAAATGTGCTATCTGGCTGGGGGTAAAGTCATAAGTGAGCATGTTCTTAGACCACTTATCTGCTCTGGTCCCTTCCTGTTGCTCTTTTCTCTGCTTCCTTACCATCGGAAGGGCAGCTCTGCTTCACTGGGCCCTTCCCTCAGCTGTCCACAGGGCTTATGGGTCTCCTTCACTTCCTTTAGGCCATTGTTCAGCCATTTTCTTCGTATTTTCTAGGCTTTCCCATTTTTACCTACTTGCTAGATTCTACATATTTCCTATTTTATGTTATTATTTCTCCTTGATAGTTATTTCCACTGCACACATTCCATTTATATTTCTGGTCCTAGAATGAGAATGCCTAATCCAAACATAAGAAGAGAAGTTCATTGTTGTATTTTCAGGTCTAGGATGATACTCAGAAAGATTTGCTGAATGAAGGAATACAAAATTTTAAGGTGAAATTTATATTCCTTTGGAACTCTGAAGGTTTCACCCACTTGTCCTAGGAGAGGCTTAGGAGAACCCCATACCTTCAACCCCTTGTTTCTGTGGTAAGACTGCCTTTCTCTATTTGAAAGCAGGATGGACCATTCTTCACCACACTGACCTTTGTGCTTGTGTGGTACCTGCCTGTATCCATCCTTCTCACCCACCAGCTTTCAGACTTTAAATCTGTTGACATCTCTCAAGCTCTGATGCTCATTCTTATAAGAACTGTATTTTTATTTTTATTGAGAACTTAACATCTTTTAATATGTTTCCTCTTATGTAAATGGAGCCTTTGCAGAAGTGAGGGAGCAAAATGAACCCATGGTTGCACCATCCACTTTGAATCCCAGCCACTGTGAGATAATTCTAATTCTATGAGCCAGGTGGTATGCTCCAAGGATTTATTTGGGACTTAACACTGGTTACAAAACTATAAAAATGAAGCCTTTGTGGATGTCTTTGATAATGGCATTTAAGACACATTGTGAAGTTAGCCCCTGCTGTTTTTAATACTATGTAAAGCAGGGAGCTAGAAGATAACCTCACAGAGGGAGGAGCTGAGACAGTACCTTCTGGAAATAGAAATGTACATACAAATATACTGAAGAATCTTAGTTCTGTTTCTGGTCAAAGTGTTCAGTGTCTTAGTTTTATTGTTCTATTGATGTGAAGAAACACCATGACCAAGGCATCTCTTAAAGCTTTCAATTAGGCCTTGCTTACATTTTAAGAGGGTTAGTGTATGATCATCATGGTAGGGAGCTGACAGGGATGGCCCTGGAACAGTAGCTAAGAGCTTTGTATCTTGATCTGCTGGTAGCAGTCAGAGAGACAGAGAGAGAGAGAGACTGGGCTTGAAGTTCACTCCCAGTGACACACCTCCTCCAACAAGGCCACGCCTCCTAATCCTTCCCAAATAGTTACACCAACTGGAGACCAAGCATTCAAACACATGAACCTATGGGTGCCATTTTCAGTTAAAGCACCACATTCAATATCATCTTTTTTTCTTCACTACACAGATTTGATTTGCCTTTTAGCTCTGTCCCAGTCTTTTTTGTTTCCTGCTATAACAGGCTAGTGTATTATAAATAATAAACATTTGTTTCTACAGTTCTGTATACCAGAAAGTTTAAGATCAACCGGCTGGCCTGGAGTCTGTTGAGGGCCTGTTTTCTGGTTCATATATAGTGATCTACTTGCTGGGCCTTCTCATGGTCAAGGGGCAGGCAGCCCTCTTGGACTCCTCTGTAAGAACAACAATCTCATTCATATGGGCTCTACCTCATGAGTTAATCTCCAAATATCCCAGTGAAGCTAGGTTTCCACATATGGATTTGAGTGACATATTCAATGCATATGAAGTTTTTGTGAAATCAATCTACTGAGGTAGGTTTTCAAGTTATCATTGACTCTCCAAGGTTTCTACCAATAGCTTTATAAAAATGTGTTTTTTTTTTCTGTTTCTGCAAAAACATTATTATTATCATTATTTTTTTTATTTAAAAACATTTTATATACCAACCAGAGTTTCCCCTTCTCTTCCTTCCACCTACTCCCCCCTTAGCTACCCCACCTCCAACCCCCATCCACTCCTCAGAGAGGGTAAGGCCTCCCAAGGAGAGTCAACAAAGTCTGGCATATTATGTTGAGGCAGGACCAAGCCCCATGCCCTCCCGTATTAAGACCGAGCAATGTATCCCTCTATAAGGGATGGACTCTAAAAGGCCAGTTCATGCACTAGGAATAAATGCTCGGCCCATTGCCAGAGACCATACAATCTACCTAAGCCACTCAACTGTCACCCACATTCAGAGGGCCTGGTTCAGTCCCATGCAGGTTCCCCAGCTGTCAGTCCAGTCAGGGAGCTCCCAGTAGCTCAGGTCAGCTGTCTCTGTGGGTTTTGCCATCATGATCTTGACTCCTTTGTGCATATAATCCCTCCTTCCTGTTTCAACTGGTCTGGAGCTTGGGCCAGTACTTATCTGTGGATCCCTGCATCCGCTTCCATCAGTTGCTGGGTGAAGGTTTTATGATGACAATTAGGGTGGTCATCAGTTTATTATAGGGGAAGGTCAGTTCCTGCACTCTCCTCACTATTGCTTGGAGTCTTAACTAGGGTCATCCTTGTGGATTTCTGGAAATTTTCCTAACACCAGGTTTCACCCTCGCTCCCAAATGTCTCCGTCTATCAAGATATCTCTTTCTTTGCTCTCCATCTCTGTCTCTCCCTCAAGTCTATATCCTGTTTCCTCATCTTCTCCTTATGCCCTCCCTTACCCCCTCTATACTTCCAATTTACTCAAGAAATTGTCTCTATTTCCCCTTCTAAGGGGATCCATGAATGTCTCTCTTAGGGTCCTCCTTGTTACCTAGCTTATCTAGGATTGTGGATTGTAGCTTGTTCATCCTTTGCTTTATATCTAATATTCACTTATGAGTGAGTACATACAGTCTTTGTCTTTCTCGGTCTGGTTTACCTAACTCAGGATTTTTTTTTCTTTTTTCTAGTTCCATCCATTTGCCTGCAAATTTCAAGATGTCTTTTATTTATTTATTGCTGAGTCCATTGTATAAATGTACCACTTCAAAAAAATTATTCTTTAGTTGAGGAGCATCTAGGTTGTTTCCAGGTCCTGGCTATTGTGAATAATGTGCCATGAACACAGTTGAGCAAATATGCTTGTGGTATGAATACTTTGGGTATATGCCCAAGAATGGTATTGCTGGATCATGAGGTAGATTGATTTTCAGTTTTCTGAGAATCCACCATCCTGATTTCCAAAGTGGCTGTATAAGTTTGCACTCCCACCAGCGATGGAGGAAGGTTCCCCTTACTCCATCCTCTCCAGCATAGGCTGTAATCAGTATTTCTGATCTTAACCATTCTGACATAAGATGATATCTCAGAGTTGAAAAACATTATTATTAACAAAATTTTTATTGACGTTTTGATCATGAGATGTGGAGTATTTTGGCCTGGAGGCTATTGTGGAATATTTGTATACTGTGTAAGCATATATGCTGTTATTGGCTGAATGGCCAATAGCTAGGCAGGCAGGAAGAGATTAGGTGGGATTTCCAGGGACAGAGAGGACTCTGGGAAGAAGAGAGACACAAGGAGAGATGGATGGAGGAAGCAGAATGAGTAGTAAATGATTTAATCACATGCTTTCTTTTCACATCACATATGTTGTGATTAGCTAAGAGGTTTTTTTTTTTTTGTTTGTTTGTTTTTGTTTTTTATTTTAAATTGAAATTGCAAGACTTTGCAGCCACCTTCCAGCCTGTATACCACCTTCTTTCTTGGAGATGGATTAGTGAGGACTGTTCAGTTTCCAGGTCTATGATCTGACAGTGTGGACTTGCTGTGTATACTCAGTGATGCCTATGAAAGGGTTAGGTTTTCTTCCCGGTGTGGGTGTTTATGATTTCCATACTGGATGATTCTTCCTATGGGCTGATATTTGCTTTGACAGGTGCAGATTGAGTTTGGATAAAATTTTATGTATCACAGTGGGAAGCCTTTTGGGATAGATCCTTTTAATTGTTCCCTCCTGGAATTTACACTTTTCTAGCCCCCAGTTCTCTTGTGAGGCAGACTAGACCAAGTGGCTGGTTTGTGATCAACACAGTATAGAAAATGAAGCATCTGGGATGACACTGAAGAAGTGATTTCTGTTTCACTCCCCTCTGTTGTCTCATTCTCCTTTGATCATTCCACGGCGGCCAGTTGCCATGGTGCAGCCTGTCCTAAGAGGACCATGTGAGAAGGAACTGAGGTTTGCTTGAAGGCACTAGTCATTGAATTGAGGCCCCCTACTCCCACAGCTCATGAGAAACTGAATTCTACCAACATCCACACAATGGTGAAGTTACTTTCATCATTGAAAATTGAGATAACTGCTTGTCTTGACATCATCTAGCTTAACCATCTTTATCCAGAGAGCCTGGTGAAACTGGACTCTGAGTCTCAGAAACTCCAAGTTCATATAAACCATAAGATACTTGGCATTTATTAGTTGAAACCATTAAGCAGTGAAGGATAAATGCTGGCTTGGACATCACCCCAAGGTTATCACTCCATGGTTCATATGCTAGAGGCCTGGTCCCAGTGTAGCTTCTAGACTTCTGAGACATGGAGGGTCATTATGGGGTAGGCCTACTAGAGAGTGTGTATGCACATGTGTGGGTGGGGTAGGGTGGGGAGTATGGAAACCAGAGGGTCACAGTGACTGTCTTCTTCTATCAGTTCTCAATTTGAGACAGGGTCTCTTACTAAACCTGGAACTTACGAAGAGTTAGATTGGTTATCCACTGAGCTCAGGGAGTCTCTTTGTCTCCATGTCTCTTGGTACAGTACTTTGGTGGCAGACATGCTTTTGTGGCATTGTACTTAGTGTTTTATATGCATGTTATGGATCCAAACTCTGGTCCTCATGCCTGCCTGGCTGGAACCTTACTGACCAAGCCATCTCTCCAGGCCAAGACTGTTTAAGAATAGCTTTTAGAAAGTTCATCTGTACCTTCTCTTCAGTGGATCCCACATGGTTGGGAGAGAAATATAGAAATGATTGAATCTAAAGATTATAAAATGTGACGTCTGACCCTACATGCTGTCAGATCCATCTGAAGTTGGAGTTACAGGTGGTTGTGAGTCACCTGATGTGGATTCTGGGGATTGAACTTTGGTCCTTTTGAAGAGCAGTATTTGCTCTAACTGCTAAGCCATCTCTCCACCCAATACGTCAGGAGAAGCTTTGCTCAGACTGCAATCCTCATGCCCATGAACTGCCTTCCAGTCAGGAAGGTAAAATCAGGGAAGGTTTCATCCCACGTGTCCTAGAAAGGAGCCCACTAGATGGTCCTCTGTGATAAATGAAGTCAGGCGGATGGACATGCCTGCTATGATGCTCTGTATCCAGGACAGTTGAACAAGAAGGAAGATGAATAGAATTGAGGAAGTAGAGCGGACACTTCCCCTTCTTTTGAAATAGCCTTATTTTCTGGCTAGCTTCTAATGGCAGTTCTGTGTGGGCTGAGCCTCCAGGGCTGCAGATACTTGGAGTGGAATCTTCAGTCTTGACCTTAGACTATTATGAGCACTCTGAATTTGGGGATCCACAGGCAGCTCTTGGATTGGCTCTTTTTATATTGCATGTAAGTAAATTTTTCCCTTGACTGATCTAGAAGCAATTGCCTGTCTTTAGAATTAACTGTGTTTAGAACAGCCAGGTCTGAAATAGGGCTCTTGGGATGTGAAGTTGGCTCGGCTTTTCCTAAGCACATGGCGCTGACACTATGCTGCAGGCCTCTGATTCTCCCAGAGTCGTGAAGAGGACAGTTGTGTGCCCTGCTGTTTCTTCTTGCTACGGAGGCTTGCGCTGAGCTGCTTGGACTGCAGCCCGTGGTGTGATTTAGAAACACTCACTTCAGCATCTCTTTGAATCCTGAAAGGTTCATTCGTGGGGGGGATATTCTGTGGCCTCCACATTAGAGAAAGTGTGTTCTTTATGGAGAATTCCCCTGTGCATACAGGCAACTGGAGGGGATTTTCCTTTTAAATGAAGGTCAAAGCTAGACAGAACATCTCTTGTTTGAAAGCTAAAGCTGGGTGTTGCTGTTTCAAAGGCTTTTACGGAAGGCATAGGAAGTGTTCAGATTTTTTTTTTTTTTTGAGTATATGTAAACATTTTAGAATTTAATTATAGAGGCAGATTTATAACCCATTAAGGCATCTTTGACTGTAGTAGTAAATGTTATTAGACTTCAGAGGTTCCTAGCCCAAACTTATGCAGAGTATGGTAATAGATAGAACCTGGTTTCTGTGTGGTGACTTTTTTTTTTTTTTTTTTAAACATGGAATTAGAAACAGAACAGTTTTTTTCCTCTTTTCGCTCATCTCATACAATGTGGGTATAAAGTTTTGTTGGTGTGTTTATTCTCCCCCTGATGCCTTTGATCCATTGTGCTTACATGTCAGGTGTCTTTTTGTAGAAGGTCCATGTGTGACCATTTCAGGCAAATTGCATTCGGCAGATACACATTACTAGAACACAGAAATAGGAAGTTCTTTCCTGTGGTAGCTTGCTGTAGCAACAAGAGATAAGAAATTACTTCATGGCTATTGCCTGAGACTTTCCTTTTGACTTGTGTGTCCTTCTTCAGCAGATCACTTCTGCTTTCCATCCAGCCTGGAGGTCAGGCCATGTGAGCTGGTAGCTGAAGCACAGGCTGATAATTTGCTAGTAGGTGTGATATTTAAAGAATGGGTGTGTATGTGTGAAGAAAATGCTAAAAAATAAGATTTTATTTGTGTACTGAAGAAAATACTGCACACTGGGGGATTTGCTATACCTCTAAGGCAAAGAAGAACAACCTTCAAAAGATAGGCTCTTAGTGATATTTGTTGGATGAATGAATGATTAAAATGATTCATAAACGTCATGGAAAGGTAGCCATTCTTTCGGTTACCCAGGCAACTGAGAAAGTAAAAGTTAGAGGAGGTTAGAGCAGGGCAGGATCTAAAATTGTGAGAGAAAAGCTGTGTAGAAAACCATGGATAAAAAGACCCTAGGTACTGGAGGAGGTGAGGTAGGTGAGGTAGATGTGGTAGACATGACAGGATGGTAGAGGTGATGATGATGGTAGTGGAGATGTTGGAGGTGATGGTGGTAGCAATGGATAGTAGGTTATACCTAATTACATCATTGCCCAGGTTACACTTCTAGGCCACAGAGGCGATAATAGAGATGGGGGTGTGATGGAAGAGGTGATGATGAAGAGGGTAGCGATGACAATAGAGGTGACAGAGCCAGTGACCTGGAGATGGTGGAAGTAACAGTGGAAGTGATGGACGGCAGATGGTAGAGGCAACAGTAGAGAACATGGAGGTGATACTGGGACAGCAAGGTGCTGATGGTGATGCTGGGGAGGTGACGGATGTTAGTGGGGATGATAAAGACAATGGTGGTGGTCAGTGGGGTACTGGTGGGAATTGTGGGCATGTTGTTGGAGGTGATGGTGGTTAAAGTGATGACATTATGATCTCACCGGAAAGACATAGTTTTGGAGTGAGGCACATTTACTCAAAATCTGTATCTACCATTGACTGTCTCTGTAAGCCACAACCCACTGATCTTGTTGTGTAAGAATTATAAATGGGATGATAAAGTGCCTACCCGTGACACGGGGCTTCTCCAAATGGCAGTCATCACAGTATTTTCTCTAGTGTCACCATACCCAGATCTAGAAGTTTAGCAACCTTTTCTCCTTTGGCTTTCTCCTGTTTCCTAAGACAGACCTGTGTCTTTTCAAGGTCTGAATATGTGCCTGTGAACTTTTTATGGCTACTCTGTTCCCATCTTGGGAGGTGATGAGGAAGTGGAAGCCAAGGTTGAAATACAAACCCTTGTTTCTTTCCCCCACATGAGGACACATGGCGCCAAACCTGATGACTGGTGTCTTGATCTTGAGTTGTTCTGTCTCTGTGACCACGAAAGGTGAACATTTGTTGCTTATGAGCCACTTAGTTTACGGATTTCTCTGGCAGGGGGAGCAGAACAAGGCAGTCATTTATTAAACACAGACATTATAGCTAACAGACTGCTAAAATGTCCAAATGAAGGAATATCACCATAAAACAATATTTTGGGAGATATTATCATATAATGCTTAAAATGGGAGCAGGACTTTTAAAAATTAAATAAAAATACTGCAAAGAAGAAAAATTGAGGTGAAATATACTAAATGATATGAAGAGTGTGTTTATAGTTGATTATTTTTTTGTTTTGTGGTTTTTATTTTCAAAACTTTTTTACTAGCAAAATATAATTGCCATAATAATCTAAAAACAAGGTATGTGTCACATGAAAATAAATAGCCAATATGTCAGCCCATTTTGAGTCCTCTTTTAAAGGTAAAATACAATCAGCTATCAGGGGTGCTGTGATCTCAGACTGAGTTATGGTGTTTGGCTTTGCAGGGGAATCCCCTTTGACACTAGGGACGGTACAGAATCATGTGTCTTCTCTCAGATGAGAGCAATCAAGCCAGACTCCACCTGGGGCTGTCTGGTTTGATTAATTCCTCGACAAGAGGTTACTGTCTCCAAATGACTGCCGAGAATGGCTTTCTAGAAAGTTCAATAGTTAGTTCAATAGTTTATAGCTCTTGGATAAGTTTAGATGTTCAAACATGAAGAGTGATTCATTTTCATAGGGAATATTGATAGGGATGCCCTGCCATGTTAGGATACTTGGGGAGAGAGTAAAAACCACATTTTTGAAGACTCGGTATGTTTTTGTTAGGAAGATCTTGTCAGGCTGGGAAGATCACTCAGTGGATAAAACGCTTGCTGTGGAATCAAGAAGACATGAGTTCAGATCCCTAGAACTTGTGTAAAAGTCAGGCATGGGAATGTGAGCCTGTAACTGTTGTGCTGGGTGGAGGAGTCAGGCAGATGCTGAGAACTCACAGTTCAGACAGTCTAGCTGAATTAGTGAGCTTCAGGTTTAGTGAGAGACCCTGCCTCAAAATATAAAGTGGAAAGTGATAGAGGAGGACTCTTGGTATCAGCCTCTGTCTTACCTGCATTGATGAGTGCACTGCCTACTCACAAGTGTGCACAGATAGGCACACACATACACATATGTACACACACACCCTTAAAAAAAAAAAAAACCCTTTTTGCTGCTGTCATGTCATGGTGCCATGGTGTCACTGTGGATTCTGTTATGAGAGTTGACCAAAATGAAGCTTTTAACGTAGATAGTAAGGAATCTCCTATTTTTGTCTTAGAGACCAGTGAATGAGACAGGTGGCAGAGGAAGAGATGAAGGGCAAACCAAACCTTATTGAAGACTTGCCTCCTGAATTGACACAGGCATAGAAATAGAAGTCATTAAAAGGCAAAACCTCATGATAAACTAGAACATAGATGAGGGATTCAAAAAAAAGCTAGACAAGAAGGAGTAGATATCACCGAAAACTTCACTAAGGTTATTATAATGTTTAGCCACAATTGTCAGTTTGACACGATTAGAACCACCTGGAAAAAGCCTCATTGAGGGTTCTATACTGGATTGGCATGTTTGTGGAACATTGTCTTAAGTTAATGAATCTTGGATGGCTGAGCCCACTGTGGGTGGAAGCATTCCCTATACAGGGGACCCTGAAGTATAATAAGAATAAAGATCTTTAGCAGAGCATAGGACAAAGAGTGAGCATGTGTATATCCATTTCTTTCCATTCTTGACTGCTGTTGTGATTAGTTTTCTCAAGATCTTGCCTCTGTGATTTCCCTGAAATGATGCACTGTAACCTGGTGTTGTTAGCTAACACAAATGTTTTCCTTTACGAGTTGTAGCTATGAGCTATAAATTAGGCACCGGACTTCATATTTAAGTTTTCTTATTTATAAGATCTGAGATAAACATACATAATCAATTTGCTTTATTGTGTAGATCAAAAGAACAAACTGAATAAACATTGGTGAAATATTTTCTGAAAAAAAAGGAAAAATACTAAACACCAGTGGAATCCCTCCATTTTAATTAATTTTTAGAAATCATATAGAGACTCAACTGGGATGCAAGAGTTCTGTTAGAAAGAAGGACTAGATACTTGTGTGTGCATGTGTGCACATGCAGTGGGCTGAACGGTAGCCTTCTCTCAAAACCATGTGATATTGTTTTATCCCAGGTCTTTTAGAATGTGCTCTTATTTAGACATACGATATTTGGGGATATGATTAGCTAAATGAAGATGAGGTCCTACTGCAGTGGTGTGAGCCTCAATCCAGGATTAGCATCCTTATAAGATGATGACCATCAGATGCACATGAGGGTGAGGCCAAGTATTCAATGCAAGAATATCCTCAAAGTTAGAAAGAGGGAGGAAGGGTCTCTACAGGTCTCAGAGGACCCACAGCCCTGCTGGCACCTTTACTCTGAACTCCTGGCCTCCAGAACTGCAAGGGAGTAAGTTCTGGCTGCTTTCAATATTTAGTTTGTGCATTTTGTTCATACAGCCCAGGGAAAACCACAGATGGAATAAAGAATACCAATAATTTCAAGTGCTAGTCATAAACCCACCTGTATTGCTGGCAAGAACTTCCAGGAGCTGAATCCAAAAATGACTCATTTCTCTGACTGTAACCTGTGGCACTGGGCCCTGGTAGACACAGTTCACTATTGAATGGGAATGAATAAAGACCCAACAATGAAATACATTTGTGGAATGAAAATTGGGCTCTTGTGACAATTGTAAAGGGCATCTTTTCATAAATGCGGCTGACTAGGAATCTTGGATTGTTGTGCTATTATGGTCGTTGGCTAGACATAGAGTACCAGTCTCTGTTTGGGAGAGTCTCAAGTTGTACACTGTGCTTTCAAATATGAGTTGAAAAATGAGGGACTATGACGGCACTTGGTATCAAAAAAGTTTGAAATGTTTATTTTTACACTTATTTATTTGTGTGTTGTGTTGTGTGTGTGTCTGTGTGTGCACTTGTGTGTATACCTGAAAATGCCACTGTGGTGTGTGTGTGTGTGTGTGTGTGGGGGGGGTGGTCAGGGAGCAACTGGTAGGTGTCAGTTTTCTCTTTTCATTATATGAATCCAGGGACTGAGCTCAGGTCCTCAGGCTTGTCAGCAAGCCCCTTGATGCCCTGAAAACTTAAAGCTCTAATTTAAGCATGTGGCCAGCAGAGATTTCCTTTTCCTGTACTTGTTGACCACTTAGTTTGGTACTTAAATAGAGATTTTAGTGGCAGCCTCCATCGTTGGGATTTCCAGCATGTTCTTGGGTTCTTCTGCAAGGTAAGAACCTCGTAAGGAAGGCTTCCTTTCAGCAGATTTAAATTACCCTTCTCCTTTTATGGCACTTATTACTAGCAGAGCAACATACATGTAAAGACCTCCCTGCAGAAAGCTAGTTCATCCAATCTGTGCAAAACTAGAACCGTTGTTTACTCTGCCTCCTGACTTCCCCTCCCCTCCCCCTCTCTCCTTCCTTCTCTTTGTTGTCTCTGCCTCTTCCTCCTCTGCTACCCTCCCTCCCTCCTCCCTCCCTCCCTCCTCCCTCCCTCCCTCCCTCCCTCCCTCCCTCCCTCTTCCTTCTCCCTTCTTTCTTTTTTGGAGATGAGAGTTAAAACAAGGTTTTTTTTCCTCTCTCTCTTTTTCTTTTTACATTTTTTATTTATTTTACTTTTTATTTGTTTTGGGACAGGGTTTCACTAAGGTACCCGTAATGGTCTTAAACATACTATGTAGTCCAGACAGACCACAAAATAAGATGTAGCCCTTCTGTTTTGTTTCAGCCCCCCCCCTTCAGCAGCTGAGGTTGCAAGCCTATGCTGTCAGGCTGCGTTTTGATTTATTTCAACTCATTATTAATATTATATAACCTGCTTTCAAATATTTAGTGGGAATTTGTGACTGGATAGATTCTTTCAAGTTTGAACAGGATGGAATATTAGTTTTTGATGTGGAAGGAAATTGCATCCTTAGAAGTTCTTTGTCCTGATACCTAATGTCAGAAAGAAACAGAGTATTTAGCTACTTTTATGCAAATATCTTGGTGATGTTATATGGGTAAATAGATGACAGATAATACTGAGTCTCTGAATAAATGGAGAAATACAGACCTCTCAGAAAGGAATCAACTCAAAACATTCTTTGGGAATCTCAACGTTCATTACTTTGCTAAAATGTGCAGTAATTCTATGCAAGGTACCACAATTGACTCAAAAGGCACTTGGGTGACATGTAAAGATGTGTTTTAAGGAGGAAACCTTGATTTCTTTGACATAAAAAACATCCTAAACAACACTTGAGAACTAAGAGCATACATTTTAGACTCCTATTCTGTTTGGAGAGCTCAAACTGGAAATGTTGCAATGTTTTTCTGGGTTAATGGGATTTTATGCCGTTGCATCAATTTCTTCCACATGATGGGAGATTCTGTTAGAGTAGAAGAAGTAATGATTACAACAGGAACATTGTATTCATTCACTCATTGTGCAGGTCATTTATGACAACTGTGCTCTTTTCATTCATGAGGAGCCTGAAGCATGTGATATGAAGATTATTTTTTTAGTCCCTTGTTAGGTCATAAATCCCTAACCTCTCTACACATCTTGATCAAAGATCTAAAGATCAAATTTTCTTAGTATGAATGTTAACATCTTCCTATAAATTGCGAAGGTTCATTTATGAGCCTTTAACATTTACCCAGTGCTATAGCATATCTAATACTTCCCAGGGAATATGTTAGATGTCTCATTGCAACAGAATGGCAAACTCACCCTCAAAATCTTTTTGTAGTTGTCTAAATTAACGTGGCCTCCTTTGGGACAGGTCTTCTGACTAAAGAAGGAGCTGAACTTGAACTAACTTAAATAAGGTCAGTATTATCCAGCCAGAGCTGGCTTTTACTTTGCAGCACAGCCTCTGAGATGATTTAGCACTTGAAGTTTCAACTTGATTAATCAAGCAGGGCAGCTTTGCCTAGGTCCCAGGGACTTGTTGAGCAAGGTTTGAATTGGACACTAGAGTGCTACTTAGTTTTTATTTTGTAAATATCAGCAAACATTCCAAAGTTATGTGCAGATCTGTTGTATGGAGAGCAGGAGCAGACCCCCTGTTTTTTCTGAGCTGAGAAGCCTGCAGGCAGAGAACTACCACAGCTGAGTCAGTGCCTGAGCAGGTGAGGCTCCGTGATTGACTGTGGGCTCCCTGGTGAGTCGCTTTGCTTTTCAGTTGCTGAACCTAGTGTTACTAGGATTCTAGATGTGGGGTTTGTTCATTTTAATAGTTCTGTATGTTGTAAAGAGGAGAGCCTTCCCTCCGGGAGACTGATTTATAAGATTGGGTGTCAGCATGTCCTTCCGTCCTTCCTTCCTTCCTTCCTTCCTTCCTTCCTTCCTTCCTTCCTTCCTTCCTTCCTTCCTTCCTTCCTTCCTTCCTTCCTTCCTTCCTTCCTTCCTTCCTTCCTTCCTTCCTTCCTCCTCCTTCCTTCCTCCCTCCCTCCCTCCCTTCCTCCCTCCCATCTTTCCTTTCTCTCTCTTTTTCTTTCTTTCTTTTTTTCTGTGTATGTGCTGTTTGTGTGTCTATACATATCCACATATCTGTATGCATAAATAGGAAGGCCTGCACACTGAGTGACTGGCTACAATGTTCCTGTTGCAATCATTAATTGTTTTACTTTGACAATATCCCATCATGTTAAAGAAATGGATTCAGCTGCATATCCTCCAGATCAGTTCAGAAAATTGTTGCAATGTCCCCTAGACATAACTATTCATGCTAGTGAGTGGATGGATGTCCTTAGGCAGTGGGCTGTCCTAGACAATTTCTGGAACTTTTTGGATAATGAGAGCCACTGAGGTAAGCCCTAGAGCAAAGGTAGTAGAGTCTACCCTGTTTTTAGCCAGAGTTTCTCAACATCCCCAGAGATGGACACATTTAATCCTGTGTTTATTTCTAAGGAAAAAATGAAAATGACTACTTAAGTTTCTCCAGGGACAGAGTAAAAGCTTTATACCCATTATCTACTTTTTTATTTATTTTTTTAATCAGAAAACTCTAGGAATCACTGTTGTTATTAGCTCGATACCTTTCTCTGATGAGAAAACAGTTTCCTAGAGGAGAACCTGGGTAAAGATCTGGGGGAAAGAGCAAGGTGAGGATTCCAGTATCAATATTTTGACTATGGAGTCAGAATTTAAACCTAGGTCTGGTTGACTCAGAGCTCTGAAGTATTCTGTGAGTTGGCTTGCTTGAGCACCTGACCTGTGGCTTTACTTCAGTACACTCTGACAAAATTTAGGCAATGCTATTGGCATAGCTTTGTGAACCCAGGCTCTCAGTATTTCCAAAAGAAAGGAGTGAGGAATGAAGTTTCTATTAGATGGAATTTCTTCCTGTTACTCCGAATTCTTTTCAGAGTATTCTCTAAAATTGCCTTGTGGGAGAACACATACACACATGCACAAGCATGCATAAACACAAACACGCATGCACAAGCATGAACAACACACACACACATTTTAAGAAGTTCAACTCAAGGCCTTAAACATGGTAAGAAGGCCCAGCAAGGCTGAGCTGAGTCCTAGGCCCTGTTTTTATTGGCATTTCTTCCTGACCTTGTGGCATACCTGTTTAACAATCAAGCCCTTTCCCTCATGCCATGACTCTTCTAAGCCTCTCTCACAGAGTGATAAGTGCTCTCCGGCTGGCTGGCTGGCTCAGAGGGCGTTCACATTGACTTTCCATTTTATGGTTCTATCATGGATTTCTGGGTCTGTGTGAGATACATGGGAAGAACATTTTAATTAGCATAAAATACTAGTAGGAATGGAGACTTGCAGAACATGCCCATCCTTAGTTCAGTCTGACAAAGGAGAAAAACTCTTCAAAGTTTTTCAAGACTTTTTAATCTGGAGGCTTTGAAACAGAACCACATAAAATGACTAACATTAGCTTCTTGACACACTAAGTTTAAACAGCAAGGTAACTCTTTGTCCTTCAGAGGCTTTCAAAAGAAGGTAAGTTTTCCAAACAATCAGAACATGATCAGCAGGTCTGATGAAGCTCAAAGAAAGACATAATAAGGCCACAATTCCTGATATTTCATCTACTTTTATCCTGCATGGTTCTAATGAAAGCCAGGGCAGAGTTCCTTGTAAATCTGAGACAAAAGATTTCTTGGTCACGGTCACCTTTGGCCATTTTAGGGTGTAGAAATGCTTTGTCAGCCTTTAGGGATAAACAAGATCTTCCACCTTCCATCCCCCCAGGAAAGGCTAGAAATCAGACCAGGATAAAGTTTAGAGAAGTCATGAAGCCCTCTCCACCCCCACTCTTTTTCACAGCAGAACCTGCTTAGGAAGCTTTCTGAAAGAGTGAGTTTTTGTCTTGGGTTTCATGTTGCAAACCCTAGAACTTCCCTAGGCAGAGTGTTAGCTATAATTTGATAAGGTCCTGTTGGGCTGTTCAAAGCACGTTTCCCATGCATTGCTGAGGGGTGGTGGAGTGGCTGGGATTGGGTCTCTTTTGTTCCATTGGGTTTTGTTTACTTTCTCTGCATTTTGCTCTGGTCATTGTTTCTCTAGCTGCGGGAATTACCCTCAGGAGGAAGTAATCTGGTGGGAATTACTGAGTTTCAACCTCTTCCAACCACACTGTCTAGCTCTTTTCACTTGCTTCTTGCCAGGGATCTGAGTGAGTGCTCCCTGGGACAGAGGTATGTTCTAGTATTTTTGCAAATGGAAGTCGCAGGTTAGCTGGGAGCTGCTAAGAACTTTTCATAGCACAGAGACCCCAGGATGGGCCAGGAAGAACTCAGGAGTTTGCTGAAGGAAAGCAAATATTTAAAACTGAGACTGTCCATTTGAATTTAGATCCTGTCTTCCTCTGATGTTGGAAAATCTGTTCTTTCCATGACTCTGGAAGCATTTGACCTTTCTTGGCACGAGGTCATCTGATACGAACTGGTGACTAATCTAGGCTGTAGAAAATGCTTTGTGAATAGTTACCTTTGTGGATAGGTGCCTAAAAAACCTTAGTCAATGTTTGAAAGACATTTTTTATTTCATTTCACCCCTTGGATTGGAGTCTAGCTGACACTTGTGCTTTTGTTGTTGCTTGCAAAAATCTTAACCCCTCTCCATGCATCTGAATATTCTATTAGTCAATTACCCAGAAATCACTGACATTTAATGTCATGGAAATTTTCTCTTGTGATCTTGTCTATTTGGTGTCCTGTGTGCTTCTTATATCTGTATAAGTATGTCTTTCTTTAGTTTGGGTAAATTTCCTTCTATGATCTTGTTGAAGATCTCAACTGACTTGGGATTCTTTTCCCTTCTATGCCAATCATTTGAAGGCTCAGTGTTTTTCAGGGTCTTCCACATTTGAAATTGTACATTCCTTTCCTGTGTTTTTAACCCTTGTCCCCCAGTCCATGCTTATTTAGTCTAGATCATCTGCTTTATCACCAAGTCCCCATAGGCTGCCTCCTGCACGATTTGATCTGTGTGTAAAACTTTCAGTGGAGTTTTCTAGGGGAGTTATTGGGGTTTTCAGTTTCCTCTGCATTTCAGCTTGAGTTCTCTCCAATGCTTCTGCCTCCTTATTGAAACCCAGTCTCAAGTCCTGAATTCACAGCATCATTTCCACCAGCCTCATGTGTCTGTTTTCCCAGGCTCTTGTTCTCATAAAGCTCTTTCTTCTTAATTTCATCGAGCTATTTCTTTGTATACTTTTTAATCTTATTGAATTCTTTGATGAAGTTCATAGTTGTTTCTTTCTTTCCTTTCTTTCTTTCTTTCTTTCTTTCTTTCTTTCTTTCTTTCTTTCTTTCTTTCTTTCTTTCTTTCTTTCTTTCTTTCTTTCTTTCTTTCTTTCTTTCTTTCTCTCTCTTTCTTTCTTTCCCTCCCTCCCTCCCTCCCTCCCTCCCTCCCTCCCTCCCTCCCTCCCTCCCTCCCTCTCTCCCTTCTTTCCTTTCTCTTCTCACTCTCTTTTTTGAGACAGGGTCTCACTATGTAGCTCTGGTTGTTCTGGAACTCAGTCTGTAGACCATGCTTCAGTTCACAGCATCTGCCTGCCCCTGCTTCCTGAGTGCTGGGATTAAAATTGAGGCTTTCAACACTACACTTGGCATTGGTTGTTCTTTTAAATTCTGTGTCCTGGGATTCACTTGGTCATTTTCATTGGCAAAGATTTCTATGAAACTGGTGGTGGGCTTTGGAGAAAAGATGCTGGTTGGATTTCTTCATATTGTTGGTTGACATTTTTGCAATGAGACTTGGGCACGTGAACTTCTTTAGTTAGCTCTAACTCTGCTGTGGACAGAGCAGCTTGGGCAGAGGAGAGGGTATGCAGAAAGCTTAGGACAGGCTAAACTCTGAAGAAGGCTGTGGGAGACTTTAGGTGTTTAGGTGGAGAGGTGAGGTGTGGTGAAGAAGAGCTGGAGTTTTATTTTATTTAGAGTTTTATTTACTACTGAGTGGTTGTGTGTGGTATGTGAGTGTGCATTTGTGGAGGTCAGACAGCTTCGAGGAGTCAGTGTTCTCTTCTCATCATGGTTTCTAGGAATCAAATCAGGTCATCAGGGTTGGGTGGCAAGAACTTTTACCCACCGCGCCATCTTGCCAATGTCATATCCACAGTTCTGCCTCCAGAAATTCAACCAACCTTGCATAGAAAATAAATGCCTTTGATAAATATGTATTGAGTTTTTCTAGATTATGATCTACTGAATGATAGTATAAGAATGATTTGCTTTGTATTTCTCACATATTAGGCATTATATGCAGTCTGGAGAGAATGTAGACTATGCAGGAGGATATGAATAGATTCTTTGCAAAAGCATCATTTTAGCAACAGACTTTAGGAGATGTGCATATTAGTATCTGCTGGAGGTCCTGGAATCAATCCCCATGGATACCAAGGGATGACTATGTATAGAAATGTACACACATGCGTGTGTGTGTGTGTGTGTGTGTGTGTGTGTGTGTGTGTACACATGCAGTCTTTTTTCCTTCACACTGTCCTGGTTCTTTCACATAGTAACCATCTTGTGACTATATTTTGAGAATTGCCTTCCAGTAAGTGAAAAAATGCCTTCATTAATATTTTTTTTGTGTGTGTGCTTGGGTGTGTGTGTGTCTTTTCACATATTTACAAGCCATTTGTTGTTCTCTGTGAACAACAGCCTCTTTAAGCTCTTTGTCAGCTTTTCCATTGGTTCATGGTCTTTTATAACTGGTCTCTGAGAAGTCCCTGTTATTAAGGAAGTGAGCTCACTGTCATGTGTTGAAATAATTCTCCCAGTTGAGCATTCTCCTAAAGTCTAACCAATTTTGAACTTGGGTCTTATGTGTTGTTCAGAAAAGCCTTCTCAACTATAAAAAGAAACTTTAAAAATACAGTAGCTAACATTTATTAAGTAAAAACAAGCGTATAAGATATAAATCAACAATTGACATGAATCTCTTACTTAATCTCCCAGGCTGTATGTCTTAAAAACACGAGTCTGTTTTCTCCACAGAAAAACAGGCAGACAGGGTAAATCATCAATCCCAGAGGTCCCTGGCCTGAACTGGTGTTGGGACAAAACTGACTCACAGGAATAAGTGTTCTATAACATTCTTAATTCTGAAGCTCCTTTCATTTCAATTTTACTATTTCAAGAAAAATATATTCTAGAAGAACCCATTGGACATATTCAATATAACCAAACCTAGCTTCTGTCAAGAGAATTAAGACCATATCATAGTGTAAAACAGACTAGGACTATGCTTGTCCTTTAGGAGTTTCTAATTATTGAGAAAGTTGAATGCATAAGGATGATGGGTGAGACCTTATCCAGGGAGAGCACAGTCTGCCAGGAACCACCAAGGCCAGCCCCAAGGACATCTGAATCGTATGGGGTGAGTCTAGCCATGGAAGATTTGTGAGATGATGACCATGTGGGGTTTTCCTTACCAGTATGAGACTCCGAATAGATTTTATTCAACAGTAAAAGCATTTTATCCTCAGGTTTCCAGCTATAGCCTTCTTTGGTGCACTGGGTCCCATAGCCAAGCGAGTAGTAGGGATAATGGCCGGATAGGCAAGATTTTTGACAGCTTTGCTTTTGTCTGAGTCTGGACATTTTCATTTTCTCTCAGTCTGAAACCTTCAGTTTTATAATTTAGAAGTAGCCAAGGTGTTCTATATTCTATATATTCACATTGCTTGTCCCCTCCCCAACAAAAAATGGAAAACCAACAGTTTCTCCAAAGGAGAGATTTTAAAATATTGAAATAGCAAAGAACAATGATAACAAAATTAATCAGTGGTGTGTGTGTGTGTGTGTGTGTGTGTGTGTGTGTGTGTGTGTGTGTGTGTGTAGGTCAGGGTCAATCTCTGGTGTTATTTTTTAAGTGACACACAACTTATTTTTCCAGAAGAAGTCTCTCACTTTTACCTAGAAATTTCATATTTGACAACATTGGCTGGCCACTAAGGCCCAGGGATCCACCTATTTGTGCTTTCTTAGCACTGAATTTCAGGTGTGGGTTCTGGGGCTTGAACTCATGTCTCCAGGATTGGCTTAAAGGTCAAGCACATTACCATCTGAGATATCTCTCCAGCCCAACTTTATCATTTTTAAAGAATGTAAATGCATTCCTATATTTGTATGCTTGTGAATAGCAGTGATCTTCTTAGTGATATTGCGTGGATTGAGTTTGTGTTTTTAGTAATATTTTGATTTGGTGACCTGGAGACACAGTAAGTCTCAAAGCCTGCTGTGCTAAAATATATCCTGTCAGAGACTGAGAAGCAAACCACAGCCTAGGAGCTATCCTTGCCAAAGACATGTCTGGTGATGAACTGTTTTCCAAAATATGTAATAAATTCTTAAACCTAAATATGAAAAAAAAAAAAAAAAAAACAACCCGGGGAGACAGCTCACCGGGAATGGCAGGCAGATTTCATAATGGACTATTTCATAAATCAAATGTATTCTTCACAGATTTTGGTGTAGAAGCAGAGAATTCGTGTTTCTGGAATAAATTACCACCATGATCCATATAACCCCAGTTTTAGCAAGAATTATTAAAATAATAAGAAAGAGTACCTGGCCAGAGATGGACTGGGTTTTCCCTCTCTGTTTAAGGACCAGTTCAGATAAACAAGATGGCTGATTGACCCTCCACTTAAATGAGTTCTGGGCATCTGGCCAGAGGCTGAGACAGACATGGCAGGTCCCACTGACCCTTGTGACTTTGCCTTTCACATTTTCCCCTCACTCAGCCCCTTCCAGCCTTTTTCCTGTTTCTCAAATTTATGAAGCCAAATCTCACACAACAGGATGTTTAAAATAAGATCCAAACAGTTTCCTGAGACACAATAAATTAGTGCCACATTTTAGAACACATAATTTGATAATTTCTGCCCATGTGTACACCCATGCAAGCATCCACACTTTTTAGGAAAAATTCATTCTTCTTCTTCACATCTCTGTCTTTGCATCTCAGAAATCCACTGACTTTTTCTTGCTGTGGCTGAGTTTGAATTTTCCAAGATTTAATGTGCCCTTCTATATTGGACTTATTTTATTCGGCATAACGATTTTGAGATTTGTCTGTGTGATTAGATCCAGCAATATATTGTTACTTTTAATATTTTACTTAGATACTTATTAAACAGTAGGCAGGTCAGTAAACTGTAATTTCTTTTAGTTATGGATACTTAAGTTAGTTTTCAACTTTTGGCTACCAAAAGCAAAGTCCCTGCATTTGTAAACAAGACATATATCCCTCTGTATATTTAATAAAAATAGTCAGGAATATCAGAGGACAGAGCCAAATCTCCAGCCTATTGTTTTGTTTTGTTTTTTTCTAGACAAGGTTTATGTGTAACAGTCCTGACTGTCCTGGAATTTGCTTTGTAGACCAGGCCGGCCTCAAAGTCACAGAGATCTTCCTGCCTCTACCTCTCAAATGCTGGGACTAATAGCATGTGCCACCACTGAACTCAGAGAAATCCAGATGGGCTTAAAGGCATGGGTCAGCACTCCCAAACCTTCCTGAGTTGGCTCAGTGGGTGGCTTCCCCTGTGATATTCCAGATTACTCTTACTAAATATGCAATATATCACCATATCATTCTATTTTTTTGGATAAGCATCCAGGAGAGCTTCCTGGGTTGTCATAGATACTTCAAGATTTAACAGACTATCAAACTCTTCTAAGTGACTAAATCATTTTGTATTTCTACAGTTAGTACATAGGAATTTGGACAACTGCAGATCTTTGTCAGTACTTGGTATGTACATCTATTTTGGTTTTAATTTTCTAAAAGGTCTGAGTGATAACACTATTTTTAATTCATTTACCTACTCCTAAATACTCAAGTATGGCCTTGAACTTCTGATCCTCCACTGTCTCAGTTCTGGAATGACAGGTGTGAACCACTACACTATAATATGGTGGTGGAGATTGACAACAGTGCATTTAATATGCAAAATCTGGGGGTTTGCTCAGAATTTTTGTTTGATGGTTTTTGAGATAGTGTTTTTCTGTGTAACAGCCCTGGCTGTCCTCAAATTCTCTTTGTAAACTAGGCTGACCTGAAACTCAAAGATCTGCCTACCTTTGCCTCCCAAGTGCTGGTATTAAAGGTAGGTGCCACCATTGCCTGGCTGTTCAGAATTTCTTAAAGGTTTAAAATTTCAGGAAAGTTCTTTTATAATTGTGACTTATATCTGAGTTTGATTTTATTCACATGACCTGGAATTGTTTTTTTTTCAGGGGTGAGGAAGCAAATTGATGCTTTGTGTTGTATTAGGTTTCTGGCCTAGCCTCATGGCCAGGACTCACAGACCCACAGTCCCATAGCCCCACTGAAACACACAGACACTATATTAATGGTACACTGATGAACCTGGAGCCCAGGTATATAACTTGCTAGCTCTTGTTTTTAAACTAACCCATGATTCTTATCCTGTTCAGCCATGTGTCTCAGTACCTTTTCTCAGAGCAGCATAGTTGTCCTCTGCATCTGTGGCATCTCTGCTCTATTCTTCTTGTTCTCAGAGTTTTCTTAGTCTGGTAGCCCTGCCAACACTTCCTGTCTGCCTTTGGCCAATTAGCATTTTTTATTAAACCAGTAGGCAGGACAATTATTTACAATGAAACAACATAATCCCTCTACAATGCTTACTTCCTGTAGAGGAATTATCTGCACACATCACATTGTTTTTCAAGTAGAATCTGCCCCCCCCACACTATCTGATCTTTTTATTTGTATAAGTACAAACTCATGATATTTATTTTGTCCTATGTTCTTTGTTTTGTTGGTTAAGCACAGGTCTGGTGATTGGCTCTTTCTTCTTGTCTCTCATGCCCCTTTGAAAAATTCCTCAGTTTCTACAGCATGTATACTTGTCTTAATCCTGGTAGGCTTTGATGGCAAAAAATACCCTGAACATTTATTTCCCATAGTACTGGAGGCTGGAAGTGTAAGGTAAAGGTGCTGAGGGACCTGGATCTGGAAAGGATCCATTTTCTGGCTTATAGACCCCCATCATGTCTCTGTGGAGGGGTGGGGTGTTCTCATGGGATACCCAAATATCCAGTTCTGCTGAAATAGTTTTTTTTCTATTAAATAGTTTCAGCTACTTTATTAAATATATTGACTTTTGCTAGGTTTTTATTTTGATTTTTATTCCATATTATTGATTCATTAATTATTTCTTTCACTAGCAACATGTTGCTTTGGTTTCTTGTGTGTGTAGTCAATTTTGAGATCAGAAAGTAGTGGCTCAGGGATCAGAACGTCTGGAGAAATGACTCAGGGGTTAAGAGAACTTGTTCCTCTTACAGAAGACCTGAGTTTGGTTCTCAGCACCCTTGTGGTAGCTCACAGATGTCTGTAACTCCATTTCCAGGGGATCATGTACAGTTACATCAACAATAACCCATATACATGCAATAAAATAAATAAATTTTTTTTTGGCATGGCCAATAATACACATGTACTGGTGCCCACTGAGGCTGGAAGAGGGTGCTAAATTTTCTGGATCTGAAGTTACTAATGGTTGTGAACCACTGTGTGGGTCCTGGGAATTGAATCTATGTCTCTGGAAGAACAGGCATTTGCTCTGAGACATCTCTCCAGTCAAAAATAAATAAAGCTTAAAAAAAAAATTAATGGAGTCTTCTGGCTTACTTTTCCTTGTTTAGAATTTTTCTATTCCAGGTTCTTTGCATTTTCCTGAAAACTTTAGAACCATCTTGCTAATTTTTACTGAAAATGGTAGGTAGGATTGTTAATGGGAAGAAGTTAATGAGGGAGGGGAGGTTACTTGTTATTGGGGAGGAGTTACTTGTGATAAACTAGACTTTTGATCCACAGACACAATTACCCCTTTATCTCCTCCCTCAGCAGTGTTCAGGGTTTTAGTATATAGTTTTGCTAGCCTTTATAAAAGCAAAAAAATTCCACAAAGTTTGATTCCCCAATAAAATTTTGTTTCTACATAGTTGAAATTTTATGTTGTTCTTTTATCCTATGAGCTTCCAAATCGGGAGATGATTTCCAAGAGCTTTGTGTAGATGCGTTATAATTTTCTGCATGTTTTTAAAAACATATCAAAGTTCTTCCTGAAGAACTGTTTTTTCTCTTCTTTAACTCTTTTTTTTTCTTTTTCTTACCTTATTGCCTTGGTTCATATCACTAGCAGCCTTACGTACGATAGGAGTAATGGAGTGAGGTACCTTAGCTTTATTTCCAACCACAGGCGAATATTTATCATGTCACTATAATGTGATGTTACTTGTAACCTTTTAAGTATATAAGCCTTTTATAAAGTGATATCACTTCCTGTTACACGCCTGGATGTGTATTGTGAATTTCTGGTAGATGTGTCTTCTCTAGCTATTGATTCATCATGATTTCCATCCATTTTTTTTCCTGTTAATGCGGTGTTTTATTTAGATGTTAAGCACAGGATAAATTCCACATAGTTATGATATAATATCTTTCTATGTATTGTACAATTTAGTTTGTCAATATTTTCTTAAGAAAATTTGGACCTATATTTATGAACGATAAATGACCTGCAGTTTTCCTTTCTTATGCTGAGTCCAGTTTTGGTATCAAGGTCTTGTCGTCTGAATTTTTGAAAATTGAAGATTACCTTTTCTATCTTCTGAAACAGATTTTTAAAAATAAGCTTTCTTGGGTATATTTGAGGTTCACTGTGACTTTTTTGCATGTGTATGTACATGTTCCTGTGCATGTGTGTGAGTTTTGTATTTATACATATACATGTTCCTGTGTGTGTGTGTGTGTGTGTGTAGACCAGAGGTTATTCTTCAGTTTTGCTCTATAGGCATGGTCCACCTCTTGTTTTGAGACAGGGCATCTCTCTAGTTAGGCTAAATTGGATTCACAGTGACCCCTGGGGTTGGGACTACAAACACCTGCCAACATGCCCATGCGTCCTGTAGATTTGGGAGGGTCAACTCAGGTCCTTACGCATGCACAGCAAGCACTTTACAGAGACTGAGACATCCCCTTCCTTGATACTCATCATGTTCATTTTCCAGAGCCTGAGTCATTTGGACGTTTATCTGTGTAATTTCTCTACTGTGAACTATATATTCATGAGTACAAATATTTCACAACATCTATTGATTTTACTTATCCACAAAGTACAATTGCATGCCTCCCTCCGAAGCCACCATAGACACTTTTGGTTGTCTACAAGAACCACTTTGTGTCCCTAAGTTCTGGCTGAGGACTTGATTTATAGAGATGTCAATCATGAATAAGAGCTTTTCACATTATCTCATAAACCAGAATGCCCCTGCACTAAGTAGCTGAGCATTTACAGTCAATGTGACAAGAATATGTAAATTCTCACAGGTATCACACTCCTTATCATAGCTGAATTTTTAAGGCTCCTTGAAGACCAAGCTATTCTTCAGAGCTATTGAGGTGGATTGTTCTTATTTGTACCTCCTTTTATTTCTCCAGTCCCCTTTCCTCCATGGTCGAATGAACTGTGGAGTGGCTGGAAGGCAAGCAGCAAACTTGAATGAGAAGGCTGAGCTTTGAGTTACACAAATGGGAAAATTATATTTCAAAATCATTGAAAATAGTCATCCCCGGGATTTCCACTTCTTTGATCCATACACAACTCGATCAGCTTCTCGTTTTCATTTTTTTCTTACTTCATTTTGTTATTGCTTGGACAACCACATGTGAATAAACAAGAGGAATCACATTTGCACAGTGAGCCTCAGAACCACAGAGCTGGAAGTCAGCGTAAACCAATTTGCTAAATTTGTGTCATGAAAGGCATATTGTCATGTCTAAACTATTTATTCTATTTGTGCTAGAAAATTCCTGAGTCAAAAACACTATTGGCCTCTTCTATTAGGAGAGAGTTAAGACAAATATTTATATTTTGTTTTGAACTTTTGGAGACTAAGGAATGAGCACAGGACCTTGTAAAAGCTAAGATTTTTTTTTCCCCCTCAAAGGTCCATACTTGAGCTATGCCTTTGGAGTGAAGGACAGACCCCAGGCAGTTGATGGCAGCAGGGAGGGTGTCCAAATTTGACCTTGCTGAACTTGAAGTGTTATTCCCAAAGCCAGCTGTTGCTTTTTGAGGCCCTTTAAGATATAAACACAACATTATTTCCCTTCATATCACAACTGAGCTTTGTGCATTTCACACGCTGATAAAAATAAGACTCAAAACATTCTGTAACAAAGCCTGCAAAGTAATCACTGTGTTGGCCAGACAGAACCCCAAAGTTAGAGGTTGGGAACTGAGAAGGGGGGTGGCTGTTTCTGTTTCCTTTACCTAGAAAATGCTTCAGAACAAGCGTGGAGACAATGTATTTTTGTACAAATAAATTAAAAATGTTTAGTTGGCACATTTTTTTTAGTCATTTTGATGAGAAACAGATGGAGTTTCTGTCAAATATGAACTGCTATGGACCCCAAGTATGCATGTAAATATTTAAGTAGGAAAGCAGTCACACACGGGCTTCTTGGGAGTAACCTGGGAAACAGGAAGCCACAAATTATAGATCTGAAATTTGTCATGCACAGTTTATGAGTTCAGCTTAAGTAGAACCAAATGAGGAGAGTGGAAGTTTTATAAATAGCTCATGATTTTTCAATAGAGGAGAAAAAGAGAAACCCTCGGAGGGAAATTATCGCACTTCATTCCAGTTTCAATCAGTACATTAAATTACAGCCAGAGTACCCAGCATGCTGTGATTAGAACTTAGTCATGCTTTTACATTTCAGGTGTATTCGTTATGACCTCATGCAGGGAGAAGTTGTGGGGAATCATTGTTTATCTCAGAGTTGTCTAAGGCTTATTCATTTGGCAATGTTAGATCTGTTGATTTATCCTGGAAAATAAGAGGTGAGGTGACTTGTCTGACACACCAACACACACATGTGCACACACGGACACATAGGTACACACACAAGCACACATGCATATGTACATACACATAAGTACACACTCACATGCACACACTACACACACTTTGGCGTTGAACACATTCTTGGGATTCAGATGATGAGGTAGGCTTTTGTCTATGGGTTGAGTAGAGGGAACGATATTAGTGACATCGAGACCATGATATATACAAAGTATGTGCCATTAAATAGAAGCATTCTGTAATGCAAAGAGGAAACGAAGGGGGATTAGGATTGTATCATCCTAGTCTAAATCTTGTCTTTTGTAGGGAAGAGTCAAATATTCTATTTAGTTTCTTCATTTTCAAGTTTAATCTCAGGCTCATTGAAATAGTGTTCTGTGACTCCCTTCTGAGCTTTCCATCACATCACTGACCTATGGTTTACATAAAGTGTCATGTATGGGCCATGTATGTTCTTTTGTCCCGTGTACATTTGTGGGGTCCATATGGTCACCATGAAAGGATGCTTCTTTTTGTCTTCACCATAGTCACCCATGTCACCCTTCCTCTCACCACAGGAGACCAGTGTTCTGTTTTTTCCTCCACATAGTAGTTCTGAATGGCCTGGGATGCTCTGAGGTATATGGCTTCTTGGCTTACTGTGTATAAGTATCATTTATGCCATCATATGCTTTATCAATAGTAGTTCCTTTTGGTTTCCACTGTGTCCATTCATCTGAATCTGCCACATTATTTTTTGTTTTTCTTGATGGGCATTTTGGTGCTTCTAGTGTTGGGATATTTAAAATACCATGTGACTGTGCAGATGTATACATATGTGTATACAGTTTATTTTTCCTTGAGTAAACACTAAAGGGTTGAGGTCACAAGGTGTTTGATGGTTTTGAGACTACCTGAAATATTCAAAACAATAGTTTCAGCATTTCATGCTCCCATGACAAATGTGTATGAGAGAGGGCTTGGCTGACAGCTGAGAGCTTGCTGCACAAGCTCAAGGACCTGAGCTGAATCCCAGCGTCTGTTGTGGGATGGAGACAAGAGGATCAAGGTGGAGGTATTGCTGGCTGCCAGCCTAGCTCCGCATTCAGTGAGAGACCCTGTCTCAAGAGAATAAGATGGAGTAAGGAATCAACTTCCCCTTCAGGCTTCAACCTGTACCCATGTACATGGAAGTGTGTGTGCACGCACTCCAGAACACACAAATGTGTAAGAATGATGGCTTCTGTGTGTCTTACCAACTCCTTTGCTACTAAATTACCTGTGCGGTGCTTGGTCTTGGTTTTAGTGTGGTTTTCTCATTACTGAGTCCCATTTCACATGTCTACCGTCTATTTGTGAAATATTGTTAAGATTACTGGCTCAGTTTTAATCAATATACATATTATCTTATTATTATGTTGGTTAATGTTTTTTGGTACTGTAGAGATGTCTGATCTCCTGTAACTGGAGTAATATACAGTTGTGAGCCACCGTGTAGGTGCTGGGAATCAAATCCTGGTCCTTTGGAAGAATAGCCAGTGTACACTTAACTGCTGAGCCAGCTCTCAGCCCCATGGTTGGTGAAAATATCTATGTGTGTTCTGGATACATATTCTTTGTCCAAATCAATACAGAATTTCACATGTGAATTTTGTGTGCTTCATGGACGTTTTCTCCTAGTATGTGGCTCGCTTGTTTGATTAGCGTGACTTTGATGAACAGGTCACTGACTTCCCTTTTTGATTGAAATGCTCTCATGTGTCTGTTGGCAGTTGGCGTCAATGGCACATGTCTTTTGGATTCTTTCCCTTCAGTTCCGTTGTGAACTCTGGATTATCCTAGCATTAGGAGAGACCTGTCAGCTTTTCTTAGCCATGCTCCGCGGTTTTTAGGAGAACTTTGCTAGATTTACCCATAAGCATAAGTTTGTTCGTTTCTATCACATCGAAATACTATTATTATAAAGCATGATTGTTACTAAATTCACTTGTTAGTTGAATAGATTGCAGGTTTCTTTGAGTTTTTCTAGGTTGATGTACCAGTTACTTTTTTTGTTGCTGCAATAAAGTATCTGGCCAAGGCAACTTAATGAAGGAGGGGTCCCTTTGGCTCATAGTTGGAGTGGAAGTCCATCTCGGCAGTGAAAGCGTGTGTAGCTGCTGGTTACATTGTATCCTCGGTCACTATAGATACTGACATTGTATTCACAGTCAATGTGGACAATTAAATGGTACCACAGCCATTGTGGACACTTACATTGTAACCACAACCATTGTGGACATTGAGGTTGTTGTATCCTCAGTCAAGAAACAGAGAAAGATAATGCTGGTTCTCAGTTCACTTTTCTTTTTATAAAGTCCAGGACCGTACCCCATGGAATGGTACTTCTCACATCTAGGGTGGGTCTTTCAACTTCAATTTATCAAGTTTACGTAATCCCTCACAGGTACACTCAGAAGTTCTCTGGTGATTCTATATGTTGAGAACCAATGCCAACTATCACAGCCCATAACTTCCTTTTCTTTTTTTTTTTTAATGAATAAAGGCAATATTAGTTTGCTTAGTGTTATTTCTTCTTTTTCCCTCCTTCCCTCCCTCTCTCCCTCCCTCCCTCCCCCTCCCTCCTTCCCTTCCCTTCCTTTCCCTTTCCCCTGCTTTGTTGGGGGCTCTGGATCCAGGATGTTGTGTGTGCCAAGCGAGTGTTCCATTGTGAACTACACACCCCAATCCTATTGATGTATTTTTCATACTTTATCTTTATTTTTGCACCGGCTATGTCTCCTGAACAGTTCTGAATGGAGGTGCTCAGTGGTGAGGCTGTATGCCCACCTAGTGTTGCTGACTCTATGAATGACTGGCCAGTCTTACACCACTCAGTATGATGCAGGATGGAGTTTTAGTTATATAATTTTTCAGGTTATAGGAAGTTTTCCAGTTCATAACCTTCTGTGAGTTATTTACTTAAAAATAAACACGAATATTGAGTATTATCAGATATGTCTACTGAGATGATCCTGAGATTGTTTTCTTTCCTCCTCTTCCTCCTCTTCCTCCTCCTCCTCTTCCTCCTCCCTCTTTGATCATTGGACAAGACTGTGCTGATTGTTTTTTATAAGTTAAACCACACTCTGGGATATACTACCTTTTGGACATATCGCAGGATTTAAGTTGATGATATTATAAGAATTTTTTTTGTGTGTTGGCATCTATTATGATTATTTGCCTATAGTTTTATTTTCTCATGATTTCTTTCCTGGTTTTGGTAAGAGAGTCTCCTACTTAACTTAGTGAAGCTCAGAGTTATCCCAGAAAGTCTCTTTTAGGGGATTGCCTTTACAGATTAACCTGTGAGCATGTCTCTGGGACTTTTCCTTGATTGCTAATTGATGTAAGACTCCCCCCCCCCCCACTGTGGGTGGTATCATCTCTAGGCAGGCATCTTGGACTGTGTAAGGAAGCTATTCAAGCAGGGGATAAGGAGTAAACTAGTAAGGAACATTCCTTCATGATTTTTGAATTAAATTTCTGCCCCATTTGAGCTTCTGATCAATATCACTGACATATCCACGAAATTGCACTCGGTTCTTTCATAAGACTCTCTTTGCATGAATCTTTAAGTGGTCCAAATATGTCCATGTAGTCTTTCCCAAAGGCTAGTTGTGAGGGCTGTCAGGTCTTCAACAGGAGAAGGGGCAGATCATAGAGCAGGCTTTTCCTCCAACCTAAAGGAAAGAGGGGGACTGCAGGGCCCCCCCTCAGCCTTTAGAAACTGCTGTCACTGGAAGAGACCAGATAGCTCAAGACTAGACCCACTCATTGGAGCCCTAGGTGACGGGTGACCAAGTCAGTGAGAGATGCCTCCTGCCAAGACTCCAGGTTGCATTAGACCACACACAGTGTTTGTCTTAGCAAGAGAAAGCTCACTAGGAGGCAGGGCTGTGCTAGCTTCATAAGAAGAGCTTGAAAGAGTTTCTTCTTCCCTTGTTGGAGCACAGAACCTAACTCATGAGGTATTTTAGGAGCCAGTTTAACAGAACATGGAATTAATTTCCTTCTATATTTCTGAGGGCATTTTAGAAGGTAATTGAATGAGTATATATTTTTAGATCATTATAGGTTATACTTAAAGTTATTTGTGTATGTTTCCAAGTATTAAAATTCTATCATTTTTATTTGTGTTAGTATGATATGCAAGTATTCTGTTAAATAAAATTCTATATTCAGTTATTTCTAAACTGTGATAACACAATTCTTTCATTTATATGACATATTTAATTGGAAGATAATATATTTGACTTGCTGGTAATACAAAATAAGTCAGATATGCTATTCTTTTAATAGCTGTTTTCCCATAATTATGAATGTATACATGAATTCCAAAGTTCCATCTGAAATATCAAATATATTGTATAAAATTATTGTTCTTTAAACATTTTCATTTCTTCAAATTGATAGTCTATGTTTGGAGAACTTATAGTAGTTACCTTTTAGCACGTTACCATAATCCTTCATGAACTTTACCCTTCTTGGCCTTGTTTGTATGAACACAATGTATATTTTTGATTATGTAGTGGTGGGTGGTGAGGGTCATACAATTTCAAGGCAATGCTCAATATAGAAGTTTACTAGAAACCTGACATGATCATCAGGCATGGCATGCCACCCATTATTATTTCTGCAAGACAAAATATTGTTTTAGGGCTCCTGGAGTGGTAGTTCAGCTGGTGAAGTACTAGCTTCATAAGCATGCAGAATTGAGTCTAATTACCATGTAAAAAGCTAGACTCAGTGGCACATACATGCTTATGGGTTATGAAAATATTCTATTAATACTCAGCAATAGGGAGGCAAGGACAGGAAAATACCTGGAGCTTGCTGAACAGCCAGCTTAGCTAATCAATGAAACATAGTTATTGGTGAGAACTATGTTTCTCAAAAAACAAGATGGATACATCTTGAGGACAGGTGGAGGTTGAGTCTAGTCTCTATATGCACACCCATACACACCTGCATCTACATATACTGAGTTCCTCAGCTCACAAAACCCTACTTTGTTGGATGTGAAAAGCAGAAAGAGTTTGAGCCCAAGCATTTGACATTCAAATATGAGACTATTAGTTTGAAATGATTTCTGTATTTAAGTATATTTGAATTATAATATAATCAGTTTCTTACTGAATGGAGGGTATAATTCTTGTCCAAGAGTAGTGGAGAGGGAATGTTCCTGCTAGAGAGCAAGGGTGCTTACCTTTTCTAAAGGGAGGCTATCGTCAATGTAGCCCAAGCAGCATTTGGCTAAGTGCTACCTAAAGCAGGAGTTAGGACTTCGGACATGTTGGGAGTCTGTCTTCTGGCTTTCTAATCTATGATGTCACAGTCCTTTCATTTACATGAGATTCTTTATTGGAAGACAGTGTATGTGACTTCTTCAAGTCGGTGGTCTGTGTTTGGGGGATTTATGGCAATCATCTTTCAGCCCATCACTGTAATTCCTCACGCACCTCCCCTTTCTTGGCCTTGCAAATTCCTAGGTATTAAAGAGTTGAAAAAACCAGGGCAGTTCTCTCATGAGGCTTGATGAGTGGGGAAGTCAAAGCATAGCAGTAACTGAAACAGCTGTAGAGGGTGGGACTTTTTAAAGCGTCTGTTTAGGTATCATTTAAGAACAATAAAGACAAAAGAGGAAATCAAGTACAGAGGAATTGTATAAGGCTACGTCATGCCAGGATGGAAGTATCCTGCCTGGACAATCTTCCCACATGGCAGTGACCAAAAGAGATTCCCAGAGAGGCAGCTATTTCTAAGAGAAATGACCAGCGGCCCACAGACCACACTGGGCCTGACCCAGTAGTTAATAACCCGTGTGCCTTGAGCTATGCTACTCTGCAAATCAAGATGTGCTAGACTTGTAGAAGTAAAAATAGAACCTTGAGAGTGCATGGCATAGGACAAAGCTACGAGCTGGAGAATCTTAGTGAGCTCACAGAAGGCATAGGAACATTAGTTCATGTTTATTTATAAGCAGTGACTTGAAGATTAAGGTTAAAATGAAAAAAAAACCCACCTACATGAATCAAAGGGGTTTTGTTTAACTTGGGTTAAATTGATTTTGTTTAATTATATTTACAGAAAGATACAGGACAGAGAATGGATAATATGTCCCTATTCCACAGAACTAGGGTAGGGCTAGTTCCCAGACACAGTGGAGGGGTTGGTTTTCATGAAGGAAGAGTGGCAGACAAAGAAGGGCAGCTGCTGGCTCCCTGTGGTGGAAACATGAGATGTTTCAAGGAAAAATGGGGATGGGGGTTTGGGGAGATGGAATGACTGGATGGTTGGAGTAAGAGCTAATCTCTCCACTGGTCCAGCTCCATTGCTTTTTGGACACTGAGGGAGAGAATGCATTGAGAGCTCTACCACCAAAGAGTAGGAGAACAGACACAATCTGTGCACAGCAGATAAGCCAAACTCACGACACTGAAAGTCTATTCCTGAGGAGTTCCAGATGGTTGCAAAGGTGTGTGAGGTAACTGGACTTCATCATCAAGAAGCTGCTCTCAAGAGATGGAGAGGCAATCGATACATAACAAATGTTGGTTTTTCTTTATTTTTACTAAGTACATCATTTAGAAGATACAGTACTGTAACAAATGTTGACTTTCTTTTTCCTGTTCAGTGATGTAACAAACAAAACTCTATGTAAGATGACCAGGAGCTTCATAAGGGAGTTCCTTTTTCTCCCCGCAAGATGGATTAAATAGTAAATATGTAAAATTGAGCCTTCATTAAAGTATTTTGGGAAGGAGCTAGGCAAGTCCATTTCTCTCTTTGGGTCCTTATTCTGGTTTCATTTCTTCCCACAATTGACTACTTTTGCCTTACACACTTCCTCCCTAAGGTATTGCTGCTGGATGAATATTTGTAACTGTGAGTGACATGTGCCATCAGTGGTGGAATCCGTGTGAGAAGTATGTGTTTGCTTGCTTGCTGGTGCTCTTTGTTAATGAGTAGTGAGTTAGTGCCTCTTGAGAAGGTAGCTCACATGTAGCCTTATGCTATGCCATGAGCAGTCGAGAAGGCTGCCTGGGAAGGCAGCTCATATGCATAGTCTTACAGTGTGTCAACAAGCAGCCACACCCTCACTCCAAAGAGGACCAGTGCTGCTGTGTTCCAAGCCAATAAAGTGACTCTGTTCTGAGAGGATGAATCTAGGTCATCCAGGACGACATAATCCACAATGGAAGGCATACAGTAGTGCATCTAACAAATGCACTGGTGGAGACATCACAAGCCATCTCCTCATGCTGCGTCCTCAAAATTGAAGTGACTTAGCAGGAAAAGAAAAACTCAGCAACAGGAATGCCAACTACATCTACCTGTGACCATGTGACAGCATAAGATGTGTGTGTGTGCGTGCGCGTGCGTGCGCACATGTGTGTGCATATGTGTGTGCATATGTGTGTGTGTGCATGTGTCTATGCTTGTGTATGTGTGTGTGGTCATGCACTGCTTTTAAATTCTGAACAGGAATTAGAAAAATTTGCTCATGCTGCGGGGTTGCTGATCCCCAATGACTCAGAGACAGTGATAACAGTGTTGAAGGAGTCTAGGCATCTGAGTGCTACAGAGTAATAAACAGACAAAGAAAAGTTAATAAAGAAGAGTAGGATACAAACAGTTAAATGTTGACTACGCGTCTAAGGCAAGCAGAGTAAATTCATGGAAATTATGTCTCCTAGACTTTAGAAACACCCTGTTTCACATTGTATATATTATTGTATTGTGTTATATTGATTAGTTTGACTTTATAGATGGAGAAGCTGAGATTTGGAGTGATTAGCAATTGTCACAAAATCCCTCTGGATTGCTAGAGACAGCAAGGTCCAAAGTATCCACAGTCCATAGTCCACATTTTGTGGTTACCACCAAATGAGACAGATAAACTGCAGATGGAAGAGGAAGTGGAGAATGTGGTTTTGTCTCTTCTTGAAAATTACAGTGTGACCCAGATTTCTGAAGGCAATATCTAATGGTTGTAGATTGGAGGTCTGTGGACATTTTAGTTACTGGATTCAGAAGATCTTAACTCAATGGAGGCTTACCTTCAGCACAAACCTGGGATAATCTGAAGTCAGTGGCTAGACACAGGATAAGAGGCTTGCCTGAATGATTTACACAGAGAACCAAGTGTCAGGGAGTGACACTTACTTATTGGGAAGTTTTCTTTGTTACACACGTACACATCTAGCTCACAGCCAACAGCCAGCAATTCAGCAAAACTGTCAACACACAAATAGATATATAAACAACAGTGAGCCACACAAACCATGCCTATTTGGTTTGATGTTCCCTCAGGCTCTCGCTGGGAACTGGTTCTTGTGTTTGTCTCATTTATGAATTAATGGGAAAGTAAAAGGAAGCCTTCGGTGGAATTAGTAAAACCAGTGAAAATGAAAGGATTTTTAAAAAAGGAAATAAAAAAAATATTTCAGAGATCTTAACTTTAATTTAGATCAGGGTCAAAGATCCCTGGAGCCTCATAGGTATTATTCATATAATATGCCCAAGCAAGTAAATGGAATTTTTATTGCTGAGCCATAGTCATGTATAGAAATGGATTTTAGACTAATTATCCTACTAAGTAGAAGGTAAATAGTATGCTTATTCAGTTGTTCAGCACTAACATGATTGCAGTGATAGGAGCCCAGCCATCAAGCAAACTTAGTGACGTGTTCTCAGAGAGTCCCCAACAACCTGGCACATTATTATTTAGCTACGAACCCATTTCCCAACTGCAGCTCTTCTGGGATAGGGCAGGCAGTTTGGGATAAAGAAGAGAAAAAAGCTGACTTCTCCAGGTATCAGCCATGCCTCTGGTCAGGGGAAGAGACTCTGGGAGAAGTTTACTGAAGGACTTTGTGTGGGGATATATTTTAAATATAATAAAAACAGTCTGAGATATCAGAGAGATCTACCCACAGTCAGTCTGGGAGGATCAGACAGTGGTAACTCACACCTTTAATCCCAGCACAGGGAGTATCCAGGAGTGGTGACCTACGCCCTTAATCCCAGAAAATCTGAGTTTGAGGTCATTTTAGTTTACAGAGGGAGTTCCAGGCTCCCAGGCAGGCAGTGGTGGTGCCATGCCTCTAATCTTAACCTAGATGTAAAACAATTTAGCAAAAAAAAAAAAAAATTAAGACAGACATAAAAAGACAAAAACAAAAACAAAAAAGCCTAGAAGAGTGAGGCTAAAAAAGCTAAAAAACAACTAAATAAGATTTGACCATAATGTTTACTCTTTGACATCTCAGCCTTTCCCTAAGATCTAACTCTAAATTTCCTTCATTTGTACAACTTAGTTTTATATCTGAAAAGCAACTGTGATCCAGGCCCAAGAGACTTAAGTGAGCTATTTCTGGTGAATCGAGCCCTTTAGAGTCTTTACCTATGTTTAACTTTTACCCCTGGTGACAATGAGTTCTTATTCCTTTTCCTAATCTCAGATGAGATATTCTTGGTCAAGGTGGACCTGGGATACTCCTTCATGGGGTGATATCACCATATCTACACTGCCTTTCTCACTGTCCACTAAGTCATTTACAAAGGCATACGGTCTCTGCAGCATCCATGCAGAGACCTTTGTAATAGCTCCTGAAAACGCCATCCCCGGTATGTGCCGTAACACAGGAACAGCCTTTTGTTTCAATTCCTTGTATTTCTGCCCTCCTCCACTTGTGCAAAAGCATCAGAATATCCGATGAAAATGCAGAAGAAGCCTGACACCCAAAGGAGAAAAAAAAATAGAGGCTATGATAACTTGCAAAATACAGAAAGGGATTTTGAATGATGTACAGCTTCACAGAGACATTTTAAGTGTTAACTGAATAGGATTTAGTTCTTTTGAGAACAGAAATGGTGAACCAAATTTTGCAGAGCCCTTTTGTGTCTTTTCAGAAGTTGCAAACGTAAACTTAAGCCAGAAAAGTTGAACTGCCTGTGTGCTGGACACAACCTTCTGTCATCAGAGGGGCTAGGACACCCCTGCAGCAAATACTTTAACTCAAGGGGCCCTCAGTGATTAATGAGCAGGAGAAATGGCTGTTCCAAAGTCAGTCACCTGTATATTTCAACCAGAGCAGCCAACCATCTATTATTATGCCACTGACATTATTTTGGGTGTCTGAGCCTAAATTCTCTGGTGTTCTTTACAATTAAAGGGAGCTTATGGGCTCTTCAGAATAATGTTTTTCAATGCATAAGGCAAACGCCAATTATTACAAGGAAAACATGTCTAAAATATAATGATAAAAGTATAAAAGAACCATGGAATAATAGTATTGGTGATGGTCAGTTCTTGTCAACTTCACACAACCTGGAATTGCCCAGGGGAAAAGTCTCAACAAGGGATGGCATGGATAAAGTTGGCATATTGGTGCATCTGTGGGGAATCGGATTGGTTACCTTGATGGATATGGTTAAGATCCAGCCTGAAAGTGGGGGGGGGGGGCACCATCCCCTTGTCTTGGATTGTGTAAGAGTAGATGGAGGAAGCTAGCTGAGCGCTAAGCATGCATTTGTTTCCCTTGACCTTTGTCTGTGGATATGACCTGCTGCCTTAGGTTCCCTCTAGTGATTGCTTATAACTTGAAATTGTGAGCTTAAACAAATTGCTTCTTCCCCGAGTTACTTCTTGTCAGATATTTTATATTAGAGCAAAAGAAACAGAATTAGAACCATATACTTCTTTATTAACATATCCAGTCCCATAATCTAGTAACAAGCTTAATATCATAAGATAGCTACAGGTAACCAAAGTGGGGATAGAGGTTTCACGAATTGCAGTGAGAAATAAATACATCTTATAGTGCATGGCTTGTGGCCAATATGGAAACTGAAGATGTTTAATTTTTGTTAGAAACTAATGAAGATGAAAATATATTCTTCATTAAAATGTACAGATTTCCTGAATTTTGTTCATAGACACTTTGGAAATACTTATGAACCTAATATTAAGGACTTCTGGAATATAATTATGTATGCAAGATTATGAGTATGGTTGATAAAAATTTTAAGTGCATGTTTGTATAGAACCATAAACATAATTATACATACTTGCTTAATTTTCTATTGGAAATTTCATTCATTTATTTATTTATAGTCTTCAAAACCTTTATAATTATTATTGTGTGTGTAGACGTGGGTGAGTATTATTGGTCTACATACAAATGGTGACTATCTGGAGGCCAGAGGGCACATTTTGGGGTCAGATCTCTCCTTTTTTATTGCTAGGGGTTTTGGCAATTGAACTTAGTTCATTAGGCTTTGTGAAAATCATATTTACCAGCTGAGCCACCTCAACTGCACTTATTTATAGTCTTATAACCTGGCTTGCTTATAAAAGGATGTGAGGCAGCTCCCATAAATGCATAAAGCCAATATAATAAAATTGCAAGCAAGTAGAGAAAAAATACAAAGGAATATAAAAACTGAGATACATTCTGGAATAAAATTAATATGTGAAGTGTGCTTGTTTTAAAATGGATGGAATTCTGATTGCAGTTTGGCATGGTGGTACACTTTTAATATCAGCACTTGGGAACTTGAGGCAGGATGATCAGGAGTTCAAGGTCACCCTTGGTTACATAGTCAGAGGCTAGCCTGAATTGCCTGAAACCCTCTCAGTACTAAACCTCCCCCACATTTAAAAAATTCTAATTTCTAAGACTTTAATGCCAAAGATAAGAATAATCAGCTATAAACTCATGATCTCATCAATCAAATAAGAAAATGTCTGTTTCACTATTGAAAGCTACCAGTAAATTTAGTCCACATGTCTTAGTTGGCTTGGGTGACATATCAAAATACCGTAGAGGGTGCCTTGGATGGTGGGTTGACTTCTCACTGGTAGTGAGGCCAAGGAAGGACACCAGCATAGCTGGGTTCTGGTGAGGGCTTTCTTCTAAGTTTGTAGATAGTTATCTTTCTGCTATGTTGTCTGGGGGACACAATTTGACTCATCCTACCACTCTGCAATGATATTCAGTGCTTTATTGAGTACATTGTCATTGGGGCTCCATCTTATAACTTCCTAATACCAAGCAAGGATGGATTTCTGTGGACCATGATAATATAGGAGTTGGGTCTTAAGATGTCTTTTTAGACTTTCAGGCATTTATTTACTTACTTTTTAGTGTCACCTATATGGATGCACTTAACTCTTAAATATTAATGACTCTTACTTTGTTAGAGATTAATGTGAGCCAACAATGAGAGCTCTGAATGTCCACTACACTGGATTCTGTGTATAATTTCAAAGGCTACAGCACTCCACAGGGCCGGGGTCTGGGATATAGAACAATAGCTATGACCTTAAACATATTTTATAAATGATGTTGATTGTAACTGAGAATTTGGGTTGAGAAACAGTCAGTTGGATTTAATGTTCCTGGCAATGACCAGAATGTGGCCAATTTTACGCTGCAGATTAAACACTCTGACAGTCTGGAGAACAGGAAACTCACAGGCACATTTAGCAAAACACCACACTCATGTTTCAGGGTTGGAGTAGTGCCTGGATCATGTAGTCTCGGCTGCTGGGGACTCTCACACTCCTTGGAGCACAGCTCAGATTTCTGGTTGCTGTTCCTATCTAGCCCCAAGACATGACCCTCCATCCCCCCTGAAACAAAGACATCACTGCCATGTCTGCGACTTCCTGCCTCCAAATCAGTTTTTACAGTCCATGCTAAGAAAGGCCGGGCCCAGACAGAGGGAGGACCAACATGTTCCTTACCATGCTACAGAGAGCAGAAGTTTTCAAGTTTGTAGACAACAGGGAGGGGTATATACTCTTCTAGAAAGACCACACTCTTAATTTCAGGGATGTGGTGTTACCATGGGGCCCTAATGGAGCATAGTACAAGCAAAAGCACTATTTGGAACTTGTTGGGACCTGTGGTTGCTAAAAGTTGATCTACATAAATCCATAGACGTGTAATGCTATGATGTAAATGTTCTTTCCATGTGTGCCACTGGGTTAGTATTTAGGAGTGGAACCCTTAGGAAGTAGGTTAAGTCATGAAGTTCTGCCCTTATGAATGTGTTAATGCTGTGCTATGGGATGGGATGATGTCTCAGATATGGGCTTATTATGATAAGATGAGACCAACCTCATTATTCCTGTCCTGAGTATGTGTGTATGATACTCTGACATTGTTATGACAAAAATCTCATGTTCTGACAAAAATTTCATCCCTCTTCTGATCCTTTCCAGCTCCTAGAGCCATGGACCAAAAAAACTTCCATTGTTTAAAAATTCCCAAGTCTGTGATACTTTGTTACAGCATCAGCAAACAGACTGAGGAGCCCAGATGAGCCATACTTGGTACATGATTTTTAGCCTGGAAGATTGACATAGATGAAGTAATACTATTTTCATTATAAATCATTCAAAACAGTGAACTATTTTAATTGTAATTTATAGAACTTTTTGTTCCTGGCAAAAATAATTAACTTCAGAATAGATGCTTCAATAAGTGGCTGAGTTAACTTGCTTTATGGATTTGCTAGTTATGAGTTAGCTGTGCGTGGAGCAGAGTCTGACATAGGTGATGGCTTTGGACTTGAGGTGGTTGGTCTGGACTTTTCCCTCACGGTTAGGTGTCAAGGCCACTTCATGAAAGCCATTCCTTACTTGTAACAATAAAAACAATTTTGTTCAAATACCAATTGCAGCCTTTTATCTATAGTACATTCTTGCCAAAAAGGAATGTTTATTGATTGTCTAAGAGAAGAATGGGTTATTAAAGAACATAAAAAGGCTGTCTCTTCAAAGCCCTTGGGAAATTTAAGATTTCTCTCATATATGCAATTTGATATACACATATATATGCTTATATATGTATATATATATGTATGTATAATCTATTTTTGTGTTTGAGACAAGGTCTCACTGTAGAGCCTGGATGGAACTCACCTGTATTCTGGGCTTCTCTCCAACACAGCAGTCCTAGCATTACAGGCATGAACCACCATTCTTGGCTGAATTTGTAATTTGGAGGGGGTATATTTTTCTTCCTTAGTAAAGGAGAACACATTTCTCAGTAACTAACTTTATGTGTGTGTTTCTGAAGATCAAAAATTGGACCTTACATATGCAATGCAAATGCTTTTCCAGTGAGCTGCAGTCTAGCCTCCTTAATGTTTATATTTGAATTAGTTGAAGAGTATTTCACGAGGCTTAATGAGGCATCTTAACTAAGAATACCTTATGTTTAACTTAGTGTTTGTGCTTTGGATTTTGCCGTGTGTTTTGATGCAATGAAGTGAACAATAGTTGTTCTTTCCTTGGAAGAAGCACATCAATGGCTCTGTTATTTTCCTTGCTGCTGTGGCAAAAATAGCAGATAAAGGCAAAGAAGGACAGTTGATTTGGGTCCAGTCCATCATGGTGAGGGAGGGACAGTGACAACATGTCACTGAGGCAGCTGCCTGTGTTGTGCTCACAGTCAGGAAGCAGAGAAATGAGTATGACTTTTTATGCAACCTGGGATCTCAGCCTGTGGGAGGGTGCTGTCCACATAGAGTAGGTTTACCCTCCTTAGGTAGAGTCTCCTGTGTGCAGATATCCTCATAGATAACCCTCCAACATTTATCTCCTGGCTGATTCTAAATCAAACAGACTGTCATGATTAAGCCATCATGGGAGAAATGCCCTCCACTCTGTAGTGAGGATTGGAAAGTCAATGGGATGCTAATGAGTCTACATTGGCAATAGTTGTCTAAAACACCTAGAGAGATGGGTCTTTGTGTTTTAAATAATGTGCCAACTGATGAATTTGTAGACAATTGAGGCACGACATTTGATTTTTGGAAAAATCAAGTAGAAAGCTCACAATTTTCAAGAGAAACAAAATAAAACAAAACAACCCAGACTACTTTGTCCGAGTGAAATCAGGCTCCACCATCTAAGGAGTAGCTAAGTGTGGCAATGCCCACCTCTTGTTGATTGTTCTAGTTCATCTCCTGCTGTGCTGGGGCAGGTGAACAACTTAAAAACCACCCATGGAGGACTGTGGTGGCTTCAGAAGGCTAACCACTGACGGCAACATTTTGAGGTGGGCTGAGAGAATGGCCATGTTCCCATGAGCTGTCTGCAGCGGCACGCTGCCTCTCCATTTGATTCTATGCATGCACACATGTGTAATGCTGGCATTAATAAACTTCATAGGGTTTTTCCTCTGCTGGATAAAAGGGATATGAACTGTTATTGCCTTTTTTTTTTTTTTTTTTTAAAAGAAGGTTGCTTTCATTTTCCTTTGCCTTATTTGGATGTGAGTCATTTTTAGCTGGGCATAGTCTTCATCTTCTAGAAATAAATAAGATGTCCCCTTGATTTGTGATTACAGAAGCCATGCCACTGACTCCTGAGCTGCTTGCAAAGTTAAAGTTAAGCTTCCAGATTTAATTTATTTTAAAATATTAAGATGTTCTTTGTAAATCAACTGTAAAAGGAATCTTTTTAAAGGACAATTTAGAGAATTGTTAAGCCAAAGGATGTGTGAATTTGTACAGAGAAGCTCTTTATGACAGACAGTAATATGTTCTCAAAACCTTTGTCTTAGATGAGAATTTAATTGTTCTTTAAAACTGAGTTGAGAAGTCAGCTATTTTGGTCTATGGTTATAATCCCAGTTCTCAGGAGGGAGGGAGATTACAAGTTGGAAAGCAGCCTTGGCTACTAAATTTGTTCAAGGCCAACCCAGGTTACAGTAAGACTGTCTCTAAGCAAGCCCTCCCTACTCCAAAAGGGAAATATTGAGTCATAGGATCACGAATCCTGTATTTTTTTTTTTTTTTTTTTTTTTTACTAATAGTGAATTTCTAGTTTAGTTTCTGACCCTGCCAATTACTTAGCTCCTTCCCAAAAGAATGTGAGACTGTTCATTAATGGCATTCTTGAGATAGCCTTAAAGATGTTACTGGTTTTGCTTTCAAGAGTAATTCTAGGTTTCTTGTACTGGTTTTCAGTCACTGAAAATGGACACATGGATTTTCACATTCCTCTGCACCATGAGACCTCCATTCAACAACTCAGATAAGAATGGATTGCTGCCTGGAACATGACTACTCATGAGGGTCACACACGCACATACTTTCTGGTGATTATTTAGACAACTTGGCACAGTGACTCATACTTTCCTTTGACCGCAGTTCAGTGAGAAAAAACCATCTGGGAATGTGAGCTAGTGACTTCTGCACCAGGAGCCCTTGCCTCTTCCCAGCCTGCCAGACTCCTTGCTCACTTTACCTTTGACCTGGGTCCCTGGGTTCCTCCTCCAGTACAAGACCTTAATTAAAATTCACCAGCCTCATGTGGACATGTTTAAACTATCAGGCAGTAACATTTAGCCCTTCTTCCCAGGTATCTGAGACCCCCGCCACGTAACAGGTCATGCCTCTGAGTCCCTGAAATGTCTAAGCATTCACCAATACTCTGTGTCAGCTAAGAGACACCCTCACTTATGCACACTCCTATTTAGTGGCTGCTGTTTTCACCGTTAGCTTGGCAAATCAATATATAGATTTTCTTCCTTGTCACTATTCAGAATGCTAGATTTCTAAATATTCATATGATGACACCAACAGTTTTAAGAGTCCGTAAATTCTCAGTACATATTTGCTAAGGATAAAGTAAAACATGGGAGGAAGGAAAAGACAAGAGAGGAAGATGAAGGAAGGGGTACTTTAAGGTTTCAAGCTCAGAGAATTATTGTGTGACTGAGCATCCAGCAGGCTGTGTGAGGATGGGAGCATGGCAGAGGTGCTGCCCAGTGATGAGAGCGTGAAGACAGGGGAGCTACAAGCTTGGCCCTGCACAGTGTGGCACCTCTGGTCTTGAGCTCACTATCACATATTTCAACATCCTTAGCTGCTGTATGATGTTTCTGGCCTGGACTTCCCCACCTATCTCCTGGCCTGGACTTTATGGTCTAGTCTCATGGTCCAGACTGTCAGACTCAGAGTCCCATAGTCCCATCATCCCACAGAGACACACAGATGCTTACACTAATTTTATGCTGATCGGCCTAAGGTCCAGGCATATAACTTGCTAATCTTTGTCCTTAATCTAACCCATGGTTCTTATCCCGTTCAGCCATGTGGCTCGGTACCTTTTCTCAGAGCAGCAGAGTTGTCCTCTGCATCTTCTGGCTTGTCTGGCATCTCCTGTGGCATTTCTTCTCTGTTCTTCCTGTTCCCAGAGTTTTCTTAGTCTGGTAGCCCTGCCCACACTTCCTGTCTGCCTTCAGCCAGTCAGCATTTTTATTAAACCAGTAGGTGGGACAATTGTTTATAAAGTTACATAAATCCACTACACTTAGCTCTAGAGTTTCTCAGGGTAGAGATTCTTCAGTGCCATATTCGAATATCCTGGAGAAAAAAAAATCCAAAAACCAAAAAACTTCTCCAGTTATCCTGACCTAATTATGTGTGGTACTTGAGGCCATCAATGTGAAAACCAATAAAAATGGCTAAGTGATGGGGGTGTGTGAAGAAACCAAAAGAGCCCTAGATCAAGCAGGAAAGAGAAGGGGTGACTGTGTCTGATAGCTCTAACGAGCATATAATACAGTGACTCTGTTCTCATTGTGCTGTCATAACCCCATTACATTTGTAAATATTTGGTCCTTCATGGAGGAGGCTCTTGATATACCACACATTTCAGGGTATGGACTTAGGCACAGAATCCACACAAATAAGTTTGTTTACCAAGCAAGGTACATTGGGATTTTTCTTTAATGTTTGCCCTGACTCTGCAGGTACCCTGTCATTAACTAAAGCACCTCTTTCACTTCAGAAAATTAAGTTGTTTGAATATTTACAAATACATATTTGTACTGCTGTAAATTTGAAAGTGATGTCAGATGTCTTTCTATATACTGTGAATATACTTTGTTATTATTTGCTGATAAAGAGGTTGTTTTAGCTAAATGAAAGGCAAAAAAAAAAAATTCAACTCATAAAATGGAACAGAAAATGCGTGTTATCCCCAAATCTGCAAGTACCCGCTTTACCATTGTGTATTACCTGTTCTGTGTTCTTCTACTCCTTGTGGAGATGTGTGGTATGATAGAGATATACTGTATGTGAACTTGTGTGTAATGAGAGGTTTTTGGCCAGACTAACTCCATAGTTTGGATCTGCCTGCTGTTGCTTATCTGGACCAGCAATCCCAAATTCCCAAAGAAACACACAGATGCTTATATTAATTTCATGCTGTTTGACCTATGTCTCAGGCACATTGCTAGCTAACTCTGTCATTTGTAATTTAACCCATTTCCAATAATCTGTCCTGCCATATGGCCTGTGGCTCACCTGTGTTACCTTATATGTTGATTCTTGGTTGGCTGGATCTCATCTCTTCTGACTCCGCCCTCCTTCCCCTGTCTATGCTCTGTTTTCTCCGCCTGCTTCTAAGATGCCTGTCATAGGCCAAAAGAATCCCTTTATTTCACAGCATACAGAAAGACATTCCCCCATCACTTGTGTCTGCAATGGTTAATCTTAGACATCTGTGTAGTGGGGGAGGGGGAGAGGTGACTGAGATTTGAGCTACTTGACAAATCACATTCAGCTACTTTCATCACAACAGATACCTGACATTACCCAAACTTTATCCAACTATCATGAGGCTTAATGCATATGAGGCCATGTGCTTGTGTATGTCTGTGTGTGTGTGTGTGTGTGTGTGTGTGTGTGTGTGTGTGTGTGTGTGTGTGTGTGTGTAAAGCAGGTTGGGGACCACGTGGGAATCATTTGTGAGTAGTGGAGTCACAGTATATCCAGAATTTGGCATGCATACACATATATTATTTGACAATCAGGACAAACACTTTGCTATTATTTTTGTTTTGTATTTGAAGTTTTTTTTGTTAAACATACCAACCACTATTTCCCCTCCCTACCCTATTTCCAGTCACCCCTCCAACTTCCTCCCACTCACTCCCCCATCCACTCCTCAGAGAGGGTAAGGCCTCCCATTGGGAGTCTAAAGAGTCTGGCACATCAAGTTTCGACAGGACCAAGCACCCTCTCCCTCTCCCATCAAGACTGAGCAAGGTCCCTCTATAGGGAGTGGGCTCCCAAATGCCAGTCAGGAATTAGGGATAAATCCTGGTCCCACTGCCAGAGGCCCCACAAACTGCTCAAGTCACACAACTGTTGTTCATGTTTAGAGAGCCTAGTTCGGTCCCACTCAGCTTTCCCAGCTGTCAGTTCAGAGTGAGTGTTTTGTTATTATTGCTGTTCTTATAACATTCCTTTTGTCTGGATATATATTCATGAGTGTGGGAGGCAAGGGGTCAACCTTGAATTCATTATTCAGGTGTCTTCCATCTTGTTTCTGAGTTAGGGTCTCTTACTGCCCTGGAATTCATAAGTAGATGAGACTAGAAAGTGAGAGATTCCCCAGAGATCTAATAGACTGCCTCCCTGGATCTGGAATTACAAGCACACATCACTATGCCTGGCCTTATCTCCCCCTGCCCCCCCCCCCCCCCCCGTGGGTTCTAGGCATTGAACTCACAGCCTCATGCTTGCTTGCAAAGCAAAGTACATTATTGCCAGAACTATCTCTCTGTCCATTGCTTTTATTTTATACTTAATTTTAATTTGATTTTATATGAGATAACAAAATGGATTTGTTCCCATTTTGTGTTTAGAAAGAAAAATTGATTTTCAAGATTCATTTGAAAAAGGTTAAATGAAACCTGAAGGGTTTAAACTTGAGACATGTTTTAAAGGTAATTTATCTTAAAGTTGAATTTTTATCAAATAAGGCACTAATGTCATTTTTTTTTTATTTAGGAAGGTTATGAGAATAACCCCATGAGGAGGTTGATATATTATTGAAAGAAGTAATTTTAACAGTTTTAAACTCATGTTCAAAAATAAAATTGGACTAATTTTCAAGAGACACCAGTCTTCACTTTGCAGAAAATCATGGTGATTAAGTTAATTTCAGGCAGCCCCTCTTATTATTTGAGACAATATGAGTATATTGAGGGTTAGGAAAGAAGAATGATGTATATTCCATCAAGGGCTTCACAGTTGAACTATCTCCTCTATCCTTCTTGAAGCGATTTCTATATTCAAGGCATACCTCTCTACTGCAGCTTCCTTTACTCCGTTTGGCTTAAAATCCAATTCAAATGAAAGGCTAGAATGCTTTTCTTAGATTTTTTTTAAATAGAGTATGTAATATGCCAATGCTAAAGAAAATACTATTATCTGTGAAGAACTCTGAATATTGCAAAGACGGTTCTGTTCCTTCCTTGGATGTATTTCAGGGTCCTGTCCTGACTTCCCTATGAAACTGGACACTGAACAAGGACAGTAATGTCACACTCATTACTCATTCTTTTAAACTACTCTTTCCCTTGGAAATGAGCTACTGAACTGCCGAATATTAAGAAAAACGCACACGGATGAGAGGCTAAATGGATCCTTGTCTGTCAGGTCAGCAGGGGCTTTCTAAAGATGGCAAAGAGGTTGTTATCAGTGAAAAAGCGCACTTTCTTTTCTTCAACATCTTCCCAAACTCAGAACAATGTAGACAGTATATCTGTGTCTAGTCCTACCCAGATAACAACCATGGGATTACCTTCAATTTTATTGTTATCAAAAGCTTTGTTTAGCTCTGAGGTGGCCAAGCCCTAGATATCCAAGGTGGGAGCCTGTTGGTGTTGTTTTGCTTGGCTGGACTGTCTAACCTAGACTCTCATATTATTGACTGTGATTCAAGTTACATGCATGGATTTCCAAACCTTTCCTGCCCAGATCCTAAACTAAACAGAGAGATCCTCAGGTCCAAAGTAAAAGGAGAAGAAAAAAAAAAAAGATCTAGTTTAACATGCAAAGTAGTTCTTGTAAGAATGATGGTATTTGTCCTGAATTGCTGTTTGGGGAAGAAGGAAGAAGTGATATACAATCTTTCCTGGGAACAAGTAGAGATGTGAGTGAGCTCTCACGTGCATCAAGTGTAGAGACAAGAATGTGAAGACAAGCTGATTCCTGATTCCTTAATATAATTAATATGCATCTCAGATCAGCACTCGTTAACTTTGATGTTGTTTCTAGCTAATCCATGATAATATCAAAAAGCAGTTCAAGAATGGTTAGCTAAAGCATGGTGTCATGCTGCTCTGTAATTTAACTCAGTGAAACAGGCTGAAAAGCACAACATTTGCACCATGGAAAGAAGGGGGAAATGATTTAGACTTATTTTGCATGAAAATTGAAGGTTTCTTGCTTTAGTGTAATAGGTATGTCATGTCTATATTTAAATTTTGGTCCCAGAAGCAGTTTTACTGCTTATAGGAAGGTGCCTAAATTTTCATTCAAAAAGAACAGATAATTTAAAAATACCCACACCAGTGGGATGGCAGCACAAGTTAGGCACATTCATCCATGTCAGAAGAATTTTATTAATTAAAAACTGACATTGAGTTTATTTTATAGGAGGTAATTAATTAGTGTCACTGTGACTGAAGTATTTGTACAATCTATAGTGTCATTTAAAAATGTATATAAAGAACATAAACAGTCTAACCCATGAGTCAACAATGCTCAACCTGAGTCTAGTTGTAAAGAAACAATTAGATGAACCCAACAGGAGGGTTGCGATAACCAAAGTCAGAGATACTGTAGGCATTTAGTAGTACAGTTCATTCTACAGTAGCCATACTTGCTATACTAAAGGAGCCTACCAACTTCAGACTTCTTTTTAGAAAAAGAATTGAACTTTCTTGTTCTTACTTCTAAAGCAGGACAGTGTAATATCTTATTATGGAGCATTCATATTGCATTGTCTATAGAAGCCAGAAATCTAAAGCACAGTGGCGGGTATTATGTGCTTTATTCTATGTAAGACATGGAGCATCCTTGACTATGGTATCCACAGGCTTCTGCAAATAGCCCCGATAGATATTAAAGATATGTCACTCATTAAGTAGTGACCCTTGATTGAAACCTGGATTTAAAATGAAATGTGATGAATTTTTTAGACTGGAAAGGACATTGTTAAGACAGCTAGGGAAGTTTAAATTGTATAGTTTTTGAAGAGAAGAATATATAATTTGAAGAAATATGTAGTTTAGACAGTGAGTGGAGTATTATTACTAATTTGAAACACTTTCTACTGACAAAATTCTAGGAAAATGGAGTTCCAAGTTCATGATCACACTTTTCTTTACTTTTTAAAATATATATGAGTATTTTGTCTTCAGGTATTTAAGTACAGCAAATGTGTGCCTAGTACCCTTGGAGACTAGAAAAAGGCATTGGGATTAGAGTTACAGACAGTTGTGAACTACCATGTGTGTGCTGGGAACTGAACCTGGGTCCTTTTCAAGAACAGAAAGCACTCTGAACTGCCGAGTCATCTCTCTAAACCCATGTGAACATTTTCAAATCAAATAAAAACATGCCTGGGTATATGCGCAAAGGGTTAAAACATGCTTTTCAGTATAGCGCGGAACATTCAGTTTCAGAGATCAGTGATTCCACCACAGCTCAACACTCATGCATGTCTTCCTTCAAAAGAGATGAAACCATACAGCTAGTTCTCTGGGAGAGGTCCCTGACCATTCCATATTACCCACCTTAACTCCTTTGTTGCCTGTTCTCAGTATGCTGTGCAGGATTCTGATTTCCTCGGAGGCATTTGAAACCCTAATGACATCCTTCATTGTTTTTTTTTTCTTGTGTAGATCATCATCATCATCATCATCATCATCATCATCATCATCATCAGACCTCAACTGAGACACTTCATAACATTTTGGTATGGGATTGATGGCTCTCTAAATCTAGTTCTTTGATAGTTATAACCTGAAAACCCCATTCTTCACTCTGTTATTCTAATTTATAAGCTAAATCAGAATAAGTATGTTTGTCCCTAGGCTAATATTATGAAAAGAAAAGATAATCGTATTGGTAAATTACCAACTCCATTTACTTTTAATTTCCCTTGAAAATGGATTCTGGGTGATTATTTTACAAGGAAAGAGTTGTTTATTTGTTTATGGCTAATTTCTCTTTATTTTACCCTCAGTCTGAGCAAACTGTAACAGGCTCATATCATGGGAAGACTCTATTTTGTAAACAACTGTGGGTTTAGATACCCAGACATAAGTTAGATGCTCTACAAATGGGTATTTATTATTACTAATTAAGATGAAATGAATTATAATACTTTTAAAAGCATAACAGTCTGAAGATATTCCTATATCTAAAGTTCAGCTCTAATGACCTCTTAAAGATTCTGTGATTATAGCTATAAATGGTTTTGCTATTCCTTTGATTTTTGATTTATAAAATTATTTAAGAAAGATTATACAAATGTTAGCTCCCATCTGTGTCATACAACTCTTTATTAGTTTAGTTATTTTTAAAAAGATGAACCATAATTCTAAGTCTGCAAGGAAATGCAAGGAATATATTACTTTCAGAATAATCTATCAAAGGCACCTCCTTTTGTGACTCTGTGGATAAAGCTAAAGTTGTGGTAATTGTTCAGAATGTATTAGTCTATTAATGTAATACTATTTTCTCTAAGCCAGGAAATGATAATATTTATGAGTCTCTCTAGTGTGCAATTTCTACCATTTCTAATTATTTGAAGCATCTTTTTTTTAAGGGGAAAAAGAATTGTAACTTTCTTGTTCTTACTTCTAAAGCAGCACAATGTAATATCTTATTATGAAGCATTCATATTGCATCATCTATATTTTTATTCTATCACAGCTAAAGCTGGCAGTGCTAGGTATCCAGCCCAATGATGTGAAAGTCAAGTCAATTTTTGTGTGTATTTCAGGCTATTTAGATGTCTTCAGATATATATTCTTATTGTTTTACATGTGTATGAGGCATCTTAAAACAATTTATTCTATATGTACTTAAGTATATGAATGTTTGTTTGGATGTCATGTCAGGTGACTGTGGAGGCCAGAAGAGGGTGTCACATCTCTAGGAACTGAAGTTATAAGTAGTTGTATGCTGCCTAATGTAGGTACTATGTGAACCAAACCAAATCAAGTATTCTTAACTATGGAGCTGCCCCTTTAGCCTCATAGGTATTATTTTTGATGAGATAGTTGATATGATTTAGATTTTTTTCTTCTTTGGTAATTAATGCCTTATTATAAAATTAGATGCTGTCTGGAGTGATTTAAATGATATCTTTTATATTTGTACTTTCCCTGATGGCTTACAAAATTGGTTTCCTAAGGTATTGATGAAAAGGAGAAATTTAACCATCTTCAAAAATCAAGTACTTTTTCTAGTAAAATCTTTAGGTAAGAGACTGTTCCATCATGAAAGATATCTAGTTAGAGCCTGACTCATTATCAGAGAAAGGCATGTTACAAGGGAAGCCTTTGCTGATCGAAAAAATGGATTAGGTAGGTTCTAAAATCTCTTGGTATATGAAGCCTTGTGTTGATGTAAAATGTCTCTTCTATTAATGACCAAACTGGATAATTTATTTTTTAAAAGTATTGTCAAAACGCTTATCTTGAAGAACAATCAGACATATTACAAGGGTGAAGAGAGCAGGCTCCAGATGCTGGTGGCTAGCATTGGAGCTTGTCTCAGACATATTATAAGTTGTGCAGCCTTGGCCTTGGCACTTAAACTTTATGTGACTGATTTTATTCTTTTTAGTTATTATTGTTGTTGTGGGGGAGGGATACATGCCAAGAAAATGCATGAAGGTCAGACAACTTTGTTCCTTTTTAATGGGAGGGGGTAGTGATTCTTAAGGCTGGAATGGCTATTAGGGAATTAGTATGCACACAGTATTTAGAGCAATGCCTGGTATAGGACAGAGGCTTAGAGTGCTGGTCATGACTGCTCCTCTATCAGCAGGGGATGAGTGCCTCTTACAGGCTCTTGTGAATTTGATAGCAACCCTCAGGTTTCTGACCTTTAAGAGTAGAGTGAACCTTGTGATGATTTTTTTTTTCACATTCCTAATAGTTCTTTCCTCAGCTGTATGTTTTTTCCCTTTGGCAGGGCCCAGCCTTAGCTTGACTTTTTTTTAGTCAGCTTTTCTTAACTAAAATTAGCCCATCTACCTTTTGCCTCGGGCTTTTACCTTTTTCTATTTCTGTATATCTTCCTTTCTTATTCCATTACTGGCTGCTTAGCTGGGTGACTGGCTCTTTGCATTCTCCTTCTATTCATTCACTCTGCCTGCCAACCCCAGCCATCCTTTCTCCTACCTTGCCATTGGCTCTTGAGCGCTTTATTTGACCATCAGGTGTTTTAGGCAGGCAAATAATTACAGCTTCACAGAGTTAAACAAATGCAACATAAAGAATGCAACGCATTCTTGCATCATTAAAGCAAATGTTCCATAGCACAAACAAAAGTAACCCACCTTAAAATAATATTCTACAGCAGGCTGTTCTGACCACACATGAAGACAACATGCAGTCTCTTTGCTTCCTGCTTAAGCCCACATGAGCCTGCCACTTGGCTCTGCTCTACTCAGTGTAACTTCCATCTCCAGTAACTTCCAGTCTTTCTTCCATTGCCACCCCTCCCCAGGAGGTTCTGCATGCAGTGAAATACCTCTGGATCTCAGTTTATGGAAAAGAGGTTCAAATAAATTTTTTTTAAACCAACTGTTTCCAAGACAAGGACTTGAGGCAGCTGCTAAGCTTATGAAATGTCCTTCAGCCTTTGCAAAAGTATTTTAGCCCTTGTGGTGGGCATTGAGCAGTGGTGAAAGAAGCTTGCTGTCCCAGGCTGATACCCAGTCTGAGCATGTGTAGTAAGAGCCAGCAATTCATACTCAGTTCTCACTTACATGTCTCTTAGTTTCTTAGTCCTTGATTACTTTGAGTCGTTCCCAGGAGTCTAAAGCATAAAATGCCTGTCTAATTATTTTGACATATTCCTGCTGGGCAGTGAATATTGTAAGTTTTGTGAGAATGCAATTATGAATACAAGGTTATGTTTTTCTTGTTCTGTCTTTCTTGTTGTGTCTATCAGTGCTATGTTCTAAAACCTACTTAATTTGATTTATGTTTCCAAATGACTCAGGGCCCTGCCAATGGACTTTTTCCAGAACAGATTGTGTGGGGGTCGAGTCTCATTTCAAGGTTTCCTGATCTATTTTAAAATCTTGTGTGCCGGTGATAAAGAGATAGATGGCCACATATTTTTTTTTCTTGAAGGTACCTATATTTTGGCACAAAATATCGTATTATGAACAGGAGTGAGAACAGCTGTGTTATAAGGCAAAAACTGGCAAGCTGGAGACAGAGACTGTTCCTCAGAAACAGAATCTGCAAGCTGTTTTGGTTATCTAGAGGGCAGATTAACATTGGAGTGGTTATTTTTTTTCTAGCGAACATTTTTTCCCTTCCTATATTTCAGTTCAAAAATATGAAAATAGCTTCCTAGGGGGCAGAATCCAATTCCAAGAATAATGAGGTGCTATTTGGAAATCTCAAGACTTTTGAAGTTATTTCTACAAATGAATAGAGTACTTTTTTTCTATGAAAAAGTTCTGCACTAGTTATGTATAGTGAGAAATCAGGAGAGGGAAGGCAAAGGTCTCCAAGTTCAAAGTTTCTTTTTATGTTTCATTTACATTGTTTTTAATCCTGTTACCTCTGTGGAAATATCAGCATAATTCCCAATAAAACCAAAAAGGGGACTCTCTTAGGTGTCAGTTTACACAGGAAATATGTAATTGGATTTTAAAAATCTCAGGGCTTTTATTAATAATTAATACACCACAAGGAGCTATTGAGGTGCTATTGAAATGAACCCCTAGGCCAGAAGCTGCACACAGCAAATTTTTATTTTTTATCCATGCCAAATGGCTAAGAAATTCACACAATGTGCCAGTTACTGAGGAGAGGAGGGATTCCCAGGTTTGGAATTTATCATGGATATGGGTTGATGTAAACTCTGCCATCTTATGATGGCACCTTGTTGGTAAGTAACCTCAAGGGTTTGTTACCATGGGAGAAGACAGTATGGAGCACGCTAGCCTTCCTTAAGCTGTAAGTGACACAAATCACCTCTACCCAAACTGTTGGCTCTGGTTACTCCTCACAGTGCATTTCCTAACACACAGAAAACCTAGGGAGGAAAGAAGAAGGTAGACTTATTTATTCTTCGGTGACATTTACTGTAAAATTTTCATTTATATGCAGTGACCTTCTTTCCCAAATCCTTCAAACATATCAGTTCTCATGCTTTACTAAATAGTCAAGCTATTTGAATAATAATTTCACATTAAATGGTTATTTATTTTTATTATTTATATGCATGGATGTGAACTTGCGTGAGTCTCTGTACAGAATATGTGTGCAGGAGCCAGGGAAGATGGCAGAAGATTAACTGGATGTAGAGTTTCAGGCAGTTATGAACCCCTGCTCTCCACAAGAGCAGCTCAGAGAAGCCCCCAATTTTGCATTTTAAACTTACCGACTTTAATAGGAACAGACTCAAAATAAGGATTATGGAGGACAATTTTTGTTTACTTTCACAAAATGAAAAAGTTAGAGGCTTTGCCCATTCTGCCTGGTATTGCATCCTTAAGCCTGGAGCACTGTGATTGGCACTTGGCTCATCATATTTGATGAATGAGCAAATGAGGAATGAGTTCCAACTGAATCCGATGCGTGCTCTTTGGTGGGCTTATGATTGACAGAATTATAGAGATGGAGAGAGGCACTTCTTGAAGTAAAAGGAGCAGGTCTGAAAAAAACCAAGAGTCCAAAACCAAGGTGCTTCTGATGAGCTTAAGAGATGGAGGTTTGGGTTGGAAGTGGAAAGAAACCTGCAAGCTCCAAAATACAATTGATTTTCCTGTTTGCTTGATTTGGGGTTTTCAACTCATAGAATTGTCTTACACCTTACCATGGTTCTTAAATGTTAGACAGTTATATCTGGAGAGGCTACAGGCTCAGTCATTTCCTTTGATTTTCTGAATATATTTTTAAAAATTTCAATTAGAATTATGAGTTTTTCTTAACAATATATGAAAAAAGATTAGAAATATACACACATGTGTGAGTGTGTGCACACACATACAGACCTGCACACACACACAGAGATCTGTACACGCACATGCATACACACACATAGACCTGTGAACACATACACACACAGACCTGCACACACACATGCACACACACACACATAGACCTGTGAACACACACACACACACACACACACACACACACACACACACACACACACACATATTTCAGGATAGATTCTCAGATGGTAGACTGGTTGGAAATGTGTCTGTAGTAGGATAAAAAACACATCTATTATTCGTTTTACCTTTATTTTTAACTCACCTCCAAATGCAATTTTTGAAGTTAATGATTCTAAGTTGAATAATTGACAGTTTAAGTTGCAACTGGAAAGTTTTGTTTGGATTTGGTTTTTCACCTTATTAGTTTTATTGCATTTTCTCAGAACAACAGCTTTTGTTGTTGTTAATTTTCCTGTAGCTTTCTTCATTGATTTCTGCCTTTAGTAAGTCACTTTTTGCCTTGGATTTGCCGTTTTTTTATTGCTCTCATTTCATATACTGAATTATATTTGTTTTATTTTTTCTAGGTTTTCTAGATACCTTTGAAGCATAAATTTTATATTAAAATATATTAGTCATGTCCCTAAGTTTTTACATTTATTTCAATGAAGATAAATTCTAAATATTTCCCGGTTCAGCTGCTCTTTAACCCGAATGTTTTCAGATGTGTGAGATTGCTTCCAGGGACATAGACATTTAAGCTGCGGGGCTCGAGGAGTTGGTTCAGTTTGTGAAGTGCCTGCCAAGCAAATGTGAGGACCCCAGTACTATCCCCAGAACTGACCTACAAGCCAGGCATGGTGGCGTGTATCTGTAAACCCAGCACTGGGGATGGAGGTCGGGGCAGAGACAGGGCAATCCTGGGGCTTTTCAGCTAATTAGTCAGAACCAGAGCCCCAGGTTCAATGAGACACTCCTTAAAAACCGAGGTGGAGAGTGATAGAGAATGACTCCTGAAGCTAACTTCTGACCCCACAAGCACATGCACAGGTGTGTGTCCTGGCATACATATGTGTACACACAGGTGTATGCCCCACATGCCACAAATATTAAAATATATCAAACTAAGTTTTCATTATTTATTTATGTAATTAATGGGCTTTAGTCAGAGAAAATATTCTAGGGTCAGTGTGTTTAAAACCATACATCTGTGCTGGACAGGAGTATATATTTTGTTTTTAAACTATGGAATTCTATCTATCTTAAGGATTTAAATTATCTTAAGGGTCTAACTTCACCAAGTGCCATATGCATCTCTGGTCCTTGTCTCCTTCAGCTATTCATTTTAGGTAGTTATGCTCTTATTATTGAGTTCTTTGTATCTTTCTCCAGTTCTGGGTCATCATGACTGCTTAACAGACTTTATTTATTTATTTATCTATTTATTTAGTAAAGAGGTAGAAGTCAGGATCTCACTGTGTAGGCCTGACCCAAGTTTGGTAGCTTGCAATGTATCATCTATAAATGATATTGGGATGGTTGTTATTAACTTAAAACATGAAATTTGACTCTTATTTGAAACCAAGTTAAAGAATCAAGTGCTTGTTGATCATAGATATAATTTGGACAGGAAAACAATAAAGGTCCTAGAAGAAGAGACAGATATCCTTGTGACATTAAGGTAATGGGATATGTTTACAATAGCCGTTACTTTTCAGCTAAGAGGTGTGGTGTCCCCTTCATTTAGTTATTTTTCCTTTAGCTGTTCCAATGATAGTGGATAGAGCAATAGATTTTTCAAAATAGAAATCTAACATATTTTCTCAGACATGTATTTTCTTAGGTATTTCACTCTCATAAGTGAGGAACTAATACTCAATTTAATATAATGGCCATGTTTTCAGTAACTTTTTATCTTTGCATGTTAATTTTAATATTTCATGTATCAATTCCACATGTTAAATTCTACATTCTGAAAATATTTGAAGTCTTAATTTTTTTAAACCATGATAGCTTTTACTATTTTCTTTTAAACCAGGGTCTCTAAAATTTTGTTGTTGAATGGTAGTAATAAACATCTTTGGTTTATTTCTAATATCAAAGAAAGGGTCCTGATGTTTGCCCATCATAGACATAGAGGAAAGAGGAACCTCCTTCCTGAAATCCAGGGACTGCCTGCTTGACAGTTATCATCAGATCTCTCTGGGGTTAAGTTTGGTTGGGTGGCTGGAGTTGGGAGGTTGACTACTGAGATCGTGTTTGTAGTTACGTATCTGGAGCTTAGGGTCCCTGGGCTTCCCTTGGGTCTGTCTGCAGGGCTCTCTTAGAATATGTGGAACTTGAAATGAAGTTCAGCTTTTCTTAGAAAACATGGTCTCATTCAGATGTGAAATCTTAGGAGTGGGAACATAGGGTGTAGCTTAGCAGTAGGATTGAACCCGAGAATCATGTACACAAGGAACGAGGAAGAAAGAATGAAAGGGGAAAAGGCAAGCAGGAAAAATAACGATAATGAGCCTAAAGAAAGTTCCACAAACTAAGCTGGGTGCAATGGCCTTTGCCTAAATCCCAAATACTGGGAACGCTGACTCAGGAGAATTCCTTGAAGCCATGAGTTCCAGACCAGCCCGAACAACATGCAGGGACTCTCAAATACAGAAAGTAAGTAAAATAAAAAAAAATCCCATGAGCTTGAACCCATTAGATTACACAAATTTCAAATGAACATATTTATTTCATTACAACTAACTAGTAATGTAAACTTTCTATACAATAATACTTTAATGCTATAATCATAAAAATAGATTTTAAAAATTATTTCGTGATGATAGACTTTAACTTTTGAGGGTAAATGAAATTAAGGAGGGCAAGAATGAGTTGTGAATTGAAGGCTGGGGGTGGACACAGCGAGAAAATGAGGGCAGGGGCAAGCGAGCAAAGGCAGTGGGTGGACCACAGGAAGCTTCAGGGACCACAGGAAGCCAGGTGGAAAATAAAAGCAGCTTTGGCTTTATCTATTTTAAACTAGAATGCATCAACCCATAGACAAATGGAAAATCTCACACACAAATTCTGTGAAGAGGTAAAAACAAAAATAGGCACACACGCATAGAGGGTAGGGAAGAGAAGGTAGGTGTCCAGTTACCATCTGCTTCACAATGTCTGCATCACTCTAGAGACATTCAAAAGACAAGCGAACAATCATTTCTGCAAAATTTATACATATTATTTATATATATATATAGGTTTATGGCTCTAGTAGTTTGGAAGGTGCTAGCTTGAACTCAAAAGCATGTGAACTCACAGGATTCAAAGGAAGCTTTTCTTAGTCCCAATAATAGATTTTGTATTTACAACTGTTCCCACTAGGTGTCTCTTTTCATACATGTCATGGCTGCAGAGATAGTTCTGCTGTTCCTCAAGGCATTAGCTTATGTGAATTTTTATTTTTTGAATCTGAATTTTGGGAGATGTGAAATAATTTAATTTATTGAAATAGTTTATCCATAAGAACAAACAGGTCTCTTAACTTTTATTTTAGGGCCTAGGAGACACTAGCACACTCTTGGCAGCAAATACAAAACTCAGGTCCTTGCACTGATGATGTAGTCCGGTTAGGATATCATCTAGGAATTCAGCCCCATTGTTCTTAAGTGAAGCCCCCCAAAAGATATGATACCAGAAGAATCCATATTTGGCTCTCTAGTATCTCTTCAGAATTTATGTTCTCCTGATAAAATCCTCACTCCATACCGTGACAGCTCATCTGTGATTCTACATACAGCCCTGTGGATGTTTACATGATAACTGTGGGTCATGTTGGATACCTTATCAATACACTGCCTGCCAACTTTTACATATTCTAAATCTGAAGTAAGACCTACAGAGATCAACACATGTGTATTAGTCTCCTGCTGTACGTCTGGGCTGGCCCCTTGTTGAAGTCACCCATTTGGAAGAGTGTGTTGAGATTTACTGCTCTCAGAGAACCCAGGCTTGCTGTAAAGACGAAGAAAAAGCAGAGAACACCGAAGGAGACATCACAGCTGATGAGGCTGGTTTTCCTCCTGTTGCAGGTGACCCAGCTATACAGGGAATATCTGTTCATTGTGGTGAAACACTGTGGAGTGAAGTGATATTAAGCAAGGTTGAACTAAAAGTGTTTGGCTGCCTCAGAGCATGCGTACACTGCCCAGATTTCACCAAGAAGATAAACAAATGTCTCTATGGAGAGAAAATGTGATGATGGGTCCTATGGTTGTAAAGAGATACAAAGAGAAGGGGAATTTGATGCCATGTTTGGCCCCCTCTAACAGTGTGTCATCTGTTTTTGTCCCCAAAGCTTTAGTAAATAGGAGTTTGTCATAGGCGTAAGAACTATCAGTAGTCTGCCAGTGTCTTTTGTGGACTTGCCATGGTTTTGAACTCTATTTCTTATGTAACGCAGAACATAGGCCCAGTATAAAAGTTTGAAGACACTACTTGGGTTCCCATCCCTTCATATCAGGCTTAGGCACACAGTAAGTTTGGATCTTAGAATGAAAAGTTCTGGATCTCTTGTATTTGGAGCCAGAATAAGAGAGAGAGCAAGTGGGTTACCTATAGGTTGTATATATTGGCAAACAAGGGCTCCCAGTAGGTTATGTTTGTAGGCACCAGAGTGTTTATGTGCATGTGCTCTAGGATTGGATTATATGCATACTTTTGAGGGATTTTGTTCATGTAAGTATTTGTAGAATCTGTTTTTATGATCTTCAAGATACTGGTCTGCTCCACACAGAAGTAAAGGGAGTGGTCAGGTTCAAACTCTGGGAACCAGGAAGCTTCTGCTAGGGTATAATCTACGGCAGGTACCCTGTTGTTCCAGCCCAAGGGTGTATTGTGAGGATAGACTTTAATCTTTGAGTTTAGAGTTCTGAAAGCCTGAAGAAGAGTGAGGAACTCCTGTAGATAAGGAACTCAGAGGAACCTCATGCCTCTCAGGAAAGCAACAGTCATTGGTACTTGGTTGGTCCCTCCAGGGTACAATGGAGGAGGCTTGTTTGGGATCTATTGCAGCTACTCTGCTGTTACTCTGGTGATATGGTCTGTGGGGAGCAAAGTTTGACACTGAGTTCCATAAAGGCTTTCTCTCACTCATATAATATGAGATCTGTGTGCTTGAGCCTTTAATGTCAGGGCTCACAATGCCTGTGAGAATGCATGGGCAAGGCAGGAAGGAGCCTGTCAGTCTCCTCAGATGATGTATTCCAGGATTTTAATGGTGTTGAAAATAAAGTAATTTTAAGCATCACAGTTTTCCCGTTTTATAAAAAAGCTTGTGATTCTTAAAGCCATCTGCCAATTCCTCGCCACAGGGAGAGAACAGAAAAGGCATTCTGCAATGTGAGTGCAGAAAAGAATGCAAAAAAGGAGAGATTTCTGAAGTAAGAAAAGTGATTTGAAATCAGAATTATGGAACTGAAATTAAAAAGCCTCCAAAGAAAATAAGTTGTGCAAACAACTTTCATCTCCATCAGTTTCCCAGAGAAACAGTCCCCATACAGCTGGCAACTCTATGTCATCATTCATATCCTAATGGCTAGTCACTTGACCGACATTTGCTTTCTTCCCACCTGCTCTGCTGTGACAGGAGAGACTTCACTAATTACTAAAACGAATGGGTTATTTTACGTCCCAGCCATTTACACAGGAGCCAAGATGAGTGTTCCCTTTGCTTTTTATGGTGCCACTGTGATGGACCATCAGTGCCACATGCCTGCTGAACAAATGTTCCCGGTGTCAATCAAGGGGAAGTGTTCTCTGCTCTCCATATTGCTTGGTTTTTATGCCTGGGTCTTATGCCATGAAAAGGATGGATCACTGCCCTGTTTCCTCTAGTTCACAGGTTAACAAAGATGTCCAGTTTACCCAGTTTCCTAGACTCTCTGAGTCTGCCTGTCACTCTTCTGATGCCTCATCAAAGGATAGCACTGTGATTTCAGAGGGTAAATGAGTTATAAGTTACTCTGTGCTTTCACAGGTATTAGTTTAGTATTCTGGTGTTATTGCTTAAGGTTGAACATAGCCCACATTGTATTTAAATTGGAAAATGATTTCTAAGTCACAGTTATGTTCTTTTTACAATGTCCTTAATTGTTATTATTGTGTGTATGTGTATATGCATGCATAGTGGGTGTGTGTGTGCATGTATGTGTATGGATGTGTGTGTGTGCATGTGTGCATGTATAGATGTGTATATGTACATATTGTGTGTGTGTGCATGGTGTGTAAGTGTGAGCATAAAGGCAGCGGCAGTCATGTGGAGATATGAGAACAGCTATTACCTGTACTCTCTTCCCACTGTGAGATCTAATGATTAAACTGTGTTATCAGCTTTAGGCACCAAACATTTTTACCTGTTGAACCATGTCACTGACCTTGGTCTCCTATTTAAGACACTCTAAAGTGCTAGGCCTTTACATGTTAAGCTTCATCATTCAAAAAAGTATCATGTCCAGAGGGAATTTAAAAGCTACAGCTAGGTCTTACGAGCCTACAAATCCATGCAGTGAAACTTTTATTTTTAGTTCTTAAAATGTATTGAATACAGCAGCCTTCTTTATTAATTGTCTGTTACACACTTTTCTGGTTTCAAAATTATATGGAACCAGTGTGGACATTTCCAACTTAACTTACCGAACAGTTTCTAAAGGCGCTAGAATGCACTTGGTATCAGGAGGATGTTTGTGCTTAAAACAGAATGAGATGATTCTTCATCTGTGCACATAAGTAAATCCTTTTCTAGTGTAACTCTGGGATTCATTTGCCAATGACCTATGCTTTCTACTTTCCTGGTGCAGCCCTGTCATCAAGGCAATGTGTTGCATGTCACAAACTTTAAAAAAAAAGTTCACATGACATCATTGATTTGGCCATGCCACGCGTTGTTGGGTCTTGAGGAGTTCTATAACGAAGATGACTGTCATCAACAGAACCAAGAAAAGTGTTCTCTTGAGAGATCAGAAACAATGCTCCAAAAAATGTTGTGGGGAGATCCAGCTAGAGATTTTAATCAGCCTTAGAGTGTGAGAGCAGAGCAGTTTCATTTGATGAAGGCCATTATCACACCTGCCTAAACCTCCTAAGTGTGAACTCATTCCATTTGGAAGAGTAGTTTTGTATAACAAACCTATTTCTAGATAATTGGTCTCATTCTAGGTGATTGCTCCCACCTACATAGCAGTCACTATGCCTGAGTGTTTACATAAGCTGTTGTATGGTTATTGTTATCTCTGCTTAACCGGCAGGGTAGCCTTTAATCAGACGAAGTAAGTTATTTTTCACAAGTTTGTACATCTAGCAAGTGATGGAGTTGAGATTTAAACACAGATCTGTTTGCTCCTAGTTCATATACTTTTGTGCACTAGGTTAAGATTTAGATACAGCTTTGCTTTTGTAGCTATAAAATAATCTGGAACACCTGTGAATACTCTGACACCCCCAATTGTCACTTAAAGCTTATATCATACATATAAAAATGTAGTTCTTAGAACACTGCAATCTCTATAATTGTTTATATGTAATAAATACCACAAAGATTTGATGAGTTCCATCATTAAAATATTTCTTTTCAGGACTTATAAAATTTAAGTTTTTTTCTCCTGAAATTCAAGTTGTTATTATTTTTTCTCCTGCACTTTATCCTAATACATATGTTTAGGCTTGGCCAGCTATTGGTAATTCTTACACCTGTAAAGCAAAAAGTTTAAATAAAAATTAATTAAATTTTTGCAGAATAATTATTCATGCAAATTGATTTTGAGTCAGATATTGTCCAGTTAATATAATATATAGTTACTATAACATAATATAAAATATTAATATCTTATTAATATTAATAATTCATAAACAATTTAGCAAGCAACATGAACATTACATTCTTGCTCAGTAGGCATAAGTAAAATGCATAAATATTTTTGTTGAGTATATGTTACTGAATGATGTAAATGGCTTTTTCTCTCTAACTTCAGAGCACAACAGTGAATGAACGTTTTTTATTGCGAGGTTGAAAGAATTCAAACCTAACTGTAATCTATTAGCCTTTATATATGTAAAAATTAAAAAAATATTTTTAACATAAATAAAATGCTTTGGGCATTTATAAAATATTGTATTAGCATATATTAATACTTATAATAATCAATTCCATTATGCCATTTTCACACGTGTATGTGATTGGTCACACTCACCCCCACTACCCTCTCTGTGTTTCCTTCCCACTCTGCCTGAACCTCTTCTCAGTTTGATCTATTCCTACTTCTGTGTTTTTGTCTGAAATTGCTAAACTAATGAGTTTAATTAGGGCTATTTATAGGCCCATAGATGAGAGTTACTTACAGGAGGATGGGCAACTTGCCAGTGTCTATACTGCTAAAGAAAATCTCCCAGCAACCATTAATTGCCCATAGCTCCTCATGGAGAGGTAGAGCCTCTCTCTAGCAGTTGGTAAGCAGCTGTAAAACCTCAAAAGGAGATTTTCCTTGTGAGCTCCTCCTTCCTCCATGCTGGAATGATGAGGGGCCCAATCTTATGTATTGTTTAAATCCTAATTGATTTTGATAAAAATCTGGAGCCAGATATTGGGGAAAAGCTGAAAGATCAGAGAGACAGAGAACAAGCCACAGCCAGTTCTCACCTAGCCAACTCTTCAGGCAAAAGGGGTAGATCCTGTCTCCATGAATCTTCAGACTAAATGGGGGAAGCCAAGTAAAGCACAGGCCTAAACAACCCTGTCTCTTTCTGCTTTATATTTCTTTTTATGCCCAGTCATATCACTTTCTTCCTAATACTAGGATTAAAGGTGAGTGTTTTTCAAGTATATGGATCAGAGGCACAGGATCCCAAATGCTGGGATTAAAGGTTTGTGCTACTACTGCCTGGCTTTATTTCTTTTTTGGACTAGGTAGCCCAGTGTGGCCTTGAACTCACAAAGATCCAGGTGTATCTCTGCGTCTGTCTCCTTAGTGCTATGATCAAAGATGTTTACTACCACTCCCTGACCTCTATGGATAACTCTGTGACCGACTCTGTCCTCTGATTTTCACGCAAACTTTATTTCTTTAGAACCTATACAATATATTACCATACTTGTGCCTGACTTGTGCTGGCAATTACTGCTACAGAGCTCAGCCCTGTAACATCTAGAATGCAGCTCTCTAGAATAGTCTTCCACTTACATTCTATTATTACTTTTGAAATGTTGCTAGCCATGTGCCAAATACCGTATGATAATTGGTAACAATTACTTTTAATGATCAACAGACTACTCAAGTAGGTTTTTCTTTGATTTTTGTTGAAATAATATCCTTTTTTAAATTATGTGTTTGTATGGGGCTAAATTAAGTATTTGTATTCAGGAGTTTAGGGGCTTGCAGATGTCAGAAAAATGTGTCAGATCCTTTGGAACTGGAGTTACAGAATAATCATGAATTGATTGTTGTGGGTGCTGGGAACCGAATTCCTCTGAAAGAGTAGTTTCTGCTTTTAATTCCTGAGAGACATCTCTCTACTATTTTGATAATAATAATAATAATCCACAAAAGTATCTTATGACATTTTCACTAGGATCTTAATCATTTTAAAAAAATCTGTATAGTATGCATTTCTGGCCCAGTTGAGCTCTGAGGTTTGGATCCACAGTCCTAAATGATAGTCTTATATTAATTACATGCTGTTTGACCTATGGTTCAGTCTTATTACTTGCTACCTTTTACAACTTAACCCATTTCTATTCATCTATGTCTTGCCACATAGCTTACTGCTTACCTGTGTTTCTTTACCTCTTGCTTTCTTGGACAGCAGCTCATAGTATCTGACTCCACCCTCCTTCCCCTTTATCTAGGTCCAAACTGTTCCTTTATTGGTAATTCACAACTTATAGAAAGATATTCCACATCAAATTCCCCTTTTCTGTCTAATTTAAAAAGAATATTTTAAATTTTAACATAACAAAACATCTATAAAGCAAGAGTTACAGTTACAATATCTAGTCTATTTGTATTTAGCAAAATTAAAGAAAATATTCTATAATCTACCTTATACTAGTTGAGTTCAAAGTTTCATATCTAATTTACCTTTTATTATAACTGAGGAAAACTATAATTATAGCTATCAATTTTATCAAAGACCAGAGAAGGATATAATATTACCTGAGCAAACAGGAAGTACATTGAAGAAACCTCCAAATTCTAGAAATGACAGAGGCGTCTGGTTGCCTGGACAGTCACTCAAAGTTCCTTTGTAATGTTGGATCATCTTCAGCCTATAGACAGACTTTTCAGTGAAGCAAGAAATTGAAGGACTGCTTTGCCCATTCTGGCATAGTTTATTAGTTGCTTCTCTCTGTGTCCTGTAGAACATCTGGCAGTTTTCTCTGTGAAACAGGAATCTGAATGACCATTTAGGCTTGTTCTGGTAAAGTTCCCTATGTCAGGGGTCACTTTCCTATGGGTCCTGCGTGTCCAGTTTATACAGCATACTGTCAAGCAGTCAAAGCAAGAACCGTCTCTTGTTCAGTGGCTAACTTTTGCCGTAAAAAGTAAATTCCATACGGAGTTTTTTCATTGTTCATCATCTTCATGATGTATATTGGTGCTGCAAGAATCACACATATCTCACTGTCTAGAAAAGTCTAAGTTCTTAAAATATTTAAGTGCTTTAGTCTGAAGGTCTTTGAAATGTTTAAAGAATACCTATCTAATTAAAATACATCTTATATATCTTAAAAACGTAACTAATATGACTATAAATTTGATTATCACAGATTACTATTAATCTGCATTCTAAATTATACATTACAACTTTAAAGAAATTGCATAAACATATCTTAAACAAAAGTAGAAATATACATGCAGTATAACAACATTGACCTTAAATTTTCATCATTAAATGAAAATCCATATCAATGTAAAACATTTTGAGATTAAACCAAAATCCTTATCGATGTAAAACATTTTGAGATTAAAAAATGTTTTTTTGGATCAAAGTAGGTTCAATATTTTTTAATAATTTCTATATCATAATTCCCCTCTTTTCCTTAGAAAGATTGACTATGACCATTAACTATTTATAATGAAAACAAATATTTATGAACAATATTTTGAGAGTTTTGGATGTAGCTTTCCATTACTACTTTCTGCTGATTGGGGATGCTGGCTATCTTATGGGAATACTGAGGCTGGATCATCTTAGTCAGTAGCTTTGAAGCTGCTGTGGCCATTTCTTCCCATCAGAGATTTTCTTTGATCAAACCTTATTTTCTTAAACCCAGAATGAAACTGCTCTCATTTTCTCTGGAAATAAAAAGAAAACTGCTTCTCCAAAATAGCATGTGTTTTGACTTCAAGTTTGAAGTCAAGGAATATACAAAATATATAGGTTGGATCAATCCAGCAGCATTTATAATCAAATGTCTCTTAGCAGATATTGGTCCTTCCTCAGTCGTTGAACAATTCAAAGGGAACAAAACATACAGTATCCAGACTTTTTGTGTATTTTCCTTCTTTATGTGGCGCATGCGTGTGCGTGCACACACACACACACACACACACACACACACACACAATATTTACTTTATTTCCTTTTTAAAGGACTTTATCCTGTGTTTTTTTCCTCCCCCAAGCCTATCTATATTTTTTAACACACTGTAAACCATTTAGAGTTTTTTTTTTTAAATCAGTCTTTACTCCTTATCTCCTATATTTTTATGTTTCTGACCACACCTTTAATCTGCTAAGGTGTGGCAAGGATTAAAGGCCCAGCTATGGCAGATGGCTGGCTCCACCCAGTTCCTTAGTCAGGCTTCATAGAAAGTTTAGCTTTTTAACAAAGGTACTGGACAGGAACCACATTTACCACCCCAACTGTGGGCATCTTAGGGTCCATACTGCTGCCAAATAGAGCATTGCTACCCACTGTTTATGAACTCCATTTCTGTATTTGGCAGCAGGGCCTCTTAAAGGAGCTACATGGGTTTTGCCACTAAGGCTGAGTCAGGAAGTCTCATTTAAAGGAGCTGCACATCTGCTCACTGCCTGCAAACAGAGCTAACCCAAGAAAATGCTGCTACTAAGAAACCATCTTTGACTCTGTTCCCTATATGTCTGTAAGAGCAGAAATCTTAAATTCATCATAATAATCTCATACTTATTCCGAAGCTTCTATGAGACTGTGGAACACATGGTGTAGCTCAGGCTGCATACAGCAAACCCTTCATTTTGTTGTAACTCAAGCCTTAACTCTACTCTGTTCCATGGCCCACTTGTGAGACAACTAGAAAGGTGTTTTTGCCTCTGTTTCTGTGCTTTAGAACCCATTCTAAGCTCATTTATTTAACAAATATTTACTGAAACATACAGTACAAAGACTAGGGATGTGCCAATATATGTGCAAATCAGACTTGACATGGGTAGTTATTGTGATGGGGATGTCATATAATAAAGAAACAACTACAGAATTAATTATTAACTATAATAAAGAAAGCTTCATAAATCAAAGCACAGATTCTTAGGTAGCACCTAAACTTTAGATTCTAAAGGTACTGATCTTTCTCAAAAATTTGACTTGGTGACATTTGGTGAGAAGAAGGAAAAAGTAGATGGTAGTTTGTACAGAAGTCCTGTGATTAGGACAAATATGTTTAAGAAAGTTTATTTTTTTAAAAAAAAAAACAAGTAACTTAGAAATATGGAGAAAGAGAGATATGGAAACCATCCAAGCAAATTACAGAGAGGAATCCAGAGCAAGTGTATTCAGCTCCCTTGTAAAAGATTTTCTGAATGTTGGTGTTTATCTCAAGACCAGTGTGGAGACTTAATAAAAGAGATGCTGGTCATGTGGTGTCTTTTTTTAAAGTCTCCAGGCTGGGCCTCTGCTAGAATGGGCTTGCTGTATGGAGGAGAAAGAGTGGGTATGTTGAAGAGGATGGGGGATGATGCTCAGGTAAAGCATCCCTTCAGTGAGGTGGCTTGAAAGGAGAAGTATGAGGAAGCAGTATGTTCTTCATTGTCTAAGGCTGTTCTATACTGTGTCTTCCAGAAAAGCCAACACAGAGAGGAAGCAGGAGGAGCAGGAGGAGGGAGATTTCATTCTTGTCTTCCATGCCTTTGCACTGTTTCCAGGCTTGGTTTGTTTCTCGAAATCTGATTGAAGAATAGACTCAGAATTCCAGTGGAACAAAGTCTTCTGAGGGTGTGGCTTATAAGCTCAAGAAAGCCTTCGAAGACTGTCTTACAGATTGTGTCCTTCATCAGGGTACACAGAAGGGCACAAAGAACACTGGGTCTTGGCCATCACATCTAATAGTCTCTTTATCAACTCAGGGTACAGAAATACCCACAGAATGATGGTATAATACTGTGGCCATCATGAACAATGCCCTCTGGGGGACATGGTGTGGCCAGAATAGAACTTGTGGCAGAGCTTAGTGATGCAATTTTGTAATCTCAGTTACTCAGGAGCCTGAGGCAGGAGGATTAGCATGGAATATAGATTTTTAGGATAACCCAGTGAAATCCTGTGTGTTAGGGGAGGGAGGTAGTTCGGATGCGAAGGAGGGAAGGAGAAAGAGAGGGGAGGAGATGAATTTTGAGTGAATAGGAAGTCTAGGTTCAAATTTATATCCAACTTTTCTCATCAGCTGCCGGAATTTCCTCATCTAAGAACAGAGAACTAATAGTATTTTTAAAATAAGAAGCTCTGGTAATTATATTGGCTTGGCACAGAAAAATTACCACTGAGTTTGGTACCTAGCACGTATTTAAGAAACACAAGAAAGTAGGCATCGTATTATGACAAGGAAGAGGCCAATTAGCTTTCAAGATAAGTAAGAACAGCTTTCGAAGGGTTGTGTTATATATTGTTAAACAATTTACACAGTTGACCATTCTTCTTTCTTACATTCTTTTTAAAGTTATGAACATATTTACAATACAAGGATTTATAAGATTTTATTATGTGTTAAATCACACTTCCAGCCTTATGAAAACTTATCATCATTTAATTTCTATCTGACTCCAAGAAAGAAATATGAATTATGTAACTCCATCTCACAGATGGGTGTTCTAATCAGCTACTTACTTGAGATTTCATGCAGTCAGCAAGTTGCCAAACTGCATTTATTTCTAGTTTAACCTAGTCCAAAATATCTACTCTTAACTTCTACATTATTTTTTTCTCTTTACCTAAAAGTGCTGCTGAGTTCAAACTATATTTTAAGATGCATTTTCTCAATCAATGGATGCTAAAAATACATTGTTTTGATAAATAAAATATTTATAGGAATCTTTCTCAACATTATTATTTTACAATAAAAGCTTATTATAGAAAGCAAACAAAGGCGATAAAAATAAATTATTGGCTATTCTAGTTACCATGGATAATCACCATAGGCCCATTTTCCTCCCTGGGAATATATTCAGACTTATTTTCTCTCAATATATTGATGTTTGTTTGTCTCTGTATAAAGTTGACTATATATACTTAATGTTTATATTTTTATTTATTTGCATATGGGATGGTGAGTGGCATGTGTGTAGTTGCTTGCAGAGGCAGGGAGGGCTTCAGCTTCCCTGGAGCTGGGGGATGGCAGTGAGTCTGCCCTACATCATTGCTGGGAAATGAACTTGTGTCCCCTGGAAGAGCTGCAAGCATTCTTAACCACTGATCTCCATCTCTAACCTCTGTAGTTATATTTTCTTGCATACAACAATGGAATTACCACACACACACACACACACACACACACACACACACACACACACTGTGAAGATACAATTAACTATGTAGCTCCAACTAGTCTTTTACTTATGGTCTTTCTGCCTCAGCCTCTAGAGGGCTGAGACTACAGATGTTCAAGTACAACCGGCAATAATTCTGTATATATTTCAAGACATCAGGTGGTGGTGGCACATTCCTTTAATCCCAGCACTCAAAAAGGCTGAGGCTGAGGCAGTTGGGTCTCTGTGAGTTCGAGGCCAGCCTGGTCTACAGAGCAAGTGCTAGTATAGCCAAGTCTACACAAAAAAAAATGCTGTCTCAAAAAAGCAAGTCAAACAAAGAAACGAAAAACAAACTTATTTCAATCATGTTTTAATTAGTAAAATATTGCAAAACTCTTTTCCCACCAGGCACTCCAGTACTGAGGATACTTCATGTCTCAGATCAAAGGCTCAGTGAGTCTTGGTTGGCACAGTCTCCATTGTCACTGCTGTTTTCTCAAGCAGCTCTCTGCCACAACTGTAATGGCAGTCTTCTTCCAGCCCTGTCTTCCTCCAAACTCTGCCTTCACTGCTTAATCTTAAATGGAATCGAATTGCTTTATTTTGTACTTATTTTAGTACTAATGTTTAAGGGAGGGTCATTTGAATTTTCCTTCGCTCTTGTTACTTTATTTTCTTATTGGTGTGTAGTAAATGTACAGAAAAACATTCTAGTTTGTGACTTTTGATGTTGGATAAATTAAGGGCATAAAATGTCAGCCTTTTTTTATTGTGTTTCTTTTGTATTTTTCTAAAGTCTTATTTGCATCTATGTAAGTATGCCATTTTGACAGTAAAAAGTAGCATCATAGATTAGCTTTATGCTACATGTATATCTAAAACGTGCGTATCTGTGGATTTATTCGCACCAACTAAAAAATAAAGCCAGGTTAAATATCTATAAAGATAAACAGAGCATGGTGAATATGCACAGTAGAATTTTATTCAAGCATAAAGAAAAATGAAACTATGGTATTTGTAGAAAAAAACAAATGCAGGTAGGCCCGGGGAAAAAAGGCTTACCACAAAAATGTGGTGACTCCAGTTCAGGTCTCAGAACCCATATGAATATTCCAGGTATGACATTTTTTTTTAAAAAAAATTTGTGTTAGTGTTTTGCCATGGGATATTTTAGGTTCCCTGACTGAGTTACAGATACTTGTCAGCTGCCATGTGGGTGCTGGGTCTTGAAACCAGGTCTTCTGGAAGAGCAGCCAATGCCCTTAACCACTGAGTCACCTCTTCTGCTTCATGGCATGTGATTGTAATCCCAGGGCTGGAGATAAAGACCAGAGGATCCCTGGGCCCAGGGAAAACATTTTGATATGGCATATGTGCATACGCATACTCAAGTGAAATATATTTACTTAGTGTTGTTAACAACAAATTAAAGAATTAAAGTTATGAATTACAAAAAAAAGTAGTGTCAGTCTTTAAATTTGGGGGGCTTGTATGGTAAGAGACCAAGTCAATGGGAATGGATCTGAGCTGGTGTCGATGTCACTGGGCAGGTTAGAAAGTGGTCAGTTTTCAGGCGGTTCAGTGGCTTCTGGGGTCAGAGATCAGCTCCCCTTTTTATTTTCATTTGCTTTTCTCAAAGCCACAGAGTGTCCTGTTTTTCAGGTAATCCACTATGAAGCACGGACATCACAAAAGGCTTCTCTTGATATTGTAGCTGGGACTTTCTGAGGGGGCTGGTGGCATTTATGAAATTTGATAACAGCAATGGTCAAATAATTCCACATTGCCCACATATCCATATTGTTCTTCACTGAGAGCAAAATATTTTCCTATCTCAAAAAACCCCAAACCCCTACATGCAACAAAGTGTGTAAGTCATACGTGTCATGCTCATTACCTTGAAAATACTGACAATGTTTAGATAAAACTGTTTTATGGATTAAATTTTAAGTCATTGACTTACTAAAGTTGAGATAAAAAAATCAATTAATAAATTGTCCTCATTGTGATTTTTTTATCATAATGCCAATATCTTCTCCTTATACATAAAGACCAATATGTTTTTATGAGTAGTATAAGCCTACACTCATCTGAAACTGTTCTTCTTTTCCAGATTTTGTTTCTGGCAGCCTGACTTCAATTATGGCTACTGAAGGCAATGTAAGTACCTGTATGAGTTCTCTTAGAACACCCCAGGTTTTAGATATTTCCAGTTTATAAATAAGTAAAATAATAGACAAGTTGATTTAAAATACTCGATTTCATTAGCTTCAGTGGGATCAAATGACTCTATTATCAGGTTTCAAGTCTTATGGCCTCTAAGCGTGAAAAACCTTTGGCTACTCAGAGATAAGGAGTATAACCACATACTGAACAAAAATCCTGTGTTTTAAGAAGACAATAACTATGATTTTGTGAAACTTCTTATGAACTCTTATAGGACAGTTTATATTGCATTGTAATTATGGATTCCTTAAAAATGAGATCTGTTGGTTAGGTGAGTACATTGATTAAGTATATTATTTGTATGAATAAACTTATGCAGGAAAATTGAGTAAGCTTATCACAGTGATGTGGCATCTGTAACAGGACGGCATGTAGAATGGCATGGGAATATAGGTTGTATATCTTTTGTCACGTATAATGACTTCTTGATAGATGGAGAAGTAGATTCACAGCTCAGCTGGCAGAGCACTTGCCTAGGTCCAAACCCAAGCATCACATGAACTGGCATTGTGGTGTACGTCTATAACCTCAGCACTTAGGAAGTGTAGGCAGGAGGATAAGAGATTAAAGGTACATAGTGAATTCTAGGTGAGCCTAGGCTCTGTACAACTCTGCCTGGGAAAGAAAAGACTTATCAGAGGAAGGGAACATTGACCTGGTGCCAAATTGGACATGTGAGTGTGGTTTCCTGATGCAAACTGGACAGCTGATGTCAAGGCAAGTTGAAGCCATAGAAACCATAGTGATCCCTAGACAGCTCCTGGGATGTGCATCTCCCTAAAAGGCAGAACATGTGCTAAATTCTTTCTTTGGCTTCCTGATCACTTCATATCCCAGTCATACAACAATAAGCATTCTTTAAATCTGATCTAATTCTAAATAATAGGAAAAGCTTGTAGTCATAAGAAATAGTGAAAACTTTGACCAGGCAGGAAACCAAAATTGTAAGCACAGAGTATGGTCAGGTATGTAGAGTCACCTTTTAAAATGAAGGCAAGGGAGAGGCAGTCGCTTGCATACAATGGATGGGTGGGTGTTTTTGACGTCAGAAATGTAAAAGTAAAGGAAATGAGACAAGAAGGAGAATAAATAGACAGTGCTAATGGAAGATTTTTGTCTGAAGTTGAAAGGGAATGGGATACACAGGTTATTACCAAAAGGATTCTACAGTCAAGGGCAAAAGGTAGTGAGTGTCATAGGTGTATAGAGGAAGAATCAGGAGGTCAGAGTAACTGAATTTCATGAAAATTTAACATTTTAGTTACATTTTTATTGTGTGTGTATATTTGTGTAGGTAAACATATGTGAGTGGGTCAGTGGACAACTTGATGACAACAGTGTCACCTTCCATTTTCAGATTATCAGACTTTGTTGCAAGTGCATTCACCAGCTGTGCCATCCTTCAGCACTTATGTATTATTCTACCTTCGAATTTATTTATTCATGTATGTGTGTGTACATGTACATACACACGGCACAATCCAGGGTATGATGTGCATACGCACCCTGGCACACATCCAGGGTATGATGTGTACACACACACTGGCACACATCCAGGGTATGATGTGTACACGCACACTGGCACACATCCAAGGCATGATGTGCACATGCACACTGGAACACATTCAGGGTATGATGTGTACACACACACTGGCACACATCCAGGGTATGATGTGCACACATGCACAGTGGCACACATCCAGGGTATGATGTGCACACATGCACAGTGGCACACATCCAGGGTATGATGTGCACACACACCCACTGGCACACATCCAGGGTATGTACATGGAAACCAGGGGACAACTTGCTTGAGTTGCTTCTCTTCTTTGACCATGTAGATCCTGGAGACTGGCGATTACATTTGGTAGCATCTGTCTTTAGCTGCTGAGTATCCTTCCAGCCCTCAGTGTTCATAAAAATTGTAAAAATGTGTGTGCTCATATGCATATGTGTTATATGAACAGAGAAAGGGAAAAACAAAACAAAACCAATTCAAAAAACCAGTGCCTGCCAGGGCTTTGGATGATGACATGATCCTTGAATTACTTCAGTTTTTTTTGACTGAAAGGATATGATATTCCAACTGTGAGAAATTAATTTTATGTGAGTAGAGGGATAGAAAATTAAGGCCACGTGAGTACATCTAACACTGGAATGTTCACAGAAGTCTAGAAAGAAGAAAAACATCACATATTTTCTCCCATACACGAATCCTTACTTGGGAGGTTTGTGTGCGTTTGTGGGTGTGAGTGTGGATAGAGACCTTGGGCTAGAAATGAAACAAAAGGAAAAGTGCTGAAGAAGGGGGAGGGTGATGAGACACCACGGCATGAAAGTAGAAAGGAAGTGAGTGGGAGTTCAAAGTGAGGAAGGATGGGAGACAGGAGATGAAGAATGATAAGAAGCAAATGCTGTCCTAAATCCTAATTGTGCACGCTAATTAAAAGTAAGAATAAAAACCATCCATGTGATAGGCACTCAGAATCTATTTTCTGTTAGGGTCTGTGTTAGTTAAGAACTAGAGATTTAATTGACTTCAGACAATGGCTTTTGTATGAAAATGGCCTCCACAGGCTCACAGGGAGTGGTATTATTTGTAAGGACATTTGGCCTTGTTGTATTGCTGTGGCCTTGTTGGAGGAAACGTATCAATGAAGGTGGGCTTTGAGGTTTCAGAAGCTCAAGTCAGGCCCAGTGCCTCTCTTGCTCTGCTTGCCAATCCAGATGTAGAGCTCTGTTACCTTTCCAGCACCATGTCTGCTTACATGCTTCATGCTTCCACCATGATGATAATGGACTAAACCTGTGAAACTATAAGCCAGCCCCAATTAAATGTTTTCCTTTATAAGAGTTGCTATGGTCATGGTGTCTCTTCACAACAATAGAAACCCTAATTAAAACAGATAATTAAGATGTTCACATGTTTAGAAAAACATTCTCAGGGATTGGAAGAAAATGGCTGATGAGATTCCCAGAGGTCTACTGTGTCATCTGTATGACCCTTGACCTGGAGCCATCATCACTGGTATGTGACCCACTTTTCTCGGTCTGGGCACCAGTGAACTCTGCTCTTTAGTGGAGACTGGCTGTTTATGGAATTTCTCATTCCCTGGGCTGCCCTGCACCCCAGCCATCCTCAGCCCAGCTCTCCCAGGGGCTCTATTTTCCTCTCATTTCTCCCACTGGGAGGCTCTATTAACATTGTTCTAAGCATCTCTCACAGAAGCTCTTTGGCTTTTACTCTCCTCCATTTTTCCATTCAGAAGATCAGTTCCGTTTCCTCCAGGCATTTGTTCCTAACTCAGATATGGCAGAGGAGACTTATTTCTGTCCCACTCATCTCGTAAGGTTTATTTGAAACATTTGACCTAATCACACCCCGTTATACTTCATTTCCCCCGAAATAATGTTTGCTGAGCTTCACGAGCTGAACTCTCTACTTCGGGCAGGAACACAGAGATGAGCAGCTTACCACTGCACAGAGGAAAGAAAGCAGGTGCTCCTAGCCAGATGGTTCATCATTGGGACCTGCATAATAAATGATGCCCACAACTTAAAACTAGATTTAAGCATTTGAAATTTTGTTACTGTAGCGTTACTTATTTTGGTTAAGCTGGGCTGTTTGTAACCTGACCATATTCTCGTTTCTCTTTTAAAGAAAAGAGTGGAACTTTTAAAGATAAAGTTGGGGTTCGAATTTGAAATAATGAACTCACCAAGTTCTAAGACTTTCCTCTTGGTACCACGCTTCTGCAAAGTCACACTTGCCCTTCTGTCTCCTCATCAGGCTTTCCCCTGGCTACCTCTTTCTCCCGGTCCACCAGCCACCTAAATACTAGAGTGGGTTTTTCTTTTCTTGTTTTTTTTTTCTCAACATTTTTTAAATTGATTATTTGCTAATTTCACATAATGCACCCCAAGCAATGCTTCATGCTTCCCCTTATAACCTTCCCCAAAGAAAAGCAGAAGAAAAGAAAAATAAATTTAAAAAAATACCAAGTCTAATTTGCCCCCACATATTCATTAGAGCATGGTCAAACTCTCAGTGGCCAGCCCCTTAAAGAAAACTGAGTTTCTCCCCCTCCCAAAGCCATCAACTATAAAGAGTTAAACTTCAGGACTCTCCTATCTCCATTTTTAAGAGTCCTCTTCAGTGGCTTCCTGTCTAGATTTTCTTTCTGAGGAGGTGGTGGCAGGGGGCATGGGGCTGTGTTGTCACTGGAGTCCATGTTGATGTCTTTGATCTGTATCTCTGCCAGAGATCATGCTGAGGTCTATAGCCTGTGCTTATACCAGAGGCCATGTGGATGTCCATGGTCCATGCTGTCACCAGAAACCATGTGAAAGTTTACAATCCCTGCTGCCGCTGACTGTAAGGGCTAGGGAGCTTCCTTTTCAGTAGTATTGATGACTGCAGACTCAGAGTTGAGAATGAGAGCCAGAGTGTATTTTCTTAAATGCAAGTGTATTTTCTTAAATGTAATTCTCTTGATTCATTTATTAGCTTACATCAGCTTGGTGGCTACCCACTGGACTTCCTGTCAACCTGACAGTTTAAGACATGATTTACAAGGTCCTGTGTGGCATGACTTTGCCACTCAAGGTAGTTGCCTGTTACTCTATATTGATGGTGACTGGATCAGCCACACATACACTGTTGTGCCACATCCACAGCCAGAGCCTGGCCCTTTCTTTTGCAAGCATTTGATGTGATTGGCTCACAGGCTGTCTTCCTTGACTGTACACTTGTGGTGAACTCACCTCACTCCTTCATGCTTCTATTGTACTCTATTTGTACATTCACCTGAAGACCTCATTATCTTTGGTTTACTGTACCCCCTCTCTGTTTCTTTCCATTTCTTGTCTCTCTGTCTCTTCTTGTGTGTGTGTCTGTGTGTGTGTGCATGTGTGTGTATGTACCTGTGGAGGCCAGAGGCCAACACCAGGTATCATCCTCAGTTGCATACCCCTTACTTTTTGAGACAGGGCCTCTCACTGGAAACTCTTGATTTGGCTAGAGTTGTTAGTGTGCCCAGAAGGTCCTCCTGTCTCCACCTCCCTAGCTTATGATTCCAGATGTGTGTCACTATGCCTCACTTTTTACCTGGGTCCTGGGAATCAGACTCAGGTCTCCATGCTTGTGCAGTGAACACTTTACCAACTGAGCCATCTTCACAGCCTCTAATCGTATTCCATGTTTAACTGGAGCTATCTGAGGACATCTTTGGCAATGAGTATCTAGTCCTTGGTAATGAATAATTTTTATTATGTGATTATTGAATAAATAAGAGATATAGTTTATAGATAGTTGTCTGAGAAAAATAATAAGGACTTGGGTCATTGTTTCTTGGGAGATACTTAATATGTCTAAGAATACATATATGTATTCCCTGGCATCTATATAGCATCAATCAACGAACCATCAATTTCTCTGGCTTATATTATTCTTTAAAATTTAATTAGAAATTCTCTGGTTTGCATTATTTTAGTGGCAATTTTTTATGTGAGAATTAAGTCGTCCCCCCCCCCCAAAGACATCAACTATAAGCATCTCTCCCAGCAGCTCTTTGGCTTGGGAGAGATAAGTCACACTTAGATATATCAGGTTCATAGGGAATGGGACAAGCCTGATGTCTCTGCTCCTGTTCACTGCAATTTTACCCAAGTCTCCAAAATAGTCTTGCTTTTGGAGATGGTTTATATGGAGAAGAAACACTAAAGTTAACTCATTCAAAGTTTTCTAAAGAGTTATTTTAAATATCATTCTTCACTGAATAGTGCCAGAAGACAAAATGTCAGGTTAAATGTTTTCCCCTGAAACTAGTCTACTCAAGCAAGATATGCCTCCTTTGCTCCCACAGTCATTTATGTCTGGTACTAAGGTTGAGTCCCTTGATACTGCTTGGACTCAGCTGTGGCCTGAGGGAGGAATCATCTGTCTGCTACTTCCGGTGTTGGCTTCACAAAAGGCTGTATATTGGCCCACTAGTCATAAAGCATTTGTTGCCTAGTTTTTATATGATTATGACAGTGAATATCTTAGACTCCTATCTTTAAGAAACATATGTGACCCTTCCTTTTTATAGGTGATAATGTGAACCCAAGGATGTGGTAGTAGCTACAATGAAGTAAAAGAATGTGAAACCAAACTGGCAGTTTTGTGGTGTAGGTGGCATCAGCATGAACCTACAGGGAAGTGATACAGCCAGTTCTGCTCCATGTGAGTCTGAGACACAGATGAGACCCTGAAGATAGGGTCACATATCTACTCCATAGACCACTAGAGACAGGTTAATAGGTAGGTTGGGAGGTGCTTGCTACTTACCACTGGAAAACATCTGTTCCTTAGGAATTTGATACAGGAGACTATCTTGGGTTCTAGATTCTCAGTACTTAGATGGTACAGTTGAAACATGCTGGGAAAGGCACTGTAATTTTTGATAAAATAATATACTAGGTAAAGCTAGAGGTGGGCTTAGCTCAAGTCCATTTTACTTTCAAGAAAAAATGGAGGCCACTCTCTAGGTGGCCTGAAGGTTAGTGCCGGTTAATCTCAGGGGAGTGAGATTTTATCCTATAAATGTACCAATTTCAGAGCAGTAATTGCACTGGGGTAACTTTTAGATTGCCTAATGTCACCAATCTCCTTTTTCAGTGGAAACATTTTGCCATCCAGAGTAATCCAATGGCAGGAGGCTTTCCAGATGTTTCTTGACTCTCCCTGTGGCAGTAACATGGGAATGCATCCTTCATACTACAGCTGTCACAGGATGCAAAAATAGATATAAGACATGGTGTTTTGATTTCTTTGTGTCAGGCACTGGGCTAGGTACTAGACTTTGAGTGTAATACATCCATAAGAATGTGGTTCTATTTTGAAGTCTTGGCCAGAAGCATAGCCTGACTGCCAAGAGATAATTATGAGCTGAGGTATTTTAAGTGAGGCCATAGTGGTATGTTAGTTACTCAGGCTTCCCAAAGGTCTACACTGTAGGTGGTGAGGTTGGGTTTAGTTTCAGATAGAACAAGATAGCACTGGACAAAGACAGCAGAATTGCATACAGATGGGAGATGAAACAGACACTGGCCCGGGCAGTGATGGAGCACATGTGTGGGATGGGAGAAAGGCCACAGAAATGACTCACAGTTCTGGGATGAACTTTGGGTGGGCAGTGTTACTATAATACACATCACTGTGAACCACATAGAGTGATAAACATTTACATCATGCTACTTATTTCAGAGGCATTAATAGCACATGCGAACAAGGCTGGAGACTGAAGCAAAGTAACACACAGTTGAAATCACCAGAGAGGAAAGAGAGATATGGGGACAGGAAGAAAGAGAAGGGGGAGAGAAATTTTATAAGACATTTTTTAATAGGTAGTATATGTGTATCCTTTCTCTGCCACATTCACGTACCAAAGCCTCAATCCAGTTCTAGATGGGATGTTTATTAGGAGATGTGTTGACTCTAATTACCATTATAGAACCTTCATCCAGAAGTTGATGGAGGCAGATGTAGAGATCCATAACTAAACACTAGGCTGAACTACTGGCTCAGCTGAAGAGATTGCATGAGCAGAGAGATCAGTCACAATGGCGAGATCCATGAAGTAGTCGGTTCCAAGCTGTAGGGAGCTTGTAAACTCTAAAATAACAGCTGATGAACCTTCATGGAATGGATCTGGACCCCTGAATATAGATGACAGTCTAAAGGCATGGGCAGTTCTGGAGCCTCTTGTAATTGTACCAGAGTCTACCCTGGTCCGTGAACTGGCTACTTGAAGCCCATGCCTAGTGAGAAAACACCTTTCTCAGCCTTGATACTTGGATAATGGACTCAGTCATCTTAACTGGCTATGCCAGACCAAATTACTCACCTTGGGATTCCTTGCCTTCTCTGAGGAGTGAATGGGATAGGGAAGTCTGGGGAGGATTGGGAGAAGGGGTGGAAGAAAGAACAGTTGGGAGTATGGGGAAAATTTTTAAAAAAACAAAATAAAAGAGATGTGTTGAAAGGCCATATATCATGAAGCTGGTGCCTCAAGAATGGTAGTTGTGCCATTATCAACCCTTATCTGAGAAAGATGAATTTATTATTGACCATGTGAGGATATATTTAGATCATGGCTGTCTGCAAGTCAGGATGACATCACCATTGTTAGCAACTTGAACTTATCTATCCTAGCTTCTAGAACCAAAATGACATTTTGTTTGTTTTCTTTATTCTTCTTTTTTTCTTTTCTTTTTAAAAAGTCACCCAGTATGTGGTTTGTAGCCAGAAGCTTCTGACCCATCCAGGCCCAGGGGCCAGACGAAGCTCTCTTACCTGTTGTCCTGTAGCTGCTTATAATTACTCAGAGGCTTATATTAATTACAAACTATCTGGCCCAGACTCAGGCTCATTACCAACTAGCTCTTATAGCTTAAGCCATTTTCATTAATCTGTGTATTGTCATCTGGCTTGTGGATTGCCTATACTTTTACGTCTCGCTTCTTTGGGCAGCAGCTTGTAGCCTCTCTGTGCGGCTCTATCTTTGTTCTTCTTTTATCTATGCTCAGATTTTCCCTCCTGCCCTTAAGATGCCTTGCCATAGGCCAAAACAGTTTTTTTTTATTAACCAATGGTATTCACAGTATACAGAAAGATATCCCACATCAGTGGCTTTCTGGTATAGCAGCCCATACTGACTAAAAACAAAATTCAAAACATTAAAAATAATGCCAAGAGAGATAGGATATACAATTTAAAAAATAGGAAACCATTTTGAGTGAAGTTTTTTTTTCCTTTTGGATTTCTGAGACTGGGTTTCTCTGTGCAGCTCTGGCTATCTTGGAACTTACTCTGAAGACCAGGCTGGCCTCAAACTCAGAGACCCACCTGTTTCTGCCTCCTAAGTGCTGGGACCAAAGTTGTGCCACTACCCAGTAAGTTTAGAAGAGTTTTAAACTCTAATGGGCAAATAAAGGATGGGGTTTTAGGAAGTTTTAAAATATTTTTCAGTTTTTCAAAACCTTAATCAAAATGGAAGAGTATAAGTGGATCTTGAAATTATTTAGTAATATTTTAAAAAGAAGATATAATTCTTGAAATAAAAATCTTGAGGTAAAATCAATATTACTCCCCCCCATGCATCTATGCTCACCTGGAAGCCATCCTTGAATGTTAGTCCTTAGGAGCTGTTCAGGGTCTCCCACCAGCCTGGAGCTCACCAAGTAGGCTTGCTTCATTATCAACAAGCCTCAGATATCTTTCTGTCTCTGTCTCCACACAAAGCTGAAGTTATAGGTACCCACAACTGTACCAGAGTTTTACACGGTGATAGCAATCAAGCTGAGGGCCCCATGCTTATTTAGCATTTCATAGACTGAATCCTCTCCTTAGCCAAACATCAGACACTTGCTAACAAACCTGACAATCAAATTTTTATCCCTAGAATCTACATGGAGAAGAAACTGACCCCTGCAGGTTGTCATTCACACACATATGCCCACATACACACAAGTAAATAAAAAATAAACATAATAAAAAGTTTTAAAAAATGTATGTTTCATGAGGGCCTGTAAGTGGATACTAGGAAAGCCCTTTGAAAAGAGCTAAATATTTGAAGATACACTATCCTATTACCATGGAATTCTAGTTCAGATTAATACCAAGCCCAGAGTAACATGCATAAATACACAAATGCATATGCATACATTTACACAGAACTGTTAGTTGCCAATTGATAGCACAATCTGTAAAAAATAAAAGACATTTATTAAACAATTGCATAAAGAAGTCACAGAGCATCTACTTATTGCCACACTGAAAATGAGCTATAGCTACATATTGCAAAATTCTAGTTGGTATATAATGAAAACCTGTAGCCAGTTATTGGGGAAAAGGTTGGATTTCAAAGAGAAGAAGCAAAGCAGTTACTTCTCACCAGCCAACTTCTCTGGCCTAACAGGGTAAGTGGTATCTATCAAACAGGGTCCTCAGTCTGACTGAGCGCTTCCACAGAATGTTCAGTTTCTGACTCCTCCTGCCTTGTATATCTTCCATATCCAGCTCTTTTACTTCCTGGTTCAACTCTGTATTATAATCCTAGAGTTAGGATTAAAGATGTGAGCTACTGCTGCTTGGCTATTAGGCCTTGAACTCATGGAAACCCAGAAGGATCTCTGTCTACTGAGGGATGGGATTAAAGGCGGGATCACCACTCTCTGACCCTCATGTCTTGACTGTGAATGATTCTGTCCTCTGATATTCCAGGCTGATTTTATTAAATATACAATATATCACCACAGTTATATTCATCAACATGGGAAAAACACCAGAAGTAAAAGAATGGAAAATGTCCACATTAGGGCTATTGTCTAATTATCACTTGCAGTTACTAAGATATACGTGGGAGTGAAACCATGCTCAGGTTTGAGTAAGCTGGAGTGACTGAGAGGTCAATGGATGAGGGAGGAACTTGAAAAGCCAGCAACACTTACATTTTATTTTTTTATGAATGTCAATATTAAGAAAAGGATGAAGAATAGCATGACATTCAGTAATTCAGAGTATGGTGTAGCCAAAGCATTGCAAACTGTCCCATCAATTTGCTGTCAAATGTGCATCAGTCGCTAAGCACAAGGGTTAAGCAGCAAGCTTAGTTTGAGAGAAAGCATGTGGCTTGATCTATCCTGACCTTGACCTGTATCCAAGCCTGGTGCTGTCATGGCTTCTTTTTCCAGAAGTCATCAATGTTGTGTATAATTTTTAGTTCCCACTCAGCTCAGAACCTGCTGGAATTTGATGTGGAAATGCCTTTCTGTATGCTGTGAATATCAATCTTTAAATAAAGGAGCTGTTTTGGGCCATGGCAGGCACCATAGAAGAAGTAGGAGGAGGAATCATAATAGATAGGAAAGGAAGGGCAGAGTCAGAGGCAGATCGAGCTGAAGCCCAAAGGAGCAACATGTAAGGAACACAGGTGAGCCACGGGCCACATGGCAGACAGATTAATAGAAATGGGTTGATTTAAGATGTAAGATGTAAGAGTCATAGGCCAAACAGCATAAAGTTAATATAAGCGTCTGAGTCATTTCTGGGGGCCTGAACAGCAGGCGGCTAAGAGGTCTGGCATGGCAGGGTCTGGGTTCCCCCACTGCTACAGATGGCTAGGCTGTTAAGGCATCTCGGGAGGCAAGTCTGTGTGTCTGGGCCTCTGACCGGCCGGGACCAAAAGAACCCCACTGCCACAGGAATTTGCCTTGTAGCTTTAAACAGTATTAGAACTATGTAGCCAAGATTTCTATGATGGTCTAAGTCTTAAATGTCCCACACGGACACATGGTTCCCAGCTGGATAGTTTGGTGAAGCTGTAGAATCCCTGAGACATAAGATGTATGTACTGTAAGTAGGCCACTAGTAGTAAACCTTGAGGGAGATGGCCAGCTTTCATCCCAGATCTTTGTTTCCTGGTCTGAAGTGACAGCCTTGCTGCACTGTAGATTCTCTTGATGGCGATGTATTTCCTGGAACTGTGTGAACCCCTCTCTGTAATATGAGGTTTCTGGCCTGGACTTTCCGGCCTAACCTCAGGGTTTAGGACCCACAGACCCTCAGTCCTGCAGTCCCACAGAGACACATAGATGCTTACAATTAGTTTTAGGCTGATCGGCCTCAGACACAGGCACACAACTTGCTAGCTCTCTACCCTTCATCTAACCCATGATTCTTATCCTGTTCATCCATGCGGCTCGGTACCCTTTCTCACAGCAGCATGGTTGCCCTCTGCTTCCTCCAGCTTCCCTCTGGCATTCTGCTCTGTGCTTCCTGTTCTAAGAGTTTTCTTAGTCTGGTAGCCCCGCCCACACTTCCTGTCCACCTTTGGCCAATCAGCGCTTTTTATTAAACCAGTGCGTGGGATAATTATTTACAATGAAACAACACAATCTCCTACACCTCTCTCTTAAGCTGCTCTCATCAGGTAATTTTTTCATAGGAATAAGAAAAATAATACAGAAAATTTCTAATAAAATTTCCCTTTTAAAGTGACAGAATTTGGTGGCTTGAATCAACTTTTCTCGGGAGTCTTTCCCTCCCTTCCACGGTATTCTCTTCAGTCTGAGTCTGGGTATTCCTGTATTGCTGTACCATTTATGTGTTGGTTCTCCTTCGGGTTCATATCCTTAGCCTTTGCTATTCTATAGCTTTTCTAGGAGACCATGCTCAAGCTCAAAATCCCACTGCATTATATCACTACCAGAGAGAGGTTTTCATTTGTACTTCAGTATTGCGTAATATTTAAGTAGTTAGTGGTCTGAAAAAGTTAAGCAAAATTTTACTTATATTATCACAGGTAAATGTTTATTAATTATATGCCTTAGAATTCTTTTTAAAAACTTGAGTTTAGTTTTCCAACAATATAGAAAGATACTTGTGAAAATTTTATTTGTGGAGAGTCCCAAACTCAAAGATTTTTGTCACTTAGTTGATAAGTAATGGTAGTTTATACTGCCAGGCATGTGAGAAATGTACCACAGAAAGTGGCAGATGCTACAAGCTAGTGTCCCTACAAATGAGGAACCATTTGTCCACTGTGGTGGCTAGCTTTAATTGTCAACTTAACACAGTCTAAAGTTATCTAGGAAGAAAATCTCATCAGGATTGTCTACTTTGGGCTAGCCTGGAGCATGTATGTGGGGATTGCCTTAAGTCAACCAATGTGGAAAGACCCAGCCCACTGTGGGCAGCACCATTCTCTAGTCCAGGGTTCCTGAACTGTGCAAGAGTGAGCTGAGCACAAGGAAGCAAGTGAGCCTGTCTGCATTTATTTCTTTTTACTCTTGACTATGGATGTGATGTTGCTAGCTGCTTCAAGTTCCTGCCACTGTGACTTTCTCCACAGTAATGATTTAATCTTGAATTATAAGTTAAAATAATCTCCTCCCTGCAGTTGCTTTCTGCCATGGTATTTTACCACTGCAACTGAAATAAAACTATAGTGATGCACTGCATCACTATATAAGCTTTGCTAAAGACCAGGATTACTGAACATACATGTTTGTATGCTTGCAGATGTGCAAAGATGTGTATGGAGATCAGAGGTCAACCCCAGGTATTATTCCTCAGGGATAGTACACCTTGTTATTGGAGTTTTTCATTGGCCTGAAACTGAGTAGGCTAGTCTGGCTGGCTTTCAAGTTCAACGGATATGCCTGTTTCTGCCTCCCTAATGCTGGCATCATAAACATGCCACAATACCTGGCTCTTTAACATGATTTCTAGACATCTAATGGAGATCTTCATGTTTGTGCAGCAAGCCATCTACTTGGCCCTGAAACGAAACCCATGAGCCATCTTTCCAAGGGCAAAGGAAAAGTACACTTCTCTTAGATACAAACTATGTATATATTTTCAATGAGAATCCCCCCCCCCCCAATTTTAGATCTATTTTAGGGACAATTTGGATTTTTAGAATAAGTCATCAGTTTTCTCTATAACATCCAAACTGAAAGAAAATAAATTAGGAGGAATACCTTATTTAACTCTAAATGTCAGTGACTGTGGAACTGTCTCTTAAAACACCTAAGCGGCTGTTAAAGTTTTTACCTACCCAGTGAGAAAGCCACATGAAAGTCTTGAAACTGACTAGTTCATGGGTTCCACTTCCTGTTGTTAGGAGGAAAATGTGTCTGAGACTCAGTAAAGTTCTCAAAGGTTGTTTTCATTCTTTCTTGTAGAGCAGTTGGGGTTTCATATGCACATCTCTCAAATGAAACTGAAACCCTCTGTAATTTGCTTTTTTCTCTAATGTGAAGCCTGTTTCTGGCCAGGAGGAAACACTGAACAATTGGTAAATTTGCTTTATGGGAGGACTATCAGACCTGGCTTGAATCACAAGGAGCTTGCTTGGAGTGATGGAACATTGGGGGTGGGGGCGGCGCCTGTGTTGACCTGATGTGGACTCTGAACTCAACCCAGGGTAGGTACAAGAACCAGCTGTAGATCCAGGGCTGGTCTCCGGAGAAATGAAGACACATTTTGAGTTGGGGGTTTCCCTGGAAACCACTGTTGGCTTGATGGTGGAGCTGAAGAGCTGGTAGTGTCACTGAGAGCCTCCAAGCCCTGACTGGAAAGACTCAGTTCCCCGTTCTGTGGGTAAGGGGCCGAGGAATGAAAGTCACTTCTGTGCTTTCTTTCCATACTTGTACTCCATAGCTGTCCCATCAGCATTGCCTCCTGCCCCCCTTTATAAGCTTCTGCTGTTGTTTTAAGTGATGTAGTATTATCTTGTTTACCTGGGGGCTCTAGCCTTCTAGGAATAAGCCTGGATACCTCTTCTTTCTCCTGTCCCCTACTTCTTATTACTTTGTTTGCTCTGTGGGATCCCAGATTTCCAAAACTTTACTGACTATCAAAGCTTTACTCTCTTTGTCTCTACACAGCTCTCAATTTGGACAGTATTACATACCGAGTAGGTACCAATTGGGTTTACTGAGCTCAGGATATTGGCACAAAAAGAAAGAAGTCCAGAGACTTAAGTAATAGTAGGAATCTTAGATCAAGAAGTTGGCAGTGTGAGAAATATTAGGGAAAGGGAGGGGAGATGAGCCCCCTTAACATTATAGTATTTTTAGACTTAATTAGCATGTCACGATGTACAAATATTTATTAAGTTTGCTTAAACATTATCCTCAAAGATATCAGTCAATGATCCAAGGGAAGAAAAGGTGTTCATAAAATGAAAAGCCAATTCAGAATTGCACTGGTTTTATATTCCTGAAGAAACCCAATTTAACCTTAACCCCATTCATCCTGCTGAGTAAAACACAAGACATGCTTACTTTTAAAATGATGAGTTTTAATTATTAAGTATTTGCTTATCTTTGCATAATTTCTGTGATACATTGATACGTAATTGTTCAGAAACATGATTTTTAGTTATCAGAATATTTTCACAAATAAATCTTGGCAGATCCCCTTGAGACTCATGGGGTTAGAATTCATGTATGTATATGTACACACACACACACACACACACACACACACACACACACACACACACACACACAGCTCCTACGTCTATTATGACTTTAGTCATGTGAGAATCCTCTTGTCTCAGCCTCCTGAGTATTTCTTGTAAATATCTTGATTTCACAAATGAGGAAATAGGTTTAGAATGAGTTTGTGTAATATAGTTTCTTGTTAATTCAGCACCTGTGGCTTTAAACATTATATCCTATTTTTCTGTAGATCATATTGCCTTTCCAAACTTACATCAGAATTACACACACCACTTACCAGTTGTTGGAGATGTGGACTACTAACCAGATACATCTAGAGTACCACAAAATTCATGAGATTGCCTACCAACTTTTAGAGCTACTTTTAATTGCATGTTTAAGTGTTAAAGTCTCTGTTAATATAAATGAAAATTATCTAAACCTGAAGAATTTCAGCATAGATGCTGTAGAAGAAAAATGAATTTTTTAAAGCTAATGTTCTTTGGAATATTTGTACACACACACACACACACACACACACACACACACACACAGAGAGAGAGAGAGAGAGAGAGAGAGAGAGAGAGAGAGAGAGAGAGAGAGAAGACTGACTTTGAATGAATACAAAGTCTAGATTCAAATTTAGACAGACATAGACAGACACACACAGAGAAGGAGAAAGAGAGAGAGAGAGAGGGAGAGGGAGAGGGAGGGAGGGAGGGAGGGGAGAGAGAGAGAGAGAGAGAGAGAGAGAGAGAGAGAGAGAGAGAGAGAGAGAGAGAGAAAGATATTTTTCTCTGGGTTTTCCAGTTTTTGTTTGGAATCTGATTTTACAGGGCTTGTTGAAAATATGTTGTAGAAAATGTGTATATTTTATAAAAATTGTCACGTCTAATTTGAATATTTGAATATGTATCTTCTATAAAACTTGTGAGAAATATTCAGAGATAAAGATAGAATAAGATATATAAATTTGACTGTGAATAAAAAAAAAATTCCCTACCAGGAGTCTTTGGAGTCTCTGAGGTCACACAAGAAGAGATTAAGATTTTTTTCCCAAGGCTCCTGTGGTGTAGGTAGAACCCTGTATATTAGCAAGACCATGAAATTAGTCTGATGTGAGCATTTAACAGCTTGAGATGGAAATAATTATTCTCCAGTTTTATTTAAATAATCAATATTATTTAGAAATCAAGAGAGAAAAGAGATAGTTTCTTTTCTCACAAAAAAATGTATAGGTAAATTATTTCATGATTTTCCAAAACTTCATCATGCACGGTACCCTCACTAGCCCAAGTGCGAGAGTTGCTTGTGGGAAGAACAGGAAGCATTACAGATAGATGCCCTTACCTTACCTTTTTCCAGGTTCAGCTCAATGTACATCGATTCTAATTAGCACATTTTGTGCCTCAGCTTGTAGCTACCCTTGAGCTCTGCTTAGAGTTTCTTTCTTTCTCTCTCTCTCTTTTTTTTAGAATCCACCCTGCTCACAAACACTGCCGCCCCCTCCCTCCTTCTCTCTTTACAAATGTTACAACACAATCAGAAATTGCCTCTTTTCTTCTCTTCCTGCATTTCCAGCAGGTTCCCTTGCGTCAGAAGCCGAGGAAGAAAACTCAAGGTAATTAGATGCCTTTTGTTCCTTTACCCCTTTCTTGTGCATGTCAGTGTGGATTTTTTTTTCTTTCTCCTGGATTTTTCTTGGGGAGGGGATCAGATTTGTGTGTGTCTGATTTCAATACCAGGAGATGGATGACAGATTATTAATATTTTTTTTTGGTTGCTTTGGGACTGATTTTTAAAAAAGAATGACATGCTGCTCATTCGGACCAGTCCCCAGTGCTTTGTCCACGGAGCTTAGAGAAGCTGGCACTGAGTCAGGAAGTCCCAGGGTCCTAGGTGGGCTTTAACTCTTCTGTGTCTGTTGCATAACTGCCGCTGTTACTGTGGGAAGGACCTGGCACAATGTGAATGGCAGCCTGAGGCTCTAACATTTACAACTCACTCTTTTTGACTAAGGTTTTCAGACCCTACTTGTATATAAGTCTCACTGCTCTTTGCCCGGGATTTCTAGGCACTGAATGGATATTTAAAAATAGAACAGATACATGGAATCCTTTTTTTTTCTTTCTTTTTTTTCTTTTTACATTCACTTTGCATGAATGAAAACATCTAACCCTTGCTGTGCAAACAAGTTGCTTTTTATCTTGTTACCTGAGTCCTTGTCAGACTTACCCGGTCCTATAATTGTTGCAGGCTTTTTCACCATGAGTCGGAGAAGGATATCGTGTAAAGATCTGGGCCACGCTGACTGCCAGGGTTGGCTGTACAAGAAAAAAGAAAAGGGAACTTTCCTGAGCAACAAATGGAAAAAGTTCTGGGTGGTGCTGAAGGGGTCATCGCTGTACTGGTATAGCAATCAAATGGTGAGTGGCCCTCCTCCTTCCCTAACCTCTTTCCCAAAGGGTGCCTTCTAGAGTGCGGAGCAGGCGATCCCCTATGCCCGTGGGGAAGTTCATCCTGAGCTCTGGGAGTCAGAGCAGAGCAAAGCAGCAGATTTGATAGAGGATTCATTTCTGCTCCAAGAACTATGTAGGTTAGTGAGCTGTGCTGCTCGGAGGAAAAGCCATCTGGCTTTACTATTCTGATTGGAGAGGAAAGAAACAGGGCCCTAATTATATCCTTGCTTAAGGAAGGAGCTGTTTGGGTTCTTCTGATGTTATTATTCTGCAATGTTCTAATAGTTCCAGGATCTGTCTGGATATCATTTGCTGTGGGGACTTTGCATTGCTAAGGTCCTACTGAAAAGGGACTCAGCATTGTCCTCTACTCAGGGGACAAATCCATCAGTTCAAAGACATGGTATCCAACTCTCTTCCAGTGTGTAGTCTCCTCCTGATCTTTGTGAGGTGGGTTGGTTTGGGATTGCTAATCCCTATGCCAGCCTTGAACAGGGACTGGTGACCTTGTTCCCTGATGGCACTAAATAAGCACCGTGAGGACAACACTCACAGAGATAGTTGCTGAATTTGTCCCTTAATGACCACATGCTACTGTGGTCAGCTGTATGGTTTGACTGTTGAAAAAGAGCTGGAAATGAAATCATTGTATTGTCTTTTTTTGGCTGGAGATACTTTGAGAGGAACATTGATGTTGGAAATAATCTGTGGAGCTTTGCAGGTAGATGGTTTGTGGCTGCCTCTGGGGAAATGGGGATCCACTGCAGGGCTGAGAACTGGGGGTCTCTTTGTGAAGGAAGAAGGCCAATAGAGAAGGTTTGTTTAATTATTTATAGAAATAGTACTAAATTAAGCCAACCTGGGACTGGGTGCTTTCCCAGACAAACACAGCTTCCTTCTTAAGGGGAATTAAGGTTGATGTAAGTATTTCATGTTTTCTGTCATTTTATTTTTAATTTTTGAATTACATTTACTTATTCAGTGTGTGTGTGTGTGTGTGTGTGTGTGTGTGTGTATGTGTGTGTGTGTGTTTGAGATGCTTGTGTGTAGGTCAGAGGACAACTTAAAAGAGAGAGTTATTTCTTTCCATTGTGTGGGTCCCTGGGTTCTAACTCAAGTGGTCAACCATGGCAACAAGTACCCTCACCTGCTGAGCTGTCTCTCTCCTTTTATTTCCCATGTATTTTAGGCTATCACATTTTGGTAGTTATCATAGTCATTGTTACCTGCATCTTCCTTAAGATGAGCTGATCTGAGTGAGTTACCCTAAAAACAGCCCTGAGGAATTTCTCGAGGATAGTTGAGTGTGGATGGAACATGCATTTATGGGATGCAGTGGAGCTCAGAATTAGTCAGTTCGTCTCATCACTTGGCCAGAAGGCACTGTCCCTGTCTTAGTAGAATGTGAAGGAAGGTCCTCCCTGGAGCCACACAATTCCAACTTGACTCCTTTGGTTCTCTTAGGAGAGTGGATCCAATTACTTTTAGGCATCAAACTTTTCCAATTTTAAGCATTGGGAATCCCTCTCTTTTACATGAAGCAGCCATGTTGGCTTGGACTAGAGGGAGGAAAAGATGGATTCTTAGATGCCCGTGAGGCTCCTCATCCATGTGTGCTTTCATCAGAAGCAGAAAATAAGCTTCAGGATGCTGCTCATGTCTTTCAGAGCCATTAGCAGCATCAGTTTGAGAATAAGCTTGGTTGGCCTGGGAAGTAGAGGGTTAGTAATGGTGAGCAAAAGGAAGAGTCTTCCGTGGAGGACTTCCCATGTTCTTTTGCTTTCTCTTTCTCGACCTGACATCTTAATTGTATATTTGTTGTGGGTAGACTTCAATGAAGATTTAATTAGCAGTCATATTCCTGCTATCTGTGTTAATACTAACTGCAAAGTAACAGGTCAAACACGCCCTCACAGAAACATATGCATTTACTGTCTCTACTTTAAGAATTTAAATTTCATAGCTAAGGCATTTAAGATTTCTTAAGCTAAGGCACTGACTGATTTCTTCTCTTTTCCTCCGCTTCTTATGCTCTTGGAGGGTGATTCCTGTCTTTGTGACTTTGTATATAGCAGAATGGCCTGTCTCATGGAACATCAGCCACATGCCAAGGAATGTTCTAGGTACTCTGAACACAGGTTCTTACCTATTTTTCAAAACAACCTCTAGCTCAGCGTGATGGAACAGGCTTATAGTCTTAGCCTTTCAGGAGGCTGAGTCAGGAGGGTTGCATGTTCAAAGCTTGCATGGGCTACAGAGTGAGTTCAAAGACAATCGTGTTAACTTAGTGAATCACTGTCTCAAAATGAAAATGAAATATAAAAAGCTTGAGGATGTAGCTCAGTGCCATAGTGCTTACCTAGCATACCCACGGTCCAGGGTTCAAACTCTGGAGGGAGATAGAGTCAGAGATAGACAGAAATAGAGAGGCTCATACCTCTGACGCATGCTTCAAAAGTTGGTAAGATTAAGACCCAGTGTAAACTCTCCAAGTCAAAACTTGAAGAAAGTGGATGAAAAGTGCTTCATTTTCAGCACCTTTTGATTCCTAAGTCAAAACTCATTATGACATGCTACCCTGAATCTTCCCGAGGATGAAATAAATGATATCATTATGTTACCCCATTTCCATAAGGAGGCTGAGAGAACATCTCTAGAACTGGCAATTCTGCTGTGAACGTACAGACTATCCTATCAGCCCCCCACCTTGCTCATCACTGTAGCTTTCAATATTGCCTGAGGATGCTGACCTCTTCCTTGCTTTAGTATCTGTCATTGGTACCCAGAAATCAGCGAGTGGCTCATCTCCTTTCAGCCCACATTGCTTCTCCTAACCACTACCCAGACCTCCTTAGGAAAGACCATCAGTCATTTCTCACATAGCATTTCACTGGCTTGGAATGTGTCAGAGCACAGGTAGTTACACACCACTTCTTACAACGTATATGTATATAAGCCACAAAACCTCAGCTAGTGAAGAAACTGGAATTAAGCACTGTACTCTCACTTTCCTGTGCCCTTAGGATAAAGTTCAACCCACTCCCCTGGCTCAGGGAATCTTCAGGGTTAACAGTACCCTACTTCCTTCTCTGTTCTTCCCATCTTAAGGCAATCTAAGCCTCAGAGATAGAACTTTGGATTCCCATTGCTGTGTTCCAGCTTGATGTACACCTTTGTCTCTTTAGATTCTCTGCTCAGAAGGCTTGTCTCCATTCCTGCTCAGTTTCAGCAAGCCTTGTCTTCTTTGTCTCATTTTAATTTGATAGCACATTTCCTATGTGGGATAGTTTCTGATCTAAGCTTAGCTACTCCATCTTCTACCGTTTATATTATATTATAATAATTTATTTGCCACGTGTATCCTTGTTTTTAAATGTGTGTCAGACTCCAGTATTTCATAATTAATCATTATGTCTACATAGCTTGATCATGGGCTTATATCTTTAGTACTTTAGTGTCTGGTGTTTGAATAGTACTTGATTAATATTTGCTGATTTCTCAAGTAAGTGGGAATGAGGAATTCTTTTTGCTTGCTTTGTCTAGGCGATTCTGAGAAGTGAGATCTTATTCAAGTATTTCTCTTGACAGGAAATAATTTCCCAGGAATGGGATTTCTATTTCTATGCTTACAAATACAATTAAATTTAAGGTTTATTAGAATGGCTCCCCATATACTGTAATATATCTGACATATCTGTTCCCATCCTTGCTTAACACCTTTGTTGAGGCTTTCAGTAGACGGTGGGTGTAGCATCTGAGTCAGAGGTCTAATGTGAGAAAAGGCAGATTAGTGTGAGTGGAACCAACATAGTATTGTAGACATCATGTCTAATTTTTACATAACCACTCAACATTGATTTTATTACTCCTGTTTTTCAAGTGAGCTTACTGAAAGCCAAGAGCTGAAGGAAAAGTCTCAGAGTCTCTGAATAAGTAGATGGTAGAGCTGGGATTAATACTAAGATATTCCAACATCAGAGCTGGGCACTTTCTGTAGACTGTGTGACTTTAGTGATCTGGGCCCAGTAAATGGACTCAGACACATTATTCACAAATAGGTAGGGCTATCAGGCAGGAAATGGCTAAAGAAGATTCTCAGGTAGCTAGGGAAATGGGCACGTGATAACATGAACATAGCAGCAATCAACTGGGAAAGAGTGTATCTGAAAACTTGGTTAGGAGTTGGCCAGAAAATGTGAGCATTCAGATGTGGCTCCTTGGACTGGGTTGTGGGGTGCTAACAGTGAGAACTGGAACAGACTATACTGATGAAAAGGAGCACCGTGTGGAGAATACAGAAAATAGGGGACATATATGGGGGATAGCAGTTGAGGCTAAAATGAAACTGATCTCCAAGTCTTCTTGTTTGGAAAATAACATGAAAACTGAGAAAGAATTTGTGGGTAAAATATAGAATTTTGTATCAGTTCATTGTCGGCTATGTACTTGGTTTATTTTTTGTCTTATCCATGATTTGTCTAAAATGACTAGAGACTTGAAGGGGTTTGTTGTATAAATTAACTGATGTCATTTGTGTTGCTGCAGGCAACAGTTCAGGAGAGCTGTCAGGCTTCTGGGTAAGCCACCTGACCCAGTGTCATGGAAATTTCAGGTCAACCTTGCCGAGTTCCCTGTGTTTTGCGGATCATACCTATCTGTGCAAATGTGGCTGTGCGTCTCCTCTTGTCAACATGTTGCAGGACAGTGCATCACATGTGAACAAAACGTGCCTTTCAGAGGAGCTCAGATGTGGATGGTGCTTTTCTTGGAAGCACTTTGATGAGAATCTTTTCTATGAGAGTTTTAGTCAGTTGGCAGAGCAGAATTGACCCTTCTAGAATAAACCTTAGTTGAAAGCCAGAATTTCTGTATTTAGAAGAGAACTGTCTCGAACATTTTGAGAAATATGGAGACCCCCCTCATTTTTTTCAGCTAAAGAAAAACAAAGACTGGTTAGTTTCTTCCTGGAAAGAAGGCATCTTCCTGGCCTTCAGCCCTGTACCTTTCATGAGTAATCTGCTCTAAACATAAATTTTGAGAAAATATCTTAGGGAATTTGCCATGAGTTGGGAAAGTGTTTTTTTTCCCCCACTGACACACTCTTTACTTGTGCGACTTTTTTTTTTTTTTTAAATATTGTGTGCATGTGAATGCTTATGTGTGTGTGTGTATGTGTGTGTGTGTGTGTGTGTGTGTGTGTGTGTGTGTGTGTGTGTGTGTGTTTAGACTAGGATGCATGCCACAGGGGGCATGTTGAAGTCAGAGAACAGCTGTGTGGAATTGGTTCTCTCCTACTTTTAAATAGGCTCCAGGGTTTGACCTCAAGTTGCCAGGATTTTGTGGCAAGCACCTTGACTGGCTAAGCCACCTTCTTGGCCCATTTTTTATGTTTAAACCTGTCTCTTTAAACTTGGAAAGTAAAAAATATAGAATAGGCACCAAAATTTTGGGGGAGAAATTATTTATTTTTATGTTACTTATCAATGAGTCATAAATTTTCTTCATATCTTCTCTGGAAAGACTTCATTATTATAGGTGTCTAATCTACTAGAACTCTGTATTTACTGTCTTGCTGAAATCCCATTTCTGAATGCATCTCAAAGGAAACTCCAGTATTTTGAAACATTTCTACAGTGAAGAAAAGCAAATTACTGACATGAAACTGGCGAGTTTTATGCCAGCCTAGAATTGTGTTAGATCCGAGAAGAGGGTTAACAGTCTGTAAACGTGACATAGGACATGCTAGCGTGACATAGGACATGCTAGCGACCAGGTGGCTTCACAATGATGATTCATTTATTTAATGTCAATCCATGGGTCTTAAAAAAAGAATGCTTTTTACTAAAATCAAGCTAACAGATGGAAATGCACACATGCTTACCTAGTTAAAGGAGTGATATACACTCATATATTTAATATACAATTTACTTATATATACATGTACTATACATATTTATAAATGTTAATATACATTAATATGTATCAGATTTATCAATAGGAAGATCATTGAAGTAACCCTATGTGCATCCATTTTTATCTTAATAAACTCACCAAGAACATTATCTATCTGTACTTTGAGACAATTGAGTTTTGAATGCAGATATAAAGCACTGAAAAGAAAGAACACCAATCTTGTGCATGCTTTAGCAGAAATACATTTTGCCAGAGGATTGTTGCTTTAGAATGCAGAACTTTGCTAAGGAAATTTAGGTACCAGGAATGCTTCCTCATTGTGACTGCAGCTTATCCTGAAGAGATGTTGGCTGACTCATATGAAGGTTAAGTCTAAGCCCCAGGACAGGTGGGTGGAGTGGAAGATCTCAGGTGTTCTCCCACAGAGTGGTTGGTACCTTCACTGGAGGAAGAGGTCAGGTAACCTGGGGCTGGAGGGGAGGTTGATGTGGACATAAATATGTTTTTCTAGACAGCAGGAGAAATGGCCACAACTGAACTTGTGCTATTATGATGTGACGACTCTTAGAAGTCTTTACTTGAAGATTAATCACCCCTCTGTCAGAAGCCTCTTTAAGGGACAGAGCCAGCTGACTCCACAGATAGCCTGGGCTTTGTGTTTAATCTTCTATATTGTCTGTCTCAGAAGGAAACTACCCAAGGAAGAAAAAAACTAAGATTGGATACACTTAGTGGGTCAGAATTTAAGGGACAATATCTGAAATAGTGTTTTTAGAAAGGATGCAAGGAAATGGTATGATGAGGAAGAAGATGGTCCTGAGCTCAAAGTCGGGGGACAGATAATGCCATGAGGCTGCACACATCCTTTCTGGGGGCTCAACGTCTTTCTCTGCTACAGAGAGGCACAGACAGGAAGTTGACTCCTGGCAAGGAGAAAGTGAGGCGGTGTCCATTTTCAGTCCATGGTCCTCTCTTGAATCTTCTCCAAACTTGCATTCATTCTCTACGGAAGAATAAGGACTTTAGAATAGTGAGTATAAATTTTAAGTCATTGTTTTAAAACATTGATTACACACACACACACACACACACACACACACACACACACACACACACACACACACACAACTTCCTTGAACATTCTAAATGGTGCTTTTTTAGTGGCATTAAATATATTCACATTATTATGTGGCTGTCCCGGCCCTTCATCTTCTGAATTCTTTTTGTCTTGCTGAATTGAAATTCACCCCCAACTAACCTGCTCTGTGTATCCCTTCTCTGCTCGTACCTTGCAGCTACCAAAGATTTTCTGTGTGTATTAATTTGACTGCTGCATGTTTACTGAGTAAGTATAGTCATATTTATTTATTTATGGCTGGCTTGTTTCACAAAGCACAATATCTTCAACTTTCAATTTTCTTCTTTCTTAAGGACATCTTAGTGTATCCACATGTTGCATCTGGGTATCCTTTTGTGTCATGAGTGCTAATGTATACTCATGCTACTCCTACCTTTAATTAATCATCAACTGTTTCTAGTATAAGGGTCTGTAAACATGTCTTTGAGGGTCTGCTTTGAATTCTTCTGGGTACAGATACAGAGATGAAATTACAGGATAATCATATTTTTAGTTTTTGCCAGAGTGGTTTTCTGTAGTTATCCTCCCCCCCCCCCCCCCCCCCCCCCGATAGCACACAGGGCTTACTGCTCCTCCAGAACTCTCTCAGGATTTGCTTACTGGTTTATTTTTGGTACTCACTATCTTAATGAGTGTGAAGTGATAAACATCTCATTGTGGTTAAGGTTCCATTTCCTTAATGCCCAGTGACTGTGAGCATCCTTCCCTTGCACTGATTGGCCATTTGTGTATTGTCTTTACAAAATGTTTATTCTATTTTCTTTTTAAAGCAGAGCTGCTGTTTCTGTTCATTGGCCTTCAATAGTATCTTAATGATATTCATGGGACTCAGTAAAACAGTCTAGGGAGACTGAAAAACTCCTTGAAGATTTAATATACATTGTATGATGTCAGATTATGAGATATCTCATAACTGTGATATCTTAAGGATTATCATTTATTATTATTACTCATTTTTTATTGCTCCTAAATTTCTCGTATTGACACACACATCATTTAAATCTTATATGATGTTTTCTTTTCTTTATGCTGTTCTTTTAAATGCCAGCATGAATTCATTTAAATTTTATTTTTATGTAATAATTTGATTAGTTATTGCATATATGTAAACAATATATTAATCATATTTATTTTTGCTCCTCCTAAATCCATCCATCCCTTATGCTCCCTTTTCTAACTTTGTCTTAAGTATTTGTATGTATATTCCACAAAGTCCAGTTTATGCTAGCCACAGACTCATAGGCTCATGGCTCACCGGTCAGAGGCAACACCCTTAAACCATAGTCTCCCTTCCTTTAGTAGCCATCAACTGTCAATAACTCCTTAGCTAGAAGTGAGGTCGAAATTTATCTCTTGCCCAGTCTGCAATATTGATTGGATTGCTCTCCTTTGGGCAAGTATTTCACTCTCTTTAATTTTACTATGGATAGTGCATTCAATTTATTAGCTATCAAGATACATTATTCATTTTATAATAATAAAAGTCAATCAAATTTTTTCAAAGACTTCTCTTTTATCTTTAGTTCTTTACTTTTGTTGGACTATACTGGTGAAGAAGCTGCCTTGCATAGATGACAAGGAAAGCTTCCCTGGGGTTAGAGGCTCCTGAGAGGGCAGGCGAGGTTGTCCAGGGGTAGCTCACTTGAGGGCACATGTGCTGAAATTTTTCATTGGAGGGAACAGTCACCAACTTTTAAATGATCAAGTTCTATCTTAGCCATTTTTGGAAACAAAACTTCTCAAATGAGCATGAGTCTAAGTAAGAGTGGCTGGGAAAGCTGACTTACAGATATGGGATAGGACACCAGCCCCTCATGGTCCCCTCTCCAGCCTACTGTGGACGTGAGGTGGCTATATCCTTGGGTGTTTCTTAGGAGGTGATAATTTGGAGGAATTGTAAGGATAATTGTGTTGCCACAATCGGTCACTATGAGTGGGAATTTTTCTCCCCAGGGGAAAGACAGGTTGGCTTATTTTCTCAAAAGCAGACGCCCAAGAAGAGGGTATAGGTGTGAATGATTTATTTGGGAAGGGATGCAGGAAATATGTATGTGTTCTGGTTTGTGTGGTGGATTAGGTCCAGGACTCTCCATGGATACCAAGAACCTTGAATGCTTATGTTCAAAGCACTGCAGCATTTTGAATATAATCTATACACACCCTCCTTTATTCCTTAAATCATCTCTACAATACTTACACTAGCCAACACAACGTTGACATTAAGCAAATTATTGCTACCGTATTGTTTTGAGAACAATGGCACGAGCATTTGTGTTTGCTTGATATAGACAGTATTGTGCATATTTATCATGGGTGGTTTGTTCAGTTTGCTCATATAGCACTTACAAACCTAGAGCTACAACTAGTTTGGAAAGTAAGGACAAATGAGAGAAGGCAGAGAGTAGCCAAGGATACTGCAGGTAACCCGAGCTTAGTCAACTTGGGGAATTCAGGACTTTTGAAAAATGCACAATCTGGAGTTTGCACACCAGGGGTCAATTGTTGGATTATTTATACACCAAGTCCTCTCAGTCACAAGCCAGGAGCCCATTCAAGGCCTTGATAATGAATCTCTCTATAAGTCGAGACAGTGGAATCAGGGCCCAGAAGACCTTTCCAGCAAAGAGGTGCAACTGCTGGCAGTGGGAAGCCTGGCTAGGGTTCCCTGAGTCATGGGCAGCACCAACTGCACACTATCTGTCTACCCTGGAGCCCTTTATTCTCTCTCTTGCTGGGGCCTCAGCATTTCAGAACCATTGTCATATCACTTTGGTCTACATTTAGAATGATAATACATTAAGAATCTCTGGATTCTGTAAGAAATTGTGGCTTTTGTTTATTAGCTCAAAACATCTACCAATTGTTTTTGTATAGAATACCTATTTCTAGGTGCCTGTAAAAAGAAATTCTACTGGGATCAAAATCTAATTACAATTATATGATGATATTATATAAATCCGGATGCAGTAACATTTTTAGTAAAATATACTCCCAAATAATGTACAGATTAGCAAGCTTGCAACCATAATTATGCTGTCAGTAATTTAATTTTTTTCTCACAGCCATTAATTGGACACAAAAATAATGAGAGGAAGCCGAGACAGTCACAACTGCTCTAGGTATCAGTGAAGGAGATGGAGTCAAGAAGCTTGTCTGGCATCAGCTTCTTCCTTCTGAGTTATCCCTTTTCCTTTTCTTATGGAGAAATGATAATAATCTCTTCACTGTCTACAGCCCGAATCATCTTATGGAATTATATATATATATGTATATATATATATATATACATTGCTTTTATCTAGCTTGAAGACACTTATGCTTGCCTTTTCACTGGGAAACATTTATTTCAGGGAACTTGAGTACTCTGCCTAAGATCAGCCAGTAAGTGGCTTACAGACAGAAGTCCTATACAAGTTCTTTCTCTGCGCCATGTGTTAACTGGCATCTTCTATTGTTTCTTTTCAGTTCTCTTTGTAGGGCAGAGGAATATTGTGCATCTCATGTTAGAATTACTCATTTCTGGGCCCTGTTCCGTGTTCTGGAAAACTATGAATACTGTACAATTTCTTCTTCATGTTACATTACCAGTTGGGTGTTGTGGTTAAAAAGTTACCTGCCTCAAGAGATCTGAGACGGAGCATAGCATTAAGTTTATCCCAAAGGTAGAGAATGGTACCTTCTTATGCTAGTGCTCAACCTGTGTTAGCTCTTAGCTGTTTCTGTCAAGCACACTGCTGAAGTATTTCTGTATCTAGATGAGCACGTAAGAAGGGGAAGAAAAGAGAGATGAAGGGAAGGAGATAGGAAGAAGGAGGACCAAGGCTGACACATGCTTTTCTTGTTTGTTATTCTCCGGGGCTGGCTGGTGCAGCTATCTGCTTACTGACCCAGCGGAGGCTTGCTGAATGGAGGTGCTTAATGTGTCCGTTTCTGTGTCCTTTCTTGAAAGAGTGGAGAGGAAAGAAGAAAACACTGTAGTCCACTTCACCACAGGGAGAGAGGTCTTTGTACCATTTGCGCCAGTGGAGACTATGTCCATAACTGAACCATGACAGCAACATCGGTGTGGACAAATGCTAACAATGTCTCTTCTTATTTCACCAACTACAAATATGTAAACTTCTGTGTTCCAGGTCTGGGGTCCCAAACCTTAGGTTTAGGCTTAACTGGTGATGGAGTGGAGCATAAAGGGGAGATATATGCATACTGAAGCAGTCTTGAACAAAGTGTGGTCTGTTCATCACTGACTCATCTTTCTGCTTCTGCACGTGATCCCAAGAAGTCCTTATGACTGTCATAGCTGAGGTAGGGGGGTTAATCAATGTAGTTCTCAGGACATGGTTACTTATAGAGAGTCCTTCTCATGGGAGAGGTGAGGAGGGACAGATATATTCTGTAAAGTTCTACTGTTTCTGGAACCTAAAGTGTCTGAAATTTTAGGTCAACTTTATCTCTGTGTCTTCGGCCTTGAAAGGGGATGAGATAGGTTAGGTGGACACTCCTTCAGTGATGAATATTCCAACCTGAAGAGGTAAGCAGGTGGCCTAAGATAAGAGAGAAAGAGGCAAAATGGAGGCAGTGATGTCAGGATTTCAGTGTGTTTTGGTTGTGGGCTAAAGTGAGGTTGAGGGCTCTAGTGCCTTTTAGAAAGGCAGCTTCCAGGTGCCTGTTTTGTGTGTGTTCTTTATAGTCGGTAGAGTCATGTGTTATTATAAATTGTGCCACATGTTACCAGATGAAGCCTCAGAGATGTATGTAGGACAGACCTCAGAAGTGGGGTTTCTGGTCAAAGGACACACTCCTTTGGTCTCCATTTAATTTCCACCTTTGTGTGAGCGTGACTCTGTACATCTTGATCACGCTAGTTCATCTTGTCTCATCTTTCTTTCAATTTCCATATGCTTCTGTCTTATATTTTAGAAAATGGGTTAATATTTTACTACTGGTCACAAGTCTGTGTGTGCTATGAGAAGTGTGTACTCTAGGGGAATCCGGCCTCCATGTGTGCTCTAGGGAAATCTGGAGAATCAGGCCTCCATGTGTGCTCTAGGGAAATCTGGGGAATCCGGCCTCCATGTGTGTTCTAGGGAATTCTGGAGAATCAGGCCTCCATGTGTGCTCTAGGAGAATCAGGCCTCCATGTGTGCTCTAGGGAAATCTAGAGAATCAGGCCTCCATGTGTGCTCTAGGGAAATCTGGAGAATCAGGCCTCCATGTGTGCTCTAGGAGAATCTGGCTCCTATTGCTCTGCAGTGGCCTGGGAAAGGACAGCTGAGTTTATATATTAGGCTTCTCTCCCCCCCCCCCCCCCCAGTGTGTACATGGGGACATCAGGGCACAACTGATGAACAGAAGGTACGTCTGGAGAAATGGCGAGTTTTGCAGTCTCTCTAGATTGTCATGGTAATTGGGCAGCCTTAGTTGCATCACTTAAAGTGAGTCAGACTTAGGAATCCATATCCTCTCATAAACGTGAAAGCAGATTACAGAGAAATCTTTGTTTTCTTGAGCTATATTCCTTAAAATAAGATTCTATAATTTTTATTTTCTACCATGAAACTGCACAATAATGTCCTGTATCCAAGTTCATTCTCTTCTTGTTTGCTCTCCCTTGACTTAAGTTGCTGTAGAAACTGGTTTTGTAGGTAGGCGCTCTATCTTTTTAGTATTTCGTATTTCTGTAATTTTGTCTGTTTTGTAAGGTACCTGACACTCATATTTTCCATTTAGAAACTAAAACTAGATGTCTTTAATTTTTGGTATTGTGGATTGAACACGAGAAAGCACAGTACCACTAAGCTAAACTCATCCTTGTGTTTTACTTTGAGACACGGTCTCTCTGTGTTGCCCAGGATGGCCTTAAGATCACTCTTGCCCAAGTACCTTTGAATTTATAACCCTCCTGCTTCAGATTCCCATTGCTTTAGTTACTTCCAAGGCTTTATTGTAAGAGAACTTAGAGTTTACTAGGAAAAGATGATTAGAATGTTCCACTTACCTCTGGAGTTTACACAGGCACAGACATCCTGCCCAGCCTTCTGCATCAACATCCTCAGTGGAGAGGCTCATTTGTTACAGTTGACAAATCTATAAGACACATCATCATATCTCTTACAGTTGACAAGCCTACCATGATACTTCATCACATTTGTTACAGTTGACAAGCCTACCATGACATGTCATTAGATGGATGGCCAAAGAAACCTTAGTTTATATTAGTGTTCATTCTCAATGTTGAACATACTGGACATGAGAGATAATTCCTTCATTATGCAAATATAAACTATTTCACTTAACCCTCCAAAAATTTCTGTGGTCTTCAATTTAAATAGATTTTTTTTTAAATCATAGAGATAGCCATTAGTTTTGTTGCATGCCATTGATTTTTTAAATACCAGAATTTGATGACCTGTTTCAGTTAAATTTTAAAATATGGCAAACCTTATGTAAAATATTGATCTCTGCAATCCAAACCTCTCTGTATAGATGACCTTTAATCCAAAGACTCAGTGTTGTGTGAAAGTTCGAGCCTGTCATATTCAGTCCCAGTGGATCCTCAAGGACTTTGGATTGTACCTTTTGAGCTTCATGATAACAATATACGAGGGATTTTGTCATATTTAGACCCCAAACTTGTATTCCAAACTTGTATTCTAAACTTGTATTCTCATGTTTTCATCTTATTTGAGGCATGTTTATTTTATTCTAATACCTACTTCATTCACTCACGGATATAAACATAATAAACTGGCTTTAGGTGAGTTGTTTAGGATCCGAGTGACTCCTTTTCACTCCAAGCCTTTGCTTTACTTCCTACATCATGACTTTGATAAAAATGGAGACATAGAGTAAACATATTATCTCTTGTGTTGCCAATCAGTGTGATGTTCTCAAGGCTTAAGTACAGCGTAGCATAAGGTGGTTGTTCCTTTCTGATGTTGATACTGTTCTATCCCAGGAGCACAAGCACATCATGCCATTTAGCTGCCAGCTAATGGACATTTAGGTTGTTTCCTGCTTTAGAATACTATGACTAATGTGCCTATAAATATTTGCATATAACTCTTTCCATGGGCATGAGTTTTCATTTGGGGGAGGGGCTGGGTAGGTACCCGGGAGTGCAATTACTGGGTTTTGCAGTAATTATAGGCTTGCGTTTTTTGGAGAATGCTGAAATATTTTCCAAAGCGGTTTCTACATCTCATTTGAACATTTTCTTTATTGTCAAGAAAAAAAAAATCATGTTCCATCAGCCAGCCATGTATAGCTTTTTCACATGTGATCGACAATTGCCTTTAAATAAAAAATATATAAATGAAACAGTTGTTTACTCCAAGGTACTCCTGTGTGTAGGAGAATCAGGCAGACAAGCAGGTCACAACACCAGGAGAAGACTGTGAGGAAAGCCTGCTCCAAGTTCTGAAGACAAAAAGGAGGAAACCTGTCCTAGACTTTTGGGAAAAGTTCCCACCCATAATGACTCTTGGAAAGGTCAGGTAGTGGGGTTTACTATCATCAGGGAGAAGAAGGCATTCTGCCCTGCCCACATTCCCCAGATCCATCATGGCGCTCACCTAATCAGCCTCACATGATTACATATCCAAAGACGTGATATAATTTGCCATGGTTCATGTTGAACTTACTGTCTCTTTTCTCTCAAGAGATGAGGTCTCTGCTTTGCTCACTAATACGTCCTCATACATGTGACACATGAGGAGACCACGGAGATATTTGCTGACTAAATGAATGTATGGAAAAGAGAATTTAAGGGAGATATGAACATAGATGATGGAGCCTGGGGGCAGGACCAACAGACTCACTCCTGTCCTTGATGTTTCAACTCCACCTTTGACATAAGTTAGACTTTGGTTCTGCTGAGGAGGGATGTTGGGAGTCAAAGATGCAGGGAAAGTGGGTAGGCTGAGGAAGTTTGGTGTGTAGTTACAGAACACCCTGTAACAGAGGACCCAGTGCAGTGAGCTTCTGTACTTAAGACTGATAAGTTTGCACAGTGGTTGGAGGATGCTTTTAACAATTGTGTTAAGGTTCTGGTGAACCTAGCAGGTCCTACTACATAACTGTCAAGTGACTTTTTAGAATGGCAGGAATTGTTAAAGGGAAGAACACCATTCTAGTCAGTTATTTTAGTTAATGAACCAGTCAGGAACAGGTCTGAAAGGGTAAGAGGAGGAGAAGAAACTGTCACTCCAGAAGAAGTTGACCATTGTGATCGCCTCTTCTGAGGCCTTTACTTTTGCAGGCTAAAGAAGCAAGAGACATTTTGGCGCAGTTGCTGTGACTTTGAAAACAGCTCAGATGTCTTCAGAATAATGTCAAGGAGCTTCTATGGTTGAGAGGGAGGGTCCTAGGGAAGCTTTATGCAGTGGCTCCCCTCAGGATTTTTTGGATCTCTTTTTGAAAGAGCCTCAACCTTTCCAGTTATTCAGAAAGGAACCCAGTGAGACAAAGATATGGAATTTATCTTTAATTAGTTTAAAAAATTGCATAGTTTACTGGGGGCATGTTACAGTGTGGTTTGAAGGCCAGAGAGCAACGTTCAGAGTCTCTTCTTTCCTTACATCACATTTATCCTGGGGATAGAGTTCAGATTGTCAGTTGTGGTGGCAAGAACCTTCTGAGCCTGCTCCCCAAATTTATTAACTTATATCTAAATGAATACAAATGGTTGTAAAAGCAATATTTGTATATTTTATTTATGTGGTGTGTGTGTATGTGTGTGTGTGTGTGTGTGTGTGTGTGTGTGTGTGTGTGTGTGTGTATGTGGAGGCTAGAGGTCAGTGTTGAGTGTCTTCCTCAATTGCTCTCCACCTTTTTTTAGACAAAGTCTCCCATTAAACCTGGAGGTCCCTGGCCATATTAAACAGGCTGGTTTGCAAGGACCAGGGGGTCTTGTTGTCTCTACTTTTCCAGTATTTGGATTAGAGGTTTGAATCCCTGTGGTCAACTCTTTCCATGTATTCTTGGGGTTGAATTTAGCTCCATGTGCTCATGGGATAAGCATCTTACCAACTGAACCATTTTCCCACTCCCTGTATGTTTCATTTTTGTTTTATTTTTATGTTATTGACACACAAAACGTACTTATGGTATTGTTTAGAAGTTTGTGTGTGATGATATAAGCTGGGGGTCTAATTTAACTCCATAAGAACATAGTTCACTTTGTTTTAATTTTTTGGTTTGTTTGTGGTTGAGTAGAGGACAGGGATATTGGAGAAGGTGAAATTGTGGAATTAATTATGGCTTAGCCTTCAAAGGCTTTCTGCTGAGGTACTTAGGCTTCATCCAAAAGCAACTGGGAATCATGCAGGGTTTTAATGAGAGGAGGGACATGAAGCATGTAAATGACTTAGAGATTTTCTGTGACTTATTTGCACACTGTATTGGGTTGAAGGAGAGAATCAGAAAAAGGAGAACCACCTTTGGAGTCATTGGCAGTAATATAACAAAAAAGCTAATGATGGTGGACAGGACATGACATGGTAGGAACAAGTGAATAGACCGTTTGTGGAGGATGCAACCACAACACAACTTTGTGTTGACCTGACCTGAATGAATTCTTGGAAGTATTATCTTAGTTCATATTCTATAGCAAAATACTGAAGGCTGGGTGGCTCATAAAGAAGAGGGGCGCTTATTTAGTTTATAATTCTGAAAGTTCATGCCAGGGCCTGCTTAGCTTCCAGCAAGGACCACATACAGCTTGTATGATGGAGAAGCAAGAGGCATAGAGGTTGTGTGTAAAGGGATCCCAGCATGTAAGGTGCCTTTTTACAACAACCTATTTTCTCAGCAGGCAAACCAGTCTCCAGAAAATAAGAATTTACTCTCATGAGAAACACCTTAGTTCCCAGTGACTTATTTAACGTATTCATTCATTATCTGCACATCATGCCTTTGTGGGATCTGTGGTCCCCTATGTGAGCATGGAGACCAAAAGGGACATCTCTGGTGTCCTATTTCATCACTCTCCACCTCATTCTCTTGAGCCCAATTCTCTCATAGGTCCTAGAGCTAGGCTGACTGTCAGATAGTCCCAGAGAACCTCCCGTCTTTGTCTGCCAGAACACCAGTGTTGTAGGTCTGCATGATAGTATGTTCAGCATTTTATATGGGTGTTTGAAATTTGAAGTTAGGCTGTCATGTTTGCACAGGAAATATGCTCATCTGATAAGCCATTTCTCTCTAGCCCTAACTTCGCTTTTACTTCAATTAAAAAAATCTTGTTAATCCTTTGAGAATGTCATACAATGTATTTGATCATATTCACACTACTCCTTCCCATCTCCTCTAAGATATATCCCTTATCTCCACATCTCCAACAAACTTCCTGTTCTCTTTCACTTATTTTTAAAAACCCAGTTTTGCTGTGCATGTACTCAGGATGTGAGACCATTCATTAGACAGTGGTTATCCCTTAAAGAAGACCAGCTCTTCCTCCCTAAGAAACCATTAGTTAAAAAACTTCCCAGTTAGTGGGGGAGCTTGCAAGGCAATCTTTTCTCTGTGCTAGAATGCTGACCAGCTTGATCTTGTTCAGGTCTTGTGTGGGCAACCAAAGTTCTCAGCTTATTAGTAAAGTGGCTCCATCATGTCTAGAAGACACTTTTCATGTAGTTTTCTGACTCTTACAGTCTTTCTGCTAATTTTTTTTTATCATGGTCCCTAAGCCGTGTGTGTGTGTGTGTGTGTGTGTGTGTGTGTGTGTGTGTGTGTGTGTGATAGATGTCCTGTTTGTGATACTTATTCTCTTTACTCTGACTCATTCAATTATAAGTTTCTGTATTAACCACCATCTACTACATAAAGAGGCTTCTCTGATGCATTAATGTATGGGTATAGAGATTGCATTGGTTAGGGCTTCTATTACGGTGATAAAACACCAACTTACAAAAGAAAGTGTTTGAATGGGCTTACAGTTTCAGAGGATCAGAGTCCAGGATGGTGGAACATAGTGACAAGAGTAGCTGAGAGCTAATATTTTGAGTTACAAGCAGGAGAGAGAGAGAGAGAGAGAGAGAGAGAGAGAGAGAGAGAGAGAGAGAGAGAGAGAGAGAGAGAGAGAGAGAGAGAGAGAGAGAGAATATGCACACAGCATGTGGAATCTTAAAACTTCAATGCCCACCCTCAGTGACACATCTTCCAAGAAAGCCACACCTCCTTATCCTTGTGAAATAGTTCCACCAATTGAGCCTCAAGCATTCAATTCTGTGAGTCTGTTTGAGCTACTTTCATCCAGGTTACTACAGAGTTATTAATTTAGATATTAGTTTAGTAATGTCCGTTTAGTAGAAACTTTTAAAGACCTCAGTCTTTCATATCAGAGACTAAGCCTCAACATGAATTTTGATGGTGACGGGCAGTATCCAAACAGGGATAGCTGGGATCGGAGAACTAGAAAAGTCTCTTCTCCACTGCTTTGTTTATTTTTTCTGCCCTCTTTTCTTCTCCACATTTAAGAAAAATCTTATAATGTCTTGATAGATAGGGCCATCTTATTCACTGAAGCAGAGAACGCAGAAGAGGAGAAGGTACATGTGGAGTAAGATGATGACTCTAGTGTTGGTCTCTCCTCAGGAGCTTATAATTTATCCATGTGAATAAGCACACTAGGCCGTTATAAATCTAGGAAAGGAGCTCCAGGATCAAATCTCAGTTCAAGTTGTAAATTATGTGTGTGTGGTGTAGTGCGTGTGTGATGATACATGAATTCGTGAGAGTGTCATAAGTCAGTCATCCAGAGTGATGGAATGGAAAGATTAAGAGTTTATGGTCAGAATTCCAAGGACCCCCGATATTGGAGAAATATCAGAAGATCCCATGAAGGCTTCAGAAGAGGAGGTGAGTAGAAGGAAGGGGAGGAGTAGTGTTGTGGTCCCATGAAGGCTTCAGAAGAGGAGGTGAGTAGAAGGAAGGGGAGAAGTAGTGTTGTGGGAGGACCAGGCAAGGACTGGACTGTACTAACATTCACTAGAGTTTGACTCAGGGCTTATGGAAAAGTTGGATTGGCCTTAAAAAGGAAGTAGTTAGGCTTCATAGACTCTGGAACAGCTGGCACAGAGATGTATGCTAGGGGGCAGTGGCATGATTGTTTTCTCATGGTTATGGGAATTTATATGAAAATATATTAACATAACATTGATGTTACGTAGCATGATCAGTATGGCCATTTTACATAAGATCATTTTGAAGCTGGTACTCGAGTGGAAACTTAGTACATTTACAATATTGTACATCCATCTCTATCTACTTTCAAAATATTTCCAAGACAAAACTTTAACAAAACTTTACTCCAAGAAGTTATATCCAATTCTTCATTCTCCATGGACTGGGATATATATCTGTTTTTTTTCTTTATGTATTTCTTATTCTGAACACCTCATATACACGGGACCAAGTAATCTGTGACCTTTTGTAATTAAAATCATTCACTTAACATGATGTTTTCAAGGTTTATCTATACAGCATATGTCAGTCTTTCATGGGGGTTGCGACTATGCATAATATTTCTCTATATGTATTTAACAGTTTGTTTGTTGATGGTCGTTTTGTGGTTTTGTCTGTTACTTGTTGAGAACAGTATTTCAGTGACCATGCATATACACCTTGGTGTCTGTATTTGGTCTTTTTGGGTATATTTCTAGCAATGGAACTGATAGAATTTAGGTTTTCCAGCATTACATTTATTCATATAATTGTTAGCTGAAAATCACAGGAAACATTATATATTATGTAACATATCAACTCATATATTGTACATTCCTTAAATACTTTATGTGAGTTTTTTGTTTTTATTTTTAAAGATGAGATTGGTGAAAGCACTGGTAAATAAATAGCCTATTAAACAATATTTATATATGTACTTGGTGTATAGATGTGTGTGTATCTATTTTAAAAAGAAGGTCTCAAGAATTGAGTTTTAATTCTTATAAGGTACATACTTGGATAAACTGAGATATCTAGGAGATAAAGGTTAGGGGTGGAGCTGACTAGTTCAATTTTTCCTGAAGAAAAGATAAGTTGCTCTCTCAATGATATGAAAAAGAGACAGTTTAGCAAAATCAGCTAATATCACCCTGGAACAAATTTAACAGCTATCTGATTTTAAAATTAAGACTGTGCTTTCAAAATCAAATTTTATCCATCTCCTAATATCTGTTGATTCATTTACATTTTGTTTTATAATTGTGTTTCTCTGCTCAAGGACACTAGTGGTCCTGAAAAAAGACTTAACCTCTGTTTATGACAAATAACCAAATATGTTTGTGGATCATTTCAACTTTTATTTGTACATTATAGATCAACTGATTCATAGAGAGATGGAACCTTGATTACATTTCCTGTGAAGCTTTTATTATTTTAAAGCAACACTCATTCTGTGCAATCCACAGTGTCATTCTTTCTTGGGGACTTTCTTCTACAAGAGTCAACCATGGCACTAGGATTCTATAAGATGTAGTTCTGACTGAACCCCACCCCCCAAACGCTGTTTACAGACTTGGGGAAGAGGTAATTTTTGCTGAGTGTCTGTTAAGTGCTGTGTTTATCTGGGCTCCCTGAACTCCTAACAACAAGCAAGATATGTATCTATGGGTTTGATAACTTCAAGACCTGGGCTCTGTCCACCATCTCAAGGACACTAATGAGGTTTTGCCTACTCTGCTTGTGTCTCACCACAGTTGTGGGGGAAATGATGCTGAGCATGTCTCTGGGTTTGACAGGAAGCAGGATGTAGATGGGTTAACTTTGTGGGTTTCATGGGGACAGATGGGGGAGCAGGGGCAGACACAGAACCTTATATTGGTTATTCCTCAGCTGTATCAATGCCACATTTTTATTATTTATTTATTTTTAATTTTTTGAGACAGGGTTTCTCTATGTAGCCTGGATGTTCTGAAACTCACTCTGTAGACCAGGCTGGCCTTGAACTCATGGAGATCCTCTTGTTTCTGTCTCCCAAGTGCTGGCCACTCAGCTCTCATGTCACTTCTGAATTTTTTTAGAATACTAAATTCTTCCATAAACATTGTATCTAAGTCCATGAATAGTTAATGATATTTCATGAGCATTGCTGTGGATTCTACTTCTTTCCACTTATACCCTTTCTAATTCATGTTGTTTATCAAAGCTCAGCAACAGAGTATTTATTTCTGTGTGTGCTATGTGTTTGTTCCAGGCAGAGAAAGCTGATGGATTTGTCAACCTGCCAGATTTCACAGTGGAAAGAGCCTCTGAATGCAAGAAAAAACAGTGAGTTCCCCCTGCTCCTCCCCCACATACCCAAAAGTCCTGGACCCAGATCATAGCCATTTTCAGTGTTCACCGTGACGGGCTGGTCTGGAAGTGGATAAAGGTACAATTTTAAATGACTTGGAATTTTGAGCATTGTGAGTTGGCATTGTGCAAATATATGCTCATAGAGAATGTACATTTTCTGGCATGTCAAACCGTGGATGGATGGGTTTTAATCACCCCACCACCCGTGTCAAAGACACATAAAGGCAAAGGAATCAATGTCAAGGGTTTGACTTTGTAAAGAACAAATAGCAAAGCAGGGCTTACCAGATAGAGAGCTGTAGACCTTACAGCAAGACCAGGTCTTCTTAGTTCATAGTTAGTTAGTACCAGCCTTGCCATTCAGTGCTCTGATAAATTTTGGTTGGGATTGTACCCTGCTATAGAATAAGTGTGAGCAGTGATGGCGATGAAGTAGGCTCCAGCTGATGGTTCTTGTTTTGCTAAGATGGACAGAGCCTGTGGGAACAGCAAAGAGCTCCCTGGGTCACATGGTCAAAGGAGTATCCTACTGTGACTTTTATGTCTTCCTCCATCTTTCTCCTCTTCTTTCTTCAATGTCTTCTTTATTATTGGAAAGAGACATTTCTTCATCGTTGAGCAATAAATTGTTTTCTTGGGAATCAGTGTTAGCTTTTATTCTTTGCTATACTGGCGTAATAGCCATGCTTTCTTCTGTGTTGATTGTGTTGACGATTGTGGTTTTTGATTGATTATTAAAAACAAACACAAAACAAAATAATCATGTCCTGTTCTTCAGAACTTGTGTGATTGATAAGTGGAAACATTTTGCTTGCTATCACTGATGGGCCATAAATTTCCTTTAACTAATATCTCACTTGTACTTTTCCTTTACCAATTAGAGCTTTTATCTATGGCTTCTGAAGAGCCACGTGGTATGGAAAATGCATACCTAACTGTTTTCATATTGTTAACACTCTACTGTATAGTTGATTGAGTTTAAATAATACCTTGCTTGAATGAATTGATCTGTATACCATTAAGTGACAGCTCAGGGATTCTCAACTTGAATGTATTGTCTCTACACCTTTAAATGGTTAGCAGGTGAAAGACACACACACACACACACACACACACACACACATTTAATTGGAAACTGCTGAGTGTTTCATATGCAGTTCTGACATGATAAATTGACTTCATGAAGTGAAATAGAGGCTAGATAGCAAGTATTTAATATCATTACTTTGAAAACACTAATACACATGCTTTTCTCTTTCCTAGTGCATTCAAGATCAACCACCCACAAATCAAAGCCTTCTACTTTGCAGCAGAGAATTTGCAGGAAATGAATGTGTAAGTAGAGGAAACTGGTGCATTCAGCCACTAAGAGAATTTTGGTCAGTCGTTAGAGCTCTAAGTCAGTGATCACGTCAGTTACTGTCTTATTGGTTTTGTTATTTGATTGTTCTGTTAACTCCTTTAGCAACTATAAAACCATCTTGATTTTTTTCTCTAGCATATGTAGTCATTTGGGGACATACACTTATTGAAATGGTTGTTTTAGGAAGTAGGTATAAGATTCTTCTGAAGGAGCCAATGAGAAGAGAGAATAGACACAAGGCAATATGATGTGATAAGAAGTCACATCACAAGCAAAAGAACCCATCCTTGCTCAGTCTATGCACCCTCTAACATGTGCTGTGCAATGAACATAAAAGTTCATGGACTTATCACCTGCTTCTCCATGTGTTACCCCAAACATCTACTTCTTGTGTACCTGACTTTAAAAAGTATCCTAGCTCTGTTTCCAGTTTGCCCTGTTAAGTCAATGAGCTTAATTCCCACTTCATTCCTGGTTTAGATGAAGATGCATTGAGCCAGTTGTAATTTGAATGAAGTAATCTGTGAGGTGCTACCTCAAGGCATCATATGACATCCTATTAACTTAAAAAGACTGTTATTGATGTCTTTAAGATCATTATATAATAATGTTTATGAAACATCTGTAGTATGCCCTATTGCCAAAGATATTGGACAGTAACAGTCAAATGCTCCCACCCCTATAATTCCTCCATTCATAGAGTTTATACTGAAATGCTGCTATCTGTTGTACATGATAATTTCATTGCTTATCTTCCACACATAATCCAACTTTGCCTTCTTGTTTCAGACAACTAAATAAAATAGATGCTATCTTCTTTTATATACCTTCAAGCCCCTTCAAGTCACCTACCTCTCCAGCTGCACTGTCTAGCTAGGAGCCTTCTGATTTGTTATAAATCTTACCCTCACCTCATCTTTTCAAATGAGAACAAATCGATCACAGGAACTTTGGAAACCATGAGTTAGCTATCAGAGAAGAAATTGACAACAGTGTGTTTCAAACATGTCCTTGATGGACAAATAGAGCATATGTTTCTACACTCTTTCTGATTGTAGCTTTCACCTCTACCTTGCTTTTCTCAAGCATCTGAGGGAGGAAAAAAAGGACATATCAGAAAAAAAGCCTTATCTGTAGTCACATGCTCTGCAAGTGTCCAGAAGAGGGTAGTGCTCCTTCCTAGAGGTAGTTAGAGTAACTCAGACATGGTGACTGCCAGTCTGCAGCTGAATCACCACAGGGCTGCCTCTGGTTTGTAGTGGCAGGGAGACAGGGCTGCCCACCAACCCATGACATAGTTTCTCTAATAGCACCCTGGGCATTATGTATCTTCAGCTTTGTCCCTGTTATCATCTTTCCCACCCATCATGAGACCGATCCTCTCAAAGTAGTTTTCATCTTCTCAGTGAGGACTGAGTGAAAGAAATCATTTCCCAGAGAAATAGTTCTGCGTGCTTTGTTACTTGGTGTCTCCTACTCAGAAAAATACATTTTCAACCACAAGGAGGTGAGACTCTTATGAGATTATTGGAATCCATTGTACATCAGGCACTCTAAGCCACACGTCAAGGTTATTTAGCTCCCTGTCCCTGGCTGCCACCAGCTCAGCCTTGTTTCCATCCCCACTCTTTATAGCCAGGCCTTCTTTCCATTGGCGGTTTCCTGTTTAATGGCAGGTCTTGGATGAGTTGTATTATTTTCCAACTTATAAACAAGGTACAAATGGAAATTCCAGGTGTCCTGAGCTCTGATTTTCAGTCTTCCCAGCTATCTTTATACTTTACAGGATGATTTTAATCATGGTCCTCAAATCGCTCACCTCGCCACTCATGGCTACGTGGCCCATTTTGCCTGTTCCTAGATAGATGATGATTTCTTTGATTTGTAATACCATTGCTCTTGCTTCCTTTCTACTTTTGTCGTAAAATGTCCTGACAAAAAGTAACGCAAGTAAGAAATGGTTTATTATACTTACAATTCTAGGTTCCAGCCTATTATTGCAGGGAAATTAAATTAGGAATTAGAAAAACATCATATTCATAGGCAAGAGCAGGGAACAAGTGCCTGGATCCTTGCTTGCTCTCATATGTATAGCTTGTCTTCCCCATTCCTGTTCAGCTCAGGAGCCCAGCCAAGGGAGTGCTCCTTCCCACAATGGCCTGGGTCTTCCTACCTCCTAATTAATTGCTTGATTAATCAGTGTTAATCATGACAATGCCCCAGAGACATGTCCAGAGCCAACCAGATATAGGCAGTGCCTTCACTGAGATGCTCTGCTTTGGTGATTCTAGGCTATGCCAACTTCACAAAGCTAATCATCACAGCCATTACTGAATTTTCTTATTCTTAAGACAATTCTTCCAGTAGCCAGCAAGGGATAACTACCAAGTTTGTCCTTTCTCCTACAAGATTATACAGATGATACCTAGAGGTGTCATTTCCCAATGACACCTGAAACTCTTTTTTCTCCTGATGGAGCTTACTGTTCAATAATGAATCTAGGAAGGACTTAGGAATAGGATAGAGGTGGGAGGAGGGAAGGATAATTTTTTTTTTCCAGATTTTAGTAATTCAGCTCTTTGGCTAACTACATTTTTTTGGGGGAGGGGGTGACATTTCTTTCAATAAACAGAAAAGTCAGTTCAATAGAAATCTCTTATACTTTGTCATGACCATCAATTTACAGATGTAGGAGTAAGTCACTGAGAGCAATAGCCGTGTCAGTTGTAGACAAAGATGTGTACTTCTTGCCTTTCTTAATGGTGTTTGCAGGAAGAGTGCTCTTATTTCAGCATCCATCTTCTAACACTTTTACTCATCCAGCACGCACATTCCCAACAAGTTAGTATATGCTACACTCCCAGGAAACACCTACCATTTTTCATGTTAGTGCAAAGCCTTTTGTGTATACATGTATTTAGCCAGAAATAGAGGTTCTCAGGTACTTCACAAGGTTTACAGAAGGTTCTTAGTGAAGCATGAGCTCTACACAGAAGTCTAAGCAGTTGTTAGGTTATCACAGGTAATAACTCCCATGAAAGAAAAGGAGTTGGGTTTTGGGGAGGTGCAAAATTTCCATTTCGATGTATGTTTATACTCTGGGATGGAGTTTACAAAGTCTTTGCTTGTTTCATCCACTCTCACCTCAAAACTATTCGTTTTTTTTTTTTTTTTAATTTCTTTGATATTTTACTTTTAGGGCAAGATTTATATAATTATAAAAGCAGCTATAAGCTGAAAACTGATATCCTTGTAAAAATGAACCATGACATATTTTTATCTGATTTTAAAAATGTAATTAAATCTTTGTGTGTTTGTATAGAATACATGTTTGTATGTGTGCATATAACCATGCAGAGTTCATGTATGTTTGTGTGTATAAGTGTGGAGGCCAGAGAGCAACCATGAGTGCCTTCCTCTATTGCCTCTTTATTTTTTGAGACATTATTCCTTACTGAACTTGGAGTTCATCACTTTTTCTGAACAAGCTAGTCAGTGAGACTCATGGATCTGCCTGTCTCTCCCCCCAATGTTGGGGTTACAGATGAGTACCCCATCCACCTCTTTATGTGGGTTCTGGGAATCCAAAATCAGACCTTCATGATTGTGTGCAAGCTCTCCACACACTGAACCATCTCCCCAATTTCCTACTATATACTTCTAAATGTTAGTTAGGTAATATATTAAACATCATGTAATAATTAAATGACACAAAAATAGAAAACACATGAAATTGACTCTCTTCATCATCCATTCAACTTCTTCCTGGGGATTTCTACACATTTGACAGTGGGTTGTTTCTTCTCCTCACATAGAATACTAGTTTATGAACAGGTGTGAGTTACCAATTTTACACTACATTAGGACAGGCAAAACTTATGGTCCTTTACTTCTTTTCTACTAACAGTAGGTCTTAGGGTGTTTTTCAAAGACATTACAAACCCACTTGTGAATATTTTTATTAGTTTCATTACAACATTATATTAACATAATCCATATCATTATTTATCTAATTTCTTGTTAATGGACAATTATTAACTCAGGGTCTTTTCCCCCTACTATTATAAGCCTGTTGACAACATTTTTTCTACATAAAAATGTGGGTTTTTTCCAAAATAGATACTAACAATTACAATTTTTAGGCAAAGAAAATGGATATTTAAAATTTAAATGATATCATCAAATCGCCTGTTTAAAACTGACTACATCAATTTTCATTTTAGCTCAATACTTGATTCAAATGTTTATTTTTCCTTAGTTACCAGTAGTATTTCCCAGACCTGTTAGTCCTTTAGTGAAAATTACCCAGTGTCTATATAATACAGTTCCCAAATGGCCAGTGTACATATTCCAAAGTAGAGGATTTTCCCCACATGTGCATTGGCTCTTGTATATTTTGACCCTCTTCTTTTGTCTTATTTGCCATGGTTCAGGGACCACACAAACACTCCTGCCTTCCTATAGCATAACATAACATTCCTCCAGTCTTATGCAGCCATTAGAGACCTTGAGTCTATTGTGGCACTAAATGGAACATCTTTTAGAAGACCAGACCCATTCTCCTGTATAGATTCCCATCTTGTTTATTATATAAACTGTATATATATTTTAAAATAATGAGTATAACAAGATCATGACCAGTGGAACATTGGTGAGGATGTCCGGGGATCTGACAACTGTAGATGTGAGAATGTATGGTATTTGTGCCATGGCACTAATGCAACATGCTGAGAAGCTCGTGACGCAGGAAAAGACTAGTAGAAAAAATATAAGTGAGTCAACAAATGTTTACTCTCATTGCTGTTACTTTGTTGATATTAAAGTGGCTCGTTATTAAATGTTCTGGTCTCTCAAAAAAAGGAATATGAAATACAGTTTATTTGAAAAGACAAACATACCTGCGATATGAGTCCCCTGGACAGCCATTGTACTCATAGGACATTTTCCTTCAAGTATTAGCTCATGTAACTAGAAATAAATGAAATAAGCACACTTTGTTTCTTATTTTAAATTTTTTTTTTTATTTTATAATGTATTCTGACCTTAAATTTTGAAAAAGCATGAGGATGGTCTAGAATTAAAAACAGTTTGAGTTCAATAACATTTGTCTAGCCGTATTGTGCAACTGATATTTAGTCAACAGAGGATAGAGCAATAGAAGAGAGAACTTGTTAATCTTTGCTTTCTCTGAAGATTTCAGAAATTAAACATTTCCACTCTTTAGGAATACCTTTTATGTTTTAATTAAGTCTTTACTGAATGATGCAAAAATTTGCCTGACTTAAAAATGAACAGTATGGGTATATTTTTTATAATATAAATTGACATAATTAAAATGATAGAGGGCTGGAATGGCTCCGTGGATCAAACAGCTTTCCAAGCAAGCCTGATGATCTGAGTTCAATGCCTGGAACTCACTTTTAGGTGCAAACATAGCGCTAACTCCCAAAAGTTGTTTCCCGGCCTCCTAATATGTAATACATGTGTATAATGACAATACATTTTAAGAATTGACAGATATAGCTTTGATGGCCACGTGGCTGAATGTGATGACCAGTGGTTTGATGGGTTTAAAACATATAATTACTGAAGAAGATATATTTGTTCATAGAGTTAAAATATCTCATTTAGCTTCTGACCTTAACCATTGGATAAAATCTCATCTCACTCCCCTTTCAGTGTAGACTCTTGGAAAGCCAAGTATTGTGAAACCAGAAATCTTAGGTTTTCATGTTTCAAAGTCATGATGCTTTAGGAATTACTCTGGCTAAGCATGGAATCAGAACTGAATTTCATTGTTAAGTCTGATACAGGAAACAGGTTCAGGATCTAAGGGGAAAAGTGAATGGATCAGGGGCCCAGATGTTTGGTTAAACATTTACTTTCCATTTGAATCTTAGGTGGTTAAACAAACTTGGATTTGCAGTAATCCACCAGGAATCCACTACAAAGGATGAAGGTATGTCCTATTTTCCATTTCTGAAGTTTTAGCATGAATATTAGGGTAGAATGGATCAGGATGAAGAAAGAGACAATTCAGGTTCTATGTATAGGCTGATACGGGGGAAACATAATTTGACATTTGAAATAATCTAAAAGGTACAGACAGCCATCTTCACACAGACTCATCATGGAGCCGAGCCTCCCCTGCCAACTCGAAGTGATTTCACACTTCACCCACACTTGAGCAGCTGCAGGCTTCACTGATACTCAAACAATTGCCAATGCAAATGTTTTAGTGCTCTCCTTACAGAGTTCTTACTCATGGACCTGAATGTGTCATGATCTTGTAAGATAACTTGCATCCCACCATTTCCTCCGACAGTTTAACCTTTTCGTCAGGTATGTGCTGACATTAATTACTTTGAAATTGTTCTTGGAATCTGAAGATCGGGCTAGAGACACATCATGTTCATGCCTCACAAGCCACAGGCATCTACATCTTAATAACATTATTAGCCTTTAGTAGGGAACAGAGAGGCTGCAGGTGTAAGGGTCACTGACGTATATTTGTGCTGAAATGCTTAGATTATAGGATACTCTGGGATTTTAAGAAGAAAGTTACATGCTTGATTATAAAATCTTAATTCTAGAAGTAGAAAAGTGGCAGATATGAACCAGTAAATGTAGTGGAGAGCAGGTACTATCACACTGACCCAGAGGCATAGCTTCTTGGCTAGTGTGGTAGGTCTTGCTCTCCACTGCAAGTAAGAGAATTCATTACAGTGACTATGATGTCGGTCCTCTTTTCTGTTAGGCAAGCATCCATTGGTTATCAGATGGGGAAGAGAGATCCATGTAGAAGGACTTATTTTGGTGTTTAAGCCCTTTTGTGATGTTACATCTAAACCTCTGAAGCCTTTTGTTCCAGGGTCTCCCTTGGGGATCTCCATTTTTGTGGCTTGGCTCCTTGCTCAGCCATGTCCTCCTCTTGCTGAGTTTTTTGGGTACCAGCCACGTCTGAGTTATCAGTCAGACTCAACTCTCAAAGCTTATTCTGACTCTTGATTCCACTGCTGATGGTGTTATAATGGCTCATACATTTTTAAGTGATTCTTTTATTTTTTATTTTTCTGAACCACAATATCCCTCACCTTGAATATTGGATGCTCGCTGGCAGAAGAAACTGCCATGGGGGGGGGGCACTTGTTTCTCCCAGTCTGAGTATCTTTTCCTCAGGTAGTACCATGGGTTTCTTACTTTCTATTTTTTTCCTTTTTGGATGCTTCCTATTTCAATTAGATTAAATTTCAATAGGCAGATGGAGAAAAACCTTTGCTCATACATTACGGAATAAGTGGTGAGAGCCTTGAAAGCTGAAGCATTTTTTTTTTCCGGTTATAGAATGTTACAGTGAGAGCGAGCAGGAAGATCCTGAAATAGCTGTGGAGATGCCACCCCCTCCATATGCTTCTGCAACTTCCTCTCCTGTGGTACGTGTGGATGTGAGTAGTCTGTTGGTCACTAACCCTATATGTGGATGTCACTTCTTCCAATTATACATAGACTTCCTTGGGCAATAAATTTTTAAAATTGACCAAGTCAAGGTGCCTTCTTCCAAAGAGCAAGTGAAATTCTCAGGATGCTGACTCAGGGTGCTGACTTAAAGCCTTCTCCATAGCAACCCACAGGGATGACAACCTGATATTTGTTCATCACCTACAAATGGACTGGAAGAGAATGCATGGATGCAAAGGGCTTTTGTGTGGCAGGCTCACTTTGCAGTGCGTATTATGCCTTACTGATTTTCTGAGGGAATACCAAGTGCCTTGCCTAGGTGCTTGTGATACATATTCAACAATGCAAAATGAATTTCAAAGTGATATTAAAAATAGAGCACAAAAAGAGAGATAGAGACAGCAGCTGGGGGAATCAGCTCATCAAGATTGCATACAGGCTGGAGTGGTATGTTCTTAAAGGAGGGTCCAAGTTGCATCCTGAGCTTTAGAAGTTCAGGTCCTCATGGATGCCAAGAGTTTAGAGAAGTGCTTCAAGTTGGTTGCATGGTCCTAGCAAGGGTCACACTGGGGTCATTGAGGATATATTTTTAAATTAATTAATAGGCCATTATTATTATTATTATTATTATTATTATTATTATTATTATTATTGTTTTGAGTATGTGATTGAGTCTAAGACCTCCACTTTATAGTTGACCCAATACTACCAGCCAGATTAATAACTTTTGTGTTTATCATGTTCCAGGTGCTTTAAATACGCAATCATTTAATCTCCAAACAACCTTGAGAAAGAGTAGTATTTTATTTGTGCTTTATTGATCACATGAGGCCAAACCCCTTGGTTTTGAGCCATTTGTATTTTCTTTGTGTTTGCACGTGTTTTAGCCTCTGCCTCCCCTTCCTGTTCCTCTTCCTCATTTTTGTTGATTGATGGAATTTCCCACTTTGTTCTCTATATTTGAAATAACACATATTTGTCATGCATGCTTGTCAGCTATAAGTGAGGCTTCCTCACTTATTATTTTTTAAACACTTTCATGGCTTATTTTTATAAATGGCTCTTTGTGAGTTTAATGGTTCAGATTTATACTTTTATTGAACTTAGTGTCTTTTTTTTTTGGCTTTTAAAATTGCTTCCTTTCCCAAGGCCATGAGGAAGTTGATGTTACTGTCTGTTTCCTGACAGAGAAGACCTGTACCATGGTCTTACCTATCCACAGACCTAAAGTTCTGCATTCCATGTTTGAACTTAAAGAAGTGAAGGAACTCTTCTGAGACATAAAAATTAGATTAACAAGCTTGAAATATTTTCTATGTTTTTCTAAGTCATTAATGAAACGATGTTTGGTTGTCTTTTTAAGGCAAGTTCTCATGAGGCCCAAGCTCGCTTTTAACTTGCAACATAGCCAAGGATGATTTTACAGTATTGTCTTCATTCACCTCCCGCCTCAATTACAATTACTACAGTTATAGGTATATACTACCATACCTGGTTTTTATGTGGTGCTGGGATTGAACTCAGAACAAGCATACTACTATCTGAGCTGCCTAGCTGTTGTTTCTTTAGAAGTCGTAAGTCTGGTGGTGGTATTGCATGCCTTTAATCCCAGCACTCAGGAAGCAGAGGCAGGAGGGTCTCTGAGTTCAAGGTCAGCCTGATATATAAAGCTAGTTCCAGGACAGCCAGGGTTGCATAGAGAATACTTGTCTCAAAAACAAACAAAAAAGTTGTAAGTCAAACACTTTTCTAAAGTAATACAAAATAAAATTGTTAGATAAATGTCTTGGTAGTGTTTTGTCAACTCAATACAAGCTGTTATCTGAGAAGAGGATCCTCAAATTAGGAAAAACATACATCAGATTGCCTTTAGGTAATTCTGTGGGGCATTTTGTTGATCAATGATTGATGTGGAGGGCCCAGCCCACTGTGGGTGGTACAATTCCTAGGCAGGAATCGGTATCTATGTGGTATCAAAAAGCTGACTGAGGAAGCCATGGAAAGCAAGCCAGTCAGTAATGTTCTTTCATGGCCTCTACATCAATTTCTGCTTCTAGGCTCTTGCCTTGAGTTTCTGTATTGGCTTCCTTTGATGATAGCGTATGACTTATAAGCCAAGCGAACCACCTCCAAGTCGGTTTTGGTCATGATGTGTATTACAGCAACAAAAACCAAGTGAGGATAAATGTTGAAATATTTTTTTTCTCCTAGTAATAGACGATGTTCCTTCTGTTCACATATTTTCCAGGCAGATTTTGTTTTTGTTTTCTCTTGTTTCTGAAAAAACAGACATGTAAGACACTTGGTTAAAATAACATTAGGCTTACTATTTAAACAGAAGTAGTGAAAGAAAGAAAATCTGAGTAACTTTTATTCAGGGCATGAATCAATTTATTGTTTCACTCAATATGATATAAGCTTAGCCATGAATCTGATATGTAACTAGGCTGAAAATAATTTTTTTCCAAGTACTTTTTTTTTTAAAACAGCTGAGCAATGACCTCATTTCATGGAGTGGAACACAACAGAATAAAATAATATTGTTCTGGAAAGTTGTCTCTTAAGAGTTGGAATAAGTAATTCAATGTCTAGCTGCTCTTACTGCTAGAGGGTAGAGATAATCTTAATTTTCAGTGCCCTAGAGTTTGGACTTCTGATTCTAGTGAATTGAATCACATTGGGATGAATTCCACAAGGGAATGTAGTGCACTGTCTGACCCTGAGTGAGACAAGTTTTTGATTCTGTTCTTTCAAACTGAGGAGGCCTTGCATCATTGGGAGGATACCCACTTATCCCTTTGTGTATCTCTGTGTGGGGCATGACCAGTGTATGCTAAGGTCCACCACAAATGTCAGCTCTTAGGGGTCAACTTCAGGATTCCTCATGGTTACTTAGGACTCTCTGATGCCCTAGGGTGGCTAGTTGGGAAGCTCCAGAGGGTGTCTCTGTACTGGCATTACATGCATTTTGCATGTCAACATGCCTAGTATTTTATGTGGGTGCTAGATTCTGAATTCAGATCCTCCACCTTGAATGGCAAGCACTATGTTCATCTCAGCAGCCCCAACATTATCTGATTCTTAAATGAATGATAGTCTTCTCAGGCTTACTAAAAAGGTTTAAAAATAGATGGGGATTCTGAACATTTTGTTTTGAAAGATAATTTGTAGATCTCATTGTTTGGCTCTCTTCAATTTCTCAAAGAGCATAAAAAGAACCAACTTCTCAAGTCTCTAAATGTCCTAAGTTATTGTTTTAAGAGCTATTAATATCACGAAAGCTTCCACCATATATTTTCTTCTTGCAACTGGGTGTGTTATACTGACTTACTTAAATTATCAAGTTTTTGAACATGGGATAAGTGGTTCATGTTCTTTGTGGGGGGAAGCTTCCTGTTCAAAGAGATAGATTCAGATGACTATCCTAGATGGAAGGTCTGCTATGGCAGAAATATAGAAATATAGATGAAGATACTAGGAGAGATGGAGCTAGAAAGTGGGCTATGGCAATCGATAGGCATGAATGGTCAGAATGGTCCCACACAGCTTACATCTAAGCACAGGTCTGCAGAGGTCTGTTGAGTCAACTGGGTGGCCCACTGAGAAGGAGTTTCTTACCACAGAAAATAGAGTCTACATCTCATTGGTGAGAAGTGATGCCAAGATGTCACTGGAGCAGGATAATAAGTCTGAATGAGGCTGATATGATATAGTCATGGTATCTGTAGCCATCCCATATGGTGCTTGTGTGCCAGCTAATGCCTTTGATGTCCATTCTGAGTGATTTGGGAAGTACTTGGAAGATATGAGCAGAAGGGTTGTGAATCAGTTTTGAACTTAAAAAGAGACCCAGGCTAGTATGTAGAAGATACCTACTGCACCAGGAAGAAGCATGTATTCATAGAAGGCAGGAAAATGTGCATTGTTCTATGGTGTGAGGCAGTGATGGGCTTTCCAGGACAACGCTCAGGCCATTGAGGAAGTTAGGAGACTGGGACTTGAGTGTGCTTGGAATGTAGACCACCAAGAGCTGGATCCGATATAAAAAGGGGAAATAAATATTTATAACCCTTGCTTCAGCTAATAATTTAGATTATTTTAAGGGAATGGCTCAGTCCTTACACTTCAGTGCTTTTTTGGAAGAACAATTCCTTTTTGTCCCCAAGAGTGTTGAAAGAAGCCATCTAAAGCAAATCAAAGCAGCAGGAAGTAAAAATAAACTCTGAAAAGAGGCTCACTGGCTAGGGATAGAGGAGGAAGTTGAAAGCCAAGCAAAGAAGGGTAGGATGATTTTAGAAATACAGATTTATTTTAATAGGCTATATCTTGAATAGCTGTCTAACAAATGTCACTTCAATATCCACTATACAAAATGGAATAGATGCTTGAAAGTGGGTATATGGTATATAATGCCACCCCCCCCCCCCCAAGAACTAGGGGTAAGGAAAACTACCTTTCTACTCAGGATATAAGAAATCATAAGTTTTAAGTTTGGAAATTGAACCGAATTTTCAACTTTCTGTAACTTGGTGTTATGTATTTTTGTCTCTTGCTCTAACAGTTCCTTTCCACAGCCTGCTAGCATGGCGGCTGTCCCAACACCCCTTCCTGCTTCTGTTGGCCAACTCCAACCCACTCATTAGCTCCTGCCTGAGTCACTGGAACAACAGACTCTTTCTTTCCCTCCTAGAAAGTATTTTTTTTAAAGGACACTCCCCTCCCAGAGGTGCTTTTAACAACACTGATTTGTCTAGAACTGACCATGCTTACCAGGATGGCCTTCAACTCACAGAGCTCTGCCTACCTCTCCTTGCCAAGTGCAAAGATTAAAGATGTGCACCATACTTGGTCCTACTCTTAGACCTTTTATTCACATTTGTTACCACATTCTAGTCTCTAATCCTTCCTTTGTCATCAGCCCAGAAAAATGCCTGCTTTGCCCTGAGTTTTCCAAGTTTCCCTTCTGCACCTGGAAGGAGAAAGATTCTTAGCTTGCAAGAAGCTGTGGTTTGGGTGTTATTCCAGTTACACATTCATGGCGTCCTTTTGTCTTCTTCAAGCATGAATTCCTCTTCTGAAGTCATTCCCTGCCTTCTAAACCAAGACAAATTTGCTCTTTTTTTTTCTTCTATTAATCCCTTTAGTTGACATTCATAGTAATGGGTTTCACCGTGGTATTTTCATACACTTTGTTCTTATTCTGAATTTCCTCTGTTCCTAAACACTTTTAAAAATATACCTTTTCATGCCTTTACTGTAACTGACCTTGTACTTGGGACTTTAAGTGCCTGTGTTATTTATATAATTACCATATTTGTTTAAAAATATTTAACTTTTTATGTCTATGTTCCTAAGGATATTTATGCACAGCACATGCATGAAATAGCCTATGGAAGTCATGTAGGTCCTAGGAACCAAACCTGGTCCCTCTGTAAGAGTAATATACACTCTTAACCTCTGGGCCTTCTCTAGACCCCTATTTACCAAATTATTAAAGTTAAAGGGCACAGTCTCTCTCTCTCTCTCTCTCTCTCTGATGCCTATGAGTGATATTTAAAAGTGTCTAGCCAATAGTTGAACTTGAATCCATAGATAGGTGGAAAAATGGGTGGATATTATGACCTTATCTATACTCTTAAAGAATATTTCTACAGTGGTGGCACACGCTTTAATCCCAGCACTTGGGAGGCAGAGGCAGGGAGCCCTCTGTGAGTTCAAGGCCAGCCTGGTCTACATAGTGAGTTCCAGGACAGCAAGAGCTATATAATAAAGAGACCCTGTAAAAGAAAAACTCTGCAAAAGAGATTTATTTGTAATTTTAACTATGTGTAGGTGGGTACGTACATGTAAGTGCACTGTTCTTGGAGGCCAGAAGAGGGCATTTGATCTCCTGGAACTGAATTTAAAAGAAGTTGTGAACCACTATTTGAAATGTCAGGAATCAAAGTCCATTCCTCTACAAGAGTAGAGCCCTTTCTTAACTACTGAAGTTTGCAAGTTTATTCAGCAAGTCCATGCAGATTTGAGGAAGCTCCCTGATAAGAGACTAAACTATTGTGGTGAGATTTTCTTCACAGAGCTGGTTCTCTGGTCTATTATTTCCTGGCAGTAATTTATTGTCAACTATGTGTTGGGCACAGATGCAAGAAAAAAAAATGGAAGTGTAAGAAATGACTAAAAACAGCTTGTTCTCAAGTAGCTCACCGAGAAAGACTTAGCAGTCAGTCAACAACCGCAATTAAGTTGTCAGATGGAATGATATTTATCCGGTATAGCAGGAGAAGGCCCCAGGCACAGCTTGACGCTACTGGGGAGACTTCTTACTGAACCAGATATGGGAACTGGCTTTGAAGGAGACACAGCTTAGTCAAACAGAGGTGAGGAGGAGACTAGGGAACCTATACCCTGTTGTATTTATTTCCTTCGCTGTTTTGTAAGTATAATAAAGATAGTTCACAGAAGGCTAGGATGCTATGCCCGGTATTGGCTACTGTTAATTTTAGAAATAACAAGCCAGGTTTTGGCACTATGTTATTTGCAAAAAATAGTCCCAGATGGAATTGTCTGCTGAACTCCATGTCCAATTTGTTTTATATCATTCACTTTCTAGCACTGACCTCCAGCATCTAACATACGTACTTTTCCCCCTTCTCATTTTGTTTTCCACCCTCCCTAATTCTTTTCATCTTTTTTTTTCTGTTTCTTTATTCACTTCTATTTTCTTTTTGTCTTAAAATAAAATCTAAGGAAGGAAGAGATGTCTTTGTTGGTAAATTGCTTGGCTTGTGTGAGAGCCTAATCTTCAGCATCCATTTAAAAATCCTGGTGTGTTTATAATCCTGGCACTGGGAAGGTATGGGATTTTCCCAGGGATTCACTGCCCAGCCCATCTATTCTCATTGGTTAGTCTCAGTACAATGGCGGACCTTGCCTCAAGAAAGAAGGATTTTTTGTGTTTGTGAGAAAGACACTTGAGGTCATCAGCCAGTGTCCACTAACATGCACACACATGCGTGGGCCTGGAAAGGAAAAAGGAAAGGCGAGAAAACAATTCACCAAATGTCATGTGGTGTCCTGAGAGCATGGATCACGAACATTTTCACTGAATAATTGCCAACAAGAATACACTTCACAGACATGATCAGTGAGCGCTTAGTTAAGAAGCCCTTCCCTAGATGTGTGGGGTTGGGGGGGGGGGGGAGAAAGTTTAGTCCCAACTGAGTATACAGCCTTTTTCTCAAACATCCCATTTTCTTTAATCTAATTAAAGCATCACGGCAGGAGAGCTCAGGTTCCATCTCTGTAACAAGGAGAAGCTGGTCAAATGGAGGACACGTTTGACCAAAATAGGTACATTAGGAGAGTGTGCCAGGACTGGAGCACCATGTGGGTTTTTTGTTAACAGCTATTTTGTAGATTCATCTGATGAGTAAAATATCCCTGCATTTATTTGGATAGTTCTTAGTTATTAATTGGTCTAGGTGACTTTAGATAGTCAGCTGTCAAGCTATTTGTTACTTTGCTGAATAAAACATTTTCATGCCTATGGTCATTTTATATCTTACTAGGTATTCTAGTGTCGTGTTAATATGTAAAGCAGGTTTATTTCTGGACTGCAGAGATGGATCAGTGGCTAGCATGTTTGCCTTGAAAGCATGAAGATGTGAGGTTAGATCCCAGATTCTGAATAAATACTGGGTTGATGTGGTGGCTTGCTTGTGATTTCAGCTTTAGAAGGTGAAGACTAGCCATATGATGAGCTCTGGGATTGATTGAGAGACCCTGCCTCAACGATTAAGGTGGAAGAGTGATGGAAGATAATTCCTATCACCATCCTCAGGCTTCCAGGAGTGCGTGTGGAAACACACACTACATGCATACACAATGCATCCATATGAAAATGGGGTGCAGCAGAGTTATTGATTATTTGGCAATCTATATTCACTGAGCATCCAAGAAGACACATATTAGTAAGTAGCAACTTTTCCCATGTAAAGCTCAGAGTGCAGGACCTATAAAATTCACAGTAATATACTGAGTGTGAGCGTAGGTAAGCTTTCTGACTTAGGTTGCCATGTTTCTGAGGTTTTGAAGAGGATCCACTTTTTTTCAGCTTTATATTTTTAATAATCTCCATCATGCCACTTTCCTAATGAACAGGATTATCCAATAGGATAGTGACATGAAACCAAACCTTAAACTACCTTGTGAGTCTGAGACCTGGGTAAGGCTAACCCAGAGACCATCAAATCTGGATATTTGGAGTCTATTGATGAATAATGTTAAAAATGAAAGAAGTTCCCCAATATTTTGTTCAGTATGGATTGCTTTAAAAAATGTAAACTCCTCTGAAACAAATACTCACATATTACCATTTATCAAAATTCTCAAAATATGGCAACACTAAAATGTAACTTGTATAAAATCTCAGCGCAAATGCTGTGAGCCTCTAGAGAATGTCCTTACTGGTGAGGTGGCCTTGATTGTGTCTGTGGATTGATGAAATGTCCTCCAGAGTGGTTAGTTGCTCTTGAAGAACATGCTAGGCAGTTACTGTGGAAGGAGGCCAAAGCAACCTGCCTGTCAGCATCAGTGAAGCAGCCTTGGCTCTACTCACATGAATTCAGAGGCTGTAATCATATCCTTGTCCTACCTGATGAAACTACACTAAAAATTGTAAGTGTTTGGGCCTGGAAAGATGGCTCTGTAGGTAAGCTTGATCTGAGTTCAATACAAGGAGCCTACACAGTAGAAGGAGAGAGTGGACTCCTCTGACCTCTAACACTGCTGTGGCACTGAACTTCCCCCTCCCAGTCACAAAATAACACATTAAAATTGTAATTAAAACTTTTTATGTGATTTACATTTAATATTTCCTTAATCTGACTAGTTTATAGATGGATAGTTGATCATAGGAATAGGCAAATGTTACCAAAACGTCCAACACCTGTTAGGAAGGATTCGTCTACTAGGCCATACCCCAAACCTCTGCTTTCTTTCTGTCCATTACCTTCCTTAGCTGTTTTTGCTCATTTCATTTTGAATTCAAGAAGAGGTGACAAGTTATCTTTGTACCCACAGGCATTCTAAAAAGTCCATCTCAGAGAGTCTTTCAATTGTTGGAGAGGCTTAAATTTTTGAGTCAAAATTTTTGATCTGGAGAGTTTTCAGCTTGTATATGGTGAGCTCAAAATTACACAAATCAGTTTTAAAGAGTGGTTCCTGGTGGCTGCTATGCAGCAATCAGTATTATACATTTGAGTTTTTTCCTAGTCATTTTTCAAATCTGGGCGAATTTTAATAAAAGCAAAAAAGAGAATGACAATTTAATCACAATGTCTCTCCTCCTCTTCTTCCTCCTGTTTTTATTTGTGGAAAACAGGCTGTACGGCGGGCATCTTCTTCTTCACCTAAACTGAGAGGATCATCGTGTTCTTTCTCATCTCTGGAAAGTTCAGTAAAGGCATCTAGCCGGGCTTCTTCCTCGGAATATAAAGAAAGACAGTCTTGGCTTGACACAGATAACAGCGCGCTTTCTGCTAATGTGGGGCACCCCCTGACATTTACTGTACAGGTCCACACACCAGCATCCTCAGAGGCAAGCAATTGCCAGGTCTCCGAAAACAGCACCATCCCTTCAGAAAGCGGTTTTTTGAACTCTTTATCTACTGATGACACCTCTTCACTGAGCAGCAATCAAGAGCATCTGGTAGTTCCAGACAGAGCTGCTGGGTCAAGGATGGCAGACAGAGGTAAACCAGGAAACTCTCTTTCATGGTGAATTTCTGTGGGAGTACTGTGGAACTCTGATATAAATTTACAGCTAAAATGTTTAAACTCATGAATGGCAAATTGATAATTAGTCACATGGGGCTTAGCCTCCAGCTTCATTTCATTCATTTTGCCAGAGGCAGCTCCTCTTGCCAGGCCACTAATCACCCATTGAAAGTATCAGATTCTAAATGCTTTTGAGCAGTGGTCCTCAACCTTCCTAATGCTACCGCCCTTTAATGCAATTTCTCATGTTGTGGTGACCTTAGCCATATTTTTTTTGTTGCTGTAATCACACCTGTAATTTTGCTATTATGCTTTTCAATGGTCTTAGGCAATTCCTAAGAAAAGGTCCTTCGACCCACAAAGTGGTCATGACCTAAAGGTTGAGAACCAATGTTTTAGACTATGAAGCAGGTAGGTATGTGATCATAATGTTACATGTCTTCATCAATTTGAGAATGAATTCCCCTTTTTTTGATTCCTTAGTCTATGCTTGGGGGGCTTGTGGTAATTAAGCCCCAGGGATTTGTGGGATAGAGTTCTATTGCTTGGATATTGTCAAATAGGTTCTTCCTGTTGTAGAAGGCCAATCAGTAGTCTCCTAAAGGTATTTGTGTAGTTAATGGAAGGCAAAAATTTCATATGCATTTTGGAGGGCAGCACCTTCTTTAATACAGAGGAGCCAGCAGCTTATGTTCCTAGAAAACAGTTTTCTCTTAACAAAGGAAATAGTTTTGTGTAGAAATCAATAATGTACCTTTAAACATTCTGTGATAATCTTCATATTTGATTCAGGATAAGCTTGTTTCTATTATCATTCATGTATGACAAGTCTTTTTAAATTGTGCCTCATTCATTCTGGTATTAAAACAAGGTTATGTGATATGTCAATGAGCCAATGGAGAAAGATGGATTTCATTGTATAAGTTTTCAGTGTATTCCTGAAAGTTGGCTCACCAAATTCTCTCAATAACCTGCAGGAATTGCCCCATGACGTAAACTATGACTTTCCCCTACCCTAAGCAAGGAGGCTGTCCCTTAAGTTCTCAAGTTTGGGGATAGAGAGATGGCTCAGTAGTTTAGAGCATTTGCTGTTATTTTGTAGGACTAGGGTTCAGTTTTTAGCAGCCACATTGAGTGGCTCACAATCACCTGTACCTTCAATCCAAGGGTATCTTATATTCTCATCCGGTTTTTGTGTACACCCATCTGTACTACATTCTCTCTCTCTCTCTCTCTCTCTCTCTCTCTCTCTCTCTCTCTCTCTCTTTCTCTCTCTCTCTCTCTCACATACACACACACACACACGCACACACACAGAAACATACACATGAATAGATAATGCCAATCCTTTTAAAAAAGTATCAATTTTCAGATATACTCTATTAATTTAATTTTTCAAAGAGAATAATTTAGACCAGGGATCACAGCTATAGGCCAATCAAATTGGGTGTTATGCATGTGTATGTGTGTGTATGTGTGTGTGTGTGTGTGATATGTGTGTGTGTTATTTTAATAGATGTTAATTTGAACAGACAGACTGGTAACTCATCCTCACAGTCACTGGAGTTGCCACTGCTCTCTAGGATTTTATCTGTGAATGCTTTACATTAAATAGTATTTTATTGTTGACACTGCCAATCTGGGCTAACTACTCCCTTTTCCTTAGAGAACCTTCACTAAAGAGTAAAGTTATTGGCAAGCTGAGCAGCTTCTAGAAGTGGTTGAGTAGGTAGAATGTGCAGGAGACGGGGGCATGACCACTGAGAAAGAGGGCAGAGATGAGAATTCTTCTATGAGGGATGAAAGGAATGTGCTCCATTTGGCCACAAATAGATAAAGGGATGTTATGTGAACAAATTATTGGACTTGATTGTATCTCCTCGGGCTTGGATAATTAAGGTCAGTGCTATGATCAAATGGGAGGTCTAAACATGAATTAAGAAACTTTCTTTTTTGAAGCTATGAATTCTTCAAAGTAAAGTAGTAATTTGCCCTCATCATTGATGGTGTTTACACATTTGAGGATGGCCATTTTCATTGAGTGTAGAGTGTGTGTTACACAGTGATAATATTTTTGTTCTTGTGGCGACACAAAGAATGTTCAAACTTTTATCTTTCGTGCCCTTCAGCTTGGTGCTTACGAGATCTTGTACACATTTAAGAATATATGGACAGTACAAATTAGCCTTGGAGTTTTTTGTTTGTTTTTATTTTTAGATGATACAAGTTGGGAAGGTAGGGATGAGAATATGGAGTGAGGGAGAGCTGTGGAGGAGGAAGTAAATATGATTGAAACACTGCACAAAACTACCATAAAAATAGAGAGTGAAAATACGTGTGAAAAAGAAGGTACAGATGTTAGAATGAGGAGCCAACCAAACTACTGTTCCCCCTTAGGAACTTACTATGAGCATTCAATTAGAGGAAGTAAGAGAAAGGTTGACAAGATGGCTCATCAGGTAAGGTGCTGCTTACATGAGCCTGACCACCTAAGTTCGAGTCCCTGGACAAATGGAAAGGTGGAAGAAAAAAACCCAACTCTCAAAGTCGTCCTTTTAATATGCACATATTTTGTGTCATATCTGTGCACACCCTCACCTCACACACATGCAATAATAATAAAAAAAGTAAATTTAAAAAGAGGTAGAAATAACCCTCTTCTCTCCATGACAAGCAAGACTTTCAAAGCATCAGAGGTACTAAAATTCCACTTACATTCTTTCCCTAGAGATAACCCAGCAGATTGAGTTTCCCTTTAGGATTAATAAACAGAGTCATGGGAAGATGCATGTGTTTCCCATCCCTGGCTAAGTACCATCCTGGGAATTCATATGCTCAGGAATCCATCTAGGAGCCCACTACTCTTTTGATTCAAGAGTAAGAGACCTGGTAGTAATCAGTTTTGAATTACACACAGAATGACCAACAAAATCTAGGTGATTTTTCAAACAGCTGGATGGAAAGGTTTTTCTCTTGGTTGAGAGGAAGAGAAAATAAAGGTATTTTTTTTCTCACTGGTTTGTTGTCAGTTGCCATATGTTAGAAAATTCTTGCTGCTGATTTTCTCCTACTGTTGGGGATTTGGTTTTATTCCCAGAAGAGCTGAACCACATCAAGTCATCTCCATGGAAACAGCAGCCCAATCTTGTCTTGTGTTTGCTGTGACTTGCTGTTGAGTAATCAAATTGGGTGTTGTGCATGTAGATGTCTGCCTGTTGGAGAAGAAGGTAGCGTTTTGGTGGGACTTCTAAAAATTATTGTTTTAACTTTCCATTGTGGGGAAGAGTCTTTGAAATCTGTGTCTAAAATACTATGCTGAGGGTTTTAGATGAGGCTTGAAGTTTCAGTGTCATCCACGAGAGGAGTTAACATTTTCGAAGATTAAGATCTAGTCTCTTTTCCGGGGAAAGAGGCTTTTATCCTAGAAAAGAATCTTAAAGGTTAATAACTGAGTTCTGAAAAGAGCAGACAGCGTGTATTATAGCCTTTCCTTTATTTAGACAATGGAAGCAATATTTTATAGTTGGTATGCAATTAAAATTGTGGTTGCTAGAATTTTATTCTGAATTCAAATATCCTTTTCGGCATTTCTCTCTCTAGTGTAAGCCATCAGAGACAGGGGAGTGGATGTTAGGGTCACTGGCCTACTTTTCTCTACTGCAACTTTTAGATTGCCACAACTCTAGGGATACTTCCCCAAGCCTTCCAGCAAAGCATAGCTGGAGAAGAGGTGGTAGGGTTAATGGCATGCTCATTTCATTTCTGTTTTTCTATGAGCCTTTCCTTTTTTAGGGGGGAGTGATTTTCTGACCATTGCTGTCAAATATAATATTAATAAGTAGATTAAAAAGAAACTGGGTCTAATACTGAGCTCAACTCATTTAGCATTTAGAAGATGGTTCTAACATGTGCTTTTGTGCTAACACAACTCTAAAA